>JAKEPQ010001000.1:22082500-23332500 GCA_024500445.1 Entomyzon cyanotis
ATCAGGGACCCACCGTGTGACTCATGGACTTATCTCATCCCATTGTGGGATGCTCTGCCCAGGAGGGAGGAGCCAGGTGTTCCCACCTGGATATAACCTGGCCTTGGAACTGCCTGAGCTAGCCCTGTCTACTGGGTTCCCAGAGGACAAGAGCTACCACTGGATCTTCAGCTGGAGACTAGACCTTCACAGGATCACCACTTCAACTGGACTACTTCAGTTGGACTGCTACTACCACCCTAACAGGGTGTTAGGTTGTATCTGACTTTGTCAGTGCTTTTCCTTGTATTATTTCACTTATTTTTAATTTCAATCTTGACTTATGATCTCCCACTGGTTTGTCTTCAAACCAACACAGTTTCTTTCCCCAACTGGTGCTACTGTACCCCATTTATTAAAGGTGTTTCAGTTGGCGTTGCCTCAAGTAGGCCTTGTTAGTCTGTTTCTCTATGAATCAGCCATTAACATCTTTGCAATTAACACAGTCTGAAACTAGAGAATAGATGCTTGGTTTAAGTCAGATCAATCTCTTTGAAGTCTACATAAATTAGACGTTCATTTTTAGAGTCTTGTCTGAGAGTACCTTGCAATAAACATTGTGGTAATTAATTAGTTGTCTTTGAGAATGAATATGTGAATGAACTCTTGCCTAGTGTTGAACACAACCCAGCAAAACTAACAGTTATATCTAACGTGGTATTTTGACTTGTATAAAATCTGCATTGAATTTGGAAATGCAGTCATCACTAAGAAACTGTTTTCTCATTTTTGGGCAGTACAATTATTCTTCCAAATGAATCTCCCCTGCCTACATTCAAACAAAAATGTCACTTAATATGGCTCCAATGGATGCATGACAATCAATGGATTTGATTTTGTCCCCAAACACCATAGAAGGTCTAACAGAATAGGATATTTGGGATCTGTCTTAACAACTGAAGCACACACTCCAGAATGTCAATATTAACTACATAACAAATGTGTTTCTTCTAAGATGTTAAACAGTGAATGGAGGAAGCTGAGATAAGCTTTGTTATCCATCCCAGCCAGAAGGAAAAGCTTTGACAAAAGGCAGGAGCAGACACAACTGAATGGTAACTGAGGTGGCTGTCAAGCTTCCAAATCCAATTCCATGTTTGTGTGTGCTAGAATTACTATCTTAACTGTTTTTTCCTTCATTTTTGCCTAGGTACTTTCAGTTTGACAGGTATCAATTTTTACAAATTTTACACATTTACTTTGTTCATCATGAATTGGAAACATCTTGAACAGTGAAGACTGAAAATCACTCATCTTTCAAAAATATTTAAGTATAGTCCTCCATGTCTTGCCACCTAAAATACTCAAACCTCATTCTTCTTTTTCTTTCTCTCACGAAACCAACCACCAAAAACTTCTGATTGAAAATCTTGATTTAGATTTGAGTTATTTCTTCCCTTAGGACACTAGGTTTTGTTTTTATTCAAATATTTTGTTTACATCAGGGACTAGAAAACAGTTACCTTTATACCGGAAGGAGTTCTTAATTTTAACTACTCTGGTGATGTTTTGCTGCAAACTTGCAGTCATTTTAAAGAATCTAGAAATATGGCCTAGTTCTGAAAACTTGGCAGCGACACACGGATGCTAGAAAAGCTTTGTCCTAGTCGTTGAAAGCTGGACAAAGCAAGTTACTTTCTCTTCCTCTCTTTTTGGTATTTGTTCTCTATAATCAGGTAGGACTTTTTCTTCCTGTGTGTGCCATTGGCAGCTATGTGTGAAGGGAAGGGTGGAAGTGGGGCAGGCTGTGGTTCCATTGTAGAGCTGTTTAGAGCCACTTGAGTCCTCTGATCTTCATCGCCATCTGTGTCACGGTGATTCCAACAGCATTGGTTAGGTGATAACACTGTAGTCTTAGCTTTCTTTAGTGCTTGTAGATTGATGGCTAATGGGCTTTGTTGGGCTGTTTAAGTGGAAGTTTCCCACAATCTGATACTAAAATGGAGGTTTTGAGTGAAGCTTTTATCACTCTTTCACCAGTCTCATCAAGAACTTCCCTTTCCTTGCTGGAAATGGAATTTCATGCTGTGTATTTCTAATACAAGCATTCCATCAATCAGCAATCTAGGAGGAGTTTGTGGTTCTAACCAAAAGAGCATTTCACATGCTGTGAAGTGGTTTCATAGTCTGGCATCTGTCTATCCCAGACCCTATGGAAACTGCTTAAACTGGAACTTGCCTTCGATTTACTATGCTCAGTTTTTATAACTTGATATCAGACATGTTTTCACAGCTGGTTCTCAATGCCTGTCCTGCACTCAGAGAGATTATGTGCAGGATGTGTTTGACAAGCGGGCAGTGTCCAAAGTCCGTGTTCCTTGTGTGGCACTAAAATGCCAGAGTAAACAAATCAGCAATGAGTGCAATTGCCAACGCCAGGAAAAAGGAGTACATGCTTGTTGTGCAGCACATTTGAGTTGTCAGCCAACCTCAGTTTGCTTGGCAAGGAAGTCCGTGCCCATTTAAAAATGAGGGAAATTAAGTACTAAGAAGTGAATTGTCTTAACATAAGAGAGTATAATTTCAATCCAGTCTCCTGTGTTTGGAGTAGCATTAAACGTTATCTTCCGTTTTAAAAGAATCAAAAAAACTACAGAACCCAAATCCAAAACAATTACATATGATAGTCATTTCCTCACAAGTAGAAGAAAATGCTGTGACCATAAGACATTTCTGTGAACTTCCTGATTATTATTTGGACATTGGAACTAGGGAAAAAGTGGGGCACTTCACTGTCTCCTATTGGGACAGCACTTGAGTGTGCAGGTAGTGAACATCGTTGTTTTGTTGATACCATATTGTAATGAAGTTCTGATTAGATAAACATCCCCTTCTAGTACTTTGGGACTGAGTAGTAAGTACAATTCTTAGGCCAATTCTGTGGAAAAGCAGTCAAGCAAATTCTGATTCTTAGCCAGATTCAAAATTTGATAATCACTTCCTGCTTGAAGGGGGAAGTGGGGACTGAGAAGTGACAGCTGCAATCCAGCAATGGCCCAAGATATTGGAGGTTAGCTAAGACATCAAAGCAGTTTTTTGTAAAGAACCTTGGTGTTTGTTTGGTTTGATGTTTTAAATGACATTTTAAGAAATTACGATTATGTAGAAAGGCAAATTTTGAAAGATAATGGCTGTTTATTATTTCAGTAAGGAAAATAGTCATATATATAAGACTTTTTCAGGACTTAATCATTACTTTGGTATTATAAGACAAGAGTGTGTGTCAGTTAAAGTTTAATTTGTAAGATTTGATGTCCTAGCTCATGTACACAGTTCCTAATTCAGTGAGCTGATCAGCATTTATAATGCCAGTGTGAGTTGTGATGTTTTTCAGGATCATGTCACAGTTTCATCAGTGCAGTCTCAATTATTATGATTATTATGATAGTTTGAAGAGGAAAGAAAAAAAAACTTTATAAAAAAATATTGTGGAGTTTTGCTAAGAGTAGAAGACAAAGTTTTGGTCAACTTTTTCGTTCTTGTTAACCCCTACCTGACATGCTGACAGGGACATCAGTGCTGCCAGCATCTTTTTTCTTCAAAAATTTTCTCTCTTCTTCTTTCAGAAGAGTAATTTTTGAGGCAACCATGACAGCTCTGTCATTTTACTCACACCTCTAAATTTCTCTTTCTGTTGTCAGTCACCAGTCACTGTATCTTGATGATCATGATTGATGGCAAAATATATGAGAATTGTAAAAAAGGGCACTGAACATTGTGTCTAAAACAATCATTTCATGCTCTTATTTTTTAAGTACAATAAGAAGTTAGAAAAACACCTGTTTACTTTTAGGTCTTACACTTATTTTTGGAATTTTACAGAGAGGTGTAGATATGCCTGTAACGATATCTATAAACATCTATAAATTTTTTTTTAGCATACTTAAATGTTGTTTGCACATTTAGACTTGGTTCAGTACTTATGATATTTTGCCAATATTTTACTGTTTTTCAAATTTCCTTTTAAATTACTAATTTCCCATCAGACTCCAGGCTTAAATGACAAGTAAGGCGCTGAGAGAAATAGCAAAAAGCATCTGAGTAATATTTTCCTTGAAATAGAATTATGTATTTTTGGAAAGTAAAACATATCAGTTGTATTGTAAGTAAATAAAATACATATTTGGGGAAGTAGAAATGGGTATTGGGCTTTCATGTCATCAAAATTTCTACACAGAAGAGGGGAGCAAACATCAAAGAAAGCATTTTTTTTCAGTCCATCCTAGCATAAAATGTATTATAAATTATTTTAGGAAAAAAAGAAACCAAGCTCTAGGAGCTTGAGTGTTGTTCAGTGGCCATTGGATTGGTCTATTTATATGAAGTAATTGCCTATTGAACTTTGAAAATCAGCATATTCCAGTAGCTGCTGTGTGTGCCTATAAAACAGCAATATTTGGGACTGAATAAACACCACTTGCACTCCATTACTGCTATGGATAGAGTCTTGTTTGTTTACAGGCATATATATACAGTATCTATATTCTACATTTGGGTTTCTTTTCAGCCATGAGTCAAAAATGCCATTTTTGCTATACATGATTATTAGTTGCCTGAGAGTTTTGTTTATTTTTTAAGCGATTGTAAGTGGCAGAACTATGTAGGCAAATTGTTTAATATGAACATAGTCATACCCTGGGGAAAAAAGTCCTGCTCAGCATATAACTTATTCTGAGCCAGAAAGTGATTGAAGCTGTACCCACAAAAGATTTCTTTTTGATACAAGCTGCATGTCCAGAAGGAAGCTGACTCTTGGGGCGATAGTCTGCCAGCTAGACTGGCAGATCTTTTTATATCTGGGTCATGTTTCAGGAGAGCTGTTCAGGTGCCCACCAGTGTGCAGTCGGTTTTACAGGTGGGTCCTGTTGGAGACTGGTGCTGTCAAGGGAGGCTTTTCCATGGTAGTTTTGGTCTAGGATTTTCAGAGGGCTCAGAGATATTGACCTCCTCCTTTAGGGATGAGAAGTGAAGATACTGGAGAGAAGCCAGCAGATTCCAGTAAATTTTTTTAAAGAATGCTGCTAAGTGAAGGAGTACAGATTCATCTTTTCAGTTTGACATAGGACTTAAAGGCATCTCTTACTACAAATTTAAAACATGGTCTGCTCTTACCACGAAATAACTTGACAAACTTCTCACTGCCATTTGTTTGAAATGACCATTGTGCACAGCCTCAGCCATAGATTCCTTGCTGTTGCTGCAATGGGAATGGGTTGTGGCAGGTACTTTGTTTCCTCATGGTGGAATCTTTGAGCTTGCTCTGGTTTCAGTTCCTATTCTGGTCACCAGTGGGATGAGTTTATGAAACCCATGTTGTGAGGTTGGATAATATGTTTGTCTGCAAGACTATATGAAAGTATATTCTACCTTTAATAGTACATGTGCATCCCATCTGGGTTGGGCTGGGCTACAACCCTGGGGACTGAACTGTGTGTATTCCAGGCTAAAAAATCTGTGGCTGCACTAAAATCTTACTGGTTTTAGGTTCTTAACTTGTTTGCTTGGGACTGTTTGCAGAAATGCAAAAAAACCCAAAAATATCTCCAAAACAAAACCACTCTTCAAAGGACCTTGCTGTTTTTATAAACAACTCCCCTACTCTTTTTGAACCCACAAGATGGCATTTTATTTCATAATAGTTAAATTTAAGTAATGCTAACATTACTAATGACACAAATACAGTAAAAAAAAAAAAAAAAGATTCTCAAAAGGTGAATCTAGACACAAGAATCACTTGAAGCTCTTTGGCACAAAAATTTCTGACCAAGTTGTTTAATGACATAAACAGAAGTGTTGAGGGGAAGGAAGTTTGGTTTAGATGGCTATTTGATTTTATATTAAAATTGTAGAAATCTGTTTTGATGATCATTTTTTGAACGTGGAATCATGGGAAATATTTTGTTTTCCCTGAGAGCCAAGGCAATGTATTTATTTCAAGTTTTATTAAATGAGTTATAAATTTTCCTAGCAATTTACTCATAGCTCAAGAGGTTTAATTTGCATGTGTTGCCTTTTACAATATGCTTTTCGTAATGTTGCAGATGCTTCTTCCCTAGCTTCAGTAAACAACAGGCAGTTGGCCAGGTTTTTGACTGAACGTTTGCCAACTCTGAGAAATATTAGTTAACTCTCTAGTGGCCACTCAATGATTTTTAGCTGACTTTATCCAAAAGAATCTGTGAAGATTAAAAATTCCACAGAGCAAAAAAATAAAGAACAAGTAATTTGCTGGACTAAACCCAGGAAAAGATGTTTATTTCTGCATTTTAATAATTTCAGTTTTTCTTTTTTAAAGCTTTTATTTCAAAACTGGTTGTTTTCAGAAATTTATTTGAAAATTGATGATGAAGATGATGTTAATAATAAACATTTCTCCCTTCAGATTAGTGAGGATTCTTTATTCTTGTAGACATTCAAATACAATTAGGTTTACCTTTAGTGTTTGTTTTCATTTTGAAAAGCCTGCCAGGACAGTTTTCTTCTTCAACATATTCACCCAGACCATAGGAAGAATATTTTGCAGGTGGGATGACAAGCTGCTTCATGAGCAGTGGAGGTAAAAAGTCTGGTTTCTGGCAGATTTATGTTGTATTATGGATGATGTAGTAGAGCTCAGCTCCCATCTCTGTGTCATCTATGGTGCTTTCAGGTTCCTTGTGTACTTTTTAGTGCTGTCTCTTGAGCAAGTCCTGTCATATTCTCTTCCTGTGTGGAGCTACCTGCATGCTTGTTCAGCTGTGGCCAGTGCAATGGATAGTGACCAAATCTGCATTTCTTCTTGTTAGCGAGAAATTTCTAGCGAGTCACTTTCTCTCATTCAGCCACTCATCTTCATGGTGTTTCTAGGAATGTAAGGTGATTTCAAACTTGGTTAAAGTTTGTGAATTTGTCCCGAAGCTATGGCTCAAAAGACACATGGAAGAATGGCTTGTCAGCATGCTTGCATAAGGAAATGAGGCCAACCATGAATAAGAAAGAAATGTCAAACATCTTCTCGAATGATGTGCACTTGGAAATAATTACAGGTGGTCCCATGATTAAATTCTGTCAGTATAACTGGGGCAACACGACAGACTGAAGGAATGAGTTGAGCGTGAATTACCTGATGTGACACTCACTGCTCTTGAAAAACCTGTCTCTCTGGGTCTGTGAACACACTTGGGATAACTGTTTTGAACAGATGATCATAAATGGAGCATGGTGCAACAGTCATTTGAAATGGGATGAGATGTTAAAGGTGGAAAATTCTGAATCTTTTTGGTATATATCCAGGTTAGCCAAGGGCTCGCTCTTTGTGTATCTAAGTTTGCATTTTTATTGGTGTTACTTTTTGCTCCACAAGTGCTCTGATCACGTGTGGCTAGCATTGGGCTGAAATTAAATACGATGAAGACAACATCAACCATGCCTGATCTACTGCTTTCTTCTTCAGATTCATTTAATTGTGTTACCCCTCCCAGAGAGTTCCTCATTTGTGCAGAAGTAGTGCACTCAACACCTTAAGAATGTAATGGATTAGAAGAAATGAATTATTCTGAAAAGCAGATGATTGTACATGCCTTTCTAAACTTCTTTTTGAGCTCTGAGGCAAAACATTGTCTATCTGAGGGAAAAAAAGTTGTCATTTTACAAGCTTCGTGTTAGAAAAGATGCCTTATATTTTCTCAAGCAAATGTAAAATTAGGCTTAAGTGGTGCTACTGTTAGGATCCAGAGGAGATGAGTATCAGGTGATTTGTTCTGTCTTTCTTACTAGAAACATTGTGGATGGCTATTGTGATGTCACAAACTGATGTCTTGGCATGTCCTGCAGGAATTATGTGCCCTTTTACTTTGCTAATAGATAGCATCTCTGACCCATTGAATTTCACTCAGACTGCATGAATCTGTTTTCCCCAACATTTCTCATTTTCTGTTTCCCTCCATCTTTTCCCTTATGTGATACTGGGGAGGGAGGAGCATTGCTTAGCAACCAATCAGAAATGGTCTATATGGGCATAAATATTAAACCTTTCCAACCACGGTGAGAAAATGGAAAAGCATTCTTCTTTTTCCTTGGGGAAAATTGAGGCAAAATGGTAATGCAAATCCTTCTTGATAAATAGGACAAAATTGGGTATTCAGTTTTTCTGTAACTCCTGTACATGGAGAAGGAAACCTTTTCTTCACTGGTAAATAAAAGGATGCCCATGCAGAGCCCATGGACCTCCAGTGTGGTACCTTGTCAGGGAGTGGTTGTTTGGTTTGGGCTTCTGTTGGGAGTTTCTTTAAAAACTCTGCTAGAGCCCAAGACTGTTAGCTTGGCATTAATTCAGTCATGTATTATCACTTTTTTTGGTGGTTTTTTTTTTTTTGGTCTAAATGTTTTTCATGTGCTTTATAATCTTTAGATGGAAGACAATAGGAAATACAGTGCATCACTGCTTGTCATCCTACTGAAGAAATTATGTAAGAACAATAAAATCCACTATTGTTTAATGCTCCTGCTGGAGGGAAAATATATGTGCCATCACACATTGTTTGAAAAAAAGTGTTTATTAAGTTGAATGAATGTCTGATTTCAGTAAGGCATTTACATAATACTCATGAAATTCAGTCTTAAGAGAAGTAGAGAGGCTTGAAACTATAGGTAAAAGCAAGCAACTGAAAGTGCACTCCTGCAGCTTGCATTTATTTAGTCAGTGACTGGAAGACTCAGTATAGTCTGTGCTTGTGTTTACTTTGACACCAAACATTTTATGCCCCATAGGCTTAGGAAAGTGTATGAGCGTTAGAATAGCTTGCCAAAGATCATTTATTAATCATTTAACCACAGCAATAGAAGTTTGGCCTCTGGTTCTGTGTCCCAGTTGCCCAGCCAATGCTTCTCCATACAGGCAGCTTCACACCATCTGGGGCTGTCTGCCCCATGGATGCACATGGGTTATTGATCTCAAGTGTTGCTGGTTGCCCAAGACTGTAAGCTGGAAAATAATTGGAAAAAAACATGTTGTTCTGGTAGTTCCAAATTTTACTGGAAGTTGTTCCTGGAACGCTGTGTTTATTGAAATGATATGTGCAATCATATCCCAATCATTTCATAACTAGGAAATGAGAACATTTCAGGTTTTGCAATAGTATTTTCTTGAAAAGCAGCCTGTGTGAATTTTGATTGATATGACACTTTAGAACTATAACTAAAACTGTATTTGTTACAAATGAATGACCACTGAATCAATTTCTTTAGTATATATTTCTTTAGACTTGCATCATTAATATTCAAAGGGGAATGTCTTTTACATTGTGCTGCAGTTTATAGTAATGTGGGTTCATTTGCTTTCATGTTATTAAATCACTCTTTTCTATTGAAAAGAAAAAATGAAGCAGAATTGTTCATGTGCTCTGTAGAACTGTTGCAATGTGTAGTTTGGTACCTACTGCATTTCCAAAGCAATAAATACATGAATAAAAAATCAAAGGTAGTAGACAGGATTTCGCTTTGATTTGCACAGGCACAGCATGCCATTGTTATAAAAGAAATCTAATAGGGAGATAAAAATTTGCTTGTATTTGCCAGCTGTTTTTAATGCAACAACTAGTGCAGTCTGTATTATTTTTAGGATGATCAGAAGTTGCAAAACCATTTCTTAACTCAAAATTAATGTATATATTAGAGATAAATTGAATTTTACTGCATAAAATACTTCTAAAACTATTTTCTGTGTATAAAACTTCAGGTGTTAGGCTCAGGCTGTATGTTTCACTGAAAATCTACTTACAACAATCAGTACTTTTAAAAATAACAAATATATGCCATTTAGAATTCTCCTCTGCTTCTATATGCATGTTTAACTGGATATACATACCTGCTCTCTTTGAAGCGATTGAGAATTGCTCTAATAATTAGAAATTTAGAACACGCATAGCTCTATGATGGCTTTGTTGACTTAAATTCTCCAATGGCTTTGCTTAAGAAAAATTCATGGGCAACCTGAATTCTACCTAGGAGCCCATTTACAGCATTTCTGTTTGTCTGTGTCTGTTTGTTAGGAGGAAACTTGCCAGAAGGAAATTCAGCGCTCAGTGCTGCCTCCTTAGAAACTATCAGGGTCTTGCTTTTGAACTGAAAAGTTCGTATTTTTCTCTAGAATCAAGATTAGTATTTCCTTATTCGCCTTAAATTTGAAAATGGTTTACAGATAGGAGTATGGTATCTGTACTGAAACCATAGTTTATTTTAAAAATAAAAAGTTTAAAAATAAAGAGTTTATTTTGAAAATTAAAGTTATTATTTTAATAATAAAAATTCTACCCACCCAAATAAATGTATGAACCGTAATGTAATACTTTTCTTTTTTAGTGTCATTTGCAAAGTATCTTTAATGAATCTTGAAGAGAAAAAAAAAATCTCCTTGCCACAATAAAGGCCTTTAATAATGTTTACTTTTAAAACTGGGGATGCACCCACAGGTGCACCAGTCCTCTTAGTAAAAATTTCTTTGGAAAATATAATTTTCCAAAAATGCTATTTTCAAGTATTATTACTACAGAGTTGGCTGGTGTGTTATGCTCTTAATGCTTTAATCATGGAAAACTTAAATGTATATATCATAATAAATTTCAGCAAGCCCTTGAATCTGATAGCAGTGCAGTGTTGTTCATGTCTCTATACAAGTAAATTAGTTGGATAAAGTTTTTCATAACTCCTAATTCTCAATTTTTGTCAATATTTTAGGCTGTGAATAATTTGCTTACATGCTAACATTAATCAACAATGATGCTGGAAAATGTGCCAGCTTTATCAATACCTTGTTTTATTTTGGTTTATGATGTGTCTTCTGTTTCTGTTTTAAATCTTTGCTCTCACTTGTGTAATACAATATCCTTAGAACTTTGAATAAGAAGCAATTTTTGGAGACTCCATATATACTACTAAAGGGAAAAAAGTGAAAGAAAAGTGGTAGAGAAAGTGGCTGTGTCTCAATTTAATGTGTTTCCTTCATTGGTTAGTGTTGAGCTGCTGTCAAGAGCTCAGTCCTCTGCAAACACACGCTGTGCCAGGCGATGAGTGCATGCATGCTTACCATTCCTACCATTATTTTTTTAAGGGCTCTCAGTGGTTGGTTAGATGATTTTCATGCTTGATGTAAAGCTGCACACATCACATATGTTATTCTGAAACCATTGTATTCAATAGCGTAGGCAAATGTTTGAATATTCCAATAACTTGTGGATCTGAAGCAGCAGGTGTGAAACAGCTAGAAGAGCCAGAGAGCCATGCTATGCTGAGCTGCCTTGGCTAAGGAGGCTTCACTCATGGCACAAGGGAGAGGAGAGATGTAGATCTGTAAGGATGTACCTCACAAGGCCTATCCCACTTGCAGTGAGGTGGTGAGAACCTGATGTTTCTGCTGCTTTCACAGGTACTGTCGTCTGTCAATGTCTCTCTGTACACATTTCTGCCTGAAGGACGCAAGGAGAAAGAAGGCATTGGCATCTTTCATGCAGGAACAGCATGGTTGTTTTTTGCACGTTGGGAAGCATAAATTTTGGTTTTGCCACTGGAGAAAACTCCTCCTGTTAATTCTGCAGGCATTGCTTAAATGACAGATCTGAGGACTGATTGAGCCTTGTATGATATTTGTGCTTTTTTTATTGACCACGGTTTTCACTGTAATAAGTATTTATAATGAAAAATAGTAATATTGCTGAAACTTCAGGGAAAGTCTTCGTGAGTGAGGAGATCTGAGTTAAATTAGCTTCTATGGGAACAAGATGCCTGGGCTTGCTTTTTCACTGGTAGAGCTGCAAATGAGATGCTGAATTTAGTTAGGTTTTAAGATACATAAATTGAAGTGAGAAGAAAGGGACGCTAAGAGCTTCCTTGACACCTGCTGTCAGTAGGACAACAAAATACATTCACTAAGGTTACAGAGACAGTCTTCAGAGATGTCAAGTTCCATAAATACCTAATTTCCAAAGAGATTTAGAAAGGTATGTCCTAATGCACAGCCATGTGACCCTAAATTTCTACAGATTGCAATGCTTGGAAAACTATGTGACACCCTAAACAATCCTGAGTGTCTATTTCAGCTGTAAAGACACAAAACTAAATTAAAACATCAGTTGGTTTTTTACTGAGTTTTAAGCCAAGGTACATATCTTAGACCATTCCAGCTGCAAAGGGAAGTCCACCCCTGCTGAGGTTGTGTCGTTCCATGTCTCTTGTCCAGAAACTGGGGCTTTCAAGGCTCTTCACGTAGATGTCTTTGGAAAACTTTTATATTATTTTGGCATTTTCTCACTTTATACAGAAGAGGTAGCTATAGACTAAAAAAGGCTGAGCATAGAAAAAAAAAATCCGTCATAAAACAAAGAAATGAAAGAATGCATAATATACCATGGGATTTTTGCCAGAAAAGAGAAAAAATGAAAGTCTGGGGTGACTAGAATTGTGAGATGAAACCACTGTTTTGTCTGAAGTTAATATTGGTTGCGTAACTAAAAATGGGGGGAAAAATCAGTAAGAACACTCCTCCAATTGTATGCATAATTTCCTGTTATAAATGCAAGTATATGTAACGTTACAGATGCTAAGGCACCTTACTTCTTCCCCTGCTTTCCACCAACCTTGTCAGTAATATTCTTGTGCTTCTCTGACTATGACTTACAGGGTATGCAGTGGTGAGTGACCAATGTTTAAACATTCATTCAATATTAGCATGTATAAGAAATGTAGGATACTTTCATTAATTGGATGAGGGTTATATGTGTTTCATTTAAAAGCTGCAGTGATCACTGATGGAATGACCTCGAAGTCATTATCTGTTAAGAAGCAGGAGAAAAGATTGTTCTTCGTGTTCAGTTGTATTTGTCATTGCTTGTGAATATAATTTTCAGATAAAATATAGTTTTCACTCTCTAACTAAGCTAAGGTTGGATGGAATAAATTCTTTCCGTTATCATTTTATTTTGCCACACTGACTCTGAATGGCTCATTTTTTTGGCCAGCTTTATTTATAAGCCGTGCTTTTTAAACAAAAAATACTAAATACGGTTCCTTATTTCTTTTTTTACCCTTTTGTGTAGTCTTTAAATTTTCATAGCCTTTCGAAGAAAGTGTAGACAGGAAAACTACAAACATTTTAGATACAATAGCATTACTCAGAAGTCCACCAATTGGTATTACAAAAATACACTGTGCTGTACATACCAGGTAGTTCAGAGTGCATTTCTTTGGGATTTGTGTTTTGTCATTAGGTCACTAAGATTTTCAGTCTTATTTCCCCCTTGCACTTCTTGACCTGCAGATCTTTTTGCTATTGGGAGACCAGACTAGTTGCTGTGATTCACCCATCATTTTATTTGACTAGCACTGTTGAGAGTGTCCCTCAGCAATCTCAGAACTGAATGTGCACAAGAAAAAATGTAAAATGTACTAATTTAGTAATAGAAGTTATCTATTCCCTTCTCTCTTAGAAAGTTTTCCTCAGACAAGGATCAGTAGCAACACTGTATGACTCAGGCAATGATGTGCACAATCGACTTCTGCTGAGAATGACAGAAGTTGACACAGATTTCAGGAATTTCCTGAACAGCAGTTGTATTACCTGCTATCTGGATAAAATCTTGAGGCCTAGCAAAGTTTTATCTTGACAGTTTTTCTGTTCTGATTGAATCAAGAGCATCTTCGGTTTGACTTTGATTTTATAAGTTGGCACCCTGGCCAGAGCCAACCCTTTGGAGTCAGGAGGAAGCAGACAGCACCACGAAGGGAATGAGCTGTTATTCCTGGCAGTGAGCGTGATATGCTAACAGAGACTGCTTCTGCTTCTCTTCAGTAAAACTCTGATTTTTTGGATAGCAATGGTGCTTTATAAGAGCTGAGGACTGAAGTGCAGTATATCCAAAAGCACTACTCTTTCTCTTTAGGTCAGAGTTTTTTTCTGTCTTGTAACGTATTAGGTTGAAGTAACAAATACAGGAGTTTAAAAAAGAAAAAAATAAATTCTCCTGGATATCTAATCAGGTTGGTTGTTCATGTAGCTTATTTAGAGGACTTTGAAGGCTGCATTGCATCAGTTGACCAAAGCAAAAGGTAATAAATGAGCTAGTAACTATTTAAAGAGGAAGAAAGAAAAATGCTCTTTTCTGAAGCAAGATGAATTAGATGAGTGATGAGCAAGACTTCCATATATTGAATGGTAGCACTAAGACTGATTTATTTTTAAAAATTCCACGTTTATTGTTTGGGTAGGTTTTTTCATTGAGATCATAGAAAATGCAGGGCATCATCCCTTGGGTGAGCCTTTCTTAGTATCATACTTGTTTTCATTCTCATTTAGTATTTAAATTTCCTCTTTGTCACACTAATAACTGGACATTTATTACTGGTATTCACAGAAGAGGAGAGGTAGATGAAATATTTCAGGTGAGTCATCTGATCTAATTTGGAAAGGTTTCTGTGAGGAAAGAACAACTTTTGATTTATAAGGGAAGGTTGTCTGTTATAAAGATATACATGTTGGAATTTATTATCAAGAATCTGCTTTTAATTTTAGAGATTGTTTACCTAAACTACTATGTGTCAGAGCTCAGGACAAATTTCTACTTAGCATTTAATTTTAGATACTTGCCATAGTGGACAGTAAAAAATGGGTCCCCAGAATTCGTGGCATCATTATGAATCTTACCTTCTGGCAGCCCCTGCCTGCAGTTTGTCTTTGAAATCTCCTTGATGCTTGTTAACCCTGCTCTGACATGTAACAGCTCCCGTTTATTTATTGGACTTTGCTCATTTATGAAAAAGTACAGGAATTATTAATGGTTTAGTATCTATTAATGTATTACTTGGGTGGAATTCAAATTCCAGTATTTATGGTAAACCCCTTTATAATGAAATGAGCATAGGAACAAGAAGGCTCATTCTTAAGGTTAAGTGTCTTTTGCTATAAGAACAATTGTCTGTAAAATATTGTCTTACCAGCTTTTTATTTATAGCAATAAATTAGAAATAAGGACTTTATGTATGAAGGGAAAGAAGTAAGAATATTTGTGAAGATGATAAAGAATAAATAACCTCATTCAATGAATTTGGTACATTGTCATAGACTCTGGTTTTCTGTAGGAAACTGATATGACTCTCCATCCTGCAGTGAGTTTCTGTCACAGGATTGGGCTCATGTGGTGTACCAGAGCAGGTAGCAAGTGTGCCTTCTGTGTCAAATCTGAGTGCCCAAAAGCTGAAACCAACCCTGGGAAATGAAATTCTTCTGTGATTTGGTTTTGATCTTAAAGGCTTAATTTTGCTTTAGTTTCCCTGGTGTAGTGCAGGAAGAATTTATATTCTCTTGTGTCGTGTAAACCCCATGTGTTTGCTTTCTCTTGAGGGAAGCACAAGGAGCCTTGGGCTTGGATTTGCGTAGGTAGCATGTTTATCTTTTTAGATTATCCCAGACAATACTGGGATCAAAACAAAGGTCCATACAGCTCCATACTCTGCTCTAACAGTGGCCGGCAATGGAAGAGAGGAGAACAAAACCAGGAAAATCTATAATGATACTTACTGTATGTTCTCAGTGATTTGCAGGGACTGGGTGAGAGAGTGCACATGAGAGACATCCTATTTGTATGAGCACTGTACAAAAAATGAAGCAGTGAGCAATTGCGGTGTATGTAATAGATGTTAAACTGGGAAAGGACAGAGATAGCTGGGTGAAGCCGAGTGGATGAATGTTGTAGAGTTTATAAATCAAGAGATGATGGGAGCAATTCTGTGTAATGTAAATAGCACTACAGCTTTTGTTCATTTGGCTGAACTTTTCACGCTATGTGGAACATGCAAAAGAAGTGCTTTAAGGTAATGGCACTTCTGTATTTTTATAACTTTCTTTTTAGTAGTGTTTTATTCCATGAAATGTTAATGTTGAAAATATTCATCATCAATGCTAAGTATGAAAAATAGTAATCAAATTCCATGGCTCTTCATATAAGCCTATCCATCACAAAGCATGCCCTATGGCTATATATCAATTTTAAGCATTAAAGTTACACAGTATTATCTTAGCATTAGGTTAACTGTCAAATAAAAATAAAAATTAATAAGCTGGAAAAAAGAAAGAAGAGGAGACATTCCTCATTTAAAATCCTCGACTGATCTGGCATAATTGAAATGTCTTTTAGCAGAAACGTTAGCTTTAACTCAGATAAGACTCAGCTCTCAATACCGTTTTTATGGTAGTCCAATAATTCTTGGGGTACAAAACTACCAGGTATAAATGCTGATAAGGTCCAGGCTTCTTCCTTGTATCTCATTGACAAGAAGCATATGTTTGGAATTAAAGAAGATTCAGGCAAGTTTTCAATATTGGGATGTCTGCCTGTTAGCTCAGAGAGATTAATGAGCTTTAGTCCATGTAGTCCCCAGTTTTCAAACTTTTGCTGCCATCTCTGTTGCAGTCCTTTTGAGACATTGTGGAGTTTGGGCATCTGGCTGCAACGTTTAAAAAAAATTGTGGTGAAGGACTGAACAGTGGTTTTACTTTACAGTTTAATAACTGATAGATTTTTGTCTGATTAAATACACACCTAGGACTAGGTGGAGTATAGCTTTCTTTGTCTTTCCTTCCCTCCCTCCCCCCTGCTTTCCTGTTCTCTAGATACCTCAGATAAGATATTTATTCTCTGAAACTGTCAGAGTACTAGAATTCTGTTGTTACGTTCTCATTTGCTCTGATTCAGTTGAATGTGATATGGGAAATATCATCCTTAATGTCTGTTCCTAAAATTAAACACATCTAAGGAAAAAAATTGTGCAAATTCCACCTAATATTTAATATGAAACACTAAAAACATATGTATCTCTTTGATATGACTTGTCTTAACAAGAATCCAGTGCATGGAAATATTTTTAATGAGTCAAACCTTTGTTTCCAAACCTTATTCAAAGCCAGCCTTTCTTCATCAGTGTTGACTCTGTGTTGTTCTGAATTGCTTGGTTTTGTCATCAGAGTTATTTTGTGTATAACTCCAGTGTGTTTGTATAGCACTGAAGTGAATATATAGCAGTTTCCCTTCTATTGTTTGTATTTATTTATTTTATATTTGCTGAATGGGCCTTGCTTGTAATGAGATTATTAATGATAAAATTGTAGTCTTCATGAAGTTTGCCTGTTTTTGAATTCCAATTCAGAGTACAAAATTCTAGTAAGGAAATAAAAAACACCCTCCACTTGGTTCACTTTGACACTAAAATATCCATTTGATGATTCTGGGTCTTGCTGGTAATCAGGTTTAAGCTGTAAAATAAAAAAGTAGCAATGCAGAGTAAATTAAGTTTTGATCTCATTTCTGCAATATCCGTCTTACTTAAACAGTTTTTAATATTGTAAATACATTTCAATATATACCAGAAACAATATTCCCCTTGCTACAAAAGGAACATTTTGGTGTTGTTAATATAGTATATTCCTTTCACTGTTTCCACTATTTGTTCTCTGCTTTGTTTTAAAATATGAGAGAAACTTGGGTTTCTGTCCAGTGAGCTGATGAACAGAAATTAAAATGGTTTCTTCCCATCTCTAATTTAAAATTTAAAAGTGAGCAAAGATATTGTTCTTAATGTACTGTGAGCTTTAACAGCAAATATTTCTGTTCTGGTATCAAACAGAGAATGAGCATAAAAAATATTTTGTCTGCTGGTCATGGGATCCAAGTGAGATAGCAGTGACATTATATCATGTTGCATTGAGAGCCAATCAGGTGAAGCATTATGTTGGTAGTTCAGAAAAAGCTATGAAATATGAATATCACAGCTAAATAAGTTCTTTAACCTTGCTCTATAAATGCTTAAGATTTTGTTCCTTTCAAGTGAGATGACAAAAGACCAAAAACATTTCTAATACAAATGTCTAATGCATTACTGTCATAAATGTTCTCTCTATGTGTATATATAGAAAGAGAACAATGGGCTGCAAGGTACTGCATATTCTGATAAAATTCACCTACCAGCTGGATAAGTGATCTGAAAAGCACCTGTTTCAGGCCTAGAATCTCTATAATCATGTTCAATTTTTGATCGCTGTCAAAATTGACTGTTGGTTTGTTGTTTATAATTCCTGTGTGAATGTTTTATATTGGCAGAGGTCTTTAATAAGAGGTTGCTAACTCCCCTTTCCCAAGTATTAATTGTGTCATAGGCATAATTTAACATGACCAAAATTTGGCAAAACCCCGTAAATCAAAAGTTTTAAATAAATGGCTAATTTTCACTGTTCTGAAAGACTGGAGGTAGGATAACTCATGGTCCTGTAGCTCTGTACCAGTATGGGCAAGAAAAAAGCTAATGACTTTGGTTGCTGCTGGTATTTTTAGGTTAGTAATCATGCAGTTTGCTATGGAGTGGATGAAGTTATATGAACGATAAGAAAATCTGTGCTTGACAAAGGTGTTCAGAAATAGTGAGGTAACTTGTTTCAATGTCTGAACCAAATTAAAATGTACAGGAAATCTTAATTTCTATCTAGTCTATTCTGAAGCAATTCCTTAATGTTGTTTAAGACAATGTGGGGAACTGTATGAACTGAGAGGGATGATCCCAATGCTGTTTTAACCCATTAATATTAGGCTAATCTAACCTTGTAATAGAATTTGAACATTTAATATTCTGGTGTTTAAGACTGAGCTAATCTTAGGTACAGAAGCTATTTGGTCTTGTGAAATGAGGGAGATGAATCATGAAAACTCTGGAATCTTCTGAGCCATGTCAGTTCACAAAGGACGTGGGTTTTGCCAGTCTCAAAGTAGGTAACATAGCCTATTTTCTAGTCAGGAAATTTTCAAATAATGGTTTATAGGGACTCTTTGGTGGTAAAATTAGAAACATTTTTGAGCAGAAAGACATAAAATAAGTGGCTAGGTAATCCTAGACTCTATACATAAGAGTATCTCCAAATATGACAATGATAAAATGTATAGAACAAATGAACAACAGAATGATGTAATAGTGATTTTAGTAATGTCCTGAATCAATCCTACTTATCTATAGTATTCAGCGTGAATTCTACTTGCAGCAGTGTTGTACCTGTTAGGCAGTTTCATAAAGGCACTATGTTTTTTATATAACATTTTGTCCCTTTAGAAATTATCATGACGCATGTCAGGAGCTTTCACACTGAAAAAAATATGTCACATTAGCTTCCAAGTTTCTGATTGTCTAAATAACACGGTAACTCAACATACAGCTGTCTGGCATTTTGACAGTACAATAACCCATAATTCTTTCTGCCACTCAACACTTCAAGGTTAGCATTTTGTAGTTTGCTCTCAAGGAGTATTCATTTAAATTTTCAAGAGGCAAAGAGTTGAATGCTGTCTTGTACTGCTCTTTTGATTTATTTTTTATTTACTTTTCTACTCTATTAAATTTTTTTAATCATATATATATACATGTATTTTTTTTTAACCTGCAACTTTCCAGGAGGTAGGATGTTCATGTACTTCTCTGTTTTTCAGAAACTAGGGGCAGTGAGTATTTACAGCAGAACTTCCTATAGCAGGAGTTTGTCTTGCATCATAGGGAAGCAACACCTCCCTTGGTATATTGCAGGGGACCACAGATTGCTTAGATATTGAGCAATTTATTGAAAGGAAACTGTGAGGTGAAACAGTGGCCTTTGGGAAGAGCTGCTTTCAATTCCAAACTTACATCTTGAGATTTTCAGTGAAATGGAAATTTTGAAATTCATAATGAGGTGTTTGAGCAAAGGTTTTTTTTATGAACTTAATATAGTTTAATCTTGTTGGGACTGGTTTGTAAATTATTGATTATGTTGAGGAAATCCTTCTTATAAACTCTCAGACATAGATTATTTTTCTAATAACAGGAAGTTTCTGTTGAGAAAATGGGGAGTAGTAAGTAATGCTGAGTGTACATTAGGAATTTTAATATGGTAGATTTTGGTGTAGATAATATTTTAAATATTTGGTGGAAATTACTCCTTATTTAAGTGTTCTGGCCTGTATTTGAGCATATCAATATGCATGTCCAAATAACACTTGCCATTTCTGACTAAAATTCTTGTAAAGAAAACACAGAAAGGTAACAGAGGCTGAACTTCCATCATTTTTGGAATGCTCCACCTTGGGCAAATTTTTAGAATCTTATCCTCTTGACCTCTATATACACATTCATTGTTCAGTGAAGACATTCAGGTATAAGGCCAGGAATTGTGTTAGCTTTTCACAGATCCACATATTAAAACTTGACCTAAACATGTCAGAACCTCAGAAACAGCAGTGCTGCTGACATTAATTGTATGGCTATTTTGAACTTAGTGTTGCAAGCACACCATGTATATTTGTGCTCACAATGATTACTGTATTGAAAAATATTTATGTTTTAGAAAATAAATAGGTTTTATATCTTGCAAGAGAATGAGATAAAATACAAACATAACATGATTTAGAATACAGGGAAAACATTTTTTGTCATTGAGCGAAACCCCCAACCTTTCCATGCATTCCCCCTGCCCCACTCCCCGCCAACAGTCTCTGGCTATCAAGAATTAATTACAGCTTTTAAAGAATCAACCCCCCCATGTATTTCCAGTGTATGTGCATGTGCAGAGTATAAATATGTCCTAGAAATGAACAAGAATACATTAGGTGGATTTTTTTTTTCCTTCACTGTGATTACTTTTTGTATGCTTCCAAGAAGAAAATAATTTAATCCTTTAAGTCTTGGGAAAACAGGGTATTTTTTTAGCTCTTTAAAAGAGCATTTTTACCAGGTTTTGACCAAAGGAATTTTCATCATCATATCTGGAAAAAAATGGGATGAAATTAACAACCATTTAAAATTCTCTATTGAGAAATAACCCAGCCTGGCAATATTACTGCAAGTTGCTCCCAAACACACTTAAACTTTTATATGCTCACTCCTTTTTTCTCTTGTGCTATTTTTCCTTTCTCTTCATGAGCTACACTGGAAAAGGAAGGGAAAAGATTGTACTGGTTAACTTAAAAAATTTTTAAAAATCCTTAACTAGTAATCCTAGTAACAGAAACTGAATACTATTCCAAAATGTGCCTAATTACCTAGGTAAACACGTGACAGTTGTAAGAGAAGGCATCTGGGCGTTTCTCACTGAATTCTTGCTCAAGTGCAGTGTTACAGCTTCTCAAGGCATAAAAATACATCTGTGGCAAGTGCCTTCTTCAAGGTGTAAACCCCAGCAGACAGAATGAAACATATCTTAATAGAGTTTTATTGTGCTCCCTTTCCTTGTCCACCTTTGCTTTGTCTTTATCTCTTGCTGTGTCTTACTTGCTGAGTTCTTTTACTGTCATTCTCATAAGTTTTGATTGCTCTTTCAGTTGTTACTCTTTTAGACAGGTTTTCTCTCCCTCTAAATCTCCTCTTTATCTTCTGGGGAGCATCCTTTCTGCTTCAGGGTTTTCTGTTTTTTGAACAATATTTGTACATGATAGAGAAGACACTAGACCTCGAGATTATGTAAGTGACTGTGACATGCATTTTAATTGTGTGACAGCTGATAGTCTGCATATTGGGGCATTTGTCAAGGGGGAGTAGAAATATTGCTGTACAGCTGAAGAGTGTGCTTCTTATGAGGGCTTTGTTGATCTCAGGGCTGCAGTAGAAAGCACAGAGATCCTGACTGGTGAGAGAGCCCTGTTGTGGCAGATAGTGCTGGGCAGTGGGTGAAACTGCTGAGCTGTGTGTGACTGCAGTCATAAATGGACTGAGAGAAAGGCCATAAGGTACAGGTGGGAGGGTGGCACAAGAGCATTGAGAGTCTTTTTAGAAGCCTCTTGCCTTTTGCTTTTTGGATTTCTTACAAGATTTCTTTTTTCGGTATGTGGAAGATGCCAAGTGTTTGGGTTTTTTCTCAGTTTGTGATGTTTTACATAACCAACTGCTCTTTTTTGACACTCTCATAAAAATACTTTGCCTTCTCTACGGCCTCTTAAAATTTCACATTAAAAAAGAAATTGTTCACAAATACAGCATAGAGAATGATGGAAAGATCAGGTGCCTGTTTTGCCTCCTGCTGGGATTGTAGCTTGCAAATCTTCAGGAATACTTTTGCTTAAAATTTTTGTTCATAAGAATAATAGCATGTTCCAGAGAGTGCACCTGATGCGTTTATTCATCTCACCTGGCAAAACCTTCTATCCCATCAATATGTCTTCACCATTTTTATTTCTAATACCACTCAAATGTTTAAAAAACCTTTGCCTACTATTCTTGTACTAAGCCTATATATTAGTTAACTCTGTGGACCTGTCACCTCATGTCTTGGAAAATTGATTATGAAAGCTGTGGTATAGTGTTTTGTGATGCACTTGGCCACCAAAAATAGGCTTTAAAATATATAGGCCATAGGAAAAACAAAAATTAGAAAGGAAAACAGTGGAGACTGTGGATTTTAAAACATATACAATGATAAGTTTCTTGGATGCCTTTTGACTTATTAAAATAAAAATAAGATTGAAACAAAGCAAGCATTTAAGAATGTGCCTGCAGCTCCTGTTCTCCAAGTAATTGAATACAGGATTTCTTCTCTAACCCGTTCCAGCAAGAATATGCACTGCTTAGGTATTCATTTCAGTGGCATTGACAATGCTGACAATATAATTGACCTAAAAAGTTCTGGATTTCCTGTTAATGCACTTTAGAAACGTACATCAACTACAAAAAAATCATTTCTATCTACATTTCACTTGATTTCCATTTTCAAGAAAGGAGGTTTCATCATTATTATTCTATTTGAATAGCACTGATATCTTGAGAGATGGAAGGAGACTTCTATTGTATGCAGGAGTACTTTATTTCGATATTTTCTTTGTCTGATTATACATGATAAACACACATTAGTGACATTCCGTGCATGTTTTGAAGATAAATGGGATATCTCTTTAAACCATTCCTGACACTTCCTAACCTGTGGGCTTAATGGCATATTCTTTCTTTGATTCAATAATTTGTCTGTCAAAAAAGCTGTGCTGACATTCTCGTTGTTGTGAGACTGAAATGGAAAGAAATCTCTTATCTTTAAGATAATTTTTGAAAAATCGAGGAGAACATTTTAGGATAAAAATGTTTTAAAAATGATTTCAGTTGGAAAAAAAAAATGTAAGTGTTGACATTATACCAACTGCTAGATGGCAGGTGATAAAAGGAAGAATGTTATCTAAAACTGTAAGTCCCCTTGAATTAATTAGGGAATGTGTGAAATCTTAGAAATGAAGACAGTTTCTACTACTATGCCTTGCATAAGTATTAGTTCTGTCAAATAACTAGTAACTTTTAAAATAATGGACTATAGATGTTGCTAAAAGAGTCTGGTTTGCCAAACCCATGGAACTTCTCTGTGTAAGGCAATTATTAATATATGCATGCACAAACGAACATGTACTCGTGTATGTATATTGTCTGTGTATGTATTTATATTTATATGAATACACTGGTACACTGTCTATCTAAAAGAGTCTACTTGGCCCTATTTTATTTACAGAAATAATATAGAGAGGAGCAATTCAGCCATGCTATGCAGAACCCTTTCATTTTTCCTAGCACAGTCTGGGGTAATGGGAAAAGTAAAGGGTATAAACTGCATGAAACAAGAACTAACCCCCAACTTTCCAGTTATATCTGATCAAGTAACACAGAACAATATTAGAGGCCAAAGGTTTGAACGCTGTTCTGTTTGTGGTAGCTGCTTTCCTGCTTTGGAAGTTTTCACTTGAACCCTGCAAGCTGGCTCTGTCTGCTGTGCATGCCTGTATTTTCTTACCTTTTTTTAGGGGCATGATAGATGTAGAAATTCTAGTATTTTTTGTTCTTAAAATATTATGCTTTTATTAGAAGTAGATTAGGCAATAGGCTTCACAAGAGAATTAGCAAATTCTGAGTGTTTGATTGAGTACTCAGCTCTTTTCTTCATTGTATTCCCTGAGTTTCATTTTTGCCAGTGAGCCCTCATCAGCTCTTTTTCCAGAGCTGAAGATTTCTAAGAGCTACTGTCAAATGTGCCTCTGGCTGGATGGCTGGCTAACAGGGATTGATCTTGCACAGGGTGTCTGCCTTAATTTGTCTTTCCTGATGATTAGTCTTGTCCCGTTTACATTGTAATTGTGAAAGGCTGACCTGGTGACTGTGGCCTATAAGTTACAATTTGAGGCTTAAGCTCCTTGGTTCACAATATGCTTGCAAGGGCTGGAGAGCTCCAATGTGTTTTGAGATGCTTGTCGCCATGGCAGACTTCAGAAAACTTGAGTGGTTTAACTGTATCAGCCAACCATCAGACCTGCTACCACCACATGTGGAATTGATAGGAAAGGAGCAAAAGTGAGGCAGACTTGTGAATTAGGAGACAAAGTAATGGAATTACCTGGAGTCCTCCTTTCCAAGATTCATAACAAGTAAGCAGACTCTTACCTAACTATGCTCAAAGGCAAAGAAAGAATATAGTTTCAGCAGCTGACATGAACAAGATAAAAACCTCTCCCTCAAATAATTCTTACCTTCCAAAAACCTCCCCCAACCAAAATAAAAAAACACAGTCCTAAAGAAGATGCATACATCTGTGTTGATCAAAAGGGAACCAGTTAGAGATCAGAACACTGATGTGAACTTTGTTTATGCACTCAGAGTTTGAAACTTGCTTCTCCTGTAGTTGAAACCATTGTAAATTCTAGTTATGGTGCTTTCCAAATCACTTCTGACACCAGTGGTGGGGAGTCCCTTTGGTCAGTCTCACTGGAAAGCTATTGCTTCATCCTGTGCTTGCAGGATTGCATACCAGTTCTTGACAAATTCTAGGGATTAGCTGTTGTGGAATCTAATAAAATAATTCGCAATATGGCTGTATTTAGAAATCATGGGATGTGTATTGCCAGCACGATAGTCTGTTAAGGTTTATGGAAATGTCTGTCTCTTAACTCTGCAGCAGTGTTGTTCTGGAGTGTAAAGCTCCCAGGTGTGCTAATATGCTCTCAATTAGTCCTTTAATTGTACTATGTGATATATTTAAAGAAGGAGACTATTTTTAGGAAAGATATTAATTTAAGAGGAAAATATGGGTTTTCCTAATAGCAGCACAGAACTTAAAACCTGTGGTCGTATGGGATTTCCTTGGCTAGTTCTGAAATTAGTCATAGACTTCTGGGAAAGCACAGTGTCAAATTTCCATATGCTGTGACTTTTTCTTCACAGTTCTTTTTCATCCAGATGGAATGAAGTCTAAGGTCTGAGTAGTTTTGGAAAGAGTGTTACAGATGTGATACCTGGGGAAAAGGTGGTAGCTTTTCTTCTTGACAGTGGTGAAACTTGTGCCTAAGCTGAAAAATTGAATTCAGCAAGCTATCAGCATTAAGAAACACATGTTTACATTTCTGAGGTCTGACATCACAAATGGTAACCTTTAAAACTAGACTTCACAGTTAAGCGGCAAAATTTGCCGATAGACTAATTGGTTGAGAATATTTTAGTGACAGTATCTAAGGTTAGGATCAATGTAAATGTTATTGTAAGCTTATCTATTTTTAATCTGTTCAGTCCAAACCAGAACTGGTGGTATTTAGTTACCATCACCATGAAATAGTAGCAGTTTGTATATCAATGTCCTCTGGAATGAGACAAAAGCTGTTGATCTGATTGCATATTAAACCGTAAGCTACTATTGCAACAGTGTTAAGAGATTCCATTGATGTGAAATGGCCTGCACAGGGTTGACTGATCTGTCTTTGCATGAACCAACTGGTGAAGCATTCAAATAAAATGATCACTCATAGATCCCTCAAAGAAGGAGTGGGGGAAAGAAGGGGGAGGAGGAGCTCTGCACAATAAACAAAGCAAAAGCACTCAATCCTTTTCAAAGACTTATAAATATTTAATAATCATCTGTCTACGGCCAATCTAGAAAAAGAAATCTTTAACTCGACTGTTCTAAAGGCCCAAACCTGAATTTTAATTGAGGTGGTTTCAAAGTTCACATTACTTAGTCTGGCGTTTCCTTGGATGTAAAGGCAATATTTTCCTGCCATGGGGTGTGAATCTTTCCAAATGTGAAGGTATAACTGTAGGCTGATTTGGACTTTTGGTGAGTCAGACTAATGCTGCATGAGACAGTTTTTTTTGCCACTCTAAAAAAGCTCGTCACTTTCATTTTAACTGAAGGTAAATCGTGGCTGCTGTGATTATATACAAAATTTTTTATGTGCGTGTACATATATATATATATATATATATATATATATATATATGTATATAGTGAAATGATATGCTCTCTAACAACATTAACAAGTTTTTAAGAATAGCGTTTATTCTCCCAATCCCTTCTTCTAGGTTCTATCACTGAAGGCACCTGATTCAAGTGTCCCCTTGGATGAACCTCTCGTATCTCACACTAGCCAATTTTGACAGTCTAAGTGCTCAAATTGAGCCATTTTGTTCTCTGTAAAATAAACCCAGGCCCATTATATGTGATTTTTCATTCACACACCCCTCCCCTTCTCTTCATTTTCTTCCTCCTCTCCTTAGTACAGCTCTGTGAATGTGGAGTTGCAACATTGTGAGGACCAGTGTTTTCACTCCGGGCATGTCAACTTCAATCTGCTGCGATTTGGTGTGAAATCTGTGCCATGGTGTGGGGCAGAAAGGTCAACCCCCCCCATAATTGATGTTGCTTATTCATCTGCTTCCCGTGTATTTTTCTCTCCACACACTGGCCTTTGTTTGGATAAATTGTTTGAAGATTTACTGTAGTTCTTAAAGCCTGAGAAGTGGCTCCTGCTGTACAACTTCAATGTCCCCGCTAGGCAGGAGGCTCAGCTAGGATGACACATAATGGCATTTAGACAGAAAGATCTTTTTCTCCCAAGACAGAATGCAGAGGACATCATCTGGCATAACAATTAGGACAATTTTCAGACTAATTTACTATGGAATCGCTTTGTACAGTCCCCTTGTACACTGATATTTAATATGCTAATTGCTATTAAAACCTGAAATATTATTTTAAAGAATTCATGGACTTCGGAAAATCAATATATATCTGAATGGAGGGGAAGAATGGGGTAGGAAAGAAAGAGAAATTTCTAATGAATGTGATGTTAAAAATTACACATAAGTACTTTTCAGATTATTAAGGAAAAGCCACAATAGTAATAAAGAATCTGAATGTAGCAATTAATTGTATTTTGGGTCACCTGCATTTGTTCTGCTTAGGTTAGCAAATGGCATCATTTGAGGAAGGAAAAATAAAAGTGCCATTTATATGCTTGGAGGGGCTTGATGGAGATTTAAAAGTAAGTTTTAGTAAATGTAATAAAATTCCTTGCATTTCAGATTTTCTAGTGAGCATACATGTCAATATTTGAGCTCTGTGGTAATAAATACAGGAACATAAAGCTACAAACTTTAAAGAATGTCCGTGTCCTTGTGGCTGTAGTCCTGAAAAGAGTGCATAATTTACTGAAAGAAATCTTAAAAATAGGAGAAATACGCACTTCTTTAGTAAAGAAGGAAAACACTTTATCACCTAGTAATCCTGCCTGCAGATTGACTAAAATAGTTTGAAATCATTGTTTTGATTTCCATTGACTGAAGGCCTAGAGTAGCTTTATTGGTTAAGCTGTTAAATCTGCTGTGGTTTAAACACTATTTTTTTCTGATGCACCCTTGCTTCGATTGACCTTGAAACGCATTATCCCATCCTTTTTGATTTTTCGGAAGAAAATGTCTGTTTCATCAGATCATTTGAAGCTGTCCTAAAACACTGAATAAATATGCTTTGCTACTATTCTTCTTCTTCAAGGATAATATGAAAGTGTAATTCATGAGTATTTTTACTGCAACCTGCTAGAGGATATCTGCCCCTCTTAGTGATTCACTAAGGAGGCTCTACCTGCAACTAGTGAGCAGAGCCTAATATGTGTGTGGCACTGTGAATACTTTGGTTTAGTTATGGAATACAAATAAACTGCATCTGGAAAAACACCTGTCACTCTGTTATCTAAGGTGGTCAATATAGTGTGATTCTAAGATGTTAGAATTCTGAAAAATCATTATCTTGATCAAGAATAATGGATTAAAGAAAATCCTTTTAGAACTGGATGTAATTGACAGTAGAATTCTAATAACTGAAATGGTATAAAATGCCCATTACTCAGGATCTAGAGCAAGTTTATAGTAGTGCATGTAACTAAAAGCAAGCCTCTCACACAATCATACTGGTTTCACCCTGAGAATAATTCTGTTCTTGGACTGAAGATCTTACTAGCTGTTTTTCATGCTCAGATGTAATTACTGCAACATTTTTTATTAATATCATGCCTTTGTAATATTTTCTTGTTAGATGTCTGTCATAAGGAGTTTATGTGAAAAGAGTATGCAAAGACTCATAGAATTTTTGTGTATCTTAGTAGTGGCTGTAACATTTGTTTTATGGATTTGGCATTTCTGTATGTTGTTGTTTTTGTTTATTTTTTAAATTAAAAATTCTTGTCATTAACTATGAAATCTTTGAAAAAAACCCTGACACATCATCTGTAATTTTTAGGACCACCACTATGCATAAATAGTTGAAAGTTCACTAATTTTTTTTTTTCTTTTAAATAATACACATGGAGTCTTGGATATATGTGAATTTGCATTTTGGACAACAATAAAAATGAGATACAAAAACCAGTAGGAAAATAATGAAATATTTCATACTGCTCCACCCAATTTATTAGACAGTATGATCATTAAAATATTGATGTTAAGAAACTAGAGTATTGAAAAAATAATGACACATTCCCAATTTATTTCTGCATATGTTCTGTTTTGAGATGGGGGTGGGGGAAATCATGTTGTATTAAATACCTACAAATAAAATTTAAATGAAATTATTAACAGAAACTACCCTTCCTTTAGCTTTAATCCACGCTGGTCTCATTCCTTTGAATAGTGGAAAAAAATATTTAATTCATTCACATTGCTCTCCCTACCAAACTTGGAAAATAACCTTGCATCTTAAGGCTGGTTTCTCCTTCTTAATTTAGAAGTGTTTGGGAAGCCGGAAAATACAGTTTTTCTCTTCAGAGTAGTATGCCTTTCCTGTCAGGTGAGGAAGCAGTATTTGAAGTTTAGGAATTCTTTCAGTGAAATGGCAGGGGAAGCTCCCTGTATACCTTCTGGAGGTGCACTACAGTAGTTCTAAGCAATTTAATGGTCTGGATGGATGTTTTGCAATGGCTCTGTCTGCTTAAAACCTTTAGGTGTTTTGCAGTAGGCTGCATTAATGGAAGAATTAGAAACAAAAGCAGATCTGGGTGACTGGGCTCGTGAACAGCCTTGGCAAAAAAAAATGTACAGCTCCCAGGACCTGAAAGCACATATTTCTTGTTCATTTCTATGCCTTAGTGTTAAGTATTTGTACCCACCTTTTCTTTTTGAAAATAATGAGTATGAGGAACGTGCAAAGTGGGTTTTTTTTCCCTGACAGTTGAGAGCTACCATTTGTGGAAAAGTTTTGTGACATGGGAGATGGAATTTTGGGGGAAGGTTTTTAGTGATGGAAGGATTGGATTATATAGATTTTTAGTTGTTTATATTATTTAAAACAAGCTTTGTCCATCGTATATAAATATATGGGACTCTAAATTTGTCCTGTAGTTAGAATACACAGTAAATACAGAGAATAGCTGCATTCCTGAATTGTGAATTTTTAATGCTCTCTACATAAGAAATATACTTCATGGCATAATTTTTGATTCCTGTGTAATACTAGTCCAAACTTTGTCTGCTCTTGTAGTCTCCAAAATTTCTATCCATTTTGTAAGAGCTGGATAATTCACCCTGAGATAGCTTGTTATCTCACATACATCTGTGCCTGACTGGTATTGCTGGTAGCAAGATAGAGCTAGTGCGTTTCCTTTGGGAGTAGGATTAGTCATATTTGTTTAAATGAAGTGTGAAGTCAGCATTGGTGAAAAGTGCGGGATTGACAACTCTTGAAGACATTCCCTGTGGAACAGGGAACAGAATTGCTTTGTTTTACTGATGAACCTCTGCCCTGACCTTGGACAGTTCATTGCTAATAATTGGGCAAGTGTAGCCTCCAAGTTGGTTTTGAACCTGTCTTCTGCTTTGACTCTGATGGCAAGCTGCCAGCTGAATTTGCTTGCAAAGAACTTCCTCCCTGGCAGCTGGACCAAGACTAGAAAAAATGTGTTCACTTTATCCATTGATTAGTCTTCAGTAACAACTTGGGGCAGTTTAGCTCACTGCAGTTCTTTTACTTCCTACCTTCCCTTCCAGCTCAATTTTTGCTGGATCATATCCCTGAACTGCTTTACCATGGGGTTGCAGGAGAGTCGAGGTGTAGCTGAAGGGAGGGGGAGGAGGTGAGGTCAAACAGTAAAAGCAAAGAATAGGAACACGAGAATGTGGCTGTCCAGGTTCAGATCTGCCTAATTAGTCTTACACTGCAACATTGCAAATTGGTGTTCTGAACTCAGCTTAAACTAATAATTTGGGGTGAAAATTTCTGACATTGAAGTCCTATTATGGTCAAAGGGATCCAACTCAGTAGTGTCATTCTAAAATTAGTTTAAAAACATATATCCAAAGACCTACAGATTCCTACAGAAAAAATATTTCTTCAAACATTTTCATTTTATATTGAATCTCCTACTGTACTAAATCAGGAAAATGACCCTTGAATTGATTTGCGTATGTGATGTGGTTATGTTGACTGTATTGCACTGTCTGTTGTAGTCCCACTATGTTTTCAAAATGTTGGGTCCATCTGTGTCTGCTGTTGCCTTTTTTTTCCCCTTTTAAAATCTCACCCTGAATGAATTTTGTAAATATTCAGTCTTGACTTCAGCTTGCATCGCGGTGTCATCAATTATGACAGACTGCTGCCTCTTCTCTCCACTCTTCATCTTTTCCCTGTCAAAATGCACCCTTTGGCAGAATATTTTTCAAGGGCTAAATGTGAGTCTAAGGGAGTCACTGTCAAGGTATTTTTCATAATTTCAAAAATATTTTTCTCTTTCTCTTGTTTATAATTACCTCTTGGAAACTTCAAATTGAAATGTTTCTTTACTGTTTTTTCAACATATGCACACTCTACTGAGAGAGCAGGGCAGATTTGAAGGTTATTGATGTATTTTTTTACCCTTTAGGGTTGGGGGAGAAGGAGGGAAAAGATGGTATAGTATATATAATATATTCCCCTCTCGCCCCCCACCTCAATAAATATTAAAGATTTAATATAAGTACTCAAAACTGGTCTGATATCCCTTTCATGGGAAGGCTTTCCCTCCCTTCCTCCTCCATGTTAAAAGGCCAGCTGCTTGTGGTCCTTGCATCCCATAGTAGATGAATAATGAAACCCTAAGGCAACAGCAACTGTGTGCAGTCTGGAAAGAGCCACAGCTGAATACCTAGGGAAGATACAGACTTTTTTGTCCCTTTTCTCTGCTGTTCTGATAGCCAAGGATTGGTTTAAATCCCAAGATATCTAAAAAGCCTGTAACATAGCCAAGCAAATTTTGCTCACCAAAAAAACCCTATCCAGTGTTTTCATTTTACTTTTTGATCTCCTTAGTAAATATTGAGATAGCATCATTTGCACACTCTCTGAAGCATTAAACATGACACTCGTTTTCCTACTTTTGCTATAATATGTATGTTAACTTTGCCTACAGTGCTGCCAGCATGTAATTTTATTGTGAACTTCATGATTATGGATTGTCTTTTACCTAAAGTTTCATCTCTATTTTTTGGTTCATGAGACAGTTTTGGCTGCTAATTTTAAAGAAAGTATCTCTGATGAACATGAAAGCAGCTTGTACATGCAAAACCAGGAATAAACAAGAATAGGTGAAATGAAAGAAGAAACATAATAAATTGGGAGTTTATAATTTCAAAGCAAGTCTAATTTGTTTGCACATTGCAGTGATAATTCAGCTTTGTTCATGAGAGTGTCTCTGATAAAATGAAAGATATTTGCTAATAGATTCTACATGTCAGACACCCCCTTTCCATATAGACCTCTTCTCTGTAGCTGCCTTTTCCCTGCAAAAGGTTTGGGGTTTTTGTGTGTTTTATTTTCAGTAAAATTTCTTTCCTCATACAATTTGGATTTTGTAAGAAGGATGACCCAAAGGTTCTCTAGATAGTGTGTTGTTATTGTTGATTTTGCCTTAAAGTCACGTGCTATTTCAGTAATAGGTGAGAATATGGCAGATTACTTTGATCACAGTACGTTAATATCATTTTCTCTCTAATGATGTTCACTGTTGATCTTGGATATGGAAAAATGCATGCATGCGTACATACATACTCACTTTTTCCATTACATTCTCTTTTCCTCCATGCTCTGGTCCCAAATTCCAGTATTTTAAAATTTTCAGATTTTGTAATACCAAATTTAATTGAAATCTGAAAATTTAACATTTGATAAACATGAGAACCTGCATCCAAGACATGTTTTTATTGAGTGTAGAAAAAGCTGTGCTGTGTCTAGAGGCTGCTCTGATAGAAGAGACAGTGTTAGTAGGTTTTTGCTTCCACAGTTGCCCAGGTTTAGCTGAGTTTTCCACATGAACTAGTTCTTGTGTGTCCTGAGAGCTGAGATATGCCCTGAACTCCTATTGTTTTTGCAAGGGCTGCCTGCCATTTGAAGGCAATGGTGGCCATGCCCTAACAAGGCAAAGAGACCAAAGCTGTTAATTTTGGTGATTCACAGACTGTTATTTTGGATTTGCTTTCTTCATTTAGCATTTTGAATCTAAAAGAATTATTTGAGATTTGTGTTTGTGAAAACCCTTTTTTTTCAGCTGAATGGCTAATCCAATGGCTAATTGAAACCTTTTCATCGTTGAAGGGCTAGTCCATTCTCCTGCCTGTAGAGCTGGTGGTTGCTGTGCATGCATAGAGGAGGAGTATGGCCTGCTGGTTAAAACAGGGAACTACTAGGATACTGAAAAGTGCAATTCCTGGTCCTGCCATATAATTTCCATATGACCTTGGGCAAGACATGTCAGATAAAACTTACTTCACAGGGGCATAATATAGCTGAACTGATGAGATTGTAGTGCTTTTAAATCCTCTCGAGGAAAGTTACACAAAAAGAAATTACTACTATAGTAGAATAGTTGCGAAAATAAAGTAGAAGAACGGGCATGATTAGGAGACAATTTATTGACTTTTCTTTCTGGCTATTAAAAACTTTTCTAACTTAGCTGGGGTTAGAAGAGTGGATGCACTATGAGTTTGTTTGTGTCCTTGATGTGCACGTGCAGCTCCCATTAGTGCCAGCAGGAGCCCTGTGCTTGCATCGCGAAAGGAGAATAGACCCCTGTGTGTGTAATGATAAGTTACATCGTGTCTTGTGGCTCTGTGTATGATTTCTGATCTATTGTGCCAGAGATACTACAGCATGAGAGAGAGCTGCTGTCATTTTCAATAGGAAGCGAGAACTTTAAGAGCCTGAGAACTGTCCTCTTTTTTGAATAGCACTTTTGCTGCATGAAGTGTAATTTATTTTTATCACGGCAGGCATAAAGCTTCCAGGTTTTCATAAAGAAAAATGATCCATATAGAGCCCATGTCGATTGAACAATCATTTGAAACCCTGTAAATTCAAAACACAGCTCTTTCTCAATGCAAAGTATTGTTCCTTTTTCTGCAGCAGCTTTTAATTTTTTTAATCCTGGAATTTCATTAGTACTTTAGATAAAAAAGTGGTTTAATGTCAGTAATTGTATTTCTAGGCATTAGTTTGCCTGTAGCAGGACACATTACTTAATTGTAGTAACCCAAACTTCTTCAGACAGGACTTTCTGTGCTTTCAGAATCTTTCAGGGTGTTACCTAATTGGTTTTTAATTATTTTTTAAAGTAACAAATGTGTATAAATCATTCAAATTTGGGAAGAAAGTGGAAAGGATGGGGGAAGGGGGGGAAGAACAAGAAATTGTTTGCATCTTGATACACAAACACACAAAAAGAAAAAAAAACAAAGGAAGAGTAGTTATTAGTCCTACAGCTTGTCAGTTTGATTAGTGAATGGTTGCCTCTCTCTCTTCTGAGAAAATACAACATCTTTAAATGATGTCCATTCTTAAATGTAGAAACCCCACATTGTGTCTGTTAATGCATAATTGGACTGTCTTTTAATTCAAGCAGAGGCACTTGTTTCTGAATATAAACCCTGCACCTCAACAGGTCAGGAAGATAGTAAAAACCTGTTGTTTGGCTTTGTCTTGGGGAATAATGGAGTCACTAATCTACTTGATCTCTGGGAGTCAGATAAAGAAGAAAGTGAACGATGCATACATTTCAAAGATGGAAGGCACTTGTAAAAGCAATTTCTTTGGAGGGAAAAAGTAGAGCAAAGGCTGTTGGAAACCTTTTAATTAGTACTAATTACCTCAGCAGAAAACGTTGGAGGCTTGAAAGGATTTGTGTCAGCAAGTGAAAGATCAAAGATTGCGACGCTCGCATTTTAATCTGTTGGCTATAAAAACGAAGAAGGGGGTGGTAATGGGGCCCATGAGAATGACAACCCAGGTGGTGGAGCCTTAATCCCTTCTTTACTGCTAGTGCCTCAGGCCTAGTTCCAATTACATAATAAGATGATTTAATTTTTGCTTTAATTTTAACAAAAATTAAGTTTATTTTAGCCTTCAGTAAGGACAAGACAAGGTTTTCAGACAAAACCCTCTCCATTTATTTCTTTTAATGTTTTAAGTCCAAGCCTTTACTTGGCTTTTTTCCCCGGAGTGGCTGAAGCTGCTCTGTGGAAGGGCACGAGGCAGCAAAGGTGCTTTGATGTGCTCCTTGCAAACGGGAGGGGCTGCCGCTGGGGCACCGCTGGCCACTGGGGCGGCGTTCAGGAATCTGCTAGGGCCTTCTTTTTCTTTTTTTTTTTTTTTTCTTATGTGCTGTTTGGTTTGGGTTTTGGGTTTTTTCGTTTTTTTTTTTTTTTTTTTTTTTAACAAACTGCCTAATTGCGGCAGTGAAGAATATTTTATGGGCATGCTTGCTGTGATATTTCACTTCTGTTTTCTTTCAAAACACTCTGTGTAGGTTCACATGTGTGAGGTAATTTTTTTTTTTTTGGTGGCATGAGCAGATTATGTGCCACTCAGAAATCTAATTTTCATCAAATGCTGCTATGGACAAAAGAGTGAGCATATGGCTGAGGCTGAAGAGAGGCTGAGGCTGCAATGTAGGCATCAAATGGATAGATTTATGTGCAGGAATTTCCAGCACTTCCACACAGCTAGGTCCAGCCCTTGTGTTGAGAGGGAGGCAGATGCCTCTTGAAATGGCATTGGGTTTATATTCAGCTCGTGAAGTCAGGTGCTATCTATACACACTGAACTGGTAGGATTTGAGGGGTTTTTTGAGGGGGGTTTTTTCCATAATTGGACTTTTTGTAAAAGGTTATATTACTTATGCTCTGTGGATTCAAGCATAGTAAGTTGCAGGTACTCATGGTTTTGATTTTACAGGTAATTGGACGAAAAATTTGCAGGCAGTGGAAACAGGAATAGGCCTCTATTCTCAATTTAAACTTTAAATTTATTTAATCAGTAATTAAAGTCTGAAATGAACTTTGAAATACATACTTTATTAAGTTTTATACTGATTTTTAAAATATTTTAATTATGTTAAATTACTTAAGCGTCAGGTTTTTATGGTGTATGATTTTCTGCTGACATGATAGAAAGCAGTGGTCTTGTTATAATGGATTGTTTTGAAGGAAGTCTTTTGGTCCTTCAGTAAGTTTTGTACTTATTGGCATAGCAGTAAAACATGAAGCGACCTTTTCAAAGGTAGAACTTGACAATCTTGGAGGTCTTTTCCAGCATTAGTTTATGTAAAATTCCATGAAAACCCAGGTGTCAAAGTTCACTGCTGTCTTCCTTTTGCTTGCCTTTTCCTAATCTGCGGAATGTCTGTCACCTTTAAGCACGCTTTGGAGAAGCTTGTATTGAATCTCATCCTAGGGCATGGAAAAACACCTGGACTGAGACCTGAGCCTCTTTCTGGAGCAGAGTAGGGGAGTGTGAAAACAATAGCCTGGGGGTTTTTTGGGGTGGCTCTTTCCTGTCAGATTGCTCCATCTCCATCAGGGCAGGTGAATGTCCTTGTGAGGCTGCCCAGAAGGACACAAGGTGGCTTTCAGTTTCTGCAGCAGATGTTGAGGCAGCCCCTTCTCTTTAACATGATCCTGGGACTTCTTGTATTGCTCTCTGGTGTGAAGAACCTTTGAATATGTATGGGCACAGTGACCAACTGAGAGTGTATGGATGTGATCTGTATTTTGGTAATTACTCATCATCATTATTTTCATCCCTAGACTATCAAATACACAGTTGTTGGATTTTTGAAGGCGGGATTTATGCTGGACTTTAATTTCCTAGTCATATTTTAGACAGTCTTAATAATTTTAGTAATTGTATAGAGGGGAACCAATAAAAAAATAGCCTGCCATAGATTCTATAGTCCATCTTCTTGGACTGTAAGATTGTTAGCTGCTATCTTTTCCTGCTGGTATTTTATATGGTTCAATTTTAAATATACTTGAAGTGTAGAAATGGAGGATGCTGATCGGAGGGCACCATACAGCATTTTTTGTTATGTGTATTTCCTTTTTTTATTTTTTTTTTCCCCCATCCAGTATGAATTGAAGGAAATGTATGTGTTGTCTACCAAGTATATTTCTGGGAAATTTTATTGACTCACATTCCAGTGTGACAATCTTTGTAATTTTAGGATCTGAGTTCTTGTTCTGAACAAATGCTTTGCTTTTATGCTTCCATTGCTGAGGGAATGTATTAATATCACTCATTGTTTTCCATAGAGTGAGCAATGGGAAAAATAACCAAAATGAACGTTGCAGTAAATTAATAACTTTCTTTGTTTTGACCATGCATTTATTGTTTACTTATGCAAACAGTCACTTATGTAAATAGTTTTAAAGTATGTTGCAAGACTCTAATTGAAATGCTAAACCCTCCCAATTTGACTACACAGATTTAATGAACAGATTATATGAAAGTATTTTGAAAATTAAAAAGATATAGGAACATGCCTATCTCTGAATTTGAATTTTCATAATCTAAATTTTTGCAGGATTGTCATGAGATGCAGTAACACAAAAAAGTTGTTCAAACAATTAGTACTGAGCAGTTATCTTGCAAAAGTGCTTGACTGAGTGTAGTGTGTGGTAACAATTCCCAAAAGTCGTGGGGTGTTTCCTTGCTTTCTGCTCTTTGCAAGAGTGATTTATGAGTTTACAAGTTCCTTCCCAAACTCTATAATTGCCCTGACAGCTTCCCAGGTGGACTATATCCAAGTTGGTATAAAGCAGTACTCATTGCAGCTGGACCTTCTAATTCATCTTGAGTTAGGTATAGGACTTCTTGTTCTTTTTGTCTTTATTTAGATTTTTTTTAACCTCTCAAGAAACACTGTACCATGGTAATTGATACTACGTTGCCTTCAAACACCACATATGCCTGAAAGTAAAACAAAGCTCTGTTCGGTAAGACTTAACTGAAAGCTTTTGATTTTATGAATGAAAACAATGGCAAATACAAAATTTGGTTTTTGCATATACTTAGCAGGTCACCTTTCCCCTTAATGAAACCGTCTTCTCTAAGATTCCTGGCTTGAATTCCAGCAGGTACCCCTTCAGGTGTGGGTGTCTTAGCAATCCATCTTCTCAGACCCACCATCACTTCTGATTTAGTGCTGCCAGAAACCAGAAACTCCGGGTGATTGTCTTTGGAGACTGTTGGTGATTCTCTGTTTTCTATCAACTGAGTAGCTCCTCCTTTCCCTGAACACAACTATTTATTTTTTCTCCCTGGCAGTGTCAAACTGACCAGCTACATCCCACTCCAGCTGGACTTGTCCTTCTCCATGGCATTCATATCTTCTTGCTAAGTGTTACACAAGACGCAAGCACACACTTCAGAGATGATCTGTGGTATGCTGCTGGCTTTCTAGAAACAGATGAAACAGGATATAATGTTAACACTGATGACAGACCCAGTAACACAGTTACTTTGTTTAAACAGGCCCATAAAAAAATGTGTTTCCCCTCTAACAGCTTTTCTGGTGTTGCAAACTTCCACTTGCATAATGTACAATTCACTGGAGATTGTGCAGGCATAAGCAAAAGAAAAAGCTGTCTCTTGCTTGTGTATTCTTGCACTTGAGAGTAAAGCACATCCATGTGGAAGATGTGCTGTCTAGCAGCTAGGTAGTCTCCTTGAAAGGATACTAGTTCTTCTTAATTGGCTCAGTCATGCGTAGACCTTGTATGCTTCTACTCCAAGTTTTATAGGTCTACTAATCTGTTTACTGGCTTTTGGGGCTTAAATGTGTGTTATAGTAAGGAAATCTGTTACAAGTAGGGGCTTGAGTGCAGAAGAAACATAAAGGTGAAAATTTGCCTTGCACTTAGACATCATTAAAAGATTTTCAAACTATACACCAGAAGTTAAATTTCATAAGTTGTTACTAAAGTACCTAAAGTTGCCTTTTTAAGGCACTAAGGGCTTGAGCATTAAGGATACTGATGAGCAAAATGTTTAGGAAGAGGATATTAAATGCTGTACTGCGATTTAAAGAAATATTGAAGAATAACCTAGATCCTTGCTCCAGAAACTTAAAGGTATAAATTATTCTTGAACAAAATTTTAAAATATGTAACAAATGAGAAGCATGTGTGAACAATTTTGTTGGTGTAATTGAGGCAACTCTCATTTCAATCATTGGAAGATATGTGATTTTTGGAAGCTCACCAACATGAGGTTTACATGTTGATTCAGTTACTCATATTTGTTTGAGAAAGGGTGCAGTTTAAGTAGATCTTATTAAAAAAGGAAAAAACCCCAAACCACTAATGCAATTAATCTCATTTCAGAACTTTATTAAATCTATTTAAATATGCATTCAAATATTTCAGAGACTTCAGACTGAGTGTTTAGAAAGAGATGAATGCAGTGGCCATTAAGTTTTAATTGTTTCTAATCTCTTGCTACTATGGCAATAAAAATAAAAACTTTTAAGAGGAATATTTTATATAATACATTATTTGGTAGGAATATTTTTAGTCAGCAAAACCATGTAAGCAGTACATTTTCTGCTTTTCCATAATTTGAGTATGTAAGTCGTATGCTTCTAATAATGATGTTTTTCTTATCTGCATTTAACAGCATTGAGAAATCTTTCTCAATATTATTGAGAGGGGAGATATCTTTTAGTTGTCTTCTCCTTCTTCCTTTCTCTACAAATTTCATGAAAAAGTTAAAAATTTGAAATGAATCTACTCTATCTTATTTTGCTGTGCTGTTCTGAAGTATTCTGATGAGCGTGGATAAGCTGATGTGGCCTTTGGGGAGAGACACATCAAATATAGGCAGACAGCTCCTGCATCTGGTAACAAAGACTGAGGAGGTCAAAACTATCCCAACAGGCCTGAGCAGGTCAGTCAGAGGCAAATGTTGGAAATAAGATTTGGTGGGGAGGGGAGTAAGGGGCCTGGGTCAAGTCCTGTTCAAAAAGTCAGCTTTGTCAAAAGCTTCAGTCACATTCTTACCTACAGGCAACCTCCGCTGATCCCAACTCATTAATCGAACTGGAGAGCCGTCTTGACCCTGGCTCCTTCCCTTTGAAGTGTGGTGTCCTCTGCAGCATGAGGAAATAATTTGCTGCCTGATTCAATGAGCCATCAGTAGAGCCAGCAGACCTAATGACATGTGAGAATATTAACCTCCTACCACGAAGAGCTGTGAATCTTGAGAGGCAGTCTATAATTCACCCAGCACTCCTGAGCCTTCCCTTTCTGTCTTATTCTTGCACTCACTTTCTCACTCACAGGGAGAGAGAGGAAAGACCCTCTTGTCGTAAAACTTTATTTCCTTCAGTAGTGTGAGCCTTACTGAGCTGCTTGATAATGAGTTACTTTCCTTCTGCAGTTGGATAAAATTTATACTGAAATAACAGATGTCTGTCTTGCATATAATAATTTCTGTTTAAATTATGACAGAGGCTACATAAGTGACATCAAGGGGGTGGTAATCACACTACTTGCCCAAGTAGACTATTTTGTTTCCTTACTTGTTTTTCATCATCAGACGAAAAAAGCAAAAGCAAGAGAACAAACATGCATAACAATACTGTTATTCTGTACAATATGTGTTTTAGCTTTCCTCAGACAAGAGAGTCTTTATGCAATCTGTTTCTTTTTCATTCTTGTTTTTTTTTTCTACCTACAGGATAAAACAGTTCTGCCTGGCCTAGTAGTGTGTTTTATATGCACACACAAGGGTGTGTTCTCACCCTTTGATTCTTAAGAAAGAAGTAGATTGTTGGTATAATCCCACTGCTTTAAAAGTCAAAACTGGTTTTTCTCTTGTTGAGTCCTTTAGCATTTTCATAGATTTAGGACTCAATGTCTGGTAAACTTCAGAGAGGGAGACAATGTTATTCATGTGGCTAAATAAGGAGAAAGGAAAGCAAAAATGGCCCTGTGTGTATTTACTACTCAGCATGAAAGTGGTGGTGATTACCAGACTGTTATATACCCATACACAGTAAAATACTCCGAGGGTTTTTTTTTGTTTTCAATGTCTTTTCATAGTGCTGATGATAAGGTCAGAATTTAGAGATTATGTGTACAGATGGGGAACAATATCCAACAAAGCAAATCCCAGACCAAACTGGCTATTGCTGGCAACAGTCGTGTATGTGCTGGAAAGGTTTTGGTAACTGCTTTTGCTGTAACTGTACTGTCAAATTTCTCATCTTTGGTGGAAACATAGTTTGCAAAAGCAAATGGAGTTATAGGAAGTGTGAACACTTATGACAGTAAAAGATCTTTCTCCACTGGCAGTGAAAGTTGGTGATGTAGTTGTGTGGCCAAAACCTTCCTGTTGGAAATTGAGCCTGAATTCTGTTTCATTACTGTTATAGGGTTATTTTGATTCTGAGGAGTTGGTGGTAAAAGCCATTGGTGTATGGTGTGGATCTGGGTACAGACTAAGATACCATGCAGAGGGGATAAAGGAAGGTATGGAGACAAAGCAGGGTAGGTAGCAGGAGGAAATCATAAATAAATGGCAGTCACATGCTGATTAACAAGTACTACAGTGTCTGTGGTATGCACCTATGTATGTCCCTGTCTTCCAGTTGTTCTAAAGATATTTTTTAACATTGAGGGATTCAGTATTATGTCCATTAACAATTCTCTGCTATCATGCTTGAGCAGTCTATTAGTCGTTCTCACCTCTTATAGCTGGTCACAAAGGCCAGTCCCCTTGCCTCTCTCTGCTTCATCTTTTTTATTAAGTTTATTAAAACTAGTCAGATTATACATTCTTATGGCACAGGCTGTGCTTGGTCCATTCATTATGGTTTCTTATCTTGGCAGGCAATCTGAATTGAACGGCAGCTAGTCCATTATGCACATATGAAGCCCATCACTCCTCCAGCAATGGCCAATTCATCAAACATTTATCTTTTGCCCTCTGAGCAGTGCGTCAATTTGCTTGTCAATCCTCAGCCTTGGTTGTTGTGGAAGATGGGAGAAAAATTACTTTTCTTTTCCCCCTTCCCACTGAACTCTGGTAGTTGAAATGGGCTTTACTCTCCTCACTCTTCTCCCCCGCTTTCTGTGGAAAAAGGGGAGGGGTCAAGTTACTATCTGAATTGCAGAGTGACAGATTGATCCAAGATACAGTAAAGCTTTCATTATGGCACTGCCTTTGCACTTGAATTTGCTCATATTTCCATTATAATACTGGTTTTTAGGGGTTTTAAAATAGGTTCTTCACTTGGCATATGGAGCTGAGAGGAGCTTTTAAGAATAAACACATTACAGGGTTTTAGCTCTTTGTGGGTTTTCTTTGTTTGCATTTTTTTTAAACAGGTAGGGTTATATTTTGTAAACCATGGTATGTTCTTTTGCTATTTCTAATCACTATTACTTCATTGAATTCTCTCAATTTCAGGAAATGGCATTTTTTCCTTTGTTTGGTTTTTTTAAATGCCATTTGTTTTGTTAGGACTGAGTTCCATGCTAAGACTGGGGGAAAAGACAACTAAAGCAATAATTTTGCATCCAAGTTTTTCTCTTACCTTCTTGCTATTCTTCATCAAATACTTTCAAGGATTTTTTGCAGAAGGATTTTTTAAGTCCGTATTTACGAACGTTAGGGAAGTGATGCATAATTGAACTATTAATGGTGTTTTTTTCAGAATGCCCTTTGATAAACTGTGAATATATGCAGTCACTTTCTCACTGCTTAGTAATTTTTTGCACTGTTTTGCAAACTGTTTTTTCTTACATGATACTTGTTTGATGGCTAAATGACTAAGAACTCATTTTATGATCCATTTTGTATTATTTTGAAATATTTTATAGGGCTTATGTGAAAACTGCCTTGCCACAGGCTATAGCACACTGATTGTCATTTTATTTAAACTTAAACAAAATTGTAACACTGATATAATATAAAATTTTGGCATGTTTAATCCCAAAGATGCAATATAAAAACTTAAGCAAAAAGAAGCCTAACGTGAAGGATAAAGCATGAGCTGTATTAATGGGATATTCTCCTGCGCGGAGGTGCATTAAATACACATAGTGAAACCTGAGACTTTAAGAGGTTCATTAGAAAATAAATGGAACCCCACCACAGTCAGTCTGGTTGCTAATTTATCTCCTTTGCTTGGTTGGCTTGATTGTTTGTTTTATTGAGAGTCTTTTCTGTTTTGTTGGTTGTTGTTGTCTGTGGTTTGTTCTGTTTTTTTATTTTAGTAGAGTCTTGGTAGGAAGGAGTGGTGGTTGAGCAACTGAATGGTTGGCTGTAATTGGGATTTGTAGTTTATTTCACCAGGTAAATAATCCCCTTCTATGGGACACAGCTCTTACAGTTTCTTTTACCTTAATGTTTTGATTTCTTTTAATTTCATTGCAAGATTTTGGACCAATAGGCTATGTTCATCCCTTCCATACATATGTGCTTCACTGAGCCTCACCTGAAGGTCTGATTCACCTGCTGGGAGTGCCCATCTTTCCTTGCTGTCTGTAAGGAGTTGTACATAACTGGGCTTCTACAGATGGATGAGATAAATCTGCATTGTTGCTCTTCAGACAATGCCATCATTTGAAGAACTACTGCCTAGTAGCAAAATCCTTCAACAAGTATCTGCATTTCTATTTTATAATTGGTAGGAATGTGCCTGAAATGTTGTGAACTTAATATTTGAGGGAATTCAGGAGGCCTCATCTTTTTTTGTCTATCTGTTTATTGACTCTTTTGTTAGTGTTTTCTTTGAGGTTTTGGGGGGGGGTGGTGGCCTCTAAGGGTTTAGAAGTTTAGGCTTCTTTTTTTAAGCGATGGAATTTGCAGCATGAGACTCAAGACTATAAAAAAACAGATGAAGATTCTGAATTTTCATGAATCCCCATAATTTTAAAGTGCTTACATAGCTCTGGTTAAAGATTGTTGTGCGAGATGTTTTCATCCCAGTCTTTATTTGTAATACAGTGTCTCACATAGTGTTCTATGCTTCAGTGTATAAGAAAACGGGAAAATGGAGGGAAGGATATATATTTTCCTGTATGTTTGGAAGTCAAGTATGACCTCTATTTGAAAAGATTCAGAAACTTATTGTAGGCCCAGTTCATAATGGAAGTTCAATCTTATGGACATCTCTTTTCACGTGTATTTAATGCTGCTGCTTGTTCATTTCTTTTTATTTCTCTTTTGCTGATTTTATTCACAGCTCTGCCTCAAGTTTTATCCAAATAGTTGCGTCTAGGTATTTTCCATCTACCAACAGAAAGATGGAAGTGATGCAAAGTGGTACTTCTAGATAGCTTGAAAAATACTAACATTTCCTCTGATGTTAGACAAAACTAAGCATTTCTAGGTTTACCAATTTTGGAGGTTATTACTTTCACTAGGATGCTTTTATTTTGGTGTTCTGCCTAGATCCACGAGACATGTCAGAGCTGTCCATAAAATAGTCCATTTTGTTTTCTTTTAGATTCTATTATCATGCAGAAAACTATGTAAAATCACTAAGAAAAAATGGCAAAAAAAAATAAAAAGAAAAATATTCTTGAGTAGTGTAGAGGTAATTTTTTGATGCTTTACTTGTATTTTGTCCACCTGATTTTATTTTATATATATATATATTCCCCATTTTTTTATTGTGCTTTGTTTTGGTGAGGTTAAGTCAAAGGACTAGAAGTCAGGAGTTCTGGGTGTTATTTCTTGTCTCTTAGAAAATTGCTGGAGGTCACCTTCCGTTAGTCACTTAACCTCTCTCTGCTTTACTACAAAATGAAATTTTAAGCTCAGCAGGTTTTTGAAAAGTAATTCATTAACGTTTTACAAAAAAAATGCTTTGTACTCCTTGGCTGGCAGGTGCTGGAGAAACAGAATTTGCATTTCTATTTTAATACTGAAATTATCTAGTACTAAGGTTCTCATGTTGATTCTGCTCTCCTCTAATCTATTAAAACATTAAAGGCAAGGAAAAAAGATATTTGAAAAAGCGCTTGTTTTGTAACAGCTCCATCTTTAACTTCTGCTAATGGCTATCTCTTGTCAACAAAGTGCAAATCAATTTCAAGGCTAAACCCAAACTCTCTCATTTACATATTGTTAACTGCTCTCTCTTTTCCTGTTAAACAGGAGGAAAAAGTCAATTAGCTATGAGGCAGCTGTCTTATTAATGAAGGGATGGGATAAAATGTGAGGAACTCTTCTTCTTTAGCATATGTTTCTGAGCAGCTTGTTCTTCTGAACAAGGACAACTGCAGAGTACCAAGTTTTGTCTATTGCTTGAGAGGCTTCTGCTTTTTTTCATTTATAAAATATCATGTTTTCATTGTCAAATATTACCAAAATGAAGAGTTGCTCTTTACTTTCATTGTAACCAAATCCCTGTCAGGCCAGAGGGATCACATGAAATAGTGTAGTTGACAATTACCATGCATACACAAATATATATAAAAAAAAAATCTCTGTCATGACATTCCTTTATGATTAAAACTTTGTTACAAACCATGAATGAATTATGGAAAAGAAAGCTGGAAGAAATCATACTGATTAGCCAAAGGACTTGGATAAAATGACATTTCTGAGACCTTTATATTCGAAAGGATTATTTACTGTCTACTTACAGAACATCTTAAGTTGTTTTGCAGAGGGAGTCAGTTTCCTGTTTAGCGCAGTGTTGTTGTAAGCTAATGAGGGCAAAGCGTGAGCCATAGGCAATGATGCTGTGATATTAGCTGTGACAGGGAGCTTGATCATAATTATCTTAACGAGGATAGGGTTAATTACAGTGGAAACTTAAAGTTTTTTCTGTTTGAATGAGGCGGCACTGAATACGTTGTGATGTTTTGTCGGTTTGATGTGACTTTGAAAATTGCAATGGAAATCTCTTGGCAACACTTGCTCTCCTCTGGGAGCAGAGTGTGAGCTCTGCAATGAGGTAACTGAGACGGTACCTGTGGGTGAGATAATGGGCAGCTTTCATGACATTAGAGCAGGGACAAGCAACCTGCAATCCACCTCAGTGATGTTTATTAGCCTTGTGAAAGTAAGGGAAAAAACTACTGCCACAAGCCCTTCAGAGCTGGTTGCACTGTTGTGGTGAGATTGTGTGTTTGCTTTAATATACTAATATGGGGAGACATTTTTATGCTGTGAACTATGAGGAAACAGCACAGTTTTAATTTCAGACCGGTTCTTTTTCTTGGGGGTTTCCCTCTTTTTATACTTGTTTCTTGGGTTGCTTGTGCCCTTCTTCCTATGCTGTGTATATATAAGCATTCCTCTCCTCTTTTGTAATGGGCTCATAAGGAAATACTTGGAGTACATTAATATTACTTGCTCAACCTCATTAAAAATAAAAATGACAGTATTTTGTACTGAATTCTTCTCAGCTTCTCAAAAATTCTTTCTATGCACCAATTTACAATTGCAATCCTTTCTTATCCTTTCCCATCTGCAAATGGGAAATTGAGGCACATAGAAGTTAAGGGACTTGCTGAAGTTTGCACCGTAAAACCAGTTGTGTGGATTGTACCTAAAACTTTCACATTTTGGAGTACAACTGCCGGGCAATATTTCCTGATAAATAATGATGGTAGAGACTGCTGCATAGAATTTAGAAAGTAGTATGAATGAACAGTAGCAAACATGCTTTTTCCTTTTTTGTTTCTTTGCTATGTCTTGCCATTTTTGTTTTGGTGCTGGTTTTTAATTTTAAGATAAAAAAAAAAAAATTCCATGAATAGCAAAATAACATGGCTGTAAATTTATATTAATGGCTACACCCTCTCTCTGTACTGTGGTAACCCCTCCCACCTCCCTGGACTCTGAATTTAGGTGATTAAATCACCAAGTGCACACTGCTCTGATGACATGAAAACAGCAATTATAAGCAACCCCCTGTGTAACATGGCTCCTTTTTAACTGAGCAGCTAATAACATTACATGGCAAAAATTATCAAAACCAGACAGGTGTAAGGAGATTTGCGCACAATTTTCTCTGCCTATCTATGAAACTAGTACCCTTGTGTTCAGCCCGGGCTTGTGAAAGGAAGACTGTTTCAATAGGCAACTCCCTCTAGTGTTTCAAGGCCTTTTGTCCCACTTCATGGCTTGTCATTTTGTTTTATGCCTCCCCTGCAGCAGTTTTGGATGTGCGCTTTCTTCTCCTTGCCGGTTGCCAACCATTTGCTGATTCTCATGATAAGAGTATTATATTTGCATAACATAACTCGGGAACAATGTGTATTTTGATGCTGACACTGACCAGAGCCCAAGCAGTGTTTTTTCACAAAGGACCTATTAACATCCCATAAGGCTCTGTGGTGCTGACAAGGAGGTGGCCTTCTCTGAACTCTTTGGCAAGTCTCAGTCATACATTGAAATGTGAGGTTTGGAAATAATCCACTATTTATATAATAAAGAGTATTTAAGGGGAATTTGCTAAACTAGGTTTGTCAAACTGAAATGAAAACTCATAACAGCTTGATAAACTCACTACTACTTCCTCAGGGTTTTTTGCCTTTTAAAGGTGCTTGGGGGGAAAGCACTGTCTGAGATGTTTGCTGCTTTCTCCTTGAATCTTGACTTTGGCAAAACCAAGTCTGTGGTGACCTTTTGCTGAAATAGCTAGCTCAATGCAACATGCTAGCACAGCTCTTGATGGTGAGCACTTTATGTATGCTGAATTGAGTTTTTTTCCAAAACTGCAGGTTAAAGGCAAGTGCAGAATGTGTGACTGTTACTGTGGTGATTGTTTCAGTAAAATGTTTGTAATAGAGGCCTTCATTTTTTCAGCTGCAGGAAGTGTAGTATCGATGCTCGGTAAGGATATAGATATGCCATAGGGTATAGGCATGACCAATTTTCTTCAGGTCTGTGTGCCCAGCATCAAAATGGTGTTAGTAATAGTTGTATCTCCCTTTCAAGTCAAGAGACTTTGAAGTCCTTGCACTGAAATACACTGTTTCAGTGTAGTGCAAATGTTGCTTGAATATTCACAGTTTAGCGTGCAGTACCCAGTGTTAAGGTCACACACTTGATTTCTTTTGGTTGCTTGAACTGTCTGAGTGTGATCTATAAGTGGTCAGTAAGTTCTAGCTACAGAAGTTGTATTTTGTTTTTGTTGCAGATGAATGTTAAATTGTCTTTCCTAACATTGCTTGTGTTTTCCTCCAGTATGTGTGGAACATTGTAGCAGGGACATTGGTTATACTTTGGTCTTTGCCAAAAACTGGGGGGAGGGTGAGGAAATCCCCTCAGTATAAATGTCATTGGAAACTGAATAAATAGTATAACCTGCATCTCCCTTATTCATCACATTTTACAAAACAGCCAGGAGATACAGTGATGATCTTCCCACTGGTAGGCATAGTAGATCAGCTGTCAAGTCATGCAATCTCAGCACATCTTTAGGTGTCTGGTAGGTGAATGAGCTGTGAATGCGTGTCTGTGCGTATGCTTTGTATATCGTGTGTCGTAGTTGATTAATGTGTGGGGGTTTTTTTACTGTTGGAATGTGCAAGCATTAAGAATCAAGCTTGGAATAGATGCCTTAACAAGGTACTGAAATGTTCTTTTCTTAGATTTTTTTTTCCTTGTACTTTGCTATGAGAGGAATGAATACTTCCAGAAGCTTGTTTATTTACAAGTCATCATCTTCAGTACCGTGTTGTCAAATGCTTCTTTTTAAAGCTGCTCTCTGCAGTCTGACCTGTGGTTTGACAGTGGGACAGTAAGTCCCGAGAAGAAAGCAAATGCCTTTTCTGTCTGGAGTAATTCTGCATTGTATTTTGTAGAGAACATTTTATTTTGTTTGCAGGAACTCAAGGAGCTAATTAAGAGGGTAATAAAATAAGGGGGGGAGGAAAAATCCCTTCTATATTTCCTATTATTGCATGTAAGGTAACTGCTAAGAAATGATACTTGAAGTTGTATTTATTATTGTTAGCAGGGTATGATATTTCTTGGCAGACATGATGGATGACAACTTAAATTTGTGTCCAGGGAATGAAGGTGAACTGTGACAGAGTTATTTATCTTGGGAATGGAGGTTAGGGTCAGGCGAGGCTGGGTGCCTGAAGGCACAAGACATTGACAAATTCATCCTGCAGGCCCCATATCTGAAGCCTTTTGTTTTGGATCCTGGCTACTCACTAAGTGACCCGCATCCTTCATCCTGCCAGCATGTGAAGGATGTGTTGCAGTGCCAGCACTCCCCTTGCCACTAATGCTTGTCATTCACTCTTCTGACAGGCCCAAACCAAAACTATTCCCACTCCTGAAAGGGAAGGTTAAAATATTTATTTCAGCTCATAATGGCCTCCCTGATTTAGTGGAGTATCATTTTTCCTGTTGCCTTTGTCGTTTGCAGGTCACTAGAAGGACTGAAAACATTCAGTTACTTGGAAGAACTGATCTTGGACAACAATCTACTCGGAAATGACCTTCTGTTACCCAGGTTACCTCACCTCCATACCTTAACCCTCAACAAGAACCAAATATCCTTTCAAAGAAATACCTGCAAAATGTCAAATGAGTTTTATGTGTCAGCCAAATTAAAGTATGTGAAATATAGCTCATGTGCAGACAAAGCATTCTCTCGTTTGGCACCTGGAATACTTCATAGTAATTTATTACGGGTCATTCATAAATGAAATGCACCATTATATCTTCCTGTTGCTCCATTTTAGTGAGAGATCTAAGTTATGGCTCTGAAGAAATCTTTCTAATAGATAAAATAGAGAAAGAAAATAATGTCAGTGCTACCCGTGTGCAGCAGTTCCTGTGTTTGCTTGGGGTTCTGTTGCAGGCTGACCTCTAGTGGAATAGAGCGTGCAGTGAAACGCTATTAGGTTTTTATACTTTAAATAGCTCTTAAAGCCTAAAGTAAAGTAAAATAACATTAATTAAACCCACCCGATAATTTTAATGACTTTCTCTATTTTCATGAAATTGGTAACATGCACAATTGGGTAGCTGCTGTGCAACTGCAGCTGTAAAAGCATGTCACTCTATTCTTGGTATTTCAGTTCTGTATAAATTCATATAAAATACTTTCCAAATAAAGGTCTTAATACAGTAAAGTCTTTTGATGTATGACTAAGTGCAGTTGTAACCAATCAGTCAGTTCTCCATATGCCTCAAGTTAGTGCCTGTTTCTGTTTATTAAGAATAAATATTTCAACATTTGTCTGAATACTCTGCTGATTCAGAGCCCCTAGTCTGTAGGCTTATAGATAATGCTCTGTAAAAACTAATTATCTGCAAATTCTGTGGGCGTAGAGTTGATTATTACATAATTTTCCCATACTTTGACCCATCTGGAGATTTGAAGATGTGTAATATATGATTTTACAAAAGTGAAGGGCAATGAAACTGTGGCCAAAAGGCCAAGTGAGGCCTGCAGAGTCTTAGAGCAGAGCCTGCTAAAGCCCTCGCCTTGTAATTGCAGCGTGAGGACAAGACTGCTCAACTGCAGGCTTTTATTACAGACAATGTAAACAGAGAGCAATTTACCTCCTACTAAAGCAAAATCCTCCTACCGAGGGGAATAAAAATAACTGCAGATTCTACGATTTCTGCACTTATTTTTGACTCTATAAATAAATAAAAATCAGCAGAGTAACCTTTTTTCTTGGAGCTGTGGAAATTTGCCAGGAGTGTCTCTTGAACAGTAACAATCATTACTGTACTAGGTATTTTGCTGGATTTATGGTTAGTGCAGGGTATTGTGGGTTGGATTTGAGTAACTGGTTTTATTATTTTGTTGCTTGCTGCCATGGTAAAATCTGAACTCATGAAGAATATACAAGAATATTTTTGGTGATGCCACTTGCAAACCATGAAATGTAAATTTGGCCATAGGACCAAAAGCGTGTGAGTATATTTGTCCTTTGGGAGGGTGTCAAGGAGGAGTTTTGCACTTACCAGAAGGAGGGTAGAGGTATTGAATATTAACTCAGTGAACAAAATCAGAGGGAAAAAATTATCCTGTCAGTAGTAATCTTTAAAGAGTTTCTGCTGGTCTCACAGACATACTGAAATAGTATTGTCAAGTGAGTAAGCTCTCAAAGTCAATGATAACATGATAAGAAGGACTTGACCTATCTTGGGATTTTTTAAATTCAATCTAAAAACTATGAAGTTAGAGCTTTGAGAGTATTGAGCTACCCATGTTGTAGAAGTAATGTATGCATTTTGTAGTGTGCTACAAATAATTTAATAGAGGATTTGCAGAAATACTTGTAAAACACCTAATGTATACAAGCTGCCCAGTGAAGAAAAATTAACTGCTGTCTGTCATTAACATTTTGAGCCCTAGGAAGCAGTGATCTCTTGTAGGGAGGATACATCAGTCTACAGAAGCACGGAGACCTTTCAGATGCCTCTATTCAATGTTAATGCCATATTTGAAAAAGGTCTTATTTGAACTTGAATCACTTCTTTTAATGAATTATTTCTCTATAGAATTCTTTGAAAAATGTTAAGAAAAAAATGTACATTTAATAGAATAATGAAGTATATTACAGGAAAGATTGTTCAGTGTATGGCAGTAGCACTACATAAGGGACACAAGTGAGCAAGGAATACTGATCTGAAATAAAACTTCAGTAGGTGGAATATTTCCATGTATAAATAAATATATACAGAGAGAGAGTGAGAAAGAGATGAAAATAAACAAAAAGCCAAACTGACCCCTTTGAAAATTGGAGTAACATGTAAATTTTAGAACACATATGAGAGCTTTCCTGAGTATCTGTTAATATAATTGTACTCTTTCCTTTTATTCTGGCTTCATTTTGATCCATATCCTCTTTCAATAGTTCTGATAAGAGCTTTCTACTCCTTTTGTATGGTTCACTTATCGTGTGGCATTGTATGTGTAAATAACATTTGGGGCCTCGTAACATAATGTCTGGATACTGTACAAATGTGAAAGTTTATCTCTAAATCAGGCAAAGACTTACAAGAATCACCTGGTATTTTTTCTTCTGGTTGTGGGTTTCAGTTACGGTCAGGCCAACACAAATGTTTCTGCTAGAAGTGGAAGAAGCAAATTAAAATATTGCAATCAGAAAAATGTGTTCTCTCTCAAATTTTCTGTAATATGTAATCGGTTTAATTTTTTTAAATGCAGTCTATATAGCTGAAACATCTAAAGGATAGTCATCAACATTGTGCAGTGTTGGATTATGTATCTAACATGCTTTTCTGTCATGGGTATAGTATTGTTATTTTTACTAAAGTCTGATTTACTTTGGGAGACATATCACAGTTTCTTTCTTGCACACAGCGGACAGCAGAAAGCAGCACAGATCAGGATGGATGGGTGGTAGATGGAAAGTTGCTTTTGAAGGAGGACTTATGATTGCAGTCACCTATGCTTGTAACATGAAGCCTCATTTCTCCTTTTAAGTGGGTTCACTAGATACTAAGAATCAGTCAGGAAACTTCTAAATAGATTTATTTTTCTGTGGGTGTTATAGCAGTGTAAGGTTTCATGACTTTTCCCTGTGCTGATCTTGACCAGTATGGAACAATATAATATAGACATTTCAATTTCCTTTACATTTGAATCTTTATAGTATTTGTCAAAACTACTCAAATGGGCAGTTTCAAAATTTGACAAACTATCAAAAGATAGTTTGTCATATATATAATATATATATACACACACACATACCTGTATGCTGAAAATTAGAAGGTGTTCACTGCCTCACTTCAAAACAGACAAGTCTGATAATGAACCAGATCTGTGATTCTTTGTAGTGAAAGCCCTGTTTCTTTAATTAGTCCAGTAAGCTGGTCATACTTTTAACATACATTTTATATACTTCGGAAGAACTGGGACTAAAATTTCCAGAGAAAAAAGTGTTGAATGTAGATGTAGAATGCAGAGAGGAGGGCCATGAGGATGGTGAAGGGTCTGGAGGTGAAACCTTATGAGAAGTGGCTGAGGTCACTTGGTCTGTTCAGCCCGGGGAAGAGGAGACTGAGGAGAAACCTCATTGCAGCTATAACTTCTGGGTGAGGGGAAGAGGAGGGGCAGACACTGATCTCTCTCATGACCAGTGACAGGACCCAAGGGAATGGCCTGAAGTTGTGTCAAGGGAGGTTCACGTTGGATTATCAAACATTCTTCACCCAGACAGTGGCCAGGCACTGGAACAGCTCGCCAGGGAAGGAATCACAGCACCAGCCTGACAGAGCTCAAGAAGTGTTTGGTCAATGCTCTCAGGCACATGGTATGACCCTTGGGGTGTCCTGTGAAGGGCCAGGAGTGTGACTTGGTCATCCTGATGGGTGCCTTCCAACTCAGCATAGTCTATTATTTTATAATTAAATCTAGGTCTAGGTTTTGAATGGTTTAGGGGAAAACCAAAGTATTTCATACCACATAGTGGGCAATCTAGAACTGGGCAGAATGCCAATAGTGATATATATGCATTTCTTATGGCAAGAGGAGTTATCAGTGTGATTCAGATCTAGGTATAATATGTTCTTGAGTCTTTGAAAACAGCATGTATTGAATACCTCAACTGAAGAATATACCAATAAGTACTTATAGTGTAATTTGTCTTCACACAGGTCTCGTAATGATCTCTAACAGTTACAGACTTGCTTAACCCCCAAATTACTGAGTGCAATTTTTTTGTCTCTGTGCTTGCTCCTGCATTGTCCTTAAGTGCCTGAAAACACAGAAGTCCCAGTCTGACCAGAATGTCATTATATTAAGTGCTGAGGACTTGATGTTTAGATTGAGTGAATACATAAAAGACATAAATTGTCTCCTGTTATGCATGGTTCCCCATTCCCTTTAAACAGACAACTGAACTGAAGTGGTACAGAGCTCTCCCTGCATATGCTTCTGAGTTCTCCACACCCCAATTGTGGATTTAGTGAAATCTATGTGGCTTCATAGAGAACTGCTGTTCCTAATGAGCCAAAAATCTTTCTTTTAGTATAAAGTGTACCTGAAGTAAAAACTAAATCATGTGAATGCCTAGTACCAAACATCTATGGAAGAGGCAAATAGTCAAGAGTCCATGTGGTTCCTTATGTGGTTCTACAGCAGTGCTTGGGGCAGTTCAACTGCAGATATCAGAACTTCTTAAAAAATTGTGAGCTGCTACTTTATTCTTGTCTTTGTGATGCCTCGGGAACATTGAGCAACATTTGGGCAGAATAGTGCTAAAAAAAATCTAAACAAAAAACAATCTTTGAAAGAAAGGATGGTTTCATGACAGACTTCTATAGAGAACTATAAATGAATTTGATTGCAGGAATAGAAGCATTTTTTCATTTCCTCATATTTGTACACTTAATAACAAATGAGGTCTTCATGGTTCCGAGGCTGCAGATTTGGGGATTCTAAAATGCCTTTAAAAGCACTGGTAACTCCAGCAACACAGAGAAAACAAATGCTGCTCCAGTAGGCAGAATGGGATTTTTTTCCCACGTATTCGGTATGCAGGAAGCTCTCCATGAGATATATGGACTTAGTTAATTACCATCCATGCTGCACCTTTTCTTGCTTGAGCAAAGTGGTTTCAAAGGCAGTGAACAAGGCCTTATCTCAAGGTCCTATATCCCTACCAGATAGGGTTCAGGCCAGAATGTGGCATACAAATGACTGTGTGTGACATCCTATTGCACACAGAGAAGAGGAAGATGTATACTTGCATATTGCAAGCTATTTCTGTGGTTATCCAACCTTGAAGACCTAGCACATTCTAATGGAAAAGCGTTCAGGTGGCAAAGATCTTTTCGTACTACATTCAGAGGAGAATTGGTAACTTCTGATTCAAGGCTATTTGCGTGTGGAATAGCTTGTGATTGGTACATCATGTTTGTGATAAATTTAATTGAAGCAAATATATCAACTGGGAATAAATATAGGTACCTTGCTCATTTATAACTCTGGTAGAAGTGTTATTCAGCTGTTTTAATGTTAGGTTGATTGCAGGAACTTTTAATTGTTCCAGATGATTAGTTGCCAGAAGACTGTTGAATGACAGTGTTGGGTCTTTCTACGTGATGGCCTGGAATTCTGCATGATAAGTCTGATATTCTTATGTGCATATTTCAGAAATATTTTGCATGTATTGTGATTGCTCTTTGTCTTTTTGCTTCAAAGAACTTCCAAAAGCTGTAGAAAATGAAGCTCATTAACATGGAAATTTCTCCTGCAACTCTTTTGGGAAGTGGAAAAACTTTTTGAAAGATAATGGTGGAACAACTTGGAAAGCACTGAGAGAGAGAAAAAGAGTGGTTTTCTGTATTTGAATGTGTGACTAGTAAAAAGAATTGTTAGCAAACAAAAAGTTTACAGAAGGAAATCCCAGATTCTCTTGCATACATCAAACTATACGTAAAAAGTAATTGTATGGTGAGATAGGAAATGTATAAGTATTTTTGGACAGAATAAATTAATTTAGAAAGTGTTAACATAATTTTTGTTTCTGCATAGGTTTGACAGACAGCTTTTCCTGAGAACAACCATGAATAGGTCATACCAAGAATGTCCAGTATATTTCTGTTAATTGTTCATGAAGACCAGCTTCCATTTTTGGAGGGAACCATTGTATAATTCCTGAGAATATTACAGCTTGTGAGCTGCAGAGCTGATGATTTAAAAATTTTGTTACCTTTTTTTATTTCAGTCAATGTCTGTTAGAGAGGCATTAATAGATTGGTAATGATGGCACTTGGATTAGGAGATGGATTGCTACGCTGAGGCACTTATACCAACAGTGATACTTAAAATAATTTTTCAAACAATAGACTATAGTGTAAGTGTTGGCATCACTGTTACATATCCACCTGGTGATCAGTGACACTGACTTTAGAAAGATCAGTCCAGGGCCATTTTTACAGTGCTCTAAATAAATAAATGCATTTTCACTAGCACTGTCCATGGATTTAATTGTGGGTTTTCTTTTTTGTGGAGAATGGAGCTGAAATTATTCTTACAAGTGGCACAGCAGGATTTTGCAGCTCTTTGGCTCTGATTGCACCAATATGGCACTCCTTAGACTGCAACAATAAACCGTAAAAAGGAAGCTGGCAATAAAATGTCAGACTTGCTTTGATTTTCTCCCTCCATATTTTCCTAGCATTGTTTTAGAAAGGCTTAATGCTTTTGGTGGCATCATATAGTTCCAGTATTGTGATTTAAATAAATATTTGACATGCTAATTAACTAAACAGTGAACTAGAAGTGCACCATGACTTATGAATCATCTCCGAGAAATACTTAATCATGAGAATTTTAACAGGATATAATTTATTATTTTCCTACACGCTTTGTAAAAAATAACTGTAGTATGAGGTGAATGGGACTTCTTGGAAAATCAATCTGTACCTTGCATTTTGTTTTAAGAGGGATAAGAAAAGACACTTAAAATCCTAAAGAATAGAAAAATTAATTATTTTATTTATAACTGCTGCTTCTCTTGCATGAGATACTTTTTAGGGGGTGTTTTTGCATCTAAAATCAATGCTCGGGATTTAGATATGAGGTATTAGAATCTGGACACTAACTTCCAAATTTGGGAGATTTAGATTTTTGAAATGCAGATTATCAACTCCTGATATTTACCTAAAACTCTTGGTGAATATGGTGTCTCTCCCTTTTGCGTTCCATAGGATTTTGAGGTGTAATCTTACACTTTTGGCATATCTAATTTGACACTGCTCTTCATTACATTTGTAAATACATTTATATATTTGCCTTGAAGTCTGAATATTCAGATGGGATTTAGAAGACATGCTATGCTCCACATTCAGCAAACCTTTGGGGAGAACATCTTTTACTCAAGAAAAGACTTTGATGAATTGACAAGCAAAAATCCTGCATGTTTACTTCATAAAAGAAGCAAACATTTTGAAAGACTTTTTATTTTTTTGTTGTAGGGGTTTTTTAAAATGTTTTTCATTTTTCCTTTTGATGGGAAATGACCAGATACAATCAAAGCCTTGCAATAGCTAACCTCCTATGTGTGATTGCTGTGATGGCAATAACTGTCTTTTGTAATAATAAGCTATTTCTCTCAGGGAACCTTTTTGTGACTTAAGCAATCCTGCGAGAAATTAAGTGTTTCTCCTGGCTGAAGGAGGGTTCCAGGTTCAAACACTTCTCTAACAGTCTTTGGAAACTTTTAAAAAGCCTTTTCCACACTTGAACATGAGTGGAAAAAGAGGTTGTGAGTTCCCCATCACAGTCACATACTTCCTGAAAGAGCCTTGAAAAAGTTTATGTGTGAGCTTAAGGTCCAGATATGAGAATTAGCATCAAGTTTTGATTGGTAATTCATCCTAGCTAACAAATCATATGGTGCTACAAAAAGATAATTTTTCTTAGTGTTTGGTAGATTAATTACTGGTATATAGCATTCTAAAATGTGGCTTTGCCAAATTAAAAGTTAGCATTCCTACTTTTTCAATGAATTCGTAGAACTTATTTCAAGCCCTCATTTTTCTCACTCATGCAAAATATTTAAGTATGACTCCTTGGATCTTATGGGACAGAACACTCTGAGTGTAGGCAAATTGATTTTAGTATAGTAGAATTAGTGATTGTTGGCATGATCTACTTTTTGTTTGAAAATAAACCAAAATTTCAGGCTCACAAAAGGAAGACTGCATTTTTAACAATGAAGCTGTTTTCTCCATTCTGTATTGCTTCTGTTGCCCTTAAGATATTGGGGTGAAGAAATGAAGTAAATTCCATCAGCTAAAAATAACAAAGATAACAGAAACACATAAATCAAGTATAAATAAGAGCGACAAAAGTAAACTGAGGATTTAAAACAATAGTTTCTGTCTAGCAGCAGGAGAGAATAAAACCAGCAATGAAATGTCCATTAATGGTTTTGAATAATTATTACCCTTGTCTAAGTCAGTCAATTTTTAAATATTGGAAACTTTTCACACACACATGCATGGCATATTTTTTGAGAATCACACCTATATCTTTGTATATAAATTGAAGTAAGTAAGACTGTATAGTTCAAGTTTTAGAGACTGTCACACTAGGCTGTAACAGAGTAATTATTTGCTCAATCAACAAATTGAGGTGCAAATGGTTGAATATTGTTGTTATGATTAAACCTAAGCTGTGATTTCCGGTATTGCAGTGGTTAAAGACAGTTGAACCTTTGTTTGCTTGTTTTTTTTATTCAGGTTTACAATAATGAAGGTGTATCATTCATATTTATGTTCTGAGAAATATAGTGAAGATAAGAAGCCTCACGAACATCAAAATATAAGGCTTTTTTAATGAAAAAATTTATGCTTTATAAGACTTTAAAGCTTCATATATAAAGTATTTGTAACACTGAAGTCTTTAAGTTGTGCTTAGTACAGCATTAATTGGCATATACTAATTGAGTAGTTACAAATGTGTTGCTGTGACTCTCAAAGCGTTTATATGCTGGGAGTGAACCTGGGTTGTTGTGGTTTGACTTTTTTCTTTTGCTATTTTTTTTTAAACTCATTTTCCAGTGGACTGAATATATTAGTGATGAATGTGCTGTGAAACTAACTGTTTGTTTCCATGCTGGAAAAGTTTCATGGCTCCAGCAATTGCTAGCCATTTTACCACACAGCATCCATCATTTTGTCAAAGTTTTAATGTTTTGTAGTGAACCACCTAGGAAAGAAAGGAGGAGAAAAGAATGACAAAACAGCCCATTTCTTTCATTCCATGCCAAAAAACTGACTGAAGTTTATCCCTGTTTGCCCTTGGAACAATTAACGTGACATTTTCCTGAATGCCATACTAAATTTGATTGTCAGTTATTGAAATGTATGTTTAAATCAGCAGTGATGCAACTCTAAATGCTTTTTTCATTAATGTCATTGAATCCTTAACCCACTACCTTTGACACATAACAGAATTAGAAAGCCTTTTGGACCATTTGGCTGAAGTTGTGCCCTCACTACAGTATCTCAGTTTGCTTGGAAACATTGCTTGCCCAAATGAACTGGTCTGCAAAGAAAAGGATGAAGATGACTACCAGAGATACAGGTTAGTGTTTCCACTTCTAGATGTGATAAGGTATGAAAGTTTTGTTTTACTACTGGAAAAACACCAAACTAAAGCCAACCCAGAGTCTCAAACATCTACTCTATTCTGAAAGCATTGCAACATATTCCATGAAATACCTGGGAATTTGAGTAGCCCCATTTGGTGAGATCACTCTCAGAAACCCTATTTTGAGAAATATTTCAGTGCTGTACAGCACATGTCTGAGTGTAGCAGGTGTGCACAGGATTTCCTGAATGTGAGCATTCATATACCCCTACTCAAGGCATTTCCTTCCTTAAGGCCAAGGTAAGGCAAGGTTTGCATACACTAAGGGTGACCAGCAATTTAAAAAAAAAAAAAAAGTCACTACTCTGAGATAGCCAGTTGCCTTGTCTTCTGCTCATGTTTGATATGGTGCTAAGTTGTTCCTACAGTAGTTATCAAGACATTATTAACACAGAAGAAATTACTCCTCCTATATTGTGCTGCTTTACTCGGAGGTGTTAGATTCAAATAAAAGCCCCTGAACAATCATTATAATGTAATTTTAATGAGCTAGATTACAAAAAAGGTCTTCTAAAATTTAATATGGGGGCTTGATAAAATAATATAAGTCCAACTGAAATGTTGCTAAAAATTATGAGGATTATTTTAAAAAAATTAGAAATACTTGACTGATGATAGTTGTGAGTATAGATCCAAAACATACAGAATGTCTGGTGAGTGACATAGTTTTCATAGCTATAACCTTTAGACAAGTGAGACATTGATTATGAAAAAAAAGAAATTGTTGTTGGATGTATTTTTCCTTGCTGACATCTGATACATTATTTCAGTCCTTGTGTGCTGGCGCTTTTCACATTGGCTGCAAACAGCAGTTGGAGGAGCCAAGCAGTGCTGGTCGTCTTGCCTTGCAGAGCCTGAGCTTGCTTTTTATTAGGATCACCCACAGCATTTGGAGTTATATAATAAACTCTGATGTTATCTTCATGTAATCCAAACTGTGCTGTAGGATCTAGGATAAAACAGTTCAAAGTTGAGAAGACTAAAAGCAGGTTTATGGGGGAGTGGCTTCAGTTTGATGCACTCGGAAATGCTGTAGGTTAAACAGCCGCACAGCTGTCCCAGATGTGCATATATACTTCTTAGTTCATTTCCAGTTTTTGAGAAGGATTTCTATGTTGTCAGACTTTCACCTTTTAATGATTCCACTTTTGAATCCAGCTTAGATTGTAGCATTTTGGATTTCATGGAGTAGAGCAGCCTAGGTTTAATAAAATATTTTCCCATTGCTTTCACACTTAAGTGGAAGGTATGCCTCCTATCCAGCTTACACGACTATAATAGTGCTGTCTCTATGTAAATTTATGTGACATGTGCACTAGAAAATTGCTTAAAAAATGAATGATATTTCTACAGTTTACTGTTTTTCACTTTAAGTATGTTTTCTGACAATATGTCTCCTATTAATCATTTAGGCAAAAGTAGTACGTTAAAGGAGCCATTCAGAGGCAAGAACCCATGCTTCATTTAGTGCTCTCAGAAAAAATTCCTTATTGATTGACATCCTCTGTGGTTATGTGATGTAATATTTATAATATGTCACAGAGCCATACATCAAAACAAGCATGTCCCTTGTTTCATTTCAATGCAAAAATGTTGATTTCAGAGAGGTCAAGGTAGTTTTAGGTCACATCGTGGCAAACCACTATGTCAAAGTGTGAAGGGAGTCTATTTATATATCTGCTGGAAACTGTAACATTGCTTCCATTTTCTTTCCTCTCAATTTTTCAAAACCCTGGGTATTTTTTTCCATGTAAACTAGGTTAATTGAAGCTCTTTTAAGAAAGAAGAATGGGCTTCTAAATAGTTGAATGATTTATAGTTCTGCTGCTATAATGAAAGCTCTTGATCCTTTTGCGTTATAATATGTTACATTACATGAAATGTATTAGCTAGGCAATATCAAAACCCAAAACCATGGATAGATCAATCGATTTATCTGCCTAACTTTATCTATCTACCTGATAGAACTGATTAAAAGTACTCTCCTAATTTTACTCTGAGTAGCTAATTCAGAGTTTTGAATACACATTCTGAAGTATCTTGAACACAACTTTTGTCTTTCAGTTTCAGCATTTCATTGTTTGAAATAACTTTTTTCCAAAGATTTTTTTTTGGTGAGAAATTAATCTGAAAGCATCAAAAGATAGCATTTATGAGAATTTGAATTATGTAAAAACTTGAATTATGTAAACATTGTGCTTCATCATAACTTCAACTGGCTTTGTATTGTTCTGAATGGGAACTTCTTTTTGTAAATTTTTGCAGTGACCATTGGAACCACAGCTTCATTTTTCATTGAGCTTTAATTTTGTTCCGACTGGGTTCAATTAGAGTTCAGGCTATTTAATTCCACAAACAGAAAGGAAAAGGTGCTAGAAATCAAAGCTTTACTTAATCTTCTCATTCCAACAAACTGAAAAGATCTGTAACCCCCCCAAAATCTTAATGTTAAAAAATGTGGAAAATAATTTTTAAAAAATTCAAGGTCCAGTGATTCACAGTGATCTTAGAAATAGAGGTTAAAAGTAATATTACATATTTTAAAAGTAATTAGGTTTTATCAAAAATACTAGGAAAATAAAGAAAACTATGCTGTTTGCCAAGAAATTGTGATCTGGTTCTTCAGGTGATCCATTGGTATACCATTTCCATAATTTCATTGCTAGAGCTCTTCACTAGTCTTTCATTAAAAGTACATTTTATACTGAAACATTATTGTGTTTGTTTTTTTTTTCCTCAAAGTAGTTTTTTTGTCTAAGAACCACAGTAACATTTGAATGGGATTTTTTTTCAGGAAGAAAAAAATCTTTTTTTTTCCATCCCTGCTATTCCTTCTTACATTTCAAATGTGTAGGAGAAATAATTGATGAAAAAAAATTCTGTGTTCTTGGAATTTTTGCTTGGACAGAAAAAGTAAATGGAAAGTTCCCTTCTGTGATATTTTTATAAGCAAACTTGTTTGGTTCATTTTAAAAACTCATGGGGTTTTTTCCATCATTGTAAAATGGCTTTAGTTTCTCACTATTAAAAAAGTAATCTGTATGTTCTTTTTATCTTCTTTTTTAAGCTTTCTGGTTTTGGGTGTTAATATTTTGTAAAGTCATATCTTGGTGGTGAGGGCAAGGGAAAGCAGAATATCTAATATGAAATGGTGATAGGAAAATTTAAAAGCTTTTGGCTGCAATAGGAAGCAAGAAACACAGAAAAATAGCTTGCAAAGCAGTGTCCTCTAAAATAACCTAGTCTACAATCTCTGCTTTGAAGATTGCGTGAAAACAAAGGTCACGACCTGGAGATCAAAGTAACAGAAGTCAACACAGTAATTGCTGGTTGCTTCTGTTGTACTCACAGTTGGTCAGTCCTGTGGGTGTATTGTTTGCAGTGAAAACTTCAAACGTGGTGTTACTGAACTGTGAAAAATCATCTGGGTCACGATGTATTACAAAGCATTTGTGAATGCTGCAGGTGACCTCACCTATTTTCATTAAAGCGATATGATTGTGAAGAATTCATGCCATGTGTGAAGTTTTCAGTGATTGTTCATTCTTCTTTGCTCCTTATTGACATTTCCTGGAATGATGCATTCATTAAATGCTGTTGACATGGAAACAGGGGCAAGTGGAAACAAATGCCTGAGTTTATTTTAAATTAGCTTAAAAGTACATGTACTAGATATGCTATCTTTGGCTGGGGGAGCAAATGATGATAACCTTATGAAGTCCTCTTAAGATATAACAGCAAGAAAGGAAGTGCATGCATTTTGTATGGATTAACTTTTCAAGCTAAATCAGCTTTTCCTGTCCCACAGTTTTGATTGTGAGAAATGATGGGTCTTGCAGCATTTTCAGTGTTCTTGCAGTTTTCTTTTGTTTTATTTTTTTTAAATTGCTACAGAATTTACTTAAGTAGTCTTGTTATTGAATTTGGATGGTGATATAAATATATATTCAAGAAGCAGTAGGAGACTAGAAGTCCTCACTCTGTAATGAAAATAATGCTAATATACATGATCAATACCAATGAACTAACTGTTGAAGCTCTCTTTTAGCAGGAGGGTTTGAAGCCTGTGGTACTTCTCTATATTCCTTATGTACTTCATTAGGTGATTAGGGTATTCCCTTACATCTGTATACTCTATGAATCTGTGCTACTTCAGTGTTTGAGTAAAACCTTGTCATTTCACCAGTACCTGGAAGGAAAAGGCTGTACTTGAAAGACATCAAATGGCCACACAATGTCACTCTGAGAGCAGCCACTGTAAGGTTCATGAGCAAGAACAATTATGATGTTTTTGTTCAGCCAAATACTTTGAAGTCCATGATACCCAATGTGTCTGTACTAACACAGCAACTCAAGGCATAACTATAGTTATTGTTATGTGTATAGAGAAAGATTTTTCTAATTCATAGAGTTGTTTGTTACACTGAAGAAGAACAGAGGGTGTTAAAATACGAGGAGGTGGTCTGGATTTCTGCATGACTTTCAAGGCCTTCAGAATTACCTTGTCATCACCAAACAGTGCCAAGGCTGCAGAGGGTCTCGTGATCCTCTGACACCTCATGCCAACATCCTGCCCTCCCTTCTGGAAGATGCTGGTTTAAGTGTATGACCTGTCTTCCTTGCCTATGTATTTAACAAATCTTTTTGTTGCAGAGGAAATTCTGTAGTCAGCTGTATGCTGTTTGATGGGGGTAGAGGGGTAAATTTTTTGGGGCACAGAAGAAACAGTCACAGAAGGTAACCTAGTTCACTGTCATAAACATGTTTGTTCAATTTTTTTTTTTTTTTTTTTGTCTTTCCCCATTTGAATGCTGATCTAACTTAGCCAACTTCAGGTTATTTATTTTTTCTAGTTTACAATAATTCAACTGAAAGCATAATCAGCCTTTCAAATAGGCATATTATTTTTATGTTGTATGATTGTTAAGGAAATATAATAGCAGAGAAAATAGAAAAATGAAAGTAAACACTTTCTGAAACAAAGAGCATGTTTACAGGTATGATACAGGTAGAGCTGGATTTTTCTGCATTCTTTTGGGCAAATATTTATCAATTTTTCACAGCAGTTTTTTCTTTTTTATTTTAAACTTAAATATTGATGCATATAGTACAGTTTTATATTCCAGTTTTTTGTTAATTATAGTACAAACCGGAATACTATACAGAGTCTAGTTCTTACAATAGTCTTTCATTAAAGGTTCAGTGGAAGAGTTTGCAAATGTCCTTTTCCAATAGCCTATCAGGTCTGTATAAAAAGGTCTTAAAATAATGCTTATTGCATGCAGCACATACAAAATTGTTAAATGAATTGTTAATCTTCATTGTCATTTTTACGTAACTAAGATGGAAGTAACATGAAATTTTGCATTCTCTGGTCTTTTTCCATATCTGAGTGTTCCTGTTGGTATGTTGAATACCTATTACCAGCTTATTTTAATGGTACTCTTGGCACTGGCAGTCAAGGTGGGGGAGATGATTCTGAACAAAAGAAGGTGCAACTTTAGTCACATAAATAATTTCTTTAATCTGTTGTGAATTAAAAGATCAGTTTACAGGCAATGATAAGTGGGTCTGTAAGCACCTTCCTGGTGTGTCCAATTTTTACTTTTCTCTCTTTGAATCTCACCTTTATCCTTGTCACTGAAGATAATAACCTTTTTTTCACACCACAACAAAGATTTTAAAATCCAGTAACAAAAGTCTCAGAACACATGGAGCAGTGCTAAGTTTCAGAATGATCAAGAAAAAAAGGGGGTGGGGGGTAGGGAGACCCTGTCCCCCAACTTCTAACCTAAAAAAACCTTTCTAAACTAAGTGTAGAATCTAGATGGCTCTTTCTTCATTTAACAGTATTCTTTTAACTAGTGATTTTACAAGTCTAAAACAGGTGCAATGTGTCATGCAATTTATGGGTCCCAGTACCTGCCATAAAGTATTTTATGATGGCTGTGTTCTGTGTTATTAGTAGCTGTCTTTTTCTGCAGCCGTTGGTGTTTGATAATAGTCTTAAAACACCCAAAATTACTTACCTGCAAGCAACATTCCATAGTCCCTGTTGACAGTTTGAATAAGTTTAGTGCCCTTTTGTTGTACTTTACCTTCAAAACAAACTGATTGAACCATCAATAGCTCCTGAAAGCTGACAGAGGCATGTCATCTGGTCTAACCCTCTGATAGTAGGTTATCTGTGGGAGTTAACCTCCCTGCATTGTTAACCGAAATGTTTTATGTACTATGCAACTTTAGGATACTGCTGTGATAACCTTAGTAACTAAGTCATACATCACAGTAAAGAGATTTTGTGCAACAAATAACCCTGGATTAAATTTACAAGGGTTGAATTGATATTGTAGAGTGTTCATTCCCAGGCTTTGGTAATCCTTTCCTGTATTTTTTATGGCAAACTTGTGTTGCATTTAGATGGAAGCTGCATCTTCATATTTCTAGCTAAAATAGATCCAGGAAGCTTTCTGTTTTTCTTCAGCCATTTAATAAAGATGGGTTGTATTTTTTTCAAATAACATAGATATTTTTTATCCTACATTTAGTAAAAAGAATATAAATCAATGAGATTGTGTTTTGAATCACCTTTTAAAATAATTACTCACAGATATGCCTTCCTTCTACCAGTGGGATTACTTTTATGGTACTTGTTTTTTAGTATTTGGTCTGCTTAAGGAGTGCAAGTTGGAAAAGAAGAACCAACCCTAAACCTGTGACTTGTGCAGTAGTTTGCTGTTTAATTTGTGTGGGTAGGGTTTTTAGGTTTTGTTTCTGGAATTGACAAGTACTAGTGCTAATTCTGTTTTTTGAAATGCAGTCAGGATGGCTTAAAAATACAAAAATACATTTGTATCAAGGAATGCTATTATAATTTTAAGCTCTTTTGAAATGATTGAGAGACTGACATTAGGGCTGTGATCCAAAGTCAGCATAGATGACAGTGCTGTCTTATTCTGTTGTCATTTTTGTTGCAGCCTGCTTTTCAATGGCATATTTCATTCCATCATTAAACATTTGCTGATTTTCTAATACCGATGTTTTCTTCACCTGAATATTCATCTTTTCTCACCCTACACTTAGTGGGTGTCTTTACTCATTTTTAGCTTCACTCTTCTTCACTCTTGACATATTGTTTCCTTCTTTCCTTCTGTCTTCATTTGAAAGAATCTGTTGTCATCAGAGCTTTTCTGCCAGTAATGCAAGATGGATAGCTTCTCCTCCAGTGAAAGATAAGGGCCAGCAAAATGCCAGGGAGGACTGGAAGGGCAGCCAGGAAAGCTGGAATGAGTCTGAGAATGTGTCTGTCTCATAGATCTGTAGCTGTTGTTTAAAAAATGGTCTTAGGAGATGTTCTGTTTTGCAAAGTGACTCTCTTTTTCTTCTACTAATATAATTGAAAGCCATAGATTGAGGATTCACATTTAAATTGTCTGAGCATTGCAGAACTGAGTATTTTCAGCTCAGTTGTTAACAATTTGTGAAGGTGCTGCTTCAGAGGAGTGGTGTACTTGATGGAAAGGTTTATTTGCATCATTACATATCCCTTGGTTTTGGAAGGGGGAGTGTTACAGTCTTTTTCACGTTTTTCTGGTTTTGACAACAGTATTATAAGATAAAGTTTTACCTTTTATAACAATTTTTTTTTTTGCATGTTGTTCTTTTTCAAAATGTTATGCAGAGTTTTCTACTACTTTGATTTCTTCCTCCCAGTGCCAGAAGGGATCAGTATGATGAGGAGCTCTGTGACTGACTGGGGGTTTATGCAAAGCAGCCAGGCTGGGGAACATGATCATCACCTTTCTACCCCCTGCCAGGAAAAGCCTGATATTTCCCTCCACTTGGCAGTGTCTGCTTCACATTTGGTTGACAGAATGCAAATGATATTTACTTGTGGATAGCTATTTGGTTTTGCTGTGGTTGTGCCTTGCTTTGGTTTTGATCTGCCATGTTCTCTCCCTCCACAAATGAGAAGCCAGTAGTATTTTTCTGAGGCTAGAAAGCTGCTGTCCTTTGAGTAATAATGTTAAATAGAATATAATACTGATGAATCCTAACAAGATTCTTAAAATATATTTCCTATAAATAGTCTCTCCCTGCGTGCTTCTGCACTAAATCCTGAGCTGGCATCTGTATGCTGTAAGGACACCTTGTCTCTGTGGCAGGACCAAATGGAATTGGAATTCCTCTTCCAAATGCTGATCACTGTGTTTTTAGGAAAATAAAATAAAAATCTAAAGAAGTGTTGGCAAGTGGTAAGAATGCTTGCAGAGAAGTGAGCTGGCAATTTCCCGTATCTCAGGGTTTCCTCCCACAGTGTGGGTTGGAATCTTTGGTATCACTCAAAATTCCTTTTCCCTAACAGGCAATGCAAAACAATTTCCAAATTGTTCTGTTTCTTGGAATGCTTTATACCTCACTAATATAGAGAGAGAATACAGTATATAGAGAGAACATACATGTCTGTGGTTATAATTGTGTTTGATCAACCCAGTGTTAAATGGTTTTGGGCAGTTTACAACAAGTTTCATTTGAGAGAATAAAGTAAGTATTATAACTTTGTATATAAGCTACATTGCATCAAAAAGATGAATAGAGAGAGGAGACAAAGGCTGTTGCTGTTTATGACTTATTTTTTAGTCATTTAGTCTGTGTGTCTTTTTTTATTACTGGACTTTAACTGTGTGCATTTTGATATCTGTCAGATATTTTGTCCTGCACAAATTGCCAAACCTGAAATTTCTCGATACTCGGAAAGTAACCAGGAGGGAGAGAGAGGAAGCCTTGATAAGAGGTGCCTTCATGAAAGTGGTTAAGCCCAAGGATGCTAAGGTAGGAGAGTAAATGAAAGTAGTAGCAATCATACTATTCATTAACACTATTTTTAAATAACTCCAGTAGCCTTTCTGCATGTTTGCTAAGGTAAAAACTAATGGGTGAAACATTTCAAATGAAAGGACTGATACATGTGGTCAGGTGGGGGACAAAAGCCTTAGTAATTTTTCTGTGTTTTAATACAGAAATTTACAGGAACATGTATAGTGTGCGGTGGCCATTTTTTCAAGTTTCTGGTTTCAACCTCTGTTTCACATAGCAAGTAACTGATATGCGTCACTGAGCTTAAAAGAATATTTTTACCTTGTCCAAGAAAATGTAGCAGCTGTGTGATATATTTTTGTGAAAAATGCCATTTTTTCTGACAAGTTGTCCCCTTCCTTGTGTGTTAAACATCTGTTGCAGAGCTCACACTTACCGTGTTTATTGGCTTTTAGTGCACCAGATTCTAATTTTGTATGATGTTACTTAATGTGGTGTCCTGCTAATAAGCATTGACAACATCAGAGAGACAGTTTCAGTGATGTGAGCATTTAATATAGCTTCCATCAACTCTGGGCATCCTGCTGAAGCAATCAGAATGTGAATGTGAGTTCTCTGCTTTGCCTTCTTTTTCCATTATTAATCAATACAGGATAACAGCAATCTGAGGTGTGCTCAGAGTGCTTTACTACTGCAGATCTTTCATAAAACTTCACTCAAGTTTTCAGACTTCTTGCTTTCTGTTTGCTGCTTTTTCTCTAAAGTATACCATCAATAATTTATTGCAGATTTCCAATAGTGCTGAATAATAATGTAGCAGTTATGGAAATTCACTTTTTCGTAGCATAACACTGTTGCTGGATAAATGCATTATCATGAGTACAGTTGCAGTGCATTACAAATTAATTCAGACTGATTAATTTATAACTACTAAAATGTTAACAGTTCTGATACAAATATTGCTTTGATATATTGTTTACCACTGCCTTTAGTTATTTCAGTTTCATATATGTAATAAATGAAATAATTTATTTTTAAGCCGTGTTGGTGATCTTATTCACTGCAAACCATCTTTGAAGCTGGCCAGATACAACAGCTGAACTGTGTTAGGTATAGCATACATATGTCATCTTTTACAATTCTTCTTATCTAATCAGATTTTGGATCTGATGAAGTGGTTTTTTTTCTAACAGTTTTTAATTTAAGAATCAACTCAGTTGCATCCAACTTAATAGCGTAAGAAAAAAAAAAGTGTCTCTCAAATTTGAAGTTACTTTTCTGGATTAAACCTCTTTTTAAGTCAATAGCTAAGGGTAAATTACTTAACAAATTTAGGGATAACATTATCTTTTATAGCTATGACTGAACCTTTTGTATAATTTTGAATTATTTACCCACTAAGCCTTGTGATAAACCGTACATTTATTTCAGAAAATTTGGAGAAGGCTCCAATTTACTGTTGTTATTGCCATACTAAAGGGTTTTTTTTCTTCTTTATAAATGGTTCCGTACAAGTTACTGATGGTAAAATCATTGTAAATGATTTTCATGGCATGAATTAATGCTTCTTAAGGTGCTACAAAATTACCCTCATCATACAATATTATATACGTATCACAGAAGTGGCTAATTTAAAGTAAATATTAAATTTGATGCAGATATTACAAAGCACTCCAAATAGTTTTGAATTTGTGGTTATTTCCTAGGATATTCATGCTTGCAGTATACATGCATGCAAACTCTTTCCATGTCTGAGAAGACTCCGAATTTTCTCTGCGTATATGCTTTCAGCTAAGTATGTATATAGCTATTGACAGCTCTATGCAAAGACCATAGCAGCAGCATTCCTCCATGTATCATGAAGATGATGTGCACAATAACTGTACTTGCAAATTCTGTCATGTGTTATACGTTGCATACATAATGGGTTTTTATTCTTAAGCCTTCACATTTCCTGGGTCCTGTGTTCTCTGTTCATGGGTTCTGCTTCTACGTAGCTGTTGATATTTTTGACTATCTTCAGCCAGATTTAACAGACAGGTAGTGGTAAAATATTTTAAGCTTTCTGAAACTAGTTAAAGATTACATCTTGGTCCAAACTCAGAGGAAGATTGAGCATATCCAGTATTGGTCAACAGAAAAACTCCCAAATTAGTTACCTAGTGATTTAAGACCTTGATGATAATGAGCTTCCCAAAAATGTGGGTTTTTTTTCCTTTCACCTAAGTTAAGAGCCACTGTGTCAGCCTATGCTTACCAGGAAAGGAGATGCAATGATTACCATTTATGTTGGTGTATGCCACAGGAAAATCTTCTGCCAGATTTAGTAACAGCAGTGGGCCTATCAGACCTGCTTTTACAAAAAAAAAAAAAAGAAAAAACAACAAAAAATCCTAACTTATGTGGTGGCTTTTTTCCCTCCATTATGATAAGCAGGAGGTAGTATGGCTTATTCAGCATAAAAGGCAGGCTGATGATCTAAAGAGGCTGTGATATGGGGAGTTGTTTTCATTTTAGTCTTGACATGAAATACTTGGGAAAGCAAAATACCCCACCAAGAAAAAATACACGAAATGAGAATAAAAGCAAGAAATTTCCATCTGACTAGCTTGTGTTTACTCAAATGCGAAAGTATCTAGCAATCACCAGTCATCACTAAGTCATAAATATTTTATTTTGTATAATTTTTTTTTACTTTCATTTTTCCCTATTTTTTTTTAACAGAACACTACACTTTCTTGTGCTTTGCTTCATTTCATCCTTTGTTGAAAATGCATCTGTTTGTGATATGACTGTCTTAAGGAAAGATACAGTCATTTGTTAGAAAACAGTTTAATGTTGCAATGCAGTATTGCTTCTCACTATGTAAGTGAGCTAAACTTCATTATTCTGTTATGTTTATGTTTTCTTTTGTCAAAATATTGAACATGGTATCATGTCTGCTTTTAATAAAGATTGGGTAAGTCTAGCTGGATAAGAGGCATTGAGCCAGATGAGGACGCCTTGTTTAATGACCAGACCATGACCTCATTTCCCTGGCATAAGTGTAGATCAAAGTGGAAGATGCCTGTCCAGTGTGAAGTGTGTTTCTGGGCATGACAGCATTTCACATCAGAAAGACAGCTCAAGAATACGACAGTCAAAATTGCTTAATTATGTCCTGGCTTTGTAATTATTCATCTGTGCTTCTACAAAGAGTACAGTTGTCATTTCTTGACATCATTATTTAAAAATATACCCCTCTTTGGTTTATAGGTATATGAATTGTGCTTCCAACTGTTTCATTTTTCAAACTTAGAGATGCAAAGCGGAATGTGATTTGAAAAAATATTTTAAGACTCCACGTTTTTATGTTGCATATGATATAAATAAAGAAAATGAAATTATGGTGTATCAAAGTACATAATTTCATATTTTAATGGTCTGTATTCATGGTCAGTTAATCTAGATGACAAAATGTGGATATATCCATTAAAGTGTGTTGCTATGAAGAGATACACACTGTCCTAAGTCTCTAAGTATAAACTTAATGACTTAATACTGGGTCAGTGTGCTTGCTTTTATAAAATACCTGTATTTCCCAGTATTTCTCAACTTCTCTTCCCAACAAATAATTTTGACTTACTGCATTTTTAAGGTTAACATTTTCATCTGTTTTATTTATGGCTGTAAAAGAAAGCAGCAGGCATTTGGTCGCTGGTAAGAGTTTTGCAGCTTATAGGGCCAAATCACTGGTGGGTATCCATGGATACACTTCCAAGTAACAAACTTTATATTATATGGAGTTATTCTGCTTCCTTGCAGCTTTTCCAAAAGCATCTTGTCCACTGGCTGTGGGGGAACTCTGTACAACAAAAGAAGGCAGTATAGCTGTTCTGAATTTTTCTTTTTTTTTTCCACTCTCAGATCTATTGTTTTCATCACAAGTTATAATTATGAAACTTGACATAGCATTTGTTCTCTAAGGAACTAAGATGGAAATAGTGAAGCAGAAAGGCAATTCTAATATCTATATTCCGTGTAATAAATGTCGGTGATTCATGCCCACACCGTTACTTTAAGGGTAGAAGGAGATTATTTTATTTTGATAGGAAGAGTAAATATTTAGGCAGCACCATTTAAGAAATAAGGTGAGATAAAATCTACAGTGTGGCTTTCAGATAATTGGCAGTATTCTGTGTTTAAGCTCATAGGAAAAGCTCTTTATCAAAGTGACCAATGCTGATAAATGGTTCTATTAAAATCACATGGGGCATAAGGAATGATTTTAGTACTTTTTGTCCCTAACTATTGAACAAGAATCATAGTTTTCTTGAGTAGATATAGTCTACCTGCATTCATGAATATCGGCAAAAGATTTTTGCTAATGTATCTCATGGACCTTTTACCCCCCTAAATTAGGAAAATTGGGCTGGTTTTAAGAAGCAAATAAAAGGAGACAGATAAAACTTTGGAGAACATCTGCATTGCTCACAATTTTTTCTTTTTGCCATCACCGTTGTGTAGAGACTTTGGTTTATGAATTCAGAGCATTTGAAGAACATGCAGAGTAAAGAGCTTCTAAAGTGTAAAGAATCATTGTGTCAATGAACTGCTAGCTCATAAGATACCTCTTTGAGGGAGCTTCCACATAATAGGGTTTCTTATTGTCAGATGTCAAAATTTCACTTACCAAAACAAAACGAGGACATGAATTTAAGACTCCAACTTAGACTCTGATGCAGTAAATAGTATTTACTTCAAGGATATTGTGGTAGTCATGCTACTATTTGGCCCGTGGAAGCATTCATTTTGCTCCTTGGAAAATTCAGGTATTTTAAGCAGAAGTCTATAAGATATTTGGTTCATAACCTGCTGTAATATGACCCAAAACATGTGGGTCGTATGTCTATTAGGGTAGGGAGAAAGACTCTTCTTCAATGCTGGTTCTTACGTTGATAATTCTTAAAAAAACATCCTCATATGTTCTTTGGGCAGGTATTACGTGGACTACATTTCACTATCTTAATTGCTATGAAATATACAGAATGAGTAAAGGTGGTGTCTCTTTCCTAAAGTTACTCCCTTATAAAAAAGTATGTAATTGTCATGAAGCCCATGTGTGATTTTAGCCATTAATTATCCCAATGCATTTTTCAGATAGGAAGGGGTGTTATTCCTGGAGCTCTGGCCCAAATCCAGTTCAGGTGATTACATTCTGCCTCTATGGATTTCTCTACAGTGTCAATTTACTAAGGCATTCTTCTCCACCTTCTGCCCTAAACTGTTACGTAATGTTGCAGTGTGCTAGTTAACCAGCTGCTACCTTGCACCTGAAAAGTGTGTATCTTTCAGCAGAAGTGAGCAAATTGATCCCTTTGTAAGACTTTATATTTGTAAAGCACTTGGAAATTCTCTGATGAATGGCAATAAGCACTGTATATAATTGATGGCTCCATTTAATTGAAGAAACTATTGTAACAACTTGTTTATTACTGCTTTTTTTTGGGGGCGGGGTGTTTTGGTTTGTTTTTTTTTTTTAGTTTTCATTTGTGAGTTCAGATATATGGGAAATTCAGTTATTAGACGCTGCAAGTGTATGGCCTGGTTTTTGTATTGTCTACTCTGTCCATTTAATAAAATGCTATTCAGCAGAATGTAACACTGTGATATCAGACAGTAGGATCATAATTGTCTTAGATTGTTAATGGATCAATATGGCTAGAGTTTTGTTTTATTTTATAAGGAGTTTTTTTGTTTTTCTTTTCAAAATAGAAACACTGTGAGAGTACAAGCAGAGCCTCTTGTAGTTCCTCTTTTCAGAAAAACTAATGCAATGGATCTCATTATGAGATGACACCAGCATTAAGCACAGGAGTTGTTCATATGTTGAATTTTATAAAAATAGAAAAATGTGTTTAATATGGAATTGGCAAAATGCTTGGCCAGCTTATGTCTATTCTTATGTTCCTATGGGTGATTTTTTTTTTCCCTGGACCTTGAGACACAGTATGTCTCATGTACTCCCAGTCATGTTGGTGAGTTATTCCCATTGAAATGGTCGTAGTCTTAAGTGTGATGGTTAGAATATATATTAATTTTTAGCCATGGAACAAAGCTCCAATTATAATTTTTTTTTGAAACTCTCACAGCAATAGTTGTGAGAGAAAAAATCAGTGGCAAACTATCACTACCATAGGGTCTACTTGGAATTTTATACATGTAAAGCACCTGGTTTAAAAGCTGGAAAGAACTGTCGTGACTAATTCTGTATTTATTGCTTTTTTTAACTGTGGTTGGATGTCACAGAGTTTTCACAGCAGGCTCTGCAGTGTATTTGCATGCTGTGTAAAGATAAGGCCTGCCTTCACCGTTTCACTGACCCGTCAGAAGTTCCCCAGCTGTTAGAGATAAACGTGGTCAGAAGGGCCACTGCCAGTGAAGACAATAAGGATTTGTTGTGATCTTCTCAGTAGTGTATCTTGCAGCAAGGATCAGCTAAAGAACTGTGACTTCATCACGTAAAATGTGATGCAAGTAAATCATATGGCATTTTGTTGTGAATGAATGCTAGATTTTTTTTTTTTTTTTTTTTTTTTTTTTTTGTGTGTGTGTGTTGCTATAGTCAGGTGGATGGAATGAGAGGACAGGAACAAAAGAAAAGGTAAAATAAACACACTAATACTTCTAATTACTTTGGAAACAGTGCAAATGCCTAAAAATTACAGCCTATTGCCATTTTGGATACTCTAAAGTATACAGCAGGCCCCTGTAAGGATGGCAGATAAGTATCTTAGGATAGGAAATACAAATAGGAGGTTTTTGGTTTTTTTTTTGAAGCCACCATGGGAGACCAGGCACAGATACTGTAGAGTGGCTAAAACAGCAGTAGAAGCTTGTGTTTAAGCAGCTGAATGCTGCTTTTCCTGTTGTGCTAAGAGAGAGATCGTGTGCTTGAAGTATTGGCAGGTCAAGAACACCAGAGCATTGTAAAAATAATCCTTCCCTTCACTAACATCAGCCAGAGTGTGGTCCAAGAGTCAGATAGGGCTGTGATGAGGTCACCTCCTAAAAGCTCAACCCTATCAGTCATTCTCTCTTCATTAATGACTGAGAACACGACCAATTTGAAGCTGGTTTATGAGTTATTTGAGGGGGGAAAAAAAAGTGCTTTTAGAGAAGGGCTAATATTTCTTCCCTTGTCTCCACCCTTACCAGAAATGTGTAGGCCAAAGGGATATTTTGTAAGAAATCCTGACCTTTTTGCTTATGAGTTTCTAAGCACACTCTCTTTGTCAAAGAAAAAGGATGCAGCAGTTTCATCTGCTCCCTTAAAATCATATTGAAGTTACAGATTCTGGTTCCAGCTTCTGAACGTTAACTGAAGCTGATGCTGAGGTTTTTTTTAATTTTGTCCATCTTGCAGACAATGGACATGACATAAAATCTTTAATATTTGGTGACTTAAGTAATGGATCTGTGTTTCAGGGGAAAATCAGGGGTTTATTGTATTCTGTTTGAAGGAATTATTAAGATTATAAAGCTTTTGCAGTAAACTCTTGCCCTAATTTAACTTTTTCATCCAAGAAAAATGTTCAGAGGAAAACATACAAATTGTAATTAACTCTGTAATTAGAAATGTCTCTAAAAATAAATGAGGAAAATGTCAATCATGTTCCAAAAATGACATTGCTTCAAATCCTGTTCTGTGAATGATCTGTTTTAGAGGTAGGTTTTCTTGAGACTTTAGCAGACAGGGAATCTGTCCTTAAGTGAGATGCATTTAATTTTTAAATGTATATAAGGTAGGCTTCAGCTCTAATATATTAAATGTCTTTATATGAAGAAATTTAGTAAAGGCCTGTGCATTGTCCCAGAGATGATTCATTTCTCTTTCAGCCTTGGTGGGATTTGAAAACCTTAGGCATTCTTTCTTGTAAAAGAACCATGGGTATTTGCCTAATGATTAAATTACTGTAGCCTTTGTGTTGCTAATTTAAGAGTTCGAAGCAGGAGATTAAGTTTTCCGTTACATCAGTACAGCAAACTATGCTATGTATCTTATTCCGGTAAATTTCATTAGGAAATGTATATTTTGTGTTAAAATAAGCGGTAAATCCAGGATTGAGAAATTAAGACTTTTTTTCTTCACACGTTATAAGAGTAAACATACAACTTTGTTCATGTAACAGTTACAAACAGTTCACTGTGTAGGCCAAATGCTCTCTAATGCAGTAAAATTAAGAAATAATATGCTTTGAAAGTGATTTATGAGTGTGGTTAAACTGCCAGATTTACAAAGAAATAGTTCAGATCTTGGGAAGCCTCAGGAGTCACGTCAAAAATGAATTTGACCATGATTTAAACTGCTACTTTTCTTACATGACATTTAATATGTGTACTTTGGAGGCCCATATGTCTTTAATAAAATAGCATTAAGTTTTAAATATGATATGAATGCAGTCAGTTTCTAAATTCATAACCTTTTCCACAACTCCAAAATGCTAACCAATAAGGGAGTCATACATGCAATAAAACATAAACCTTAGAAAATAGTTTTTTATTAGAACGGTTAGACATTTGGCAGCTGAGTTGTAATGTAATAAATACGTGCAGCCAATGTGGGTTTATCAGTCTTTGTTTACACTGTAAGCAACTGGGACCACACAACTAATTATAACTGCAGACCAAAGGTCAGGAAAAGTATATTTTGTCCAGTGAATCTGTGTTTGCTAGGCGAACCTTAGAATGCTAAGAAAAGTGAGTCATTAAAAAGAAACAATACAGTATGTTTACCAGTTGAGTTTGTCTGAGAATCTAATGTTTATTAGAGAGTCGTATACTTTAAGACTGTTCTGAAGTACTAAATGCTTTAAGAAATCATGAAAATATAGACAGTAAAAAAAAAAAAAAAAAAAATTACACAGGTTACAGAGGGTTTCAATGTTCAGCAAATGGTGGCCAAAAGAGTTCAGTGTTTCATGAAAACAGCAAAATGGGAGTCCTGTCCATGCTGAAGCCAATACTTAATAACAAAAGAGTGCTCTCACATTTTAGGGGGTATTTTAATAATTTTGTTAAAATAAGGTAGTTTAACATTACTTTCTGAAACAGAAGCTAGCCCACAGCAAAACCTTGACTTTTTTTTGAAAGTTGAACTTTTACTCAGAACAGTAAATTCTAGTTTGCTTGTTGAGTTCCTCTATTTATTCAACATCCATAGAACAATACTGCAAGCCTGTTCACATCTTCTAGGCAGTCTGACCTTCTAAAGAAAGCTATTGAAACGGTGTGGGAGTTGTGAAAAGACAGATTTTCTGTGTACTCTAAAGTGTGTGGCAAGGTGGGGCATAAAAACCTGATTGTGGTTTACTTTTTCCTTCAAAAGGCTTCCAATGATTTGATTTCTGGTTAGTGTGGCTCTAGAAAAATGACAAAAATGAAATTAAAAAAGACTGCTTTGAGATGTATTGCAAAGTATATATTCAAATGCTAATCTCTATACGTCCAGAATTATGGGTCCCCTAGAGCATCCAGCAAATTATTAACAGCATGTAATCCAGCTCAGTTTGAATGCATCTTTACTCTGTTAGCCAAATCTTTACATAATACAAATCATTCTACCTATAAAAGCACAAATATGTTATTGTTCTCAACAGGCAATTTAATGCAGCTATAGGGAGGAGAATAAGAGAAAAGAAGATTACAAGCTAGCTGATTATGCTTTTATTTCTCTTAAATCTCTCAGCATTTCTCTGTGGTTGTACTTGTTTAAAGATTGTACACAACTGTGCTGTCTATATGATTCAGAAAGCAAATCAGCCTAAATATGAAGTTTCAATGGGTGTAGTTATTAGGGGATTTGATGCATTTATCACAAATATACATTTTACCCCAGAAGCAGTGCTGAACCTGTAATCTTTTTTTTCTTATAATTCTTTTGAAGACTTCGGTTTTGCTGTAGAGAGCTCAGTTATATTTGCCACCCAGTAGTGCAGCTTTTTCTGTAGAATAGCTATTAAAGTTAATTATTTTCTGGAGGGTTTTATCAAAGGGACTATTAGTGTGAATACATACAGAAAGCATAAGAACAAGGGAGAAACCCATATTATTGAAATAAAACACAGCAATCTCCAGTCATGCTGTGGAGTCAGGATCCTGTTACAGTGGAATTACACAGATGTGACAAAGTTTAACTGTCACAATTGTAAGCAAGAAGGTGGGTCCACTCTAGCGTATGTGTGTGAGTTGTATTTTATTGTAACATTCTGGTTTTTTTTCCCTTTCATTATTTTGCCACCAGACTCTGGCTTGTGACTCTCACTGTAAAGTTTTGCATCTATACGATAATTTTTCTTTTGCTTTCCTTATTTTCCAATAAGCACATGTCATTATGTTCTACATTTACCTAATCACCAATGATTGGAAATGTATGTAAAATGTTTAGATATGAGTAAGCAGTCAGCCTATTACTATTAAGTGCATACAGAAAATGTGAAATAAATGTTGGCTTTAAAGTGAAAGGTGAAGGCACTAACACAAGAGAAATCTGTCTAGGAAAAAAAATAGGAGTAGGGGAAGCAGTGAATGTTCCTTTTCTACCTGTTTTCATCAAGCATGAACTGGAAGAAACTACATAATTCAGTGGAAAAAAAAATAGTTTCTGAGTTTGAAACAGGATGTCACCTGCTTGTTTTGCAGTTAGCTACAGGTCAAGTCCATTGGATTGTTGAACATAAAACATGAAATATATTTACTACTGAGTCTTAGAGCTGTTCTTGAAGAACTTGCTCACTTTGCATGCATTTTGGCAGGAGTTTTGAGCTTTCTTTCATATTGCATATTGTTCAAGAGAAGTCTAACAGGACACAAGATTAATCTATTGCCCCAGGACTGCTCAAATATGTAACTATCTTGCTAGTATAATATCTCCCAGCTTTTTCCCTGCCTCTTATGTGATACTTTTTCATATCTTTATGGTCTGCATAAGACTCTACAGGGCTATTTCCTATAAATAAAAAGTGTAAGATGTGTTCAGTTTTGAAAGATGGAATTCTGTAATAGGGTAGGCAAAAGCACTGCATGTGTGATACAAAATTTTTCACACGAAGAAGACCTTTGAATCCACTTTTATGTTGGTTGATGAGGCTCTGAAGGAGAAGTCTGCTGTGTGAGCAGTACAAACAAAGGTAGAGCTGTGCCATGTCAAATGGTCATTCCAAAGCAGAACTCATTGAAAGGTCTGCATGTGTTGTTCTAACTTCAAAACAACAAAACAATCATTCTCTGAATATAAAGAAATACTGCACTGGCAAAATTTGAGCAGCAGCTGTACAGGTAATCACCTGAGAAGAGGACTTTGGGTTTTATTGTTTATCTCTGACAGTAGAGAACTCATATAGGGTGAGAAAATAATTCAGATTGTGAGTAGAAAAATGTCTTTAAACTGGGCCCATGTGCTAGGCCAGAATGGTGCATGGTTTCTCAGTAAAGGACACACCTAACTTTCTGGGAAGCCTTGCTGCAAAGCCATTGGCAGTTGCAAAGTAAGGAAAGAAAAAGATAGAATAAATTTTATTTTCCTGATTTATTTTTGAACATGAAACAAGGTCTGTTATTTTTCATAACAACTTTTTGATTTTAAAGCAACAGCAACATAGCTTTTTGGGTCTTTTTCTGCTCCATATGTTTACCAGTTTCTCTGGAGAGAACTTCTGAAGGCTTGTTGTTTATGTGAAGTACTCTTTTGCTGTGCTCTTTCCTCCACCTCCCTGCAAGCAGAAATGAATAGATATGTTGTTGGTAGAGAACTTACTTGCTTTGTCCTCTTGAGGTCATATTTTGGCAAGCGGGAAGTCTATTTTTTGATTTGAGAAACCCCTAGTGGAATATGGTTTGGCTTGTAAAAACTGCTGTACACAGAGCCAATGGTTGTCTTGTCCTTTATAGCCTGGTCTTCCACCTTCTGCCCAGAATTCAGGGAAACCAACGATCACTGGCCGAGGCAGTGTCATACGAGCACTGCTGAAAATTTATGGAGCTCTAATTAAACCTCAAATGCACTAATTCAAGCCCTATAAATCTTGTGTAATACTGGTGCAGTTAAGTTAGCATGAGGTCTGATGTGGCCTGGGAGAACAAGGCACATGCCTAATATTCTTTGCAGTTTTGCAGCTGGGAAGCAATGATGTCGCAACCTAGGCTGTCCAGTGATCCCAAAGATAGTTCATAGATGTTAATTTAAAGTTTACTTTTTGTCCGGGAATGTTGAAATGTTCTGTGCGGATAGACCAGCTATTGCAAATTTGAAAAGTCAGATTTCTTTTTTTGGCTTCCCTTGGTGGGGAAAAGGTTTCGTTAAGGATTTTGCCTATGCTACTGCTACCTTAAGGTGAGAGTAGTTTCTTCCAAGCCCTGTATCAATAACAACAATGGAAACACTGCATTATCAGGGCTGCTGTTTAGATGGATGCATGATACATCTATTCGGTGTGTCAAATAATGTAATACTTTCATATCCTCTTCTAAAGAAATAGATTAATCAAATACTAATATGCCATGTAAATTGAAAATTGTAGTTACTTAGTCTCAAGATGGAGAAAAGCTTAAATTGATGATGTATCATTTTTTTCATCTATAATATCATCATGGTGGAATACTTTTAGTTGGTAGAAACTTGCTGTAGTGAGAGTAAAATAAATAATTTACTTATCCCCATGGTTGCACTTCTCAGCCAAGGCTGAAGGGTCACCCCTTTGTATCTGTAGTAAAATCCTGCCAGTGATGCAGAAACAATTTACATTATCAGTAGAGCGAGGACTTCACGCTTTCTCTTCTACACTATTCAAAGAAATACTTATTTTTCTAATGTAATTTGTACTAGAAAGGATTATTTTTAAGGGACTATGGACTGTGTGTTTGGCTTCCATGTGGGCTTTCAGTGCTGGTTCTTCTCCACCCAGAAACAAGTCAGAAAAACAGCATAATCACTTTTTGCTGTGTTAGGGGAACAGTAAAACCTGTCTGTCAAGAAAAGCAGATGGGCCAGGTAAAAAGAAAACCTTGTATTCATAAGGCAGCCTGCAAGCATACGATACCACTATTGGAGGATTGGTAGTGTGGCCCTGATGTGAATCTTGTGTGCAGATTCAGACTTATGTTTGTGTACTATTTCCAGCCCTCCAGGATTTAAGAAGGTTTTTTGAGGGCTAGGAGCTTGGCTGTCTTTACAAAATCTTTCCTTTCTCTGGGTTCTGTATATGTTGAGAAGTCTTTTAAAGCCCTATGTCAGATCTGTTCTTCGTGTGAAGTCTTTATAAATATTTATATAGCCCTACTGAGGAAGAGTCAATCCATTGGAGTGCTTTAGGCTAAGATTAGCACTTGTGAAGCCTATTTAACCAGATACGAGTTTACTTTATTTAATAACATTAAAGAGATAGTAAAAGAAAGCTTCTTTATCAGATAGTGGTAAGATCCATGAAACAGGTTTATTAATGTCTAACTATCACATTATACTTGCCTCAAAATTCATGGAAGTAGCATAGTAATTGCCTATTTGATTTCAGGCAGATTAACATGCTTATTAATGTCGAAGCTGTTTCCAATGTGTGCAAGGCCCTTGATGAGGTCAGCAGCCATCCCTGCTTTCTTACTTCATACCTCATGGAGCAGTGCTGGTCTCAGATTGTGTGGCAGCTGATGCTGGTTGGTTTGGTTGGTGTTTTCTTTTTTTTCTTTCTTTTAATTTTTTTTCTTTTTCCTTCTCGAATATTTTATGGTATTCCTGCAGAAGCATCTTGTGATTCATGCTTGACTCATACAGATATCCATAAGTGTATGCATGCTTGCCACTGGCAACCTGCACAGGTAGAAGTGGAGTGAAACAGCATCAAGGTAGAGATATTAGGAACTGTTGCTCTCCTAGTGGTCCAACACTGCTAGCAGGCTGAAGATTTCTTGTATTACTGTTACCGTCTAAGAGGAAAAAAAAAAAAAGTGTTTTTGTATAATACAGACCTCTGGTAACACTGGAGACAAATCTCCCAGGCAGAAGCATAACTATGGTTATTTTTGCAGACCTATATAAAAGGGTAAGTATACTTTGGGTTCAGTCACATGTGCCGCATGAGGGACGCCAGTCATTGCGTGTGTGGATGTCTATTTATGGTAACCATCCAACCACATACCTCTGAAACAACCATTTCCTTTAATTTATAGATATTTATTATCCCTGAATCTCTGGTATGTTTTCAGAATTCTCTTGGCAGCAATATGAGAGGTTTGTAGCTCCTGAAGCCATCATATTGTCATATTTTATATGTGCCCATGAGTTGAAGATTATACAATCAAGAAAACAGTTCTTGCTATCCCTTTGTTCTCTTTCCTCCTCCCCTCCTCCCCATCTAGAACATGTTGGTCCCAAATTCTTTCTATATCACACAGAGATAGAGACTTTGAGAGACAATTGTTGCAAGGTAAATCTTCATCCCTTCTAATTACTGCCTCTGAAGTAAGAAGTGATGAATGCAGTTCCTCAGTTCACAGCCCAGCCACTCCCACCACACACCTTGGCTTTTTTAATTTCTTTTGAACAAACGTATTCAAATCTCCCTTTCTATCTCTATTTCTCTACCCGTCCCTGCTTCCCAAAGTAGGTCAGACTGACTCTCATAAATGCTAGGTTTTGGAATGATCTTCAAGATGATGTCAGAAGGGCATGATTAAAGCACTTTTATGGTGCAAGAAAATGCAATAATACAGAAATGTTTTCTTCACAGTCATAACACTTTAGGTTAATTTGCCTTCTGCTGTGCCTTCCCCTTTGCCACCCTCTCTAGAAAAAATGTAGGCTGTATTAGAAGGGCTTATATTTTCAGGAATAACTTTTTCCCTGTTTAATGTGTTTGTTGCAGCCCTATAAATATGAATGCTGTAGACTGTTTCAATGTAATACATTTGACTTTTTTTTTTTTTTTTTTTTTTTTTTTTTTAAATTAACCTCCTGCAGGAAGTTCTGGAGCCACTAACTACAAGTTTAATAATTGACTCCTTTAGCTCCCTTTGAGTTATCTTCCGTTAACTGGGCTTTTTTTCTCTTTTTAATTAATATTTGTTCCTCTAATTAAGGTCATTACAGGAAATAAGACTCCAAGTAACAAGTGTAGGATTTTAACTTTAAATACATTTTGCTTATTTTTGCCAAACACCTTTAAAGTGGGTTCAGTATAACTAGGTCCTTCAAGAAGAAAAAAAAGTAATTTTTATTTCTCTAATTCTCTAATTTTTTTTTTTATTTCTCGAATTCTTTTTTGAGTGACTAAAATATACTAATTTGGTTTGTAAAGAGGAGATCTGCTGAGTTTTTGTCACCTTAGGTCTGCACTTTGGTTGCTAATGAGTAGAACTGCAGCACTTGCCCTTGAGAAGTGAAAACAGGCTGTAACTGTGGAGAGAAAGTGACTGGGAAAATCTGAATAGTAAGCCCACTAACCCTTTTTCTTTAAAACATCATGCCTGTAAGTTGCTTTGAGCAGCAATAATAGAAAAAGTTGTAAAAACTCAAGAAAAGCATAGAAAAATTGTGGCTGAGTGTTAACTGTATTAGAGGAACTTAGAAGTACAAACCAGTTTGTATTTATTTCTCTTACGGCATCAGAGAAGTACATCATCTTGAAGAAAGCTGCAAAAATTTAGATAATGCCAATATTTCCATTACTGAGCAGCTGCACAGGAAAGCCCTCTCTAAACCTTAGCACAGTCCTCTTAAAGCAGCCTGATACTTCCTGAACACTTTAACACTTGAAACACACCAATTAACACACATTTATAAAAGTATAAATTTTGTTTGTACAGAGAATTTTGTTAGTTGTAATTCAATGTATACCACTTCAGTTAATAAATTCTGTGTCTTGAGCTATGTCCCCAGGTGATTATAACTGCTTATGCCTGTTTTAAAGTACTTTTGGGTGAATTTAATCCTATCTAGTAGTTCCACTTAAATATAGCATTTCTGTGTAAGTCTTATCAAAAGGGAACACATTTTTAATAAAAACTCTGTGAGAGTTGTGTTTTATCACTGCATTTGTCTGACTAATATTAAGAAAGATGTAAGTTTCACATACCATCCCAAAGATAAAAAGAGGTCACATGGGAAGCCCCACATCTACAGATTAGTTGCCTCTGAAGATCTGAGTCATGTTTTTCATATAAATCATATGGAATGGCCCGTTATGAACACCTTGTAAAACTCAAAAAGCTTTATGATTGTTAATAGCTTCTGTGGTAGTGATTTACTGGCTAATTTGAGACAAAATATGTTGCAGTGTGGGCTAAGAGAATGTGTTATCCTATCTGCATAAATAATAGTATGTTATTGGCTATGCACTTCAGAAGCAAGTGGAATGTGTATTACCTTATATCTTCCAACTAGATTGGCATTTCAACTTTTACTTATGGCTTAAATCAACCTGGTTAGGGACAAAGTGTAAAGTTGAATCACGCATTAATTTTTATCCCCTGCATGTTATCCATCACTGTACTAACCTGCGAACTAAATGTAAGCTGTAACACTGGTAATCAGTCTGTAACTGCGATTTATTCAATTGAAGACCATCTTATTAGTGTAAAAATAGTTTCAAGCGACATTTTTATAATGACCGTGATAAAACTTTGATGTATCCTAAATGTGTGCAATGTAAGACATTTATAATAGCCCCAAGTGTAATATTAACACAGCCTTTTAATGCATGTAAAAAGAGATCAGTTAGTTTTGATTATATTACCCAATATAGGTTTGATTCTCTTTTGGAGTTAAAGCATTGCTTGCTGGTTCTAAATGTCAAAATTAGTGGAATTTGAAGACAGGTAAATGAAGTCACATCTTTTGAGATGTACTGGGCTGGTATAAGGAGGCAAAGGAGAGTCCCTAGGTTCACACAAGTGATGTCCAGAGCCACTTTGTCTGTGCTCTGTACCCATGGGCTCTGGCAGGTGCTGTCTGCTGCACTGGCAAAACCTCTGGAGCTTAACTCCAATGTCAGCTCCATTTTCAGCTTCTCTGTTGGAAGCACAATGTTCAAACAAGGAACAGATATGAACAGTGTCAATAGCATGGATGTTGGGTTCTGAAGAGTCTTGCAATGGGATCTTGCCCACTAGAGATCTGGTGATAAATTCCAAATCAAAAGGTAAATGGATAGATATCCCATCACCCTGTGTGGATTCTTGAATATAGTGGGAGTTTCAGCCTCTTTTTTTTTTTATTTTAATTTGTAATTTGAATATATTTATACTATGCTATTGTAAAGACAAAAATTTTAATTCTCAAAACAGCTTAATGAAAAATTTATAATTGGCTTTTAAGAAAACTTCTCCAAATGATGGGAGAGAATATTATCAAACACTTTCACTTCAAAATTTGTCTCATAGTTGCATGCTTCTATATCTGCTGAAAATTTTGAAAAACTTTAAAGATTTTTTTTTCTAAGACTCGAAGTTTGTTTATAATCTTCATATTTTAAGAATCAAAGTCTCTCCTGCCCTTCATTAAAAGTAAAGAAAGGCCTTAATTCACATTTACATTACTAAGACATGGTTTTTCACTTGGCATGACATCATTGCATTAATGTTTCTTTTTCAACCTTTGAGTGTGTCACTTTTTCCTAAACATTTCTTCAGTGACCTTCTTATCTCCCACAAAGTCATCTTTTGTCAGAGAATTTCCCTGAATTTCCTTTTTTCTACCTTTTTCTATGGTTATGTTTCATTAAAGTAACCAAGAACAAATTTCCTTGTGTTTCTAGGAAATCTATCTGTGTTTGATAAACCAGTAATTGCAAGTTAGTATTACTTCTGTGTAAGGTGATGAAATAATTAATCATAATAACTGTTTAAAGAATTGTTAGATTTTGGATTCCATATCCTTCAGAAAAATGAAATTGCATTTAGAGTGGTTACACAGCAATTTCACTGGATAAGAGTGATTCTGTGGTGGTCTGTAAGAAAGTTGTTTTGAGGGGGGAGAAAAGGGTGGAAGAGAGAGAACATTTTTTCTGAAAACAGTGATTATTTAAATGTATAGAGTAGCAAGATATACCTGAAAGATTGTTGCTGCAAATACAGAACTAATTTTCAGCTGGCTTTCTTGAATATTTTTAGTGGTTTTTTTTTTTAATGAAAAATTCTCAATAGGATATCTGCAGTAGTTGTATGACTGAATCCTTTCAGATTTAATAGTGATTATGGATGATTTTTGCTAAAGAAACTAGCATTTCAGCATTATAAAAAATATTTTTATTTCGAATGACATTTTAGGCTCAAAATTCTGCAGTTTATTTGAATTTCATGAAAATATATTAAATATTAATTTAATTTAACAATATATTAAATATTAGTTCCATTTAACAATATTAAAAATACTAAAACCGTGCCACCCTGTTGAACAGTAGTTTAAGTACTTCTGTGCTTTGTCTGCTGCACAAACCTCATAGTCCCTTTGTGAAATAAGTAAGATATCTGGAGACAACACTGCTGAGTTGAAGAGCTATTGTTCATCAAAAGACTCATTCTAGGATGATTATAGTAGAAAATAATTTCTCATAAAACTTGCTGTACATCACTTGAGTCAAACCCATTCTACTTATTATAGACAGCCTGTCTTACCTGGTGTTGGTCATGGTGAGCTATGATGTGTAACTGGCAAGCTGTGAAGGTTTGATGAGAGACAACTTCCAGAGTTAATATTCTGCTTTCATATTCCAGGATGTGTGAGTAGTCTGAATTCTGTGTCAGGAGAGAAATAATTATATTTACTTTCCCAATTAAGATCAGACTGCAGAGTAGCAATTGGCTTCAGAGAAAAGTCTAGTATTATTCAAGCTAGAAATTACTCTCAGTGGCCTGGTCTTGGCAGATAGTTGGACATCGCTATTTTTTGGAGGGATGTGCTTCCTCCACCCAGTACAGAATAGAATAGACTCAGTTAAGCTTGTCAGAATTTCTTTTATGTCCCTAGTTCAAAAGCTTTTATGTGCCAGTAAGAAATAACTTCAGGCTGAAACATCTTCTCCACCACTCCCCACCTCAAATCTTTGCCCAAAACATTACTGAAAAATAAATGCAAAACCTGAATGATTTATTTGTTCAGAGACAACTGTAGAGAAAACTCCTGTGATTTTAGGGTTGCTGCAAGAATTAGCTGTTATAAACCACAAAAGCATGTACATATGGTGAAGAAAATAGCTCAAAAATAATGTAAAATCTGATATAAATAAAATGTGCATTTAGAGATGCATATTGCATAGAAATGTGCACTATGGTATATAATAAAAAAGATGCAAGTGTTGAGACAGAAAACCATTAACATTATGCTGTTTCTCAAAGTTGATAGCAAAATAAGGAGGAAACAGTAAATTTTTGCAAAGCAAGATACAAAATTTTGTTAAAATGTTTATTATCAGAAGATTTGTGTGAACTTTCTATCTCCTCACTGTAAAAACATAATCATTCCATAGGTTAGAAAAGACCTGTGCTTTGTCTTAAGCCTGTCTGTTGCCCTGGAAGCATTCAAGGCCAGGTTGGATGGAGTTCTGAACAACCTGGTCTAGTGGAAGGTGTCCTGCCCATTGCAGGGAGTTGGAAAAAGATGATCTTCAAGTTCCCTTCCTACACAAAACATTCTAGGATACTGTGATTCGATTATGGGACAATTTTTAGAAAGGCAGAGCACTGTAAATGAGCTATCTGTAGAGGAATTACTTAACTCAAACTTAGAGTAAGGGTAGGTAGATACTGATAGATAGATCAGTTGTACCTGACTAGGTCATAATTTTACAGAAAAATACTTAGGATCTGTGAAGTGGATCTAGTAAAGAGATCAAAATTATAAAATCAAAGCAGCAAAAATGGTTCCTCTTGCATTTTTTTACCTTCCTCATTTCAGATTCTTGGCATAGATTTAGGTGTTATCTGAAAAGCAATTAGATTACTTGTCTTAATTAATTCACCTTTGGTATTTTTTACGTGAGCTTTATGACACATTTCTAGTGCGTTCCATTCATTTTTTAGGAAGGTGTGTTTAGTATAATCTGTATTTATTTTACATGTTTCCTCTGTTGGATTTCAGCCATGTAAAATAAATGTTATGTTTATTATCCTCTTTGACTGCAGTATTTCAAGGACTTTCCTTCTTGGCGGCTTCTTTCCAAGGGTTCTTTATGTCCAGACCTGTCAGACTTTACAAACTAGGATGGAAAAATGTGTGTTTGACTTGCCTCCCTTGAATGCACATTCACTTGTTTCTGATCTAACAATGTGGAATTTAGAACTGTTTTGAAAAAATTTTAAAAATTCCTAAAAGATCTGGAGCAAAAAGGGGCAGAGGAATAAAGCTTTTTGAAAAGCAGATTTGCCACAAAAATATACACATGCATATAAAATATTTCTGTATTGCTGAAATCAATGTGTGTTATCAGATACTTCTATGACAGATGAGTTCTGAAACTGAACTGTTTTTAATGCATGCTTTAAACCAGTTATTTTATGACCATATAATTTTCAGGAAATTATATTTTTTGTTGTATACTCATGTGCTTTCCAAAGGTGGTGGAATATTTAATTGACGCCTTGAGGCTATAGAGGAACTTGAGGCTTCCTTTGTGCTGAAACAGCAACTCAAATGATACTAAGAACCAAAGAAACTATAGCCACACAGAAATTAACTTCTGAGTAGAAGTGCTAGCTGAGTTACAGAGCTTCTTGTGTTTGTAGAACCCCAAGGACAGTGTGCTGATACAGCTTTCATTTAGCCTCCATTTGTGTTTCAAGTTTTAGGAATCTTAGGTTGTGTTTATTATTTCAGGTGCTTTTACCTGGACTTAAGCATCCCTAAACCACATTCATAGTTTCAGAAGAGAATGAGATGTGACTGTTTCTTAGCATAAGATTACTTTTTTACCATACTATTTTTAGGGGCTTATATTAAATATTCACTTTATGAGTAACTGCTTTTCCTTCTCATAGGGCGTTGTTTGTGGTTTTACTGTAAGTTTTACTAAAATAAAAATAATAGCCACTTTTCTGCAGTTTGATGTTCTGTGTGCAAAAGTGAAGCAGCTACATCTGAATTTACATTTCATTAATACTGAAGAATAGTCATGTAGAATACAACTACAATATGAGGTACAAATAATGGAAAGGATCATTTTTATTAAATAGAAACATCAAAGGGATAAGCATGCAAATTGTAACAAAACCACAGTTGAATAAGCTTTTGGAGAAATCTAGAGGAGTTAAACAAATGGAAAGAAATTATTGAAGTTGCCCCCCCAAATTCCTAATTCCTTCTTTTCTTCCTCAAAAACCAGGTAGGTCTCAAAACAATATTTGACTTAAAGATTCACATCCTGTTTTGGCACATCAGAATCTATGGGGCAGTTGATAACTTGGAAGCACTGGCAAGTTTAAAATTCAAATTCAGTCTGGAACATCTGCTCAGCTCAAACTGGAGAGAGAAGTACAAAGCTGAGCACCAATGGAATACTGGTCTTGATTGTGATATAGCAGGGACTGCCTTTCATGACAATGGTTAGGCCTGGATTTACAGCAGTGTTGAGGCAGATTTTAACAGGTATCTTGGTCGACTTAGAAATCCAGCCCTGTTTGCTCAATGCCCATTCTAAGCCAGTGGGAGTTATGTTTCTATCTGCCTGAGAAGTTACTAGAAGGCTTGTCCTGCATGTGTCCCCATATCTGTATGAATGTAAATCTTAATAAATCCAAACAATTTCTACTGGTGGTGGGGCAATTACAGTTAATGTTATCCTCTATTGAGGTTACAAGTAGGACAAATGTTTTGGGAAAAGCTATAGGGTGACAGAAGAGGACTAGTCTTAGCAGAAGTGATTTCATGGCAGTAGTTAAGAGAAATTATGGATAGTTCTTAAAGAAAAAAATCGTTCTTCCATCTTACATTATTCTTCCATGTGCTCCAAAGGTTAATTTCTTTCAACATTTATCCCCCAAAGTATAGACTCAGAGGACTTTTGATAATCCAGGATTTTAGGGGCAATGTTAATTTCCAGTTGATATCTTGTGCCTCAAGTTGTCCAAGCACTAGGCATTGTTGGTTCCCAGCAAAATCAGTGAAACCTGAGAATGCTCAACAGGTACTGTGCTGAAATCCCATGAAAGTCTGGCATGGATTGGCTTCATATTTACTAGACAGATGTGGTCTTTTAAAATGAAAAAAAAAACCCAACAAACCTCAACCCAGTATATTGGACAGTACGGATATGATTGCAGTGTGCCATAATAAGTGTATCAATTTATAGGAGACAGTATGGATTTATTAAGGGTTATTTTACAATCAATCTCTGATGCTGTAGGATGATGAAATCCAAATTTAAATTCCATTTATCAAACCTACTAAAATAAACTTAACAGGAAAATAGCAGCATTAAGAAATTGCTGTCCCTAACCTTAATTTGGAGATTGCTATTTCCTTGACAAAATGCTGCACCTGGCAAGAAAGTCAGATCAGTATTTGATAGATGTAGCCTGCTTGAAGGTATTAACGAACAACTTGAAATTATGGTTGTTATTTACTTTATGGAAAACCTCTTAGAGGATATGATTTACACCAGCAACAAGCTTTTTGGTGCAGTTTAAGAATCTAGAATTACAGGCTAGAAAACAGAGAATTTAGACTAGAGAAAGTTCATTTAAAAGTCATGTTTCCCATAAAAATTATATGCTGTTGTGCAAACATGTCAAGGTTTGGTAAATTGAATTTGTTTAATGTAAACAATTTTTGGCCAAAATAATAGCATAGCTTCAGAAAAAGACATTATGCTTCCACTTTCATAAAGTTGTATAACACAATGCAAGAAAGAACTCAACTGTAATTTTACGGAGAATTGTGATTTATTAGATCCAACTCCACAAAGCAAGCTCATAAATGTGTTTTTATTTCTTTAATTGATCTATATTCTAGAGACATTATTAAGACAAAAAAACATAGATACATTCTTTTTCATTGGTTGAAATTGCTTGATGCCAGAGCACTAACAGGTGCTATTGGAATTAACTGCTTAAATAAAGAAATAATTTGTGCAGGTGATGGCTGAGAGTGGAAAGACATTTACTAGTAGCCATGTTTTTCAGGTACAGCAAAAAGCAGTGTAATTTTACTTTGAAAAAGGTGTATCTTCAATGTGAAAAGGCACCTACAGTTGTAGCATCAATAGAGATTTTTTTTGGATTAATCAATATGCTGTATAGGAGCTAGGAGCTGTATAAAAACTGAAGTGGTCATTCCTTTCCAAACAAATTTGAGATATGATGTGTTGACCATGGGAGAAGCTGGAATTTGCATGTAGGCCTAGAACTAATCCTAAATTAGTTTTTGTTGGTTTTTTTCTTTTTTAATGTGTATGATTCTTTTAGCAATATTGCCAACAATTACAGGCATTTGGCCAAGTCCCATGAAGCACTGAGATTTATGGCCCTAACCAAGAACATTGGCATGGCATATTGTAAGGAGCTCTGTAGATGTTTTCCAAAGTTAACCTTATCCCGATTCCCTAGTTGCCCGAATGAAGGCTTTCCAAGAAACTGAGGTGAATTAGTGACACTTTATGGTTGTTGTGGACTTGAGGAAGAATTCTTCATATCAACCTGGTTCAGGAGAGTTTAGCCCTCAAACATGGGGCACTGAACAGTGGGCTCTTTCCAAAGCAGTCTGCACAGCGTCACAGTTCGCCAAGAGGCTGCCAAGGGGATTAAAGGTCAGTACATACCAAAGTAATGAGTCTAATCTAATCTCTGCAAGAAATAGGATTTCCAGCTAAAACTGGAACGTTTAATTACATTTTGAATTATGCAGATTCAGGAGATGTATTTTCCCATGAACTAGGGAGGTTGGGAAGGGGCTGCAAAGTGAAAACCTGATGAAGTTTGTTGCTGCTGGTGTGAGGAGGGTAGAAGAGCTCAGCCAGTTAGATGTCTGAGGCATCCACATTCTCTTACACTAACATGATCTAAGATATCTGCACTGAAACTATCAGGATTTTTCAAAGCAGGAAAGGGAATCTAAATTCACCCTCCCCCAAAGCAACATTAAAACTCACCATTAAAGTCCCATTATTAGTTAATGAGTCATTTATCTGCAAACCTGTGCTTAACAGGGACATGGGGCCTCCAGTTTATCAGCAGTTGAAATGGCTAACTAGTATGTGTTGAAGCATGCAGAACTGTGTGGGCTCAAAGTCAGTTTTTGTGTCCTCATTTATAGGTCAAATCACATGCAGCTTTACTTGTTTTGCAGTTCCAACTACCACTTGTGTGTAGATTCTCTGGAGAGAGCTTTGGTTTAAAAGGAAGAGAGAATGAAACTCTGTTGTTGACACTGGGGTAGCTGTCAGGGACATTTTGCCTTCCACAGAGGTCATAACTTGTCACTGAATCCCATTGTTGGCAAAGAAGGGTCTGGTTTTCACGGCATTGCTATTTGTTTTTGATTTGGTCTCCTCCTGAGTGCACAGATTACAGGCCAGTAAACCTCTCTTTCACTGACTAGTATGGGAAGTTCCAGTCTCTTATAAACCTTAAGTAAGTCTTAACTCCAGAATGCTGCCTTTTGGAGATTAAATTTCTCAATGTTTTGCTGTGTTTTTAGCCCAAGGGTGCTGTTGACAGAAAGCAGTGTTTTTATTCCCTGATTGCTGTCTCTATTTTTTTTTTTTTTGTGTGTTGCATTTTTCTGCATTAGTGGAGGTATCTGTGTTTGAAAAAGGATTACATTAGTCAAAACTTAAGACAGATAATTTGCCCCCTTTCCTAACTGACTGACAGGAGCCTAAGCTGCACATAATCTTTTGAAAAATATGGCCCTTTTGCAGCCTATTTGAAATTTCAGAACAAGAAGATTTAACCTCTTAATACATCTAATTGAAAAGCTGTTGATTTTTGACAGTGGCAGCCAATAGTGGTATAAGCTGCCTGAGATTTGCTGACATTGCTTTTTTTTTTTTTTTTTTTTTTTTTTTACTAAACAGATCATTTTCCCCTATATTTGCCTTATCTGGGGAAATTTATAGTCTTTATGGCAGTGAAGACAAAAATGAGACTTCCTTAAGCAGTTGCCTTGAAGGCAAAAGAGAAATCATTGCTTTGAACCTGAATTTTGAACACTATAATTTTAGAGAAGCAAACTTAAGCAGATCACCAATGTTCCATTGAAAATTTCCTGTAACATAGATATACCAAAAGCATAGCACATCTCTGGCTTTCTAGTACTCAGAGAAAATCTTTCAAATATTTTTCAGATACTCTGAAGGAAGACTTATCAAATCTGAGCATATATCAGTCAGATGTAAAACTATTTTGAGTGTGAAGGACTAGAGCTGCCTCTCGGTGCAGATGCTTGTGTCACATGTTACTTTACTTCAGGAAGAGCTCACAGAATTTTCACAATTCTCTGTTGTGTGTTCCTCTGTCCCAGTGTGAATCTGTAATGCAAAACTGGTTTGGACATTTTGGAGAGCTACTTCCTAAAACTTTAATTGATAAAGCATTGAAGTAGGGTGCATTGTGCATTCTGATCAGCATTTTTATCCTGCAGTAGTTCACAAGTTTGCAGGTAAAGTTAAAAGTTACTTGCTGCTTCTCTCATGGAGAAAGCTCTCTGCTTGCCTGCCATGGAAACCTTTCCTGAGATTTCCTAGTTGTCAAGGATGGGTTCAGAGTTCATAGAGCTTTTTATTGTGCCCTTTTTGAGGGATAGAGGCTGATTTGCAGCACTATTTAAAGCAAAGATGCCAAATGAAAGTTCTTCATTTTAAGTTTGTGCTTACACAAAGCTTCTTTGTGGTTTTTTAGGCCTGTCAGACTTGTCAGGCGTGGTAAGAAAAAGTATATTGTTTCCAGCACTTGGATTCCTTTCCTTCTGACATCTGCCACTCTGTAAAGATGATAAATTCCTGCCTCATTAGCCAGGGGTGTGGGATTACAGGCTGACAACACATTAATCACCAGCTTCTGTGGCAGGCTGACTAGCAATAGGCATTGTTAACAAAACTTTTCTAATATGTCACTCTTCTCTATGACAGCCTGTAATCAATCATCTTGATTGACAGTGCTGATAGATTACACTATTTATACTTTGTGTAATGAAAGATAGCGTTTCCACCTACTGTCATTTCTAGGCTAGCATTGGAGGATCACTGAATAGAAACAAACACAACAAAAACCCCAGGCCTCAGCTCGGCATTGTGAAGTTCAGTCAGACAGCGTTGTAGGTCTTTTGTGGTAGCTTTCAGATGATGTGTATTGTTGGGGAACCTGGTAAGCACTTGCCTTGAAGTAACCCTTGAACTGAGTGTTTCTTTGCCGACTTTGCCGCAGTAAGCTGCCGGGTCAAGTTCAGGCAGGTAGGAGGCTGTGTTAATCATGTGGTGGCTGTTGCTCCTTTTCCCATCCTGTCTGTCTTCTCCTGCTGACAGCCCTCCACCCCCAGCCCCAACCAAGATGAGAGGTGATTTAGATGTTGATAAAGTATGTGTGTTTCATGATTTAGAAGGCAAAATTATACGTGTTTCCCGTAATTGTATGGTGCAGGGAAAGTAAACATAGGGAGGAAGTGCTAAGCCAACTTGCCAAGACAGCAGAATCTGTGTTAGAGCTTGTTTGGCTTTTGAAATGTAGGAAATTAGAAACAATATCAGGATTAAAGTGCATAAGCAAATTAATTTCTTGGTTTGATTTTGATATAGCTGTTTCTGGTTCTAGAATCACTTGATTATTACCTTTATTTCTTCTTTGCTTCCTGAAGTTATTTCATTTGGCTGTAGTGGAAGATTGAACTGACTGTAACAGGGCAGAAGTTGCCTGTAGCAAATAGCTGCTAGAATGGATTTTTTTTTTTAATGATTGACTCCTATAGGTTCATGTTGATTAATTGCAAATAAATGCTGCCTTTATGTAATTAGAGTGGCTCAGATATCATTATATGTCTTGATTTCTATATGCACCTTGAGAATTTTCTTAATATCTTTTATTGATATATTTATTTATCTCTCCATCCCTATAAGTATTTGTGCTTTTTTTTTTCTCATTGGAAAAGTTCATATGCTAAGACACAATAAGGAACTTAAAATTCAGCCTTTGTAAAGTAGGAAATATGAGTTGGAGCCTAAATTATTGTCCTTGGGAGTTGAGCTAAATTTAGGCATTTGGACAGGAACAAGGGTGGAGAAGATCATCTAAACTTTAATCTCCCTGAGAAGAGCTTCATTGTGAGGCCACAATGATTAATGAGAAACCTGACCATCTGATTAAACCCCTCTGTGTCACAGGACATGATTAGTAGGTGACAGAGACTGTAACAGTATCCAGCCAAGCCTTGTTTCTTTCACAGCTCAGACTGTTGTATGATTAATGTCCCCAAGGGCTATCTCCAGGTCAGGCAGGGAGAACCTGTCAGAACAGGTGGAAGTGACAAATTCTGCAGAAACTCCTTTTGCAAGAGAGGCAGCACGCAAGAATGGATGAATGGGGAGGATTCCAGATGGGCTGGTTGACCTTTCTGTACTCTGAACAGACACCGAGAGCATCATGGGAACGAAACATAGTAAGTATCAAAAAACTGCAGATGTTCCATAGTTATTGAAGAATTATAACATTGCCAAGTTGGGTTGGTAAAATGCACAACACGTCATATTATCGCCCCTGGTTTACGCTTTCTGATATTCTGGAGGAGACTGTAGATCTAGCTCATGTGTGTATGGACTAGATAAAATACCACACACTGTGTTTTATGGCAAGAGGGGAAGATTCTTTGCTTCAGTACAGATAAGGCTTGATAGAGTTGATGCTTTAGTATAGCATTTTCCTGTGCTAGTATATATAATCTATCTCATTCTCATCAATACTGCTCCATTTAGGGCAAGACAATCTTGGAAGTTAAAATGGTTTATAAAAATCCTCATTCCTTTTTATTAGGTGGTAGTTATCTACTAAGGTATTTTATATCTTCCAGAGTACTTTCACCTCTTAGGTCATAGGTTCAAATCCCCAGCTTAAGTATCCTGACACACTCCACCTTCAACATCACACAGCACAGAATTAGCAGGAGGATTGCTAAAGTATCCTCTTTCAGATAAAGAGACCTTTTCATTTAATCATAGGAATGGTATAAAATATCTTTGTAGGGCTACACAGGCAGAGAAGGAAATGTTAGCACCAGGGCCCTTATGGAATTCCCCCTGCATGCAGTTAATTTTCCAAACAAAACTAAAAGTGAAACTAGAGAATAGGGTTTATCCCTTTGCCAAATTAAGAAACTGTTTCTGTGCAAATCGTGCTGCTGTTCTACCATTGCTATTGGGTTTTGGTACCATTTTTAGCCATTTATAATGTTGCCCTCTTCAGCTTCTCTTTTAGCATATGCAGAGTATCTTCCTCAGTTTGGCTATAAAAAGTCAGTTTTCTTTTGCGTATGATTTTTTTCCCTCAGCTTTACATATCTTGGAGAAGAATGGCTTCTTTTCCTTTTACAGAAGGAAAATGTGGAGTACAGAAATCTGAAATAGTGCAGTCATACCTAGTTAAGTTATGGTGCTCCAATATTAGACTTTATATTTAATTGAGCTTTAGTTTGCATTTTCACCACTTGAAAGGGAGCCATTCTGAATACAGGCTCTCATTTCTGTGGTTCTAAGACTAATTTTTTGTTCTTTGCCACTGTTTAAAGTGTCAGATCCAGCTTTGGGTATGGTAAATGCCATGCTCCCTTGAGCAAATCAGCTGCCATATGCTATAATTTACACTCTCTGAATCTTTATTGGCTAGGCAAAAGGTCATTTTTCAGAGTGGTTTTCCCAATATAGAATGAATAGAAGAAACAGACACACTTCAGTGCACTAGTGACTGGAGATGGGAAAGCTCCTCTATGTGCATAGTCACAGAGGGGCAAATAGAGAGACTATAGGTAAGAATAAACCCTTGAAGCTACAGAGGGAGTAAACCAAAATCTCTCACTTGAACACTCCAGATTTTGAATACCAATTCAGTTTTTTATTTTCTATTTTTGTTTAAAAATCCACAAATGCACAAATCTATTGTAGTATAAAGATTTTAATAGCAATTTCAAGAACTATCTCTTACTCAGTTCCAACAGAAATGATAGAGTTTGATAAATTGTGACAACTTATCTTGTAAATAGTTTGCCTAGCTATTGTTTGTTTCAAACTTTGTTATCAGTTTTTCAAACTCTTGTCATTGTAGATGCTTTCCTGTAGTTTGATCAGTAAATCAGAAAGGAAGGCTGAATATGAATTGCTTGTCTGATACAAGAGGAGACAAGACTGACTTTTTAGCCCTCTGTGCAACCCTCGGGGGAAATGAAAGCAAGCACAGTGCATAGAATTTTGCTATCCAAGAGTAGTTAATAAAGGGCATGTTAATTTTAGGGGTAATCTGGTAATCCAGAAGTAAAAAGCAGTTTCATGGTGGAATATTCCAATGGGATCATATCAACAATTTATGTCATTTGTCTCATACAGTTCAGTGCCTGAGGCACTCTACCTGAATTTAGAATTTCCCTAATGAGTCTTAGTATTAGGGAGGTGCAGGTGTGCATCTGCTGTATTTTGTAATACACTCAGGTGTGTTTCTGTTGTTATCAGTAACACTAATGAAAGCTTAATGTCAGTTTCCATAGAGAATTGCAAGGATGGCTCTGTTGCTTTAACTTGTAGGATGTGTATTTATAGTGTAAAGGATCTTGTGAATTAATTGTAATTAAGGTCTATCACTCCAAAACTGATTAAACATTCCTGTGGAAGAGCACCTGCAATGGAATGGATATCATCATCAACATCCAGACAAAATGTAAGAGGCTGCTGTAATAAAGTTAAAACAAATTTATGTCTGTACAAAATGTTCATTAAAATTTTTAAATATAGCATTGGACATGAAAGGCTGTCCATGTTGTGTATACAACTTGTACAGGGATATTTCTCTCCAGGCCTGTATGGAGCCTTGTAGAGAACTGCTGCTCCCTAATGAATGAGTTGTGCAGGGGGTTTTCTGGTTTTCATTTGAGGCATTTACTGTCAATGCCAGGAATGGGAGGAGGGAGAAGTATCCCACTCCTCACTGGCATAGCTAGGCCTTCAATGAACTTAATGTGCACATCTGCTCCTTCAGAAAAGCCAATTTAATTGATGACTGTCTGAAACTGTGCAGGCAGAATAGTTGTTTGAGTTGACATAGCTGCACAGAGAGGGTTTGTGTGTGGAGGATAGAGCTTTTCTAGTTTAGTGATATCTGTAAATCCTTTTGAACACATGGAGGCACAGTTTTTGAAGATCTGTGTGCAGGGTCAGTAGACTCTAAGATACAGGTAGGTCCATCTTGGCATTGCTGCATGGCCATAGGCTGTTCTTCACAACCACATCCTTCTTTCCCAAGACAGACTATGAACTGAAAATGAATTGGCATTTTCATTGTATTGTAGCTTGCACGGATAGCAGAGTGCTCCATCAGCAGGGCTGAAATGTTTGGGCTCTCTGTAGTCACAGATCTGAGTTCTAGCTGAGCTACTGCTGTGAAAGATGACATGTAGATACTTTTACTGCATCTCCTCTCCCTGCCATCTTTAAAGTATATAATAACAATCCAGATGGTTTCTCTTTTCATGAAGATGGGTTTCTCCCTGTATTCTTGGCCAAGTTAGGAGTGATGCTAATTGTCAGCCTATGAACATGGACACAAAAATTACCTTTAAATTTCGTAGTCTGGTGTTTAATGTGTGGCGGAGGGGGTCATCTTTTTGTTACAGGTAAATCTAAAATGTGACTTTGGCAATCCTGAATGCCCAAGTGCTGCAGCATGTCTGGATTTCCTTTATATTAGGAGTTCTTTTTAATATACACATTTATGGAGTGAATGCTGCTGTGCTTCATCTCTACCTGAAAAAATAGTTTGCTAATAATTACATGTAATTTTTCTTGTCATGATCCGTTATGTAACTCAGATGAGGACTGTGGGAATTACATAGAGAATCTTTCTAATGCTGTGCCAGCTACCCAACCACTTTTTACCCATTTTTCAAAGAATGAGGGGCAATATGCCAATAATGAGCTTAGAAAGTATGTATGAAGCTCCTGATAATGTGACATGGTTTTTTTTCTTACTTTTGCTCTTCGTTTCATCTTAATTAGTCCCAGTAGGAAAGATTGATTTTTTTTTTCCTTTTAAAGCCTTGTAGCTAACATCTGTTGGTATTCCTGGGGTCATTCTTGCTCTGTCCTATGTTTGACATTTCTTGTAAAAGAAGAGGAATTTGTTCATATTGACATTAGCTGCCTTGGTATCTCTCAGTGGTGCAGATGGCCTGTGAATAAAGACATCAAGCTAATAGGCAAGATGACAAGCCTTGATAGCACTGGTGCTCCTCTTGCTTAAGTGGCAGGGCAGCATAGATTGCTTTTGCTGGGGAGATGCTTGGTCTGCTGGCACTAGAGCATATGGAATTAGTTAAAAATGCAGTGGGATCCTGGGAAAAGGATAGTACCATGAAAATCCCTGGCTGGCTGTAACAGTTTCTTCTTTTCAATGTGATATTTCCTTGAAGGGCAAGAATTAAAGAAAAATGTATGCATGTGGAAGAAAATCTCTAATTTACTCTAGATATTTAGTGATTGTTGCTGTTTAATACATCAGAATCAGACATTGTTCAAAGAATTCTTTGTTACATTGCTTGTGTGATGTTCTTAGAAGTAAACAATGAGCATCTTGTGTGATAAGAAAGGTAAATGAAACATCTGAATCTAAATGAACATGTGCAGGATGCATTGTAAGTGCATATTAAAATATTATTGTGTTAGTGTTTTAGAAAATGTCATAGAGCCCCAAATACGGAAAAGCTGTTTCTTCCACAGTGGACATCTATATTATCCTCTGGAGAAGGCACACTGGAAAACTTGGCATTTTCAAGTCAGCTGGTTACTTCCTGTGGTAGAATAGAAAAAAAAGCCAGATATTCAAAGTCTAACAAACAAAGCATGAAAGGAAAAAGATAATTAAGCTCTCAAGAAGCAGAGAATTATTAAGTTGCCATAAGTTTAACAACACAGTTAGTTGGCAGAGCTAATGTCTTGGGTATCCTATGTCTATAGTGTGTAGGGTCTTTCCCCAGGGCTTATTTGGGATAAAACACAGCTTAGGATAATTCAGAGAAATCAAAGGGATTTTATGTAATTGGTATAGATGCCAAATTCAGACTTTCTAAAGCCAGCATTTACTAAGGCTGACCTTAAATAGTATCATGGTGTTAAAACTGAAAAATGGGGAAAGGAAGGAACAGAACTTTTACCTCCCCCTTCTTGTATTTAAAATAAAGTTGTTCCCATTAGAAAGACAACATTTTCTTTTCTCCAGCCAGATGTCACACACCAACACTAAAGAGTTAGTAACCTCTTCTATAATAAAAGAAAATCAATCTTAGTTGAAATATTTCCACTTCGTGAAAGGCAGAATGAAAATATATAAATAAAACCAGATTTTATTTTGAAATTCAGTTCCCGCAGTCTAGGGTATGTAATTATAAATAGGTGAAATATTGTTGTCAAAAAAAAACAAAGCAAAAAAAGACAGTCACTTAGAAGTATTTTGGGATATACTTCAACTGCATAAAAAAGCCAATACTTTCTTTGATTTGTATCTTTTGATAAATCAAATTTGAATTTACCGAAAACTCAGTGAGCAATGCAATCAAGAATTATCATGTATATTGTTGTGGTATGTTTGAATCTACTATAGCTAGAAAGAGCAAATTGTGTTCTTGTCTTCCAGGGCTGGAGTCATCTCTTCTCACTTGCTTTGGACAGTTTTTGAACTTCTCAAGATGAGAAGTGATTTCAACTACTCTAGTAAGAGATTTTCACAGGTGTATTTATTACTTAATAAGGCTTGAAGACAAACACATAAATGTCTATTTGAGTGAGGATTTAGGAGTGTTTGTATCTATAATGCATAATGATATAAATGTTGCTGAGATTAAGCAATATTATATTTCTCTTCTGCCTGCTACCTTTATCTCAACTTTTAAAATTCCTTATGGGGCAGCCACATAATAACTTTTGTATGAGGGTCTCAGACATTTTCAAGATGAATTAATTAAGTGTCTCTGAAAGAGGGGAGAACTTTACAAATTACATTTGCACAGTGTGTAGCGGTGATGTGACATTCATTAGATACCTGAAGTGACAAGCGAGCAAAAGGTTCAGATTTCAAGTCACAGAAATACTTATTTCAAAAGGTGGACATTCAAAGAGCTACAAGTCACACAAGTGAGCTTGGCAGTTGTTATAGCTTCTGGGAGAGATGTGTGAAGCTTTACATGCAAGATTTTAATGCACATATTTGGTTCAGGATGGTGCAAATCCAGGGATATTGGCAGAAGTGGTGTATTATTCTGTATGTGAGAGATGTTAAGCCATCTATTACACTTGAACGACGGCCAAGACTAAGGGTTGCGAGTGTTCAGCTTACTGAATTCAGGGATGGGTTTTGGATAAATGGTCTTTTGCATCCAGACCTTTTAGCAGCTCAATTACTCCACTTTATCGGCAGCTAGAGTTGCTCCTTAGTTTCTCTTCCAGACCTGTTGCCCTTTAAAACCTGCTGAGATAATTCTTCTTCCTTGTCATCTTCTGGTGTCTCTTCTAAGCACTTCATATTGTGCACAACATAGTCACCAAGATATGAGACATCCTTGGAGGGACCTGCTTTACTCCTTCTGAAACGGGACCTTTTCACAGATTTCATTCTTTGCATTTCTTCCTCTGAACAGTGGCAGTACAGGTAGCTCTAACAGACCTATCAGGACATCATCTTCTGTTCTTTAGCTGGTGTTTGTGGGTGGCTGATTTCACTATTAGAGTTCATTCATATCTGTTTTATTTCATATACTGTGAAGCCACATGATTTTAATAGGGGAGCTGTGTTGTTCATTCCTGTATCTTGGAAGTGGTGCTAATTGCACAGTCATAAAAATAACCTGACAGCTGCAATGACAGTGCTTGAAGACCATGTGGCAAATTACTCCTGAAAGTGACTGAAGTCTTCAATTTAATAGTCACATAGTAGGCTGTCTTTCACTATAAATATGATCTGTTTTACACTGAGGAATCTTTAAATCCCTCTGTTGCAGATGATTCCATAGTTCTAAAATGGTCCTCAAGGATTCCACTTTTCATTCTTTCCAGTGCTCAAAATACATTTATACTGTGTCAGAAGACATCCTGGAAACCTGAAAATAGACTGTCTTTTGTACAAATAAGACATAAAATTTATGTCTTCAAGTTTCCCTTACATAAAGGCTCAACATTTCTGAAAAATAGCTAAATTTTATTTATGCTGAAAACCTGAAAGAAAGTATATGAGGAAACCACATTGCTAATATTTGGTTCTAGCCAGTAGAACTTACATACATATGGATGTACTTGAGGCTGTGTGTACATGTGTCTTATAATCAGTCCATATCCATACTATATGTGAAATTGTGCAATATTTCATTTTAAGAAAGCTGGATGAAAAATCACTGATTAAGGTTGATTGCAGAGTATTATTTCACTTGTAAGTCCAACCTTCACTTGGAAAAGAACTGTGGTCAGAGCGAGAATGGAGAGATTTCTTCCCTTAGAAAAGAGTTTTACAGTCCAAGTGTAAAGTTCTGCCCTATCTTTTGGAGATATTTCATCTCAACACAGAAAAAGGTCTGACATGGTCAATAAGATAGAGTTCTACATTTGCTTTTTTGTACTTAATTTTGTTAGGAGGTTGTTACTGTGTTTTAGTGGGATTTTAAAGAATTTTCAGGAAGCTGTGTTTTCCCCAGAAGTAGTTATGTTGGCTTTTCACAACTTACCTTTATTTGGATGAGGAAACAGGGTGCAGTTTTAGTTAAGAGGAGATTTATCTGGCACGAATCTTTGCATGCTCTTTGTTTATTGATTATGATCTACTTGCAAGTAATACAAGTGTCAGGTCCTCTCAGCTGAAGTCACTTGAAATATACATTGGGTGTTAGTAAGGCCTTAAATCTACTTGAAAGAATTGGGAGGCAGTTTGAAAAGCCTTAAGCAATGACTGCTTCAAGTAACCAATTGGCTTGTATTGCTAAATGAATTGCTGATATGGATGCAGCCTGTGTCTGACATTCTGTGAGGTTTTGGTCCATCAAGTTACCAGCCTTTTCTAGTTACTGAGAATTGTCTCATTTGTTTCAGACAATTGTCTCGTAACCATAACTGTTATTTTCAAGTAAAGTTTTGTTTTCTTGTTATGCTAACAAGAGTTCCTTTGAAAGAATTAAAGCTAGGACTCTGATCTAGGTTATATACATTGAAACTGTTTATATGTAAACCAATCTTCAAAGAAGTTTTCTAGTTGATAAAGTATTTGAAAGGTCTATGTGCAATACAGATGAGTCCTATCATATTTTCAACTCCTAGAACTGAACCCTGAAGTTAGTCAAGGCTTAGTCTCTACCTCATGACTAAAATGCTTAATTTTCACATTGAAACTTGTACAAGTTTTACCTCCAGTTTTGTAATATTTATTAGCCCATTTTATATTTTATATAATGTTAATTTTTAGCTATGAGTTTTACAAGTGATATGGTGTTTGTAATTCTGAAAGTCTGTGTCCATATCATGTTTCTGTCATCAAAATATCTTTATTTGCAGTTGCTGGATTTTTTCCCCATATGTCTAATGATTTTCGAATATATATCTACTGTACATTGGGAATTTTTATTTCAACTTTGATGAATTAATTTTTGCTGGTTTTGCTGATGCTGGCACTGCAGACAGGAGTCTCTGCATTTTGTACTAATTATTGGAGTAATGAAAGGAGATGTGGCCATTGGATAGTTATTTTTCTGAGGATGCTCTCAGGAATGTTGTCTCAAAGGGTAAACATTGATTGAGAGGTGTGGCACTTTATGATAACCTTTAAAATGCCTAATAAATTGTGACACTCTGGCAAGGGATAGTAAGTATTTTTTTCCCTTCAGTTCTAATTAAACTGAAAAAGTCTCAGAAAGGCTTGAGTTAGATTCTGACTTACTATGTGATTGTTATACTGAATACCTGTATTTTTAAACAATAATTAATAGCAGCATAACACAGAAAGAATTACTTTGTTTTGAACATGAAAACTGCCATACTTAGTAAAGGATATACCATTTAGTTCTGATCTCAGGTTGATTTTCTGGCCTATATTGTTACTACCACATGAAATAGATCAAGACTGTAAGAGAGTAAATAATCTAAGATATGTGAGATGAAGCTGCTTTTCTAAAGATATGAAATTTCATTTGTAAAATCCATTCAAATGTTCCTTAAATGTCCTATTCATTAAGCATCTCTGTGGCCCAAGACATTGTTCAGAACTAATCACAGAATCTCAGAATGAGTAAGGTTGGGAAGGGACTACAGTGGGGTTGTTGGGTCCAAGCTTTCTGCTCCAGCAGGGCCATCCCAGAGCACATGGCTCAGGATTGTGTCCTGACTGATCTTTGATATCTCTGGTGAGGGAGACTCCACAGCCTTTCTGGGAAGAATGGCCAAAGGACTAAGGCTGTGTTCATTGCACATGATCAAGCAAACATTAATTTTGTTTTGAAACACAGAGCTTTGGCTGGTAGCATACACCATAAAAACATAAATGTACTGCAAAGGAATGAAGGTTGGTACCTTTGAAGCAAAGGATGTGCAATCCTGAGTACTACCAAATAGTTGGAGTTTATGCCTCTCTTCCCTCAACACTGCTGTCCTAGAGAATTCTCTACCATTAACACGTTTTTCTCTAGTCACTATTTTCTCCTAAACGTTAGAAGTGTTACACCTGGGTTGGTTTTTTTTTTTTTGGTTTTTTTGTTTTGTTTTGTTTTTATTTTTTTTACTAGCATGTGAATGAAAGCTGTGTGGCATCCCCAGCTCCCTTTTTGGGCTCAGTGACTCACAGAACTAAACACAGCTGAATGAGTCTATTGTCTAAGTGCCAGTTTCACAGTGGGATAAATCTTGTAAAGTCAGATGAATCTTCTTCTTTGACAGGAACTTCAGAAACCTGACTTGGTCATGTAAACATTTTAAGTTTCTGTCTAAACATTTAGGACTTGGCCTTCCTGTGGGAAGGCTTAGCTACCAGGGAACAATTGCACTTTCTGTTCTTGCATTTGTAATTATTATTAATTGGAATATCAACTTAATTAAACCACAAAGGGGGAAAAAAAAAGAGAAGAAGGATAGGTTAAATGAGCATATGGAATATGGAACCTATGTTTTATATTTATGAATCCTGGAAGGATAATATTATGTAAGTGTACATATAGACATCTTAGACAAGCATAGATGTGTTCTGCTAAAAAGAGCAAATATTTTTTAGATCTTAGTGAATTCTCATCAACAGGTTAGCTGTCTGGTTCCTTGATTCTAGTTACCTGCCTCTAGCACTGTGCAGGTTTCCCAGGATAAACCCGAGTCATAAAAATACAACAGGGAATTAGTTATATGTTATGTATGGGAGTTTGGTCACGTTGTGCTCAGCCCTCTCTGTCCTGTAACAGAGGTACAAATTAAACTACCTTTTCGAGAAGATTGATTCCTGATCTTTCAAAGCTGAAGATGTGTTCAGTGGGATTTTTTAGTCCTTTTTCCCAACATCCTTCTGTCCTGGTTATTACAGGAGTAAGATGAATTTTAAAGCTGTCTGGTTTTAAGCAGTAAGGGGATTTTGGTATGTTAAACTTGATCTCCAGTCTTAGTGGGATGCTCAAAGGCACCAAATCCCCAGAAGTTACTCAGAGAATCAAGGATCACATTAGTCTAACACCAGAAAATTGTAAGGATTTGGAAAGAGTTTGCAATAATTACATTCTGCTATGGAGTAGTGTGGTGGAATTTGATGTGATGGAACCTGAGGAAGATTGTGCTCAATTTTGAGCATTAGGCAAAAGTGGGCATTTCTTGAGGCAGGCAGACCTATATCCCCCTGCATGGATAGTTGTTGGGTTGTGTTTCTTTTCTGTTTTTCATAATGGTTGAGAATCTGATACTTTAAAATTCTGTATCATCATTCTTCTTTTCCCTATTAACTTGCCTCACAGTTTAGATGATGTTTAAACACTGTAACACTATTGATCTAAAGAGATATGCAGTCCTAATTCATAAGAAAAATAGTATCTTTTGTTGTCCCAGCTGACAGAAGAAACAGAAGAGCTTTTAGATGTGCTAATCCTTCTTCAGGCTAGAGAAAGTTGCATTTATACAAGTAAGCACAGTAAATCTGAGAGATTTTCTCTTAGGTAAATAATGCAGGTTCAGTAGTGTATTATGGGTTGGTTTTTTTTTTCCTCCCTTGAAGACTACATTTTTTTTTTCTTTTTAGTTTAACTCTTTCTATATAAATGACCCTAGTCCTGTGCAACTGCCTGTGTGTGGCAAAGGAAAAATTGCTTTAGTCAGCTTTGGTGTTGAATTTCTGAGTATTCTGTTGGATTGTTGTATCCATATTATTATATAAACATGTCCAAGGTTTTCATTGCTTGTTCATTGCAAGTGGGAGCAAGTAAAATAGAACAGACATTTGCTCTTAGGAGTTGCCAGGTGGAAGCCATCTTTCATGAAAGTATATGAATAGTATTGATTTTCTTAGTTTGTATTTCTGGAAATTAGGTAATAGATTGAAATGCAACCTTCAAGGTACTGTGCTATTTCTTTTTACTTTTTTTCCCCACCTCCAAACTGCTGAATAGATGGTTTACAGTTGACCTTAACTTCTAGGGCTTTTTTTAAATTCTCTCTTTGGTTTGGAACAAGACACTTGATAAATTATAAGCTAAGCTTTCCAAACTTGTTGACTTGTGGGCAGTTTACAAATTTTATTGAAAATAGTTCAAGTGTATGTGTGTCCACACCTAAAGAATGTGGTTTCCACTTACATTCATTAAACTCAAATAGCTTGTGAGCTTTGATTTAAGGTCATGCTGCTGTAGTATCTTGATTAGAAAAAGTCACATTTTAGGTCATGTGTTATGTACTTTTTAAAATATACAAGTATCATCAAACAAGGATATCTTTAAAAGCAGAGAAAGGTTTTCTTAGGATATTTTTTATTCCTGATCTGTTCCTATTTTTTTTAATTTTTAATTTTGCCATGGACAAATAAACACTTGGAAGGATATTTTCTTCAGTCACTGTCCATCTGTGGAATAATTTTAAGCAGTAATTTTCATAATATTTGTGAAACATTTTCCTGTAAACCTAAAACCTGAGTAGGCCCAAGAGCAGCACAAAGGCAATAGGGGCAATTAGTCATAACATATTTTGTTAATACTATCAAATGAAATTGGAGTCGTGCTGGCTTTCTCTTTGGCATGACTACAAAAAGCTTATGCCACAAATGTCCTTCAAGAATTGTTGAGACAGAAGCAACCTGTGTCTTCTGAACAAAACATCTGTGGAGAAACATGGATTTCTACCTTTACACAGGATAGTTGTTTGGTGCTCTGCAATGCTAGACAGCATGGTAAACATTCAGGTTTTCATCCACAAAGAAATATTTGGTGAACAAGCTTTGAAGTTCAGATATGTGGTGAGGAGTGTTGGCAAGAAAAATGCATTTCTCCATTGTCTTGCTCTCTGCTCTTGAGTAGACTTGAGACAAGTTCACAGGAAAAGTTGTTATCTTTGTGGAAATTTGTTATGCTCACAGGGGTAGGAAACATGAATGCTGTTCCCCAGACTCATGCTGAGTTTTTCTTTAGAGGAAAGGATGAATTTACGATATTTAAATATGAGGTTACACATTACATTCTCTTCTAAATTAACGTCTTTTTTTTTTTCCTCTCGTACTTCTGGTGACTCTTATACTGCTTTTTCCCTTCCTCAGACTGAGAGGAAAGCATTTGCAGCTGGGCTTGTGTTCTGGCCAGCTCCCATTAGTTTCTATCTTATATATTCATGTACGAATGGTAGTAACTCTAATTCAGTTTATAGTAATAATCTATCCATGTATCAGAATGGTACATTGCAGCATAAAAATGCAAGCTTGAATAGTAATGGAATCTGAACTGCTCTTTTCCTTGCTTTCCTGTCTTTCCAATCTGGAAATTGGTTTTGGGGCACTTTGTTAAAGTAATTGGCGTCAGCTTAAGTCTTGTTCCCCATAAACTGTGCCAGTTCATAAAAGCATAATTGCTGGTGACACCAGCCTGCACATTTTCACCAGTATGGTATTAAGTCACTTGCATGACTAAATCAGTGATAATCATTAGATGGTAATTTTTGATTTATAGTAGTTATATGATAGTGAAGAGTGTGCTTCTCTTGTGTACTGCAGGAAATATTTGATGGTTTGTTTTTAGGGGTTTATATATTATTTGATCAATTACATTATATGGTGATAAATTTATTCTGTGTAATGCTCTCATGCTTAGAACACAGGCTGTAAGTCAAAGGCAATATGTTTTCATCAGCTTGTTTGAGCAAGTGACTACCATCTTTCATCTACATAAAGCTAGAATAAAACATTCCCTTCTTTCTTTACACACAGCAAAGCTTAATTTAATTAGAAAGCTTATGCAGTTTGAGAATTGCCAACAAGGGTGATGATGCTAAAAACAGTTGTCTGGAAAGCATGCTAAGTAGTCAAATGCTCAATAAAATTGAAAATTAATTAATGATGTGGAATGCTATTTTATGAACTATGATGATTGATATCAGAGGAAAGTCTGTTTCTTTAGTTCAGTAAATACAGTGCTGCCTTGAGAGAAGGTAAAGGATCTGACTAGCTGAGGAACCAGATTGGAGGTGGCACTGCCTGTCAGTGAGATGCTCAGGGAGAGCTGGTTCCTGCTAGCAGGGAAAAATGACTGCCTACCCAATCATGAGTAAAATACTTGGTGAGAAGGACCTTGTGCTCTTTAGAGGTGTTGAGTAATTTACATTGCTAAGGACCAAGAATAATTTGCCCAGGTTAATCAAACTTACTGAGTCAAACTTCAAGGCAGTAGGAGGTCAGCCACAAAGAAATCAGAGTACCAGGATATGAATGGCAATCTCTCAGAAATTAATAATTAAATACAGTGCAACAAAATCAAAATATTGCCGTAGATTATGCAGGCATGCTCTATTTCTATTGGTCATCCTTTTGCAGCAAAATTCTGTTCAGGGTTTGGAAGTGCAAGAATTTGGTGAACATGTAGAAATATATGCGTCCATTGGTTTTATTTGATTCAACAGGTGGAATTTGAGAGGGCTCTTTAGAAGAGGGAAAATCTCTTATATTTGTGAAATATTTGGTATTCACTACCAAATGCTTATCTTATCCATGACCCATGTGTTTGAGATTGTGAGCATAATCTTTAAAGTTTGCATTATTCATCATGATCTTATTTATCAATATATTTATTGATATTTATATATTTTTTATTTATTCTTTCGGCTATGTGCATTTTTCATGGTTTGAGATAGAGATCAAAATTACCCTTAATTGTGAGGGATAGCTGATCTGGAGATCAACAGAGGGAGAAAACAGTCAAATAGCTGGTAAAAATTTGGCTGTGATATGTGCTTAACTTAACAGTCTAATACCAGTCAAGAGAGAAATGAAGAAAGGGAGAGTTGTAATGGAACCTTTGACATTTGCCAACCTGTATCCTTGCTGTCAGAGAAAGAGTTGCCAGTTGGAATAAACAAAAAGCCTTTTTCAGGGCTGATAAAATGTGTTGGAAATGGCAGCTAGATTAAAGCCTCCACATCAAAATGAATGCTGAAAAAGCTCTTTTCAGGAGTAAAGAGGAGATTCAAGTTGTCAGCAGCCAGTCTGAATCTGGCAAGCAACGTGAAGTACTTAGGGCTAGAGAACTTTAATTAGACTTCTCTCCAGGCTAAACAGAAGTTCTTAGTCTTCCTCCTTGATAAGTCACTGATTGGCTTCTGTTGTACTGACAAAGACTAACTTTGACAAGAATTTGTGTATGTGTGCCATGCAATAAAGTGCTATATTGTTATCTGAGCAAAAACTCCAGCCTTGTGTGCAGTGGATAATATGGGTGATATTAGAGCAGTAGCTCAAACCCAATATTGTTGACCTCTTGTTTCTTTGCATTGTGAAGGTGCTGTGTCTTGTGTAAAAAAACAGCCTTCAAGTAATAAATTCTTTTATGTTTTATCTTTCCCTCATAGCAAAATAATTTATAATTTTTACTAAAGTTTATTATCTGTATGAAGTGAACTGATCTTGGCAAGTTTTCTAGATGGATCAAGAGTGTTATTATCATCTATTAGTTTCAGTGTCAAAAGAGTTTTAGAAAAGATAATTTGGTTCAAAATCATCCTCTTGTGAGTTGAAAAATTAATTGGAAATACATAAACTAACCAATGATATAGTATAAAATTAGATATGTTATTTATGAAATGCATAAGAATTTGATCAGAAATGTTTTAGAAACAATATTTTTATACTTTGATCAAAGTCTAATTATTTTGACCTTGAGTGAAATTATTCATTCTTTTTTTAGACTGTAAGCAAAGGATCCTGTTTTCCTAGTAATGGCAGTTTATTTTTCAAATTTTGTGTCAGTATGCCATGTATACATGGTGTTAAGGCTAAAATTCAATATTTAGTACTTCGTTCTTTAATATAGGAAGCACATTGTGATTTTGGAGACTAAAGGGATACATGTTGTTACTTAGTTGTTGCTATATATTTTGAATAGTAATTTATAGTCATTATTTTCGATAGAAGCAAGATACACTGCGTTTGACTAATCAGTGGAAAGATATATTTCACTATAGCAAATCTCTACTTTTACAATTAGCTGCAGAGATGAACTGCTTTTTAAAGTTTTGCAAACGTTTTGTTGAATCAGAACTACAAATACTTTGCAGTTTCTTTTCTTGTAAAGTGTTCTTCATCCTCAGAACTCTTTTAACATTACCCCCCTTTCCTTTTTTGTAAAAAATTGCTCTCTTTTAGATAAACTCTTTAGATATTCTTAGGTGTAGTCATGTTTCTTAATGAATTGATCTCCTGTTTTATTCATCAGGGAGACAGCTGTCTTTTCCAGGATCTTTCCTCTATCCTTTTCTAGTGTAAGAGTTCTTACCTTTGGTCTGGTTTTTTTATGCTTGGTGTTACACTTCTGTAGTTTGATTTTTTTGGTTTTTAGTTTTTTCTTCTCCATGATTTAAGCTTCTTTTCTTGAAACATTTCAGAATGGCAGTGACAGTAACTCACAGAGCTCTGTCTTCCATTCCCTTCTTGTTGCTCAGGTTCACTTCAAATTGTGCCAGAGGAAATTTAATCATGGGTCATTCTGAAAATCAGCATGAACATTGTTTTTTGATAGCTAATATATAATCAATTGTCTCTGTGCCCCAGTAAGATTTGGTTTGAAACTGATGGGGACCATTGGAGTTTGTGCTAGGTCTTTTGTCTTTCTGTTTTCACTGACAAATTACGTGAAAGCTTTTCTCCCTCTGCAGTCCATCTGTGTTGTGTTTGGGAGCATTGTGTGACTAAGCCAAGGTTTTAGAGGGCCTTTGTGTTGGCAATATTGAGTAATTCATGGAAGAAGCTCTTCTGCGTCAGTGTTGATTAACCCTTCAAGCATTATTTTCTTGGATTTGCACTGACTATTTCCAGCCCAAATTGGGAATGTATATAAGATGGGGAATGTTATCAACACCAAACTTCCTTTAACAGTTATCTTTCACCTCCACACACAGTGGAACAATGGCTATGATGCCATCCTTCAACAGCACAATCTCAATTCTGGTGTTCAGCATTTTGTCATACAAACACTGCTCAGTTGTGGTGGAAAGACTCAGCTCCAGTCCACGCAGAATGTTAATTACATCAAGGATAGTGCCTAATGATGTGAGATTTCACATTATGCAAGATTTAACAGATTTGCATCTTCCAATGGATTTTCAGACTAAATTGTAGCTAACAGAATACAAAGAACTGATGCAGTACACTTAGTTAAAAAGTTAAGAGTTAGCTTTAACACAGATTTAAAAGAGTTAAAAAGCCCCAAACCAAAGCAAGTGATTCAGTCACTCCCCACCTCACATGGGTGACCCGTGCCAGCCAGTTCCCAGCTCAGGATGGCTCACATACCTAAACCCACTCCTTGCTGGCTAATTGTTGAGTGTGACAGTTCATGGCATGGAATATCTTCTGAGTTTGGTCTCTCTTCCTGCTCCTGTCTCCTCCCAACCCTTTGCACACACCCAGTGTACTCACTGCGGGAGCAGAGTGAAGAACAGGGAGTGACTTGACTGGGCAAACACTGTTCAACAATAGCTAAAACATTTCTGTGTTGTCAACACTGTTTTGATTGTAAATCTCATCCGTAGCATTATATAAGCTGTTGTGAAGAAAATTAACTCCATTCCATTTGAACCCAATACCTTTCCTTACTTCCCTCTTCTCTGTCTCTGCCCTGAGTTTTTAACTTTAAAATGTTTTGTTTGAAGACAAGAAATGTAAACATATTGAGAGGTGTAGCTAAATGGAATAAAGATAATAACCAAAGGAAAAAGTCTGTATATTTAGTATCCCAGATTGATCAGAACCTAACTCACTTGACAGATAATTGCCTGACAAGCAGTGTCTTTGATGTTAAGCTTCAGTGAAGTAGAAAGTAAGTTCCTCAGCTGCTCCCCACCAGTCTTTGGGTGGTCTCTTGCTGTCTGATGCTGGAGCACCTCTCACCCTGCTGAAGGGTTTTTCTGTGTGCCATGCTGCCTACAGACAGAGTTACACACCGATTGCTCTATGAGGTGTTGGGGAGAATGAGCAAGGTGGAGAGAGATTTGGAGGGAGCAAGAACAGCCAAATACAGTGTAAAATAAACAACTTCTAAATTAAAAAGAATGTTAAATACAGATCATCTGCTCAAACTATGACAGCAGATTTAATTCCTTCCTCCTTTTACCTGATGGAGATGCGCCTGCAGGGCTCGCATCAATTACCTGTCGACATGTGGAAAATGATTGATGAGCTGCCTCAGGCACTGAAGTATACTTTGTCAACCACTCATAATTTATACATCTTATCTCTGCCAGAACAAAAGACAGGACAGCATGCACTCTGAAAGGAGAAAAAAAAAAAAAAAAAGAGAGAAGGTAAAAAAGAAAGAAAAAAAAGAAAAAGGCTGTTTGAGTTCCAGGATGTAGCACAAGTTGATAACATTGATGGCTATCTATTTGCTCCCTCAGCAGACATCCCCTGCCACTTTCTACCGTGGCTGCTTGAGTTTGCCAGGCTCTCTGGCCATTCCCTGCTGGAAAGATGCTGACATAGTAAGCATGGAGCAGTCTAGAGTTACATTTTAATTACACTATTATCTACAAGAGTCTCTGGAGCACTGATGTTTGTTCTGACCTTTTGTTTTAATCAGCACTCTCAGAGCATGCTGTTAACCACCACTGACAGAGATTGATAATTTATATAGTGGGGTCTTCTTAAGAAGCTTTCATTTAGAACCATTATGGAAATCAGATACTTTTACATTCAGACATCATTTCAGCATGTACTTCAGATAGGTGAGTCTTAGAGTAACATAGAAACCAAATTTGTACTTTGACCTCCAACTGCAATCAAACCCAAAATAATATTTTTTTTAATATTTTGGGGGGATAAAATATTATTTGTGTTTCTTTGAGACTCTTGGAGCACTTTCAATCACAATGTTTATTCAGTACTTGCTGAGAACTTGCAGATAAGCCTTATATTCTACTCTTAATTTTTCAGGAATAGCTGTTAATACAGAGGGAGGATGGGAGATTATTTAAATGCCAACCTGAGACAGTGTGAACAAGGCTAATTTCCAAAATACCTGCTATTTAGTGTTCAAGTCCCTCAAATTAAAAAGCAAAAATCTCTTATTAGTTTTTCAAATTTGATTTTCCAGTTTAATACAGTACAAAATAATTTCATTATTTAATACAATATTGAAACTTAATGTGATCATTTCTCCACCTGAATAACATGGTATACTAACTCTTCAGCATCTACTACACTGGGAACAAGATAAACATTTTTGAGGTATTACTCTGTTTGCTTGGCAGGTTGTTCTGAAATGGTCTGCAAGTCATATTCATCTGTAAGCATGCATGCTGTTATGGACACATGTGTTAATAGTGAAGCATTAAAAAAAAGGTTAAGACAAAAGCAATCTGAATGGAAAATGTCACGAAAGAATGTTTTAGAATATTGGAAGTTTTAGTAAATGTTGAGTGGTAATATGCTGGTAAGTTTAGTTTGTATGGTCATATTTTCAGGTATTCCCTTGTCCCCTGGTGTCATCTTGCTAATTTTATTGCCCAGACATACCAGGATGTTTTGGAGCTTTCTAAGAAATATTCAGTTCATGTGTATGTTTTTTTCAGAGACCCTGTTTCATCACCTCTGTATTGACTGGGGCTATAAAGCACCTTGAGAGCAGCTTACTCTGGAAGCTCTGCTCTGTGGTGCTCAGCATTTGAAGTGCTAGATGGTGTAACAAGGAATGCTTCTGGATATAGGCATCATTTTCTCAGTCACAGTTTTACTTTACCTAGTGACAGTGTGAGCAAAGCTTTCAGCCAACTAGACCTATTTTGTCTGTGTTTTTTACATTAATCTCTGCTTTTTATGTTAAACTGATCCAACACAGATGTTTTTCCTTCTATCATGTTACACATACAGCAGTGGAGCAGATTACCAAGACACAAAGAATTAAATTAATTACCACAAGCCCAAACCTGCAGTCATGCATGGACTTCAGTAACAATTAAGCACAATAGCTGCTGGCTATTTAATTGAAAATTGTTCAAAATTATATTTCATTGATTCAGTAAAACTTCTGGAAGAATGAGACTATTTGTCTAACTTAGAAGACTTCTCTTTCCTGATAACAACATATTTGTACAAATACATATATAGTTTTTGTACTTCCTGGTTACCAAAATAGACCTAAAATTCAGAATTGGTAAATGCAGAAGCAAACAAGACAGTGTCTGAATTTGGTCCTGTGAGCTTACATAGAGTGACAGCCAAACAGGTTTAGCTACAGATAATGAGAAACTGGACTAAAAGCAAATTAAAAGTTTTGATCAGGCAGCCAGTTTTGATGATTACAAGCAGCATTGTAATACTGCTGCAGCACTCATCGAAAAATAAAGTAGGAATTGCTTATTCAACTTGGTAAACCCATGAGACTAATAAGTGGTGAGACAGAAACTTCCTTTTGCTCAAGTTCTGAACAGTTGTAATGTTGCTTTGCTTGTATTTTCAGCTGAGAAAAAGCAAATAAATGTAGTCTGTGTGAGCCTCAGCCTGTGAATCCAGCTTCTCAGCAGGATTTATTAGCTCTAGTATAGCAGGAGTAATGCAGGTATATGACACTCTTTGGTTTGGGGTGGACAGGATAAGTTTCTTTCTATCTGTAATGCATTGTGGAAACATATTAGAGTTTTGTTTAGAGAGGGAAACTGCTGAAAATCATAAAACTAATATACACTGATCAATATGAAATAGAATTTCATGCAATATTGCTTTGAATGAAAAGAATATATATTACAAAGGCAGTTTAAGGAGACAGCAATTCCCAGTCAGTGGGGGCAAGAGATTTCAGTGTGGGAGAAACACTTGTTTCTTCCTTTGCCATCAACCTGCTATATGACCTTGAATAGGATACTTAAATCTGTTCTTTATGCTATTTTTCGTCTGTCTTGTCAAGTTAGTGTGCGTTCTGTTCAAGGCAGAGCCCGTGTGCTGTTCTTTGATTCTGGGAAGCCCAGTACTGGCGTTATTTGACCTTGAATAAAGTGTGTAGGTGTTTTTTTCATATGAATGAAGAGCAAGGCGTCTTCAGGTAATAGGCACTTCTCTGTTGCTGTTATATATGAGATCAGTAGCAATCATTTAAAAAAAATTAAAAAGAAGCACCAACTATGGGAAAATCTTGCCTAATTGCTAGGCATATAGTTGCTAAGCTATAAAAAGATCACCTTTGTTTGATTTCTGTGTTCTTTTGTCCTTCTGTGCAGCCATCCTTCATTTTGCTAGTCTAACTCCTAAGGAAGCTAATATTCCTTGCTAGGTAATGTCAAGCTTATAAATTTTTATGAAAGCACTTGTTTTTATCCAGCTTTGCGGATGGTTTTTTAGGGTACCCCTTCCCATAGTTACCCTTCTGCTTTCCCATATGCCTTCTCCTCCTCCCTGTTCCCTGTGCCTGCATCCCATTCTCTGTGGTAAGCTGTTCCTCAAAGCTGTCTGAAATGGATTTAAAAAAAAAAAAAAAAAAAGGTGTCCTTACTTTGTTTTTAAGTGTGTTATTTCTTCTTAGTGCTGAGCTGCTTTTTTGTTTTTGTTGTTTTGTTTGACAGGCTGCTTGTAGATAGAACAGTTTTCCATAAGGGATTGAAATCATACATCAAATCTATTGTTTTATATGTAAGCCACTTGAGAACAATGAAAGCAGTTGCTGGAACCCAAATACCATTACAAATAGATTTATTGTAGTATGTTTTCTCCCACCTTTTTCTGGAAGTTATTACTTTAATCTTAAGAATTTATGTAAGTAGGCTCGTAGCTTTTATATGCTTTATGCATTCACTTTTGAGACTTTTTAGCTATTTAGTGGCATGGTGTTTAAAACAAGTGTTATCAAGGAAATAATTTCAGCTTTACATCATTTTTTTTATATTTCCCTGTGAATGCTACATATAAAATAGCCAGATGGTAATATAAAAGAGTTATAGTAAATGTCAAGGAAACTTATCTTCACAATGCCCTTTAGCTTGGTGTGTTCCTCTCAACCTACAAACATCAAGAAGAGATAAAGATGTAATATCCCTTTGTCACAAAATTATATAAAATTTCAATGTCTTCAAACTTTAAATGCATCTAAGAAAAAAAAAAATAGAAATATATGAAATTAAAGTCATTCCAGCATTTCTAAAAGAGCAGAACTGCTTTTAAACTGCTCTTTGGTCCTCAACTAGAACAAAGCTATTTTGTATTGAAAATATTTCCCAATCTGTAGTTATGACAAACTGGATCAGATGTTCCTGGGAGAATACAGATTTTTCTGTCATTTTAATAGTGAGCCAAAATCGGATCTCAAAGGGTAGAAAGTTATTTACATATTATTGACCAAGAACTTAATACGCTCAATAAATATAAAAATGAAACAATATATTTCATTTGCAGCAATGTCTTAAATGCTTTAGTCATCACACTGGATGAACTAGAGTCTTGATAGTTTGTTTTTTTTCTCATGGTTTCAGGGGATGAAAGATTGCCAGTTACTCTGGAAATATATTTGAGTTCACTGTGTTGATAGGTGAAAAAACTGCTGATTAGACAGCTTTAATAAAAAGTGATGTGATTCCACAGCATTTCTCACACTTTCCCAGTCCCAAAAGCCATAGGTATTAAGATGGTGTCAAATGGAGTTGTTACTGATCTTAATTTGTTTTATGTGGGTGAGTGAGTGGATGAAACATAAATGTAATATTGATAAAGCTGACAATACAAAAGAAATGTGCCATTCTGGTTGAGTATTCAGCTGATGCCCTAAAGTACTGACAAGTGGTAGGTTGTGAAGCCATGCTCATCGTTGTTAAGGGACACAGGATTAACAAACCCCTCTGAGTTGACACCTAGAGGAGGTGTTTACATTCTTTCACATCCTAGCTTTCTACAGATGAACATGAAGAAATTAAAGTAAATATCGCAGTGGAAAAACAACAGAAAAAAGAAAAATGAAGAATGAAGAAAAAAACCATGAAAACAAATTAAGGAAGATAAAAAAGCCAAAACTGTAGCTGTGTTGAGCTACTCTGGTAATCAAAATGTTGTGATTGAGCTGTGAGCAGTTTCCTGCTGTCTAGGGCAGTCTGCTTTCTGAGTGAGAGTGGAGGAGAATTAATTGTTGCATTTCAGAAATGTATTTCTGAGGAAAAAGAGTGGATGTAGTTGTTATGTAATAGTGTTAAAGTTTGCTGAAATTACATCAGCAGCATCTCAGTTTTGGAGTTAAATAACCCTCTTGAAGTCTGTGATATATGGTTTCGTTAATGTTTGGAAAAAAGTGAGGTACAGTTTCACTTCAACCTTCCAGCCACTTTTTACCACTTTTTTCCTTAGACCTTTGTCTTTAAAGACTAAGATTTCCATGGCTCCTCTGTCTTTTGATATCTTCCTTAATATTGCTGATGAGACGTTATTTCATTCTATCTGAAGAAACCTGCAGGTAGTATCAGCTTCTTTACAATGTTCTTTGGAGGGAAGGAAAGAGAAAACCACCCCACTTTTGGCCCAATGTCTTTCCTGGTCAAGATGGGAAGAAGAAACAGGTGTGTAATTCTCCTTCACTATTTGTTTTGTGCATATTTTCTCTCAAGAGCATCAAAATGCAGAGCACTGGCACAAGGGAAAAAATAAATAGATCTTTTAAATAGATCTTTTAATGGAAGATGGGATTGTTGATGTCACACCTTTGCATGTGTGTGAATCAGTGGATTCCTGTTTAGTTAACCCTGATACAGCTTTTTAAGCATTAATCCTTTACAAGGTAGTTTTCATGCATGCCTTCCTTCTCCTTGGGAGTCTGTGGTTGTATGATAGGTGTTATATTCAATCTTACAGAAATTTTGCCAATTGTTTTTGGTTTTGCTTTTTTAAAAGTTCTTTTTTTTTTTTCCTTTTCCACGAGAAATAGCTATAGGCTGAGAAAAAGAGCACGTCATCTTGCGTAGAGAAAGGGAGGAATTGTCTTTCCTCTTTTCCTCTTAAACCCCTAGAAAACAGTGGACACAGTACTTCAGAACCTGAGCTTCCATTTGTTTTCCAATATATAACAGAATTTGAAATTTAGTTTCGAGTTCCTGGTCAAAAACTCAATTAGTTGCCCCATGGCCATAGAATATTCCTAAAAAATTGAAGTTGCCAGGTTGGAAATAGCCAATAGCAAAAAAATCACAGAAGCAAAATGCACTAATTCCTAATAAAATGTGCTGCCTATGCTTGGCCAGACTGTGACTAAAACAGAGATTTTTTTAATATATATATGTGTGTGAGTGTGATATAGGATATTAAAACAACCATTGTTTACCATGTAGCTATAGAGGCAAATGGCTTATTCCTTTTACATACATATGAGTATCAGTTAAGAAAAATAGGAAAAAGGAAGTCTGAAAGAATAATGCGTGAGAAAAATGAGCATGTAAACAGGATTTTCTGTTTTCTTTTATTGCAAATATGAATAAATATGTATTCAGACTGCTGTTTCCTGTTAACTGGCCAAGAGACATATTTTACTCTGTTCTTTCAAGAAAATCTGGATTGAGCATAGGTGGTCTTACTTAGCATGATCACTTTCAAGGAAGCAACTCTATGTCTGTCAGTATGGTAGTTCTTTCATTTAATTTAATTCTTTAAGTCTCTCTAGTTTCTCCTTTAGAGAGTTGCAGAACCCAGCATCCTGAATCCATTGTCTCTTTATTGTGATGCATGCAAATAGAGCAGCTTTAACTTTCCAATCTAAAGTATAAAAAAATTGGATTGCACATTTGAAGTGGAATGAAAATTATGCATAGAGAAGTAGATCATTTTATAGGCTACTGTTCTATTTTATGGAATGATAAATAATGATGTAAAGTATGTTTTCCTTTGCATGTTTAAATTGCTCAGTGTACATAACTGAATTTAAAATAAATTCAGAAATGACTGCTCAGCCTTGCTGAAGTACTTGAAGAACTGCTTTATTCTTAGTGTCTTTTCTAATAAATAAGTTACTATGAATACAGCTTCTTGTTTAGATCTTAAATTTAGACTGGACTTTGACAGATTTAAATTTAATCTGGACACTGTAAGAGTCTATACTGTCACTCTTTGCCTGCTGTTTCAAGTGACTGATTTCTCACTCCTATGACCCAGCCATTTTATAAGAGCCAGCTATGCTGTGTGAACTGACTGACTAATTTCTTTGTGTATGTAAACTTGTAGTTGGTCTGGCTGGGGTGGAGTTAGGGCTTAGTGTTGGGGTATTTTTGATTTGTGACTGGAGCAGTGCTGATAGCACACCAATAATTTGGCTGTGGCTGAACAGTGCTTGCACAGCTCCAAGGCTTTCTCTCTTTGCCAGACAAGCAGGCTGGGAGTGGGCAGGGCATTGAAAGGGACCTAAGTGGAACTACACTTTAAAATTAAATCTGTACCATCAATTAATCTAATTAATCTGCAAATTTCTCCTTGCTTGTGCACTTTTTTTCAGCATGTGGTGTTCAAATGAAATCTTTTCTAAACTAATGTTTACTTTGCAGGTAATGCATCAGAAAAAAAGGAAAGGCAAGACTTAATGGTTTTATTTTTGTTTGTGGACCTTGCTCTGTATTACCTTATTACTTTGCCTTCCTCTCTTTTGTCATTGGAGTACTCAAGTTAGCACAAATTACTTTTTTGCAGTTAGCAAACTCAAAATGGAGGTTATAAGTCTATAGAGACTATCAAGGGATTACTAAATATACAAATTTATTTTCATTTTTCATGTTATTTTCAACTACCTTCTCATAAAATATAAACCTTTTGAAGTATTGAGAATTGATGCTTTAATTCATTCTTTATTATTAGTATTGCCTAGCTGTTTTAAGGAGGGCATTATTTGGTTTACCCATGTGTGTACAGACACATATACATGACAGTGTTGTGATAGAGTAAATTAGCAGCATTCTTTGGGCACTTAAAACCAAGCCACCTCCCTTCACTGGACACAGTGACTCTTCTCACGAGATCTTTGAACCCTTGTGACTTGCTGTTTGTGAGATGCATGCCTGAGTTACCAAGAATAAATGTATGTGGCTAAGAAAGTTTCACTTGTTTCAGAGATCTGAGTGCTTGACAGCATAGATGTGGCCTAAATATCTTGGTTTTCACTTTTTTAAAATTTCCTCTTTGTTACTGCAGGCTCCGGGAGGGTGGCACAGGCTGGCTCCCGCCCGGAGCGAAGTCCCTGGTGCTCATGATCCCACCGGATCTGGGGTGCTCGGCCCCTGGGGTCCTGCGGCATGGCGGGAGTCTCCCAGACACAGAAATTCTAGCAGGAAATGTGGTGAGACGAAGGAACGAACTGGAACTCCATCTCTGTTCTGCTAGGGAGGTTTATTTGGGGTATGGGGAAAAGGGGTTGCAGGGGAAGGAGAAGAGGGTAGGTCAGCGGCTGGCAGCTCAGAGATGGAAGACCTCTCTCTGACGCGGACACGGGCTTATAAGGGGAAGAGAAGGGGCGGGATTTTTCTCCCCTGGAGCCAGTCCCGGGAGATAGAGGGGGAGAATTGACAGGGGGAACACACCAATAGGTTTTCAGGTACAGCAGAGTGCATATTTTAAAATGAACCAATGGCATACAGAGCAGAGAAACAAAGGGAGCACATGGAATCCTAAAAACCCACATTGCTACACCTCTTAGACTGTGTGTCACAGTTGGTTATCATTTTTAAAGCTTCAGCTGTGGGAGAGTGATAGTGGTGTGAGAATGATGTCAGAGCATAAAAAATCCAGAGAGGCTTTCCCAGTCGTTACTCATTGAAGCACATCTCGCCCCCTGGCAGAGGCACAGACTAGATGACCTCATATGTCTCCCTTGCCTCTGCCTCCTGTGATGCTGTGAGACACAGGGCAGTGCAGGACATCAACATGAGTTCATTGGCAGCTGCAGGAAGACAAGGCGCTGAACATACCTGCACGTGCTAGGTGTGGATGTACGATCGCATGTGGCACTTGCCTGGAGAGATCACGCTTGAACACTGTGAGATTACTTATTTCCCTTCTTCTGCAGGTCCCCCAGGAAAAGATGACTTTGGCTGTTGAAGGTGATACCTTTTAGTTACTCAAATGATCGGTTTTCATTGCATTTCCGAAGGAAAAGCATTCTGTTGACATGTGTGAGAGCTGATACAGAGCACTTTTCTTATGTTGTCTCTCACCTCTGAGGACATTTGGAGAAGAACCCTTACCCTCCTCCTCCCTCCGCCACCCACATTTCAAATTTTATAGGCATTAGATGTTAAAATAAGAACTTCCCAGCTTTGACATTCAATCAGAACTGCGCTAAGAACTTGAAACTCGGAAGACTCAGACAAAATCTACAGTTGCTGTTAAATAGCATGCTCTGTATTTTGAGTTACATATCAAGAGAGATTTTAGCTCATGCATATGATCCATCCAGAGCTTTCCAAGGAATCTAGAGCAGTTAAACTCATTCATGTTTAATTGGAGATCTGACTTGCAAATGTAATTATTTCTAAAAATATATCATATTAAGGAAAATAAGTGTTCTAACTCTCCCAAATGTTATTACATTATTTTCTTGGAAGTAACGTAAAAAAGCATGTTGAAACTTGAGAGACTTTGAGGATGATAAGGGAGAGTTCTCTTTAGTTTTTTTTTTAATCCCTTTCATAAATTTAAAAACTTCTTGCAGTGGTAATGGCAGCATACAAGATGCCCTTATAACTGGATTGCCTTATTTTTTGAAAATGTGTGGTGCTGCTCAAAAATAGAGTGTCAGTTCTTTGTGAATGGAGTTTGAAGCAAAGTTTTCCTTTGTGACTTGGGAGACATGCAGTTGATTGTCAAAATTTAGACATTGTTGAGATGGCAAATATTTGATGGAAGTGAATGTAGAAGCCTGAACAAGATTGTTCTCAGAGAGGAAGATGAGAGGTTCTAGCAGAAAAACATGGAATGCTTTTTGTGCCTGATCTCACCTTCAGTTTTGAGCATGCTCAATTTTCAGGTCATCAAGCAGTTTATTAAAAGGGGCTTTTTTTGCTGACATAAAGGTATCAGTTTGGGGTGTGTTGCATTATGTTAAGGAGAAAAATTAATATAGAATTTCATATAGAGTGTCTGTCTTCTCCAGCTTATTTTCTTAGACATTGCAGTGAAGCATACATAAAGAAGCTGTGCAGTAGAGGATGGACAAGAGGATAGCATTGTATGGAGAAAAAAGCATAGACAGGAAATGTAAATAGATATTAATGCTGATTTGAGAGAATAATAAAATCTTTACTTAAAATGTAAAATTCAGTTAAAAAAGCTCTGTAGAACAGTTGTATTTATCTAATAAATAAGTTGTATACCAGTACAGAAAGTGTAAAGAATTTCTATGTACATTTCAGGGATATGCAATATTGAATCCATAGCAACAAAGAAGTTTTTATGCTCATTTGACAGTAACAACAAAATATTTACATACTGTGTTGTCTTGTTAGATTTGGCTACTTATGGGACATTACTTATGGAATTGTGCACTCATGACATTATAAGCTGGAGAAAAAAGTTCTTTATCTTATTACAGCGCCTGTTCATGTGTTGCAGAGTTTTTATTTTTATGTTTTGTTTTTAACATTTTCTCTACTTTGCTATATATCTTACTTTATTAGAGGTTTAGTAGATTTGTCCAATACATTGGGCAGCTGATGAAAGGCAATAGAGTGACTGGGAAAACGACTTCTTTTGCTTGAAAACAAAAAAAATTAAAATCTCTACTTAACAAAAGAAAATGCAAGAAAATGGTAATAAAAGTATATATTTAAATTTTCTGGATTAAATCTGAGTTTGAAAATTACTTAAGCAATAATGGTGCTGGACTATATTGTGTATATCAACTTTATCGCAGAGTTTTTCATTCAGAAATTGAAGTAATTTATACAGGATATCAGGTATCTGTAGTAATTTCTGAAGACTAGTTGGGAATGCTCATTAACTCATTTAAAAGGGAAAAAATCAAGTATAATTTGCTTTAAATTTAAAAGCTATCACAATTTTATTTTAATCTGAATTGCGTCTGTCTAAAGTGTAGCCATTTGAAGGGAAGGATAAGGCCTGTCAAGCTACTTCTCCTGTGTTAGTGCTTCATCTGCTTTGTTTGACATCTCTAAACAACTCTTTAAAAATGTCGGTTTTGGCATGCTCCACAAAGGAGAACTGAAGGGTGTTGTTTAAGTTATTTGGGCCTTCTCTGTTTTTCTTTCTGTGGCACAAAAATGTGCATTTTTTTTTTCTATGCCTCTCCCCCCAACAAATGTGTGTTTTAGCCTCAAACGACCCTGGCATCTTAACATGTCAGAGTGTTAATAAAGCACTGAGGCTGTCATAATGTGGGGTTAAATAAAGTCTTCATGAGCTGTCTATTAAGCTGATTTTTTGTTTGTCACTTTCTGTAGTTTCTTTATGGATGCAGCTTGTCTTGGTTTGTGGGCAGCCAAGCAAACGGGCTTTGTCTTTGTTCACTGCTCTGTTTAATTCTCCCCCTCATTCATTAATCATCCCTTTGACTATTTATACCAGTGGCAAGTATAGCTAACACACTTAACGTTTTCTTTTGTCTCAGTGGCACTCTTTGTGCAGGCCAGAGGAGGGCTAATTATTAACTGTAAAGTGACATTAAAAACCCCTAGATAAGCATACAAATGCTGCATCCACTGAAATGCAGGGTTTTTTTGGTTGATTTTTTTTTTTTTGACATTGAAGTGCTTGTGGCCAAATGAGTTTTTCTTGCTCTGTATAGTTGGGAGTTCACAGCAGCAGTGCCAATGTCTAGATAATTAATGAAGAAGCTCTGTTAAACCCAGAGAGTCTGCCAGTGTCAGGGTTTTTAGTTTCATCTCTGGACAGCTTAGTTGGGTAGTTTGTACCTTATCAGGCAGCAGCAGGGATTTAAATTGCTGCTATTTAGTTGGAGGCAGTTCCTCTTCTCTTTAAAGGTCCTATGCCTGTGTTTATAAGTATTCTGTATACACAAGTCTTGGAATGTGTTTTTTGTTTTGACTTCTTTTGGTGGGAGAGATTTTAACATTTTCTTTCTGGCTTCTTTCTATTTATGAGGTTGTCTTGAAATTATAACTGGTTTTCTTTTTGAAACACTGACAGTGATCACACCTATCTTGCTTACTCAAAGTCTTTTTGACACTCTTCCTTCTCACTCATGTTTTCATGATATCAGCACAAAAATTATTCCGGAAAGACTTATTAGAAAAGATAATATTTAGAAAAGGTATATGTTCTATCTGTTTGGGGGAAATCTAGATGTCACAGGATATTTTGGTTTTTACTGTGGTGCCTGCCTCATTCCATCCCTTACCATAGGTTTTGAAACCAGATTTTCTGTTTTTCTGTGCCTTGCAAATAAAGCGCTGCTCTGTGAGGTGGATTTGGAGAGAATATTGCAGAATTTAAGTAGTGTTGCAATCAGCTCTGTTAACTTGTAAGTATAAGTGACTTCTCCTTTGACTGATATTGCAACCAGAGACATGTGTTCATAATTCATAATCATGACCATAGCACATAGATGAGGCCTGGAGTTGGAGTTGCAGCTAATCCTCTCAATGGGTGAAGCAGTTTGGTCCAGTAGTGATCCACTGAACACAGTTTGAGCATTTCTGGCTTGTGTCATAGCTGACATTTTTCTGGCTCTCAGCATGACCAAAAACCCTACGGAGCTGAACATAAAGCATAATATCCACTGAGATAGGTCTTTGATAACAGAGCTAGGAAGAGGTTATGCTCTCTTATTCAAGCCTGTGTATAAGTGAATAAACCTATTACTTCATTCTATTGTTATTGCCAAATGGAATGTCTGTCAAAAATTTTCAAACAAGCAATAGCACTGTGAGGGTTTTACAGGGCAGTCTGCTTTTAGCTAGCTTAGGCAGATTGCAGCTCCAGCTGAAACAGTTGATCAATAGTTACAGATTGCTCTCTGCATGTTTCAGTTAGGAAATTGGTATCTTGATTACAGAGAATCCTTACTTGAGACGAAATTGAGAGTGGTGGGAAAATCTTCTGTTTATAAAAAGTAACAGTACTGTGTTGCATAAATACCTTTGTATTTGTTTTCTGTATTGTGTAACTGAATAGGTTTTAACATTTAAAATGAACAACTTCATAGTGTTGTGGGGTTTTTTTTGTTTTTGTTTTTAAGAAAAAGGATAGCTTTTGTAGCTCACTTTATTTTCTTGTTTTCACATGCACTAGGTACAACTCTCTTTTTCTGCATTGTAAGTCAGCGTGAATGAGTTTTGCCAGGGTATTGTAGAAGAATATTTACTTTTTCAGAGTAAACTCCCAGTATTTTAATTCTTATTATTTTGCCAGACTGAATGGTGATGTATTTCATAACTATTTTTAGTAGCGAGGCCCAGAAAATAGGAATTCTTATTTAAGGAAGCTTTCCTGGCATGATGTATTAAATTGGTCTTCAGCTAGATAAGTCTCTGTCTTGCTACAAGAAAGCAATGTTTATTGACTTTTCATTAAGGTTTTGAGTGTGTAGTTTATACAAGATTGGGCCCTTCTTTCAGGTAGACTGTCAGCAGCCCAGTAACAAAAATGAGGTTGGTAACTTCGATGTTTTAATATGCTAAAAGTAAGAGATAAAATCTATGCAGAAAGAGACCTAAGTGCAATTAGTTCATCTCACCTGAACATAAAAGTCTGCAATACCTCAGCCTGTGGCATGCACAGGCAATCTCTTAGATGAGTCCATACCAACTTTGTGGTACTTGGTTCATTAACAGAAACCTCAGCTTTAGCAAGGTAACAGTTTGAAATACTAGTACAATTTCATTTTTTCTGGGAGACATTTGTTGTTAACAGTCTTATGGAAGTATACAGTATTTTAACAGCTAGAAATCACTTGTGAAAGGCTGTTGGACTTCCAGCATCAGGAGATGCTGGGATTTGATAGTGGTAATGTGGAGGTGATCAAATGCAGATCTGATCTTCTCAGGTAGAGGAAAGCTGTAATGACATAATGGGTGAAAATGACCATAATCATGGAGTTGAAGGAGCAGTATGTGATACAGAGTTTTTTTCTGTATCATTGTAGGGTTCTAATGATGTCTCTGTAAGTTTGCTTTTTAGTCAAGGCAGATGAAGTCTGTATTCACAGATTTATTATGTTTTTTCATTTAAATGTGCTATGCGGTTATGAATCCTTTCATTTCTTATATACTTCATTTTCTTAGTTGTGTTTATTGCATCAGCATCACTACACAATATTGGCATTTCTGTATGCTGAGAAAGCTGTCTTAAGAGAGAGATGAGTCCATAACTCAAGTTACATCACACTGAATCCTCAGTGCTATGGTGAATAAATTTTCTTAAAAATGCAATCATTCTAATATGTCACCTTTTTCCTGAAGTGTTTCTCTCACAGAAAACATTCTTAATGTTAAAATTGTTTATGATGTGTTTTTAAAAAATAAATAACAATGATTTACACAATGTCAGCAGATGCACCCTGGACATCCCCTGGCATAATCAAGAGTGTCGACTCTTGTGACCCAAGGGTGACAGTTTCGATCAGCTTTGCTTTACAGTTCTCTCGTCCTGTGGAAGTGTGAGGCAACACTTATGATTACCCAAGAGCCACCAGATTACAGCTACATGCACACACATCTGCATGCAGAATATATAAAATAATTGCAAAGTGCCATGATTAGGAGTTCCATAGATTTTTGTCAGAGGTTAATAATAATTATTCATTGGAGTGGCGTTTTTATGTCTGACTCAAAAACTCAGCATAGTCTGGGGTTCTGGAACTGTGTTGGAAAGCTAGGGGAATTGTTTCCAATTCACATTTCTGCCTTTGACCTGTTATGTAGCCTTGGGCAAATAATTTAATCACTGTCTACCTCTGTTTCCTTTCTCCTTTTTTTTTTTTTTCTTTTCTGCTCAGCTCATAACTTTCAAAACTGATTTCAAATCCTTAATATGACTAAACAAAAACTTTATATAAAACATTATATATTCCCAATTGCTATTATAAATATTTCTGAGGGCTGATAAATTTAAATAGTTGCAAAACTATTATTTTCTGTAATTACTTTTTGTAATACTTACAGAGATCAGAACTAGAAACTGTTTAATTTTCATTGATGGTTCGTAACTTAAAAGGTATAGTTAGAAGTTTTCATGTCTTAAAGATGTGAGACAGGACTGGGCTATCAAGAAAATGGAGGTTTATCTTCCAGTCTTGAGAAACTGTTGAGATAGAAACAGATGCACATGTGTAAGATAAGGGGAAAAAACCCAAGGAAAATGAAGTCACTTCTCAAATGTTTGATTCTGAAAAGAGAGTATGTATGAGAAGATTAACAGAAGAAATATAAAAGAAAGAAAGATTCTATTCAAGTCTCATGTATTTCCACTTAAATGAATAAACAATGAGAAAACCAGAGAAATCATGTTTCCTTTCCTTTGAAAAGTTTTTTCCTCTTCTGGTGCTTACTGAGTGTAACCCTACTTTATGAGATAGGAAGAGCCTAAGCATTGGCTACTTGCAGGATTCTTTTCCTTCTCTGTATAATATAATTTGTATTTATTTATTTATTTAAGTTCCTTTTAAAATTTGCAGAACTGCACTGAGTGAATCTTTGCACAAAGGTTGCCAACTGGGATTTAATGTCTTTTCCATAAACATAAGTCTTCACTTCTTTGTATTCCTTCAGAGATCAGAGCCACACAGCCTGTTGCTGTTTCCCTTATAAGTTACTTTTATTTGTCTGGCTGTTTATCCCAGTCTTTTTGACAACAGTAGGAATGGGATTGAGCATAAAACAATTTAGCAGGTCACACACTGGAGCAAGGAAGAAATAAAAAAGCAAGAAATCTAACTAGAAAGTAAGTTCAGCATTAAGATTTTTTTATTTGTTGAGTTGATGTCATAATCCATGCCTTTTGAAAAATTAAGAGAAGGTGAGAGAGGACTAGATTTTTTCACTTGTCACACACAATTACAGTTATTAATTTCTGCTAGTTGTATATGGATGCTCCTGAGATTAATTGAAAATCTTGAGTCTTGAAAAGATTAAATCCAGACAGCAATTGCATAACTGTCTTTGAGTTTCGTTTTCCATATTCAGTCTTGCCAATATTCTTTGCTGTTGAATAGTAATCTTACTTTCCTGTGTTTTAAGGGTCATCATCTAGAAGGAGTCTGTGCAAGTCACTCATCTGAGTTCAAAGAGGAACAACTTAGGCATTAGCATTTTCTAGTTTATGGTAATTATTCTTTCATTCAATCATTTTGTTCATGTTTAGGACAAGTGCATAAATGAGATTGTTGATAGAGGAGTAAAACTGAAGACTTGCTAACTGGTCCCCTGATGTACATATCAAGGACTCTGTTATTTGTGCATACATGGCAGGTAGATCTATGTCTTCTTTTAATACTGTCAGGGAAAGATAACTGTAACTTTATCTTCAATATGTGCTACTTGGGTTTGGGTTACTTGTTGATGGATATTAGAATTTTTAATTCCATATCTTATGTCAGAGAAGTGAGCTGTTTACTTTTAATACTATAATCTTATTTGTCATTTGTGAGTGCTGCAAATTTGATAAATCTGAACAAAAATGTATCTGTCTGTGCAAAATTTAAAATATAGCAATAATATTACTTGTTAATTTTCCTTTAAAGTTCCAACATATGATCTGGATTTAGTCATGAAACATTATTGATTTTAAAGACTATCGAATGAAAGGGACTTTCTAGAGCTGAAGACAGTTCCATATTGAAGAGAAGCTTATGGTCAGTAGAGAAGAAGAAAAGTGCTATGGGTCAGGAGTAAGTGGTAGGTTTGAAAAGAACTGAATATAGTACTTTTTAATTGTAGAAAGAAAAATGGCAAATGTAATAAGAGTGTTGAGAAGCACAGCTCGAGAATCCAATTTTTGAAAGGTTTTGAGTGAGTTAAGATTACATCTGTAAATTTGCTATTTTTCAGAACAAATTATTGGCTTAACTTGCTTGATTTCTGTCAGTTACCAAAGAGAAGGGAAAATGTGTAGATACTAAGCTGGGACAGAGTGAGGACTGCAGCCTGTGACACGTTTGGCTTTCTGGGCTGGCAGTGCTCATGGCCTGCTCATGTCCAGCCTCTCATCCAGCAGCACCCCACGGTCCTCCTTGGCAGGGCCACTCTATGTTGAGTAATTTAGCCTTCTCCTCATCCATTATAACCCATTTACCAGCACTGTTTATCAGAGGTTACACCTTCTTTGACCTTTCCTTTCTGGTTAAAGTATCTGTAGAAGCCCATCTTGTTATTCTTTGCATTCCTTGCCCGGTTAAGTTCCAGCTTTGTCTCAGCCTTCCTCACCCCATTCCCACACAACTGAACTTCATCCCTATACTCTTCCCAGGATAGCTTTGTTCCCACTCTCTGTGCATTTGCTTCTTTCCTGTTAGTTTGACCAGCAGGTCCGTACTCAGCCTTGCTGCTCCCTTCCCTTCCTTGCCCAATTTCTTGTCCCCAGGGATTGTCAGCTCTTGCACTCTATGGACGACTTCCTTATCTGCCAGCTCCGTTCCACTCGCTTTTTCCTGAGGGCAAATCCTACTGACTATCTCCTTGAAGAGCTGGAAATTTTCTCTTCTAAAGTTGAGAGGCCTAAGTTTACTCCTTACTTGACCCATATCCCTCAGGACAGCAAACTCTGCCAACACATGGTCACTGCAGCCCAGTCTGCCTCCAGCCTTGATCTCCCACTATCATCTAACCATTTTCCCTCCTTTTCTTTTTTTTCCTTTTTTTCCCCCTTTTCCTATAAGCTAAATATGGATATCTTCAGTGCTGTGTTGGCAGTGTTAAAAACATTCTTGGTTGTAAAAATGCGTGGCATTTGTAAAAATAGAGAAATAAATTACTTTGACGTTGTATCATACCTGGCTTTCCAGTTTTGCTGCTTAATCACTTGTCCTGCCACTGAAATAGAGAAGGGGAAAATGAAAATAATTTTATGCCCCTTCACTGAATTTTATAATTTCAGAGGATGGCAGAGGCTTGCAATTGTAGAGAAAAGGACTGGCCACTAATAATTTGTCACCAAAAGTATGGTGAGAAATATTATTCTGTAGCAGCCAACAGATTTCACCTGGTGTCTGTTTTCACAAACCCCAAAAGACACATCTTTAAGGAAGAATGCTGTTAGCCAGCACAGATTGAACATCTTCATCAGCAGTGTGAATGGAGGCCTATTGTGTAATTGAGACGCATGTGGCTGTGTCAGCAGGTGATGGCAGACAGACACACCTGAATGACAGCGTGACAGGGAGCAGAGACAGGGGGCCCCATCTAGCCACTCTTACTGCCGGAGTGATGAGCGCACAGGAACACAGTCTGTGAATTATCAGCAGGCCAGAATGAGATGAGGCTTAGGGAGGGCTGCCAGACAGTTTGCAATGTGCTACACATTTCTTTCAGCAGTTACTATTTTGCTATGCATAGCCCCTTGCTATTAAGCAGACAGAACAGCTCATATCCTGTGGACGGATGATAGATATGTCATATCACTGAAAAATTGTTTGTCTTCCACAGGTGTATGGGATGCCTTTTAAAGCAGACAGAGCACATGACACTTTTCAACACTCTTTTCGATACTGATTTGGCATTCAGGGTCTATCAAAGGAGAAATCTTTCACATGCAATTATGACAGAAAATAAAGGTGATGAAGTGTTGTATACAAAGAATGGAGAGAGATCAAAGGACTGTAATGAAAACTGATTACAATAAAAGAGCTGCTTCAACCCTGAGAACTCCACAGAACTGCTTGGGGCATGACAACACACACACACACACAGACACACACACACACACACTTGCATGCACAAACGAGAAGATGTAGATAAAATAAGAGACACTAGTTCATAGGAATAAATGAGGAAAACTACACAGCTGCTTGCTTGCTTGGATATCACATGGCATATTAAGACACTGAAGTGGTGTAAAGTGACCGTTCTAACATGGGAGAGTCTGATCAAATCTGTTTGTAAAGCTTTCTTTACTATAATACCAAAGTTTTGTAAATTTGTAACTTCTGATAACATTGTAGGATGGATGACTGTTTTCAATTCTTCTATTGTTTTCTTGATTAATCTCCCGGGGATCACACACAGAATAAGTCACTCATTCAGGTTTAAATATTAGCAAGGACACTGTTTAGTACTGTTAGGTGCATAGAAATGAAGAAATTAATCAAGTTTACTCATCTATCCTTTTGACTCCTGTTCTGATTTAAAGCCTATTCAAATGACTTTACATTGACTTCACTGTGTCTTTCCCAAATTCCTGAGCTGAGTTTTGCAACCACTCATTGGCCAGTTTCAGTTAAGTGCCAAGCAGTTTCATTTCCTAACAAATGTAGAGGCCATTATGCTAAATACCTTTCACATGTTTCAAAAAGCCTTTGGTGAGTGAGTGCAAACCAGAATAATTTATTTACTTGTTTTTAATACTTATGTTCTTTAATAACTTGCCAATGTGCTTGTAGTGAAAGACCTATCATTTTACACAAGGTAAAGAATTGACAGTCTTTGCAGCTGTGTTATTTCAAATTTTTATGTTCTGCCAAGATTTCTCATAAATAGTGAGTTTAGCTTCAAACCCAGAAGGAAGAAATATTTTTGAAAACTCTGCAGAGCTTGCTTTTTTCCCCACTTATATTCTGAATGAGCGATTTTATTTTTAGTCCCAAAGCAAAGAGTGTTACCTGGAGCAACATTGACTCAAACCACTTATTTTTGCTAAGAGTTTTAAAAGTGATTTAGCTCCTTGATGTGTGTGAAACAAGAACATTTCATTGTTTGAAAACTCAGCTACAAAACTAGAAATGTTACCCACAGCGCCGATGAAATTTCAACTAAATCCAGAAAAACAGCTTACCAGTCCTAATACCTTTCCAAGGACTGGCTTTTCTTCTCAAAATTCTATTCTGTCTCTGTGAACATAAGACATAGTACCTCTTATAGCAATATATTTTGCCCACAAGTTAGTATTTAAAAATACCATCTCACATAATAAGCAAAACTGCTTTCTCTTATGTCATTCAAAAGGACTTTGTAAGAGCTATGGTGCATCCCAGAATGAACATTGAAAATGTATTTAGAAATGTTCTTCTGTAAAATGTTAAAAGGCCTAACAGTATTTCTGCTGCATTAAACACCTCTTAGTGTGTCGTAATGAATATTGGCCGTATAAGAGCATTTTCTTTTTTTTTTTTTCCCACACTCTATTTCCTACTGTGAAATACAACTGTTAGAATCTCAGATTTAAACTCTGTTTATTGTGGTTTCTCTCTTTCTCTCTCAGGCAGTGTTCCTTTTCTTTTTATCACTGTCAAAGCCAAGAAAACCTCACTCTAGAAAGGTCAGTTTTCAGAGAGGCGACCCTTGATAGTATGAGTGTCTTATTTAAAAAGTGATGGCAAAAACAAGCCCAGCCTCAAACAAGCCGGGAGACTTTATAATTCCTCCTTTTTGCTCTTAAGTTATTCCAAACAGAATGATTGGAAGGAGAATCCTTCTTCTTGTGTTGGTTGATTGAATGACTTTCCCTGACTGACCATGCCTACGGTCATCGTGTGTCATAAGCCCATATTTTCTGCTTGCTGTGGAGAATGTCTGCCTGTTGCATCAGGCATTTTGAGTTGTCCTATTGTATGTTTTTGGCAGAGCTTTCAACACCATTCAGGCACATGTTCTTAATTTCAAACAAGGAAAATAATAGCAAATGGACCTGGCTGCTTGGGAAGATTATTGAGGTATTTCATTTGCTCCAATGATCACTCTTGTAAGGATAGTTATTCAAAATCACCAAAACCATGGCAACAGCTTATATTCCAGAGAAAGGATACAGTAGGCTAGCATTATCTTAATTTTTGTTGGCCTTTTTGTGTCCATGATACTAGTATTCCAAACTGAATACCATGTTTAATGAGAGATTTACAGTACAGATTGTCAGAAGGCAGAGCTAGTACAGGTTTAAACAAATTGACATTCTCAAACCTCCTGAGAGACATTTTAAAATTTTTTAAAGCAGAACTCTACTTATTTTGCATCTGAAAAACACTTCCAAAAGAAATTTTATTAGTATAGCCTAAATCTGCAAATGCAGATGCTACCAAGTTTTCAGGATGAAATGAGTTGGAACAGATTTCTAAGTATTGTATATATTGAGCTAACAGTGTAAAGCACATCTATAGAAGTACACATTAATATTCAGTGGTGAGTGTGCATTCCTATCTGTTTAAACTGTCCAAAAAGTTCCTGACATTGTCACATCTCTTGGTGATCTAAAAAAATGCCTTTTTTGCCTGTGTGTACTAAAAATTTTTTTGGAAGTTGGAGAGTCAATAATGTTCACAAAAGAAGCTAATTCACATTTCTTGAACTTCTGTGGCTTAGCATGGTAGAAATGGCAGTACTACCAGAAATTTGAGCTCCAAGTGTTTTGTGTTCCATATATCTTTAAAAGATACCTGCTTTATATTATGAAAAAACAATGCTGTCTGTCTAACGTACTTACCGAGAGGGAACTCTATTGATGTTTTTCATAATTGAATGTATAGAAACATCACAATAATGAGTAGAAAAATCTTGTAAACTAATTGTGCTATTGCTCACTGTTGTATGTTCCTAGCAAGTTATATACTTGCATTATAATGAGAATTCCTTTATAAAGAAAACAAACGTAATCTATTAATTGTTAGATCTCTGTCTGCTGGGGGAAAAAAAACCCTACAACTCCTTGAATTTTCCATATCAGGTTGCAATGGTTTGAAAATCAGTGAGTCATTTATTAATATTGCTAAAGAGCCTCTACAGATCCATTCCAAATTAATAGCTTACAACTTAATATACATTGTTCAATCCTTGCATATATTGTCAGTAGCTTCAAAAATAACTTTATGTGGAAAATGTGCTCAGAAAGTAATTTAATTAGATGTTTATTATGTACTAAGTTTCACTTATATTAGTAGATTGAGAATAATGGTTGATTTTCTTAAATGGTAGTAGAGAGATGCAGTGAATAATTCTGTGCCTATTGCAACACATTAAGATGCTCCTGTATAGTGTAGAGCTGCTAAATTGGATTTTAAATTATATCTGCTTTCAGGTCTGGAGAGAGCAAAGGTACCTGAAAGCTTTCTCTTCAGACTTTTACAGTTGCACCTTCTTTTTTCTTTGAAAGTAGGTGGTCTGGGGACATCTGCACCAATTCTGTGCTGCCATAGCACACTTGTAGCCTTACCTGCTCAGTAAAGCTCCATTTTCAATTTCTTATAGCGGAAGCAACACAAAATATACCTACCACTGGAATGGGGCCTTTGCAGGAAATGTAAACTTTCTGCTAACTTTTGTACATATTACTATGTTGCACTTTCCTAACAATCCATTTACATTTCTCTGAAAAATTCTTTTTAGTTAAATTTTTCTCCTTTTGTATGTTTATTTTTTGGCATAGGAAGAAAGAAATATGAATCTTTCTTTCTGTGAGATCATGAAGACAACTTTTACACTCATCCCTTCAAAATTATTAAAATGCATGTGTTATGTTCACAAGCTAAACATTCATTTTGTTTTTCAGGAGCCTAATGTCTATACTAATATTGGAAAAGGACTTTGTGGCAGGGGAAATGGTTATTTATAAAGGCAGAGTACGAATGCCTTCCAAGTATATTTATATTTATAGTGTTAGCTTTGTAATAACCCATGTTGTCAGCTTTTTAAGGTTTTATTTATTGTTTTCTGCAATTCCACATTGCATATATTTTGGACATGCCACTCTGTGATTGTAAACAATTTAAAGTACTCTTGACCTGTATAAAATACTCAGAGAAAAACATGGATTGTTTGGGTCCAGTGGACCAAAACTTTAGGAGGACTTGACTTTGAAAATATCAGTCTTCATCTGCTGAAGATAATGCCATTTGTGAATGTTTGTAGAGATGCCAAAAATTCCTTGCCGGCCACATGCCTGTAGTTGATTTGACTCTTCTGCTAAAGCAGCAGTTGCTGAAGTGAAGGGAAAGTGCAGTAGTGCAAAAAGCAGCGCAGTCTGAGCAACTGAGATCAAAGGATCCCCTGTGGCTTCTAATCCTGGCTCTGACTTCAGCTTCCATTTAATTAGAGTCAAATCACACAGACCCATATTATAAAGTGTCTGCTAATTTTGATGAGTTATTTTTTGGCTACCTAAATTTTGAGATATGTATTCTTTGTGCATCTTCATCTTGTGTGAACTACATGGAATTATGGATGCTCTGTATCTTTAAAAATACGATAATATCATCACATTAGGCTAGGAATTGAAGTGCTCTAAACCTGTGGACTTGCTAATGTCTGCCCTCTCTCTTCTCTGGAGTACTTCTCCAAATTGTGGAAAAAAAAGTTTATTGCTTCCTCACAGTCAGACTAAAATATGTGCAGTTCAGTAGTACCAATGGCTCCTATGTTGTATGACTTATAAAAATAGAATTTACTGTCAGCTTAACAAAGTACATTATGTAATCTTATGCTCTGTATGGCTTTTACAAAGACAATGAGCATCTTCTTAAAAATACCTTCAGATGAGGTGATATGAGGTGAAAAGACAGATCTATTTTATATTAGTGTGAAGTACTGGTGTTGTCTCAGTAAGTTTTATAAAGAAAAAGTAATCTGTGTGAAGGTGTGAAATATTGTTTATTACGCTGAGGCTATTTTTATTATGAGTCAGATGGGCAGGAAAGGCTTCCAGCAGCAGTAGTCTTGAGCCACTTGAAAAGGTGTTACTAGATCTTCACTCCCATGTAACTCAGTTGAGATCTGCAGTCGAGATGCTTCTTTAAGTGCCCAGACAGCTCAGTCCTTGTGTTTATTATGGCTTTGTTTAACTTGGTCCTGAGAACTTTGTGCTGCTTTTAGTGAAGACCTTCATGTTCTTTGGTTGAAATATCACTTCAAAAGTTTACTCACTTCCTGGACTAATTCAAAACAGGATTTTTTTCTTTGAAAATGATCTAGCAACGTTGGAGAAACCCATTGACAAATATCAAAACTGTGAAAACCCCAAAGTCTTTTGTAATGTGGAAGGAGTAGTGTGGTAGCTTACCTAAAGTACAGGTTGCAGGAATTTCAGTCATCTCAGAAGTACTTAATTTTCAGAAGTGCAGCCCAGCAGCACTCTTTAGTTTATTTCTGTCTTGGGTATTGCAATCTACATTTATAGGGAAACAAAGTAGTAGTTTTCGCATTTTGTCGCAGCATGGCTGATTCATTGAGGCATTTGAAGTGGTTAATGACTATCAAGATACCAACATTTTGTAGTTGGAATGCAGAAGTAAGCAGTCAGCAATTGGGACTCAAATGTTTTATTGCAACCTGTCTAGTTTAAATAGAATCACCTGTTTCTGTCAAGTAAACACCAAGTGTTTTATTTTATGTAAATAGGGACCTCTTGGTCTGTACGAAAGTTGCTTTTCTGCACCAAGAGGGTATAAAAGATTTCTCAACTTTTACATAAAATTGTCTACTGCATCCTTTCAAGGTTGAGCTGCTGTAGCAAAAAGGAAAAGTACATTTGAAAAGCATCCTGGTAATGGACTATGTTGATCTCTTTCATTCAAAAAAAAGAAAAAGCAACCACAGAACTAGAAATGAAAATGAAAGGTCTCTGTAGAATATAAGACTGGGTTTCCAGCATGACTGTTAAGATTTGGACTGCATCTTTTCACAGCTTCTGAGTGACTGGGCTGAATAAATAGAATCACATGTGGTGGTAGGAGCTTTGGCTATGGTGCAAAGGACTCGAACCTGTCAACAATTTAGTTTTGTAATAAATCTGCCTGGGATAAGGGTGTGTGTGTGATGTGGGTCAGTGATATCATATGTACTTCGTAATTTTTTTTCTTCTTAAGAAATGAAAATTGCCTTACATCCAGGGCTGTCCTGTGCTCCAAGAGATAAAACTCTGTCATTTTCTTCTCCACCAGAGGAGGAGGTGAAAGTTGCTGAGATTTTCAGTCTAGGACTTGGTTGGTTGATTCTTCATTGTATGGGAGATAACAATCTGCTGCTTCAAAAGGACCTTTCTGGATCACCTCCACATGTGGTTCCTGGAACATGCTTGTGCAGCCTGTTGACTGGGGTGGATGTTTAATTATGTTTGTGTATGTGTTGATGACAAAAACGTACTAAAATCATGGTTTTGTCTTAATTTTACATTGTTGGTTGAAAACTGCTGATCATAATGGTGCTCCACATAATGCTTTCTTGTGCTCCAAGACATAAATCCGTGGAGACTTCTGGAAAATAACATCCTTCCACACAGATGTGCTTTTCCTGGGAGAAGGGCTTCTAGAGTGCTTTTGAAAAGGCTATCCTTGCGTTACAGGTAGCATATGGATATGGTTCTACACCCCATATACACCTATTAACTTTCCATGGAGCTGCTATAATCAACCTATATGTTTCAGGAAAAATGGCCTCAAGCAATTAACTTATCTCAAGACTTTACTTAGTGTTTGTATGAACAGAGTGTCAGGTAGAAGCCACTTTGAAGCCCAGTTGTACAGTCAAAGCTATAGTGTTTATTTACTATGGCATGGTCTCTCTGGCAGTACAGTATTGAATCCTGAAATACTTGCTGCCAACTCAAAACATGCTCATTCTGCTGACTTTTCAGTATATTTATAATGAAGGTATAAAGACTCTTTTCTCAGTTTTTAGTTCAGCTGTCTCACCAGGCTTGCTTAAGCTGTAGGCAAAGTAGTTACTTGCCTAGAGCAGCAGACAAATAGGGAAGGTAAAATTATGGCTTTAGGCATGTATAAGCCAGGCGCCCTCTCCTTGTTAACACTGTTCTGCACCACAGATATTAAATGGTTTTTCCCTCAGATTATCAGCTGATTAGCATAATCTGGCTAAATTCCTAGCAGCTTTCCTCAACTAATATTTAACTCAAATGTTGCTGACTCTGCTTCTGATGTGAGGGATGATACACATGTCAAAAGGCCTGTCTAGTTTCCCTAACTATACCCCTTGTTCTAATAAGTTATTACCTCTACAATTCTTTGCTTATAGTGTATTCTTACCTATTGTATATCCTTGAGTTTACAACAACTTGCTTAGTTGCTGCTTGGTAATAGCAGCCTTGAAGAGGTGGGATTCATCTTGTTTGTTGGATTGATTTTCTCTGCTGCTGTCTGTTTGAGATCAGTTTCCTTGTTTTTAGGTTTGCTGTGAAAGCTTTGCTGCCTAGTAGTTTTCTTTCTGCTAGGGAATATGAGGACAGGAATTTAGTGTTCCTAAATCAAAGTGTGGTGCCCTTGGGCACAAGGTGCTTTATTTGAATAATTAAAAACAAAAGTAAATTTTACTGAGTTTTTTTGTCTGCCTAACAACTTCATTGCTTGGTTGAATTACAAACTATAGTCACTTTATCTTCCAGATTTACACTGCTGAGCCTTTTGTATTTCAGGAGCTTCACATTTCCTGTACTGTTATGACTTTATATATATCTTGTTGCAACCCTGAGTGGCTATCTACGCCAAGGTTTTCATAACATTTCTCCTTGGTGAAGCACTGCTACGGGTAGCAATGATGAGACTTGTAGTACAGAAAAGGCATCAGCATTTTTACTGCTGTGTCATCTACTGATTCTCAGACTGACCCCTTAGTGGTAATATTCTGGCAGCTGATGGTATCATGTCTTTTTTTATATTGACATTGTTGTTCCTGTTGGGAGCAGTGGACTGGTGGGAAATTTCAAAGGGAAGGCTGCTGTAAGAAAGCTAGAAAAAGCATACTGCCAATCTTCAAAACATCAAAGACACTACTGCTGAAGACAGTAACTCCTCCTTTAAGGACAGTACAACACATTTATATCCTCAAAGAAGGAAGTGGTTATTTTAATGTCTGTATTCTCTGAGTGATTGCCAGAGCAACTGTGAAACCCACATCCACTGCTCCTTCCATGTGCTCACACTACTAGCAGCCTACTCAAGTGTTCAAAGCCTGCTCCACCTTTTTTAAGGAATGCAGCAGAGGGAGAAGATGTGTACTTTTTCAGTCGGGCAAGGGGCCTCTGTTTGGATTTATTGACAAACACGCCTTTTAGTATCCATAAACTTAAAGAATTGACTTCTTCAAGTGTTTCTTTAGATTATTGGTGGAACTATTACAGGGTGGCAAAAGATGCAGTTAATTGGTCATGATTAAAGCCGTTTGAAACCTGATTCCCTGAGTTTTTAGAACACATAATTGTTCTATGTAATCCAGAGCGGTACTGCTCTTTCATCCATATGAAGAGATCAGAAAAGAGAGATTTACAGCTTAGGTTGCCCCAAGCCACACATAGCTGACTTAATTTTCCTTTCCAAGGGAATTTAAAGATTGTTGTTGTGACTGGTTCTTGGTGGATTATGTGTTATTTTGAGGTCACCTGTGAGGTTTTTTAAAATGATTGATTGACTGAAATTAATTATTCTGTCAGGGCAGTAATGGAGGTAAGATTGAGGGGACTGATAAATACAAAAGAAAAAGCAATTCTTATAAATGCACTTATGTCTTTTTCAATTTAAGTAAATCAGGCAGAATACATATATCCTGTATGGTGGTTTTCATCCTTATATTTTTCCCTGAGTAGCCAGTATGTTTTTCCTTTGGTGATCCCTAGCTTGAAAAGAAAATTCAGCCTGCTTACAATAGAACAGTACTTAACAGTCAAATGTGTTTTCTGACGTGTCCTAAATACCTGAACTCAAATTGTCTTTCTCTTTCCTCAGAATAAACCCTTTTGCTTTCAGTCACAAAGTAATTTGAATTAAAGTTGTGGGTTAAGTGAACACACTGCAGGGAAAACACACAAGATTAACAATTCATTTAACACTGGAATTGATACTAGAAAAGCAGAAACTTTTGTAGGTTATATTTGTTAGACTGACCTTCATTTAAGAAGGGGAGAGGGGAGAAAGACGAGAAGAGACCTTTCAGCTCCTTGTCCTTGTCTAAAATATGCCTGGTCAATTGACCTCTTTTAAGTGTGTGGCAAGGTGAAGGTATTTTTTTAGGCTGATAAAGGAGATGGGTGTTAGTTCTGTGTGGCAGAAAGAAGGTTCTGCAGGTGTGCAGTCCTCAGGCTGCCTAACAAGTGCTGAGGGGCTACCTACTATTAATGTTTGGCTCTTGAATCACGGAGGTACTGAGGGTTTTGGGTGAGAATCAGTTTTAATTTCACTGTGGAATGCAAGGCAGTGATTTAAAGGTAGCATGAAATTGTTCACCTAAGGCCTGTAGGCCTTTTAGAACATTCTGGTCAATGTAAATATGCCTTTGCTCTTCTAAAAATAATTCCTTTTTCCTGAAAGTAAAGTAAAGGACATATTTTAAGTGTACTGGTATGTATTGGACTGTGTGTTAAGTTTCTTATCAAACAAGTGGTGCTGTTCTCTTTAGGAAGAGTAATATCAGGAGCTAGGCCTGTCTTTGTGTGTTTGGGTTATGTGATTAGTTAATATATAACTTTATTAAATCTTTCATTTATATATAGGGTTCTTTTCCTAGCTTGAAATAATAACTAAACATAACAAAATCCTTTAATATGCTGTATACACCTCTGAAAGTAATAAACTGTCAGAGAATCAGTGAGTTCATCAGATATACTTATTTTACTGATTACTGACTCTTCTGCCTTGAATCAGTGTGAGATAGGAGCTCCCTAGAAGTGTATATCCTCTTCAGTAATATGTCTTTGAAAAGAAGCTGTGTTAACAGTCTAATACTGCACAGGCACCACCTCGCTGGCAGATGATCACATATGTGTTATCTCTCTTAATAAAGCTGTTTTGCAGCTGCAAAAACAAAAGTTTAAAGGGTAATAAAATGTTTTCTTGTACAAGTCAGTGTGTTTTTATGATTAGAGGGTGACCCACTTTTCTCTTGAGAGTCTTAATATATGTGTGGGCAAGAGTTCACTGAACACAGTAGTAATCCTTTTCAGACTTGTGAGTAGAAGATGCCAGACTTTTCTTCAGTTCGTACTCCAGCTCTAGGTGAAAAGAGTTGATTCATATCTTCATATCCTGAAGACACACGGGCCTTTGCATAATGTAATTTTTTTTTCATTTTTTAGTCTATTCAATTAATTTTTATTTAATCTTTTTGATGTTCGTGAAGTAATGGTTTAAATGGCATTTAGGAGAACAAGATCTAGTGCATTGAACAGATAAGTTCCATGAGATCTTGAATCAGGTCTGCACAGAGGACTGCACTTGAAAATGTACCAAATGCTTTTCACATGAGATTACTAAATTATGGTATAACTCTATCCTTGAACTATTATGCAAATTCTGTCCATATTTCTATAACACTGATTTTGTTGTCTATTATTTAAAGTTATATTTTACTTAAAAATTAAAAAAACCCCAAACCTATACCTTCCTTGGCACCAATGAAAAGAACCCCAATCTTTATTGTATATATCTACTGTAGTCTTATGTGTCTTAACAGTATTTAGTAGTTGTATAGTAGTTAATTATGGGCAGGAAACCTCCAAGATTTATTTCTACAAATTGCAGTTATTGACAGAATAATAAATGAAACAATAATTTAGTCCCGTATATGTTTGACCTAAACTGAAATTATGTAACTTATACATAACTAGGTTTTGAGTGTGTATTAATGGAAAAGGCTCCTTATTTTGAAAAACAACCTTGAAAACTGAGTGTAAATGCCCTATTATTTGAAACTGTAAATATTGAAACTTATATTTAAAAACAAATTAAATACTGTGAGAAATATTTAAAAACTGAGGTTTACTCTTTATCATTTATTGCTCCCAGCATGTCTTATAAAAAGCCTTGTAGGCTGCTCACTGTCAGTCTTAGATATGCTGCATAAATATTAAGCTGTAGATAAGACTGTGTTTCTTGAAATCCAACATGTGTCTGGGTTACAGCAATATTTTACATTGGCTTTATTTTAAATATCAACTGGAAGCCATGATAGATACTTTTGAAAATTTAAACATGGAAATAAAATTTTAATTTTTAAATACATTAATTGTGTTTTTGAGGAGAGGTGTCCGTCTTGGCCTTATTTGTAGTTCCAGTCACTATTTCATGCATGCTGTTTTATTTGCACTGCATTATTTACAGGTTTTTTTATTCTTAGAGGTTATGCCTAGTACCTTGTATAAAACTGGTTTGATTTGAATATGTCTTCCCAAAATGGGTAGTGGAGAACTTTCTGATGTGTCACCTGGGGGAGGTGGATGTGTGGTTGGTGCTGCTGTAATCAAGAAGTGCTTCAGATGTTTGCCTTGCCTAGTCCTTTTCCCTTCTCAGATCCCAGCCAGACTGGAGACTCAGAAACTCCACAGAGGACAGTTATTGAAATTGCTTGCCCCTGGGTAAAGTTTCTACTTAACCTCGTCAGTTAGTTGTTGACTGATGCATAAAAGCTTGTGTTCCCTTGGAGTCTGATCTAACTGTGCATGTATTCAAGCCTTTTGGGATAGCTGGAAATGAATGATGTACTCAGCATTTGAATGTGTGAGAGAGACTTAAAAAAAAAGCTTAACAGTAATTTGATAGAAAGGAATTAATGCTAGGAGTTCCCACTAAAAGAAATACTCTTAGTTAGATAAAGAAATTACAGGCTTTCGGAATTTTGTGTCATTCTTTGGCATCTATCTGTGTTTAGTGTTACTTAACAAAACTTCCGTAACCAGTTGTATCATCTTCTGGGAAATTAAATAGGTTTTGTTGCAGCTTTTTTTCCCCTTTATGTAGGTATGTATGAACTTTCTAGGACAAGTCACTATGGATGTTTCTTAAATGTAGTTATTGATCTTAAAATTTACCCTTTTGAAGGTCTGTGGTTTGTCATATTAGAATGAGCAGCTCACCTCACACACTTCAGAGTGGATTTATGCTTTTTAAAAAAATTACAGGGATATTATTTTTTTGAGCCATCATGTTGCACATCTGAAATTAGAATTGGGCCTTTATGTATAGGACTCTTCCAATTCCTATTCTTCCCTCTTAATTTTCATCTGTTTTCTCAATTCTGTTACCTACAATTTTTGCTACAGGTTTTGTCATAAATTCTCACTCTGGAGTTGTAAGTCTGACATTCTTCTTTGCAATAAGACCAAGGAGAAACTTTGATGTGAGAGAAATCAGTTAACTGTTCATTGATTCATTTAAGGAATTCAGTTATTCAAAATACAGATCCCGATTGGCACAGAACCTGAAGAACAAAAATGCAAGTTAAAGGACTCTGTGAATCAAACTCCTCTTTTAATATCTGCTTGGTAGATATCTATGACGTGTTTCCTGTAGAGTTTGATAAAACTTTGTCTAAGTTGTCAATAACCTGGGATAGGAAGATTGTTTTAATATCACTATAGAAAAATGCGATCCGGTATGGTGATGAGAAGATACTAAACATCTTCATGTGATATCAGTTGGTGTTTTGCTGAGGAAATCCTGTGATCTGGGCTCTGAGATATAAATTACACGAGTTACTCAAGGGATAGATGTGGTTAAGAGTGTTAACAAAGTGGGCCTTCAGAATGAGTACAGCTGATGCAGCAAACTACAGTTACCACCTGCAAACCTCTGCACCCTGCCTTCGTGGGTAAATGGTCTGTCTTCCCTTTTTCCCCTTCTGCTCCCTCAAAATATAAAAACAGAACTGCAGTATCCTTTCATTATGTCTCAAGAAGTTTTCTTATTATTCACCCTTAGTTTGAATTGAAAATTACAGCAAAGTGCTGGACACTCAAAATGAAGAGCCATGAGGTCAATCCAGTGGATGATAAAGTACTTAGAAGAATGGCATAGAAGGGTGAAGGGATGATGACCTGTATACAACTGGATTTGCATCTGTGTCTGTTTCCTTCCAAAAACCTTTTTCTTGGATTTCTTATCATCTTAAATGTATCATTTTGCTGAGTTTGGTGAATATATGCTCACATCCATTCCCACTGCATTTCCAATTTTCTTAAGCTTCAGTCTACAAAGTTAAAGTACTGTATTATTCCTTGTGCTATTTGCACATTTTGTATATAAACATTTCATACCAGAATATGAATATCTTTTGAGCATTAGGAATAAAGAGAAAATAAAAGGCTTCATGTGAGTGTTAGCTAACAGACGAGAGAAGATTTATATTTTCATGTGACTTATGACTATAAAAAGGCAGGGTTTGTGAGACCCATCTAAGGATAAACTGAGGCAGGCAAGGAATGAAAGAAAGAGCAAACAAGGAGTTTGCAGCAGGAATGAAGGCATGGGGGAGGCTGCTAGAAGGAACAATCAAAAATCCAGTCTTCATAATTGATTGAAACAAGAAAGCTTTTTCTGAGAGAGGAAATTGTTTGGCCTGGAAAACCACTGATGCTGCTGTCTTCCAAACAAGGAGGGAGAGAGACCTCACCCTATAGGGACAATGTGATTCCAGGATAAAGGAATCAAGATCCATTGGGTGGCAGGTGGGGGAACTTTGAATTAAGCTGATATCTTTGAATAACATGTATTATAGTTTTAAGATAGTTATGTTGTAATGACTCATTGAAAGGCTGTTGGTATTTACATGTTCAATTATGCAAGGCTATTGAGATGTCACTATGAAAAGAATAGCAATAGATTTAGATAATTAAACCTGCAAAAGCAGTGGTTATCCCATTCAGAAGTAGTTGCAAGCTGTTAAAGAGGAGTTGTGCTGGATGAAAATCGCTATTACTGAACCATTTTGTCTGAACAGGTGGTCGCCGTCTGTCATTTGAGTCCATCTGACTAGAGGGATGTCTGGGGTGGGAAATTTGGAACTATGGGAAAGAAGGAGTGGCAAAGTGATAATCTGGTAATCTTAAAACATGCACTAACCATTCTCCTATTTATGGAGAGCTTGCATGGGATAAGCATGCTTTGCTGTTGGTTCTTCTGCATTCTTAGTTAGGTAGCTGCTGTGAGTATGACAGCAGTAGATGCACATGGAAACAGGGACATAATTTCCTGTAATGTTAAAAATGGTACTACCCTTAATGCTTTTGTAATGTAACTCTAACTGAGTGAGCTGTGGTCATCAGTCTAGACACTGGTCCAAAGCGTTTCAAGGCAAGACCAAAGGGACTAAATTCACTGAGCCTGCAGAATATTAATCACTGGTGTATGAGATTGCAGAAAATGACAGTGTTTTCGTGAACTGTTACTTTTTCAAGTGTTACACCTATTTTTCAACATCTAGACAAAGGTGAGTAGACAGCCCCCTGCTTTAAGTTATTATTTACTACACAAAGCTGTTGTAGACTCCACCAGTGTTTTCTGTTTCTACCTTATGAAGCTTACCTGATGTAATCATAAAAGCAAAATTTTTACAAGTGCTTCCACATGGATGTAGACTAGAGATTATGGAGTATAATATGTGCATATATTACAATTTTGGTTTAAAGATGTTTATTTAATAACATGTTCCTTTATAAACAAAATATACTTGGATTCAGGAACGGAAATACTCTTATTTATATACTTTGGATTCCAGATTTACATGTTGGCCGTATCTAGTTTTGCACATTTCTCTTTTTGCTGTAAGTCAGTAGTAGATGTGTTTTGACAGCTGCATTTTCCTTATGTTCAACTTCCTAGTTCTGAGCTGGTTCTGAGTAGGAAGAAGTTTTCCTTCTCAGATGATAACAACACCTGTGCTGTCAGGAGTTTCAATCTTTTGTGCATTTTACCTGATGTTACTAATTGATGGTCACCCTTCTGCAGAATATTTTCTGGTGTTGCTGTTTTCCTCACACAACCCTCTCAGTAGCTAATAACTTTTAACTGTGCTTGTCTTGAGGAAAAATGAGTAGGGGGTGACTGAGCAATAAACTTAAGGAAAGCAATACCAGTTCTCTGCCTGTTACTTTCAGGCCTTGGTGAAGGATGTACCTTTAATTTGAAAAGGAGAACACTGAATTAAACGTACTCAACATCTGTTTCTCAAGAGACACTTGAGCAGTGTGGAAGTAGCGCTTTTCCTCTGTGGTACCAGCAGGGTCTAATCCCATGACCGTGTCTCTGTCAGTAGCAATTATCCAGCTTTTGGTTTACCCATCCCAGGGACTTAAAGGAATGGGAGAATGGGTCTTTGAACTGACAGGCTAACTAGCTTTACAACAGTGAAGAGCAGAATTAATTCAACAGTTTTGGAATCTCTTTCTCTGCTCTGTTTTTTAATGTCTTCTGTTCCAGAGAAAATGTCTTTTTTTCCCTCTTTCTCTTACTCCCTCCAGCCCTCAGCACAATCCCTTTCTCCCTCCCCTGCTCCCCACATTCCCACCATCTAATTTTAGATTAAATACTTGCATGAAAAAATAATTGTAAGTACATTTTAGACTGAATATTTTTTTTTCAAGTTAATGAAATTACCCTACAGTTAGGCTGGATACATTCCTCAGCTTGAGTAATGTGTGCAACTGGAACAGGTTTTTTTCTTTTTCATTGATGTGCAATCGAAAGAGTTAACATGAATTGGTAACAATGTCATTATTGAGTTACTAAAAAAAAAAAAAAAAGCCTACATAAATAATTTCTACAAAAGAAGTTATTTCCACATGGTTTGCAGCTCCCTCCTATAATTTTTAGTACCTTGCTTTTGTCACTTGTGACATTTCAAAAGGCATTTCTTTACACTGAGAAGAGCCTAAGGAGTATAAATTCAAGACCATATCCCCATAACAGTGGTAATTTTTTTTTTTTTTAGAATTTAGAAATAGGTTTTGTATTAGAAGGGGTTTTTGTTGGTGGGGTTTCCTTTCTTTTTTTTTTTTTTTTTTTTTTTTTGTTAGTTGGTTTGTTTGTTTGGTTTTTGCGTTGGGAGAGAAAAAGGCAAAACCTGCATGAACCAAACCAAACCAAGATGTGAGAATTCAGTGGCTGCTTCTCTAAAGACATCAGTTGATGTCTGGATATAAAACACATCTGAACTCCCAGTTTAGGATTGTGATACCCATGAATGATACCATCATTATCAAAGAAACCCAGATTTTCTTTCGTCAGCTTTCTGTGGAAGGCAATGATATTTTCCTGCAAAGGGGAATGTTCTGCAATAAGATCAAAGAAGTAAAAAATAATCTGAACAAAATAATAATTATAGTGGTGTCAGTTGCAGGTGCATGATGAACTATCTCAGAAATTGAATGCAAATATTGAACAGGGGAGGCTTCTAAAACCCTGAATTCACCACAGTGAGATATCAATTAGAGAGATGTGATTGAGAAGGAAAGGATATAAGCTGTGCTTGATTTGAATCTTGGGAACTGAGTTCACTAAAGTGGTTAGTTTCATTACTCTCCTAGCCATGTTCCTGTGAAGATTGCTGAATATTTCTGTTTGAAAGCTTGACTTGGTTGTTGGATTTTCACTTTTGATCCTTGTGAAAGTGATCTAACAGGAAAGAACCACTGCGAAAAGTGAAAGGTTATCTTGTCTCCTTGATTGTCACATAGCTTTTATATTTCCTGCAAATAGTTTGGCTTCCATGATCATTTCACTGTGCTGATTCATTTGTTCATTGCTATTACAGAGAACTCAGTTTTGCATTCTGGTTTCCCAGCACTGAATCAGCAGAACATGGCAGGTCTGTGCCTCTTCAACTTGCTAGGTTCATTATGCAAAACTAAAATAATATAAATTACTCTTACAGTGTTGTCTTTTGCTTACATTAAAGAAAAACAGAGACTGGGAAGGACTTCTGAAGGTGCCTCCCCTTTCCCTATGGTGGAGGCATGCTGGCAACACATTCTTAAACTTGTACATACATCTCTGTTGTGAATTTCAATATGAAAAATGTTTTGGATCTCTTGAAGATGGATACCGGCCTGGAAAATCAGTAAGAACTTGTTATTACTGATTTTGATCATGCTTAAAGATCAGGATATTCAGGGAGGGAAAATTTTGTTTTAATAATTAATTGAAATGGTTTTAGTCACATCTCTGGTCTTTCTATCATTCAGTTCCAGCTTCAGAGTTTTAATAGTTTTATGCTTCACTTTTCAAAATCTTGTTAAGAAAGCAACATTTTTTTTATATCACAACCATAGAAGCTATCTTTTTCAGAAAAAGAATGCACCTTTGAATTGGTTTACTGTCACAATAACCTTTAATTCATGGGGCATTGACATGGATAGTCATTTATGCATTAGTGCAGCCAAAGAAACACAGCCGATGATGGACTGGTGTATTGATGCTCAGCCCACAGTGTCACACAGTCAACAGGCAATTTTGTTAAATTATTGCATGGTACTTCCAAATTTAAAAAAACCCCTACCAAACAAACCCGAAACAAACTACTGCTTTTTGGGGGAACTGTAACTGGAAAACATTTTCAGAATGAAAACTAAATTAAAACATTCTGATCATAAGTAATGGAGGGTGTTTTTCACGTTTGTTTTTCAGTGTGACACATCTTTGTAAGTATTTAAGAATTATTCTAAGTGCTGATTTTATAACCTTTGACTATAGAATCTTCTTGTGTTAAATTTAATAAGTATTAAATCCCTTCTTCACCTTTTCTTTTACAAATTTGATTGATGGTGTAATATATCAAGCCAGTTTGTACCCTTGTGTATCAGAATTGTTCAGTGAGGTCTTTGAATTAGTGAAATCAAATAGCTCTGTTCTTATACCTGTCACTATATTTGCTTATTATCAATTCAAAACAGAATTTTCAGGATAAAATGCAGTAGGTTAGCCATTAGGAGCACAAAACCAAACACCTTTCATAAATCTGGACCCTATGGGAAGGGGAAGTCCACAGCAAGGCTCTTGAGGAGGCTCTTGCCTCTCCCTATGTTTTTGTAATGATTCCTTGAAGTGTTTCTATTCCAGTTCTTTGCCAAGGATTGTGAATTTTATGTTAAGCCTTTGTTTTGCTCTTTTTGATGCTTTTTGGGGTGTTGTGGTTTTTTATTTATTATTATTAATACCCTGTTTAGGTAAAGCTTCCTCTCCCTAGTACTTAAAAGGAAACTCTTCTGTAAAAAGTTCTGGTAGCTGAGCTTTGTCGTTTTTAAACTAAGACAGAAAAAAAGCTTGAAAATAAAAGTATGTTTGGTTTTTTAAAGAAAGAAAAACCACCCCAAAATTTGCCTGGATATTATGCTGTGTGTTTGATGAATTATTTACCTTCAAGACTATAGTGCCTGCTTCAGCATTGTTAAATTTTATAATGTTAATCTTTTGCTGTGAATGTGAATATGCTAAATTCTATATAAAATTTCAGAGATGGGAAAAGAACTTAGAAAACAGGAGCAAGTATATTTTATGAAAATCATATTTCCACAGCAAATAATTCAATCTCTTTTTTATTGGTTTGTTTTTTATAGGTCCCACAGGCACTGGTCTATAGTGTAAATATACACCTTGTAAATATGCACGTTATTTTTAGCTGATTTTGTATTTGTAGGAAACGAAGGCCTGAACCTGAGGAATAACATCTTTGCTTTTCTCATTACTTACAATTATTTCCTCTTCAATGTACTTTTTACCTTTCCTATCTTTAAATATTAAGTCAGCTTGATGAAAATGATTAAAAATGAGAATTCAAGCAGGAATGCTCTGTAACTTTAGACTTACCAGTGGTTTTCTTTACTTCTAATCAGTTTTTCTGTTTAGAAATATGCTTGGTCATATGAGGAAACAATGAAATGACAAATACACATTTTTTTAGAAGGTGACTTTTTATGAAGAATGAAAAAACTAACTAGCTTGTGAGTCAAAAATCACACAAAAACTATTGCTAAGCCGCTTAATGACTTTTAATTTTTTACTTGAAGCCTATACTGAGGATTTGGGCTTGTATAAGACCACTGTTGGTTCTGATGTTAGATATGAAATCTGGAAAATAAGCAGTGTTTCATTTGGTTATTGATTAACAGATTTTAAAAAATGCTTCAAGTTCTTCAGAAGCATGTGAAATCTTTTTACAGTGCTAACAGATGACAGATATAACCTTGAATACCTAATGGGAAATAATTCACTTCAGATAATTATGCCAAGCATATCTTGTAATATTTTCCCAAAATTAGTTGCAAACACGGATATAACTTTTTGATAACTGAAGATGAAATCTCTCCTTCTTTCTAACTCATTACCCTTTAGAAGTGTGAGTATTATCAACTGAAGAGATGTATGAGACTAGATTTTGGATTTGGAGCAGAGGATCCCTATTATAAAACACCAGATTGATAGTGAAGCACACTGAGAGTTGAGCACTGTGAATGTTGAAGAAAGGCTGTGAAATGTGACTTATTGCTCCATCCCAGGTTTTATACACAGTGCAACTTGTGTCCCACCCTCCTGCAAGCTTTTGCAGGCAGGACTCACTCTTTGGCACTCTTGATTTTTGCACAATGGAAAATTGGCACCAGCAGATGGAACAGAATTGCCCAGTCTTGAGAATGCCTTGTGGGACCAAGGGACAAGTTTTCTCAGAGAATGTCACAAGTCACCTTTACAGTTCTGGTTTTAAAGGTTCTATGTCACGTGGAGCATTAGGCACCCCATTCTCTCACTGGTCACATTGACATGTATATACTGTTCAGTGGCGGAATTTGGGTTTGCACATAACCAAAATTGTATCAGTTTTTGTCCTTTTTTTTGTGTAAATATGAGTAAGAATCTTCAGAGCTAAGTACACTTTTAAGTCTTGGAAAGATTTAGCTTGCTGCATGTAACACAGAAGAAATATTCCTCAAGTTGAGGTATAGAGAAATCTGCTGAATAATACTTTGTAGGGATTGTTAACCACTAGGCTGCTTAGGTACTGGGATCATGGAAAAAAGGGTAAATTTGTATAATTGCTTTGTTGCTAGTTTTAATTGCATATGTTGGAGACATCACTTGACATTGGCAAAAATATTTCAGTTGCAGCATATTGGTTTCTTAAGTTTATTGTTGGATTCCTGTGTGGCAAAGCTCAACAAAGAGTTTATTCTTCAATTTATTCTTAGAAGCTTTTCATTTTTATCTGCTGACACAATTGTGACACATGTGATTTGGAGATACCAGGGCACTGCTGCTGTGCACATCAGGATGGTGATTGTCAGGGTTGTTTTTGACCTTTGCAACATATCAGTGTTATAGCATGTGACTTGACTTTTTTTAGTTCAGGAAATTGCATATACTAATGTTTTTTTTATTAGGTGATGAAATTAGGTATTCAATGTTAGTGCAATGTTAGAAATAGCTTCCACCAATTTTTCCTTTCTGTGTGCATTTCATGTCATGTCCAACTCACAATTATACAGCTTCATTCTTCTTGTCTTGCTAGGCCTAGGCATGATGCAACTGGGGATAGGGAATGTAGATAAAGTACATTACTGCACAACCAAGGAGAGTGACTTCTTGCATTTCTGGTATTAACCTGAGACAATAGGTGCAAAACTTTTCTACTACTGTGTTCTGCTAATAGATGTGCTAATATTGCTGTCATGTGAAGAGTCTTTGTAAAAAGAAGGTTTCAATTGCACTTGCACAAGCAGTGTTAATCCTGGCATTTACAATTGCTGAGGGTTTTTAAAATTTTATTTTGCAGCCTCTTATATAATGTCTCTTTGTGTGCATTCTGGCTTTATGTTTATTATATAGATGGACAGATACAGGTAAAATTAATGAACACAACTGTAAACAGTAATAATTCACTTTGATGACAGTTTTAGCAGGGTATAATTCAAATTCTTTTTCCACCTCAAGCAATTCTTCAAAACTGAGGGCTAATGTTTTCTCTGAAAACAAAGTCTTCAATAACCTCCACAAGATCTTAGAGAAAATCACATGGGATATTGCTGGAGGGTAGGAATGAAACTCAAACATGACACCAATATATGACATGTAACAGAACTGTAGAGTAAATAAAAGAGTCATAACAAGCTCTCTGTGTTGGGAATAATTAATGAATAAATTTTGATAGCATGGGAAAGGCATGCGTTTGTTAATACGGTGCTGAACAAATATGAAACAAAATACAGCACCTAAAAAAGCTTGTGAGCTTCACAGGCACATGATGAAACAAGGATTGAATTTGAGTTTCTGACTGAAGAGGTTTTTACCTTAAATATATATCTCCCAGGGTGTGGAGAGTGCATAAGACATGTTCACAGTTTCCTTGGTGAAAAGATTTATATGTGTGCAAAGGTTTATTTTTATTTATAATTTATTTTATTGAGATAATTGTGACTCCTTAACACCCTTTCCTTGTTCTAGTCCTGTACAGATTATTTCATTCTATATTCACATAGAGTAGTCCTACAAACTGTGTTATTAGCCTGATATTTGTGATTCCGCAGTAATGTCAGCAGCACTTCAGTCTTCAGCACAAGGGATGACTGAAGCAAAATAATACAAAATGTAGCTATTGTGCTTGGAAGGCATATTGGACAAAGTATGCCTAACTGGAATAAAATAGTTTTGGAAATTTTTTTCTGGCTGTCAAACCCATTGTTCAGAACTATTGAAATATACAATTTCAGCCCATTATTATATTTTTCTCTGAGCTTATTTGAGAGCCTGCAGTATATGTAACATCCTAGAAGGAAAAAAAAAACCCAGTGGTTTTGACATTTGGTAACTCATGCAGTTTAATTTTGCTAATTCTGAAGTCTTCCTTTAATTCTTCATTTCACTAAATTATGAGATGTTCCAGAGCCAAGCCATCTGGCTTCTATAAAAGCCACAGAAAGATCAAGGACATCTCCAACTGATTTTATTGTCCAGAACGCCTCATGAGCCTTTAATGGGAATAGTGGGGGTGGGCAGAAAGTTTGGGGTTTTTTTAGCTTAAAGTGCTCTTATTGATGGCCTTAGAAGTGAAGTCAGCTTTCTACACTGTGTTTCATAAACCTTTTATGACTACAGGAGAGTAAACAATGTAAAGGTTCATTGTGTTTCTCACTGAATAAAAAGGATAGTCTCAAAATTTGATACACAGTTTTTATTTAAAATGTTCTTCATGAGCTCCATGTGATATTCATACTGAAGTCACTTTGAATTGAAATATCCCAGCTTTAATAACTTGAAATAAAAGTAAACAGACAATATCTCTCTCAGGGTTGAAATACAAATGGTGCCTGGCTAAGACTTTTTTCATGTGTTTATACCTTGTGTCTGTCACGGTAAATTTAGGTAAAAAATTTCTTCGTCTTTATAATAGACAAAACCTGTGGTGAATTTTTAGCAGTCTGGGGAACTTTGCAGTAATTGACAGTAGTGCTGCATTTAAAATCTTGGCTTATTACAATTCCATTATAAGTGGCTAAGTTCGCTTACTCTCTAGTCTCAATTTTATTTTCATTATAATTCAGCAGAGAAGAGTTGGGATATTGATGGGCATTCTCAACAGCATTTTGCAACTGTGAAGAAAGTTATTATTTGTGAATTGGGAAATTACTTTTAATGTTATAGCAGTAAAAACCAAAATTCTATGTGTAAAAGAATAGGAATAATACAGGTTTTATCTTTGTTACTTTTTGCAAGGTACCCAAAACACTGATGTCATATTCAGGAGCTTCTTTCCCTTAAGACTAGATGAAGGCTTGTTCCCTTGACTCAATGAATAAGAAGAATATAGTCATGAATCAGGGCTCAACAGAAGCATCACACATATAAATCTTCAGTTGTTTCATTCATAACATGAGCCCTTTGCTTTTGTGCTTTTTTGAGATGTCTGTGTGGCCTGTCTGCCCTGTGACATCTTGATGCAGCTGATAAACACAGAGAGCTCTGTGACCCTGACTGTCTGGAATCTGGGCCATGACCTCATGTCAGGCATCTTCATTGCACAAGATGTACCTTAAATTATTTTAACATTTGTTAAGTGTTATTGACTTGATCCATGTATTTCCATCATTTGTTTTGCTTCAGACAGTTTTGGAAAGATGCAGAGGTTAAAATAGCAGTTAAGAAAAAGTATCTTTAAATCTGTGAAGTACAAGACAAGAAGATATAGTCAGATATCATAGACACCTAGAAACATGAAATTGCAGCATTTTTAAGCAAGTGTAATAATAACTTGAGGCCTGCTGAAATCAGTTACAGCTATTGTTGTCAAAAAATACAGCACATCTTCCAGATGAGATAGTGATGTGAGCCAGTGCTGATGACAATGGTAAGCATGTGTGCAGTTTTCAGTAGTAGCCTTCAAGCCTTTAACACAATGGCAAGTCTTCACAGGAGGTTATTAGAATGATTGGGGAATTCAAAAATGTCTTCATCACACCAATACCCTAGCTCTTGTGCCCTGGCCAAAGCTTGATCCAGGTTTCTCAGGTAGATTTGGCATCAGTTTTTAGCTCCAAGATTGTCTGGTAGAACAAATAATACCAATCTCTTCCTAGTTTTATAGGCATCAGTGCAGAATCTCTCTGGAACAGGAGCAGGACATGAGTAATTTTTTTTTCTAGAAATAGCTTTGTAGAGATTTTGAGTGAAGAAGAGCGCTCACATCTCATTGTGAGCAGTTTCACACTGCTGTTCTGATTACCACAGCAACAAAATAAATTGCATAAGGACAAGAGTTCATTCATTTCATTATTAGGTAAAATCAGAACATTTTATCTCTGCAGGTTAACCTTCTATTTTGCTGTACAGACTAGAAGAGAAATGCAAAGTATGAATGCAATGACACATGCAGTAAAAGAATAAGGCATAGTGGGAAAATACAACAGATAGAAAAGAGGGGGCAGTTTTTCCACTCACCACCCAGAACTATGAATCTGTCTGCCATCATCACTGCTTAAAAGAGATCTCTGCTTTGGCTTAATTGCACATAATTTGGCTGACAGTTGAAATACAAACCTAAACAGTCACTCAGCTAAAGATACACAAAATTAAGTATTTCATGTGATGCTCAACCCCTTCAATCTTTATTAATGACTTAATTACATTAATTACACTATGGTTTAAAGCATTGCTAGTGCAAGAGGGGGAAAAATGATAGACTCTCCTGAGTAATGAGTTGCATAGTAATTCTGTTAGAATTAAGACTATTAGGAGCATGCAAAGTAGCAGTAATTTGTAAATATATACTTCACAGTTTATAATTCCTATTTTTCCGCCCTATAATTGTTTTCTTTAGCCAACTCCAGCAGACATAATTCTGGAGGTCAATGCAAGTGTTCCAGGAGTTATGAATAGACGACTATTCTCAGGCTGGGAAGATCTCTGAATAGTGGTAGTTCCATTATGTTTCTATTCCTTTGTGTTTGTTGCTGTTGTTTAGAGAGGTTTTTGACCCAGTCATAAGTAACCATCTGTAGCACTAAAGTAAACTGAGTTTTCATCTTTCTGTTGCATTTCATCATGCAACAAAACTGTCTTGCATTGAGGTACTGAAGCCTTGATATATCAACTCAGATATAAAGACAGCATGCTAGATCCCTGTGGTGGATCAATATTTACTGGCCCTTAGCGTCTTCTAAAGGTATGCTTTCTTTTCCATTTAACTGCAGAACTTACTTGAATCTTTGTAATAAAATTGGAATATTTTTATCCTAAGTAGAAAAAGTAATTTTTTTCTGAGTTGTTAGCTGTTTAAACCAAAGGGGTGGAAGCTTTTCAGAGGTGAAGCTGTAGTTTGGATATTTGGCTAAGCATCTTTTCTAATCAAATTAGAATTTATTTGTTAAGTCAAGTTTATCCCTTTCAAGTTATTCTTTCAAATTGACTTATTCTGATGACTGCAAATATATATTGCAATAAGAATATTCTTGGAAACTTTTGTAAATTATTTCAAGATGTGAAATTACTTGAGTTATTTCTATTGTCTCCAGAATAAAGTTCACCCGTATTAAAATTTAGAACCAAGCAGAATTGACAGAGGAAATGTTAATTTATCTCTTGTCTGGAACTGACAGGGACAATTCCGGAGATCCTGTCAGTTGTTACGTGTTAAAATGCAGAGATACAACACAATGGAAATGTGTTTAAAGCATTCATATTTGGGCTTACTTGAGTAGTCATTCAAAGTTGAGGAGTCAGTTGCATTTGCAGTTTGTCAAGAATTTTGGTTCTTTGTCATTCCACTCTACGTCACTGAGTGTGTCTGTGTCTGCCTGGGAGGCATTGATAACTAAATCACTGCAGTGCCTGCCTGAAGGGTTTTGACTATTGTTCTGCTTCCATCTAAAGTTGCTGAGTAGCTCTATGGTATACACTACGTCAGCTGCAGAAAGGTGCTTCTATTCTTGCCACAATAAATTATAGAAGTGTCCATTGTAGTCACTTTATTACCATTCTTTCTTTTACTCCAGTCACCTGTCATCTGCCTTTGTCATTGAGATCAGTGATTTGGTGCTTAGCCTTTGAAGATTCCCCAGATGTGATATTTTTATATTCTTTAATACTTCTGAACTTCTGAATGCCTAGTTAAAAAGCTGTCAGGAGTGATAGATATCTACAGAGATGTCTCCATATTGTCACAATGGTGATTCTACATACCTTCAAAATTAGAATGAAAATATTTCACTGTTATATTAAAACATGCTACCCAGGGTTGCATGTTTGGCATGGAAGAAATCAAAGGCATGTGACATAGAATGCTTATTTGTCTAGGTGTAGTTTAGTGGTGATGGCAAGAAATACAGAAATATTCTTTGCTCCTTTGTAACCCCAGACTCAAGATCTCATTTTCCTAGATTTTTATTCAAGTACTCTTTATAAATTTATTTCAAAACTGAAAAATGCAAAGATTAGTGTTGATATGGTCCAAAATACTGCAGCATTACATTTATACTTCTTTTAGAGAATTCTGATTAAGACAAACAAAAATTTTATATTTTGTTTGGTTTTAAGATATATTTTCTTAGCCTTTTGTAGTTTCAGTCTGGGAAGGGTATAGGGCTGAATAAAGAATCCCAGAATGGGTCAGGTTGGAAGGGACCACAGTGGTCACCTGGTCCCACCTCCCTGCTCAAGCAGGCTCACCCCAGAGCACAAGGCACAGGATTGCATCCAGGCAGTTCTTGAGTATCTCCAGTGGGGGAGAGAGTGAACACAATTGGGTGATTTGTTAATTGTTCTGCCTGGTGAATGGTGCTACAATATATACTGTAACCTCTATGGGAGGTGTCTCTTCAAGTTCTTTCATGATATATTCTTGAAATTCATTTAAGTTACTTTAGTATTGTTATTTTTGTGACACAGTAGAAAGAGGAAAACTCTGGGGAACTTGCATTTTGAGGCTGTCAGTTTTAATTGAAAGCTGTAATGTTTTCCTTTTTTTAAAAATAAAATTAATGCCCAGTTTAGAACTGTAGGCATAGAATTCCCAAAGACAGTTCTTTTTGCACTGCCTTAGACTTTATTTCTTTTAATCAATGGGTACAGAGTTACTGTTTTCTGAAGAGGATTGCATGAGAACAATTTATACTGAATTATGAGACAAGGCACTTGTATAAGTTCTCCTGTGATTATATTCATTCCTCTCTGTAAAATTGTCTTAATGATGTAATGATGCAGATAAATATAGTGTAATAAATATAAAATATAGCTGAATATAGCTATTTTATTATAGAATGTAGGGTTTCTTTTATTTGAATTTTACTTTGCTGCACAGGCATCTGATTTTGAACTTTGTAAGATATTCAAAATGCAGTTAGACCACTATTTGGTGTATTAATGAATTTGTAAATCTAGATGAACTACAGCTGAGAGTAAGTCACTGTATAAACCTGCATTATGTCTGGTTGTTAAAGAAAAGCAGTATAAGAAAGTATCATTGCATTATTTGCTTTCTCAGTTTCTTACTAATTTCTTGATCCTTCCTGAACCTCTGTGCCTTTTTCTCAAACACTGAAGAGTATTGGAGCAGTGAATGTTCAGGTGTGTCTGTGGTTGGATCAGACCTGTTTGTCCAGCCCTGAAAAAGCACCTATGTTTGAAGGGGATTCTGCTATTATAATATTTGGGGAATAGGATTTCACTGGGAACTGATCTGTGTGCAGTGAGAAATAGGGTCCTTTTGCACACTGTTTGTAATGGAGTGGAAAATTACATTTGCTATTGCAAGAACAGGCCCATTAGTGGGAAAGCAGATTCTCTTGCAGAGAGCTGGAATGCACCTCAGGCAGTGTCAGGGTGACAGTCCAAATAATGGGAGTTTGGAATGAACAGGGAGATTCTAAAATGAAAAAATGCTTCTCTTCATACATTGTGGTTCCTTCATAAACTTATTGCTACATAAGGAACAGTTTGATTTAAAACAGCATGAAACTAAAAAACCCCACACATTTAAGCAACTGCTTGTAACTTGTTTTGAGGATGAAGCCTACTGTTGTGAAAAGGAAATGCAGTGATTTTATTCTTAGACCATTATCTAAACCAGTCTGAAGCTACTAATGTAAACAGGGATGCCAAAGTGTTTTGTTAGAAATTTTTTTGGTTATGCTTTTAAATAACACTGCAAGTGTTGTCAATTATATCTCAACCATATGGGTTCTTTAGGCATTGAGTAAAGGATATTCTGTGTAGGTGTAAGCATTGAAGACATGTTGTAGCTATCCCTGACATATCCTAACACCTTTTCTTCTCAGTGAAACTGTCTGAATCTTACTCCATCAATGAATAATTAGCTTCTGACTAGGTATATAGCAATTACTGGTGTCAGTTTTATTTTAAAGTACTTACAAGACTCTAACAATGAAGATAGTTTTCAAATACTGGCAGTCTAAAAAGTAAAAATAATTTATAGTCTCTTGATGTTTAAACCCCCCAATAACAACAACAACAACAACAATAATAATAAATGGAACTGTTAATGACCGTGAAGTACATAATGTCAATAACACTAGAGACAGCAACTGACTGTAATCCTGTAAATGTATGAGGATCTAGAAGTTCTGGTAGGGTTAGGCTGTGCTCTAGAATGATAGTCAAACTTGAATTTATTTAAAATTTGTCATTTCTCTATTGCACCCTTAGTGATTGAAATTATAAAAAAAAAAAAAAAAAAAAAAAAGTATATCCTGGAATTTATTTTGCAAAGTCCACTGCAAAGGGTTGTGAAATAGCAATGCAGAGAAAGAATAGCTCTATGGTACAGAGCAGGAGTTTAGAGAGAATAAAAGGTCTTAGGTTTTATTGTAATTTGTCTGTCACAGCTACCTGCTGAGTTTATAGTCATTAGCTTCTCTAGGAACTGATCTAAATAGTAACATTCAGATTGACATTTGATTGAAATAAATGCTCAAAGACTGTTAGAAATAATTAAGCTTATCAGCCTCAATGATTCACAGATCCCTGGCCATTTAGACTGAAATATCTGTCTGGGTTTTCTTATGAATCCCTTGTTTTGCAGCAGAATTTCTCTGTAGAACATCTTATTCCCATAGTAATTTCTGTTGGCATTTCTCTTATTAGTGTTATTATGTGATTATTGTGTGCTTTGACCAAAAGCTTATCTTGAATTTTTATATAATAATATAAATATATACTATAAGAAATATCAATCATTAGAATATTGACAAATTTCTCAAAGCCGGTATTTTTACCTGTGCTAAAGAGAAGTATTCATAATGGAATTAAGTTGCAGCTTTTTAATTCAACTGAAAAGGTAGGCATCAGACATTAGGTACAGCGAACTGATAGAGGATGGATTTTGGATTATGTCACCAAAACAAAAAAAGAGAGATACTTGAATTTCATGCCCATTAGAGGAATAACTTGATTTTTGCTTTTTTTTTCTCATCTGCAGCATCCCTCAGACCTGTCTTTGTTTCAGTAATGGTACCATCTAATTTACAGCTCAAATTTTTAATGGGTCTTCCATTCTAACCCAGATGTGAGACAACTGAAACTCATGGGTAATCAGTATTTGTAGTTATGGGTCCATTCTTTTTGTCTTCCTTATGAGTGACATTTGGATATGTTGGCTTCTATCCTCAAACATACAAGGAAATGCTTAGTGTTGTCTGATTTGTATGTTTCTGATAAAATAACTTTGATTATCAGGGTGAATTACCTCTGTGTTAGGTTTCCACTGAGTTTATTCCAGCAACATTCCTAAGGTTTGTGTAGGACAGTCTCCAGTTTGTATCATTAGCAAAGGCTGTGGTTTTGTTGTCCAGATCAGATTTTTACTTTGATAAGTCAAGAAAATTGGGCTAAAGATGCAGTAAGTAAACAGGGCCTGATACCCATGCCTTGTGAAATGTGAAGCATAGATATTCATAGTGTTACAATGCTGTTCTGACAGTGTGAGTTAGTGAAGGGCAGTTAGGCTTTGTGCCCATTGAGACAACTCTTATAGGTCGTGATGGACAGATGCACAGCAAATTTTAGTCTTTGTTGAAACATCATTTTTTTGAGCTAAGATGACCTGTATCAAAGGGCAATATCCATAGCTGCACAATGCAAATCCCTGTACTGAAAGGTATTAGACTAGAGCTGTAATTGAAATGCTAAACCAATCCTGTTAGGCATAATTTTTTTCCCCAAGTATTTCTTAAAAATGAGAAAACTTGAGAACTTTTAATTGAAATGGCTATCCTAGTTTTATTTTATCTGATAAGGGGCAAACTGTGTGGAGTGAAATAAATATATGTTAGGGGATGACACCATCTTGGCATTTGTACACATTCTTTTATAAATATATTCTTTATCTTACCTGCCTTGAAATACTTTTAATATAATTAAAAACACAGAGTGAGTGCCAGACTTGTCAATTCCAACAACAAAGTGGTGAAATTTTCAGTGAAACTGAGAGATCCATCTCCCACACATTGTAATGAATAGGTTCATAAAAGGAAAATAGTTTAATTACATTTTAGTTCATGGATTGTTAATAGGCTGGAGTATCTAAATTGAATAATGTGATTCTGGTAATAATTATGTGTAAATGAACTTGTTTAAATGATATTTTACAGCTTCTTTATAAAATTATAGCTAGAGGCAATCCAGTGATAGACAGACAAAGGCCATGCAAAAATTATCATAAACTATTAGCTTGTTTGCAAAGGGTTTTATGTTAATCTTTTAGTACTTAAAGCACTCTGCAATTAACATATCACGGGGAGCTGCCTCGCAGCAAAGGCATGCAAATTAAAGTGCTCAGATAAAAAGCCATTCACATAAAAAAAATCAAAGAAAGGGTGGCATAGCACTCAAAGGGTACTGGTTTTATATTTGAGATTAAGGAGGTGTAATGATTGTGTTATCTAACTAGAGTTGTAATTAAAGCTTTTCTCCTGCAGACATGACAATAGATACAGCATTGATTTCGGTGTTTTAATTGTGAAAGTCATTTTATTTCAGGGCAGAAGATATGAATAGCCTAAATCAAAGGGCTAGAAGATTGCTTTGTTGATAGTACTTGTTCAACAGCTGCCTTGTTGCTTAATACACAAATGGGGAGAATGGTGAAAGAGATCCTGGGAGGTGCTCTGTATTGTAATTCTCCTGCTGGTTTCCTTTCCTTTCATGAAAAAGGCAAGGATCTGTGTACTGATTGTAAACAAGCAATCTTTTCATACATCACCAGTGGTTTTCCTCCTTTAGTTTCCTCAGAACAAAAGAAGTCATAAAAACCTTGAACTAACTTTTACTACTGCTCTTTTCAAACTACAAAAGTTTTTGTAATAAAACCATCATCTGCTCTCAGAGATATCACACTTTTAGTGGGGAACAAAAAGTCTCCATGTGGCTGTAATTCCTGTTATCAGAAATGCCACTGTAACAAAAGGGATTTGCTGTGGGGAATTGAATGTTAGATTTTATTTACATTATATTTGTGGCTGTACAGTGTTAGATTGGGAAGGGGTGACTTTTTCTTTTTTTTTTTCCCCCAGTCATTATAGTAACAGAATAGAAAATGAACAATCGGAATGAATACATCTGGCTAGATTCTCAGCTGGCATTCTTAGCTGTCTGGTCTGCTCATGCTAGCAGGGAGTTACACGCATTACAAGTGTTGATTTGGGTATGAACTAAACTCAGACTCAGGAGGATACAGTTGTTCAATTTGAAAAAGACCCATATCAATATAGCATATTTCCTTTCTGATATGGAAGGAGGTAATATGACAAGTCAGTATAGCTTTTTTCCTTTCTGCGGTGGAAGAAACTAACCAAATGTGTAGCTACATACATGTAAGAGGAACTGCACAATTTTTCACTGTACCAGTATACTTGAACTACCTACAGTTTTTCTATTATAGACAAGATGCAAGTATTAATTGTATGTCTTCTCTTTCCTTAAAAGAATACAAATTATTGGGTGCAGAGGGGAATATCATAACCAGGGATAAGGAGAAGGCCGGGGTATATAATGCTTTCTTTGCTCAGTCTTCAACAGAAAGACTGGTTATCATCAGAGCAACCAGGCCCTGAGCTGGCAGACAGGGATGGGGAGCAGAACAGGCTCCTGTAATCCAGGACATAGCCTCAAGCTGTGTCAGGGGAGGTTCTGGTTGGATATCAGGAAGAACTTTTTTTCACTGAAAGAGTGGCTAAGCATTGGAACGAGCTGGCCAGGGTGGTGGTGGCACCATCTCTGGAAATGTTCTAGAAATGACCAAATGTGTTATTTAGCACTACAGTTTAGCTGGCATGGTGGTGTTTGGTTGAAGGTTGGACTCAGTCCTGGAGGTTGTTTCCAACCATAATAATTCTATGAAAATAGGGATTGATATGTTGCAGGTTCTTACATAATAAGAACTATTCTAAACTGTCCTGTGGAGCCTTTATGAGACTCAAATACACAGAAATAAGCCTGGCTTTCTGCCAGCAGACCTGCACATTTCCTAATTCGGGCTTAAAGTAGGAGCCAATATGTCTCAAGAGAAACCATTCTCTTGTAATTATAAGCAGTATGGACTGGTGGCACTTTGTCTCTGAGACTGTGCTCCACTGCTGGTCCCCACCCTTATTGTTGCTGGATATTGATTAAATTTGCTTTTTTCCCCTTATAATTTTCAAATCTCTCCATGGAACTGGCTCAAAATATCTAAGAAACTGCTTTCCTCCTGCTGTAGTGACAGATTCCCTTGACACCTGTGTTTCACAGGAACTATGAAACTGTCAGCCTTGAGGATGATGTTTTGAGAGCATCACACAGAGCTTTCTCAGCAGCTGGCTCAAGGCTGTGGAGCCTAATTCTGAAGGAGGACAGAATGACCACAAATCTTGTTTCTTTCTTGCTTTGTGTAAAATTTTCTCACTGAGATGATGCTATCCACAGACAGAGGAGAAACAATGATGATAAAAGCAAAAGGTAGAAGAGACTGCAGGCAGGAAAAGTTTCTGAGGAAAGTGAAGAGTCAAGACTGTCTGACAACTCATGTAGCAGCTGGTTATAACCTTTGTTCAAATAAGCATTGCTTATTTTGGAAACAAAAATGTTGTATAGATGGTCTGAGATTTCTAGCCTGACTTCCAAGCCAGGGGCTTTAAGAGATTCCCATCTATATGTGGTGCCATAGCTAAGATATCACAGGTTCATGGATATTTAGGAATATAGTGTGGTCTTTATTTATTTACATTTATAGACTGTTGAAATTCATCTGTGCATTATACTATTAATTGAAAAAGCTTTTGGGATTGTTCTATCATTACTTCAAGTCCAGTCCTGAATGAAAGAATTGTTCAGCTGCATTTCCATAAGCTTAACTAATACCCCTTTCTACCTCCAAATGGTTAATGAAATAGCTACTTGCTTGAAATACTTAGTGAAAGTCTGAGGAGAAATAAAATCTCTTGTTGGTGTTTTGCACTATATTGTGTACGGATTTCCAGTGTGGTTTTTGGAAAGTAGAGTTTTTTGTAGTTGTTGTATAGACTTTATTGAATCTTACTGAGGTTTAATCTTTACTCTTACGAGCTCCCGTATTTGCAGGCTTCTACCTATCTAATTAAAGAGGACTTTAAGGTAGGATACTATTTCGCTGAATCTTAATGCAGCAGGAAAAGTCAGACTGAAGATAAAGGTATGTCTGTATAGATTGTGTTGTGCTTATGTAGCCCTTTGTGGCCGTTTCCAATATTTAAGCAAGGAAATTTTCACGATAACACTAAGATGGCACACCAGGTAGAATAAAAGCATTTTAGGAAACTTTTAGTGCTTAAAGAATTGGTGTAACTTCTTTATATAGAATGAGAATATTTAAAAAATATATTCCTTGTTTCTTTTCAAGAGACCATTTCCAATATAACTCCAACCAGATATGTACATGATGTGCCTATTACTTTGGAGAACAAAGGATTTTTGGAAGCTAAAAACCTTAGGCTCTCAAGAGCTGCACTGAGGACTAGGAGCCACCTAGTATCTTGGGTCTACTACAGGACTTATATTTCTGAGAAAAAAAAATTAAAGAAAAAGTTTCATGGTGCCTCTCATTAGGATTATGTGTATATGAGTAATTGACATTTGCTGAACTTCCATGGAGACACAGCTCTCCTTTCAGCTTAGTTGCTTCTCAGTTAGACCAAATTCTTCTGTGGAAGTATATTCCTCTGTTATATTCTCCTGATCAAATTCTCTGTGGTTTTGGTAGTGTCTTTAGTGAACATATTGAATTCACTCTCAAATGTCTCAGGCTTAGTGTTTTTTTCAAAGACAGAATCAATTTGCTCTTAAATTTTCTAATGAGGAATTCTGCTGCTGAAGACACGAGTACTTTCCTGGGACTAAAGCTGCTTTGCTGAAGATTCTTTATTCCTAATAACTGATGGGAAGAGCACATATTCAGTGCTTTGGTCAATGGCCATCTGTGCTTGTGCTCCGTGCTTGCCTATTATTGTTGTGTCACTGCTTCGAGTTCTGAAACTCTCATATTAATATATAGACTTTATAACTGTGCATTTAATAATAACTACCTTACAAGTTATTGTAGGTAAAAAAAATAATGGTTGATAGCCATGGCCATCTTTAGCAGTTGTTAAAGTTGTAAGATAAGATGGAGGAAGATTAGTATAATTCCAGTTCATTCAGTGTTGCAGAAAGAATATGAATTCCTTAGAGGTTATGAAGGTCCTGCATCATTGAACATTTCAGTTTATGTGGATCAAGTCATATACCATGTATCTTCCGTACCTGGGACACTGGAAGGTCATCATCCATAATGATTCCTATTTCATTGTTAAACCTACAGAAATCAGTACAGCTAAACCTGTACATTAGAACACCTGTAACTTCAGAGAGCTGCAGTGGGATTTAAAAAAAATAAACAGGAGGAGCAGGCTGTGATCTTAAGTGTGGTATTGATTCACTGCATTTGGGCAAAGTGCTTTCTTAGTTTTAGGTACATGTTGAAGTTCTCGCTGTCTCACAGGTCTGAGTGAGACTCATTCTTTGATCACAGAACTAACTTCAAGCTGACTGCATTTCTGGAATACATCAGATAAGTTTCTTTTGGAAGATCTTGCCCTATGAGATCTTCTTATTGATATTTTCCATTTTAGGTTTGAGCACTTTTAGAATGCTTACACCTTTTTTTCACCATACATTAGAGCATCCTGATGTAGCAGGGTCTGGGAGGGTGGCACAGGCCAGCTGCCCTCCGGACCGGGTCTCTGGTTTGTATAATCTCACCGGATCTGGTGCGCCCAGCTCCCGAGGTTCCGCGGCATGGCATGAGTCTTTGAACCACGTCAATTCAAGCAGGAATATAGTGAGACTAAGAAAAGAACTGGACTCCATCTCTGTTCTGCTAGGGAGGTTTATCTGGGGTATGGGGAGAAGGGGTACAGGGAAGGAGAAGGGGGAAGGGAGACAGGGCAGGGAGCAGATGCTAGCAGCTCAGAGATGGAAGACCTTGAGCTGATCTGGACATCAACTTATAAAGGGAAAGGAAGGGGAGGGACTGTCTCCCCTAGAGCCAGTCCCGGGGAGTCTGAAGGGAAGACAGGCATAGGGAACCCACCAATAGATTTCGGGGTACAGCAGAGCATATTTCAAAATAAACCAATGGTATACAAAGCAGAGGGACAAAGGAGCACATGGAATCCTAAAACCCCACGTTGCTACAGCATCCTATGGAAAGAATTCTTCAGTGTGACTGAACTCTTCTTCACTGGGAATTGTGAGCTTGGAGGACTTAGAGCACGAGATCCTGAACCAACAGGCCTTTGGTTTTCTCTTCAAGTTTTGCTTGACTTTTCTGAGCTTTGCAGAGTGTCAGCTTAGGGGGTATGTTTTAAAAAATATTTTCCCTGAATGGCTTGCTAACTACCACGTATTACTATGGACTATCAATTTATTTTACAAGAACTTAGCATGTCAGAAATATAAGATAATTGAGGGTTACTAATGGACATTTTATGTAGTACTGACATAGGGATTTGTTATCTAGCAGCAAAAGTGAGTGCTGACTTCATTAAAGTGGAGGAAAAAAAGCCCACCCAAAGAAACAAACAAAAAAATCCTGTACTGCATTTATCACTTCTCCTTCTACTTTTTAGTGCTGGTGAGTTTTTTATTAAGCACACCATTTTTATTTTGTGATGTCTGTGCCCATGAAGCAATGCAACTATTACAGAACAGTTAATAGACACAATGAGCCTTTTTTTTTCCATTTGATTGAAAAGATATTTTTCCTCCTGTTCATTTGGGGGTTTTGTAGTCACAACCATAGAAATAATGCAGTCAAGACTTGCCATGGGTTACATGATTTTTTTACAGTATTCTGCAATTTTCAGTCTTGGTTTCTTTCCTCAAAAAATTATGAACAGTCATCATCTAGTTTTTTTCTTATGTGAATCTCTCTGGGCTTCTACTGCCTGGTATTTTAAAAAAAGCTGGTCCCTTTGGTACAGATGGAAAGTATTGCTAGAAAGCAGCTTTAAAATTGCTCCCAAAAGGTCTGAAATTGGGACACAGTATGACAAATATTAGAAGTGACTAAAGTGATACTGGCTTGGGCAAGTATTTCTCAAGGACTGACTAGGCATGGACTTACAGAGTGTTCCACAGTTTATGAGAACACGCAGTCATGAAGTCAAAGGTTATCTCAGATGGTAGGCTCTTCACAGGCCTGCATTTGAAAACAGGAGTAATCACTATCTCTTTCCTTCAAAGCTACGTTAAAAATTGTTTGTTCAAAGCATGTGTTTATTCACTATAAATGTCTTTGGTAACTCAGTTGTCATTAGTCAAGCTAGAGAGTTTCACAAAAAAATTAGTCTTTCATTCAAGAGACTGTTTCCAGGGCAGGACAAATTTGAACCATGTTCAGGCAGAAGCTCTATAGCTGAAAATAGATGGTCTCTAAGAATGGAATGCTTTATGCATTAGGAAAGGGTAATAATCTGAAAAGAATACTTCCTAAAATTATTCTTATTTTTAATGATATGTGTATTATATATCACATATTCCAGCCATGAGCAGACAGGTTTTTTTGTGATTCCTTGAAATTCTTCTCGTGTACCCTGTATTTGTCCTGCCAGATTCCATGTGTACTGCCATATTTTTCTGGAGAATTGATTTCTTTTTTGCAAGTAGATGGGGTTTAGGGGTTTTTTTCACAGGTTGGTATGTTTGTTTTCTTTTAGGCTATATGTCTATTTACAAGAAACACAGATGATTAAGGAGAGCAGAAAATTATCTTTGTTGTCAAAACAAGAATATATTCCTGGATTTATTCTGGCTCAAGTTATATCAGTCAGACCCTTAGCATTGGGTCAAGTGGTTTGGACCTACCTGCTCTGTACCAGGTTCCATACAGATGTTTTTCCTTCATTTGGTGTTCTCCGAGTATTCTGCAGGATTGCATGTTATTTCAGTTTCCAGAAACCTCAGGCAAGCTGTAGAGCTGAGACAGAATTATGCAGGATAGCTTCAAAAATGGGGGTAATCCCACTCTTTGATGAGGGATAATATTTTTATAGCAGGTAAATAGAAGGTATGGCCTTTTAGCTGTTCCAGTCTGTCTGTGGGTGCTATGCCTTGACCAACAGAAACAGAATCAAGAATTTATGTTGTCTTCTAGAGAGATGTCAGTGTTTCAAATTTATACGTATCATCCAGACAGAAAAAAAAGGAGAAAATTTGGTGTAGATATTTTTCAGGAGTGTTGTGGGAGCAGTGAAGATGTGGACCGGTGGATAGCCAGGAAGCAGTTGGGTAGAAGTCTTCTCGTTCCAGCCCAGGCCAGAATCTTGGGTCATTGAGATTGTTTGATGCCCATGAACCTGTGGCATGATTCATAAAATCTTAGAATATCCAGAGCAGGATGGGACCTGTGAGGGTCGTCAAGTCCAGTTCTTGGCCCTGCACAGGACAATCCCAAGATTCACACCATGTGCTTGAGAGCATTGTCCAAATGCTTCTTCAGCTCTGGCACATTTGGTGCTGTGACCTCTTCCCTGGGGAAGCCTGTGCCAGTGCCTGACCACCCTGGTTCAGTTGTCATTGCGCTCTAAAAGACAAAATCAGAAAACTGAAATGAAGTAACGAACAGAGAATTTGAGCTTCTTCTTGCAGGTCAGGGTAGGCAAGTGAGGGAAATGTTTTCCTCACTTTTAACAGTCACTCTAGTAATGTGTTCACCTGCACTAAGGGGAAACAACCTCGGCAACTGAAATGATGAAAAATTAATTAAATTAATTAAAGAGGGAGGATTGTGATCTATCGTTGGACTCAAAAATGAGCTGAATGCTTAGAAAGTAAAAAGCTTACTAAGCAGTTCTACTAACAGAAACAAACAGTTCTATATGTTAACTTCATCTTGTGTTTAGTCTGAGAGGAACAAAGCAATCCCTGGAAAAGACAGACAATATCCTCCCACACACTTAGCAGCACAAAAGATGGGTGACACTATTATAGTGGAAAACCTGTGCAGTTCATGTTACACATTTCATTTAAACTGTGCAGAACAGAAATCTCTGCATACACAGAAACACTCTTTTGAGCTAAATAGCAGAGCTGTGCTGAATCCTTCAGTACTCACATTTATAACAGAAATAGCCTCCAGAGTCGACTGTTTATTTATCAATTGTTAATTGAGTTGATGTTTACTCACGATTGTAAACAGATGATTAATTTATGGCTGAGTTTTATTACTATGATAGTGAAGAGATCATTAGAAAGAAGGATTGTAATAGGGTTCTCTGCACTTGTGAGGCTAGTAATAAAGATTGACTATTATAATTAGATAAAGCTTTGTAACAAATACTATTAAATTGAATCTGGACTTTATTTAAATGCACTGGCCTGTTATCTAAAATGTATTAGCAGAGTGTGTGGGTTAAGTAGAACCCCTGCCTACACTGTTTACTGTCTCCTTCAGAGATTAAAATGGCTCTATACTCGTTGGTTAAATGGCAATATTATGCATTATGCATGAGTGTTATTTCTATTGAAAACTCTAAAAATATTATTGTAAAACAAGAAAAATATTGTATTTTCTTTCAATTTTAACCTGAGATTGTTTCAAGTTTTAATTTTGATGATAGGCTAACTAAACTTAATTCCAGAAGGTAGCATTAGGCTTCTTCACGAATGAGTCTGTGCAGCACTTTTGCATAATTCTGTTTAATGGAAGTCAGAGTAAGACTTCTGTGGGAATCCAGTGACAGTGTTATGGAGCGTTTGATTTCTTAATTTTCACAGAAGCATGGAAGGCAACAAAAGAAGGTGAAGTCGGATGGGATGAACATTTAAAAGTGTGGACCTATATCTATCCCACTCCTCCTCTCCTGTCTATTTTTCTTCTTCCCCTGCACCTTCTTGGAAAAGAGTCTATTATTTCTCAAAAGTAGTCCAAATTGACTAGAGCTCTATGAGATTTATCTGTTGTTTTAGAACATACATTTAAGGTGAAGAAGCTTTTCTTTGGCCCATTTGTGGCTACAGATGTAATGTGAATCTAGTGAGAACAAATAGGGGAAGAATAGGTGGATATTTTAATAGTATTTTAACATAGGATGGGAAGAGATATAGACAGAACCTGCAGCTGTAATGTAAACATCATTTTAGCACGCTGGGCATTTCTAATTGAAAATGCAATGGCATCATAGGAAACAGTGAAACATTACAGGAACTATAGAACCAGACCTTTTTATAAACCTTAATAGGTTACACGGTAATTACTCTGTGGTTTCATGAAAACTGAATGCAAAATTTCCACTCTTTTTTGTTAGATTCAAGGATAGAGAGACATTCTTCTCACCTTCCATGGCCTGAGTGCTTAAAGGCTTAGCATCTTCTGGAGTTGCTTCAGCTACAGCCTGTCAAATTCAGAACTCTCAGGCTATGCAAAAATGCTCTCATCCTGATAGGTGCTGAATCTCAAATGAAGATCAGTGCTTGCCAAGCACCTATCAGTATCTGTTTCCAAATCACCACAAAGCACTTCTCTGCTCAGCTGAGACTTGAGACCCTTATAATATTTATAATGGAGAAAGAAAAGCTCTTGCCCTGTGGTTTGAAAGGGTTCCCAGGGGGCTGTGCAGTTGCTGCTGTGCTGCTCTGCTCAGAGACAGGATGCTCTCACAGTCAGCAGAACTGATGAGTCTACGGTCATGTTGCTACCCACGTCTAAAAGTTACTCAAGTAATTTAGGTCTGAGAAAACAGTCTCTGGGTTACTTTCATTCTCTTTGAGACATTTCTTTGTTGGAAGAAGAGGTTTAGAATAGATTAATTTATGTAAAGTATTTGATTACTAAAATGATATTTAGAAGAAATGTTGAAGCCCAAAAGTTAAAAAATAACAAACTGGGGAAATGATTGAGCTACAGCTTTCTTACACAAAATGCTGTCCCCCAGTAGACGGAAAATGTGAAAAATTTAAATGCTTTTCATAGAAATTACTTGGAAAGAATTAACAATGTCTCAAAATAGTCTCAGAAATGCTCTGGACATGTTCATGGAAAGTTTCCATAGAAAGGGTCTTCTAGTTTGAGCCTTGCACAGCAAGCGGAGAGAGCCTTTTGATCTTGACTGACTTGATGGGACATGGGATGAAGCGGACTTTAATCACAAATGATTAATAAATAATTCCCAAAATATGATTTGTCTTTCCTAGAGAAAGTAATTCTTTTAAACTCTGTGGGGAAAATAGAATTTTTTAATGCTTTGTATAAATCTGTTGGCAAGTGTTAGCATTATCAGTTTTCACCAGCACTCTGTCCCATGGCTGTCCATGTGACTATGCTGAAAAGGAAGCTGTCATTCTCAAACTACTCACCTGCTCGCCTTCTGAAACAGTGCAAAGGAAGATATTAAAAAAGGGTGGGACAGGAACTCAAGAGGGAAGCATCCAAGAATTAATTTGAAGGCAAAATAGAGAAATGTAGAAAAAATTCCATCTAAAGCTGACTTTGAGAAACCTACATGTAAGGAATACCTTTGAAGAAACAAATGTGGATTGGGCAAAACTGTGATCCTATTTAGACTTTGTTCCTTTATGTGAGTAAAACATGTTCTTTTCCCCCTGTGTGAAAAATGTGTGTTCTGAAGCCCAGGGTGAGTTTTGAAAGGGTCTCAAGGAAGCAAATTAGCCAATTGTGGGCAATGCACAGAAATCCAGAGCTAATGAGGGAAAACTGGATTTCAGATCAAATTTGTATGGAAATAGCTACAGGTTGTTTCTCAGAAGCAGTTGGAATTGGCCAGACACAGGGATGATACTATTCCTTATGAACCGATCAAGGTTTCTGTTTTCAAAATAATATAATAGTGTTGGTGGAAAACCTTTCATAGAGATTTTAATTTTCTTCCTTGAATGTGTGTCCTCTTTCAAGTGCCTGGTAAGAGTGGTGCTTGTATTCAGGATCTCAGTTGCAATGAACCAGTAATTTGCACAATATTTTTTTCTCTTAAGACTCCTGTGGAAGGTGTAAAGGAAAGGAATTTTTTTTAAAATTTTTTTTTCTTTTAATAAGATAGAATTTAACTTGTAGAAAATAAGTCATTGTTATTGCTTTATTCAGCTTTCTGCTATTTCTTTGGATTTAGATCTTTTATTGTTAGGTTACATACTCTGGAGACATTAAACAAGGGGGAAAAAAAGTAAGCATTCTTTATAGAAGTTTATGAAAACTGGCACATAGCTGGCATGTGAAAAGCTGTCATGATAATCAAATCTTTGATAGATTTGACAATGATATGCTTGCATAGATAAGTCCATGCAATCTCAAAAGACATCAAATGGGTACTTAAATCCTTTCGAATATAGACCATTTTATTAAGTTGCTGAACATAAAGCATAGAAGAATTAGATCATTTTAGCTAGTCTATATAGAGCAACTACAACTTGACTTGTTTTGTTTTCTTCTAATCTTCTTCAAAGTTTCCAGGCCAGCCTTTCACTGAAGAATATACAATATTCTAGTTGTTTGGTAAGTCTTGCAGCAAGAAAAGAAGAAAGAGCAGCATAGTACAGCTGGTGTTTTTAAAGTAAGTAGTTGTTTGACAGCCGTGGAGATATTATAAATATAATTCATTGAGCAGGACTCTATGAGGAAGCAGAAGTCCCTGTTGGAACTACTCCACAGTTTTCCAGCTGTTATCTGTTTTCTTCACACAAGGAGGGCTTGCATTGCATCTTAAGCCTTCAAGAATGTATGGTGCACTGGATATAGTGTGTATTTAACTGTGGACTGGAAAATGAAGCCAATGTAAACTTCAGTTATTGCTGGGCCTTTTCATTTTTCTGACATCAGACACAAAAGGTCATGACTGCTTATGTCCTATTGAAAACAGCAGTAAAGATTCAAAAACCTAAAAAGTGGCAGTGCCTTAATTAAACACTTCCAGAGAAGCACTCTGTTTACAAGTGCAACCTGTAGCTCTGTCTGTATTCCTATGCCATTCCTTACCATGAGGAGATTTGGAGACATGTGGAAGGAAATAGCCTGCATCTCCAAAACTGAATGGTATTGAACAGTCTTTATTTCCCCCTTACTGGGCAGTGTCTCTTCAGACAAACCATCCTGCGAGCCTGTTGTCTGTCTGCCTGGGGTGGAGCCTTGTTTTGTTTTGTAGGACTGAAAATTGCACATAAGGGTGGAGCAGAAGTGTTCAAGATCCCAAAACTCACTATGGCGTTGTGATCCAGTATGCAGTGTTGGTCCTGTTGTGCCTGATACGCATTTTTACAAGTAAGAAAAGCTAGAGCAGGATCACTCAGTGTTATAAAAGAACTGCAGAGTGAAGGATTAGCTCAGCTGATGTTTGTTCTTTCTAATACTTTCTGTTTATGTGAAGGGAAGGAGGTTGTCATTTGTATTACAGTCTCAAAGAGTGTGTAAGATTGAAACAAGATGGGTTTAAATGAGGAAAAGACGATCATTTGCAACAGAGAAAAAACTTTGGATATTTTTTTCCAAGTTGAAATGGAGAGAAACAAGACACTGAATCCAGCAGAGTTTCTAATTGATTTGGAAAAGAAAATCACTAAATACCTATACATATAGCTAAAAAGAGAGTAATCTCAATCAATGTAGAATAAGTATTCTATTTATTCAGCCTGGTGAATAGTAGAAGAATGAAAAACCAAAAGAAACCTCAATTAGAATGAGAAAATTGTAGTAAAATATGTGCTGAAAACTATTCACTGGTGGTGTTGTACATTGCCATGTCTTATCACAAATTTGTAATATAAATTCTTTTATCTAATTCAAACACTAGAACGGATGAAGAAATTTTATTTTATGACTTTAAATTAGTATCACTGTAGAAGAGCTGTTAAAGAAGGTTAAAAAATAAAAACATATTTGTGAGCTTTTTTTAAAAAAATCACTTGGTATGATATTTTTCACCAAATGTTTGTTTTACAATGTTTTACATAACTGAGAGTCATTGGCTTTAGATTTATTAAAGATATATAATAGCTTGAGGAACTGCCATTGCTTACTAATTATCCAAAATGTAATTAAAATTTGGCTCAGGTGGTAATTTTTTCCTTCTATTGAAAGGAAAAGAATTGTTTCTCTGAGACATTTGAGATGCTTTGAAGTTAGTTTTTAATTAACATTCTTGCATCTGTCTCAAAACCAGATAGTAGTCCTGTATTATTGCTTAAAGATATAAGTAGATGTTCTATTATTTCAATTTCTTTTATTTCTCTTCTTAACAAAGGACAAGAAAAAGCAGTGATCACTAAGTAAGAGAAGCCAAGTGTCTTAGAAGTAACTGAAATTTGCAATATTTTCTAGGACAGAGGTTACCATGTTGTCACCCTATACTTCACAATTGTAAAACATATTTAATATAAATAGTTGAAAAAATCCTCTCAAGTATAGCCTGTGTAACCAAGTCTTTGTAGTCAAAGGGCTTGTTCAAAGAATTTGTTTTTGGAGTCTGGATTATCTGGAATCTTATTAATGTTTTATTTCTAAAATGCTATATCGGATTTATGCATATTGCTGTCCAACCTAGTGCTGCACTTATTTGATATGTTTAAATAATTGGAAAATACTGTCTTTGGTTTGGTGCTGGTTTTTTTGGTTTTTTTTTAATATCCCAAATGCTAAATATAAATGAAGGCACAGAATTCCAGAAGAGGCTTAGTGGATAAGCTATCCTTTTGGTGCTCATTTTCAGTAAAATTTTGCTCTCATCTCATCTGTGTTCTTTAAAAATTCTAGTCAAATTATATACAGAGGAAGAAAAAAGCTAACATCTCTCTGATAAATACAGTATCATTTGGTTTGAGAGAGGTCAGGCAGTGGGGAAGTCACAGGATTCTGATCTGTCTATTAAAAATATACTTTATTTGGTTTCTGAGTGCTGAGCTGGTGATGGATGGTTCAGTCCAAATGTTAGCTTTGTGTACTGACACTCTGTGTCTCTGACATACTTTGAACTCTGGATGAATTTTTATATGGCTTTACATGAGTACTCATGAAAACAGGAGTGAGCTATTTCATTGCCAAAGCTCAGGTGGCCAACCTGGTGCAACTGCTATAATTTTTTAGGTGGCTTGAGATATACAGTTATTATCCAGCAGTGGGGAACAATGAATGTGTTAATGGTGAGACTGGTAGGGCTGCATTTGAGATATTCCCAACAAACACCTTAGTCAGCAGTCACAAGTGGGTAAAAACACCTTTGACTGTGAAAAATTCCACAAATGTTTGATTGGGTTTTTTACAGTAGTTTGTCAAATAACTTTAGCTGATGCTTAGTTCTCAGCAGCTGCAAGAAAGTTTGTTCAGAGAAAGCTGAACTTGTGTAAATGGAAGAAGAAAAGAGTCTACCGAGTCTTTGAGTTGTGTTTTCAAACTGTAATCATTAGCTTTCTCTTTGCCGGGAATTCCTGATCAGTAAAGAGATCAGAGAGATTTTTGCTTCATTCTTAAGGCCTGTTGTTTCCAGGATCTGGGCTTTCATGGTCTGTCTCAAGCAGAAGTATTTGCAGAATGCCTTTATGAGAGATTTGTTCCTAAGAGGGGCTAAACCTACTAAATTTTTTGCTGTTTCTGCAGCAAACCCATGCAGTACGACAGCTTGTTTCTTCAGGCTTTGTTAAATCCCTGGACACTTTATTGAAGGAATGGTTGGTTATGGCAAATGTACTTTAGCTACAAGTCCATTTCCCAAATGAAATAACCACGTGGTGGTGAATATTTGAAAGCTTTGTAGCACAGTACAAGACCCAATAAATGGTATTGCTGGCATACACATGTATTTGGTGGGCTGTGGAAAGGGGAGATGTGGTGAAAGGGACAATGGACACATGATTTCCAGCCAAATAGTCACTGATGCAGAAGCCCTCTAAATAATGCAGATTGTGTTGCAGTCTAGCCCTGGAATCTCTACGAAGCTCTGTTTTTCCCCCTCCTGTCACAGCTAAGTAGTGAATTAAATTTCTTTTTTTGGCACTGTGGGGTTGTGCACTGAGAGAGAGATTTTTACCTTAATAAAAGAGTGAGACGGATGTGCAACAGGCAAAAGTACGAGACCAGGGCCAAGTGAGTAAATCCCACATGAAAAGCATAGCTCTGAAAAACCCTGCTGTCCTGCCATCAACCGGGCAGATGTATGGTCTGATGATTGGGGCAAACATGTTAATTACAGTTTCTCACATCTCAAGTAGTAATGAAACTTTTTTTATTTTAAATCTTATGAACTGTAGATTTAATTATACTTTCTTTTAAAACTAGACAGTTTTGTTCAGATCAGAACAAAATTTTGAAATATATTTTTGAAATGTTATTAAAGATGAAAGACTCCAAATCAGTGCTGCTTTAATTAGCTGGGATGAATAGATGAAAGAAAAGTGATTTCTAAGTAGATTAGTTTCAAGATAAAATATTTCATTTTATTAATGTTTGACCAAATCTGACATATACATTTTCAGATTTTTAAGGCATGTGAACAAGACCTGATGCTATTAAACACAGGATTTCTTCAGGTTTGAGGCAATGTGGTATGCCATGTGATCCTGTGAAATATCATTTGTGATTTTCAAGTTGACATTGAAATGAAAGTTAAAAGAGCATTAGTATATTGCATGGATTAATGGAATCAGAATTATCTCTAGCTGTCTTGAACATGTTTTAGGAATCTACTGTAAACTGCATTCATCAGTGGAAAGCTGGATCAAAGTTTGATGAGACAATATTTCTATTGTGTTACAAAAAATGAAGTTAGATTGTCACAAGTAGTTTTCTACGTTGTAACAGCCTCTGTATTTATATTAAGGATGGAAGGTTCCGTTTTCTAATGCTTTTATTTTTACATTTACCATTGATTACAAAGATTATCAAAGTAAACTTTTGTGGGTTTAATACCAAATCTTTTAAAAATAGTTTGGCAGGGAACTTGTACAGGTATTTAATGTCTTTAGAATACATCTTTGATTTCAGTGTGTTAGGGTTGTGGAACATGCTTGTCTGCTTTTGACTCTTTGAAGATGCCCCATACACTTCTTTCAGATCAAATCACACCTCACAAAAACACTTAATTGAGTCCAAGTTCCTCTTTTGTTGGTCTTCAAAAGCATTAAAAATAGTCACTGAAAATAAGCCGTGCTTTTAGGGGAGATACAGTGTGAATTGGATCTCTGTGAAGCTGTTTAGAAAACACATTTCTTATTTAAGGTTATCTTCACTCATTTCTTTCAGTATCATGTGAACATTTAACAAAAAAAGCTGACATTCCTATCATAGTGCTGTGTGTATTCTTCTCCTGTCCTATGCAGCTATTTCCCACATTTGTCAAGGCAAAGGTTGAAGGGGGGTATGGACAAGGGAAATAGGTCTCCCATTCATTCCTATCTGTCAGGAGTTCACTTTGTCATGATAACATTCAAGGAGTATATTTATCTATCCTGCTACTGGAGGTTAAAGCAAGGGTAAAGAAGGAGAAGGGAAGAAATCATGCATTAAAAGTTTACAAATTCTGCTGCAAAAACTGTAAACAGAAAGAGGCTTGCAGTGGAATGTGTAAAATACTGCTGCATTGATAGCGATGGGGCGGCGGGCTGCCACAAATCCGCTCGTATAAACAGAGGAACTCTTGCTGCAGATTGGGTCTGTTTTGGCTTAAAGTCTGAGGAACACATTGCTTTCAAAGTGAATTCTTAGGTGTCACTTCCCATAACTTATAGCAGAAGATTACAAAGCTACTGATATAACATATTAGTTTGATGGACAGAATTATACCCCCAACGCTTCCTGCTCTCCCCAATGACGCACACTAACTTAGTGTGCTGTGACAGCTGCCTTGATTTACCACCAGGCTGGGAGGCCAAGTGGGAGAGGGAACATTCACATGAACGCAGGGGCTGATACTGGCCCACAGCCTAGTTTATAAAGCTGCCCTGTAATTCACCACAAATGTGTCACCATTAAAAGGGAAAAAAGGATTGCAGATAATAAATACTCTTTAATTTATTAGCTAACAACAAAGAGATCAGAGCCAGTTGTGATGTGATTGTTTGACATAATATTGTCAAGGAAAAAAGCTAAGTTGACCAAAGATGTATATTACACATTCAAGCAGATGCATCAACTCTTGGCTTGTCACAAGCAGAGCTAAACAAAACGCCAAACAGAGGAGAGAACTGGCAAACAGCACAGTCATTTATCTCTGAAAGAGACATATTCAAGAGCAAGTGAAATAAGACATAGTTCTTTGGACTTGGTCAAGGGCCAAGTTCTAACTATTATAAATTAAATGTTTTGTGTATTGTATTTGGCAACTGCAGCAGCTCTTACCATCTTGGTCATGGTAGGAGAGTGTTAGATTTTCCTGTCTCCTTTTGCCAGAATGATGGCTTTTGTTGTGGGGGACAATATTAGAATGTGCCTGTGCATACCAATAGCCACAATGCATGCTATGAAAAAGGCATATAGAAGAAGAAAGAAAACTTTAAGTCATGAATCTCAGAATCTTACTTTCTGGACTGTCTAAGTTTACAGAATATAGTCATCAATATAATTATTTCAGGTTCATATGCTTTTAATCAGAGTTTTGAACTTCATAATATATTTTGAGGAAGCTTTGCTTTTGGTTTTGTATGAGTATTGTTCATACCATCACAGTTAGCTTGGTGTCAACATTTCCATTATAAATTATGCTTAAGTATTTTGGATGTCAGATGTAAAAAATTTTGCCCTGATTTGAAAGCTGATGCACAGAATCAGAGAATGCAGATTACATGTTTATGCAAGCCCATGCGCATTTAAAAAAAAATTAGATTCATTAATGTTACCCCAGAAAACAGATATCATGTTACACTGTCCCAAATGAGTCTCACCAGTGCTGCTCATTATATTCTAATATTGGAAGCAAGTAAATAACATGCGCAGCTCCAGTTCTTGGTTGTTTGTCATTCAGCACAAAGCTGAAGTGGATTCAGTGGAGTATTTCCAGATGTATTGCTGTCCATCTGAATGCCAGCATTTCCAATGGTGTAAGCTGGTCTGGATTCTGTATGATACTTTCGTATGCACACGCTTTCAGACATGTTAAACATGTAAATCTGTTGCTGAAAAGTATGTTGATTGATTTTTTTTTCATATTATTAGAGCAAAGAGCTGGGGGATCAGGTATTATGTAGGGCACTTTTATGGGACTGTTGTAAGAATGTAGTTCTGTTTCCTCACCTCTCCACCTTTCAGAAATATAAAAACTTAGGCAGTGTTATGTTACTTGTATTAAATAGAAAATGTTTATTTCTGGGAAAATCATGCCAGCACAAGACCTGAGAGTTATTTAAACTCTGAAGCAAAAGCTCAAGCCAATTTTTTGAAGTACATGGTCCTCATGCTGAGTCTTTGCATGGGTATAAAAATTATCCTATAGTTAAATATCCATGAAATTATTTGCTTCAGCATCAGAAACATTGTCCAACAATCCTGAAAAGACTGAAGTATTGGAATTTTTTCTGCTTTTAATATAATGATATTTTCTCGTAAACTTCCACAGAATTAATTTGGAATGAAAATTGAAACTCCATCTATATTCCTCAAGGACTTGCCTTTTCTCCATTCCTCTTGAGAGCTAGATCATACATTAGTTCTCCAAAGCAAGAAAGGAAAGGTGCAATGCACACTGAGGAAACGTAAGACACTCAACTCATGGCCTCCTTTTTGGGAGGGTGAGAATTCTCTGGTAGATCCAGGTCAGCAGTTCGGAAGGTGAACATGCTTGTTGGCACAGTGGCACCCAGGACTGTCAGTGTGGGGCTGTCAGATGTGGAGCAGCCAGGGAATGGGAGCCTCTGTTGATGTAGTGATGGAGCAGAGGTCCTTCCTGCTGCACTTCCTAGCAAATTGAATGATCTCTGTCCTCAGGGCAACATACATCACGTGTCACCAACCTATCTGGGATGAGTAATTAAAGGAAACTTTTCAAATTATATCCTAAATTAAAAAGAGAGAAGGGGACAGGCTGTGCCAAAATTGATAACTTGCTCCATTTTGATGAGCAGGGCACTCAGTTCCCAGGAAGAGGGAACCAGCATGTGCTAAACATGGAAAATTGCAATTTGGAATAGAGTGCAGTATGGAGTCCACTTCATAGCATTCCTCAGGATAATAAATGGCAAGCCAGATGGATATAAAGTAGAGAGTACTTTACGCTTGGTTAGAGGTAATATATGCAAGTGTTTCATATTTATGCAAAGATATATGAAGAAAACCCTTCTGCTTTAAGATTTTGATGGTCTTGCAGTCCATCTCTTCATTCTCAAATCCAGGGGCATAGCTACAGATAAGGCCAAAGTTATTCTGCTGCTTATATGGCAAATAAATTTTGATTTTATTCTTATTTACATTATTATCAACATTGTTTTTACTAATATGAAGATAGTTAACAGTTTCTTACACCTTGTCTTCTGAGGCAAACTATTCTTAAAATCTCAAATGCTTTTAGTAAAAAGAAATGGAGATGTAAATTTTCTCTTCTTATGTGTGCAAAAAATCCCTCAAGTATGCCTGTATCCATCTTCAAATTGAACAAATGGAGAAAAAGAGAAGGAATCTACATTTCAGTAGTATTAAATCTATAGGCTAAAAAACATAAAACTGTTTCAAAATCATTCAGCCTGATTTTCAAATATTATGTTCTCTAAATGGGGAGTTATGTTCTTTAAATGCTTGGAGTTTGCAGTTTTGTTTCCTTACAAAATGGAATTCCAGCTGGTATTCCTTAAATTCATTAAAGACCATAGAAAATATGAAGGTGAAAGATAACATATAGGAGACTATTCTAGTTACTTACAGTTTTAAATAAAAAATTATATTCTTAACTCCCACTGAAGATGACATTTAGAAATTCAAACACAATTCAAATGAATTCAACAGCACACCATGGTGTCTTCTAGGAATGATTCTTTATAAAGCTAAAGACAAAATTGTATGTTTTCATGCTTATTAACAGCACCACATTATATTTTACATCACTGCTCTTTAAATACAAGGTATCTTAAGAAAATTTGTGCAGGAGCAGATAAAAACAAATCACATTAATATCACACAAATACGCTAAAAAAATTAGAATCAGGATGTAAAACTGTTTCAAACAGACATTGATGTGTGCTGGAACACATGACAAAATGGACGTAGCAGATGAAGAAATGGATACAACATGCTGAGGGCTTAATGTAACATGGAGCAAAATTGATATACCTCTTACTGAAATAAATAAAACATGGCATAATATATACATTTTAATGAATTGAATAAAGCATGTAAGGGAATTGATTAGAAAGTGTACTGAACTGAGAAGCATAAAATAAAACATAACATAAAATAAAACATAATATTATGGATTTAATCAAATAAAAATATAAGTGATTGAACTATATTCAAATTACTAAAAAAAAAGGGCTGGATTTAAACTGTGCTGAATTGAAGTAAAGAAAATATGGGGTGTGTCAAGCTGAGTTAGCCCTGGGTATGAGTCCATCAGGGTCATGTGGCTCATTTCATTGTTCAGCTGCATGCCATGGAGAAAATCATTAGGGTACAGAATTTGGATAAAGAAGGTCTGTGATTCATATCTGCCTCTACCAGACAAACTTTTAATCTGATTTTATCAAAGCAACTTATTCTCTCTCATGTGCTTTTTATCTCACCTTGTTTTGCTCTTCCTCTTTCCCCACCTTTATTCCTCCCTTTTCCGTTTTCCTCTTCTCTCCTGCCTCCTTTTCACCATCCCACACATGCTCCTCTGGGTTCTCACGTGCTCTTTCCCTTGTCTGCACACTTTCTCCCTTTCACTTCTCATCCTCTCTTTCTCTCTCTTTCTCTCATCCTCACACTCCTTTGCTGTGAGTATCTCTGGCATTTGCCTGCTCCTGTCACACATTTCCTCTCTCTTTCTTTTTTCCCCTCTGAATATTGTCTGGGTTACAATGACTACCATGTCCTAGTTCTTTCTTAAATATATAAACAATTGAGAGGATTGATAGACGTGATTGCCAGATTAGATTTGATTTGAAGCCAGATATGAAAATCCCACTCTTTTGTGTGATGATTATGTACATAAATGGAAATTTTGCAAAAAACCCCATTTCTCTTAGGCCTGTTTGCATTTAAGCAGCCATCCTCCCTGCCCCACTCTTCTCATGTTAGTCAAAACTTGAGTTTAAATTGATATGTAGAGCCTGAGTTTGATTGAGGCACTTTTCTCCTAATTCAAGCAATAAAAATCAGACCTGAGATATAGATTTTACTTGTTCCATACTGTGAATATATAATCCATGTTTTGGCTGTGGTATTGAGCACACAGATTCATTGGTCTCATTGTTTTTCTTTGGTTTGTTTATATCACAAGCTTTAAAAAAAAGACCCTGTACTTCAAACTTTGCCAAGACAGATTTTCACCTTTCAGTTTTCTTTTCTTTTTCTTCTTTCTTTCTAAAATTCACCCATTAAAAGTCTTAAAGTTGGAAGGCAAACAAGCTCCTATCTTTGTAGTTTTATTTTATAGCTATTAATCTCGGACTGTAAATAAAAAAACTATATTCCTGCCAAAGCTGGCTTCAGAAGTTTGCACTATTAAATTCATTTTATTGTTACTCTTTATTCTAAATAATGTGTTCGTTCTGGTTTAACCCATCTGATGATGACCTGGTAATTTTCTAGTGAAGTAATACTTGAGATAGGAAGTCCTCAGCTAAAGAAAGAGGGACAAGAGAAGCTTGATTTTGCTTGTTTCGTATTGGGTCTGTGTGGAAGGAATTTGACTTTTGTAGCTGTATGGTCATGAACTGTTAAAAGAAAAACGATGTTTAAGGATTTTTATCTTCAAAGAACATCAAAGTGTGTGTATCAGCAGAATACCTGAGTTCCTCTTCCAATAATAAAGCTGCTAAGCTGTCTCTGTTTTGGGAAGTGCCCCAAGGTGACAGGCCATGTACAGCAAAGTAATAGATGCTGAAAGCTCTCTGTCTCCACTAGAGGCACTGGAGTAGCTGAAAGGTGTACTTAGGTTTATATTTTGTATTACACAGACAAAATGCATACACAGAGTGGTATCTGGGTGGAGAGTACACCACTTTGAATGGTTGCTTTGTAGAACTGGCAGAACATTTATTTGTTTTAAAATCGCTTTATTAGAGAGCACAGGTAGTTCTATCAATTCACCCAGAATTCTTGAATCTGTTTTCCAATAAGTATACTCTAAATCAGTATTTGTTTATTCATAAAAAAGAAGCATGATGTTATTAAATATTGCCCTGCCCTCCCAGGAACTTTGGATTTGAAGGGTGTAGTAGATAAATCATTTAGAAGCGTAAGTGTTGAAGATAAACTGATTCTAGAAAAAAAAAAAGGGGGGGGGGTTTAGAAAGCCATCTGTGTGCTTTTCTTATTTGATATTTTATAGAATCCTGTTATATTTTGTATTTTACATATTTAAATAGCTGTTTTCTATCTCTGCTTCATTTTAGTGTTATGCTGGAAGTGTTTGCAAGTCGTTGAGGGGTGTTAGTCAGGAGAGGTACCTTTATCTGGTCTTGTGAGTCTTGAAGCTTAACAGTAACTGTATCAGAAAGCTTGCAGAATGCCCTGTGTGCTGTAGCTTTAGCCACCTTAGATTTTGTTTTACTCCCTAACAAAAATTTTTCTCCTAAGCCCAGGTGGGCTGCTGCACAGACTTTGAGCAGTGACCTCCAGCTGCAACTGTCTCTTTCTCTGCTAGGATGTCCTGGGACTTTCTTCTCCCTTGAATTTTGTTTTGTTGCTATTTTCAGTTGATTGTGTATTAAAAAGTTCTCATGCAGTTGCCCTGCACCATTCATTCTGAGGGGTAGCTTACCGTATATCAACAGAAAAGGGAAGAGTCTATTTCTAACTTAACCTTTTGTGCTTATCTTTGACACTTGTTGACCATTCCAATCCATTAAACAAGCGTTAGTCAACTATTTCAGTATACTGAGAACAGCCACAACTCTCCATCAAATGGAAAGACATTAAGCTTTCACAGCAGGAATCAGACAGCCTTCAAAATGTAAAGGAATCTGTTGTAATTTTTAAACATTCAAACTGTATTAATTCCCATGACAGTTATCCCTTAAGTCATTTCAGGCAGTTGCACACTTCTCAACTTTCACAGCTTTCATGTGGAGATCATGATTTTTTTCTGATTGAAATATTTCCCCCGCCTCTCATACTTGTATTCATACTGGGAATGTTTTGAATCTGAAAAAATTACTTAAAGAAGTTCACAGGTAACAGATTAAACTACCAGAACTTCCTTTGATTGGCACTTAAACTGTGAGTTTTATGATATCTAATGCTCTTGGTTTAAATGGATTGGCTGATACTGAGTAATTTTCACAGACAGACCCACCAACTCTTAGTTCACTCTAAGCTTATTTGATATATTTTAGTAAATTCCTGAGGTTAATACGAGTGAGTGAACTAAACAAAAAAAAAAAAAAAAAAAATGTTTTCACTTGCCTAGTCTCTTCCATAAACTCCCTTTCATAAACTCCATTCAAAAGCTGTTATTTTCATAGAGAAATTTGAAGTGGTTGTCTGCTCTGGATTTGGAAGCCTAATCTGAGGAGTATATTGTTTGTGTTCTGATTTAATTGTTCTTTTCTGGAGCAGTTGAGGGAGTAAGTGAAAATTGAGTGTGATTGAAGCAAGCTAACAGAAGGTATATGCATAACTTGAATGTAATGCATCTGCTGTAATATTTTTTATGAGCCAGCCTTACAGTGGCTTTGACTGCTGACCTCTGAAAACGTAGCCATTATGTAGTACCAGTCTGGAATTTACTTCCCCGAACATTGTAATCTTTGCTTGCAGTGTGGATCATCTTTTCCCGTTGCCCTTTTTACCACTGGGCTAAGTTATCCAAGTGTATTTAATCATTTTCATTTTTTTAATAGTTTTCATTTTTGACACTGGGCCTGCATCAAGGACATCACTTCACTTCATTTCGAACTATGGCCACAATGACTATGTCCATTTCCAACTACCATAAACCAGTCATAAATCAGGAAAAAGTGCCGCGCTGCTTAAAACTGCTGAAATGAGCTTTTGAGCATTATGCTTACAAGAATGTCAGCCTGCCACAAAGTAAATCAGCAAAGTGTCCTTAAACCTTTGTTGCATCAGGGAATCTCTGACTTTGTGGCTTGAAGCCTGGTTATTCATTTTACTGCCCTATTTCCTCCCATCGCAACACACACATGTGATTATTATTTTGTTTGGACACTTCATCATGCTTTTTCTGCTTTATTTATGGCTGGTAATTATAGGTTTTATTGCTTACTCCTCTTTAGATTTTGTCTGAATATATTAAATGAAACTTCTGGTGACTTCTAGGCTCTGAAAGGCCACAGATTTACATTAATGCTCTAGGAACTGTGAGTTTATTTTGCAGTATTACTAGATGCTAATTCTACAGATTTACAATACCTATTCCTGCCTTACTTGAAATGTTTTATCTCTGCTTTTTGAGGTCAAAGTTCATGTGTTGGAAGCAATCATCCCCACAGATTGCCACTTAATATTATTGCTGGGTAGTGGGGCAGCATCAGATCTACTGGTTATCTTTGCACTGTTTGAATCTGCCCTGATGCTATTTGGCTCTGAATTATTCTCTCTTCTGAACATTTGCATGAGCCCATTGTATTTCTTGTTGCTTGCTATTCACTGTCATGGCAAATCACTTTTGTTATTGTCCAGCTATTGCTAATCTCTCTCTAAGGTGATATGGTAGTGAAATGTATTCCCTGATAGCCCTAAGATCTTGTAAGAACCTTCTAGGAGTTGGGTTCTTGTCCAGTATAAGGAGAGGCTGTGTTTCACTGAAATCTTTAAAGCAGCCAAAAGCTGAGTAGGAGTAGGTGGCAGGTTTAAAAGTCCCAAGTAGTATTTCCATTGCCAAGCAACAATTTATTCCTGCTGCTACTGAATCCCAAGAAGTTGGGGAAAAGGAGGTTGTTCAGAAACAGCTCACTGTGGTTTGAAGTTACGGAAGTGACTTCTAGGCAATTGTACTTGATTGTGATTACTTAATTGGGGTTTGAAATTTCTTTCTGCCTCTGTTTCATCCTTTCTGACACAGTAGGGTTAAGAGTAATTTTTTTTCATCAATTACTGACCTGATATAGCAAGTTTGATGCATCAGAATAGATGAGATACAAAGTTACAGTGTCTCAGTTTCTCCTAAACTTGTGTTTAATCTCTGGGTTTGTATATGAACGATCAGATTTCGGGATATGTCTGCATTCTCATGATATATATTATTGTCAGTTGCTAATGTAATTTAATCTTCAAACACAATTTAATTTTAAGTTAGATTTTGCACTGGGATTTTTTTTCTTCTTCACCATGACTAATAAAAAAACCCCACAAAAGACTTTTAAAAAAAAATTTGGTTATGAAATGTGTTTGGAGAATCTTCAGATGAAAACAATTTAGAAACAAGATAGGGAGGCTAGAGCAATAGAATGACAGGTAATTATTTTAAGGATCCACTGTATGGTTTATAAATTAAACAGCAGTTTACGTATACAATAATAACCAATTCATTCTATGATGAAAGAGTACATGTTTGAGTTTTATGGAATATACATTACATTTTTTATTAACAACAGCATATCTAATCCTGATTTCATGAGTGAAAGTTCCAATTTATCCTTAAATTTTTGCCTTAAGTACTATTTTGGGAACTTATTTTTCTACATGGAGAGAGAAAGAAATCACCTGAAAGCAATGTATTCTGAGCTGCATTTGTGGAATATTAGTTTATCTTAAATCTGTTTTAAAGTAGCTGCAAAGTATTCTTAGAAGAGGAATGCAAGTCAGTCTTGTCTATTTTCTTTTTTGGAGTGTCTTCTTGTAACAGCCTTTTCTTGTTTCCTTCTATTTTCCAATTGTCTTTGCTGAGGTGGATAGGTTTGTCATACAATGTTCATAACAGTGACAAAGAAAATCAAGTGTTAAGTAGGCCATAATAATTTGCATAATCCTTTTGCAAATCCTTCTAGGTGCATATTTGTTAATGACTTAGATATAACGTTAGGGGAATGTGATAGAAACAGCATATTAGTGGAAGCCTAATATTTCAGCTTTTTGATTTGTTCACAGCTAACTTTAACCACAGATTTATTAGCAAAGGCTATATTGATAAACAAATTTTTAAATCTTGTAACATTAAAAATAAAATCTAATAAATAATATCATGAATATAATTAACAAAATATCCCAACAGTACTATTTAAAGTGATTCATAGGTTTTGTCTTCAACTCATAGAGAATAAGAAAGCACTATATTGTGTGTTTTGGGTTTGCATGGGTTTGCCTCTCTCTCTCTCTCACTATAGAAAGTTCCTGAGTCATTGAAATGAAACAAAAAGCAAACTCCAGTGTAACATAAGTTATTTGTAAAGATGTTTTTTCCTGACTTTTTTTTTCTCTCTAAATACATCTGCCATGATGGCAGAGTCCAGTTGAACTGCCTGTACGGACACTTGTCACATTGCACTCCTCAAGGATTGGCCTGTCTGCTCTTCTCAGGGGTTCAGAAAAAGAAAGAAGGGCCCTGCAACGGTGCTAGAAGAAAAATACAACAGATATGAACACTATGAAAAGCCATGGAATACTGATGATTAATAATGCAGAAAAAATTATCTAAAGTGTCTAAATTACGGAAGGATTTCTGTCTGGTGTGTTCCCCTGCCTCCACTCCTGGTTTGTTTGTTGGGTTATTCTGTTTGTTTGTTTTTACCTTGCATAATCCGTTTCAGAGCTCAGGACTATAATGCCCATTTTTGATTTGTGTAATTTGTTCTGTGGGTTTAAATTTATTTACTCACATGGAGAAAGATGGGATACTGCTTCTTAATTAAGTAAATTTACACCTGGAATGAATTATTCTTATGTATAAAGAAGCAAGTGAAGCATTCTGAAGGATTGCTTATGCTCCTTTAAACAAGCTGTAATTTTACCAAACTCAATGATTAATCAAAACAAGATTGTTCTACTCACAACAGCATCTTCAGAAATCATGTTTTTTATTATGTTACCTTACCTCAAAATAGTGTTCTTCAGTGGAATGAAGATGACATCTAAAAATAAGTATGTGACTTTTCTACAAACTATCTATTTTAATTCTTTTTAAAAATAAGGATTATTTGTGTTACTTCCAATTAATCTTTGGCATATTTTACTTGAGGCATTAGGGCACTAATGAATCCTGAGACATTCTGTAAATTGATCCAGTAACAGATTACATCAATAGTTGCTCATTCCATGTTTTGTCTTGTTTTCTGTCAGGATTTGGAGCTCTGTGCTCCTATTTTTGGTATCATCAGGAAATGGCTGCTATGTATTGTATTACCTCATACCCCTGCATGGAGGGACTCCTGTAGCAAGGAAGGAGCTCTGCCTGTTGTGCTTACCTAGTTATGGCAAGGAAATGTCACTGGTACTTGTGGGTGACTTCACAATCTACATACACAGGGATGGGAATCATATGATCTCAGCATATGTCTTGTCAAATATAATAACCATGCTCAGAATAGGAAATAATGTGGTGCTCTGCTGATTTTGTCCAGTTTATTCAGTAATATCACTGCAGTTAGAATTACCCTTTACTAACATACCTGAAAAGAAATTAATGGTGTCATATTTCTTGTTCCTCATCCCTCTTTGTACTGTCTCCTAACAGACAAAGTTATGCTTATCCAGCTCAGAAGATCCCTAAGCATTTGGGCATCTTTTGCCTCTTCTGGTTCTGCTTTGTGTCTTATAACACAGTGTTTGTGTGTATGGGAATTGAATTTTTGCAGCATGCATTTTAAATAATATTCTATGGCAGAACTAATGCCTGTGCCATAGCAAAACACCCAAATGTGGATAAATGAGCAGAGTAAAGAGCAGAAGAGGAGATGTAACAAGGAATTTGATTTTGATTGGTACCTAAGGGACACAGCCTTATAAGTAGTTTACCTCACCCTTTGAGAAATTTAGTAGCATGAATCCTCTGTAACCATCTTGTAGATTAGGATGGAGGACCAAAAGTGGGAGGCTTTTGCTAATGTATATATAAGGATTAAACACTGGAACATAGAATTTAAATTTTGAGCGAAATTACATATGGGATCAGCAGAACAGAACATGTTGATTTTCCTCAGTATTTTGGTAATTCCATTTTTTCCTTCTCCACTTTAAAGAGTCATGGGAAGTGGTTAGATGATTTTGTGATCATATGCTTCTCTTTCTTGAGGTTTTTACTTTGTTATTGAAACATAGTGTCATTAGTAGGAAATCTGTCCATTAATAAAATTTGAAATTTAAAATGGTAAATATGAATATTTTTGATGGCTGTCATGACTATAGTGCGAGGGGAAGACACTATAAAGTTTAATAAAATTTCAGCTAAATTGCTATTTTAGCAAAATACTGTTAACCAAAATTATATACCCATTCTGGAAAGTAGAAGGCTCCCACGTGGAAATACTATGCAGAATATGAAATTTTCCTTTTTCCCTACTTTGCATAATAAAGAAGACTTTTATACGATCTGTGCAGTCATCTTCAAATTATTTTTGTTTATCTAAAGTATTTTGGTAGCTCAATCTAGTTTTAGTAATTATCACATGCACATAAGTCTGCATTTTTTTCCCCAGTCACTTTTTTTTTCAGATTTCCTTTAAGGACTTCACAAATTCTTCCAGAAATCTTGAGTCTCAAAACATTTGGTGCCTCTTGGGATATTTAAAAGCCTACTGAGTAACATTGCATCAACTTCTAGATGGTATGTGAAATAACAATAATAGTAAAAAAGTTTATCCATTGCACAGAAAGTGCACAAGAAGTACTGCAATGTTTGCCATTATAATGTAGCTTAGATGGAGAATTACTCCCACATCACCACCACCACATCCTGCAGTTCATAAGCTTTAGCCTGAAAAGTCTTGTTTTTTTTTTTTAAGCTAGACACTAGATTGTGATATTTTATCTATTTCGCAATTGTTTTGATAAAATATTTCTTAATTATACATACTCATTCTTAACCGAGTAAGTCTAAGTAATTTTTTACCATAATCACTCAGAATTAGTTAAAGCACTGTTTGATGGTAACTTTGTTCTCAATTTTTGGGAGGGTTTTTTATTGCTACTCTCTTCCCAAACATTCTGCAGGTTATATCTACCATTTCTGACCCTTTTTTTTTTTCTTCCTTAGCCATGTTCCATTTTTCACTGAATTTTCAGTTTTCTCCATACAGGAGAGAAATGTAGGAAAGTCTTTGACTTGGAAGTACCTGATTATTTGATAGTAACCCAAGTAAAACTTACCTCATGTTTCTTCTTCTTGAGTAGTTTCAGAAATGCAGTTTCAAAAAGATACTAAAAATCTGCTTGTTTTTAAGCATGTTCCAAAGTATTTCTTCAGAAAAACATTTATCTGCTTCAGGAGCGGGGATAGACAGTGAGGGGTATTCAAGTGTTTTATTATTTGTACATTATTCTTTCCTAAATGGAAAATACTTTGAAATGTTTTTCTTGCATACTGTGTGAAGATTGTTCCAAACGCCATGAGCCATCTAGCTCCTAGACTTTGTTTTTTGTTTCCTTTTTTTGTCTCTCTCAAGAAAGAAAAATTGTCTTGAATCAGTCATTTGGAGAGTTCATAACCGATGTCAGATTAGTATAACTCTCAGAAAAAGGTCTAAAATAAACCAAGCTGACTCTTCTTCAAAAGAAAAAGAAAACAGTTGCCCTTAAAATGAAAACAACTGTCCTTCAGGCTTTCCACCCTTCACACGTTGTCTTTGAACCATTAGACTGCTGGCTAAGGTTAAGAGTGTAGCTTTGGAACATTTTAAAGAAAGATTCAAAGCCAACAAAAAACCACAAAACAAAAAACCAAACAAAAAAAACCAAACAAAAAAAAAAGAAAAGAAAGAAAAAGAATGAGCTGGAGATAGCTGATAGAGTCCTCTTCCCAATTGCCCTGGAACATCTTGCTAACTTCTAAATACAAAAAAAAAAAGAATTTTCCAACTTTCAGGCTCCCTAAATAGTTTTGATGTCATCCCTGAGTGATCAACTTTTTCCAGATGTTTTCTACCATGATTTCCTTTCCTTTCCTGTTCCACCACAGGTACAGTTAGTGTAAATTTTAAAGTTGAAGTTCCCTTGGTATAATTAAGAGTAATTTTTTTTCCCTTTTCTGACCTGTGATGCTTACTTCCTGAACTTCTATAAGGGCTACCTCTTTGCTATGAGAAGAATAATTGGAAGGTGGTATTCTCAGATTGGTTTGACTCTTTTCTCTTAGGCATTTTTTCCCCACTTGGAATTTCATGATGAGGAATTTCTGCTTTTTTGTGTTGATTGCACCGTTAATTATTAACCTTTCAAAGATTTATACAGCTTATTCATTTTATATTAATGGAATATATAATATTGATATCTTAATGAAAACAGAGTAAAAGAGTTGCAAAAAATGTTATAAACAAGTCACATCATCCCCAATGTCAAACCATTTTGTCCATTCTTCCTCTACTAAAAATAATCCATCTATATAGAGGCAAAAGCCACTCCATATTTTATTTAATCCTCTATTTTTATCCATTGTAAAAGGCTATTTGATCTCATGGTTAGCAGTGGCTGGGATATATTTGCTTTCATTTCAGGAAGAATGTGTGCATGGGGGAAGAGGGTGAAAGAAGGTTAAAATAAAAATTATGAAGTACTTACAAATGTGCATGTTCTCATGCAGACCACTTTTATGTCTATAATAACCCAAAGTAAGTAGCTGTATTCATGCCTCTGTCAATCTGCCCACTTTGATTTGTATGGAGGCCATAGCTTAAATTTTCCCTTGCACTGCACTGCTGACAACGTTTTAACTGATGTGAAGACTCCTTGGAAAGAATAGCTTTTATTCATTTTTGAGGGTGAAAAACCGTCCAATTATCTCCACCCACTAATTATGCCTATCTTATATGTTTTTGTGTTTATGTGATAAATATATATGCAAAATGCACTTTTAGGGGCTTGAAAACAAAATAATTTTAAAAACAAGTGTAATCAGCAGGGTTTTACTTACTGTAATTCTTGGCTTTGATAATGAGCTATCTTTTTCCTGAACAACAATTCTGTATCATTTGAAACACATTTAAATACAGTGTTGTGGAGGAAAAGTTGCTCATTTAAGTAGGAAATTTCATATTCTTGTGAAGTTTCTGTAATTGTATGAAGTTTATTTCTGTCCCCAGATGTCAGCAATCAAAATCTGCATAAATATATTTTGTGTAAATCTGTTGGCAGCTGCTCTCCAGTCAGGTTCCTCAAGATATTAGCCTGTCTTTGAGTTTATGACAAAGTTAAAAATTATTCATTAAACTGACCTGCAGTATATTCAGTAACTGTAAAATTGCCTTGCAGTTCTATTTGGTTTGTAGATGTGATCACGAGTAAATTTTTAACTTAATTAATTGGCCGTTTCTGTTGACAAGAAATTTATGTGGTAATAATTTGCTCGAAATAGATGCCGACTGTAGGAAATGAGATATCCATCATAGGCTTGTGTTCCACCAGCTGCACAGTGGCTATTATGAAAGTATTTCAGGCTGCGACGACCCCAGTGTTTGTGCAGTCAGGATTATATATACCCACGATCCATTGCCTGCCTGAGAGGCGCTCATGGAGGTCTATGATAACAAAGACTTTGTGATTTATGGCTTGCTGTGAAAGCAGAGCTTGATGAGATTAAACAATTTCATAGCACAAGTGTTTCTTAAGACCTGATTTGTAGTTGCAAGCTGATGGTAAATCACATTTATATATCTGAAAGCATGCTCAGCAGAGGAGTGCAATTACAGTTTAAGACAGCTACTTTTTATTTAATTTTTATCCTGGTTTTGTCTCTTTTATATCCCCTTCGTCTGCAAACCATTCACCTTCACAAGTCCTTCCTTGGTTAGAAGGCCAGAGACTGAAGTCACTGATGTTCTTCCTGTTCTGTGTGCACGCTTACTAAAAGAGAAAAAGAAAATATATCTTTGAGTCATTTCAGAGTAGCTTTTACTGCTTCATCTTGCTGACCTGGGTTACTGGGTTCAGTAACAGTTCTTGATTTTCTATTGTGTTCAAATTCAAGCACATTGTTAGATAATTTCTAATCACACAAATATATTTAAATTTTTAATACAATGGTTAAAACAGGGAGTAAAAAGAAACCAGTTTTTGTGGCTTGCATTTTGTATTTTCTCTTTAATAATTTCTGGATTTCTGTTTTCCTTATACACAATGGAAAACAAGACATTTCTACTAATAGCTATCTGCTTTGGATTTGCATAGGTATTGGTATTATCAGCAACATATCTGCTATGCTACAAAAGCAGCTCCTGCTAAATATTGCAGCAAAGCTGTTTGCATCAATATTAAACCATGACTTGTAGGGTTTAGTGCTTCAAAACCAAAATCAAATGCTTATGATACCCTTGGCTTAGAGTAACAAACATTGCTTTTGACCCAAGACCATTGGAGTACAGCATGAAATCCCCAATCTTACTGAATACTTTTAGCTGTTGCTGCAAAGAGTCTTTCATGTTGTTAAACACATTAAAAACAGAAAAGCAGCATAAGCCACGAGGGGAGTTATCATTCAAACTCTTCATTTGCTGCTATAATGGAAGACCAAGTTTCTCAATATGCCAAACCTCTCCTGTGGGGCTGTGAGCAGCTCCTTGGCTCCCATCTGTTCTCCCCAAAGGCTCTCACCATGTCCACTCAGCAGGCCAGGGTAAGTTTTGTACTGAGAGAGGTGGTGAAGAGGTTTGTAATAATGTAGTTTCTGCATTCTGAAATCTGTTGTTTATGCATCACACTCCTTGGCATAAATTTCTAGACCACAAATAAAAGCAATAATTGTATGACAGGATCACATAGAAGGACAAACACTGAATTTCAGGAGGCTTTTACTCTTTAAATTGCTTTATGATCAGTCATTGCTAAAAACTCTTAAGGAACTTAAGAGGTAAATGAATGCTTTTACAGATGTTTAGATGCTAGAAATCCTAACAATGAGAATATAACTCAAATAGGCACATTGTTTTACAGTCAGCTTTTCACACCCGTTTCTCATCACAGACACTTCACTTGGAGTTAGGTGTTGGAATGATAGAAATTGAGATGTCTTTGCCCCAGCATCTAGGAAGTAAGGATTCAGAAGGGACTCTGAAAGAAAATAACTCATAAAGATATTTTCATTACTTTGCCTATTTTGCCCACGAATTTTCAGCTGAATTTCCAAGTTCAAAATTTTAGTCAGGTGATAAAGTTATTACTGGAAAAAGCCCAAAAATTAAATAAATTAATTTCAAAGTTGAATCCTCTATTCCATATACACAATCCCCAGCTTATTAGTTGTGAAACAATAGAATGGAAGACCACGTTCATGGGAGGCTTGCTTATTCTCCTTGGAGTGATAAGCTTTTGAAAATATGTGGGGATTTATCAAAATAATAACAATCTCATCTTGCCTTTTTTGGTTTTGGATAAGGCTCATAATGATTCTATCTAATTTTAAACCACAATGTAACCTCAAGGCATCATGGTTAGACCAATACCTGGTTTGCTTATGCAGTGACTGAGGTTACTAATCTGTTTTGTCTAAAACTTCTTCTAAAGAAGACAGAATAGTCAGCAAAATAGGATTTATTATAAACTGTGCATTTGAGCAATAGAAAAAAAACCAGTTTCATAGAGAAAAAGACAGGCAATGCACCACCACTGCTATTTTTTATCAGGTACTAAGTAGCAGATTCTACCTTCTGTCTTCAATCAGTGAGAGAAAGATGGAAAAAGATATTTCCCTTGCTTTTAACAGATGAAGCCTTGTAGGAAGTTTGGTATTTCCTCATGTGATGGACAGTCACTGGAGAATAATCAAGATTAATCCCTGAGGCAAAATGCCTGTGCAAACAAAGTGAATTATCAGCCCTCTTCCTAATCATCTCCTGCCCCCAGGTTACTTTTCCTGGTGGAATCCAGGGGACCAGAATGTGTCAGAAGGCTTGGGAGACCTGATGTAAATGGCAGTATGTGAGGTGAAGTTAAAGAAAGGAAAAAGACTTCCTGGCTTGTGCTGATGTTAGTCAGGTGCCTTGGGTTCATTCAGACTATCCAACACATCTGCTTTTGAGATGATCTCTTTATTACCAGGGCTGACACTCCCATTTAATTTCTTGCTTAAAGAAAACATTCTGTGAAAAGGCTGCTCAGGGCTATATCTATTTTTTTACCTACTAAAAAAAAAAAAAAAAAGTTTTACCTAGTTTATTTTCTTAAATTTGAGTTAATCCATTTAGCTTTTTGAAAGGACCTGACATAATGGAAAATACACTCAACATTATTCAGTCCTTTGGTACTTGAATTTTGGCAAAAATTTGGTGGTTTAGGCCAGTTGAATTTCAGGGTTATGGATGTAGCAATAGTATTTCCTTGATTAGGGTCCTGTGGTATCATACAGCTGTGCTTTTCAGTGAAAACTAGTTTTGGGGTGCTGTTTGGGGTTTTTTTCTTTTGTTTTGATGTTTGTTTTTTTTTTTTTTTAATTAATATTCCTGCCAATAACTATGGCCAAGAGAACATGATGGCTTGTTGGGAACCTTTTCTGGTAATTGTACTAATTTGAATGTCTGGATTAGGTTTTAAATCCACACCTACAGTGTTATTCTCAGTGACAAGAATTAAGACAATATGTTGCAGGTGTAATGCTGCAAGCAGGTGCAGTGTCACAGCTGATGAAAGACAGTTTGCCAAGATCTTATTGATGAGCATTAGTATAAATACACTTTTCAGAACAGACTATGATAATATGGTTCCAATGTGATTGTGAATTTCAAAATCTATTCCATTTGGCAAATCATATCACCTTCTTGTGACTCAATTTCTTTGGCTGTAAGAAAGACCACAGAAATCCTTTTTGTGGAAGATTATTTCTGGGTTTTTTGGGCCTATCCACACATTAAACCTTTTGTTTTGTTCGTTTGGTTTGGTTTTATTTGTTACTTTTATTCTTGCTTCTTTTTTCTTCCTTACTTCCATATTCTATATTCTTATCTTCTAATTATTAGATTTGATTCACATTATTCTTTTGAATTTTTTTTGGTTTTTTTTTTACCAAAAAATTTGTTCACGTGGGTTTAGCCTGCAGAGTTCAAGTTTTCTTCTCTGAAGTGAGTAACAGGATCAACCAAGTGCATCACAACAAAAAAAAAACCAAAAAAACCCCCCCATTAACTAAATCATGACAGAACCTTGTAAAAAACAGGAAAGCAGAAACACCTGAAGTCCAGATGGCAAAAATGTGTCTTTGGCAATAGCTGTGTTGATTTCAGATCTTTTGAAGTGAATCTCATCCTAACATTCCTTGGGAGGCAGCGAATGTGTTTGACCAGACATGCTAGAGTGGATCAGTTCTCATCCTCAAGCACAAGAGAAAGTGATTTCATTCTTTCAGGTGCTTGTCTGTCTCTGATGTAGATAAAAATAATTTTCTGTTCTATAGCTAGAAGGCTGGGATGTAATTCTGCTAAAAAGGATATGGTATGGCTAGATTTCATAATTTTAACTCATAGTTTACTTGTATATATTGAAACATAAATCAATAATGTTTTCAGCATGCTGACACCTAGGTCTTGACTCATTTATTACTGTAGAGTTGTGAACCTTGGTGGCAGCAATGGACATAATTTGTATTTAGCTAATTTTGAACATTAAAAACACTGGAGAGGGAAATCTCTTTCTATTGGAGTCAGCGGCAAAACTTGCAGCATTTCACTCCTAAAATCAAACAAACAGAAGGAAAAGCAAAAAGTTGGAAAGACGGGTGTGCCTGGAAATAACAGTAAATCAAGGAGTTAAGTTGCATTTTTTTTGCACAAGGCATTATAGTGCATCTCTAGCATGACTGTGACTATCCGGTACCAGATTTAGCTCATAGTAAATGTAACCTAATTTGATTTAGATCAACTGTCTCTTAGTCTAGATTAAGTGGACTCAAATTTCTTCACCCAGACTGTGAGTTAAGTGCTTGTCCACTGACAATTATGGAAATACTGATGATGATCCTTAATTTATTAACTCAGAAATTTGATCATGTGCCAAATTGAAAGGAGGAAACTGAATTGAAATATGGTTTAATGATAAAATTAAAATCTTGTTTGACAGCATAGATAGAGAAATAAATAAGCACAGAAATTATCTTCATGTTCATAGGCAACTAAATTTGTGTAAATCAACAGCATGCCACTATGTAAAGTCCATCTATATATTTTGTTATTAAAGTGGATATCAAAATGATGCAGTCTTGGATGTTCACTAAATATTTTCCTTATTTGAAAGACAGGAGTTTAGGCAATATAAGGTTCAAAAATCTTTGAATTATTTTACTGTTTCACATTCATTATATGAAATAGTAAGGCTGGCCTAAAGCTTACAATAAAAAGAAACAAGACCTCATTTTCACCTATATAATAGTAAATGAATGAGTATCATTACAAATAAATCTGAAGTTTTCTTCTGTCTCAGGATTAATATTATATTTGCTACACCTGGCTTTGTCTTTCTTTTTCTTGAGTTCTTAGAACAAATAATACATACACTTAATCTTTAACTTCAGATAATCAGAGTTACCGACACCTGGAATAATGTGATGAGCAATGTAAATTTTATACACATATAGTCATAATAATTTAGACTGTCATCTTAATCTATTTATGATCAGCTAATGACTGAAATGTTTTACCATTGTGTGGGATATTTTATAACTGAAGTTTTAATGGGTGAATCAGTAACACCTGGCTGTCTGGAATGTCTTTCTTTTCCCCCTGTTAGACATTTAAATACATCTCTGGAAGGCCCACAGGGTGTGATGTGACATATAAGCTCTTAAAAGGAGGGAAATTAGTTCTTGATACCATAATGATCAGTGGGATGAACGTTTGCATACTTAGCATTAATGCTGTTAAATGTAAGAGTTTGATTAAAACTCTTAAAAAGGTATTTTTTTCTTCCTCTCCTCTAATGCCCTTTCTAGTTTCACTTTTTAAAATCACGAAAGGACCTGATGTTTTTGCTCCTGCCTGTGGAGGAATTTTGAATCTTTTAATAGCCTTTTCTCTCTTAGTGCAATTGTTTATGTTTCTTCTCAAATCATCTCTAACACCAGCAGAGCCTCTTAGCTAGTAAGTATGTTAGGCACCTAAGTGCCAACAATGCAAGAATACAAATTCAGTGAGACATTCTCCTAACAGAATATCTAGTATTGCAATCTTAAATCAAATAATATTATTCTAGTAGCAGTCCACTTTCTATTACTGAACTAAAGCAATGTATTTGTAACTTTTTAGTCCTTGATCTTTTTTCCTCATAAATGTTATGTATTTTTCATTTATCCAGTTTTTGGATTTTGTGCTCTATTTCAGGTTTAAAGTGTAAAAAGCATAAGAATGACAAAACTGCTACTTCTTGTCTTAAGTGAGTAAGTCTTGATAAAGGCCCATGCATATATATTGAGGTTGTGCTTACTGTATTTTCTCATTTTCTTGTTCCTTATAGGTGGATTTAGCTATTGTTTTTATGAGGTAGTACTGAGGGTCTGGGCAGTAAAGACTGCCTGGTGATACCTGTCATCTTGTAGATTTCTAATAAGAACTTTTCTCAAAAAAATAATGTGTCTCATATCTTTTTCCAGTCAAGTAGTTAGTCTTCTCAGGCATTTTGACACTGCAGAGTTAGTCCTATAAACTGTAAAACAACAAGTTAGTGGCATTCCTCTGAGAAAGCCACAGACACTGTAGTAAACAGGAAAGGGGAAATGGAAGGAATAGTGTACTCACATGATTACTTCCCTTTAGTCTTGCTCCATGCAGTAGATTATCTAGGAATGTATTAATTTGTGGCTATTTTATGACTGTTAAAAATCCTGGCATATTAAGAAAGGCTGGCAATTTCAGTTTCTCCTGTGATGTCTTCTGTTGCCGTCTGTCACCAAAGCATTTTTATATGTACATCACTTAATTCTTAGGTTCAACATATGTTATAAAAAAAATGGATGTGCTTCCAGTGTACTGATTAAAAATGATCAGAAAAAAAAGTAGGCTTTTAATCTTTTCTGTAAAGTAATGGAAATAACATTTTTTCTTCTTTTAATTATTTTTGTTTGAAAGCATTACTTCTGATCACTGCAAATAGGTAGTGAATTTTCATCTTTAGTTGGATGACAAGAGAAATAGCCCACTTCACATGGCTCTAGAATGTCAATGTGTTATGTATCTGTGTTGGCACAGAACTTGCATGGCCCCTTTTTGAATGATTTCAAAGCACTTCCCAAGTCTGATTAAGAATCCAGAAACACCACAAGCAGGTAGGCATTAGATTCCTCAACTTGCAGAGAGAAGAGACAAATGAGCATGCTTGAGACAGAGACCAGACATCAACTTATCTTAAGGCACCTGCTGATCCACAGACGTTCCCTCTCTGCAGAGATGCTTAAACAGTTGTGTTCCATTCTACACAGAAAACTTCTGCCCACAAATACTGTATGTACGCCCTCAGGCTGCCAAAATGGCATGTTTATTTTCAGAATAGGCCTCCAAACATATATTAGAAGATTGCCCAGCTGGCAATGATGTGCCTGATGCTTCCCAGGACATGGCTGGCCCTCCTGGCTGGTAGGGCACTGCTGACTTATATCCACCTTGCCATTAACAGTTTAAATATCAAAAAACAGCTAGCAAGTTTTGCTTTTGGTTACTAAGTTATTTGTATCCATACACTGAAATAAATGAATGAGATTTATATGTTCATAATTTTTGATCATTAAATGTGATATCAGTTTTCTCTTTGGGAAGTTTTAGTACACATTTGGTAATTCTTGGGATTTTTACATTGTATCTTTTGTATTGAAAGTGTATTCAAATAATTTGCAACTAATTAGAAAGTAAATAATAGGGTGGCTCAGCAAAACAATTAAGTCTGCTCAAATTTCAGCAGGTACTTCAGAAGTGAAATATTGCCATCACTTTTTAGATATTTGCATTCTGTCTGGTACTGTTTCTGTTTATGTCTTATATAAGGGCCTGTTTGACACATATGGGGGAAACTTCGTCTAGCACTTGGTTCTCTTCAAAACAGCTCCTCACAGACAGTCTTGGCAGGTTTGCAGGAGCATTCCATGGTTCCCAGGTACCCCCACAGAAATCTTGAAGTGTGGGTGCTCCAGGGTTGCCCGCAACACTGCTTTTGTTGAGTTTCTCTTTGATTTGAATTTTCTCCTTCCCTGAAGGTATTGAGTTTGACAATTGCACTGTGATTTACTTGCTCCCCAACATCAGACTGTCTTACTGGTAAAGTGAAGATCTGAATTCAGCAAGATACAATACTTGACATTTAGGTACCATGTCAGAAATGAGGTTTACAAGTGATGCTAGGACAGCCTTCCCTTTCTCCTGCACCATGGCCTGTGCTTAGCATCTGAATTCTCCTTCCATTATTACCAAGAAGCTCCCAGATTAATCCAGTCAGGGCTTTGCTCAGGAGCTCAGGTACACAGTCCTCTTCTGTGTGTTATTTTTCACCTTGTGTCCCTAAAGCTAGGTCAGATTGTTATGCTTGCAAAATTCTTCCAGTCTTTTTCTTCTAATCTTTATTTCTGCCTTATATCTAATAGCATTGCAGCCATGATTACGTCTATTTCTAGTGCCTTTAGGAGTTTAGACATTAAGCAGAGGTGTAGATGATTTAAACATCTTTTAGTAAACTGAAACTGTTTTATTTTGGATGCTTTGTGACTGAGAGTTCTTTGTTCATAGCTTTACTACAACTTCATTTGTCAAACAACCTGGACAGTCTACCAGGACCAGTTGAGGCCTGCCAGCATCCTCTTATTAAATCTGATACAAACCCTGAGTTAAGCATATCATCTTGTCAGGTTCTCGATGTCTGGACAGACACTTCCTAATGCACATCGATAATAGGTGTGTGGCAGTGAGCCATCCTGCCTGGGCATGCTTCTGCAAGGCAGCTCCTTCTTCCTCCTGTGTTTGCTGAGCTTTCTGTTTTGCAGTGATCATAAAACACGCATGGAAATGTTAACAAGCAGCAGTATCCAAACAGACCTTATTTACAGTAGTATTTTAGCAGAATGTTTCTGTTCAATGGGAAGGATAAAGCATTAGTGGTTCTGTATTTTACCTATGTAGGTAAAACCTGTCTAGCTATGGTAAGATTAACCTGTGATGGTGGTTAAACTGAATGCGGGTGTTCTCTTCAAATTTCAAAGCAGTTAAGAATTTTTCATTTTAATTTACCAAAAATCTATGATGTGGTAGTTTCAGACAACTGAGGACAAACTTATAAACTAGCAATTATGTTTTACTAAAACTTAAATTGCTTTAGCAAAGGCATATTGCATTTAGATTTTACATAATCTGCTGCAAGGTTCTCCTCACTTATCTTTTATTCATGTAGTATCAGGAGTAATATTTGCATTACGGATTTTAGGTGCCTGATTTAGTTAGGTGCAGATCATAGATTTTTCAAGAATAGGTTATTCCCTTTTTATGTTGCATTCCAAACAGACACGCAAGATCAAAGAGAGGAAGGGACTCTTCTATTCTGCTACATGATCAGAATTTAAACACATGAAGTACAGGTTTGTGGTCCTTCATTTAAATGGAGTGCTGTTGTCTCCTACATTTGAAAAATAACGGATGGAAGTTCAATGCTTTTTTTAGGTTAAGAAGTGAGTGAAGGACACTGACTGGCTCATACTGGAGATGGAAGCATTTTGTAGCTAGGTTGAATTCACAGACTGAGAAAAAAAAAGCAGATAACTTAAAATTCTAGGATTTAATGCCTGTACTTGGAGAGAAGAAAAGGCTTGACTTTGCAAGACATGGATATTAGCAAGCCATCAAATGTCAGGTCCTGAACTGTCAGCTAGAAAATAAACTCAGAGCTGTGAAGTTCATTTTTGCTACACGTCACTCAACTGAAGTGCTTCATATGGGCTGAGGGTTACATCCCGCTTGGTCTTCCTTTCCTTCCTCCAACACCTCTATGTCATGCATCTTCTGATACATCTCTCTGTGCATGTAGAAGAACAGTGGGTAGCTGTGAAAGCTGTGAAAATGTTGGCATTGTGCTTTTGTTGAATACAAAAGTGATGAAGTACAGGTTGCAGGGAAAAATAACAAAATAAACTAGAGATCCTAAAAAAAACTTTTATGTGGGATAGTATGCTAAAATTTATGTATAAAGAGCTATGAAATTGAGTAAGAAATCTTTGGCCAAGAAGTTGTTTTTGACCTTAAAACCTTTTGTCCTTCCATGCAGAGCAAGGGCCTCTTCTTTATGCTCTGAAATAGCCACACTTGACAGAGAAATCCATTAATTCCTCATTAGTTTCAACCACAGCATTGAGAAAAATATTAAACATGAGATGAATGCATAGGGCAGAGGATCACTGCCTTACATTGTCTCTTACATTTCGACTTGTGTTTTCTGCAACATGAATGATGACTGTTTTTATTAGGTTCAAGCTGTGCAACTAGCAGCTTGCTGATCACTTATTCTTTTAATTTCATCTACATGAGATTAACCTCTCTAAGCTATTTCGGTTTACATTGCATATATCCTTTTCTTTGTGATGGTAATGTTTCTATCATTTTAAGAAAAGCTCAGTATTTTTTTTAAGGTTTCTTTGCTCATTAGAAATGGAGGGTGAGGCAACTTTAAACTTAAAATTAATGGATTTGTTTATTGCAGCTTTACCTTTGTGTTACCTGAAGCAGAGAAATTTTTTTTTGTTTGTTTTGTTTTCATTTTGAGTCCTTTCACCCACAAAGAATGGGGATTAGCCTTTGGCTAAAATAGTGCTTTCAGGCCCTTTCAGCATTCAGTAACTGTTTACTTATCCAGGTATAAATGGGTAAAAGCACAGTTAAAGCACCCAGCTGCAAGGTCAGCTACCTTTTTAAAATTCAACCTCATGAGCTGCCTTGGGCTGAGGGCTTGCTGGAATGAGCCATTAAGTGCCTGTTGCATGTAAGCTGCCCTTGTCTTACACAGAGCTGCACACGAACCCCTGGTACTGTACAACACACCCTCGGCTCCTGCCATGCACCAAACAAAAGCAGTTGAACTTGTGATCAATGATCATATGATCCATTTACAGGGTGCAAGCTCAGTCAAGTAGAACTAGTAAATCATTAAATATTAACTCAACACCATTCCTGCTGAGCAGAACATCGCAATCTGAGTTTCTCAGTCTTTGAGAGTTGCCAGTCATTACTAGCAGCCTTTTCTGGTTTAAAAATGAGCTTTTAAAGTCATAAATTAATTTTAAAAGTATGAGACCCACTGCAAAGAACAGGATATAGTTAAAAGCTATAATGCATGGTAAAAAAATAATCTGTTGGACTAAAATTGTCTCTGAGGAACCTAAAGGACTGGGACCATGCACACAACAAAATGACAGTAGCTCCTATGACTGTTGCATCAGGTCTATTTCAGGAGAAAGCTTAAACTTACCTCAGTTCAGAATATCTTGTAAGAATATGGTTAAATGCTGGCCTAGGAAAATTAAAGCTACATAGAGGTCTTCAGCCCTCACCAAGTGGTTTCTGTATGTTTTATTTTTACCAATTATCATGCAAAGTTTATTGCCTTTTTTAAAAAAGCCAAAATGTCATGCATTTCATCTAGCATCTAGAATCAGCATTTTTTTTATTTTTATTATCTTGGTTAATTTTTCTTCAAGTGGGGCTGTTTCAGAAAACAGCCACAGTACATGGAAAAAAATAACTCTTTTTTGTCAGTCTTTCAATGATGTTAGTTATTTGGGGAGACGTATTTTGGAGCCATATTAACTAGTGATAGATGGGCCTTGCTGTTCTAGATGAGTATCCAGCATTCAGAAAGAATGTGCCCCCTCTTCTGTGAAGCTGGAAAAGTCTTCTTTTAAGATGAACTCACTAAAACAATTGTAAAAGTTTTTAAAACCAACAGACTTCCTTCTGTAGATGGAAATGGAGAGAAAGGGAGTAGAGTAGCTAATGCTACAGTATTAAAAGTAGAAAAAAATAAGTAAAGTACATTCTACGAGATGAAAGCCCAGTAGATGAGTACTGGTTTCACTGAAAAGTCTTTTGCTTGCTTTAGCTCTATGCTTCTCTTTGTCAATGAATCTGAGACTGATGAAAGAGGTTCTGTAAAAGCAGTCATGGCAGTAGGTGATGACTGCCTTTTTATTTTAAATGGCTGAGCTGGGAAAGATTGTTTTCTGTCTTCAGGAGTATTTCTGATGTTTCTGTGTTTGTTTATATCAGAGACGATGAGTTTGGTTACAAGTAAATATAAATTTGGAAATGTGATCAAATGTATAACAGGGTTTTTCCCCTCTCAGAGGAAAAGTGAGGGTAAATTATTCATACATTAAATACTGTGTCTACAGCAACCATTACTTAATTGGTTGTTTCTCTTCTTTCAAGATAGGTCAGATAACAAACGGATTGAGAAAGCATCTCTTTTAGCTTCCTTCACCAGCACAGAGGAAAACTTAGCAGTTTGGTTTCAGAGACATGCTTTATAGGAAAAAAGAAAATAATTTTAGTTTTCACAGAGCAGTCTGAAAAATAGGAGCTGGAATAAAATAAGATGCAGAAGAATTTTACATATATAATAACATTTCAGAGAGCAAAATGAGATGGACGACAGCGGAGTTTTAATCAAGTTACCATCTTAACCAACCTAGAACAGGCCGTTTTTCTCTTATACTGATGTACTTGCAGTTCTGCTAAGTACAAATACCTAAATCTCTGTGCCTTAACATGGGAATAATTTGCTAAATGATGCAACAGTTTAAGGATCATGCTAATGGGAATAAACTTAATTCCTTTTGTGTTTCAACAGGAAATTAATGAAATTATGCTAGCCTACAGGTGTCTACCAGCAAGGGAAAGGCATTTATCTTCCAGTCTTCTCAAGCAAAAATACACAGAAGTGAGATTGTTAAAAAGGGACAATCTTTTGGGTGCTCCTCTTGAGGAGCAATATGAAAGAGCAAATGTTAGACGTTTACTTGCTACATAACTGGACACTTCTCAGTTACTCTTTGTGATGATGGCACTTAAAGAAACATTAGAAATAACATTAAACACAGAAATTCGATTTATATGAGTATGTAAACTGCTGAGGACATTTTTCTATTCCTGCTCTGCTGTACTGCCCTGCACTATTAATGTGCAATCTCCTGCCTGTGGAATCAACAGGGTTTTTGACTTCAGTTTTTTGGTTTAATATTCACTATTAGGTGAGACAGTGGAAAAGTGGAAAGTGCAGTTTTATTGCAGTAATAAAGTATTTCTGAGTAATAAAAGCATGTTGTAGCTAAAGTGCCAGATTCAGTGGAGGGGGTAAAAAAGCATCTTTTAGCACAAAGGTACTTTAATGAGAGAAAATAAGTTAAATCCAGATGCAACAGTTGCATTTTAAGGAACTGAGCAGATTCACTTTTTTTAAATAATCCTGTTGGAACAATTCCTTTGCAAAGTGTAAAACTTTTGGTGCATCAGTCTGTTTCTAATAACTTAATCTACCATTATGAGTAACAGAAAGAATTGTGATGTGACTAGTCAAAATATGTCATCTTGGTTTTAACTTTGATACTTTATGCAACTCATCAATATAATATTAACAAAAAAAGTTATGCCATGAGGTAGGTGCTAAGACCCACCTGTAAAACTGTAAAAAGCTGTAAAACTACAGAATGATATGAATAATATTTTTATAGCATTTCTTCCACAAGTTTTAGAGTACATGTAACTGGAAATAAATTGTTCTTTTAAATCTAAATGTCTGAAGATATTTGCCGTAATATTTATTTCTGTCATTCTACACCTGAAGCTGGATAAGTGGAGCAGAGAAGACAGAGAGATGAAAACTGGCTCTTTTCATTTTGTTTCATTATGTTGTCTGGGAATTTCTGGTTGTAGAACAATTAACTCAGTGTTCTAGATAGTAGACCCACACATTAGATTTTCTACTACAACCCCTATCTTCCACTTCTGTATTAATAGATAAAAGAAAAAATTCAACAAAAAACAAATAGAACAGCAACAAACACAGTAAAACAGGAATGAGTAACTCCACTAGAACAAGAGGTAATGGGCAGAAACTGATGCACAGGATGTTCCACCTGAATAAGAGGAAGAATTTCTCTTATGTGCAGTTGACTGAGCACAGGAACAGATTTTCCAGAGAAGGTGTGGAATCTCCCCCACTGGAGATATTCGAGAACTGTCTGGACTCAGTTCTGTACCTTGTGCTCTGGTATAACCCTGCTTGAGCAGGGAGGTTGACCAGATGACCACTGTGGCCCCTTCCAGCCTGACCAGTTCTGTGGTTCTGGGATTTATGTAGGTACAGTGGAATATTTTTGGATCATTTTCATTTTACACCATTGTTTTATGCACTTGGCTGTACTCCAAACATGAATGCAAGCAGCTCTTGAAGTTACCCACTGTATAATCCAGGCTTATGTTCTCTTTCTATTTAGCTTCAGTTCCTTAGTAGTTCTACTTTACCTCAAGTAATTCTGAGTTTTCTGCCTGTGGTAGCAGCATTGTTGCTACCCAGATTTTTATATTTGGGGTATGGAAAAGGAAAATATTCTTTCCACACCCTCTAGTCACCCAGTTTAGTGATCCATGCTGTAAATATGTAAATTTCAGGGTTCCTTTGATGTTTCTAATGTCATGAAATGAGAGTACCTCTAACTTCTGTGGACAATATTACAATTAACAATGTATTTGTTGCATTCTGTTGTCGCTGTTGAGCCACTAGCTGAGGAATGACCCAAGTTCTCAGACAAGGAAAGAGAGAAGAAGAGAGCTTTATTGTTTTGAATTCCATATAGATAAAGTCTACAGAAGTGCCCCAGATTGGTCAGCCCGAGACCTCCCCCTAGGCCCAACTGGCCAAGCCCGAACTGACCTAATCCGGAGAAGTTGTTTGCAAAACATCCAAACTTTATCTTGTTTATGAAATATAGCAAAATGTTCTCACGAGAAAGACCTGTGCTAGTCACATTCTGTCAATGTGTATGCTTTGTCTGAAAGTGTCATCTTATTGACAAGAGGCAGGTTCAGCTGCAGGTGGAAAGAATGAGAGACAGATGACAACAGGAGTGGAAGAATTATGTGTTCCTTTAGCCCATCTTCTCTTTGGTCAGTGCAAGCTGTAGGTTTCACTGTTGATAACAACAATGATTTCAATTAGTTTTTGTAATATAATTATCAAATATGACATACAGTATTTTGTTTAAGGAGTAGAATAGTACAAATTCAACATGGCATATGTTCAGTGAATTAAGTACCAGTGAACCATTTTTATGTTGATAAAGTAGTCATGCTTTCATGGAGATCAAGGTTTTGCCCAGTGCTGTGTAACATTTTTATTACTGAGATAAAACATAAAACAATTAGATTTCAATAGGCTCATGTGATGCTCTTTTTGGGTATCAAGTAAGAGGGGAATTTTAAATATTATAATTGTGTTTTTTAGTGGTACTACTGCTACTAGAATGCAATGTTTAGATTTGGATGAGCCTCTGGTTCTAGACAGCTGATGGGACACTGAAGAGAGAATGGAGGAAACAAGGCAAATGATTTCTTCAAAGGCTGGATGACATGTTATGGTGAGAAATTCAGGAAATTCTGTCTATCTTGAGTAGCCAAGGGGGTGTGAAGAGTTGCCCACAGTGTGTCAATAGGAGCAACTCAAGCGAGCAGCAGCACAAGCAACAAGATTCAGAGCTTCCATCTAATTTGGGCAGAGGATATGGGCTTCCTGGAGCTTACACACCCAGGGTAGACAAAAAGAACAATTTTAACGGCAATGCTGGTTTGTTGAGACAGATTTCCTAGAATCGTGACAGACTGTACATAGATGGCAGTTTCTTTAGCCAAGACTGGAAGTGCTCAGTGCACGTCAGCTGTGTGAGTAACCATGGTAACAGCTGAAACCAAGTTCAGCAGTCCTATAAATGAGCAGTTACCCTGTCTGACAAAAACCTTCCCCTCATCCCTGAATTGTAGTATGTCCTGAAGTTTTGCAAATTTGGGGGAACAGTTTTTTCATCTGAGGGATAAACTTTGTTGAGTGCTTTCTGGATTTTATGGATAGGGACCACTAGTTGGAGCATTTCTTCAATGGGCGCATAGAAAACCTCTTGGAGAGACAGAACCCAATGCATTTTAGGGCAGTATTTTGTAAATTTATCACTTCAAGGAAAAGAACTTCTCACTTAGCAGTATTTCGTGGCCAGACTGAATTCCAAAGGTCCAGGCATAGAGCTTGGAAAACACGTTTTCAGATAAATCAACTCTCCTGCTGTTTTTTCTCTCCTCTCATTCAGGGTGAAAGTATCTTTCAAGTGTACATTAATTATTAATGAGTTCAAGAAGAGTAATTATAAAAATTAGTTAGTTTAGTTGTTATGCAGTTCATCTCCCACTTGTTATGCATTTCTGATATATAAACATGGACAGGAACTCTCAGACAGCTCTGCACTGCTTTATGTAGGATATTATTTTAGAGTTAAGAAACCCTAAAGCAAAAGTGCAGTGACAGTGTTTTTGCTATACTCTGGTTTTGTGTTTCTGGTTTTTAACAAATTGATATAATTACATTTTCCATAAGTATTTTGATTGCCTTTCCCTTTTCAAGTGTCCAGTGTTTTCCATTGTTTTTAGTTTATTTTGATTCACCAAAAACTACATTAAAAATATACTGATGGGTTACTGCTCTTCTGTAGTTTATTGCCTTTTTGTAGGATTTCTTGTCTCTCATGCATTCATTTGTGAAGATCCTAAAATTAATTCCTGTTCCTGTGGTTAATCATTTCCATCAGAGATTGTTTCTGTTTTCTAAGCAGATGCTTTACAAATTAATAAGATATTGATTAATCATAACCTTTATATCCCTAAAGTTTCAGTGTTTGTACTCTGAAGTCATAAGGTAAGGCCTAAATGTTCTTTCTTTAGAAGTTTTAAATTTGGCTGTTGGATTACCTTCTTTTGGCTGTCCACTGTGGAAACAAATCTGACATAGACACATAAAATCATCACCTTTCAAGACAATTGTACATATTGAGAGACGGTAGCTGGAAAGCGAAAGAGGCAAAGTGTGTCTTTCATCCATGCTGGGACTTCTGTGTGGGACAAAAGTCATCACAGAAGAGGGAAATCTCACTGTACAAATGTTCATCCTGTCAGCTCTCAGGCCTTGACAAGGACTCCAGTTCTTCTAGTTGGGATCCAGAAGTGAAAGCCTGCTGAAGATACTGTTTCTGCCTCTTGATCCCTCCCCACCCACACACCTCCAAACCATGCAAAGTTTACCTTCAGTCAGGTCATCAGCTCTTTAAAGGAAGGCAGAAGTAGGAACAGAGGCAAAAGCAGAAATCTTTGGTATTTTCCTTTTGTTTACTTTTTTCCTGACAATGCTGTTGGTGAGTATTTCTGATTGCAGCAACACTAACTTCATCTTTGCCTCTTCTTGGTTTCCTGTGTGCATGCTCAATTAAACATTGTTTTTCATTTATCTGGAAAAAGTCCCTTTAAAGGTTGCCATTATAGACCAGTTGTTCCTGTTCCTATTTTATTGTCTGATGGCTTTGATGCACTGGACTCATATTAATGTGATCTGGTAGGTTTGTTTTGTTTTGTTTTGTTTTGTTTTCTGCTGACTAAAAAGATTTAAAAACCCATTGGACATTTGACAAACAAGGAAAATTGCTAATACAAACAAATTCACCAAAATTATCCCTAGAAATATTATTATGGATGTCATGTTTGAGTTACTCATATGACACATTCTAACTGGAATTGTGTTTTAGTTAGTTCGTTGGGTTTTTTTTTCTTTGTTTGTTTGTTTCTGCAGGGGCAGGGTGGAGGGGGAAACAACACCATTATTTTCTAACTTTAAGGATGTTCTGAAGGAAATAGGTTAGCTCCCACAGTAAGCAGTACCCATGCTGGCTTTAAAATTCAAATGTTTCATTAGACTACCTTTTCCACTGGCAGCTTTCCTTACGTTCTGAAATCCTTCAAAAACCCCACTATAGAACATGAAGCTATCACATAAAGTTGATTTTATGTTTTCCCAGTCTCAAGCTACTTAGTGCAAATAAAATTTTGTGCCAGTCAGCCCGAGATGTGTTACAGCACTGTTAAAGCCCAGCGTGTTAATTACAAATGTTTTGCACTGTTAGGATGATTCACAGATTTCTTGGAAATAGGTTTCCTTCGGCAGCATGGAGTTTTACAGTACAGTCAACAGAATGTTGCAGAATAGCAATTATGGGAATAAGGAGAATGCACAAGCTATTGGAGTGAATGCTTTAATGCTGATACATTTTTTCTGATAAAAGCAACTCAGATAAGAGGATATGCAAGTTATTGTAGCAATTAGTTTTTCTAAGATGTCTATCTACATGAAATGTTTCATGGTAGGGAGAAAAGCCACAACTTTGTAGTAGAATGCAAAGTTTATTACATTTCTAGACTACATTATCCTTGTCAGCTAGATTAAAGCATTCTCCTAGTTTCTGTCCTATATTACCCTAACAAGTGAGGAAATAATGTAGTGTTGTTACAGGGAGTAGCTTATAAATTTTGACATAAGTGTGAGAGAAATCACTTGAAATGTGAGGCAACCAAGAGGAATAATTAGGAACAGCAGAATGATCTCAGTAATATGACAATAGTTTCTAAAGCACCCCACAGGATTGAAATCATCAGGTTTGCTTGACCTATATCTTTAATAATACAGCTCATTGCCCTTGTATTGAAGCTAGAGGGTAGGACAAAGTATAAGCTTTATCATGTTTTAGGAGAAATTGCAAAAAGTTTATTTATTAACACAGCACGAAATGGCCCATTTCTATGATTACCAAACAGGAAAGCAAGTTGGGCCACAGTTCACCACACAGAACACTTTATAGTCAGGCTTGGCTGGCAAAAAATATTATGTAACACTCAAATAAGATAAATGGCTGCATTGGCAGTGGAAATAACCTTCTGTTTAATTAGAAAATAAGAGCTATATGGGACAATAAAAATGGTTACTGCTGCCTTCAGTCACCATTTAATAAATATGATAGTGTGAAGATAATGCTAAGTGTTATTTATTTGTGTAATATCATGGGCTCAGTAATTGTTCATGTTCTTGATAGTTACCCTGCATGTAGAATGAGTCCATTTCATGTTTTCTTTGTTTAATTTTTAAAAAGGAAAGAGGATTTTTTTAAACTCTTTTTAAAATCCTAAGATACGTTAACACCTCAGTGATGCTGTAACCAAACTACTGGTTTTCTCAGCTTACCTTCAGGGCAATTAAGCTTTGAAAGTGTTTCATGCTTTCCAGGTTGGATTGTCTATCTGCCTTGGCTATGTTTCTACATCTTTGAGAGGAGAGCATGATTTGAATTTTTAGCTGTCCGTTGCATCGCAGTTGTGTTTTGAATTAGTAGAGTTCTAAAGTCTGGTTTTAGCATGGTTTTACCTTCCTTTGGAGGTTTAGGCACTAAACATGCAAATCAAGTCCAGCAAGGCACAGTGTGGAAGACTGAAGATTTCAGTGAAGGCTTTTCCCTAAAGGGAATGCTTCTCACTAGGAAATCGAGCATCAAATTGTGCAATGTGCATATGTGTCAAAAGTTTCCTTTCTCTGTAGAGCATGTTTATTGGATATCACATTGTTCCAGGCTTCACCTCTTCAGGAACATACACATATTTATCAAATGCTTGACAGGAAAGCAGGGCATGGGATGCATTTCACAATGTATTTTTAACAGGCTTGGTATCCCAGCACTATTGCTTTTGGTCACAATCTTTCTGTTTTGAATCTACAGTAAGTACAGGGATTTGAAAAAGGATATCAAAGACTTTCCTTGGTTTTATCCAAAGGGATAATTCACAAGATGTTTCATCAACAAGCTTTAACCCCTCCTTCCTTCCCTACTTTCCTTCCCCCCCCAAATGTAGACTGTATGTCAAGAGGCAAAACAAAACAAAACAAACCCCCTTTTCTTCACACAATTCACTTTAAGCTTTAAAATCCTCCAAAATCCCCAATCTCCCTTTGCAGTCTGGTTCCCACTCTCCAGCTTTCCTCATCTCTCTCTGAAAGAAAAAAGCTCTTCTTTAAGGGACTGATAGGTTGTAGAGCGATGCTTAGCAACAACATTCCTGTGCCTTAAGTAGCTGCAAGCCCCTAGCTGAACCCTTTGATGTGACTGTCAGGGCAGATTTATTTTGTTTTAGCACATTGTCTACTTGTCCAGATGTATCAGGAGATAAAAAAGAGTCATGTTTACACTCTTTTTGGGAGGGGGAGAAGGGGAGGAGATGTAATTAAATCGCATTTTTGATGAATCTCTGAGAGATCGAGATGAAGAACAGAGGAATTGGCTTGAATATAGAGGGGAAACCCATTTGCCTGCCCTGACACCTGACACTGTAGGAAGATGAAGTGTAAAGCCATAGCACAATGTGTTGATTTGGTTCTGCTGAACCCTTTAACTTTGTGTTTTTCATGTGTTTGTGGTTCACGAGAGTCCAGAAAGGCCTGTTAGAGAGCAGCAATTGTGCACCATAGAGTCTTTCCTCTATATGTGTATATTTCATCAGGATGAAAAAAAAATGTGGTTTTCTCTATAATATTAATGTTATTGATCACATATCCCAGAATCTCTGGCTGTGGTAAGTGGCTGTCAATCAAATACTTAAAGAAAAAAATAAAAAACCAACAAATTGAGCCCCAGTGATCTTGGATAAACAAGTGTGCAGTGTGAGGCAGGCCTTGCTGAATTCTCCCAGAGAACAAATACCACAGATAAATCCATTTTTGTTTATTTGCTTTTAACTTGCACATTTAGCAACACCATTCTGAGCTCTATTAATAACCTGCAGTGTGCAGTGACAAGTCTGATTCCAGCATTCAGTATGCTGTGGGTATGCCAAGTGAATAAAATGGTCGTTTTAATCTGCTGTTACAAAAGTTACTCTATTTGCATTTTAAATAGGTTACACTGCAGCACCCCCTTCTGCTGACTGAATAGAGTGACAAGAGGTTTGAACTGCAATTCTGTCTGATTCCCACATGACAGGATGGAGATGCCTTGAAAGCATTTTTAACCTTCAAGTTTCTTAATTCCTGTGCTTATTAAGCAAGGAGATCAGCACAACTCAGCAACAGTCATTAAAGTACTGATATCTTGTACTTTTTAGGATCTAGCTTTCATTTTTTTGCAACATTTTCCATGATTCCTAAAAAACCGAGGCAGGTAGAAGATACAAGGATGAATAGCAAAGCAAAGTAAGCCCTCTAGTATTGCAAACGATTTTGCCAGGCCAGTGAAATTTACACACGGTTCTGCATTCCTCTGATTATCACTGAATGTATTTGCAAGTGATGATATTACACAACTGATTTAATTTATGGAACAGTTTTGGAAGCTCCTATCTAAAAAATGCAACTTAGCTCGATGATTTTGTCTTAGCTTTTGAAGAATCTATGGGTATCAGATTGGGAAAAGGAGGTGGAGAAGTTCTGACTCACCTTATTTCAAAACAGAGGGCTATGAAAAGTAGTGAGTTACGATATCATATGCAATGTGTATTTGAGTGCTGCATCAGTGCTTGTATGCAGCTTATATACTGTTGCTATGCCACAGCATTGCAGGAATCTTGGCAGTTACTCCACCACTGCCATGTTTTGTAGTTGAGATGTAATTGGTTGAAAAATATTGCAGGGAATGACTGAAGGAAACTTGGAATTTAATACAATATCAGTGTGCTTCTCTTCACCTCAACTTACTTATGCTTTTGGCACCTTCTGTTGAAGTTATAATCTCTGAAAACTCCATATTGCTCTTTCACTCCTTCAGAACTGTTGGGCAATGAATGAAATGCAATAAATGTCATGTTTGGGTGTTGGTGAGATGGGGACTTACAAAAAGGTTAGCGTCTGCTAGTATCTCAAAATTCATTTGTGGTTCATTTCACAAGGCACTTCAAAGAATAGTTGTCTATGATAACGTAAAATTCTCTAACAACAGTTTCAGAGTTTTGGGGTATGACAGTGTTATTTGTGGTTTGCTTTGTTCTTACACTTGTTTATTAGTGTGTGAGCCCACTGAATCTTGCATACTGTAAATGAAAAAGAAGATAGCATGTGTGTTCTCAAAATATGAAGGTAAAGATGCTGATAAAGAAATGTAAGGTAAAATGTATAATAATTGTTTGGACTCACTTTCCCAATCTCCGGTCAGAATTCAAGGCCAGCAGATTTTTCTTTAATGTTTTATACTTTCGGGGGACTTTTGTTGAGTACTTGATTTTCATTAGTAGCAATCTAAGAGATGAAAAAGCTTTAAGAAATCTATTTTAAGGATGAGTATGATTGAGCAACTTTGAATTTATTGTGCAGTGTGATTTTATATTAATTTATTCTTATTTTAAAACCTAACATAACATTTTACAATGAATAGATTGCTTGTTGGACTAAATTAATGGGTATTGCTTTCATTCACTGTTGTGTGGATAGCATATTAAAGTGCTCCTTTAGGGACAGATTCTGTTAAGTACTGTAATGAAAGATACTGAGCCACTTGAGCAGTAAGGTTTAACTTATAAAAAATGAATATATTAGAATGTGGCATATGATTAGGGAGAGGTGGTAGCAGTTACTTCTGTTCAACTCAATAAACTGAACCTGAGCTGAAGAATCTCTTGTATCCTTCTGATTTTAAGTGTAAGTAGCTGAGATGCACTTTTTAAAAAGATAGAAGGCAAATACTATGCAAGAAGTCATCACTTTTTATCTAATGACCTTTAAAAAAATATTAAGAAGATGCTAAAATTCTTGGCTTTTGAGTGATATAAGTTGAAAAAGAATGGTCTTGGAAGTCAAAAAGCCTAGCGGGTGTTTTTGTATGCTATATGTTACAGTAGAACAAATCAATTCAGGCTCCTTAGATGCAGTCATTGCCTTGTGATTATATTTGTGTAAAGTCTTGGAGCCTTTGATCAAAGAAAGGCATTTGTGACTAGGTCTAATCCAAGCTCTTTAAGGTGTTTAACTTGCACGGGGGGGAAGAGGTTGATAACAGCTGGGATTTAAATTTAGTTTTGCTGAACTTTTGTTTTGAAAGGATTTCTATTATACACTGCTTCCTTTTCCATACAGAAGCTGGATCATTGAGTAAACCTAAAAGGGAAAGAGGATATGGGAGGAAATGGGTGGGGACTTGGAATTAATCTTCTGAAGAAAAATGTTTGATCAGCGGGTAGGAGAGTATGAAATCCTCTGATGTTGACAGCAGGCAACTTTCTGACTAGTGTGTGATTGACAACTTTGATGCTCCAGTGGGGAGCGAGTGTCCAGCCGTGCTCAGGCATCCTCTGTCTGTGGGTGGTAGTGTTAATAATGTGGCAACTGGAAAGATTAATTGTGGACAAGCAGCAGGATTACGAGGAGGGCTTCACAGGTCTAAAAGGAACAGTGGTAGGAAGGCCTCTGATCTGTCAGCCCAAAAGGAAATTAGTTAGGGCAGGCTGGAGCAGGCTTAAAGAAGGGAGGAGGGGGGAGGGTAGGATGGAGTAATGGGAGAAGGGAAGCATTTAGGATATTAAGGCAAAATGAAGAGGATATTGAAAAAGATCATAAGGGGATGGGATCAGTGTTCTTGAAAGACCTTAATACACTGCATCCTCTTACAGTACATGCAGAGTTCAGCTTGTTTTGCAGAGAGCTGCAAAGTGACTTTTGTAGTGGTTAGAGCTGCCCCAATAGGTAATACCTGTTACTTGTTTCCAAATGAGCATAAGAATAAACTCAAATTAAGGATTTTCAAGGATATCTAAATGCAAAATACATAGCAGAGAGTTTACTTAAGCTGTTTCTGTAAGTCACTAACTGCTGTGTGTTTTACTTCCCACCCTTTTTGGTAGAAGTAGGGATTTTGCCAATAAATTCTGTGTTACCATTAAAGGGGCCATTCATCATGCTTACTAATGTTATTAATCAAGATACACCACAGTACTCTTAAAATGAGATCATTTTGATAAATCATGTATGACATGAAAAGACTTTATTCCTTTTAAGTGCAATTTAGACTGTAATTTTTTTCCTCATTTATGATTCATGGGAGAAACATGGATAAAATTCCCTTGCACATTTACACCTTATCTTCAGTAATAATTCAAAACTGCTCTTCGATGAAAATTCAAGGGCTGATTCACCAAAGCTGAATGCCAACTCATTATTTTCTGGCATTCAGTAGTCCAAAAATAATGTCCATACATTAGGTGCTTTTCACAATAGTTGAATTTGGCTGCATACCAGACATATCGATTACACTCAATTAAGCCTAAATGCATAAGAATTATCTGCTGTTCATTTGCATTTTTGATCCCTGCTTTCAACCTTGCAATTTAACATTAAGTAAAAACCAAAAGGTAAAGTAAATTCAAGAGAGAAGTGATAATTTCTCCTATAAGAGAATAAGGGAATACTTTGAATCTGAAATGCTGTGAATCTTAAGCTGCACTACATATGTTAAATGAGAAAAATTCTTCCCTTCCCTTCCCTTCCCTTCCCTTCCCTTCCCTTCCCTTCCCTTCCCTTCCCTTCCCTTCCCTTCCCTTCCCTTCCCTTCCCTTCCCTTCCTTCCCTTCCCTTCCCTTCCCTTCCCTTCCCTTCCTTCCCTTCCCTTCCCTTCCCTTCCCTTCCCTTCCCTTCCCTTCCCTTCCCTTCCCTTCCCTCCCCTCCCTCCCCTCCCCTCCCCTCCCCTCCCCTCCCCTCCCCTCCCCTCCCCTCCCCTCCCCTCCCCTCCCCTCCCCTCCCCTCCCCTCCCCTCCCCTCCCCTCCCCTCCCCTCCCCTCCCTTCCCCTTTCCCCTTTCCCCTTTCCCCTTTCCCCTTTCCCCTTTCCCCTTTCCCCTTTCCCCTTTCCCCTTTCCCCTTTCCCTTTCCTTTCCTTTCCTTTCCTTTCCTTTCCTTTCCTTTCCTTTCCTTTCCTTTCCTTTCCTTTCCTTTCCTTTCCTTTCCTTTCCTTTCCTTTCCTTTCCTTTCCTTTCCTTTCCTTTCCTTTCCTTTCCTTTCCTTTCCTTTCCTTTCCTTTCCTTTCCTTTCCTTTCCTTTCCTTTCCTTTCCTTTCCTTTCTTTTTTTTTCTTTTCTTTTCTTTTTTATTTTCTTTTTTCTTTTCTTTTCTTAGGTTATTGAAATTGGAGGGCTAACCAAAATATAGGATCACTGTTCTTGTCCTAATACTACAATAACTTGGCTATTGTATTAGTAGCATCACGTCTGAAAATAAGCAGCTAAAATATCTGGAATGAATATTTTCTAAGGTCAAAGTCACTCTCTTGATTATAGCTGAAACACTTATATTATTGATTAGATTTTAAAGTGTCAGAAATGGATTTTTGTTTACTCCTGTGTTTAGAAATATAAAAATAAAATGTCTAGTAGAGAGATTTAATTTGGATAGCAGAAATTTTACTGTTTCTCAAACCATGATTCAAAGAGGATTGGCTTGTTTGAGTTACAGTTCCCCCTTTGCTTCCTTCAACAGCTGAAATATTTGAAGGAACTTGTGTGGTTGCCAAAAATAGCACAGCATTTTTATTTTTGAATCATTGGTCTCTACAAACTTGTTTTGATGCAGCAGATGTACAATATGTCCTGAATACTACACATCCAAGTATTGCATCTTTTATTCCTTGAAAAGTAGAATTCAGAGATTAAACAAATTAGCTTTTTTTTTAGTCCAATTAGATTCCTCCACTCTTGAGAGCTAGTTGCCGGTGTGTGGCTGACAATTTTCTTCTAAATGGGTTATTTTTTTTCCCGTTCATTAAAATGACTCTAATTCATGCTGGAGGTTTAGCAAAGACAACTGTTAACTGGTGGGTAAGTCTGCTTGGCTGTGGAGCAAGGAAATTGGGAAATCCCATTCTGTCAAGAGCAGCCTCCTTTCCCGGTAAGGATGCTGTGCCACCCCTTGGTTTTCCAGAACATCCCAGTGTGCTGAGGTGGGTGCCAAACTCTGGCCAGCCCATTTGAACCCTCTGGCTGAGCTCCCAGCTGGGGAGGGGAGAGCCAGACCTGCTGTACTCTGCCATACGGGGTGCTCTGCTCAGAGCCTGCTTTTGCAGGTTTTCTAGTCTCTTTCTCTATCCCTTCCTTCATGCTTCATCCCTTTTTCACTAGCTGTATGGTTCCCAAGTTCATAGAACAGCAAATGTATTGCAAATAAAGTTGTTCTTCCCTGACCATTCCCTAGAATGGAATAGTTGAAGACTTGGTGTATTGTTGCTCTCAAATTTAGGTTTTGGCATTTTGTTGTGGTTTTTTTGGTTGGTTGTGGGGATTTTTTCCTGCTTCAGCTTCTACAATGTCTGTAATTTTGATGAATATGCTTAGCAAATCTTTTTACAGTCTATTTACTATCAAATACAATGATTTGGACAAGACACACAGGTTAATATGAAGAGAAGTACCTCAGTTTAGCAAATGTTTGGTTATGTGTGTAACATGCAGACTGTGAGTAGTCTAACTTTATTTGTCTTGCAAGTCTTAAACCACACACTATGATCTACTGCAAAACTTGGACAACTTTAAGGCTTGCAAAAATAGAACTTTCTTCTGTAATAATACTGTTAGAATTTCTTTACTGAGTTATTTGCTGACCTGTTCCTATAAAATTGAAGCTACCAACCATTTTAAACAGCTTTCCTCAAAGCTATTTGTATGTATGGTTACTTTCCACTGCAACAAGAACTTCTGATGCATATGTCACCAATACTTGAAGACATAACTGTCACATGTCAATGCTGTCACTGTCACAATATTCCTGTGGATATTAAGAGTAATGCAATCTATACAAATCTCTTTGGAAAATAGCTTAGGGCCAAATGTCAGTATGTGGTAGGGAAAACAAATAGTTGTCTTTCTGCTGGTGCACAGGCTTACTCAGAAACGTGATTTGGAACTTGAGCCAGTGTTTGTGCAAAACAATCCTAACCCTGGATGATATTCCATAGAATTAAAGTTGCTCTAACTGAATGCTTAGCTCAAAGGTAATGAAAACTGTTCTATATTTGACAGGGAATTATATACTGTACATAAAATAACAGAAAAACACCAATAAACAAACCCTTCTGTTCTTGCTTTTCCTAAAATTGGAAATAAAGCTAAATTGCCCCTTCACTCCAATATCCTTTTTAGAAGCTCTTGAATTTTGCTCACTCAGTGGTATATTGCTGAAATGGCAAAGTCTCTTCCAGTAATTTTAGGAAAAGCTATCATCAAGCTGTCAACAGTCTAAATTGAGATTAAAAGTACCAAAGAGAAACCTTCACTATTATCACAGTCCCAAATAAGTACACTTGAATAGGCAGATAACATCTAGAGTGTACAGTATGAGACCACTTATTCTCCTAGTTTTTTGAGTGATATACAAGGATGAAGTCTGATGTTAAATAGTGACGTTTTTCTTTTTTTCTTACCCAGAATTACTTGACCCAAAGAAAACGTGTGGTTGTGAACAGATGCCTGTTCTTGGATTTAATTCCAAATATCACACAGCTGGGTGTAAGGGGTCTCTATCTCTCCCTCTGACATGTTATGTGTCCTTGGCTCATATTGGTCATCAGAGAGATTTCCAATAATTCATAGTCCAGAGTAGATTGAGCTGCAGGTTTGCAGTTCACCAAAATCAAGGTATTATTCATTCTGGCTGAAGGTGAGAGTTGTATCTCCAGCAATATGTCTCTGAACAGGAGGTTCCCTGCAAAGGGTTTGTTATCACTGGTGAGTCAGCAGAGGCAGGATATTTTATATTTTTATTTGTATCTGATAAGTAGCATCCTTACTGTTTAGGCAACTTGTCTCTGTTAAGATCTATTAAGATGTTTGTTTTGATGTGTGATGCATTTTCATGTTGTGACCTGATTTTTCCTAGGGACAAAAACAGGATTATAACTCTGGTCTGACACAGAAATTGATGGCTGGTCTCCAAAAGCAAAAACTTAGTGTACTAATCTACTCAGTCACTTAACATTTTTTATATGCTATCTTTTGGGAGTCCAACAGCTACAACAAGGAAGATTTCCAAGTTACAGCCTTTAACAAACCATGATTAACTTTCATTGTTGTGGATTTCTGATTATTGTTCTTGGGTTTGGTCTGGCAATTAAGATTTAAATCTGAGTTGTTCATGCTTTTTCTTCCCCAAAACATTGTAGACCTATTTTATGCTTTTATATTAACCAGACATTGTAGAACTGGTGGTTTTTACAATTAAAAAAATACAAATTTTGAGGATATGTTTGATTATAAAGTAAATACAATTGAGGTGGATTCCTTTGATTGACTTTTGCAGTTTATAAGTCAACATATCATTGGGGAACAAACTGCACAGAAGGTAGCAATTATCTTCTCCAGACTCCCTTTAGTGAATTATCATGGGATTCAAGAAATAGTTTAGTTTTTGTATTTTTATCTTTATTTGCCTTATTTTTTCTACTACAAATTATCATGTAACCTTCAGTGAACACTGTCCTTTCTGTTTTCTATTTAAATACATCATCTTTTTCTGTCTGTTGAAATGGGTAGGTTGTAAATATTGCAGAGCAAACTCTGTAACTGAAACTGGACATATCACTGCCATGTCACCAACTTAAGTTAAACTGAATTTTAAAAGCTGATGTGATTCATATTCACCAACACAATCCTTTATTTTCACATCTTCTCCTAGCAGTGCAACACTGCTTCTTTATAACTAAAAAGCAAGATGGTAAATGTGGCTTGTCTTAGCTTTATATTGTTTTTTCTATAGCTTTCCTTCAACTGAAACATCCTACTGAACAAAGGTTATTTTATTGTAAACTATAGTTCTTCAGTCTAATCTTTTAAAATTTAAATCATAGGATCTTGAGACTTATTATGGAGAAAAGTTTGGGTTTCTTCTCCCCTAACATTTTGCTTTTAAGGGTTCTGAGCAAGTCCTCTTGGGTACTTATTTCTTTTATTAGACTTCAGGTGTGGATTTTAAGTGTTTACTGTTAGTAATTCTATATACTTGTACACTTCTTTGCATCATAGGCACTCTATTTTGCAATAGATCCCTGCATTTAGCTCACAGGGCAATGGAATGGGAAAATTGCTTGGGATTTTTTAAATTTAGATTTGAAAAGTACAGTATCTTATACCAACTTTCTATTTTCTCTTTTCTTACATGTGGATTCACTAATAACTTCTTTCAGGTAAATATCAATCTGTTTCACTAAGGGGAAAATTTTTATGTAAGATTGCCTACAGATTTCCTGACAAAGATGGTAACTTTTTTTCAAGCTGTCAGCTGTATGAAAATATTCTTTTAGTAAAGATACTTAATGTCATTGTGTAAACTCCTGTGAGTACAACAACCTTGAGGAATTGCAAGCAGCCTTAACAGAAACAAGTTACTCCTCCATGGCTGGTGAGTGTGTGCACCTGTAAGCACATGGCAGCACTCCTGCTGCAGGTGCATCCTCTTTGCCTTCACTCAGAGCCCTGATGGTGTTTGCTTTGTCACACAGGCCTCCAGTGCTGCTGCCCCTGCCTCTCCAGAGATGCACTATACACCTCTGCCCTCCGGATCCAGAGACCTCACCAATCACAGAGGTATGAGCTCCTTTTATTGCCATGACCTGCTGCAAGGTGTTAAGCTGTGCTCTAAGGCCCTCTCTGTATTAGTTACTGCTGCATTTCACTTTACAGAGAATACCATGCCTTTCAAGCACTGTATGAGAAAACCATACCTGTCAAGACTACAGATTTTAACTCATATTAAATAGGATTTACAGGTAGTCTACCAGGAAAGCAAATAAATCTATGGATAATAACGTTCAGTGATTTTTTGTGTGTGTGTGAGAGAGAGAAATGTAAAGAGATTAGAGTACTTAAACATTGCTAAGTAGATCATTACATGGGGCATTGGTAATTTTGAGAGAATTTGTAAACTTTCTAATATTTTTAAAGTGAGAGCTTTTTGGCAGTTTAGAAATTTAGGACTATAATTTTGAATTGTTAACACATTTTCATTGCAATAAAAAGGGACACTTCTCTGTTTTTCAACATTAAAGGTGGATCAGTGTTCAATTTCCTTTTTCATCATTCCTTAGAACTTAAAAAGCGCCTTGGGCAAATTCACAAATTCCTTCTGCATACCTACGAAACAAAATGTTCAGGGGACAGGTGAAAAACTGAAGCACTCAGGAAGCGTGCATTCCAAGTTTTTTCACGTTTTTTTAAAAAAGGAGAAATTTGTAAAGCATGCAGCACTTTTTTAGCTTAAAACAAGAATAACAATCCTCTCATTTATTTCCCACATTATACATTTGATTCTACATTGATCATGTAAACCCTTTGTATAGAGGCAGATTTTGTTTAGGATACCAGGATCAAAGTCAGCCTTATATTTATGAATTGATGGTAGCCTAATTTTAGTGTATGTTCGAATTCTGCAGCACTACAGAAGATGGAAGCAGCTGTAGTAGAATTCCATATTACTTGAAACCTTCTGAAAGGATCAGGCAGGTAATGCACCTGAAGAAGAAGCTGTGATTCAGGTGTGAAGGACAAGGAAAGCAGCTGATGGGAATTTAATTTGTTGCAGCCTGTATCACTGTTGTGCTAGAGCTGAGGATGAGTAGGAAGCTCCATCCTGGCCTTGGTGTAAATTGCTGTGGTGCACAGGAAATCAGGTGTCCTAGATGTGCTGGGGGTGCATTGTATTCTGACTGACGCTGAGCTCACATGGAAACTGATGCTTTTCAAAGAGAAAAGACCAACCAAAATCCTGAATTTGAGCCTACGCCTGGACTTCAGAGATTAAAAAAAAACTTCTCCCCCCGAAAACCTGCAACCCAGTGCTCGTCTTCCCAACCCTTCCTCCTCCCCCCTTCCCAAGATAAATAGCTTTGATTTTCAGATGTTGGCTTTGAGGTTGGATTTCTGACATTGGATTAAATGGCTAGGGTCTGCTAAGACAATAAATAGAATGACAGAATGTTGTAAATCCCTGAGTTCCTTAAAAATACTTAAAAAGTTCCCTTAAAAGGCAGGTATCCTCAGATTTTTTTATTTAGAGGATATTGTATTGGAAGTGTGGCTTCATGGCTGATTTTGTTATCTGACTTGGCAGAAGAAATGCCAGTAGCACTGAGTATGAAAAGCTGTGTGCCTGCATTATTGACCAGCTCCTCTTGCCATGAAGCAGTTGTGTGGCTGCAGTGGGCGCTGCAGACACCTCCAGCAGGAGTTAGTTCAGAGCAGGAGCTCGCCAGGCTCTGAGTACCCTCTGTCATCACCAGGCTTTCAGAATGCCTGCCCCTTGCTGTGAAAGGGGAAAATTATAGTCCCCGAATCACCAACTTTCCACCCTTAGCTGTTCACATAATTTTTATTACTTCTGTCTTTACTCTTCCCAGAAATATTCTGCTCTGCATGCTAAATATGCTGAAAATTTCCTTGTGATTAAGCACAGTTATAAATAAAGTAAATGGAGAAGAGAATGTCGTCCAAAGAAAGGGTGAAATTTGTCCTTAAAGAGAGATTGTTAGCAAGATCCAATAGGTTTATATATATGTGTATGTCTATATATGTACACATATTTACAACGAAATAAGGAAGAAAACTTTCCAAAATTCCAGATGTTGGAAGAACCAATTCCAAGCTTAGAACAACCTGCTGGCAAGGCCCATTAACTCAATCAACTTCTTTTATACAAAGAAAAATCTCTAAGTTCACAAGCCCATAAAAGATTAATTGCAGTCAATAGAAAAATCTCCAAGGGAAGAATGAAATACTTAAGCATGCTATTTTAGGTTCAGAATATCTTCAATTTTTTTCTTTGCTGAATGCTTTCAGTGTTGTAAAGTGGAATTGAATCAGCTGTTGCATATGTAAATATTGGTGGTTTTCAATGCATACTGGAATGAAGAATGCTGTAAGTTTGTGAGTGTTATTTGTCCCTGGAGAAACTTGTTTACCAGAATCCTGAAGTTTGGCAAATGGTTTGGTACAGCTGTAAATTGATTTTTGGAGGACTGGGAGGGAGAGCAGGAGCAAGCTGAATGTATTTGATTGGTACAGTTTCACTTGGACATTTCTCATTCTATTTAACTATGATTTTTTACAGGGAGAACAAAACCATATAATTATGCATGGGTTGCACCATGTCTCTTACAGCTTTTGTGTTCATGCATTCAGTATATAATTTCCAGTCAGAATCTGGTCTTTTTAGGTTGACTCCATATTTTGTACAGACAATTTCAGGAATGGTGAAAATCTCACTCTGCCTTTTAAAGCCCACAGCAACAGTATATAACTGTGATGTCAGCATGGAACAATATGGAATGATCACTGTAAATGTTACATCGACTGTTATGATGCTTGAGTACATAAGTACATGAAGAGAGAAATAAATATTGGATATATGTTTTTAAGCTTTAGAAAATTTCTTCTTATCTTGGGAAAATTGCTTTCCCTTATATGATGATGTTGCTTAGACCCACTTTTCTCAGTTGAACCTTCCCTCAGATCCAGTGTTCATATTTTTCAGCAAAAAATCTACCAGTCTTCTATTCCGATTTTGGGCATCTGACAGCAATATGATTTGATTCTTTATGTGATCTAAATTGCTATCCCATTAGAAAAGCCTTCCAAAGTGGTAATTCTATAGCTGACTGTGTTTTTGTTTTGATTCCAAAACAATAATCTCAAACTTCTAAGAGTCTTCCCTTGGTCTTTGTTAAACTAGGATTTTGCATTTCATTTTATATGGACTTAGAACCCAATGATTTACTTATGTGAAGTTTGTGCAGTTCTCTTACCTAGTTAAAACAAGTCAGTTTGAAGACATAACCTCCTGTCATACAAAGTGCTTCTTCTGTTTCTGTATCCTACACATTGCTTATATCATTCTCATTTTCAAATTTTCTGATGAAATAAAATAAATAGGGCCCACAATTCTGTCTGCTTGTTCAGATCTACCTTTAAGAAAAAAAAAAATCAAACAGAACAATTACTTATTTTACACTTTAAATAGAAATGGCCAGTCTCCCAGTAAACAAAAACAATAAAATGTAGCACCTTTTAGAAGAAATTGGCCCACAAATTTTGGTGCTTATGTAAGTTTCTTTTTAGTAGTTTGTATGTAAGGCCCAGGTACCCTTCTGTGCATTACTGATAATTTATTAACTGGGTGCATATCTTAAAATAGAAATTTCAATTCTTAACATAGTTGATATAGATGCAAAAAAAAACTTTGGAAGTCATAATAATGTATTTGTAAGAATAATTTGTCTGATGTGTGGAAAAAGGCCCCTCAGCCTTCACCCCACTCAGATTGCATATTTGTTTTTTTAAAACAGCACCTTTGGTAAGCAAGTGCCTTTCTGTGTAAGTATTCAAACTCAAATTGCCTTCTGAAAAGAGCAGTGCATTCCAGTTGGTGGGGAAAATAATAATTTATCATTCTATCTCTTCAGAAGCAATATCACTAAATCATGACTATCATGGAAATCTGTTTTTCCTATACAAAAACATGTGCTGGATGCCTTTTGTATAAACAGTTATTTTATAACATTTTCTATTACCTGATTTACTTGAAAACATATTAATTTGCAAAGCCATTTGGTTTCCAGTAACATTTTACAGATGACTCCTCCTTTTCTTGTGCTCTTGTTTCTGGGAAAAAACAGTGGTAAGTCTACCCCATTGCTTACTGGTAAAAGGAAGAAGAAACAGTTTCCATTAAAAACTAAGCCTGTATTTATGTAAGTAGTTTTTAGAGTCCTAGCTTGGATTTAGGCCAAGGTTTAATAGTTCTAATCTATTATGACTTTTAAAAACCTTCTGAACAAATCCACCATCCTGTTTTGGTGTCTATACAGTTAATTACCCAAGTGGTCTGGTATGTGCAGGCATTACATTGTCTTGTTTTATATTTGAATGATGAGTGCCCAAATGAAAAATTGGGCACTACCAATATGCTTGAATCAACTGACAGACATGTTTTCTTATTTTATAACCTGATTTTTAAAGTCATAAACTGCATTCAGATCCAATGCCCAGAAATCCAATAGCAGAATATTTTGAAGCTTCTTATTAACCTTTAAAAGGTATTTTTCTAGAGGCTTTTTGAACAAAGGAAATGAGAGGTTCCTTCTGCTCTCAGTTTCACTTTTTGTCTAGCAGGGTTGTGCTGAAGGTTTCTTTTGGAATCAAGATCTTTCCAAACTTTCACATTCCTAAGCAAACAAAAGTTTGTGGGTATATAATCTGCTAGAGAGATACCTGAACCTGCTATGTTTCCTTCTTCTGTGCTCATTACTCTGTGCTACTGTACTGAGAGTATTTGGCATAGTAAATTTTCACCGATGACTGGTATGTTTATACAAAATTTCTTCTGATTGATTGTTAGGGTGTGCCACACAGAAAACCAGCTAGTGGCTTTGTAGGAGTTTAGATGAGCACTAGATCAAGACAAAAGTGGACTACAGAATGCACAACAAGGGTTTAGCCAAGCAGTTGTGCTGGAATTCACAATCCAATAGATGTCAAAGGATACCAACTACTTTCAAAATTTGGTTTTGAAGGAAAAAAATGGAAATTTTGGAGAGCCAGGAGTAGTATAATTAAAGTGAGTATGCTCCGAGGATTTACTTGCTCTGTCTCAATTTGCTCAGAATGATCATACTTTATGACTGTTCTGAGGTTCATATGCAACTAATAATGTCTATCAATCCTTCCAGAATTTGGTGTAGAGTTTTAATGTAATACTTCAAAATTTTTGAAGCAAAATTATATAATTGACACACACCTCTTAATAATAAATGTCAATACACCAATTTCTTATTTTACACGTGCATTGTGAAAAGCCATGCTGTCTTTAAATCACAGACATAAAATGAAAAGGAAATTGGTTTACATGAAAACTTACTCCCAGAAAGATAAGTATCCTGTTTATATTATCATTGTGGTGCTCTCTGTTGTTGTTATTGACACAGTTGTTAGGTACTCATTGTGTTTTCAAGCCAGAGGCTTATTTAGAGTTTGAAATTGATTGCTGGGGAAGTTGCAAAGCAATTTAGGTAGCAACTTATCATAATTAGTTAGTTTTCTTAGTGTGAATTGCACTTTATGCTTGTCAATTGATTTTTCTGTGTATATGCATAAAGCAGCTCATTGTATTGTCAAGAAAAAAAACCAAAAAACCCAAACCCCAAAAAACCTATGGTTAGTACTTTATCATTCAGTTAACAAAGTGTGTCCATATATGTATATAAGATGTATTTTCTTCAACTTTTCTAATAACTAAGAATAGGATGAATAAGAAAATTGCAAGCAGATGCAATATATGAAAGTTTTGTTCTTTCAGACAAAGATGCTGTGAATAGTGAGATATTTTCTGTGTTGTTTTACATAAAGTGAAAATACCATCATTTTTAACCTGCAGTATGTTATGGTGTGTCAGAGACTGAAGGCTTCTTAGGCCATGATCTTCTCATCATGAGTTGAATAACCTTAAAGCAAACAAAGTTCTCAATAGCATAGAACAGACAAGATAATATTTTCCAGGGAAGGAACACTCAAAAATAAGCTGTGACATTTCCTATTAGTGCCAGGAAATATGTCCCAACAGTGAGATGTGATGTGGTCATGACTTAGCCTCAAGGGGAGTGGGTGGAAATCCTCTTCTTTTGACACTCTGGGAGAATGCTAAAATAAGGAGTCTGTTATAAAAAAAAAGGGGGGGGGAAAAAAAAACCTAAAAAAATCCCATGTGGCTTGCCGGTATGAAGTGAGAAACTGCATTCTAGTTCCTTGTTTTTTTGTTTGGAAAATAGACATTGATGGAAGCTCAAGACACATGGGAGAAATGTGGAAAGCAAAGTGATGGTGAAGATGAGTATCAGAGTGAGAGAAGCCTTGGTTAAGAAAAGATTTTGTTTTCCAGTCTTTAGTTAAGGGCATGTGAAAGAAAATCCATCAGAGGTGAATCGGGGTTTTGTAGTGCAGATGTGTGAGAAGGTAATGTCAGAAGCTCAAAGAATTCTGGTGCAGCTGGGAGGAAGGCAGAGCAGGCTTCTCCCCTTCCTGTGCTGCATGGCTCCTGCTGATGCCCTCAGATCCCCAGCCCTTACCCCAGGAGAGGAGGTGAATGGCACCGACTGGTGTCTATTTATTCAGTGGTGCACCTCATTTCATAGCTCTGACCATGATATTTCCCTTCCAAGGTGGATTCCATCTTGCTGCGTTCTCGGTATTTCTGATATATTTGCTTTGTGGGGAAAAGAATAGGTAGAAGGAATGAGTGGAGCAAAGCATGTGGGGAGAAATGCTGGAAGGCACACTTCCTTGGGGAGGTGAACTCCAGTGAAATGTTTCCATCTGGTAACACAAGCCCACCTGTACTAGTATTTGCCCTAAGTCTGCAAATGCTTAGACATCTCTCCTGAATTGACACACAATCAAAAATTTCACCTTTCAAAGGAACTGAGAGGTCCAGTACCCACACACATGATCCACTTAGCCCTCAGCTGTGGAGTGGTTTAGCTCTGGGCAGTCATGAAAGAACAGGTTAAGGAGGGTCTCATGTAGGACCTTTCCTGAGCCCTGTTTTATTAGTTTACTGGGATAGAACTGCCATCAATAGCTGTGCTGTTCGTGGACCAATTTACCTCACTTGCTCAGTAGCGATAATTTCTGACAGCATCTGCATGTTTCTCTGTAAAGCACAAAGACTTTCCTAAATGTGGAATAAATTGTAGTTGGATTTCACTGTGACCTTGACTAATATGGTTCAAGAAATAAATTTTCTGGATCATTGGATTCATATTCTTGTCACTTACACGGTCAACAATTTTTTGTCTGTGTTTACAAGGAATGTTGGATTTGAATCAGGACACTGTAGATTATTAAAACTTCAGCATAAAAATGTATTTTTATCTTTTTGTATATTGCAGTGATGGGAGCAACAAGTCATGTGAAAGTAGGTTGGGGTAAATGAGGTGGGGATGATATATAAAGTGACTTGCAGTTTTGTGTAAAGTCCTTCTTGATGGCCAGAAAAGTTAAGGTTTGGTTTTAAATGACAGCATATTTTAATTTGTGAGCCTTCTCTGTGTTCTGCGGTTTGAAACTGAGCCCAAGGGATGTGATCGAGCTGACCAGAAGTAAGCTCTAAGAGGGTCACTTCCTGGTGTGCTGTGTCTCTGTGGGAATAAAATATGTGTGTTTCTCTGCAAGAAAAGGTTAAAAGACAAAAAGAGAGTAATTAAGTGATTAATCAAATTTAGAATAAAATATTATTAAATATCTCAGATGCTGGGCACAAAACTCCCATTCTGCATCTAATGGGCTTTAGTAGTCTTAAGACTCAAGCAGCTTTTCATAATTGTCAGTATTTTTTTTCTAAATATTACAGAGACTTTTGTTTTTCCACAGTGCACATTCCCCAATTTGACTGTTGAAGACCTAACCATTTTCCATATTTTTGTCATTCTGAGGTTTTTCATTGTAACTTTTTCCATATTTGCCAAAACTAGCAGTCTAGGCCTAAGTCACCCATACAAGTGTCACATCAGAGGGAGTATGATTAATGAGGAAAAAAACTGTAACTTCATATTTTTGGTAGATTAGAGAGTGTCTGATATTTCACAACATAGCTCATTTTGTCATGCTGGCAATAAGAAACCATAAGAATGCTCAAGCAGGATGACTATAAAGTGGCAGAAAAATATAGAAAACACTGGCTTCTATAAGTGGAAACTTGGGACCCAAAACCCATAAGCCTACCTAAAATCTTCTTTAGATATGCAGAAGAACTAATGCTGCGGTGTGTCTACAACGGGCAATTAAAAAAACCCAAAAAAGTCTAGTAAATTTGACACTTGGCCTTATAATCTTATACAATCAAGTCCAGTCATCAGCCACAGTATTACAGCTCTTCCAGAGAGTCTGGGTTCAAAGCACACCAGTGCTGTGCAAATACAGTCTCCTGAGAGAGCCCCATGTTTAGTTAGCGCTCTAGTCTAGCCTGTTTTTGCAGGAGTCCTCCAATTTTATCATTCAGGCATTTTTATGGCCTCATTGGAACAAATAAACAAACATCTGGAATCATGTGGTATATTTAATTAAAAACTTTTTGTTTGGCCAGAAATAGTAAAATCATGAAAAATTGCCTGTCTCCAAGCTCAGAAAGGCCAAATGATGAAGCTGTTGGCTACAGACAGTTTTACAATGTATTGAAATTCATAGATATGCACACCTGCTGCAAGTCCCCCCTTTTTTTTTGATTCATAACCATTAATGAGTGTTTAGTGCACAGATTGTAGCCCTTGTTTAAACGGGAATTTACTGTTTTTAATAACATATAGACACGTGTTGATATATTCCATACAGCCTGTACTGTTTTGTAGTACACAGACAGGATGAGGCTTTATATTATTGGTTAAAGAAAAAAGAAAAAAAAAAAGAAATCTTTACGGTGCATGTTCCATTTGAATATTATTTCACGTGAGCATGTTGTAATTCCAGAGGCAGTAAATATCTGCCCCATGCTAAGGGTCTGTGGAGCAAATGTTGAAAATATGAAAGATGGTGTTCTCTCATTAAAATTAGAATCTGTAATGAACATGTAAATTTTCATTGTTACATTTAACATATTTTTTGAGGAAAGTTTCAAGAGACTCTGGCTTTTGCAGACAAAACCACTCGATGTCATCTGAAATATTACTAGATGGTCACAAACTATTTTATAGACCAGGATCATTATTTGTGAAAACTAATTTGTCTATTGGGCTGCTATCCATTTCAGATGCACAAATATAGGCCTTTGAACATATGGGATGTAGAATCTTATTTTTGAGTTTGTACATCTCAGGTTTTAAACAGCTGAGCCCTCTATCAAGAAAAAGAAAATGAAATGCACATAGAAAGTAATACTGCGTCCAAATATTGTTCACTGTTCTTCATATTTCTCATGATTAAAATAATTTGGCCATTCCATTTTGAGCTGCATTTCTCTGAGGATTTAGACTATTTAGCAGGATAGGATGGATAGAATACTTACTTGACTTTGACCACTGCCCTGTAGTTGGTGTTACTGACTGAATGAGGAGGATGTGGGTGTCATCCAAAAAAGCATTAATTCCCACATAGTCAACACTTGTAGAAGCCTGCTTTAAAAAGTGGGGGAGGGAAGAAATTTCCTGCACAGTCAGAAGGGCAGCCATCTGCATAACAGCAGTGAAACTATTTTATCCCCCTGTGTGTTTGCTCTTTATGGCATGCACATCTTGCTGTAACATCTACTTGTCTTTCAAACTATGGAGTGCCAAAAAGATGCAATGTACTTTGCATTTGGTTGTTCAGAGTGTGTGCTGTGCTAAAAGTGGGTGAAAAGTCCTTTTTCAACTTGACTTCAGGAAAGACAGGGGTAACTTTGTAGGATTTCATTGCATTGCAAAAGAGAAAGCTGTCAACTTTTTATCGGATATGAATATCTGTATTCATGATCTAATGATATATTTTCTGATCAAAGTTCCTTGCAGAGCTCTGACAGCAAATGATAAGTAGGTTGATGACTTCCCTTTTTTCCTGTTTTGTGATATTTTTATGGACTGTTAGTAACCTCATTGTTAGAAAAGTAAATGATAGGAAGCCCCATGACATCCTTCATTAACTTTGTATGCCCTTAAGCAGAGAGATCACACCTGGGGAGAAGAAAGGGAGGAGACACAGAGGTAAATAATGAGTATAAACAAGTGCAATTGTTTTATGTCCCTTACCAAACAGAGGATGATCCCTTTTTTGTTGATATTCATTGTGTTGCCTTTTACAGTCTGAGGTATTTTGAAAGTTGTTTCTATTTACACAGAATGAATTTCTTCCACTGTGTGATTGACAGCACTGATGTATTTTATAAGACCCTTTTTGTCTATGACTCTACAGTGCTTAGTAAACCTAGGCAGCCACCTGAAAGACCCCCCACCTGTGGCTGCATAAAACTGAAATAAAGAATGGAAAATAATCCATTGAGTATGCACTTTCCCACCCACTGAGAGCAAAATGCAATGTAGCGCAATTTTAGTACTTGCGTGCCACTGGGGAAAATAGACTCCTAAAATCACATAGTGAAGCATTGGAAAAATTCAGCGAATTTGTACTAAGCGCTGTGTTATAAAACCTAAGGAACCGTAGGCTTTGCTTCTCAAGTGAAACAGATTTGTATTGCAGTTCTGTTAGAATGCCTCCAATTGCAATGATGATATTTAGCACAGTAGGCTGAAAAAGAGTAAGGGTGGTGAACACGAGTCCTTTCCCAGGAATGCTTACAGAGGGGCTGCAAGCAGCCTTCTGATGTCTACTTAAAGACCACACAAGACTGCAATCTCTGATTTGTTTTTTTTTTACTTTTGCTCAGTGTCGGGCCATGTAGAGACATGGAAAGAGCACATGGCCCAAGCTGCCTCTTTCAAAACCATTCCTATTACTAGACATGGCTTCTCACAGTTAAGGAGAACTAAATTCGCATTCACATCTTGCCTGAGAGGACTTGGAATATGTGTGTACCAAAATTACAGGGCTGTCACACCAACGTGCAGGAGTTCCCCACATGAACTGATCTTCCTCTGCACCAACCACTTCAGGGGCAGTGACTGTAGTAGCTTCAGTCAGTTGTGCTTAGAAAAACTATATCCATCCTAGCTCTACCTTTTCCTCACAGGAGCAAGGCAACTTCTGTATGGTTTTTTTGCTGAACTGTGAGTGGGAGAAGCCAGTCTTACCAGTAAATTTTGTTTTCATGGAACAAAAGGAGTGGACTCAATGGAAATAATCCCTTGGGCCCCAATGGAGGAACTGGACTGTGTCTTAAAGCCAAGAGGATGGCAAATACTCCCTCCACACACACCAAACAAACCAAACACAAGCTACCCCCCTCCCAAATCCACCTAGTTAATTAATTTGACAGATTGTCTCTGTCTTAAAGGCAGTGAATGATAAATTTCATGGGGGGAAAAAAGAGAGCAACTTTAGGATAAATAGATTAAATATAAGCTATTACATCATTCAGAAGCAATTTGGTGCTGTCAAATGCCAGCCATTACTGATGTAAAGTACGTGATATGTCAAGAAAAAGAAATACCAGGTGAAATTACAGTAAGGTAACAAGGAGATACGTAGACATCCATTCAGCTGATAATTGTGTATGTAAAGTTCACTTCTGCCCTGTAACTGATGCTAGATAACAATGGCAGTAGAAATGTGGAGGATAGCTGGAGTCCTTTTGCTGTTGTTTTCTATTCACTTTTGTTCCACTGTCAATATAAAAAAGTAATTCCTTTACGAAGGTGAGTTTAATAATAAAGTGAAGAGAAGCTGTCAGCTAAATTAATTTTTTTGTGTTGAAAAATTTGTTTGTTATAAAGGAGTATAATGGCTTTATTCAAAAGAGAATGAGATTAAATAAACATCATGAGAAAATACTGAGAACAATTAGAAGATCAGGAGATGCCACAAAGGAGAGAGAGTGACATATCGTTAATGTCTGTAAATTCTTTTATCCTGCCAACTCTTAATAAAAGTGTGTTCGGGGTTTTTTTTTCCTGCTCTCTGCATGTTTATGGAAGATAGCCCTTCAGGTTAAATTTTTGGATGAAATTAACTAGTTAAAATTGTTTACAAGATTTGGAGATGGCATTCATTTAGGAGATGTAGGAACCATAACTCAGGAATTCAGGCTGAAGTTGTTCCCACAAGAAGCTAAAATATGGACTGCAGTTTAGCAAATAAGTAAAGAAAAAATGCAAAATGCTGGTATGTTTTGAAGAGTAGTGAATTTGGTGAGTGAGAATAGATGCCATCTTGCTGTGGTTGATATGGTACCTGGGAATGCACTGAGTGGAAGATGTGTAAGAGAAGGAATGTTTCTTTCACAAGCAGGAATGCACTGGTAACCACAAATCATCCATCCTGAATGCAGACAGGATTTTCCTGACAGATTAATATTTAGGATCTAAATTTTTTTTTTCCTAAACATACCACTTAAAGGAGCCACAGTGTTTCACCAGGGAGTTTAGTCTTACCCTGTCATTCTGTTTTTCACTAGCACAGGCAGAAAGGGAAAGCATTGATGCTGCTGCTCTAAAGTTCTGTGGGTTGTTCAGGATTTGTTCTTATGTATATGAGAGACCAAAGGTAGAGCTATTCTGCAGCAATTTTAGAAGATGCCAGTTTCTAAGGTAGGGTAAAAAGTTGTGCATCACTTCAATCCCATTTAGAGAATTTGGGAAGGCAAAGAACATCTGATTCCTAAAATCAGGTCCTGGCAGCAATTAACCCAGTTTAAAAAAAACCAAAGCAAACCAACATACATACATACATACATATATATAGATGTCGCTGTTGAGCGGCTAGCTGAGGACTGACCCAAGTTCTCAGACAAGCGAAAAGAGGAGAAAAGGAACTTTATTGTTTTTGAATTCCATATATATAGAGTCTACAGAAGTGCCCCAGATTGGTCAGCCCGAGACCTCCCCCTAGGCCCAATTGGCCAAGCCCGAACTCACTCAATCCGGAGAAACTGTTTGCAAAACATCCAAACTTTATCTTGTTTATGAAATATAGCAAAATGTTCCCACGGGAAGAACCTGTGCTAGCCACATATATATATATATATATAAAACAATTGTACCTTATGTAAAATGAGCTATTTAAAATTAAAACAATTATTCTGATAACACTGAATGCTAATGGGACTTTCTTGAGGAAGTCCTTTTAAATAAATAAAGGTGCAAGAGCAAGTTCTGATCTGTGAAGTTCAAACCACCTTTCACTGGAAGTATTTTTTAAGTATGGTGTCGGAGCAAAGAGTGAAATGAAAAGCCAAAGCCATGGATGGTTGAGCTAACATATTCTTTTAAGTAAATGGAATAGCACATTCCTTACCTGAAGTTTTTACTTGTTTTCTTATTATTTTTTCTTCATGGTTTTGGAAGAATTTTCTAAACTTCCAAAGCAAACTATTCAATACCAGTTTGTAGGTACTTTGAAATGCCCTAATTTATGAATTTTGAGATAAATCAGATTTTTTTCTCAAATGCTATTATATTATTTCCTAATAAAAAAGACTTCTGACTCTTGTTTCTTGTCCATTCCCAAATCTCCTAAGATTAATATAAAAGATTTTTCAATCAGTCTAAAGAAAGGTTTCTCTGATCTGTAGGTTAGAAGTACTGTGTTGGAAGCAAATATGTTAGTACGAGAGGGGAATCTCTAGGTAATTTCTCCCCGTGGCTGTAGTTAAAGCTGCACAGATTATGGGGAGGAAATCCATACACATTCTAGACATCTCTATGCTTTAAAACAACTGCCTGCAGGTGTTTTAGCCATGCACATGTGGCTGGATATATGATGAGGCTTTTCGGATTTTCAGCCAAGTCTTCACTTGCAGGGTAATGAAATGTTGAGGGAGAGGGAAACAAGATACATATACATGTAGAGGTTATGATGTCATATGTGGTGAGTTATTGCTGTTTTGATACTTCTCATAAATTCATTCCAAATCAATTGCTAAGCAGTATTTCTGTGCTGTTAATTTAGAATCTTGGAGAACGTGAGGTTGCATGTATGCACACATGGAATCTGCTCTCTGTTAGTCAGCCATTGTCTCTGAGCTGAGGGAAGCCCCTTCAGCCCTACTCACTGAGCTACAGCTACACTCATTATTGTTATTATGTTCAGGCATCTTGGGAGCAAATTTAGGTCAGTCTGGAAAGATCCAAAATTCACTTTCATATAGGCAAAACACATCAACTGGGCACAGATGTTTTTCAGCATCACAGACAATATGTCAGTTTGGTACCACATCCTAAAGTGTAGCCCCAAGCAGCTTAAAAGTTTATTGAGAGTAACAATAGAGTAACTCACAGAATTCCTTCTTCATAAGTATGAACTTTACCTGTGATGCCAAGCTATAGATACTCCAATGCTTTTATACAAATACTGATTTTGTGTATTTTGATCTCATTTGCCAAGCTCTACATGGCAACCGAATGAACAGAAGCATATGGGTGAATTCTGTTGGAGACATATGCAAACTTTCTGCTGCTTCTTGTGAAGAAGTTTAAATGTTTTGATTGATCATCATCAGTACTACTATTTTGGTGATTCTTGATTTGAAAATAGACTTGGAGTTGCTTAAGAATAGCTTGATAAGATTTAACCTCTCTAATGAGAGCTTGATAGATAACGTGTTTAAATTAGAAGGGGAAGGGGGGCAGTGTGAAATAGATCATGTTGTAATTTCAGTAATCACATGCACTGAAATATGTCATTGAAAAGATACTTAAGAATCTTAAATCTTAGGATGGCTGTCAGATTTCTTTTAGTCTATGAACAATGACAATCATAATTTGACGGTGAAATACGGTCAGAGCTTCTGTCTCCTTGACAATCACTCCAATATTTAGACAAAAAAGCACATTCTCACAGATTTCATTAGTCAACTCATGCTTTTACCTTTTCCCTCATGTAACTGTAATACCCTGTGAGAAGCCTAGACAAGCAGAATTATCTCTTGCCAGTATGAAAGAAATTACATGTGAGTATGAAGAGCCGAAATTACACGTGAGTATGATGAGCCAGAGGAACTTTAAGGTCAATCACACAGGTTTTTTTGATAACCCAGGAAATATTAGGGTTGCACTTAATGAGTTTGTGTTTTTGAGCAATTACAAAACCTTCTCTAACTGACTTGTTGCACAGTTGAATTAAGATTTTTAAGGGTTTTTTTCATATGCAGTTGCCTTGATGCTTCATACATAACAAAAAAACAAACAAACAAAATTTAAGAACACTGGAATAGGCTTGAAGAGCTGCTTTGGGCAACAAACCAGAGGGAGTGAGGAGATTCTGATTAACAAGGCAATCTGCACTTATGAAGTATCTTTCATGTAGGTTGTCTCTGGGTACTAACAATGCAATAGTCTGTGGAGCTTGGCTAAGCAAGTGAATAAGCTTGAAAGAACGGGAAATTTGAAAGCAGGGAAAGAAGAGAGCTTGATCTAATGTCATAAGGCAGGGAGCTTTAGAGCCTTGGGGCACAATTAACAAAGGGTCTGGCACCTGCCGTCTCCAGTCTTTGTATTTGTTTAGAGAAAGATTTAGTAATCCTGCGCATGGGATGTGTTTCTTTTTCTTGACTTCAACCCACCATGGCTCAGAATCTATCTGAATATTTGTGGTAATAACAAGTTGTAAGCATCCATGACTCATGGGAGTGAGTGATAATAGGTGAGGGTTACTTAGTGAAGCTCGTGAGAGACTTGCCTTCTCTTTTGTCATCTTGAGTCCTCCCCTGTCCACTTTTTTCCCCCTCTGTTTAACAGCAGAAGGGTGGTTCTAGGAGATGAAAAAACACAAAGGAAGTTATGCTGCTTTTACAGTAGGATTATTTCTGGCCTTACCGAGTTCATTTTATTTATATCTTTTTATATGTTCTTGATGTAAATGAAATGTCTACTGAAAAGTCAGTGTTTCTCACTCAAGTACAAGAAGAATTTTAATGAAATGCATGCTAATTTGGAGAAAAGTTGAGGATACTACCCTGTGTCCTTTACTGTCCCTGAGGATCATACACTTTAGCTTTATGAATGTATAAATGGGAGCATTTTTCTCTTAACAGTTGTATTGTCAACTTATTTGAGAATGCTGAAGTCTCTTATGGGCCCTTTGTCAAGAATATGTGTAGCAAGGAGTTATCCATGACCTGATACATTTACTTAGTTAAATGCACAAGATAGGCAGTGGATAAAAGAAAGGAAAAAAAGCTGTTTTCCATATGTGCCTATTTGAAATGATGAGGCAAAAGCACCATGTAAAGTGGTTAAGCCAAAATGATCGTGGCACTCAGTGGTTTTAAAGATCTCATTTCTTGGACTGCAGATTTAATAACCAGAACACCCCTTCCAATAAAAGTACTTATGCCAGAGGCCTACATGCTTCCTAGATAATTTTATGTCCTTTATTACCCCTGTCTACAAAGTCCTTGTTTTCATGGTATCGGGGTTAGTTCTCCTGTCGGGATCATTCTGACTTGCCCCTGTCACTTATCTTTTATTTTTGCAATCTATCAATATATTTGTATAATTTTTAAGTCTTCCCATAAGAAGAGCATAGTTAAGTTTGGCCAGAAACACGATGTAGTCATTGAAGCCTCCACAGATCAATACAAAGGTGTGAATCCTGATGAATAATATAAAATACACAAAAGAAGCAGGTGAAGGGGGTCTAGGCTGGTAGGTGAGAATTAACAGTGCTGGGCATTGGACATCATTATCTTCCTGAGCACATCAAAGAGCCTTCAATACAAATAAACTACAATTTTCAAAGTATGGAGGTTAGTTTCTTCTAAATCGTACAGATATTTCCAGGAGAATTGCATCTGTAGTGGACTGTTTGGGTTTTCAGGTTGGTTTTTTTTTTTTGTGATGGACAATTTGCATTTTAATAAATTAGTTTCATTTGCATATATGATACAGCTTCATTAAAAATATTTTTATTTTACTAAAATATCCATTTTATGTAAAAGTCTTTCCTTTTAGCAATTACAAAACACAGTTTCAGGAAAGGAGCAATACCTTACCATTTAGCCTGTTCAAACCTGCTCCTTTCTAAAGGTATAGTAAAGACAGTGATGGCAGCCCAGCTCAGCTTTAGTGGGTACATGATTGGTAAGCCAAGGGCTTTTTCATCAAGGCACAAGTTTTTTTTCCCTGTCCCAAAAATCAAAATGATCCAAACTATAACACAAAATTAAGTGTTATGTGATTACTTCTGGTGTTGTGTCATTTCCTTGCTGAAACTGATGCTATTGTGGCTATAAACTACTACAGCATAACAGCTGTTTATCAAAATATTCATGAAAATTTTCTGTGACAGGAGAAATGGGCATGCTTGTAATACTGTTTCCATGGAAAAAGATGCATGAGCTTAGATTTAGTCAAAATTATGGCATACTGTTCTAAACTTGACAGAACTAGTTCAGCACATAATCCATAATAAAATAGGAACTGTGGTATTTAAACACTAATTCAGTGCATATCGGTTTGTATGCAAAGACTCTGTTTAAGATATTGCAAAACAGGTTTTCTTAGTAAATGCTACCAAAGCTATGGCTTGTATCCCAGCCCTGGGATATGAGGAAAGTCTTTATCTGGGCTCCAAGCTGCGGTTCCATGGTTTGCTCTCTCTGCCCAGTATAACAAATAGTGGATGTTGCATGCATTTTTGATTGATGAGGTATTGAGGAGGATTTGGAAATCTGAAAAGCCATATTATTATAAAGATTATGGAATAGTGGGAAATGGAGCCAGGTATGTACCTATAATTTAGGGTAAAGAGTAATAATGAATGCCCATAAAAATAAATAACCATGATGTTAAATAGACTGCAGATCATTTGCACCTTGAGGCTTTTCTCAGATTTTGTGCCAGTAAAGAAATGTGGTAATAAGCCCTCATGTATTTAGGCAAAAGAGTTTCTTATGCATAAATTTTTTTTAGATAATTTGAATAATCCCAGAAATATTTAGGAGAATGAAGGGGACAAGAGAAGGAAGATGAAGGGAGAAACATAAAAAGTCTGCACTATTTGGAAGAAGTACTTTGTGTTTAGATTATTCTTGATCATATTTTTTTTTCTATTGCTTCTGACTCTTTCATGGCTGATAGTGCTATTCTGAAATCTGTGCTGAAACTGTAATTATCTCAGTTCTGTTCAGTGAGAAATCCTTTCTGATCACTGTAGACATGCAAAATGAAGCTGTATGATTGCTGGCCAATCCTTAAACCAATCTTGAAAGTTCTCTGCTAGTTTGTCCTCATCAGTCAAAAAGAAAAATATTTCTTGTCTTTCTCCCTTTAGAGACATGGTATTGCTTGGAGATTCTAGAACTACAGAGTGGAAGGTAGCTTTTCTCATACCTGCAAGTGTAGGAGAAAGTGTGTGATGAGCTTTCATGGCTGGGAATTTAAAAGCTTCTTACTTGTTGCTTCTGCTTTATCACAGGAGATTTTTTCAGACAAATATTACTACTCTGAAAATTTTAAAATAACATTTATGCATGCCAATATTTATTCACAGCCCATGTAATAATCAGTAGAGTCTGTATGTGATAATCAACGCTGGAACCATGTTTTGAAGTTTCCTTTCTTTTCACTCTTAAAGTTGCATAAAAATTGTCAGTTACATGTTTAACACTGCAGATCAGTGATTTCAGTTTTACAGATTGTACAGATTCAGGCAGTTTGCAAATCACTTGGTTGTCATACTTTTGTGTAAGAATTTTTTTGGATATCTTTCCTCTCTGACTAAATTTATTGACCTACAAGTAAAGGAAATTTGGAAAGCAACACATTTTTAGTAAAATGTTAGTTCAGTGAGAGGTAGAATGGTCACCAGCTTTCTCCATACTTCAAGTTCCCAAAGCAAAAAGGAAATTTATACTCTCCATTGAGATATAAACTAGTTTATTTTCAGTCATTTATCTGAAAAGTTGATGCTTACCATAATAATTCATCAGACGTTTTTTGTGGAGTATATCTGGCAAGGCTTCCTGGCATCAGCCTTTGAAATGCTGAGTTCTTGCATCCTCTGGGAACAGAGTGACTCTCTCTTCATGTTGCACATCTGGAAGGAATGTTGCTGCCTTTTTGCATCAGCAGGGAGAGATTGTTAGGGTAGCAATTTAACCTCTCTAAACTGTTTGCTAGTATCCTTGGATTTCTGAATATGAAAGAGGTAAAATGCTCTCATTTATAAATTATATTAATATTTCAGTTTTTAGTGGTAAATAATACAATAATAATAATTTCATAAGAATAACCAAATAAAATTGGTTCTTTGCTGGATTTTCCATGAGGAATGAGAGGCTGAATTATGTTGGTATACATGTGTGATGTGTGACAACTCTGTTGTCCTATTTAACCTCATCAGGCATTCTGGTTAAACAAAACATTTGCAAAATAACTACTTTTGTTGTATGTAGTTGTCCTTTTTAATGATCTAGAAAGCACTTCAGACAAAAAAAAATTGTGAATTTATGATTTTTTAGCGGTGAGTTTCTAGTAGGTAAAGTTTCCATGTAATATCCTAATATTCAACCCTACAGACTTGTCTGAATAACAAGAAAAGTTTTAATTCCTAGTTATAGAAATAGTTATTTAGGGAATATTAATATAGTTATATAGAGAATATTTATGCATAATTATCTAAATTATTTATTTCAATGGAAAAGATATTAATTCAGTTTACCAATGCAAACATCATTATTTAAAAGCTGATCCCTCTTATCATGACACATTTTTTATTTAATAAGAACAATTACATTACTTTTCCTAATTTAGCAAGTCATCTGAACTGTCACCTAGATTCCATTATGTGCTTTTGTCTTTTGCTGAATATGGATGATTTTAAGCATATGCCTAAAAGACTTATTGAATGAGAGACTCTTGGAACAGGGGTTAATGCTGCTTGCAAGCTTTATGTTACTAAAAATCTAGAAAAGATTGAATTTGGTTTAATATTTCAATGAAAAATGGTATAAGGCAGAATGCCAACAGGAGATGCATTAATAATCCATAAACCTGTGGTAGCCAACTAATTTGGGACATTATAGGAAATCTTGGCTTCATGCTGCCAATATTTCTAACATGAGTTTCCATCAATAAGTGCAGGAAATACTAAACTGAGTTATTAATCTGCAAGGAAGAAACTAAAATTTAGAGAGATCTGATTTCTGTTCAGGAAGAACTTTTCTTTTAGGCATTAAATTTTAATCCAGTGTATTTAAAAAAATAAAAAAGGGTTCCATACTATTACTCTGAATTCCTGTTGAATGTTTTCACATTACTAATTAGTGGCAAAATGTCAGTAATCTTTCATTAGAGAGAGTGTTTTTCCTTCCATTTCTGCCACATCTCTCTGCTCCTGACTGGAAGTCTTTGCATAATGATTGGATATGTATTTACTGTTATACTAAGTATCATGATGAATGTACATGCTGTATTACCAGGCTTCCTGCTTGCCTTGCAGTTTTCAGAAAACACTACATTATTCGGTAGAAATTTCATCTGTGGGAAATCTCATTAAAAGCTTGCTGATAAGAAACATGGATTGGAGCAAAAATTGATGATTTAAAATAAGTGTTCTTATGTATTTTTATTAATTTTATCCTTGGGCTGCCATCTTGCCATAGCAAAGTTTTCTTTAGTGGATTCTACAATGCTAATCTCCTTGGAATGTAGCAATTATCACACCCAAAGTAGATATTAAGTGTGACATTCCAGAAAGGATTATCACCTCCTATCACCCAGCTAAGCAGGAGCATGGCTAGCACTTTTCCTTTCCAAGAAAGAATGGACAGAGGAGGCATTTGTAGTTTCAATTCATACTGCAACCATCACCAGTGGAAAGTGAGGAGGAGCTTTCTGTCAACATCTGCAGGCAGCTGGACAGAGATACCTCCAGGGTTGGGTTGTGCTCTTTCCAGCACTCATACCTACAAGAAATGAATGGGAAAAGTGTGATTAAGGTAGATGTTTATTACTAGTTGTTTATGTTCTTGATCTCTATATAACTTGTGAAAGAAATAACATACCCTTCCCTGCTTGATCTGAAATAGCAACATCCAGGGTAAAGATACTGTGATACGTTCCACTGTGAATGTAATAGTGCATATTTCATGAAGCTTAGAGAGTTTTGTGGTTTCCAGCAGGGCTACCCAAACGATGCCTGCAGCCATATGTGGCCTGCTAGACCAATTTGTCCATCCTCGGTTCTGTTTCTGGCTGCTCCCCTCCTCAGGAGCCCCTCCAGTGCTGGCACTGCATGTGCTGTAGCCCTGAATTGTTCTGGCAGGGACAGCCTGTTCCTGGCTAGCCTTTCTCCCACGAGTCCTTCAGGAATGGGCAAAGACTTAGCTGTGTAAATGTGCTATAATGTTAACATTTCAAGTCTGGACCTGCTGCTCACGTTCAGATCAGCTTACCATGCTGAGAATGTGCTGTAGGTCTGCTCACTCCACAGAGAGCCCCAGCAAGCTGGAGCTAACTGGGTACTCTAGTACTCTTGATTTAGGAAGGGAGTGAAAGGTGAACTTTCTAGCAATGTATTTGTTGTTCTCATTTGCCATTTTAAAAATTAAAATTCTAACGTGGTGTTTGAAATTTTCAAAACCATTTGAGTTTTAATTATAGTGAGTTCTTAAGACATTAAATACAATAATATCAAGGACAGTAGCGTTAGGAATGCAAATAATGAAGATTTAAAACAGTCAAATTAATAAATGGTAAAAACTGAATTTGAAATAAAAAAAATTAAAATTCATGTAAAAATTTATGACCTGTTCTCTTGCTGATTTTTTTTTTGCAAAAAATCCAAAATTATAATCCAAACATGTGAGGGGATCCTTCTCAATCTTGAAAATACCCTGAGTATGTAAGAAATTTATCATACTAAGGCATCATTTGAAACAAGAGAAGTTCTTTCTTCTGGTACATTTACATTATTATCACAGTAAAAAAGAAAAACCAACACCTTTTTAACCACCATTTGGGGTTTCACTTGGCTGTATGTTTTTGGTGCAGGGGAGATACTAAAGGTATTTCTCAATTACAGTACAAATGTTTACAGTAATTGGCTTTGGCTTTTACCTTCTTAAGGATAAGGGTATTAAGATAAGGGTAATTTCAAATATGTCCTTCATATAGTAGCATAACAAGTAGTTGGTTGTCTGTTTATTACAATGGTCAGTCCATTATGAAAGGCAATTATATTCAAAGTGGACTTGAAATTTTATAATAAATAAGTAAAAGTTTAAGTTTAGAACACTTAAGAAGTTAACTATTTCACCATGCGTTCTGTGCTAAAAACACACTTGGTCCTCCAACTACTGTATTGAGTCCTAGTCCACAAAAAAAACTTTAGTGAAGAACTTTGAAGTCTTGGTGAAGCAAAAAGTGAAAATTAGTCTTCAGCTCTAAATGGTGAGCTGTTTGATTGTGGGGTTTTTTTGATTGTTTGTTTTGTTGGGGTTTTTTGAGTTTTGGTGGGGTTTTTTTTCCCCAATAGGGATCTGTTAACCTCAGGAGTTTTTGTGGTCTAAACTATTAACATAGTTCTGCTGTGCAGTTCATTCTGTAATTGATTCCTCAGGATTTTTAGAGAGCTGCTAGAGGGGTTGATGGAACATGAAGTGATCGACTATTAGTAAAAGGCTTACAATAGATATTTCAGTAAATGTAACTTACTAGCTGCAAATACAAAAAAAAATCAAGTTCTATGTTTCACTAATAATTTTTTTTCACTTTCAAGTAATGATGCCTATAAATGATGTAATGTATTGAGCATTTCATAAAATGCTCAGAAGTGTACCTGGAAGTCTAACATAGTGTCCTGGTTTTGGCTGGGATAGAGTTAATTTTCTTCCCAGTAGCTGTTTCAGTGCTGTGTTTTGGATTCAGTATAGTGTTGATAACACACTCATGTTTTAGTTGTTGCTCAGTGGTGCTATGATCCTAAGTCAAGGAGTTTTTGGTTTCCCCTGCTCCACCAGTGAGGAGGTGCAGAAGAAGCTGGGAGAGAGCACAGCCAGGACAGCTGAGCTGAACTGGCCAAAGGGATATTCCATGCCATGGAATGTCCTGCTCAGTATAGAAACAGGGAAGAAGTTGACCAGGAGGGACCACCCACTGTGGGGTGGCTGTCTGGGCATCAGTCCAGAGGTTTTATTCCTCCCCTCTCTCTTCTGCTCATTACTGTTGTTATTATTATATCTGACTTTATTTCAATTACTAAACTGTTGTTATCTCAACCCATGAGTTTTACCTTTATCTTTTTCTGATTCTTCTCCCCACTGCACAAAGGGGGAGGGAGGGAGTGACAGTGTGGTACTTGATTTCTGGCTGGGGTTAAACAGCAACATGTAGTGTGGATACTAAAAGTTAAGACTGGATTCTGAGGCAAGTGAAAAAGCACAGGTCTTTACAATAAGATAGAAATGTAAATTTTATTAAAGAGCATTAATACAAACATTGATCTCCTGTCTATATTCTAGTAATTGCTGAGGAAAATGTGTCTTGCCATTTGGATTATAGCTTTTACGGGCATGCTGTAATCACTGAAACAGGGTAATGACTTAATCTCCCTTAGGAGTTATCCCACTGTAGTTTACTGAGAGATGTTAGGTATTTACCCACATGGCATACACCATGAAATTCAAATTGAAGAATGAAAGAGATGTGATTCAATTCACTACTACCTTCTGCTGGATGCAATTCCCAGAACAACAGTACACACAAAGCAAGTAGTAAGATAACTTCAGTCAAATTGTGATATTGTGTTTCCTGCTAGAATGCTTGGATATCATTTGGATGAATGATATCCAAGAACTGAGTGTGAATTGCATATTGAATTCTTTACTTGGATCCAAAGGAAAAGTAGAAATAAATGATGGGAACATGAATGGATCATCCTGTGAAATCCTAGACGCTGCCTAAACCTTCTGTGCTTTTGTCCACATGCCTATTTCAGTATTGCTGAATGCCAAAGTAGAGCAAACTACACTTCTTAATTATGGACCCTTTAGATTTGCCCCAAAACCTTTTGTGTTGACAGCATTTGTTTAGTCCAGTCCTGTAGCTCTGCTTCTCTCTTCATCTCTGCCAAACCTCATGCTAATTCTATCTTATCACTTGGCATCCAAATCTTTAATGCGAGATTTGAGGGATGCTAGGAGCCTCTTATGATGTTTTGTTGATTATGGGGAACATTATTTGTGAGGACATAGGAATTTTAAACAGGCTAAAAATAATACTGAAAACACTGCAAGCTAAAATTTTATGGAAAAGTGAATTATGTAAATAGGTTCACAGAGAGAGACCACCCTAGAAAGTGGATGTTTGTGTCATGACACCCACTGATACATGTGAGAGTAAATAGAAAAATTAGAAGTTTACAGTATTATAGGACTGGAAAATAAAAGCATATGAGTTGGGGACTGGACATGTGTAACCCTTGCTTTACCATCTGTAAATAGAAATCCAAATGTTGTAATAACTGGAATAACTTGTTTGAAAAGTAACTGTAGCCTGTTAGGAGTTTGATATATGGTAATGGAAATGGTCAGATGTCTCAGAAGATTGCCTTTGCGCAAATGGAAGAGTTAAATAAAAGATACTTGTTTTGTCTCTGCAAAGTAACAAGAAGAACATGGGTTGGATGGGAGGCACTGTGCCTGTGAATAATTAAGTCCTGTATATATAAGCAGGAGCACAGAAGAATCATCCACATCATTCAGTACTGATGAATAGCTGAACAGTAGAATGGAATGACAAAAATAAAACTGATATCCAGAAACAGATGGGGAATAAGTGAAAAAGAAAATAAAGCAGGGCCTACCAGACTGAACTCTTGAAGAAAGGTGAAAATAATGTGTATCACTGGCCAAAAAGAGTCTGTAACTGTCTAATGAAAGGAGACAGAATTATCACTGGGATGGTTGTCTATAGTATGTAAAATGAGGAAATGGAAAGAAATTGAGTGATGTAAAGGCAGAAGCTGAGTACTGGGAAAAGCTGCATTGTTTTTACCTGGAGAAAAGCCTTCAAATTTGGTTACAGAAACCTTAAATTGAAATGGATTTTAACCATCAGAGGTCAATAAGCAACAAGAGGGAATTCAGAGCTGACCACTTAAATGCCTGAGACATTACAGAGAGATTTGAGAAATGACTCACAGTTACTATCTTTGGCTAAAAAGTGAAAAGAAACAGCAATACCTTTCCCAGTACTCAAAAGCAACAAACATTGGTGAAAATGTTGAAAGATAAAAGTTTTTTTACTTTTGCTGCAATTTGCCAAGCCTTAATCAAATTCTTTTTATTTTTTATGTTTTAAAAAATTTTAGTTGAAAGTTCCATCTGATTTTTGGAGGTACATTTGACATTTTTAGATGCCATTGATTGGTGTGAATCGAAGGTTAAGTATTTTCCCTCTTCTATTTTAGAAATACTGGCCTGAAAAAATTAATACGGATTCTATACCAAAGCTCATTTTTGTATCTTTGGATAAGTGTGGAAGTTTTGTGCCTGGTTATGGTAAGGTTTGTATGGCTTTTTTCTCCTGCATAGAATTAGAGGTCTTTTTATTCCTCATCAGTGTCTTTAAATGAAGGGAGGGTGTTGAAATGATGGAGCCAGGCTCTGCTCAGCGGTGCTGGGCAGTAGGACAAGAAGCAACAAGCAAAAACTGATGCATAGGAAGTTCCACGTGAACATGAGGAAGAGTTTCTTTACTGTGCAGGTGACCAAGCACTGGAACAGATTGGCTAGAAAGAGTGTGGAGTCTCTCTCACTGGAGGTAATCAAGAACTGTCTGGAAACAATCCTATGCCATGTGCTCTGGGATGGCCCTGCTGGAGCAGGGAGGTTGGGCTAGATGACACACTGTAGTTCCTTCAAACCTGACCCATTCCGTGAGTCTGTGATTATCATCTTTGCCGTAACCCTTCAGATTTTCAGTCTATTTTAATTTATCCTACCATGACACACTGACAAAATATGAATTGAGTTACCAAAGCATATCACAATTTCTGTCATGCCTATTTCAGGCTTTCTGCTTTGTCTGGATGAAGATGGAAATATAGAGATTAAAAAGACACAAACAAACAAAAAACCCCTAAAAATCAAATTCCAGCCAAAACCAAACAGCAAAAAAAAATGCTCCAAAGGCTTCTTTGAAAAACTCAGGACTTCTAGGTGCACATCCACAAACTGGTCTAAAGCTGTGTATCTGGTAAAATGCAGTAAAAAAATTTTTTTAATGTATTTTTCTATATTTTGGACATCTGAGTTCTATTCTGCTGTTGCCAGTGTGTTTTCAGCCGTGCCAAAACTGAGCAGATCTGTGTTTCCTTTGTAACATCAAAACGAATACATTTATCATTAAGATTTATCATGGGACAGCCAGCCAGATGGTTTGGTATTTTAAAGGTGAACTGTTTGGGTCTTGTTTAGCTCATGTGATCTTTCAGTTATAGAAAACTGTATCAGCTGCTCACTGTAAAGGCTTTTTTTTTCTTCTCCTTTTTAGTAATGCAGAAAACATTAATGTAATAGCCGATGTGGCATAGATTGCCATTTTAGAAAGGAAACCAAGTCATAAGCAATTCTCCTGATTGCATTCCAATTATGATGTGACCTCCTGTTGCTTTGCATTGAAGCAGCATTCATTTCAGACACATGCTGATAAACAACATGCACAATAAATGACCCTTTAGAAGGGGCAATTGCAAGACTCAAGTTTGGAATTTTTGCTCATACCAAAGGCATTTCTTTTGCCAAGTCTGTAGCATTAGGCCAGAAGGAATGCATTTCATTATACAGAGACCAGACTTACTGGGAACAGAGCCTTGTGAGCTTGGAAATGCTTTCCTTCAAACTATATTCAGATTTCAAGTCATTAACGATTATGGTATAGACTAGCCAGTGTAAGGCACTGAGGAGACAAATGAAAGTCTGTGCTTCTCTCTATTTTCTTACTATAGTTAGAACAATCTTTAGCTGTTTGTGAGTTTTGGTTCTTACTGCCAATGAAGATGAGAATGCTTATTTGACCCTGAGCTGTAAATCAGCCTGGAAATCTCAAGAGAAGACTGTTTCCCATGAAATGTCTCATACTTCCTGGTGCTTGTCAAAGTGGAAGTATCCTTGCCTAGGCAGTAACTTTGTCTGTACCATTTTGGTACTTTGGATTTTGGTCATTGCATGACTCAACAGCACAGAGACAAGAGGAGAAGCAAGTGTTTCTTTTCTTGCATCTGAATTACTTAAGGGAATTTTCAGCATTTATGCAGGATGTGAAAGGGAACTGAGGCACGGTTTACAACAACAGCTAATACCTTTCATTGGAGCAACTGATGTTTGAACTCTTCGGACACATAGGCTCTTCTTTATGTCTGTTGTCAGCCACAAAACTTACCTGTTTGATCATCTGACAAAAATGAACAAAACAGACAAGGGCTGGGAGGAACAGCAAGCCTGAAGAAGGGCATATCTGGCCAAAAGCTTGTCCATCTCTTTTTTCTCCATTAGTGCTCTAATAAAAGGTAATACCTCCTGCTGAAAATGATATTTGGCCTAGAACCTTGCACTTGCCTCTGCAACCACAGTACTGTTGGAACAGACAATGGGGACATGTAAATGAAAGACCAAATCTGACTCTCTCTCCCTGCTTCTCCTTCTGCCCTCAATTTTACCTGATTCATTGTTCCCTAATTTTCTATTCTTGTTCTGGTGTGCTCAGTACTCTGATATACACAATTTATCTGCCTTGCAATATCTCCCAGACACACTTCACAATGAGAATGGGACTGTTGGCTGGGATGGTTCTTTGTATACAATGGTCTAGACTAGAAATTAAGGAAAGGATGAAGTCCCAAATGATGTCTAAACTGAGATGTATGTGGCCTTAAGGTATTCCTTTTTTTCTATATCCAGCAATTGGCATAATTGATATGCCATGGTAAATGGCATCAGACAATGAAAATAATCTGGCAGCAGACAAATTTTTAGTGTCTTTCTGGGCGATATTGAATTTATTTTTTTTTTCATTATTTGTTCTCAGAATTGAGCCTATGAATTTCAATTAAAACCAGTATAATTTTTATTAAAATTAAATGAAAGGGTTATGGTAAAGGTGTTAGGTTAATGGATCCATTAATATAAATGGTCGCTGGCAGGATGGAAAGCGAGTATCAAACTTGTCTTTTCCTGCCACCACCTCTGCCTGGAAAGCAAATCAACAGCAAATTGATACATTCTGCAGTTTTCACTCTTCACTCACCATATCCAGTCTTGGTTACTATTGATGATAGGTAAAGACAGTCATCTATTTTAGGCCTGAAACACCTGAGCAGCAACCCTTCCAGCTTCATGCCTCATGCTTTATTTTTGAAGTAGCTGAAGTTCTTGGGGTTTTTCCTGCTCACTCTTGCATTTCTTGGTTCTTTCTCAGTTTGAAGCTTTTGCCATGCAAGTTTTAACTGCATTCAGGTTGGGGTTTATGTTTGTACTGGTCATATCAATCTCATTCTCTTTTAAAACTACTTCACCTCTTATTAGAATACTGAGTTTCAAATCATTAAATGTTATCTTTATTTCAATGTGTCTTTTTGATAGTACTTGTCCAGTTGCAGCTCTACAGTCTTCAACATTTTTTGTTCCTCCAAGCTCCACTATTTCTTTTTTTTTCTGATTTCAAAAGATATTTGTCACATGAATTGAGTCTCAACTTGCCTATGAGACTGCAAAATTGCACACAATCTTAGACTGTATTGTACACAGTCACTGGAAATTAAGTCTGTTACTAATCAAAATTACTTCATAGCTCTCCAAACTGCTTAGGCCTCCTTATAAATTCTGTGGTCTTGGGGAGTAAAGTTAGACTGTTTGTAAAATCTGTTGCTAGATCAGAACCAGCATGAGACTAATTATTCAGGAAAAAAAAAGTGTATTGCTTTTTTTGGAACAAATATGGAAGAAATGATAATGCATTTCTGTAGGTAGACTGTGTATCTTTTAATAAGTCAGAATTTCCTTTCAACCTTAGTATTCGAGAGCCAATTTTTTTTTTTACTCAGAAGAGTTATTTTATTGACACTCTAATACTGTTTACATGTGTTAAATCTCACTGGTTGCCTCTTGTCTATCAATTCTGTTTTAGTAGGACATCTTCCTTTTAGATGACTCTTAGAATTGCAGAATATCCTGACTAGGGAGGCACCCATCAGGATCATCGAGTCCAACCCCTGGCCCTGCACAGGACATCCCCAAGAGTCACACCAGGTATCCTGAGAGCATTGTCCAAACACTTGAACTCTATCAGGCTGGTGCTGTGACCCCTGGGAGCTGTTCCAGTGCCTGACACCCTCTGGGTGAAGAACCTTGTTGTGGTGATGGTGTGTAAGAGCAAGGATGCAGCAATGCCTCCTGCAGTATTTATTAGAAGTGAATTGGGCATGCAAATAGTAATTAGGAATATCATGTTATATGATGATATCAGGTGTATATGTATCTAGTATTTTTTAAGAAAGTATAGAGTAATGTTTTATTTCCAGTGGTCTCTTCATTATTCCTTTGTGGTGGCTTGTATCCGTATGTGTGTGTATAAATGAAAGAAAAATGAAAAATAAGTTAGAAGAAATGGAAAACTAATGATTCAAGAAATCACATAGCATCAGATAATTCTATTTTGAAATCACAGCAGTAGCACCCAGAGGCATAAACTACCCAAATTGTTAGTAAAAAACCCCTCTGATATATCCAGTGATAGAGAAGCCTGAAGGCATTCTTTATTAGTGCCTAATGTTTCCTGAAAGAAACATTTTGCAGACATTAAAATATATATACTTGTTTAATTTTATAATCTGGTTTCTTTGACGCTTATTTACTGATGCTTCATCTAACTACTTGGCTTTAATGTTTGGCATTATCTTTACAGCTGTGAGTATTTCAGGATTCTCTAACAGATTGGTACCTGTACTTCAAGCGAAAAATTTTTATCTTGCCTTCAAGATTGTATTTTACTTTTACCTTTCCACACACCTTTTTAAGCACCTCTTTCCCACAGGCTGTGTGGCTCTCCATGGAGCCGAGGGAATGCCAGAGAAGCCCATATCCACATTTCTCTGCCAAGCCTCTAGTATTTGTAGTGGGATTTTTCTTCAGCTGTAGTCCCATGATGTAAAGGTTTAGTTTGTATTTTGACAAAACATTTCTTCTGTGCCTTTTCAGCCTTTTATCTGCTGTTGCATTTATCCAGAAATATGTAATCTAAGCTTGTTGTTTAGAAATGCAATTGGTCATAGAGGTCATAGACTTACTCTGTTCATCACTAAGAGTGGAAGAAACAAATTAAATGGACAGACATTCTTAAGCTGTTCCTTTTGAAGAATCAGCTGTTGCTTCTGATGAATTTGGCCCTCCTCTAGCTTTGTCCAAAAAAGGATTCCTAAGTGTAAACTCTCTGTAGAGGAAGTGTCTTCAGAGGAGGTACTGAGCATAAGCACAGTGTTCTGGCAGGCTGGACCAAGGGTTGGGATCTCACATTTCAGAAGAGTTTTCTTTGGGCTGGGCTGACTATGCCAAAAAAAAAAAAAAAAAAAAAAAAAAGTTGGTGGGAAGGCACCAGTGTGCAGGTCTGTCTTTCTCCTCACAGTAAAATCTTCATCAAAGAGAGAATTATGTAGCACTTTTCCTTGAAAAGGACATAATTTATTGCCCTGAGATTGAATATGTGAGCATGTCTGGCAGCAAGGGAAGAAAGGAGGAGCTGCAGGAGAGTGAATACTAAGGTTTCAGAAATTGGCATGAGTTCTTCTTTGTTTCCCATCTGGTTTGAAATGAAGACATCTTTGAACACAATAGAAATATTCTCACCTATCTTGTTATTCCTTCAAATTATGTCAGTTGACTGAAGTGAATTTCAATTATATGCCCACTCGCCCTTGCCCTTTGGAAGATTGAGGGATAAATGCTTGTATTGTGATAAAGTTTCTGAAAATGAAGTTGATCCTGACAGATAAGCACAATGCAACTTTTGTATGGAAAAATCAGACTAAAGTATAATTTTAATTTAAGAAGACAACTCACTTCAGTTTAAGAATTTGATTGGCTGATGATTTTTGACAAGCAATGTCACTTCAAGAAGATTCAGATGAATGAATTCCAGAGCTCAGATCTAACAGCTGACTCCAAAATGCTGTAACTTTGTGTAGTAATGGATTGTTTTGAACCGGAGGGGGAAAAAAAAAGATTGAAATGGTATGTAATTATGTGGTTAACCTTAGCACTTATGTTTTCTCTGTCTTTGCAAAGCCAGTAATTTAACAAGGTAATCAGAACAGCCAAAAGCCTCAGATTTTCCTTTTTTCATCCTTATAAAAACCCATCTGAATAATGATGGAACTCAATAAATTACAAAATAAAAAGTCAAGCTAGTGCATTCAGTTTACAGTGTTGTGTTATTTAAACACTGGATTGCACTTAAAAGCTCCGGATTGTGTGGGCAAAGGAAATACTGTTGGATGGTTCAGCATAATTGTATATTTATGTTTCTATTAATTTGATATATTGAAAAGGAGAAAATATCTTTATATTTTTGCAACTGGAGGTTAGATAGGTAGAAAAAAGCAATTAGATTCCTAGCCCAAATCCTTTGAAATCTAACAGTAATTCTGTGTTCCAGTCTTTGGGCTTGAATATGTACCCTATGCATACTTTTATGTGGCACCTGTTCATTCAAGCTTTAAATTTGTATAGGAAAGTTGTTTTACTTGGATGTGGAACAGTATGACAAATGCTTTTCTTGGTCTCTACTCCTAAATTTGACTTTGAATCTGTTGTGGTTAGTCTTGGACAGGGTAAATAGGTGTATTTTACAGAAATCTGAGGGCTGATCCAGAGGCAAACTACATCTCCAGATTTTGGCAACAGGGTGTGTTATCAGTTTCATTCCCAATATTTTCCTTTGTACTGTTTGGTTATTCACTTTTAAGATCACGTGCTTTTTCTGCTCTATCTTTATTTGAATTTTATTATGGTTTCCTACCAATTTGTGTAAGGCAAACCCATGAAATAGGCACATGGCCCCCTGAAGCCATGACAAAAGGCATCATTAGAGTCTAAATCCTAAAAGGTTGACAATATTTGCTGGACAAATTTTTAATAGATTATAGGTCACTAAAACAATGTTTTATTTATTTCTTATGGCTTTTGGTTTTCCTACCCTTTTCCCAAAACATTATATCCTCATTTAACATTCTCTCTAACAAGCTGTGACTTGGAGAAATGGTTTAAAGGGAAAAGTTATTGCCAGAAGGGTTCCAAAAATACAAACTGGTGAAACTATTTGAAGTAATCATCATAGCTTGAAGGTTAGATTTGCCCTCTTAAGTGCTCTTGCACAGGAATCTGCTGTCTTTGAAGCCAATGAGGAGATTCATTGTTGACCTTATTGATTAGTCAATTGGTCTGTGTTTTTGCAGAGTTGGGTTTGCAAAAATGCATTTGTTACTCTTTTTTAGCCCTACCAAAATTAATAAAATGTTCTGTTTGCTTTATTTGCAGCATGTTCTTGAGAAGCTACTATTGTCAATACTGATTAATATACCAAGTTTTCTTCTTTCCAGAAAAAATTATTTAGACTCAAGCTCTAACTTGGACATCAGCTTTGTGCTGGTGTTGGGTCTGCAACAGCAACATGTCAGTCACCCCTAGCTCCCCTTCCCTGCCATGCCATGTTAGTCACTTTTCACTTTGGAATTCTGCATTTCCAGAGATATGTGCAGCTGGCAGGCAAGTTGTAGGTAGGATTTGGCTGAAAAGTGTTTCCAAAAAATAACTCCTCTTATTGGAAACTGCTTTTTTCACAATGATGGTTTTAATATCTGTGTGTGTGTTTGATGGGGTGGATAAGGAGAGTGGGGTAGACCAAAATGTAGGTTAAGGTATGTTGGAACAGTGCCACATGGAAATTGTAATTTGGTTCCCTCATGTTCTCATTCTCTTTGATCTATGAGTCTCAGATGGACTGAAATCTATTTTATAGACACATTTCTCTCCTTTCCAAGTCAATACTTGGTGAATAAAGTAACATAGTACCTTTTCAATTAATTGGAAATGAAAAATAATTAAACAGCCTGGGAAATTTCTAAAATTCTTTCAACAAATATTAAAAATAATTTAAAAATAGCGAGAAAAAACACTGGTTTGTTTCTTTTTTTTTTACAAATATTGCTTTAGTGTGTCTCTCCCCTTTAACCAAATTTAAATCAAACACACTCATTCACAAAACACTTTAGTGTCACTAAACCACAATTTTGCTACCAAAGGAGTTTTGTTTGCTTGTTTTGCTTGGCATGGAGCACTAGATCCATGTGCCACTTAGAAAAATTAATTCTATAGAAAAGGAACACTGGGAAATATATTTTAAAAATAAGCTGTGCCTTACTCTTGTCTTAGATTTGCTTGTAGTATTGAAAAGGAGAGTCAAAGGGCCATCCACTTTAATTTTTTTTCTTTTCTACATTGCCGGTAAATTGTTTGTTTGGTACTTATAGTGTGTTGTTTGCCAATACTTCAGAAAAGTCTCTTGTCAAGTGCCGCATATGCAAAATTTTGCATCTTACATAGGAGGATATCTAGTAATTTCTCTAGAGCTAAAAGCTGATTTACTTCCCCTCTCCAATCTAAAGGAGGAGTTTAGAGAGTATCCAATATTCTCTAACTAAAGTTTGAATGCATTTTTGTATTTTGCACAGTATCTCTCCATGTTCAGCTAAATCAGATTATTTGTTTATTTCTTTTCTTCTGCTGTAACTCGATTTATAAGTGTTTTCTAACTGGCATAGACCTATCTGTTCTCTGCCTGAACAGTATTCCCAGTTTATTTCTTCATGTTCTTTTCAACTTCCAGAACTACCTTCTTTAGGTTGTGTTGCAGGAAGAACATGATAAAGTCTTTGTTGCATGTTTCATAAATATTCATATCTTAGTGAATATTTCATTCAGTAATAGTATTTTATATTATCTAAGGTAAGTGCTAAAAATCCATGGAAGCAACTGTCTCCTTTTACCTTTTTCTTTATTTTACTTTAGCAGTTTCCTGTTTCTTTAAATTTCTTTCAGGGCACCCCCTTATTATTGGTTCTTTGTCCTCAAGACTGGATGTAAAATATGGGGATCTCATCTTTCCTTTTGGCTACCACTATTAATTGTCATTCATTTTTTGTTGTGTTTTCTGGAGAGTGTCCCAGTTCCATCTCTCCCGTGGTTGATATTATCAATGTCATGTTGTCCACATTAATTGCCACCAGGAGGAAAGCACCTAGCCATGTGTGCCTCATGTTTTGTTACTTGAATTAGGTGCCTTGCAATCCAAACTTCTGAAATACATTGAGCTGATATCATGTGCCTGGCCCTGTTAGTTTCAAAGCAATTTTGGCAATAAAAATGTTTTGTGGTTTTGGGCATGACGTTAACATTTGTTTTCCCTTAGTTCTTGTTCCATTTCCTTGATAAAAAGTCTTTGATGCCCAAGGGGGTGACCTTTTACTTCATATTTCCATAAATTGAGTATTCACATAGTTGCTAAAGAAATTACATGTGTAGCTCGGCTGTTCACAGTCTGCATTTTGGTCTCTGTGCTTTGGCTGAGTTTTGGTGGGCCAGTTTTCCCTGCATGCATGTTGGGGTGTCTCCAAGTCATTCGTGTCTCAGACCAGAAGCTTGCAGGACACTGGGAAATCTTAAATTAACAACTCACTTTGAGGCAGAATTTTACAGCTGTCAGAAGACATTTTTCTTCTTTTTCTGAGTTTCATGGCTCACTACCTGTCTGCTTCTTCATCAGCTGAATAACTGCCAGCATGATGGTTACTGATAATACTGTTCTGGGCTCTATTTGGTTTTGCCTCTTCTGGGTCTTCATTACTTCACTATCTCTTTTGCACTGCTGGAACTTAAATTCAGCAAAAGATGCTTGTAACCATAAATGTTTTTCCTGGAAAGAGGCAGGGCCTAACACCTTCCTGTCTGTATCTGCAGTCATGTCTCCCAAGGACTATTTTACACCCCTTTGTGGAAACAGAGGTTAACACTTAAATGAAATTCCTTTTAGAATTCCACACTTTGTGAAGTCTTAAATAAAAAAATCAAATAATTATTCTAAATGCACAGTAGATAGACATAGCAAGACTGTAAACTTACAAAACATATGGGTAGACTAAGCTATTGTTGAAAGGACAGCATAATATCTGACATACCATGATTTGTAAAATTTACATTTTGAAAATAAGAAGAGATATTTTCAGGAGAGCAGTTACAAGTGAAGTGTACTTTTTTTTCCTTTCCCCCCCAATAGGGTAGCTTGTGGATTTCTTGTTAAGATTTTTTTTTTTTTTTAACAGGAGATCAATTTCAGTAAATTAGATAACTAAAAGTATCTACATGTGAGGTTTTAGTCTGGCAAAATTATTAAAGTTGCATGTCTGCCTATTTTGAATCTCACTGATGTAATGGTACAATGACTTGCTGGAAGCAAGGAAGTTATTTGGAGCTGGGATCCATTGGTTGGGATGGCTTCTCTACCCAGCCTTCAAACAAGGAAAATGCAGAACCTTGTGTGGCATGATTTGCCATAGAATCATTATATCATATTGATTAGTGTTTTTATAAAATAAGAAATGTTCCCCATCAGAAGTTTACAATATTATTTATTCTGGGTCACTAGCATTGTATATTTGCAATTCTGAAACTATTCTAAGAGTGAAGTTTGTGTTTCCTACCTGAAGGGTAGACATGAATAAAACTTGGCAAAAAAGTTTAAAAGAAATGCAAAAATAAAATTTATAAACAAATGTATAAAATCACCACAAAGACCCAAAAGAACCACAAGAAAACACCCAAACAAGCCTTCTACTAGTTCAGTGTACTAGTGCAGTAATTTATATTGATTGTTTATATAAAGGCACAAGACATGCTTTGTTTTTTGCCTGTTTTCCCTTTTACTGTAATGGAAGAGCAGTAAGGATTAGGAGATGCATTTTGTGCAGTCACCCCAGAGCAGGGATGGACTGGAGATGGACTGGAGCTCAGTGCCAAGAGACAGAGGATTAGCAGGCACTACATAGAGCAGGAAGGTATACTGAGGAAAGGAAGCTGCTACAGAGGAAAGCAGGATGAAAATTTATTTCTATTGAAAAATGAGAGGCTAATACACTTTCTTTAGCATTTTAATGGAGGCTTGCATGCTTTTGGAAATGTAGAAAATATTGTAGCAGGATGTATAGGCTGTGTTCAAATTTTGGACTGTCAGTTTGCCATGTGCTTATTTATAGATATACTTTTGGGGACTGATGGAAGGGCAGGGAAAATGTGATTTAGGTCTCACAAATAAAAAGGACTCATCATTATTATAGATGAGCCTTTGGTTTCTTCAAGAGTAAAGTACTTCCAAATGGAAACAGTTGAATTCAGAAATTCTCACTGCTTGCTTGCTTATGAGGAGTGTATGAATATAATCTGTATAAAACATTAAACAATAAAAGTAATAGTCTCTACGGGAAAGGGAATTATTTTCTTTCGAAACCATGATGTCATGGTCTTACCTCACCTTTAGTTTCAGCCAAGCAAATAATGTGTACTGAGCTCTCTATCATGTACCATTATAATTAGCTCTGTCAGGTCTTAGCCCTGCAACCCTCATGCAGATAATATGATAATATGTCTTCATAACCAAGTGACCTTACATGCACAATATTTCTCCCCTTATGAAGATTGCATGTCAATAAAGTAATTGAGTCTCAGAGGCTGCAGCGAGTGAAGATTTAGATGATTGGACTTTCAGGGCAGTGATGTATGACCGTTATTATTCTACTTGTCAGAGGGCTGCGTACAAGCAAGGATGGTCAGAAGATGACAGGGATGAAAGGTTGTGTTTCATTAAAAAAAATATTGCTGTTAATCACCACTCTATTCTTTTCAAAGTCACAGAGGAAAGAAACTCCTTTTTCATTTTAGCTCTGGTTAAGAATTTAAACCTCTGCATGTAGTGGGCCTTCAGAGCCCAGTTATTCAGCTTCATTATTGCTTAATTAGAGAAATAAATTATTATTTCAGTTAATAAAATACAACAAAATGCTAGACTCTGAGACCACCTGTATATTTTATCAGATCATTTTAAATTAACATTGAATGCATCACACTAAGATTTAAATCACATTTTGCCTGCAGATTTAAATAATTATAACAAGTGCTATGAAACTGGTAAAAAAATCAAACCATACTGAATTCAACTATTTTTGCTGTACTAATTTGTTTGGACAGTTGCAGTGCTTGAAACATTTATATTTCCATACTTTGTAAAAGCAAATGTTTTTTTCCCTCACCAAGCTGTTTTGTAGCTGTAAATTTATCTTATGATATCATAACAGCTGGAAACTTGTAGCTTGACAAGGTTTTGTTTCATATTTAAACAGCTCAGAAATTATGTTTGAAACATAGTATATTTCTCTCTGTGAGACTTTTCTCATTTTGTTGCCCATTATCTTGGAAGTATCTGCAATATATTATGAAACTGATTATTTATGCAATCCTTTAGTTAATAATTCCTAATGATTTATATATGTAGCAGATCTTTCTTATATACATTAAAAAAAGACCAAAACTGGGCCAAAATAGTATTTACTGGCAAGTGCTATATAATGGAATACGGATGTCAGTTCTGGAAAGCTGATGAGCAAAAAAGTTTGGCAGTGCTTTTAGTGAGTGGAAAATTCTAATAGAAGCACATCTTTTCTGAAGAACTAGTTTCAGAAGTCTTTAAATCTTCATAGTTAGGAATTTTGACTGAGATATAGCAGCTCTGACAGAGAAAGAGCTTCTCAGATGACTTTTGGCTATACATAGTAAAGCAACAATTTATTAACTAAAATTAGCCACTGCATCCTTCCAGGACTGACTCCCACAAAGGCAATTTTATGAGTGCAAACAACAGAAAAAAAGAATGAAATCTCTGTGTGACAAAAAAAATCAAGTTCTCTTACATTTCCTCCTGGGCACATTTTTAACCTAACATGTAATTGTAGAGTCGAGTTTATTTGCGAGCTCATCTTCACTATTATTGATGGGTTTTTAAACAGTAATGTTTTATGTGATGTAGGCCATGTTCTATGCACTGTATGAAAGGTGACGTTACCTGTTCAAAAAAGAATTTGATATTTGAGTTAGGAAATAGAATTATAAGTATTTAACATCTATGTTACCATGTTGTCAGTGGTAGCCAGGAGCACAAGCCTCAGTCCGAGTCCTCTGTTAAACTGACCTATTCTTCCTGTATCTATATGTAGCATGAGGGACATAACTGTTGGTAAATCAAGCAAAATTTGTACTTTACACCTAGAGTTGGTGTCTCTTGCACAGGGATCACTAAGGACCTGAAGAGAAATGAAAAACTTACCAAAATTTAATTAGGAATGAAAGAAAAAAAAAAAAGAGTTAGTAGCCCATTATATTTTTATATATCCTTTTAGATAAAGGAAAAAGACTGATACCTTGCAGTCAAATGGAAGGCTGATGTGAGTGATCCAACTCCTTTATCGATGTGACATCTGACTTGCTGTTAACAGTTATTGGTGTTGATAGGCACACCCCACACAGAGAGCCAAATGCAGTTGTTTTGATCCCTTGTTCTTTTATTTCTATTCCTTCTCCCTGTTTTCTGTCACAACGTCGTGTTGAATCATTGTTTGGTGGCACATGCAGGACCTCTCAAGTACTGAGGTATCAGACTTCAGGAACTGCATTGAAATGAATATAATAATGAGAACCAGAAGGCAACACAAACTGCCTTCTTGGGGAAGGAGGCAGCTAATAAGTACTGTTAGTGGATTCTGGGGAGAAGAACCAGAGGTGCATCCCGTGGACAAGCAGGTAGAGACTGGCTTATCTCAGGGTCCAGTTACAGTCCAGTTACTGATCTCCTCTCACTGAGGAGATCAGTGCTGATGTCTGTCACTGTGTATGCATCAAGATGCTTCTGTGAGAAAACACACCAGTGCTATGAAGAGCAGCATTATATATATATATATTTAACAAAAGAGTGAAAAAGTACTGTGCTTTTTAATATCCATGTATGTCTTGCTAGCTCAGTTTTCCAGTCTTTTGTAAGGAAATGGATCTTCACCTTCATCTGCTGTTGCTTTTCTTGGGCATGTTACCTTATGATGCCACCTGTCTGGGTCTGTGCATACATGTTCAACATACATGCATCATGTGGGATCTTTTCCTTCACTGTTAAGGCATTTAGCTGGGACCCAGCTTTCAGGTCAATGGGTGTTTTCTCTGTGTGCCTGTTGGGAGGGTAGATTAAAATTTGCTTTCTTATTTTGTAAGCTTTTAGATGGAACTTTGGATACTTGTTCCATTTTGTCTGAGTGAAAAAGTTTGACAAGGATGTGAAGTTTCAATGCTATTCCAGTTACAGCCTATTTTGGTATGTGTTGATGTGTATATATGCATGCTTGCATGACAATAATTCTATTTACAGCAATAGCAACAGCAATGATTGATGTGGCCTAAATGTTTCCATTTGCTTATAATTCTATGACATTTATAGCTATATGAGATAATTTAGTGCCTTATTTCTGTCCAGATGAGAAGGTTTTTTCAGGGTTTTTTTCCCAGTCTTTTTCTAATATTTAGTCAGATAATCCCATTGTTTTTCATGTACTTATAGATTCATGCAATCCAAAGTTAGACTGTCTTGATGTTCTGTACCTTATAGGCTTTGCATTTCACATAATTACCCCTTAACTGGACTCCACAAGCTGTATTTGCTAATGTCTGTCTTCCATGAAAGCCCTGGCTTGATTCAAAAATGTAGACTCCACTGATTTACCTGATGGCCTGTTCAAATTGGCAATCACCATATGGTAAGAAATGTGCCTAATTTTGCCTGGCTTTCGCTTGCAGCCTTGAGAGCTACTTCTGTAATTTTGGTACTGAATATTAGTCCTTTCACATTTAGTATTTTGTTCTCTGGTAGATAGCTACAGAGAGTAATAAAATCACCTCCCAGTTATTCTTTTATAAACTAAAAGCATTGTACTGTTGAAACTCCTCACTCTGAGCTATTTTTTCCAATCCTTACAAATGGATTGCATCTCTTTTCGTCACCTTTTCTAATTTGTCAACACACTTTAAAAAATATGGCCATCCAAACTATTTTTACTAATCCAGTCTCATGAATGAACAGAAGTAAAATAATTTCCCATGCTTTCTGTGTTGCTCTATTCAGTTCCCCTCCCTGTTGCTTTAACCCACAAAGTAAAAGCAATCACTTTAACCCATCTTCCTTTAACATCATTAGGATATTCTGTGAAATTGCTTGCCCACCATGATCCCTAATTTAATTTTCAGAAGCTCTACTTTGTGCTGTACAGTCTCACATTTTATGGATATGGCCAGTCCTCCCTTGTCCCCGGTAAACATCCTTAGGGGACGATGACACGCTGACGACTGGCATTTCAGCCAATTGGTGATCTACTTAACTTTTATCTTGTTGTTAATGCATGGTACTAATTCAGTATCAGTTGTTGGTTACAATGTGAATTTGTAACATGGTTTTGCTTTTCCATCAAAAGTGAAGCCATCCATTCCTGGTGACTTGGACAAGAATGTCTTCTGTTTGTAAATCAGTATCTACCTTTACCCAGTGCTTCTGACATCACTAGACCTCGGGAGTATTCTGTGCTCATGCAGAAGTAGAAAAAGGAGAGATGATGGCATAATGCAATTGTAGTGTTCATTCAGCCACCTTCCAGAAGTGCCTAAAGACTCTGCCAGGAGGACAGATAGGTTAGACTGGGGCTGAAAGTGAGAACGCTCTTGAAGAAATTTTTCCTTCCTGCCTCCTCCTCATTTTGAGAAGTGTATAAAGCTGGCTTTGTCCATAGCAGCGTGAATCCTTCCATACAAATATATGCTTTACCATATTTACCTAAATTATTAATATATTTATTTGTTTTTCCTTAATGAAACAGCTCTTTCTTCCAATCCTTTCTGCTCTTTTTACCTTGAACTTGCAACCTGCCTTGGATTTAGTTTTTAATGTAATTCGTTTGTACCAGAAATAAAAGTGATTGGTGGCTTACCAAGGTTTTCTTCACACCCATCTGTTTTCTTTCCTGCCTTTTAGTCCTGGGAAAAGAATGCACACTTTTATTAAATCTAACAACTTAAAGGTCACTTTTAATTTGCATTTTGAAAAAGAAACTGTATAAAAAATAATCAGATACTTTTGGCCTAGTCACAGACAAATCTAGAGGACAAAATATCTTAATTTTCTTGTTTGTCTTTTTGAGATACAATCAATTTATTTAGAAATTACTTTGCTCTGTAATCCCTTTGCCTTCCAAATTTCATGAGTTACAACTACATGCAGAAATATCTGTAGTTTTCAAGATGGTGACAGGAAGTTTTATAGTTATTTAATACTAAAGTATTCCACCTAGGGATATCTTTTAAGTGTTGCTCCTAGAAGACACTGGAGACTTTACAAAACTGAATGACTTCTGCATGATAATGATCTTGAATGGAAAAAAAAGACTAACTGGAGAAGATATCTACATTTCCATATTTATTTTTTCCTCTATGGTTTGAAAATTATATAATCATCTGTAATTTAGAATCTTTGTGAGTATCACGGAGGTTACCAAAAGGATGGTTTCCAAAAGCATTGAAAGTAGTGGCATTTTGCTAATCATCCTGTAGTTAAGATATCTGAACTACAAAATGACATCCACAGGACAGGACAGAACCCTGAACAAGTCTTTCTTCAAAAAGAGGGTATTGGCTGCCAAGTGTGCATCTGGATTTTTGAGTATGATTTTCATTTAAATATCTTATTCTGGCCAATTCTTAATATATGCAAAAAACAGCTGCTGAAAAGGTCATACTGGACTGACCAAGTAAAAGCATCTGCAGAAAACTTGTCGGTTTTATCAAAGAAGATTTGTAGGTTTCTTCAGCTGTGTCAGCTTCACACAGACCCAGTCACAATCTTTTTGTCTGACTCAGTGTCAGAAATCAACCATTGACCAGGAGCATTTTTTGGCACCTCTCACATATTTTGCCAGTCAAGGTATGCCTGTGTAGCTAACAGTAGTTAACTGGAATTCAGTCTATTTTATCAGCCTAAGTGCTATTTCTGAAATATTTAACAGCATTAAAAACTAGGTAATAGTTTTTTTTAAAGGTTAAGAGTGAAGGGACCATTCAGTATATTGAAGAACTTATTTTTATTGGTGTCTTGTGTTCTTCTGTGTGTTCTTGGTTCCTCACTTCCCAGGTATTTCTGTGGTTTAGAAAGAAATAACCCACAAATGTTCTTATTTTATTGCTTCTGTTTAAAGTCTTAGTTTTTAACCAGTTTTTCATAGATAGTTCTTCATACCTGATGAAGTAGTTCCTCATCAGGGAATGTATTGTGTGAATATCTGATTTAACAAAAACATATGCTATAACTGCAAGCCTTTGTGACCGGGCAACCCTAACATTATCCAGATCTTGCTCATGTGTTTGCACTATTTGTCAAATTCTTTGATAATAGCGTTCCTTCACTCATAAAGGTATGAAGAGCCCCCAAAACAGCTTTCAGTGGTAGCCAGCTGAAACCAGACCCCAAGCTGATGAATATTTTAAAACCTGACACATACCAAGCCTGTGAATGGCCCCAAAAATATGCTCCAAGATTTTTCTGTTTGCATGCTGCTTGGGGAAGAGGTGCTGGGGAGGAAGGCCTCAGAGCCATGTATCTGTTCACAGCAACTCCAACCTTTCTGCTCCTCAAGGTGAGTTGTAGAAACTCGAAAGTATTGCAGTAAAAATACATGGTTGTTCAGTCTGTGATTGGCCTGATCAGTGAGGTGAATGAGTCCTGCTGATGTTTACAAAGAAATAGTTAGAGAATACTCATATGTAATGCAGGATTCTTTTAATGTAGTATTTTTCTTAGGTACACATCCAACAAAACTGGGTGGATTCTTATTATTACAAAATTTTAACATGTAGAACAGAATATTTGTAACTTCTTTCTGTGTTTTCAAGTGCAAATAATACTTTTTGCTTGTGAGGCTGTTTTTATTACGAGTTCTCAGAATACTTTGCCATCTAGAGATAATTTCTCTAGATTTGATGCTGACTGGTATTTCTTCTGGTAGTTTTGTTTTAAAGCACATAGCATGTCAGATCTGTGTCAATGCAAATTAAAAATTGCACCATGAGTCTTCTACCATGGAGCTTTTGCACAAGGTTAGTTAAGATATAGAAATAATGTTTATGGGGTGTGGATGTTATCTCTATTGTGGACTTTTGTTATAACCATGACTAGTGGGAAGAACGTTGCTGAAGTGAGTGCTGTCCTTAAGCTACAGAACTTGGGCTGAAACTCTTCCAGTTGTTGTTTCATCAGCACGTGCCCCATTATACTCACTGCACATCCCCTAAGCCAATCCATCCAAATTATCTATCCAGCAGCAACTGCCCAAAGAGGAGAGTGATTCTGTGCTCAGGTGCATGAAGATTAAAAAACTTGCTCCAGCCAGAAGTCTTAGACTTTCTGACCCATCCTCGAGCAGAGCAAAGCACAAGTACAAGGACATTTTGATGTGCCTGTAGCTTCTCTACTCCATCAAAGCTGGGTGGCAAAGTATTGCGATAGCCAAAGCAGAAGTAACAGTTGGGAGACAGGAGAATGACTCTCTGCAAAGCTGATGTTTTTAAATATAGCAGCTTGGATCCGGCCTGTTACCTCCTAAAACCTAGAGATCTGAACAAAAATGCTGCTAATCAAATACAGTAGAACAACAGGGTTATTTTAGTTTGTGGGGATCGTGGGGTTTGTATCCTTTATCAATACCTGAGGATAGTGCCAATAAGCATAAGAGGAAGATTATGACATTAGGTTGCATGTTTTAGGCAGATCTATTGAAGTGGGAATCAGAAGAAAGGAATGTTATTTTATGTAGTAACATCTTGCAATACAGTTCTCTTCAACACAAGAACAGCAAAGTGCAAGATTTTGGAAAGACAGAAGTATGTGTCAGCAGTTGCTGTTTTCTTGTTGGATTTATGATACTTTTTGTTGTTCTTCACACTAATGAAAGTACCAAATTATTAAATAAAAGACTAGTATGTATTAATTTAATTGTATGCCTAAAAAAAATCCAAGACATGATTAAATTCAGGGCTGGATTACAATAGAGTAAAAAATGCAGTCCTACCAGTTCCTGAAGGTAGCTGAATTTCTGAGTGTGCCTGAAAACTCAAGGAGAATATTTTAGAAATGTATAATATTTAACTAATCATTTAAAAATAGATTGAAAAAGAGTCTTCAAAGAAAGTGTAAGTAAATAAACTCTGCTAAATAAAAAGGTATTAGTTTATAATGGGAAATGGAGAGGCAGCACACTGCCAGGGCTGGAAAGCAGTCTGTCTCCAGAATAGAGCAGAATTTGACCAACAAATACAAATATAGTTTCAATTGCATTGATACTTACATGGAAACAGTTGCAGCAGTTAACTTTCAGTTTATCTTCTGGTGCTAAATCCAAGTGAATGAATACTTGTTCCTTTAAAGTGATGTGAATTGGATGAGATGATGACATTTTCCATGATTTCTCTCTTTCGAACTAGCTGTGCTCTTGTAAGCTAATTTAAAGGGTGTGAATGTTTTCTGTCTGATGTGTATTATGAATGCCCCAAAATGTAACAATTTGTGGTCCTTTATTCTACCTCCTTTCCCCATTATTTCCTTTCCATATTTCATTGAAAAAGTCATTAGTGGGAATGATTCCCAGCCAGGAGGGGTGTGTCAAATAGTTTTCTCAGACAGTATTCAGCCCCATAATATTGATTGTAATGTAGTGTAGGGCTAGGTATATTGCAGTTGTTCTTCCTTACTATAGGATAAGAAAATTAGGTTTTCTGGTGAAGATTAGAGGACTCTGTCTGTATGCAATGTTTTATAATCAGGACAAAACATTACATCTTATATGTCAGGTCTTGTAATACACCTGGGACATAATGCAGTGATGCTCTATCTTTAGTTTTTATTTGAATTTGCAGGAATTTATAATTTTGAGCAAACGGAATGTCAAGGAAACAGTATTCAAAAATTTAAATTTTGAAATAAAATGTAAATTCAATGTCTTTACTTATAATATGAATATAAGCATAGAAATATATTACTATATATGCAGAAGAGATAAAACCAAAATCATGGTATCCTAACAAAACAATCCACATGCCAAGAGGACTGTTTCCTTAGTTTTTTTTTCACTTTTTCGTAAAATATCTGTCTGGGACAAGAAGACTTGGCTTTATAGTCCTTTCTATCGGTTGTAAATTGAAAATAATGTTTCATTCTTATTCTTATTATTATTCATCTGTGCTATGCAAAGAAATACTAAAAACCTAAGAAGAAAAGTATTTTCCATTAGATAGATAGAAACCTGACATTGCTTGCTGTTCTCTAGCTACTGACAGATTACTACCTTGACAAAGAATTATATTAATAAATATCTTCAGCTAGGAGACTCTGAGACAGCACACTGCAAGAACCTGTAGGAAGGGGGGACATGAGCCAGGATTGTCATCCAGAATTCAGAAGAGGAAAGAGAGGCCTAAAATGACCTGATGTACCTCTCAAAGGAATGCTGTATCACTTGAGGGCTGATGCTCCAAGCCTCTGTGGCACACACTCTTCTGCTCCACCTGCCTGGGATACAGACAGGGCTTTTCACAGGACCAGTCAGAGCATGACAAATGTTGGGTAGGTTTCGGTAGCTAATGGCTCTGATGCCTCATGGACTGTTTCTATTCCTGTGCTCCGGCAGAGCCGTTGCGATCAGATGAACATCTGTGTAGACTGCTGTCATTCAGGATTCTAAACAGCACTACCTTTTTTGACGGTTTGATTCGGTAGCGATGGAGCACGGTTTTTTTGGGACCTATTTTCAGCAGCCTAAGGCTAGGAAGCTCAATTTTTCAACAGGATTGTTTACTGGAAAGAAAAGGCTACATGATCTTGGTGACAACTTGAAGACCGTTGTCTCAATAACTAGTGATAGGGCTCTGTTACAGACAGGGCAATGCTTGCAATAGCAGCTCCTTTTTTTTGACTGTGATGCTGTGATAGCAAGCTTGCAATGCCAGGATGACACCAAGGAAGAATAAAACATATTAAAAGAATTACAGGGTCCAATCTTATGTGCTACACTTTCTCTCATGTTGGAAACTTTCTTTGAAAGTGCAAGCAATGCGATCTGTGATTTACATTAAATGACTTTTGATGAGTTCTAGTCCTGTTGTGGCCCTTGAGAGTATGGCTTAATCTCTCTGAGCCTTTGTGTACTCTTCTAAAAAAAGTTAAAAGCTTCATAAAATGGACATTTGTTTAGTAAACATGTCTGAAGTACCTGAGAGCTGGTTCTGGAAATGGATAGGTCATTTTATGACTGTTGCTGGAGCTTTAAAGCAAACAATACTTTTAGGTCTTGTGAAAAGTTAAAAATAACTTAGAGATTTTTATTATGTCATTCGTTTTAATCAGAAATATTGACTATAAACCCATGGTAACAAAATTTTTAGTAGTTTTAACCTAAATAAAATGGTAGCTTACAATAAAAAATTGGCCATTTGGGTACTATTTGAATATTCAATATTTATTCCTTATTGATCCTGGCTGATTAGAAGCATTGCATCCTTACCAAAGAACATAATCCTCTCTAAAGTGTAGTCAAGGGTTAATGTTATCATTGTATCTATAGCAGAGCACTGATTACTTCAGCAACTTGGGGAGAGATTTGCCTGACCCAGGATTTCCCTGGTTTTCAATGGTTTTTTTGCTTAGGAAAAATGTTTTTTCAGCGATGCTAGTCTTGTTCATGCTTTCTGGGAAATTGCATCCAAGATTAGTAGTACTGCCTTTCATATATTAAGAATAAGGAGGTTGTCATAATTACTGATATTTCTCTCTGGTTACATGAGTCTTTGCTATTCTTGGGCTGTTCTTGATTTTCTCAATTCCTTTCTTCTCATTCTTGAAGTCACTTTAGTGCGATTACCATCCTGCCTCCTGTTACTTCAACACTTTTAATGTATTTCTCTCTTCTGAAAAATTACTCGTGGTGCCACCTGAGAATGTTTAATTGTTCATGACTAGTGGTCATCTGGCTTCAGAGACAAACAAAACATATGTCAAAACTGTTACAGCACTGTTTTAGCCCAATTATTTGTTTTAAAAAACCCCAATACTCGAATACCTTATCAGAGAGAAAAATAACGTGTAAAAATGGTATATATCATCCATGTACAGTAAGGAGAAGAGTTTTCTTAAATTCTGTTGGATTTGCTGAATTGCTGTGGGGGTCAGGTGGAGCACAGGTGGTTCTGGCTGTCACTGTATATAACCATGGTAAACCTCATCTCCTCTCACCATAGAATTCCTGTGATTTGGTCTGGCCTAAATGATTTTGTTTCATCATTTGCCTTCAGCAGTTGGTTGCTACTGCTTGCTGTGTAATACTGCTGCTTGTGCCATACAAGGACTCATGGATTAGTTTGTACACCACAGCAGTACCATCATATCTACTAAGAATAGATAACTCCAAACTCTAGAGGAAATTAAATGTCACATCAAACTGAATATAGACAGCAGCATTATAGGGGTGGGCAAAATAGAATAATTACCTCAAATATGATTTTGATGCTGTATCAAAATTGATGAAGAGACCTTTTACCTTGAGATCCTGAAATAATGGTGCAAATTTAAAAATTAAATTATACCCTTTCCTGTACACCAAAAAAGCTGCATATGTAGGATTCTTTCCCTTAGATTTCTTTCTGTATTTGTAATATAAATTCAGGTCAATTTTCAAATTTTTGTTAGAAAGCAGGAAGACTAAAATTTGCACAGATAATTCAGAAAAATAATGTCTTTATTTCATCAGCTGGAGGCTAGAAACCAAACACAGACTTGAAAAAAAGTAGTATTAACAGTGCTACTGTCTCTGATACAGAGCAGTATTACTGAGAGGAATGTTAATGTGTGCATTCATTGCCATATTTTATGGAATTTTCTTATTCAAATATCAGGTTAAAAAAAACCCATGCATCACAAGTTTTTGTAAATAAGGAAATGGTTTGTTTGATTTTTTTTTTTCCCCCCCCCAAAGCAATGTGAGCTTTAATTAGTGCATATAAATAAAATCAGGCTTTTGGAAATTATAGCAATATAGCTGGAATTCTGAAATTCAGAGTTAAAAAGAGTGGTATAACAGTAATTAATTTTGTGTTTTACATATCTTGAAATAATCATCTTTGCTTTTTATCCTTAGCTGAAACTTCCTAAGCACCTTATTTTCACAGGAAACTCAAATCCCATCAATGTCCAATAAGGCTTAGGATATAGAGAGCATTGGCAAGTGGGACCAATCAAAAAAATGCCTTGATAGTTTTAAATATAGTTTTTTTTCCTCTTGCCCTCCTGGGGATTGGATGAGGTGTGATTTAATTTTTGCATATATAAGCAGTGTTATTTCAGGATACATAAATAGGGGAGTAAAGCAAGCTTACTGGAGATGGTTACTGGTCTTGTGTCACTGACCTTCTGTAAAATATTGGAGCTACTTTATTTTTAACCCTGAAAATAAGCTCGCTGAGTTCAAGGATTCTACACTGCAGCTGCTTTTTTTTTTTTTTTTCCCTCCTCTCCTAGGTAAGCAAGCAGCTGCAGAATTGAAATGTTGCAAAGAAATTTACTTGTGCAAGTATTTTAGGAGATACTGACATTCTTACCAGCCACTGAGGCTCAGATAGACAAGCTCTTCTTATGCTGTCGAATACCAGAAGATTATACCTGGCTGCTGACGATCATTTTAGGTTATGGCAGGAGGAGATTAGCTCAAATTTATAACAGCTCACATTTTCCTTTTTTTCTTGGTTTTCAGAGTGGCATGGAAATTGTATTTGTGAATCCCTGGGGATTCTCACATTGGTGTCAGTTTTCAGATTTTGCCAGATACATCTAAATGTGGACATATAATGTAATGGAAAGAAATTGAAAAAATTATCTGTTTCTTGATTCTTTCTTACTGAAGAGTTAAGAAAGTGATTCCTTAGGCTATTATACAAGTCTTAAATGGGAAATAAATGTTAGGATGAAATCAGATTGGTTAAGATTCCTTTGCCTGTGCATCTCTTGGAAGAGGATCATATCAGACATCTAGCAGGCACATGTGCTGTGGCTGGTTTTTGGAAACGTTTTACCCCAATAAAATTATATTCAAATTTATTTGACTAAAATGTGTATTTTAAGACTAATTTTATAACAAAATCTGAATGTATTATATGAATATGGTGCCGAAGAATCTTTTATTACCTCACACATTCAGCAACTCTTTATCAAATTCAATATTAACAGCTGGTGTGCATAATATAGTAACAAATAGAAACAAAATGTATTTCTGAAAAATGCAATTGAAATATCCATGGCTGACGATTCCATGAGAATTGTGTGGTTATGGTTTGCACAGATGACTATTTTGTATCCTTACAATAAGGATGTTGGCTGCACATCTATGCTGAACTACCTGGTAAAACTACCTGGCTATCCAAGAGAAATTAGATGTTGAGGCAAAAGACTTCTTCCTACGATCCTCATTCTTTGCCATACAGTAGATATCTGTATTCTATCTAATCTAATGTGTTGGGCCAGACATTCCTTTGACTTTAAATCAAATATTTAAAAAGTTGGGTGTTGCATAGAGAAAATTACAATATCTGCATGTAATTCTCAATTCTATAAAGTATCCTCATATTTTTAAGGTGAGCAGTTGCTAGTTAGAAATGTGTGAACTGGATAAAGTCACTATTAGTGTGAATGTAAAGGATTCAGATCTTGATAAGCTGAGGTAATGTAAGCATCTTAAAGTTTTTATATCTAAAATTATTTTTAAATGTCTATGAATTATAGCAATGGTCATGTTTCTGGTGTATATTGCATAATTTGCTATCACTTATACTAATATACCTACCACTGTCTCAAGATTTATGCTTGTTTTTCTGTGTCAGTAATAGATGTGGCATAAAGGAGTTTGGATCAAATTAGCATTTTTGTCTGTTTAAGCAAGATTTTTGTATAGCTTCACTGTCAGGATTCTGCTTGTTTCATTTCCATGGTAAAGTGTTTCTCATCACAGCTTAATTCATTTATCCGATTCCAATCAATCTGCCTCCTTATTTTGTGAAGGCTTCTTGTTTTGTTTTAAATTATGGGATTTCTCCTCATTTTACATGTGTAAGATTGCCATGATTGTGATGTAACTTTGCATAGTACTCTTTATAGACAATTTTGAATATTTGCTTTGATAAGTCCCAAACTAATGATTTAAATGCTCTGTTTTCTAGTATCCACTGGAGATTGGTTTAGGATCTGTTGTCTTTGGGATCTTTCTGTCTCAGCTATTTAGAAAAGTTAGGAATACTGAACACTGTACACCATCTTTAATATGAATTCTCTGCTTGTCAGTTCGTCATAGAACTGAGTCAAAACTGTTATTTCTGCTTATTCCAGTAAGTCCTTTGCATCTTCTTCTTTAGCTGAATTAGTGGCTCTACCTTCCCCTCTAGCTCTACACTTTTGCTTCTTGTTATCTTCTGAGTATCTGAAACTGTAAGTCTCATAGTACTGAGAAGGTTATTTTCAAGAATCTGAGTGACTGTTATTATTTTTATGTTTTTGTACATATTTTAGCTGTTTAAAGGCTGTATGTAGGCTTGCATCTTGAAACCTAACAGCAATTTGTACAGCTGTTTAGACCTGTATGAAAAATACAGCACAGTTCCTCTACTCCTAATGAAGCACGGATGCAAGGGCTGATAAAATTCATTTTAATGTGCTCCCTAGTAACTAAAAGCTGTATTCATGCATCTAAAGGCTGATCTGGACTCTGATAATTAACCTGCTACATATTCTTACTGCACTGTCCCATACCCCTGATACTGCCTTTTCTTATTGCTGAAGTGTTTTCATTCTTTCAGGTTGTTAGCACACTTCTGGCTCGTGGGGAGTTACAGGAGTCAGATCTAATCCATGCAGACACCTCAGAACGAGTTTCTCTGCAGTCAGCATTACCTGAGCAACTGCCAGGGTAATTTTTTGCCATTGGATTTAGGTGCACAAAGAGAGCACAGGGAGTTTTGGCAACTTTCTGTGACTGTGCCTTTTTTGTAGTCATCCATAGTTCATCTCAAAACTTACCCTTTCCCATGAGCAATCCAGACAAACCAGGCACTTCAGTACTTACCATCTCTGTCATTACTGGTAAATGCATAAATCCCTCTGATTTAGAAAGTGCAATAGCCTGTGTGCTTGATAGCTGTGTTAGAACCAAAAGAAATATCTCTGTGTAATTAGCTTTATAACCATGTGTGCATGAGGAAGAGAGAATAGTTGCCTTAGATACTAATCTTTCATGCCTGGTTCTTAAAGCTTACCTACAGTGTTACTGCTGGAATAGCACTTGCTTTTTTCCCCTTCTTTGCCAATAGAGTTATGGGATGCTGTAGCAAGGAAGTGCTTTTTCCCCATTCTTTGTCAGGTCAACTTCATCTACTGTGCTCATGTTAGAAAGCATTTGCTCTCTCAAAGGACAATTACTTCTTTTCTCTTTATTTCAAGGCCTTTATCCAGCTCAGACTGGTAAATTAGTACAAAGTGCTTGCTCAGAACAAAACTGGAATGATGTGATTTTATTAAATGGGGTTTACAAAGGATACCATAAAAGTGAGGAATGATTTTCAGTCACTTTTTCTGGACTGTGTTCAAGTTCATGTCCCCGAGAGAGCTTAAAAGAGCTGTGAGCACTAATTGTTTGTTTAATGATTTGGCCACCTTTATAAAAACCTGCAAAACTAAGTTTTTCATTACTGCTTTGGGTCATTGCTCTAAAACCTCTGTGTTAAACAGTTAATCATAAATCTAAAGTCTGGTTTTGATGGTACTTTTTGGTATTTCCTAGTACTTTTTACAGCCTTCCATAATTGTCTTTAAAATAATGATTACCTTGGTGGAGATGCAAGCCAAGAATAAAACATAACTGATGGGCGATCGCAATGATTAATTTTATGGTCTTGTTTTTGATTAAAAACATAGTCTTTGACATAATGCTAGTAAATATTCAAACTATTACCTACTGGAAATTGCAATTTTTTTAAACTTGTATCCCCAGAATTTCAGCAGTGGAACATCTGTTTTCTTTTGAGAAAAATATGATAAGCATCTGTTTGCATGGAAGATGTGAATGAAACCAGACCACATTTGTTTGCAGTGTTATGGATTATCTGGTCTAACACTGTTTATGAATAAATCATGCAGGATGGATAGTGCCGGTAACCACCAGAGTATGTTTTATACTTGGTTTAAAACATAAATTTATGTATTTGTGATTTTTTCTGTAGACACTCAAAAAATTTATGTTTTAAATAAAGAAGAAGCCTGTTGCATTTCTGGGCCAGTATTTAAGCTCATGGATACCAGGAGTTGTTTTAAGCCAAGCCATGTCCTCTATTAATATGTATGAGAATATAGCTTGAGACTTAAAAAAAAAGAAAAAAAAAAGGCAAAACCCCCATGAATTGAGCAAAAATGCTATCATATATTTTATTATTTGAGAAATATTGTGCTCTCATGTAACCAGAGAGCCTAATGTACATGTGGACAGAGTTAAGTTTGCATGTGTGGCCTGGAAGACTGGCCATGCGAACCCCATGCATAGCTGTGGTGCTTATGGTCATGAATCCTTTGTACAAATTCCAAAACATTTTGTATTCAAAGAGCTGGGAGGATGTACAAACATTTTTGTGCTCCCAGCAGTGGGGAGATGCTCAGGTTTGAACAGCGAGTGTTTGAGGACAAGGTTTGTGTCCCCTTGTGCAGCAGTGTCTGTATGATGTCTTTGAGGGGTTTGGGCTGCCGTCGGCCACAGCAGGTCTGTCGGCTCTGCAGGATGGAAGGATGGATTCTACAGGGCAGTGGGTGGGCTGGTTTTGTACTTAGCATGCTTTAGTATTGTTGCTCTGTCACTTCTGGTAGTCCTTGGAGTCAGCACTGCTGAGCTCAGTGCTTTCAGGATACCTTCACAAAGGCGACCCAGTGAAGCCTTAAACACCTACTAATATGGGAACCTTTAGGTGCACACATGAGCTGGAGTCCAGCATGCATGAAGGAGTCCAGGGCAGAAAGCAGACCAGGACTCCAGACCTGATTCTAACCACTGGCTTTGTGAAATATGGACATCAAGTTCAGTGCTTCATTGTTAGAGCTATGAGCCGATTTAAGGCAACTTCTGCCTCTCAGCAGTTATTTAGTGTCTCTCCTTTGATCTGTCACATGTGACTTTGTGTGGATAACATAGCACAGTTTAAAATATGGACTTGATGATCCTTGAGAGTCCCTTCCAACTCAACTTTATTCTATGATTTTAAGTATGTCTGTATTGTGTACTAGTTAATTGAGTTTATCTAGTTAATTGTTCTGTGGCAAGTTGAATTTTTCATCTTTTCCCATGTTTTGCAGTACTTTGAATATCTTTCTTGTGCTTCTGGCTTTGGGTCTCCCCCCACCCCCTCCATTTCTCACAGTTCATATCCATAGTCAATTCACTTTCAAATCAGGCTGAGCAAAATGTATTGCAAAATCTAGTCTCTAGCATTGTAAGATGGATGCAGTTTTCTTTATCCTGTCTTCCAGTGATGTGAAAATACATTGCTGTTTTGTAGTCTGTTCAAGGTAAGCTAAAGTTAAAAAGCTAAGGGGAATAATTTTTGTTTACACACAGGAGATGGGAAGAAAGGTTTTGAATGGAAAATTGATAGGTGGAGACACTGGATAGCTTGACATCACGTTCCCTGTTACTCTTTTTAATAAGTTATGACAAAGAAGGGCCTTCCTTCCCCAATTACTCCAGCTGTTAAAAGAAGCTGAATCCTTCCTGTGAAGGGCCAGTGGAGAATTCCTTTTATGGGAACACTTGTTGATGGGAAGTGGCTGGGGTCAATGTTCAGGGCAGCAGGATCTTTCCTCCTTCTGCCACAGCTGTCTAATAGCAGGAGGAAGGTGGGTAAGGTAGGGTTTTACTGTGCTCTGTCAGTTCACAATTGATTTAAGGTTCCTAGAGGAGCATGTGCTAGAGGAGCATGTGCTAGAGAAACAATGTAGAAGACACTTATGTTCTGACAGCTTCTGCAGGAGCAGAATAAAAGCTCTTCATGCTGCATCTTTCCTGTGCAGCCACCCAGCTCAGTTGCTCAGAGGATTGAGCCAGCTATTGTGAAATTGTTTCTTAAAAGCTGCTGTTTAGATATAAACAAGTGCTTAAATTACATCAGTTTAGATAATACACAGTAATGAGTATAAAGAGTACGTCTCTAGAAAGGTATCAAATATCTGTGATTTAAACTGTGGTTTTTGAAACATTCCTACAAACATATTGTTGTTTGGGAATAGGGATAGGAGCAACTAAAATAATCTAAGAAAATGTTCCAGACTCTTTTTGTTTACTTGTGTATACCACTGAATTTAGATGGATGTTTAAAAGTTTTTGGTGATTTTGTTACTACTCTGTATTTACCATTTTGGCAATACAGTTGCTTTTCAGCTAAGATAACCTCCCAACATCCCCAGTCCCCCAGTCTGTGGTTATATCTGGGTTGACAAAGGAGTTTGCTAACAGTGATCTCCAAAACAGTCAGACTCTTGAAAATCATGGCTTTAAATTCCTGAATGCTAAAACCAGTGCACTTGCATCTCTTCTCTGCCATTTCCCCCCTACTCCCCTCTAATCCTTAGGATTAGATGTGTGGGATAATTACATTTCCAGTACTTTAATTTAGGCCAAAAATCGAGTCCTGGAACAGAAAACTTCCCAACACCTCCATCTACTCTTGGAAAAGTTATTTCAGGAAAATCAAAGCTTTTAGTCAGCAGATCGAGTTTTTTACTCATGGTGCTTTTGAAGTAGCTGAGGTGATGCCTTAAGCTCTTAAGGTGTAACTGCTAAAGCAATTACAGAGCAGTTAACATTCTGAGAAAAAAGATCAACTCTCAGGCCAATTTGGATGAGCTGATAAGAATAATTCCAATAACAATTTAATAATAAAAATTGTTGTTGAAGTAATCATCAGTGTTTGGTTTAGCCATCTATACTTTTAATGTAACAAATATCTTACACTATATTTGTAAATATAAAAATACTTATAATACATTACAATTATTTGAAATGTATATATATTTTTAATAATGCATAAGAGTAAAATAACCCTGATTTTTAAGGGATTTTTACTAATGAAATGACTTTTCAAGGAGGTTTATATTACAGATGCAAATGCCTGGTGAGATATGATTTGAGACTGAGTAAAAGAAATACACAGAGATGAACTACTCTTTTCTCTTGCTCTGATAATTCCTGTCAGTAATGATGGTTTGTATTTTCAAGGCCATCTTTTTTTGTGATCAATGACATTTTTCTTTTCTCTTGGATCTGTTACTGTAGGTGAGATATTCAGCTGAAGATGTCTGCCTAGTGCCCTGTGGGAAGGTTGAGTTTTGACACTGTAGAAGGTGTATTTTTTTTATTCTTTCCAGAGTCTGTCTTCATTATTGATATTTCTATGGTAGTTTTGTGGTGGGACAAACTCACTTTTCCCTCTGGTTTAGGCATAACTCTCCTGCCTGTTATGCACATAGAGAGAATGGAGTGATGACAAGGAGTTGTGTGTTATTATGGTGCTGCTTGGCCTAAATCTTGTTCTAATTCTTCCTTATAGGAGTCTGGCAAATGCGGTGGAGTAAAATGGTCCAGGCAGAAAGTCTCCAGACTCAGGCTGTGACTGCTTGAAAGAGTTTATTCACATGTTGGACAGAGTCTGACAGCTCCTGATTACATCTGCAATGACTTAATTGCAGCATAGGAGCTCTTTTATCCATAAAGTCATTTAGCACCATATTAATCACAGACTTGCAAGTGTGAAGGAGCTTAAGTCCAAACAGAGATGGTTGTGTTTGGTAATATCACCTGTGGAGACACACATCTGTACCATGAGGAAGGCACTGATGACGGCCTTTACCTCAGAAAGGACACAGAGCTCACCTGTACTGCTGCTTCCAACCCTCCAGCCTGCTGTGCTGTGTTCCAGAGCATCTGGAATAAGTGCTCTGAGGGTGCCAGGAACCCCACTTCCAGCCCAGGGCAGAGCACAGGGGGCCAAGGAGGTGCTGAGAGCAATGTTCTTTAGGCAGCCAGAGAGATCTGTGCAGTAGTTTGGGGATGTATTGTAGGACAGGCATGGGAAAAGGTTGGTGAAGTTACATGGTACAGTTTTCATAGTGGGGATGTCCCTGGAAAGTGAAAAATACAGGACTGTAGGAGTGGGCATGATTTTGATGGCAATTAAAGGACTGGAAAGGGGAGAATGTTATCTGGTTAGGATGTACCAGCAGAACACAAATGGGTTGGGATCCTGTTTTGAGTGATACGAAGATGCTGGGAAATGAAAGTGGAAGCCTATCCCTTCCAGTAAATGCTTAGAGAAGAACCAGCAGCTGTCATTGCTTCAGCTGGTTACCTGAACTGCCTGTGGTGCCAGGATGAGCCCTGGGAGCTGTCTGCCCGACAATGTTCTTGCTTTCTAAGTTAGACTTTTTCTTAACCCAATATTCTTGTCATTATGGACAGTTACATGATTCTCAGCCGGACTCTGGCTGAGTTTAGCAAGGAATACATGGATTCAGCCTTTTCTTCCTTATCTGCAGTCAAGTTAGTGCAACTCAGGTGAAACAAAGTGAGTGAGCTTTTTGTAGACCTTGGAATTCCCATGAAAATCAGGTGTAAAATGGGCATTTTGCCCAAAAATACCTGTACAGTACTGCAGGCGGGTGAGAATTTTGCATGATCAACCCTCCAACTTCTTTTTTTAACTTTTTGTGTTGATTCTGAAAAGAGCTATTGTTCATGTCTAACACCCAAGCCATGTTCAGGACATATTTGAGACCCAAATGCCAGGAAAGGGTTATAAGAAAGCAATATGAATGTTACTGAGTTCTAGGTTAAAGTTCAGGCTGGTAAAATAAAACTTAAAAGTCAAAGCCATATTATCTAATGTTCAGTACTATTTTAATTTCTAATACTATCAGTCTTGAGTCTCCACAAACAAAAAGTGGTTTTTACTTACACATAAACATTTAGATGAACAAAGAGGACCTTATTGATTTTCTATACAGAGAATGATTTATTGATACTTTTCTCAGCTTTCATAATATTTATTTACTAATAGCTTCATTGATTTGGTTTCAGCAAAGAACCCCCCAAGCAACAAAAAAACCAAACCACCTAAAAACTTAGAAAACTGATGTTCTTTTTCCATGTAGTGTAGCTGTGTGCACAAGTATACACTCGTAGATAGTAGGAGCACAGCTACTACTGTTATAAAACAGTCCAATTGGTTCTGAATGTGAAGCCACAATCTCCTCCCAATGCTTTCCTGTCAAGAGTCACCAGGAACATGTATCACTGTTTCTATCATTACCACAGGCTCTACTGCTGGCTTTGCAATTTATTTGTTCATATTTGAAGAAACATTTAATCTCCTGTGGTACTGAATGCCTAAAGGAGACTGATCTGTGTTTAGGATAGTTTGGGTTAATTTTTTGCATGTATGTAGGCCTGCTGTACATTCAGCATTTCTGAACTTCTATTTTTGTATTTATTTGGCAGACAAAATAGTAAAAACATTTGGAGACACTTTGGATTTCCTTCTGCTATCTCAAAACTTCATGAAGGAGAGAGTGGAGCTGCAAGCTTCAAAATGTTAAGAAAGTTTTTTAACCTTAGGTGCATGAGTTAGCCCACCTGCACCCATGGAATGCAGAGAGTTCAAGGAGACATAAAATTGAGCATGTACTTTGCAGTTTTCAGAATTAAGACTAAATTGTGTGCTGAAGTGCTCTTCTTCCTCTAAAGGTAACACACCAGAGAGGTTGACTTAACTGACTGTTAACTGCAAGTCAATATTTTGTTCCTAATGGTAGAAATAGTGCATGTATTTTAATATTGGGACCAAAAAAGTAGTAAAAAGCTCATCAGTGTCTCTCACAGAATGTACTCCTCTTACATTGTGTTATGTGAGCAGGAGTAGCGTGGAACTGAAGTAAGTGGAGCATTTTGCCCTTAGTACTGCATCACTCTGTCCCACAATGGAAAACCTAATTAGCACATCCAAAGAAGCGTTAAATAGATTTCATGCTGTTTAATAAAGGCATTACGTGGTTTTGTCTACTGCAAAACATTAGAGGGAATGTTCATAATGCACATTTTTGCTGCCTCTTTCACAATTTATGTGCAATTTTACATTGTATCTGCCTCAGGAAGGTTGGGTAACTTTCTTCTCCATCAAATCTTTCCTCTCCTTGTTATGCTCTATTTGTTTTGATGCTATTGCATAACGGTACACACTTAATGAATATCTTTGCTAGTCATTTTAAACTGGGGGGGGACACCTCTTAGCACCAGGATATATCAGCCTGTTTGACTTGAGCTTCAATTATTCTTTTTTGGTGCTGATGTCTAACTAGTAACTGAGAAGACGACTTTGTGTCATCGGCAGCCTGAACCTTTTCATTCTTGTGCGTTCTCATTAAAATATGAGATTTTTTCACAAGGGTCACCATTACTGTCAGGTTTACACAGCCCTGATGGTGATGTTTTGTTTTCTAACTTCATCCCTTAGGTAGCCTTGTCTGGCCTAAGATGTCTGAGGTGTAGACCTTCTAGACTATAAATGCTGAAGTTCAAAAGGAGAAAAATACCACCTTAGAGAAGGGTAGAAAGTCTTGAATTCTGCCAAATTTTACCTTGTTGTACATGAAACTATAAAACTAAGCACTTATTAAGGAGTACCTCATTGTGTGTAGCTAATCTGTCTGCAATTGATGGGGGTTTTTGTTTGGTTTTGTTTGTTTGGGGGTTGTGTTGCTATTGTGGATTTCTCTCTGGTTTTAACTCAGTTTGTTCAGATGAGTTTAAGTGATCAGGATCAGTTTTTATTAGGTGGTTTATATGAGATGTTGCACACTGCTCATCTAATAAGTTTTGTAAAGCATTTCTAAGACTGTGCAAATTGTACTGGATTGGTCTTCATAGCCTGTATTTTATCTGCCTTCATGGCAGTGTGAAGTGACGTCAGGAACATTAGTGACAGAGCTGTGAACTGACTCTAGCGCTGTGGTTTCCCCTGCTATTTGATTAGGATTTAGTGATACATGAACATAGCTATCATAGCACAACATCTGCTTGGAGTGTTTTGAGAATGCGTACTTGCCAGCTCAATACTTACCTGGAAAGCAGCTAAAGCTGTACCATAGCACTTTGAGATTAAAACACTGTGAACTGTTCCATTATCATGCTCTCAGCTATTGATGTAATATATAAATCAGTTCAGGCAGCATTTTTCTGCATCTTGTTCAACTCATCAGCATAAAATAGGTCTGAATTTTGTCAACAGTCTTTGTTCATAGCTAACCCGGCTTTCCTCTTTGGAGTTCCCATCTCTTTAAATGTGTTGTTCGGGAATATTGAAGCAGCCAGTTGCTCCCAGAAACACTGAAAACATAATAAAAGGCAACAGGAAAACAACATAAGAAAACACTTAATCAAGACCAGAAACAACCTGTGTCCTTATGTTGTTACTTTGTGTGAGCTTACAAAACCACACAAGTAGGAGTGTGATCTGAAGGTCAGCAAGCACAGTGAATTTTCCAAATGTTATATAATTAAAGAAACACCTGTGCCCCAGCCAAATAACTTCATGCTGATCTGCAGTGAAAATGTGATGCTTAATAACCCTAAAAATGTGTAATTTCTTATGCCTGGTGGAGGCTGCAAGAAGAGCAGCAGTATATAAAGCATAGGAGACATTGCTTCAAGATGTCTTAAAAGGTCTCTTAAGATTGATTTAGTGGTGTCCCAGTGTGTGTTTCCTAGTTTCTGCAATTACGTTTAGCACACTTCAGATGGGACTAAATGGGATTTAAGACTGCCAATGATTTATGAAGACTTAAATTCTACTCCTGAACTCCTGATGTTCTTAAGCCAACAGAGGTTTTAAGGGATATCATAGGTCATATATTGTTTCCCAAGGAGAAAGAAAAAAAAATCCTTATTGCTTGATTGTGGTCATCATATTTGTGCCCTTATTTTACACTAAAGAGAGTGCTATTGATAAAACATCTGAATGTTATAATAGGCGTCTGTCAGGAGGGAAGAAAACTGATGTCAAATTTCAGTTTCGTGGGGTAATGTAAATTTTTCAAACCAGAAGGAAGGAAATAAGCGGAAGGAGGGTTCCAGTTTAACATCATAGGATTGTGAAGAATCTGCAAAAAAAATGGGGGAAATTCTGCATGATTGAAATAAGATTCCAGTGGGAGTAGAATATACTGGAAAAGCAAGAAAAACAAGACAGATGGGAAGGCAGGACTGGCAAGCTGAATGGATATTTTTCTGCCTCTAAATTTTATATACACGTTTCTTTTAAATCTTCCCTGCTGACTGCCAAACTACTGACTCCTAGGATGTACCACCAAGCACATGAAGGCACAGAAGTAAAAGATGTGGTGACAGTCCTTTGTTCATAGTCATTTCATCTCAAGGTATACTTACCTGTGCATGTTATAAGCATAGAGATTTATTTCACTAATACTGACTACATTCCAAGTTTTAAAGCAGATTTGTAAGGATAAATTGGCAAAAGATACTTCTGATTTCACAACTGGGAAGTTTTGCCCATGACTGATAATAGCCCTGGTTGGAGGGGAAATGCCTCCTTTCCTCAGTCCTGGAGCATGTCCTTTCTGTTATTAAGTCCAGAAATCATCATTAACTATCTGAATAACTGTAAATGGCTAAATTATATAGACTGGGTATTTCGGGGGAAGTCACTGAATGACATATTTTCTAATTAAATGTTTTCACTTAGTCTGTGGCTGCTCTTGACAGTAACTGAAAACCACTGTGATTTAAAGCTTGCTAACTGGATTTAATTAAATGACTAAAGACCTTAAGCCAGTGAGTAGTAGTGATAACCAGGTATTCTTATGGCTGAACCTGCATGTCACCTGCTTTGCCAAATCCTCCAGTATGTTGCTCTTCCAATTATCTGTTTCTCTGTAGGTAAAGACAGAGCATTGGGATCTGAAAAACTGGCTCCTTTTACAAGTTCTAAAAATTATAAAATAGTTCAAAATCTGTATCTTTACTGACCATCACTGCCTGAATACTAACTTCTCCATGGTTTGGAGTCATCTCAAATTTATATGTACTCACCCAACATATTTTTCACTCTCATGGTATTTACATCCTCGCTGAATTAGGCCCTAAAAGGTAGAGTATCAGCATTTATAAATAAAGTAAGTGATAATATTTTGTGATCATTTTAAAGGAGTTTTCTATATTTGTTAAAGAAATCTTCAAATGTGATTTTTTTATACCAGAAAAGCAAATGCTTTCAAATTTATGGTGCTTTGGAAATTGTTTGCTCTACCAAAATTCATTTGCTGAACAAAATGTTGACATCTCCCATTTTGGCATACTTTAGAAGATAATTTTTCTATTTTCAAGTGGAGCTTTGACTTCTTTAATTGGATTACAATGGCAAATTAAGAAAGATTAAATTTAAAGAAGACAATCTAGTCAAAGGCAAATGTAGTTATTTTGGAATCTTGTCTCAAATTTTGTCCTCAGGTGGGCTGAACACGGATCTGAGGATATGTAAATTCTTTCCAAAACAGAGGGGTTTTTCCCATATGGTCACATTAAATTGTTAAGAGAGGTGAGATACTCTGTGTGAATGCTGGCTTTTTAATGGAAATCACTGAACTCCACAACCTCTACTTAATAATAACCAGTATAACCCAAATACCGATTCCTTTATACCCATTGAAAGAGTATTTCAGGTTTTTGCACAGTGAATTCATGTTATTGACTTCTGTTCTGTGGTGTTCTGAAATGGACCTTGGATCCTGAGGTCTTGAAAGTTTTATTCAGAGTGTATTTCTTATGTGATGTACTTGCTGCTTGGAGGACAGACGTGATTTATGGTACACTGAGATTTTGGTCTATTTTAACATTCATGTAGGAAGTAAAGGGCACTAGTAATAAGGAAAAAAGGAAAGGAAAAAATACTGGTGATGGAAATATCAGAAAAAGAGAAATTTCCAGCTCCTGAGGCTGGGGGTTATTATTTCAATATCAGATATTAGTAAGCACAGTGGTTGTGAAAGAATGATAGATAATCAAATGTTGGTGTGGCTTCATGCTTTGGGCTGAGATGCTGTGTGTTGATGCATGAAAGTTAAGCTTAGATGTTGCCTTGTTTTTGAACCAAGCACACGAAATGGGGTTTACCCTGCAAAAAGCTTGATTTTCTGGTGTACTGATGTGTAGGCAGGACTGGCATATGCACATGTATGTCCCTGTTACAGAAACGAGAATGGCAAAGCCAGAAGGTGAAGTATTGTTAAAATGAGTTTGTAAAGATTGCTGTGTTTTAAATTCTGTTATTCGTTTCTAAAACTTACTACAGATAATTAAAAATCCATATAATAAAATAATTCAACATACTATTTTCATTTTTCATGTAGTTTTGACACACATTTGATAATTTCTGTTTCAAGAATAACATGTTTGTAAAAATTTGCTTTTCATCTACTTTAATTGAGGTTAACAGTTACAAATTTTGACAGATGCCAGTATAGCCTACATTTCTTCTAAGGGAGAGTTTCTCACTTTTTCTTTGCTTTTACCTGTTAATGTGAAAAAGAATACTGCTGTAATAATACACATTTTGTATTCTGACTATAGTGATAAGTGAGGGGGTTTTTTATCCAACCAAATAAATTGATAAATACAGCTGATTCAGACTGTTTACATAATCTTTCCAATGTCAACAGTCATTTAAATTATCCTAACTTTATACTGAATCTCCAAAATCCAATTACAAGCTAATAATAATTGTCAGTTTTACTCTAAACCTTTAATGATAGGTCACAAGGGATGTTGTACCAGAAGGATTAAATCATTGTAGACTGTAGCTATGCCCAGCCTTAAATTACTAACCTCTTATCTCATGGTAACAGAGCTACTATATGTTTTGTCACCATTTTTGCTAAATAGAATAAATGTCACCAAAATTAATTTCATCTTTCTTAAATTAGCTTCTTAGTATGATTTCTCACTTCAGTCAAAATTTATTTCTTGAGGAATTTAATTTCCTTCTTAATCTATTTTATTTGAGAAAGAGGAGGAAGAACTTTCAGGAACAAATGCATTTTAAATCATTCTGCAGCTAATTTGGAAATTTACCCTTCATTAATAATTGCTGATGCTTGCAGGATGGAATTTTTTAAGTCACTATATACTTAAAATCAAACTGATTCTGCTTAGTTCATCCTGGCTGTATTTAAATCCCTAAAAGTTAAAAGGGGTGAATCTTGCTTGTAAGGAAAGGTACTGCTTAATCGTGTGCATAGAAGATTTCCCATGTGATGGATGGTTCAAGGGAATATTGTAAGTAGGTGGTTTATTTTAGTTTCATTTATTTGTTTTTAATCATATTAAGGATGCATACAAGTGAAGGAAACTACACTTCATATAAGGAATAGTGGAGCTGGAAGAAATACTACCTCAAAAAAAGGCATTGAGAGTTGGCATTGTGATACAACGTAGTGACAGCAATTTCTGCCTGAGTTACTGACACCCTTAAATAATATTTCCAATGGAATGTGTATTTAGAAATGCAGCTATTGGCTTTCTCTTACATTTCCCATTCTTTTGGTTTTGATGAGCTCAGTCAAAAACACTATAAAGTTACAATATAGTAGTTCTTTCAAAGAAAAGAAATTGGAAGGATGGAACATTTGAAAAGGAGAGGATTAAAAAAATAAACCTGAAGTGACAGGCTGTGTCTGAAATTGTCAAAGCTGGTGATATAAGGCAAAATGGGGGAGGGGGAAGGATTTTTAATGCTCATAAATAAAATCTATTTTAAAATACTGAAATCTAGAGGGACTGTATTGGCTGAAATAGTAAAATCTATTAAATGGCTATGACATCCTTTTGGAAACATGTTTCTTTTTAGGAATCTATAGCATCAAGAACAGGGGTGACTTGAAAAATAAAGAAGTAAATTCTTCTGTCAGCTGCACAGGATTATCAAGTCTTTGTAAACTCAATTAGTAGAGAAGAATTTATCCAAAATCTGATTAAATATTAGCACCAGCAGGGCAGAAAATTAAACAGAGAATACACATTAATAATCTATTAAATGTTCTATCAACTCTGAACAGCTGTAGCAGTTGTAATCAGACATTTCTTTGTGGCATCCTACACATTTGTATGGGACTAGGAATTCACTACTAGGTTATTGCAGTGGGTGGAAAGTCAGAACTGTCTGTCGTTCTTACGACTGTAAAGGGAACCTGTATATAGGAAAATACTCAGCTTGTGTTTAAGCAGGAGCTGTCATCTCCACTTTCGTCTGAAGTGTTGATATTTGTCTGTATCATAGCACTGTGTCCACCACGATATTTGTAAGATGATGAAGAAGAACCTCAGAGAAGAGCATTGGAAAGTCATTAGTCATATCTACAACTTCCTCATGAGGGGCAGAGGAAGGCCAAACACTGGTCTGTTCTCTCTGGTGACACTGACAGGACCTGAGGGAATGGCCTGAAGCTGTGTCAGGGGAGGTGTAGGTTGGGTATCAGAAAAGGTTCTTCACCCAGAGGGTGGTCAGGCACAGGAACAGGCTCCCCCGCTCAGTGGTCACAGCACCAAAGGCCTGGCAGAGCTCAAGAAGTGTTTGGACAATGTTCTCAGACACATGGTGTGACTCTTGGGGATGCTGCTGTGCCAGGCCAGGAGTTGGACTCAGTGATCCTTGAGGGTTCTTTCCAATTCAGTATAGTCTGTGATTCTGTAATGTGCAGAAATATGGCTATTTTTACTACCTTGCCATTTCTGAAAAAGGAAGTGTTGGGTTGGTAGAATGGTAGGTTGCTCTTTCATAGATGATATGTGATAGCCACTAGCCAAAATAACTGAAAATGGAAATATGAAGAGTCTCCAGAGGAACAGAATTAGTTGTAGCTTCTTGAGTTAAAGTAGGAAACCAAATGATTGACAGTTTCAATGCTTTTGAGAAATCATTATAGGGACTATAAGCACTGTGTTTATATTGGTAATCAGTCCTTTGCATGATAGGGAACTGTACCTAGAAAAAAAGAATGAAGCTGCTGAAGAGTAAAGGACTTCATTGACCACATGCTTCCCAATGTGTAACATAAGGCTACATAGAAGGCTCTCCCAGGCTCTGACCAGCTGCCCAAGTGGCCCAATATTCTCTAAGTGTGTCCAGAAGCAAATCTCTGGAGAGGAACTGAGCAACCAAATATGATATTCCCTGTTAGCACTCTTTCCAGCATTAGACTTTTTTCAGTTAAGTTTGTTCACTAACCATAACAGATTTCCAGTCTCCCTTGGAGTTCATTTAAGCTTCTATGCCCAGTAGCCTCTGGCAAGGAATTTCACAGGTCTACTAGTTTATGTGAAGAGATGTATCTTCTGTTTGTTTTGAAGTTCTTTCCAGCTGCTTTCTCTTGATGAACTCCAGCTCTTAAATGGGAAAAGACAGTTTAAATATCTCTTAGTCTCTTCTAAATAATCTGCTATTCTGTAGGCGATGAGTAATTTGAAGCCTAAACTTAATATGTGAAGATCTTTGCATGTTGATCATTGAGCAAAACTGAATATGTGTATGTCTGGGTTTCTGGAAAACTTAGTATATGTGTCCTTGAACAATCTTTGTATGACATAACTCTATATACACAATTTGGGGAAAAGGTATTTAATTTCTTTCATGTTTTGTTTGCTGGTTGCTTGTTCTGTTCTAGACTGTATTTGCATAGAGGGCTGTGGTTGTCAAGTACCATCTTCAGAATAAGTAATTGATCTCAATTAATTTCTGTACTCACTGGTTCCTGCATTTGGTAAAAGAGAGGACTTTTTGTTGTCACTCTTAGGTCCTCCTTCTCCTGCCTTTACATAAGAACAAAAAAATGAAAAAAACAACTACCACTAGCAGATTACGAAAATGGAAAGAGGCATCTCCTTTTGTAAATTATCTTTCTTTGTTTTGCTTTGGTTTTGGTGGTTTGTTGGTTTTTGGGGGGTTTTTTGGTTTTGGTTTTTTTTTGGTTGGTGTTTTTTGTTAGTTTGTTCATTTGGTGGGGGTTTTCTGTTATGGGTTGGGGGGGTTGGTTGTCTTTTGTATTTTTTTTTCATCTTGGAGATATTGCTGAAGTGTTTTCTTGGAGTTTGTGGTCTGATTTCTTTTTTTATAAGTTAAATTTGTTTGCTTTCTTTTTGCTTAATAGAAACTGAAGGAGACATTTAAACTGTGTAAAAACTGAATTCTTTACCATTTATGAAATACAGAATTCTGTAGAATGAAAATCTAGATATAATATCAAATAGGAATGGAATAGCAGTTTGAAGTTCAAACTTTAAATTATGCCTGAGAGCCCAGGTGTAACAAAGCTATGCAAACAGTTAATGGTAACTAATAATATGTTTCTTGTATGTTCTAAAACATACTCCAATTTTCCAGAACACATTTCTGGTCTATCTTAATGATAAATTTAAATTTGTTGGTAAGTGTTTACTGTGCTCTCATGGTTGTAAATAATCATAATGATATGGGCAGTACCAAGTGTTTTCTTCCAAATTCTAATTGTAACTAAATTTAGTTATAGTGAAATTTGGTTAAAAATAATTTTTGTAAGATTTAAGCACATATTTCTAATCTAGGAAATATTCTGGGCTGATTTATGTGGCATCATTTCTAAGAACAGTTTTTACAGTGACCACAACTAATCCTTATTACATTAGTCATCTATCATTTGTTCCTTTTTTAGTCTTTCCTTTGAGTTGTTTTTTCTTTTCACCCTTACGCAAGCTAGATTATAAAGGAAAAGGTTGTTCTGCTTTGGCCTTTAAAATCTAAGTGCAAGTATTTCTTTCTCCCATCTTTTCACTTAGCAGGAGTACAATTTACTACACAATGGCACAATCCCAAATGTCTGTGCTGTGCAATGAACTCAAATTAGGATTAAAGATTGTCAATTTTATTCTGAAAAGCAATGCTAGGATAATATTGGCCATCTACCAAAGCTGTACAGGCTTGAAAAGTTTTGCTGAATGTGCACAGAACACCATTCAAGCATGGGCAGTTCACACTGGCAAAGGTCAGCTCTCGTTCTCATTCTGTAAGGCCTCTAATTTTTCATCATTAGCGTCTTTAAAGATTGCTGCAGGGGTTTTGCAGGAGATAAAGGGTGAACACCAGTTTGTAGTGTTAGAGCACAAGGACTGGTAAATATTTAGAGCTAAGTGTCAGAGAATATCCGGACATTAAGGAGGGTGTGGAAAATGCTGAAAAATATGGAGTGTTACTTTCTTGTCTGAAGAAAACTGGGCTTTTCACAAAATAATGTAAATAAAGGCCATGTTTATATGGTATGATCATATAAGTACATCTCTCTTTGGTTTTCACATGTGACAAACATGTGAGTTATTCAGGTTGGGCATGGGAAAGAAGGGAACATAATTTTGAGGTAAAAAGGAAATTAAAATATGTAGCAGAACTATGCAAAAAGGACCAAACCCACGTACTTGAGTGAAGGTTACACTGGATAAAGCTATGTAATACACATTGTGGCAAACAGGAATAACTGACTCCTGAATGCAAGCTTGCTGTTTTCCTCCCCACCAGCTTAAGTGTTCTGCTGTGCTGAGATGCCTTCTTACTTTCAGGTGAGAGTTATTTCATATCACACTGTGTTATGTTCTGTTCAGGTTCTTGACCTTTTTGTGGCAAGGGTGCAATGGGAACCTTTCCTGCATTGTCTTTTATGGTGATATGGCTATGCAAATATGGATATATCTTTCTAGTGAAGAGACAGCCCATAACAACAGATGGGATTTTTCTAAATCTCGGTACACCATCTCCTTGAACACTAGAGGCTGAATCTGTGGTGTGATGGTCACCCCAGAAATGTGCACTGGTTCGCAGTGTTACAAATTATGGGCAAAGTCAGAAGGTTAAACTGGGTCACAGCTAAGCTGGAAGAGGTCAGTTTAGCTCACTGTTGAAGATTTTCCCAGTTCAGTCAGCTGACTGTAGTGAAGCAGATGATGGGTCTTGCACAGGCTATTCCACTAGCTCAGATGTAATGGTAGTGACCCTCACAAAAGGATGTCAAAAGCAGTTAGAAAATGAAATGGGGATTAGCATCCTAAGCAGGCACAGGCTTTTCTCTAGTGGTCATTTGTCATGGCTCGCAGGATTGATAGCTTCAGTGAGAACACAACGCTGTAAAATTCCATATTGTCTTGGATGTGGAACATCATCAAATGGTCTGCTTCTGTGTCTTGATTCTTATTAGTGCCATGTGTGCAAGGATAGCAATGAGCATTTGGTTTTCTGAGATACTGGAGGAAAGGGCTTGTAGGGGATGTCTCCATTGAGCCACTCACCAAAGTTCACTAACAACATCTAGCTCTTCATTTCCCAGGCTCATTGACTTTAAACATGGTGCTAAGTGTATCCAAATCTGCTTAACTTCTGAAAGCAGTTTAGCAGCATTAAAATGGAACAGGACCAAAGCTAAAAGCATTTCTCAACTGATAAACTAACTAGTTCAGGTGCATATCAAACTGCTGCTGTTTCTCTAATAGTGTAATAGCCTGGCCCTCCCTTACAGTCTGTTGCAAGATGTAGTTTTATTTCCCTCCTCTTATTCCATTGGCTATCATGTCCATTGTTGTTTCCTTTTATTTGGTGTTTGTGGCTTCTCCAGGAAAAAAGAAATCTGAAAATAGATACAGTCACATTTCTAGAGTCTGCATATGTGCCATTAATCAGAATATATTTCCTCCTGACCCTGAGAACATTCAGGGTTATCCTGAGGCTTTGTGATTGTAGGGGATTTCTCTCTCTCTCTCAAGATGCTTCCATGTATCTCATTTCCAGACATAATGAAGGAAACATGATATTCATGGTATATTCTTCCTTTGAATGAAGGTCAGTAGGCTATGGACAAATCTTTGCTTCCTCCTCTGCTTGTTGTTTCCAGCAGCAAAGTAATCTGCTAACCTAAAAGTCAGAAGGACATGATGCATCCCCACCCTAGCAGGCAATGAAAACAAACCTTCTCTGTGCACCAGCCATTCCCTGCATGTGCTAATAAAATAGTTTCAACTGCTGTTAAATCATTCCAAGAAGAAGCAGAGTAGAATCGGCCACTTAATTTTTGAAAGGGCCTTTACCTTGTCTAAGTGGTTCCCCGGTCCTCAGCTCCATCCAGTGTGTTTTCAGCCCACTGTACTTCTGTCCAGTGCTTCAATTATGCTTAGTGAAGATGTGGATATTTGCTTTGTGAAAAATGAGAAACCATATGACAATACACATCTTTCTTACTGTGCTGAAAGTTTTTATTTGGCTTACAGAATTTTGAATAGAAGTTTTAACAGGCTTGGGGTGGGTAGGGTGTGTGTAGGGCTTCACTGCATATAGTAATTAAACACAATATTGGCTGGCTGCTGAATTTGAAGAGGCTTAGAGAATATGACGATGTCTTTTCAGCTCTTACATAGAACAGATTTACTATGGATGTATTATAAACCTGTGATTTATAAACCTCATTGACTTCATTAGTCCCCGGGGCCTTTATTCTTGTTAGCCTGGAAATGCCTGTTTAAATTTAATTTTTTTGCCTTTTTTTTCTTTTTTTTTAATTTAAATTATGACCTCATTAGAGTGGAAACATGGCTCCAGATTCTTGCCTTGTGTAAATCAGCCAAGACTTGCGACTAACCCCAGCTGAAGATCCAGGCTGTAAATTGAAAACCTGTCCTTTCTAGTTGCCTCTTTCAATCCCAAAGCCTGGCCCTAGTGTTAGAAACATCCTCCTGCTAACATTAAGGGGCATTTCAGTAACTTGCTTTGTGTATCTTCTTCCAGTTAAGACAGTAGTCTCTCGATGTGCCTAAAATTTAGGCAAGCACATGTATGAGGTGTAATACAGTAAATTTCTTCAAAAGAGGAGTTGGGGCAGGATGTTTAAAAAAATATGCAACAGTGGTAAATGGTGGGATTGCAAAAACTGTGAATGCCAAGTGAGATTAGGCTTCAGCCTGTCACATTTTTCAGTGGTAAGAGTAGATTCATTTTTGTAGTTTTCTTAAGTACTGTAGTTAATGTGAAGAACATCTCATAAAAGTTGTTCACGGTAAAACAGATAAATGGCTTCACTAAATTTGTCAAATTTCACTTAATGAGTGTCCTTTTTTTTAATGCTCCATTATTCAAATTCAAAACCATCTTGAGGTTATTGTTGGATTGTGGCACAAGTTGTTGGAGGTTTTCTCTTCATAACAGGTTTCTTTTTCTTTCTCTATTTTAAGATATTCAAAAACTCTTCTACCTAATCTTTTATACTAAATCCCAAACAGTTTTATTTATAGTTGCCAGAAGTAAGTTCCTAATGTCATGCTAATTAGAAACATGTGGTGAAAAAAAAGACAACTTTTACGCTGACACTATTTTTGAGTTAAAATCTGGCATCCCCTCTCTACTGACAAGCCTGACAACTGCAGCAGCAATCACCTCATCAAATCTCTCCGTTGTGTCTTTCCTGGTTTTTGGCATTTTTCCTGTCTAAATTTTTATCAGATGAGTGCTTTTTTCTTGGCAAGTATATTGAATACCTTCTTGTTGCTTTATCTCTGCACTATCACCCCTTGCCCTCAATGTCATTTCTCACATGTAAGACTGTGGCAGAATTGGAAACAAATTAGTTAGGAACATAGATTCAAAGACCAGTTTTTCCTTTTGGCTCACTAGTTTCTTCTCCCCTCACTTTTTAAACATCAGCATGTGACAGATAGCACAGGAACACTTCGTTTTTAAGATATTTTTGATGCCTTAAATCCTCAATGCTGCATCTACCTTTTTTCCACTATCATGTGTCCTGTATTGCTTTTGAAAGGTTTTCAGCTGGTGATATCTGGATTTTAATCCTGAGTTTTGGAAATAGTCAGTAGGCTATGTCAGAATAAGAATCTTTAGTTACAAATGCTTTAGACCACAGCCAAACTAGATATCATTTCTGCAGCTTTTCTCAAAATTTGGTTCAAATAGACTTTCTTGCAAGAATTCTGGTATTTTCTCTTCTAGTTTTTGTTGATTGCAAAGTTGATTCTGAACCTTGAAATGACAACAAAACCAAGAAAAATGGTGGTTTTGGGATAGCATCCAAATAATTTGTTTCTTAAAATAAATACACGAATATTGAGTGATATTTCCAAGCAGAATTCATATGAATAAGGAAGGACCAGTCTTCCTTTCCAGAAAAGGAGGCCTTCTCTGGAAGGTGAGACCTGGTTACCCAGGATATGGAGAAATTAATATACTATCTCTCTCTGAGGACACTGCAGTAAGCTGCCAAATGCTCAGCAAACAAAACTCATCTTCAGGGGGCCATGAACAGGCAGTAAACTTCAAATGGTTTTGAATTTGAGTAATGGCATATTAAGGAAATGTATTAATTAAGGTAAATATAGCAATTTTATTGGAGCCACTTTTCTAGTTTCTTCACTCAATGAAGAGCAGTGCAAGCTGCTGGTCACAGAGTGTTTTTTGATGCTGGCTGCTTCTTTTCATTGCCTGATGGGAGTTAAGCCTTCTGAATATCCAGCACAGTTGTACTGCTAAGTTCTTTTGAAAACTTCAGCTGTAAATCCCAGCTTATATGACTAATGTAGTGGGCTCGTTTTCCAATGGCACCAACCACTTGTGAAAGCAGTGGAAGTAGCTAAGTATGCAGGAGATATATATATTATATTTACATAAATATATATATTTTATATATATACATATATACATACATACACACATACATACACATACTCTTGGGGCTGTGTTTTTAAAGTGTCTAAGCACTAGGCTCTAAGGGCAAGATCAGTGTGATTCAAGCTTTTAAGAGCAGATAACAATGCATAAAATGTTAAACATGTGCATAAGTAACTGAAAGTCTCAAGCTGTCTGTATTTTCATTGGTGAAGTTACCTGAGCACTTAATGCTCTGCTGCTGTACTTGTCAGCAAAAGCTGCCATTTTGAATGTGCTAAAGCTTTGCTGGCTGAGTCCTTCCTTGGCTTCTTGTGGTTTGCAAATTCCAAGTCTTTTGAGAGGAACACAGCAAGTCTGAACAGGCAGCAGACAATTCAGTGAAGCTCGTGGCAGTCAGACACATTCACTCCAAAACACCAGACAGACGGGGAACAGCGTGCTGGTTACAGGCTTGGAATTGGATGTATGGAAAACAAACAGGGTTTTCCTCTACCACTCCAGTGCTATCTGACAATTTACTTTAATCCTCCTCTCTCACACCATGACCTCTGTTGAGAATCCTGTTCTCCATTGCACTGGGGGTCACAGTGCTCAGTAAGAGCCCAGTTGTCCTGATTCCAGGCCACACCCCAGCTGGGCAGATATGAGCCCCATGGGGAACCATGGGGGTTGAGCTTGTCCCAGCAGAATCTGTGCAGCTTCTTGCCCAGGTGGTCAGAGAAGTGGGGTAGAGATTTGTTTCTTCCCACTTACAGAGGTGTGTGTGTGTGAACCAGCATTGCAGCATATTGCAGAACACAGGTTTAGCCTCTGGATGTCTGTCTTTCTTTTCCATCTCATTACAGGAATCTTATGCTGTTAATTTAAAAAGGTGTAGTGGTTCTCTTGTTGCCAGTCTAATATCTTCCTAGGTTTAGGCCTGTGTGTATTTTCTTTTCCCCTCAAGCACCTAAATTAGTTAAAAATAGGATTTAGGGACTCTTGTAAATTTAATTGTAAAATACTTTAAATTCATTTGAAAATATTGTGATGTGAACATTCATAAGATTTTCTTTGATACTTGTGGTTTAACGTGCAGTTGTTTTCATAAGTCATGTTGCAGCAGATGATCATCAATTAAAAGGCATACAATCCTGCTACATGGTGTGAAGCCTTCCTGTAACTGCACCCCAAAGCGTGGTTCAGCCACCACTTTGCATCATGGTGCCATGTTATCACTTAATGTGCAAAAGTGTTTTTAAAGCTTTGTGTACAACCAAGGCTTTAACTGATCTGTCCCATGGAAATGAGGATGAATGCTAATCCCACAGTCTGCTACCAAACGTTGTTTGTACTGATTTTCCAGTCTTACATACAACGAGGCAAAGGTCATGATATAAATGGACAATCAGCCTTCTTCTGGATGCTTGACACTGTCACTTTGAGGCTCAGTTTTGACATCACTTAAAATAGCATGTAACAATGTGGATAAGAGAAAGTTAAAATCTTTTGTGCTAATAGAAGAAAGCATTAGGAATTAAGATGCTGATTTATTAAAATATCTTGTGGAATAGCAAACCAAAGCTCTTAAATCCATTGTTCAAAGAGAATGCTTAATACAAGGATTTAAGACCAAATACACTTCTTCTCCAGTATAATGTAATGCTGATTTGTAGAATCAGTGCACAGAAAAAATATTATAACAATAATGTTGTTGGAAGAAGGTTAAGCACATCTTTATGAAAAACCAAGATCACAGGAGCAGCCTTATTGCTGGTATTGTTCTCTTATTGCTCTGTAGCATGTGCAACATCCAGGTCACTGCCAGTGCAAACCAGACAAGCTTAAGCTGCGATGAGTGATACTGAAGGGGGAGCAGGGGAAGGGGGGCTGAGCGTGTGGGTCTGGATTGTCTCAAACGCAGACCCCAAGCAGAGATCCAGCGCTGGCAAATACAGTGCGAGTCTGCAGGGAAGCTCTGCAACTTGTGTCTGCAGGGAATGGCAAAGAGTAGTTCCAGATAGGCCATCTTGACAAAGGTATTAGGTGTAGCAGGACATGCTGGTGTTCTGAACACATTGACAGTTATGAGCTTTTTAAGCAAATGTTTCTCATTTCTTTTTTCTCTTTGTTAGTTAAGTTGGATTTGGTGGCTGGTGCTGAAACAATTTAATCCTTGTCTACAAAGCAATTTATTGCAAGTTATTGCATCCTATTGCAATTGATTGCTTTATTGTTGTTGGCGTGTTCTGTGCTTTTTCTCTTAGAAATTTCATTTTGCAAATGTAGTAATAATATTTTACATGTGTAGAGTGTCTTTCATCACAAAATACTTCACAAACTAGACAGAGTTTTTGCAGTCAGTTGTTTGAAAGTGACTTAGGCTTGTATCAGGAGACACAGCTATCTTTGCCCATACAGTCCAGTCAGGCTGAAGCTTTTTCTTACTGTATACTTTCTTGTAACCTGTATTGTCACCTGAGTAATAAATAGCCAACTTCCATTCCTGGCTGAGATGCATTTACTGCTGTGACTCAAACCCTGAAGTACTTGCTGAGTGGGAAAACACATTCAATTACACTGGCTGCCACATTGTTGGCCTGATTGGCCACAAAACTTAAAATCAAACAAGTGCTAGTAAGGTATTGAGACCCAAACAATTGTAGTTTTAACTCCTATTATTTTCTTTTTGTGCATTTTTCATGCATGTATGATCTTAAAAGTGTTACTAATCAAGGTCCTGTGTTTATTTGACCAACTGCTGCAAGATTTAAAATTTGCATTAGTCTTATTTTTACTTTATTGTGTACTATGGCCTAAAGCTAAGACACTCTATTAATAAAACTGACCAGCTAGAGGTAGGGGCAACATATTCTGCTCTCTGTGGTAAGCTGGCCTTAAATTTGAGCAAATCCTTGAAAATTCTGTGGCATTCAGTGGAAGAACTGAATTAATTTAAACTGAACTGCACACAACCTTTTAAAAAATAAATCTGCTACATATATGGATAATACTACTCTTAAATATTCAGCCTCTTTTACTTACTTTAATTCAGAGGATTTTTCGCTGTCTCCACATAATTTCCGTGTAAAAGGAAAGGCTAATCTACTGCTTCAGACAAAAGGCTTAAGCTCAGATGATCTCTGTTCTGTTTCCTTTTTATCATGTTCTCGCATTTTTTCCTCCATCTGTAAAAAGGAGATGACAGCACTTCACTGCCTCATGGTTGTGGAAGGATAAATACATCGATTGTGAGATGTTAAAAATGATCGAGCCAAGAATGTAACTTGGCCAATTTATGGAGAGAGATTCTTTCAAATTAGGAGTTGGGATTTTCTGTCTTGGAGTGTGGAGGATTTAGCTATCTTAAGGTATTTAGCAGTGAAATGGTTAACAAAATATATATACAGGCAATGTTTAGGGTTTAGAGTTAACACCCTATTGGGATGATTGAAAATAGTTCACATCTTGCTGAACTGTCATTTTGAGCTGTCTGCCAATTTAAGAACATATTGCTGCCTCAGTTAACATATGGTTCGAGTTGATACAGTTTTCTGTGCAACCATGAGAGCTAGACACATCATTATATGAAAATGAAAACAAATGGCTGAGTCCTGAGCTTGCTGCTTTAGGCCCCCCCAGTGTAAGCACGAGTTCAAAGCCACCTAGTCTTCCCATTTGGAGATTCCTGCAGCAGGAGAGAGTCTGGGTGAGATGGTGAGCCACAGGAACCTGCTCCTGTGCCACAGGGCATGCAGCCTGAAAGGGACACTCCCAGAACAGAGGTTTCACTGTGTGAACACAATGGCAAATGATCCCCTGGGCTGCTGTACCCAATTTGTCAAGATTTAATTAGAATCCAGGATTGGTGAGCCTCCTTTTGGGATTTCTGCTCCTTTACAGTGTCATTGGTGTTTCAGATATGTTATACTGGGCACTTTAAAGAACTGAACCCCAAGCTCTTGCTGCATCTTAACTGTGTTCTACAATAAGTTAATGATACCAAAGCAAAGGGGAAATTTTCTAAGGGAACACTTTGTTTAGTGAGCACCATGAGGTAGCTTTCAGTGTCTGCAGGAGTAAGGTTGAAAAAATTTTCCACTGAACTTATAATGGCTCTGTTCTTGAACACCTGCAATTTTTTTGCATACCAGCTAAGATCTCTTTTTTTCTGATGTGATAGAAACTCCATAGTTGTGCTATGATTTGCTTTGCTTTTCTTAGTTTAAGTTACAGTTTTAGGACTGCATCTTTTTTCTACTTAGGCTAGGTAAATTTTGCAAAATTTTCAACCCACTTGGTACCCACATATTTTCATTGGTGAAGTTCCTGGTATGTCTCCTATCATAGTAAAAAAATAATTTACTCCAAACAAATTATATTTAAATTATTTTGAAGGTATGACTAAAGCTAATAAAACCAAAACAAAATCAAAAGTTGAAGCTGAGATTTCATCTTTTCTTGTGCAGTGGGGCAGATGCAGACCAGAGCAACTTGGGCTATGTGTACAGTATAAAGCTATCCAGATTTGGATAAATGGACTTCTATACCTGGCTTTAAAGCTGGCTTATTTCCCAACATTCTTTTTGATTCAACTTTCAGATTCAAAGGAATCCAGATATCTGACCAAAACTCATTTAATTTTCTCCTGCCTATTAAAAGTAAGTATTTGTGCAAAATGAAACCACAAATCAGCTCAGGTTTGCTTGTGAGATTGATGAACCATGATGAATCTTTCGATGAACTCAGTCTAAATTTCAAGCATATAATAAAACACAAAAGCATATCGAAAAGTTGCTTTGAGTATATCCCTGTATATCTTGTAATTTTTTTATTTTTGGGTCGCTTATTTTGGGGCATTTACAAGCCAGCCAACTGACAGAAATGCCACTTAGCAATCCCACCTGCAGATTGTCTATAAAAGCACTGATATACAAATTGCAGAGACGTGCACCAAATGGCAGATTTTTGGTGGTAAGGTAATGGCAAATCAGCATTTAATCCTTTGGAGATGCTGGAGGGTGGAGGCCAAAATCTCTTGCTGCTCCACAGCTCAGGTTTTCCAGATACATTGCTGCCTCCTGTGTGCTCCTTGGATTTGATGAGAGCCTGCTGCTTCCCCCAGTGCCTTAGCAGAGAATGTCCTGCCTGTGGTGAGATCCCAGCTTGCTGTGCTGGGAAGAGGTTGGGTGGTGCAGGCAGGTTGGGCATGGCAAGAGCCTTATGTTGGGATGATTACACTGAGCAGGATGCTCACCCCAGGGTTCTTTTCACCCAGGTTGATATTTTAACAGTAAGCTGGTAACTGATTTTAGAAGCAAATTTTCTCCTTCCTTCTTTTTAAGTTTATGCATAAATCCACATTTCAGATGGCAGCACATTGACTGTAACTGTTAACTAGAGATGATTACATACTAACTGATGTATTAGACCTATGTGAAGATTTCTGTGTTTGTTACAGGGTGCTATTATGTTTATATTCTTGTTTGCAACAGGAAACCTGGTGGATTTGTCTTATGAGATCTTCATTTCTGGAATCTAGATTACTACCATTAGGCTCAATGACTCTATTGCTGTACCACTATGCCTTTACCTAGCACAGGGACACTACTTTGTAATTTATAGGTAGTGAGAGGAAAGGAACCAGGATGCATTTCATTGATCTTTCCGTGTTGTAAATGTAAAATTCATGTGCATTTTTGCTTGCTTTATGGCTGTTCTCTTTCCTTTTTCTTATTTAATATGCACTTCATACTGTGCCAAGGGGGTCAGTAGGGCAAATCAAGGAGCCAGATGGCTTGCCTCTACCCTAAGGAAACATACCAATATTTAGCTGGCCATTTTCCCAAATAAAGGCAAGACTGGAATCCACAATAAATGGGAGAGTAGGTTAAAACTGCATCCTTTTCTTAGATTCACAGCTACAACCTCCTTGAGGCATGAGGTTTTTATACTTCACTGCCACTTTCTAGCTTTCTCCAAGTAACTGCATCTGAGAAGATATTAGAGGGGGGTACAGCTCATTTTATTTATGGCCTTTGCACAGTAACAAGTTTCAGTTATTATAATCTGACTGAAATAAGAAACCATAATCCATGGATGAAAAGACAGTGGACAAACTCAGTTAAATCCCTAGTACCCTGAGGACGTATATTTTGTCCATTTCTGGTTTTTTATGTTCCCTTTTTTTCTGCTGTTATTCCCAACTTTAACTTTTGAAAAGCCAAGCAGTTTAAGTGGCCGGGCCTGGGGAGCTTATTTGTATGCAGCACAAATTTCAGGATCTGTTCCCAAGCCTGTGCAGAGTGAAAAATGGCCTGCATTTTCTTGATAGCCCATGTGGTTGTAAAGAATAAATGGCTAATGAATTACAGATGAACATTGACGCAAATTAATCTTCCTGATGTCCCTGGGTTATATGGCAGCCATTTAAAAGTTTAATCAATACACTAAAGTTGAAAACATGCAGGCACTGCAGTTGTTTGGATGTAATAAACATCAGAGGGAAACGGGAGGCTTGTACCCAGTCCATGTATCATAATGACAGGTATTTATGTTTAATGGACTAAATATTTTTTATTGGAAGAGAGCAAATGTCAGCTTAACTTTGTAAGCCCCGCATTCAACTTTCCTTTGAGGTTGGTGAGAGACGGCTGACATGTCATTGAAAATGAAATGTAAAAAAACCAATTGAGACAAAGCGAGGATAAGGAGCTGTTTTGCCGACGAGATGTTGCTTTAATGCTCTGCAACTATTCATTAAATAAAATGTAAACTCTACCATTTCAAACGTTGCAGTAAAATGGTTTACTAGGGCAGACTTTTAATGGTTATTAGGGAAAACAAGAGCCAACTGCTGCCAAATATTCTTTTCTGGGAAACATTTTATTTGAAAAGTCTTTTCCTGAGTTACAGTTTCAGAAGATTTATAATTATGGAACAGTCATCTCCCCCTCCCCCTTTATTTTTTGAGACAAAGAAAAACAGAAAAATAACTTTCAGTATAACCATTTGATGGTCTTTTTTTTCCCCTTTGAACAGAGTAATAGCTTTATATAAACTTCCCAGAGACTTGGATATTAATTGCACTTGAATACAATAAATTTGAGAGCCATGTGTGTGCAGAACATAACCATCATTGCTATAAATGGAGAAGGAGGCTATGCAAGACTGCCACATTCACCAGGCCTGCACAAGTGCATGGCTATGGGAAACACCATATGAAGTTATTTTCTTTAGGTCAAGAAAAACTTTGCTGTCATATAATTTGGTCTTATGAGAAGACAGACTTCTTCCATGTTAAACAAAAAGTCTAATAAATGGGAGAAAAATGGAAGAACATCTTGTACCAGCTTTCTGTAATCTGCTTTAGTACCCCTTTTGTTGGCCGATCTTACCTGAATGGACCCTTGATGGTTTAAAGTGGTCTCATAAAGCTTCTGGTGACATGTGCTGTGGAGCCACCTCAGAAAAGGAGGATGGTTGAAAGCCTGTGGGTCACTGTTTGATTTCTTGGTGATTGGCTCAACTGGTCGTCTTGACTTCATCATCTGTCTAAAATACTTCATACATTTAAATAATTGCTCTTAACAGTGCAGTGAGTCATCTGGTGAAAGTTTGATGACTGACCTCCTATTTAGAGATCTCCAAGCTTTACCAAAGACTGTTTAAGGCAGACAAGTGCATTGGGGGAGTGACAGAAATCTCATATTACTTCACAGGCACTCAACATATATAACTTCTGTTGAGTAGGCAAACCATTTTATTGTGCTATTTTAACAATTTTATCTCAACAAATTTTTATGTTGCATCAGGTTCTACTCAGTTAAGGTGGCTACTAATATTGAATTGTGAATGAAGCTGTATTTGCCTCAATAATGTTGCAGATTGACAGGGTCACGTTTATAAGATATCATACACTGCTTCCTGATAACAAAATAATTGTTGAAGAAGCTTCTGAAAATGTTGGTTATCTACTCCCTGGATGATGAGCTATTTCCATTTTTGAGCAAGCCCAAACATAAATAAGTGTTTACACCATGAAGAGTAAAAGAATGAAGTGTGTACATTGGCCAGACAGTCTGTGAAGGCTGAATAACTGTGGCACAGACTGAAATCACACAAAAATGGCCTTTTTTTCTCCCACTCTTCTGCTGACCCTGTCACATGTCCCAAATACTGTAGCTTCTTAGTCTCAGGGACTTTGTATGGCGTAAACTGATGATGTTCCCAACACACTACTTTGTCCAGATCCCAGATCCTATATCCACTAGGCAGTGGGTCACTCTTTCTATGGTATGGCTAGAATTGGCCTGGAATGCAGTGCAAGGCAGCTGAGCCATGACTTTCTAGTTTTTGGCCATTAGAAATGCTCTGTTGAGTAGTCCTGAGCTGTCTTCAATGTGACTGGGGAAAGGGGAAGGTTGGAACTTTGCTGACTTAATAAAACATCAAAGACTTAGAAGCAGCAGTGCAGTGTCCTGCTGAATTAAGTTACAGTTCGGTTCAGTTTAAAAAATTTTATTTTGTTTCACAAAACTCAAAGGCAGCTTTCCAAAACTGCTCAAGAGCAGTAAGCTTTAGTGGCAGGTGAAGTAAAACAGCAGGTATCTAAAGCAAAACATTAACAAGATTGCACCAGATAGAGGTGGTGCTACTAGAAAATTGGAAGTAAAGAGTGGGTGACATTAGATTGATTCTCTCTGCCAGATGGAAAACTCTCTTTTCAATAACTATTCACAACAAAATATGAAGTTCTCTGTAAAGTGGTACATTGGGGAGTGCAAACCAGCACCATCCAACATACTACTCCAACCTCAGAAAATTTAATAAGTTATTTTCTTGATCAAGTCATTATACCATTTGACTAAATTATTCAGAGTCAGATTTTTACAAGAAGCTTGAACTTCAGACAAAGAAATCTTTTTTGCTGGGGTATCTGATTATTTAAACTCTGTAGAGAGGCTGCTGCTGGCTTAATGGATAAAATAGACATAAAAAAATTTAAAAATCTGCTATAACATATTTCTTTTAAAGCAAAAAAATGTGACAAGTCCAAGACTTCACATTTAAAGTGAGCTTCAATTTCATTGAGAGGAAATATCTAAGGATGCATGAAAAAATATTGTCAATTGACAGAATTATAAGTGATTAAATGTGGCTTTTTGAGAGCACTTTTCTTTCACTTCAAAGCTATATATGTACCTAAGTACAGCAGCCTCACACAACCAGCTTGAAGATTTACCAGTCCACAAGCACAAATCTGCCTGCTCACCCCTTGCCTTAATAAGTGACAATGAAAAAATTTAATGGTGTTTTATCTGTCCATCACAAAAAAAATTACTTCTGACTACTGGCTGGGTGATGTTTTCCAAGGCCGATACTTACCAAGCATTTATTTGTGTTTCAGTTTTTCCTACATAGTACCAATGCAACAAAGATGCATAGTATGTCTGTCGTATAGTCAGAATATTTAAAGAGTGTTACAAAACTAATAATCTAAAATTAGTTTAATCTAAGTGAAAAAGAAGATAGGAAACCATGATTTAGCAAAGCACCTTTTGCTTTACCGTGTTCCTTTTAAATGCCTCAGGAATACAAATGTGATGTTAAAGGGTGAAAGCAGTTTGAGAATAATGCCAGTCGCAGCCTTCTTAAACTGGGAGCCACAGTCCTGACAGCTATTAAAAAAATAAAGTAACTTTTGGTTTTGATTTTGTATAATGAGCATATGACAAAAAGGTTTACTTCTATGTTATCCTGCAGGTGTAACTGCTGACTGTCAATTTATCCTGTATTTTATTTTGATGATGAGAGAACACTAGGGAGAATAAAAAATTCTCTTCATCAAAAACCTTAACAGGAAAGAAAAAATTCTCAAGACAATTTCATGTATTGGTGGTTATTTGTGATGGTTAAAAGAATTATCTGAAAACAAAGAAGTCTTTCGCAATGAATCTAAACACAAAAGCTTTAATAACATTTACATCTGTGTATCATCCATGTCTCCAAATGCAAGTCATGAATAACACATAGAGTATATAGGGAACAGAAGTGCTAGCACATCATTTAAAATCCAACACACCCCATCGTCAGTGGAATCAAATACACAGCAGGAATGGTTCCAGTTGATAGACACACAATGAAGTCATTGAAAATGAAAACATATTAATTATGTTCCTAAAGGTTAAGATAGGAATGGCTGAATTCTCTAATCCTGGAATAATATTAGTGCCCCAAATCTATGCAGGAAAGTCTGTAATGTTTGAAAAATTGTGGAAAATTTTAGTCACACTTATTTGTATCTCACCCCTGACTGGCTCTACAGCATGGGGGGTAGCAGGGGGAAGAGCAGGAAGTGCAAGACAAAGACAAAACCAGGGAGAATTATCTACAAAAAAAGATGTTCTTGATCCAAACAAGCCACTTGCACTACATGAGCTAATTGTAAGAATAGACCATTTCTAAACTGCAGCTGTTATGTGCTTAAGCAAACCCTGCTGGGAGAACTGCTTTGTAGAACACCTCTCCTAACACAGACACACAGAGCGTCCTTTAACAGAGGAATTCAAAGTGCAGTGGATAAGGGAAATCTTTTCTGCTTCCAAATTTTCCTGAGCTTGTTACAGGATGTGAGCCTAGCTTGTCACTCTGACATAGGCTTCCCTTCAGTGTTTTCTATTTTCATTATCTTTTTGCCTATGTTAAATCACAACAGCCTAGGGTGAAGACTCTGTGTGTGTATGTTGGGGAATGAGTAAGGGGGGCTGAGCAGGAACGCTCAGGTTGTGAGATAGAAAACGATAGGTGTCAAAAAAACCCCCACAGAATACCTAGCTTGGTCACAGTCATTTTCGTTGTATAATATTTTTTGGTTGTCACTATGGGCTGGTAAGATCACCCATTTCATAGTTAATTTTAGATGTATTCTTTCTCTACTCTTTTCTCTGCCCCCCCACCGCCCCCAAATCCTTATCCAGTCATCACTGACACCAGATTATGGCACCTGGGTTCCCCACTATACTAACTTCATTATGCTGGTTTGCTGAGCACCCCTGATCCTTAACATCTTTATGCTAAAAGCCAAATCCTCCCTACAGCAAGGGGTTAATTTTCTGTTTTCAATGTACTTTAAAACTCTCAGCTCTTGGGAATGATGTTTCCATGAGGATTGAATGTAATTACAAAATAATATAGGCACTCTGTCTTATTTTCAGTGAGTGATACTTAAGTCCTTGCTGGTTTTGCTGCATGTGTTTATATTGGGGCTCTTCCTTCTGTGTACTTCATGCAAGGTATTTGCAAATTTGAGCCTTTGGGCTTTAAATATTTTGCTGCTTCTTCTGTTCCTTATTCACTACAGATTAGGTATAATTGATGACCTGCATTTACAGACATGGGTGGTATACAGATGTAAATGTTATTATAGCTTTTATATTTTATGTTCTTTCTGAAAGATCATTTTGTCTTTGAATAATACTCCTGTTCAGATTTTGGGGGGTTTATCTCTAAAAGAGAATATGAAATGGATATTGCACATCGTATATTTCTTAAAAGTAATTTGGAATTTTAGGGTATGGGATTGGTGGTGACTGATACACTGCCTGGATGAGATATATCCCTTTGAAAATAACAGCGCCAGTACATGCCTGCATCTGTCTAACCTCATAATTCACTTTCACATTGGGTTATGGATGTCTGCATTCAGTGAGTCTATCTTCCCTTTAGGTATTATTTCAGCCCTTTGAGATAATAAGGAAAGTTTAATTGCGTTGTTAATTGATTTTTTGCACAACATTATTACCTTGATTGATTGCAGAGTTGATGAAAATGTTAGACACAGGCAGTGTAAAGTATCAGCCCAGTAAGGAGTGGGAGCCTTGTGGAGAATAGATAACCTTGATGTTAAGAGCTATATCCTTCAGATATGTCTTCCCTTGACATATTGATGGCCCTTGAAAAGGGAAAAGCTGATTGTATGCAGAATGCAATCATTAAACCCACTTCAGCTGGCTGTTGATTAATTTGTTTTTTCCTGAAGGATCTAGTTAAAGAGAAGGCCTCACTAGTATCAACAGCAGCCATTTTCCAGGCTTCAGATTATACTTAACCCTCTCCTAGAAGAAAGAAAAATGATACTGTCTTGGTTTAGACAGGCAGATTGTCTGCAAACATTCAGTCCAACTGCAATTTGGGGATTATAACACTCACTTTACCCCGTTAACTACTGCTTCCTCTGTGACCTCTCCTCCCCCTGCCTTCAGTATTCAGCTTTGCCACAGCTAGCAGAAAGTTACGTTTGATGTTTTCTGAGTAAGGGCAGTGTCTGTTCTCAGCAGAGATGCCAACAGGGATGTCAAGCTTGTTTTGCCCAAAGACTGAAATACTTCAGTAGCATATAGCTGCTTCCCAGGAGCCTCTCTGAAAGGACCACAGGGTTCACTGCACACACGTAAGTGCTTAAGCTTTCCTTATCCCTGAAAAGATCTTTCTTGTATAATTTTTTGTTATTACCTTTGAGATCTTTAAGGTCTTCTGTAGGGCAGCTTGGGCTGTTCAGCGCTGCCCCAGGCTTAACAGCAGTACTCATGTGCCCTGTTGTTGAATACATTTAACCAAACAGTGGCTGTGTGCAACCGGCTTTCCTGCTGGGAATTCATGTGACGGCCTAATCCCACACTACCTGCTACCTTCAGAGGGCTTTCTGCTTTAAAAGCACCCACTCCAAGAGCAAAGGTGAAGAGTATCTCCTAAAAGGCCTTCCTGTGGCAGAAGGGGCTTCCTTGGCTGAAAAACATTCTCAGGATCAAGGGACAACTTCTGTCTTAAGCCTTTCTTTTCTTTGTACCAGCAAATGACTCAACACATCCAAAGTATTTATGCAGCTTTAACCAAGCAATTTAAAGCCTCTGAACGAGGTGGAGGTTTTACCCTTCCATTAACCATTTAAAGGGTATTTGGCAAAGTAACAGGTTATTGCTTCCTCTTGACCTTGGAAGTCTCAAAGACAGTCGCTCTTAATTTGTGCTTCTGAGTGATAACAGTGATCAGTGTTGCTTGATTGTTTGGCCACATGTGTTTTATTAGGTCCACTGTGCACATTTTGCCAGCAAGCTCCTTTTTCATATGGGGACATGTTAACTTGCGACATAGTCAAGTCTGACAAATTTGAACCAGCCAAATAAAGTGAGTAATATTTCAAGCTGTCAAAGCGGGTGAATACTGATTAACTGACACACTCCAAAAGCTCTCACCAATATCCCTGCTCTGGTGGAAAATGTTTACTAAGCATAATACTTGTTAGAAAGTCTTTGGTGCTTTAACTAAACTTTAATTACTCTGACCCTAATGGAGGTGTTTTAATGTGTCTCTCTCAAGCTGTTTCTTAGTCCCCAGTTTTTTAATCTTTAGCAAATGCTTCCACAGAGATCAAAAGTGCACTTGTAAACTATCTCCTACTGGCCACTGTGATTTAACCTTCAGCCCCCCTTCCATTAGCATATTTTTAAAAGGAGGCTGAGGAAGGGGGAAAAGAGTTGAGGATAGGAAACAATGACAATATTTTGGCTTTCAGTACTGGAGGCAGGTTGGGAACTAGACTATGGCCAGTAACTATTTAGCAATAGCAGATGGTGCTATATTTCCTATAGCATAGAACAAAATTCTACTCAGAGGCAAGCCCAGACTTGGTCCAGAGAACTAGATATTTTCTGAATACTTCGAGTGTTTGGATTCAGATGCACTTCTGATTTCACTTGATGCTAAATAACAATAATGCCAGAAGAGGGCAAGGAGCTCACCAGTTGTTGTGGGGTCCAGATGTGTCATACAAAGTGCCAGATGCCTTCAACTTCTGCTGGAAATCAAGGGAATCCAGGGCCTTGTAGTATCTGCTTCTCAAAAAACACTTGTTTCTGTGTTAGGAAAAGTCATAGCAATGCTATCATTAGCTATTAGTTAAATGTTTTTTTTTTTTTTTTCTGTTTCTGAGGAAGGGCTTGCGGAAAGGAACATGTAATGGCAGACAAGGTTCCCTTAACTGTATCATAATGTGACAGCAGTGCTATTTAATTGTGCTCTTTAATTTTATTTGAGAGACTTTCTTTCCCAGCTTTAAAAATAAAAAGCAACTTGTCTTTATTTCAGATGACTCTCTTGAGAAATTTCAAACCAGTTGAGCCAGACTGAATTTTCTATGGCTTTTTTTTCCCTAATGTGAACTCCTGCAGCAGGAACACATTTGAGATGCAAAAGCAAGTTTTACTCATGAGATGAGCCAAATTTATGTCTAAACTCTCTAGAAGGGCCCTGCTGCTCAAATTTTTTTCACATAAGAATTTGTAATTTTATTGGAATGCTTGCAGACTTTCCGAACAATTATTCCAAAAGTTTGCTTTCTGCCCCATAAATCATGGTACATTTGTTTAATTCTATCACAGTTACTAAAAGAACTTACTTCCCTTCCTTTTTTTTTCTCTCGCATTTTACTGCTAATGCAATCTGTGCATGGTTAAGGTTTGTGAAGTATGATTTAATTATAGTCACTTTTTGTTTCCTTAATGACCTTGTCGTTCTTTATGATTTAGTTCCTTTGCTGAGTACTGAAAGTTTTATTATTAGAATATAGCCAAAGTATAGAGCAGCCAGCAGAAAGGCCATTTTTGCATATGTTAGCCAAATTAACTGAAAATCTCCTAAACTGTATGGTGAGTGTACACCGAACAGCTGAACTTTCGTAAATGCTCGGGAAGGGATTTTACAACCTCCTTTTCCTCCGTCACTCTGAATATGTAAAAAGTGTCTCTTCCATCTCTTCAGTGGTCGCACTGTTGCATTAAGTGAAGCAATAGAAAGGTGTTTCACGGCAGCGCTGGCATTTACACTGTGAATCTGAGAGAATAGCAAGTGCCCTTCCGCTGTGGTGGGAGCCCACAGTGAACAGCCCGCTCGGCTCCCCCGGCCAGCTTTTGGAGGCTTTTGTTGCGATCAGAGGCTGTGTAAACAGAGCCTTTGGCGGTGCCAGCGCTCCGAGCCGCTCGGGGCTCGCTGGAGCGGTGCTGCGGCTCGGCTCGGCTCGGCTCGGCTCGGCTCGGCTCGGCTCGGCTCGGCTCGGCTCGGCTCGGCTCGGCTCGGCTCGGCTCGGCTCGGCTCGGCTCGGCTCGGCTCGGCTCGGCTCGGCTCGGCTCGGCTCGGCTCGGCTCGGCTCGGCTCGGCTCGGCTCGGCGCGCTCGCACAAAGGGCTGCTGCCCTCTAGCGGGCCGGGCCGGGCCTGCCGGCGGCACCCCAATAAAGCGCTGTGACCCGAGGGGCGCGTGAAGGGCGTTTCACTGGGGGAACCTCGCTTGCGCTGAATAGTTACAGGCTTTTCTTCTGGCTTTTACACTACTGCTTTTATTTAGAGCGTCGGTGAGACAATGAGCTATATGGAGAACTTCGTACTTCCTTTCCTCCACCTTCTTCAAGGGCATCCAATATACCCAAATGGAAGCATCAGTCAACCCCTAAAATCTGGCATGCTGATGCTTTCTGTGCACTTGGGTTTCTTTGATTACAGTATCTAGCTAACTACACAATTTATGTGTCTGAGTAATTGAAGAAAATCTGCTTTAATTTTTCATCATATTTCACAATTAAGTATTTCATCATGAAGTCAGTATTAATCCTCTCCATGACATTAACAGTGCAAAACTGGTGAAGATGCACTGAAGACACAAAAGCATTTGGTTGGAGTGTTTTGTTTATTTGTTTGTGTATTTTTGTTGTGTGTTTTTTGTTTCATTTTCACTAGAAAGAGACTTTCCAACCCCCCCAACATATTTCTCTGATGATAGTTACAATAAGCATGGAAAGATTCCAAAGGAATCCCAAATGTAGAACCTTAAATTGTAACCATGATACCTAGACGAGCATGGAACTGGTTAATGATTTAAAGTATTATGCCCTAAATGCTCCTACTTTAGCCAACAGTAGAGAATCCATAGACAGCACATGCCCAGATCAAAGCTGATCATGTCAATGTCATTCAAGGAGGGAAAGATACCCTGCTTTCCCCCTGCTCTCCCCCCTACCCTTTTTTTAAACAAAGTATGACATCTGAGGAACAGTGTGTTGATTGTTCCACTGCCAGGATACGCATAATGGAAACATTAGCTCCAAGATAACTTTTAATCTGTCAGCCTAATGGCTCCTTAATGTGTAGAGGGCTTTAAATGTATGTCAGCCAGGGCTGTATAAAGTAATATAGTTTGTGGCCTGAATGGATCTAGATGACTCCGCACCATGACACAATATGGTTTATTATTAAGTATCAGCTCATCAGCTTATTCCCACGGACTTGGACAAGCTTCTCAATTTTCCAGTAACAGATTATGTGAGAAAAAGCTTGCAGTGGTTTTTTTTTCCTTTTTTTTTTTTCACTCTTTCTTCCCCCCCCTCCAAATTACAAGTTTCTTCCCTAGTTGCACTGGGAGCCCTGAAGTGTATTTACAGCAGGCTGCACTTTATCACACATCAGCTTGACTGCTAGTTTACACTGAACATTTATGCAGCTTCCTTGGCCCAGGATGCAAACTTCACATCTTTGTATTCCTATCACCTTCATTGCAAATTTTTCCAACATCCCCTCCCTGTTGACTGCTTTCCTCCCCCTCCCCTACTCTCACTTCCCTACATACTCCCCCTTTTTCCCCGTTCCCACAAACAGACCAGTGAGACTTGACATGTCACAGCACTTGTCTGTGCAGGATATTTGCAATAATTCAGTGTGTTAGTTTGCCTTCTGTGATTCCTCTCAGCTGTAGCTTAGGTGTGTAATTCTAACACCATTGCTGAAGACTGGATGCAGATTTGATTTTTTGCCTTTCAGGAATTTCTTTCACTCTGAAAGACCATTTTGTGCCCCTTGCTGTAGGGTGTCCAGATGAAAAAGTTTTCATTTTTCAGATCCCTGTGCGGGGAACCAAGCAAAGAGGTAATTCATCTCCTGTGAATGGGGAGGCTGCCCTCCTTGAACGTTGTTACCCTGAGAGGGAGGGGGCAGTCAGGATGATCAGTTTGCTGCTGAAGATATGTCTTCTTTCTTCAGGAAACCTGCAGCAGACCACAGTCCCTAACTCACGGGGACCTCTCTGGGAGTGTTTGGGGACCACTCTGGAGTACTGTGGCCATGGTGAAGGAATTCTGCCTCAGCCACAGTTACCTCTGTCCTCAGCCTTCTCAAACACAACCTCACCGCTTTATGCACAGCTACTTTTGGAGGAATTACGTGTTGTTTTTGCTTACATTTAGTGTTTCTGCCCTCTTAAAAATAAATTAACTAGCTTATAACATAAGGGAAGTTTGTATTTGTGCATTTGTTTGTTGTGTGAGCACTTATGAGTATTTTTTTATAATATTTTAGGGAATTTATCTGGGGTTTTTTTGCTGTGATATTTTGGGTCTTTATAAGATTCTTTCCTAGAGCCTTTAGCTGTGGCACAACCAAAGGCATTCATAGCTCTTGTATTCTCCTCTTTCTGTTGCTGCTTCTGCTCTGATTTAAGGAGTCCAGATCCTGTGTCTTGACTCCAGCCTGGGGCAATCTGGAAACCATGGCTGCAAACAGATTAAATGGTAGTAGCAAGAGAACCCATCCCATTAACAAGGACAGCTGCAGCTCTTATGTTCTTTTCCTGCGTCACATTGCAGTTTTTGAGCTCAGTCTTCCCCATGCTGGCAATGAGGGAGGAGTGCAAGTCTGAGTGGATCTCTCCGGGTTACTCACTTGGCTGCTTTGAGGAGTACTTGGTGACCCAGATGATCTTTTACACTTTTTCTTGTCTTCCAAGTGATTTCTCAGACTCCTGTGTCAGAGAATTCATTGGCTGGATCATATTCAAGAGAAACAATAATTCTCTTTCACCAAAACAAACTGAAAATAAGAAGTTGTCAACTAGACAACTAGTTAAAATTTGGATTTCCAGGTAGATGAAGTGAAAAATTACTAAACTCCTGTACAAAAAGGTTTGGGTTTTTTGGTGTTTTTTGGTTTTTTGGGTTTTTTTACCCAGCTTTACATATCCCTGAGATGAAAAGATTTTTACGAATTTTAAATTAATTTGACTCGTGGAGGTGTTTTGCCTAAATCAGTAGCATTGCAGACTTTAAATTGTTCATATATAGGTATTTTTTCTCCTCTAAATGTTGTCAGTAGGGAATCACTTTCCTTTATAGGAAGTTTATATTAATATTTAAGGGAATTTCACAACTTCTGTTCATTAATTGTAGAATATGCCCAAGTGCCTCTGAAAAAAATGATAATGGTATTGATATTTCATCCTGAAGGGTCTCAAAACAATTTGCAGATTGGTAGTATAACCACACTGAAATGCACCCAGCTTCTTGGTGGAACATGGCAGCTGTTTAATAGCCCATAGCAAAACTATGCAACAGCAGGTTGTGCAAAAAGAGATGAATATGGATCAAATACAAATTGGCAGTGGAGGATTTAGGTGCTGTACTCTAATTAAAGTTAGGTGAAGTGGAATTCCACTAGAAAATTGTCTGTGTGTGAAGTGCTACACTTTATCTGACCGCAGCTCCTAGTACCAGGACCTGTGGATAGTCCATGTGAAAGGCAGGCATAAGGCTGTTTACTGAAAAGTAATCCCTGATGGATACTGCAGACCAGTGTTTGACAAACAAATTTAATTGGGAATGCTTTGCTGCTTTCACTTGCAGAGGGGCTTATTAAAAACATTTGATGTTAAAATGGGTGCCTGATGGGGATGTTGGGCAGATGTGGCAATAGTTTCTGATGGGGGTGGCAAAATTTTTGGCTTGACTACTTAGTTTTAGTAATTACTTTTTAAAGAAAACTGAATGCTACTGGAGGAAGCTGTGTTGCTGGAAGCTGCCCAAGTTGTGATGACTGAGAGGTGGGTTTTTCTAAATGTGAAGTATTAATGTACTAGGAAAAAGAGGAAGGAAAAAGGACCTAACATGACTTGAACTTTTTTGCGTGCTTTAGTACGCATGTATCTATTTATTTATTTGGATAATTGGGTTTTCCCTCAGCTATGGAAAGGCTGGTGTTGCTGACATTACAATGTGTTTGTGAAGAAAGACTGATACCACAACACATGCAAGCAACTGCAAGGTCATTTCTTACCCAGCATAATTAGAACATCCATTCTAAAGGGTGAAAACATTTAAAAGATAAAGAGTGAATTTTAAAATGATTCTTCCCAATGCATTTTTTTCATAATTATAGTTTTAACAGCTTGTGGTGATGGTAGAATCAGCTACTTAAGAAAAATTAGAAGCCTCATTCAGGGAAGATGATTCCTCAAGAGACCTTGTGCTGTCATTTCTCAAGAACCTCGAGCAGAAACCTCATTCTCGATGCTGTGTATTGTTTTGATGTATAGGGGGTATACATAGCTTATTATGGCCAATGCTGGATATTTTAATTAAAAAACACCAGAACAGCCACAGATGTATTGTTTTCCCCTTATTCCTTCCCTTGTCTGTGTGCAAAAGAACAAGTGTAGTCCTGCCCCTGCAAGGAGATAAATAGGCAGAAAAAACCAATAGTTTTCCTAAATTCACATGTGACATATCTGAGCATCAAAATTCTCATTGTGGCACTCAAACCTTTTGCAGTTCTCTGAGCTTTCCATAGTTGCCATAGGGAGGTGGGACATAAAGAGGAAAAACAAAGCAAAACAAATAACCAAGCCAGTCACCGCATTTAATTTATGAGCAAGATTATTGTTTTACAAATAACCTTCATGATAAACAAGGTCTCATGGCAACATTTTCAACTGTGCTTTTATCAAGGCTCTCTGAGCAGCGTGTGTAATATGCCTGGCAATCGAATCACAGCTGTGTGCCTGGGTAGGGAATCTCTGCGGAGACAACACTTCCTTAATTTAAACAATTGTAGGCTGCAGGATTTCAAAAATTTCAGCTGACTTTAACTGTCACTAGCCCAAGCACCTTTATCCCCAGGCGAGCAGCAGCAGCTGGATTTCATTTCCTGCTGCCAGACTGTCCGACATCTTTGCTGAACATCCTGGGAACAGAGCGTCTTTACTTTAAGGATTTTATTCAAGGTGACAGCTCCTCACACTTTAGCGTTCAGATCACCTCAAGTAGCTGAGATATCAGTGAAAATGAGAGCACTTCTCCAGCAAACTCCAAATTTAGATTGACTGAGGTTATCCTTAGGCCTCTAGACCCAGCCTCCATGACAGCACAGGCCTGCCAGTAACTTTAAAACTACAGTGGAGTTTGTAATGATGTCTGGGGAGAAATATTCTGCCAGAGCAGTGGAGGATACTATAAGTGATAGGAAATGATGTCAGATTTAGTTAGGACTGGAGACAGTGTTAGAATATACTTGGCATAATATGGCACCGGTATCTCTGTCAGCATCTCTGTTTTCTGTCACCGCACACAATCCCAGGCCTGTCTGTAGCCCTGACAGTGTCTTTTCAGATCAGGTTATTGCCAACTTGGAGACTGGCTCAGCGCAGCACCATACAGCCCCCTTTGTTTGAAGTCTGCCCTTTTGTCATTAATGCACTTGATGTCTATTTAAATCTGACGGTGAATACAGTATCTGTTTTCCTGTCAAGAGATCATTGACAATATTAATACCTCATGTCCTTGCCTCATTTTCTAAGCACTGACACCTAGCTATAGTCTCCAGCATTCATCAAACAGCACTCTCTCACCAGCGTCTCTATAAACAGTCTTGCTTCCAGTCCTTAAGAAATGCAGCAGACCTCAAACAAGACTTTTGTCAATGCCAGGGGAAAAGGAGTCCAAAGAATGTCGTTAATAAACTGCTCATATCCTTTGCATTTAGAGCTCTAAATGGCTTTGTCACCAACCTAAAGCCTGCTGCAGCCTGACTTGGGATATCTGTTTAGGGAAAGAAAAACTTGCTCTTCGTTAGTCTCTTGCTTAGGAATGCTAATGTCATCCTTTGCATGTGGAATCTGCTTCACTCGTGAAATTATTGAAAAAAGCTCTGTGGAGGAGGGGAAAGGCAGGCACTGCACAGTGTAGTCCCTATTTGTGTTATCCTGAAGAGGAATGTTTTTCACAACAAGTGACAGGCGTATCAATTTCCCCCCCACAACCCTCATAGGAACGTGTTACCACCACGATGTCTTAGAGAGAAAAAAGAGCATGGGTTAACATTAATCTTGCATAACCCATGCCTTCCAAAGCTTTAGTAGCTTATCTGACAGACGTTACACCGGAAAAAAAATGGATGCAGAACATAAAAGCTTGCATAGTTAATTCATATTGCAGGTGGGCACAGTAACGGCTGTGGGAGCTCTGGAAATCTAAAACAAGAATGAATTGAGGATCTGCTCCTCCCCCTTCTTTACCCTTTTTGTAAGGCAGTGTTTGTCTCCTTTGGGCTAGGTTATGTTTGCCCTTATGGAGGTGAGCTGGATACTGCAGTGACTGCTCTGTGAAGACACTCCCAGGGCAGAGGAGACCCTTCCACCTTCTTTCCGTTCATGGCAGATGACTTTAATTTGACTATACATGTCTGGGGGCTCAAAGAACAACTCTGCTAGTAAAATTTAGCATCTTTGAGGATGTTCACAGGTGGGATGTGACTGTGAACTTACGCTTTACATACCACTTAGTACCACCAGAGGGGATGCTTTTGAAAAAGGTAGTGAGATTTGCAGGTATGTGTGTCTCACCCACTGCAGTTAAGGCTTCCTCAGGCATCTTTCTGCCTGTACTCACTGTGAATAATGTGCCTGGCCTCCCAAAACTGGTATTATGGCTAAGTTTTGAAAGCATCCTGCATGTGCCAATATTTAGCATAATTAAATTTTATCTTGCTCATGGGATGTTGTGATGCTGTTTGGAGAGATACTTTGGAAATGTTTTTATTAAATATTTATTTGTATGTGTAAAAATTCTGGAGTCTGGGGAGGCTAACTGTTCTAGCCAATGTTTGTTGATGGCTTCCCACATAGAATTCAGCCACTCACTTCAGTTCTCTGTCACTGAAAACACAGATGATTTAGGTGCTTGCAGTATGACTTCGGGAAAGTTTGAGAGGTTTTTCCAGGACTCGTATTAAACTGTAATTATTTTCTATTGGTTAGGTTTTCTTTTTCTTTTTGGTTTCATTCATCAGGAAAATCTTTTAAACATGTCGAAGGGAGATAGCAGAGAGCACAAAATACAACTTCAACCCAGACTTCCTGGTTTTTTAAAAGCAGGAGAGGGGTGCTATTATTTAAAATGCAATGTATGATGTTTCAGTGTTATGTAGTTCTGTTTTCGAAGGCACTTGTGGGTGTTTTTTAACAGGATAGGTCATGTAGGTATTTGAACACGGTTTTCCAGTAGGTTCAAAACTGCTGATTGAAATGGCAATACTGAATATTTTAAATGCACAAACTTTCTTTTGCAGGACAAGAGAAAACTCTTCCCTTTCCTCCTTCAAATTTCCCAAGTTATGTGCTTTATTGCATATTATTCTACTTCAGTCCTAACTGTAATTCCTTTCCTTTTTATTGTAGGCATTTTGGGGAAATGTCGCTACATTTACTATGGAAAACATTCCGAGGGCAACAGATTCATCCGAGATGACCAGCTATAAACACAGTGCTGTTTTGAGCCTCTTCAGTCCCTCCACATAAGAAGCACAAATCACATCTAAATTTTAAGCATGTAACTAAAGTCCTCTAGTGCCTTCTGCTGACTTTGCCAAGCCTGTCAAGATCATCCTTCTATCTTAGTCTGAGTAGTCACATAGAGATTGACATGATTGCCTTTAAGCAGGTCCCATCCACCAGCGTGACAGACAGCTGCAGCCGAGCACCCGGCCTGACAGGAGGAGCACCGTGATGGATTGCCTGGTCCGAGTGCTCTCACAGGAGAGCAGGGTCACACCTGGGGCTGGGCTGAGCCTGCTCCATCCCTGGCGCCTCGCAAAAGCACTGCGTTTATCTCTGCCCGGCCTGTTGAGCCAAAGTGCCTGGTGATACCGAAGTGTTTATAAAAGAGAGAGGCTGTGATTTCACATGAAAAAGCCCTTATCTGTTCTTATTTTTTTCCCTGTGAATTAAGTGCTTGTGTTTCTATCATCTCATACATGCTTACACAAATCCTTTCACAGTTTGGTAGTACACCCACCCACCCCCAAATGAGACTGGATTGATTATTTTTCCTTTCAGCAGGGAAGAATATATATCCTGAAAACATTTTGGCCATGCAAAGCACTGTCAATTTGTGTAGATGTTTATATGCAAAAGAAAAGGATTTAAGCAATTTCCCAGACAAACAAAATTTTCTCATTCTTGAATTGCATCTCATCATTTACTGACTCCTACCTTCAGAAATGTGAACATTTCTTAATTCTGTAGAATAATGGCATAGCTTAACTGTTTATACTTGGAAGAAGTCCTCATTAGTGATATTGACAGTGTGTATTATTCCTGGTTTATTGCAAGAGATACTTTTAACTTGTAGGGATCACATTTAGAATGAAATGCTTAAATTTGGGGTAAAAAAGTGCTTAAAAGGAGTGATATAAATCTGCTGCCAGATGGGTATGATTATTCAGAGGGGAGAAAAGTCAACAAAAGTAACTGGTGGAATTAACATAATTAGCAGCTGTAGTAATATGTTAGAGAGACGAGTTCTGAATAATCCCTTTTGATATCTATGTAAGAAAGGCTATTGTCAAATTTTCAGTCAAAAAATAAAAAGACATGGCAAATTTAATGCTTTTCTGATAAAGAGCTTGGATACATTTAGAATCATGAACTTGTTCCTGTAAAAAAGAAATCCCATACTTCATGCATGTATTGTGTTAAATTCTACTTGATAGAATGGGATTGGCCAAGGAATGTGCAAAAATTCTGACCTCTGGACTGTTTCAAACCCATTCATATTGATCTCAGTTGAGAGCTATCACTGTGTCTCTGTTCTTGGTTTGTTTGAAATTACTTGGTGGTCTTTATTCACTTTCCTGGCTGAAAAAAAATACCAGTTTCTTCAAAACCATCTACCTTGGGGGCTCTTATCAGCTGGCATTGCAGGTGGAAGTGACCTGGACATGGAAGGCAGTCATGAAAGCAGATTTGACTGATGAAATAGAGCGAGGCGCTGGCAGAGTGCCACAGGAAAGCTTGCTGCTGCTAAGCTTTTTAGGCCTTAGTAAACAGAAGCCTTTGCTCATTCTGAAAATATACAATAAATCTTTAACAGATACTTAAAATCAGTGATGAACATAGAACGATCTAGTTCACTCCACTTGTAGTTCAAATTGAGCTCTGAGCTGTTTGCTGTGTAAATTGGTGTCTGGAAAGCACACTTGTAATGCCTCTTCTAATGTCATACATGACTACAAATGAAATGCCAATTCAAATTAGAACTCCTAGGAGATACTGGAGAGATGAAAACTACATGCCTCTTTATTTAATCAAAAATATAATTAGAAATATTTAGGGCACTTGTCATCTGTTTTGGTTACCAAAATATCAGCAATCTTAGTTTGTTCCTATCATGTTTTCTGTTTTGAAGCCTCCATACATTTTGGCCGTGGCAATGTTACAGTCAGCAGGGTTCAGAACAGGGGTGTTTAGAATAACCTAATGTCACTTTCAGTCTGTTTGCATATATGTTCTTGTCTTTATAAAAGGCTTTAACCCTGCCTCAAACAATAAAGAGCACTTGCAAACTGACCGCATGATTTTTCCATCTTTATTTTGCTTGTTTACTTTTCCTAATGTCAAAACCATTTGTATCATTTTCAGGAGTGTTTTCTTCCTGGCAAAGCTTTGGAGGCAAAAATATTTTTGGAACAAAATTTGAACAAAGTCTTTTCCACTTTGGTTTTTGTTTTCACTTGGGCGGTTATATACCTATAGTTAAATATGGAAAAGCCCTAATTAAAGTCTGCTTGAAAGGAATTCACGCTAAATATCTCTGATTCTGGAAAATCCAAAGGACAATCTGTGAATCATTATTTTACATTACTAACATGTAAGGATATTATTTAAAAGCATGCATGGATGTGAATTACTGTTTATGCAAACATCCCTCTTTTTTTTTAATATGCAGAGCATTTTATTTTCAGATGTGTTCTGGTGAAATTCTGGTTTAAGAGATGGCAAAATTTTCACTTCTGGGGTTGCTATCTATACTTGGCTCTTTCCTAAGTGGGAACTGTGCCTGAATTTCTTAAATGAACTATCATTTAGGATGAAAGTTACAGTAATCTAGGAAGAGATTCCACTCTCTCTCCTTTGCTCCCCCTTCCCCATATGTGGCAATTCTTTGCCTCTCAAGATTAACTAGGCTATTAAAAATAAAGGATTTGCCTACAAAGTTTGTAGGCATATTTTCAAATATGCATATTTCAAAGGAACTGCTGCATTCTTAGTTCTTTGTATTGTAACAAGAAAAAATTTGGCTGACCATATTTCTTGACAATTAAAAATATTAGACATCTGAGATATGCTTAAATAATCTTCAAATACTATGAATTTAAAAAAAAAAAAAGTCCAAGCTTCAGTCTTAGGCTCAGTGTTGAGATGACCTTTGCCTTTTGTCAGACATCATATGCCTCCACAAATGAAGACAAGGAGGCAAATGTTTTCACTAGGAGATGCTTATAGAAGCTATGCTTACTAAATTTGTAACTTTATGTATTGAAAATGTTAATCCCTAACCTTAAAATTAAAAATAAGGGAAAGATCCAAACTAGGAATTCACTTCAATGTTACAAAGATAAATGACCTTCAGTGAAAATCCTGCTGTTATGGATACACAAACCTAACTTTAGAGCACATTGGCTCTAATTGAATCTGTTGCATGCATAAATGATTTATGGGATTGCTGAAAGTATGTCAGCACTGAAGCCACTTTTTTCTCCTTTGTTAGGACTGAGTGTCACAGTAGTTACTCTAGTATTTGCCTTGCTCAAACTGTGAGTCTCTTTGGAGTCAGTGTGTTAGCCATGAGAATTAGAGTGACTAAGTTTTGGAGGGCTGATAGGCAGCCCTTCTTAATACATTAGTTCTTTGAGCAGAGCATAACTTGACTGCTGAGTGTTCGTTTCTCACATCATCTTTACAGATGAAAAATCGCTGTATGCTGGTGTACCATTGCTCCCATTTAAGTCAGAAGAAAGAAACAGACCTGTCTGTGCTTTTGAAAATGCTTTCTGTAAATTACAGGGTTCATTTGCTGCCAGTGGATGTATTAATATTTTTTATTCCTGCCAACAGTGTGAGTATGTTGGGAAATGTTTGCCCCCAGCAGAACTTTGCTGGATGCAGCCTTTGTGGTGAGGTTCTGAATCAGCCCATTTTATACTGACTCACACTGAGTCTTACCACATATTTCTTCTTAATGTGGTGTGATAGTTGGCACATGAATCTCTGCTTGCCCAGTTTGGGAAAGTTTATTGTCTTTATTCTGTAGATCTGTCTGCCTTTTTGCTTTGTTAAATGGTTGGCATATGTGAAAGAAGGAGATGAAATTCAGCTTTCCAGAGGTGTAACCATATAGCCAAGACTGAGTCTGTACGTTTGACATGGATTTCTAAGTATCCATTTGCAGGTTCAGTCTGCAGAATCTGACAGTAAATCAGGTGATATGAAGTCAGGGATCTTGCATGGCTTGCTAGCTGTTGTCCTCTGTTCCTAAAGATCTCTAGCTGTGTCCTTGTCTGCTTCAATTGCCATGTCTTTGCACTGCAAGCAAGTGATGGCACAAAATAGGTAAGTGCTCCCCTTTTGTTTTTAAAGTGAAATTTCTGCTTCACTGCTCATAGTCTAACAATTGAAATGCACAGTTTGCTTTTTTTCGGTGGTTTTATATGTACACCTGGTAACTCTTACATCTCACTGGCTAGTCTTTTTCTGCTATTTAGTTAAAATCTGCTTTCCCCAGTCTTTTCTACTCCTAGTAATGGGAATAAAACAAAACAAACAACATATGATTGTGAGAAAACAAACATTTAAAAATCTTACTATGGGACCGTGCCTATGCTAACCACCCTGTGGGACAGATGAGCATTGTTATACACAAACACATCTAAATGATAGACAGAACAAGATCCTGATTTGGAGCCTTGGCTTTAGCCTTGGAGTGTGAACATCTGATAGAGCCTTTGGTTTCCTTATGCCACTCTCGCAGCATTAGCTGGTTAGAGAAAGTTGTCTTGCCTAAAACGAGTTAATGCTCATTTTAATTCCAATATTATCCAAATACCTTACCAAGACCTTGGATTATGTGAGAGCTAGGCCTGAGAAAAATGGCTTCTTCCTGTGATTTATAACCTGCTCTTAAGAAGTCTTAAGAGTATTTTCTTTGGCATTTGCTATGTGAGAACATTCAGGATATACTCAGCACTCCTACTTCATCAGAACTGGCTGAATTAATATATTTTCCGTATGCAGTACTAAAGCAGCTGAATCTTTCTAAAAGTTACCTTTTAGGTTAGGTGACTCTGATGGACTTGCCTCTGGTGGTGTTGTCAACCTGAAGCTGACCCTTGCTTAGAGTTGCTGACAATTAGATTAAGGTTTCAGATCAGGATTTTCACAAGCCTTCAAGGAGCAGATATTTTTAAGGACAAGCTAAGTCGTGGTCATGGCACATTCACAAAATATCATCATCATCTCAGAATCCTCAGCATTTTAAGGAAAACAGCATCTTGGAAAATATGTTTAGTTCTATCTTAGTTGTCTTCATGCACTTTGTAGTAAAATATATTCTACATTATCAGATTACATGCAATTTTTTGGCTGTGAGAGCAAGTTTCTAAATGTGTTCAAAACATCCTTCAAGACAAGTGTAAAATTTCTTGCAAATATTTTGCATTCTGATTGAAAGTTTTGCTGTCAATTCAAAACCAAAACTTTAAAATCAATGTTTGGGGGAGTTTTAACCTAGTTTTATCTTAATCCACAACTTTTATAACAGATCATCAAACTCTCATCCACAATTCCTCTAAGAACAGAAGTAGATCCATAGATTTATGGTAAAATAGATAGGGAGGAATCTGTTTGGAAATGTCAGTATTAAATGTAAGATTGAATTCCATATTCTATTTGGAAATAAAGAGAAGCTTCACAGGATCTCTTCAGATCATACTCTAGAGAACATTAATGGCAGAAGTGTGCAGCTTCTGAAATTCTACATTAGTTTTACAACTAAATCCGGAAAATAAAATAAAGAATATGAAGGTAACCAAAAATTATATTCTTGAGTTCATTTTTATCTGCAATTGCTCTCCTACTTTTAATTTAATACTATTTTTGCAATTGAGTATTTAAGATTCAATATAGGAAAAACAAAGAAAAGAGATTTCATGAGACAATCTACTTACTCATTTTGTAGGTTTCTCTGATTTTTTAAGACCTTTGAAGCAATGTGAGCACTCAATTAGCTGGCATTCAGTGTATCTACCAAGTAAGCAGACAGTTGTGGACTTCAGGGAATTTTAAAACACACATGCTGTTCAACCTTAGCAATTTTCTTTTACCTAGGAATTGTTTTCAGAAATTCCCTTATAATGAAATTTCTGTTTAAGTTGATAGCTGTAAATGAGGGCACAGTTGCTTCATTTCCTTTTGACAATAAGCCAAATTCATCCCTGGTGGAACTCCATTGATTTAACTCTACTTGAGCTAAGCTACACTGGGGAAGAATTTGACCCAGCTTGAGATTTTTTTGTATTCATCTTTTCTTTAATTTCCTTTAGCTTAGTAGTCACTTTAGGGCTGGACAGAGAATTACAATGCAAGAGAGGGGAAAAGCAAAATTTCTCTGCTCAAGAGTCATTTCCTTTTTAATACCCTACTGATTTAGCCATGACTTGTAATGTGTTTCAGGTAGCCAAATTTCAACATCAATTTTGGAAGGAAGTTCACTATACTTTTGAGTTTCTTTCCTTGGCTACCTCCCAAACCACCAAATCACCACCTACTATACAATGCACATATTATAAAAGGCAGTGTTAATGTCAGTGCACTGGGAAACGATCTGGATAAACTGCAGTTGTCATGTGGTGCCTGGTATGGTTAGCTTGAGCTTCACTGATTACACCCCTCTTTGTCCAGTACTTCAGATGGTGGTAGAGCTTCGAGATCTCTACATCTGTAATGCCCAACAAATCTTCCCCCAAACTACTGCTTGCTGTGCCTGGATTTCTGAGAGTCTTGCATGATTTCTGTCCACGCGCTACTCATACCAGTCTTATTTTTCTTTTTTTTTCCTTATAAGTTCAGGGGTTTGTGGGTTCACACCCAATAAGTTTCAAGTTTGAGCAAAAGCCGAAATCGTCGTTCAGCCAAAATCTCTGCTGAGCTGTATGTGGTTTTCATCTGCAACTGTAAATCCACTATGTTCACTGAGGGGTTAGCAAAACTGGCCTGAATGTCAAACCCCTAGCAGCTCTCCCAAATCAGACTAGTTCTGGGTTTCATTACAAAAAGATTGCACAGCTCTAGCTAAGCCCTCATTTTCCACTTTCAGATAAATGCTTTTTCAGCTGTATTTATGAGGCTTAAGAGTAAAAAAAAAAATCCCTACCAGCTGTTAATGTTAATCACAAGTTTATATCATAAGCACATTCTGAGTCTTATCCTCTTTCCATTCATGTCAGTGGCAAAGCTTTCAACAGCAGTGGCAGTAGGAGCAAATATCACAAAATATAGTAATGCACACCCAGTTCAAAAGCAAAAAATAGAGGTCTGCCTTCAACTAACAAAACCAAGAATAGGATTCTGTACTGTTGAATGTTTTATTCCATTTGCACATTCACTTTTGCACCATGAAGTACCTCGTGGTAATATAGAAGCAAGCACAAGGCTCAGGTTCATGCTAGAACAGTTTTCATTTTCTTATGAGTCATCAAAATAAACATTAATGCAGGAAATTTGACATAAGGAATCAAAAGAAGTGATATAAAGAATGAGTGTTTATCACCCATACTAAGAGAGAAGCCCAGATTCATTAGTTTTGAAACAGCTGCTGAATGATAAATTTCTGGAACTTTATGCAGTGAAAACATTCTTTTATATATCAAAATATAAATTAATATTAAATTACAAAATTTTAATCTATTCCAAAACTAATTATGTTTAAGCTTTTAGTGAGGTCTGGTCAGTTTGGTGTGGGGTTTTTTCCAAATCAAAACTTGAAGGATTTAGTCCATAAGGCATTCTGCTACGTTTGCCATTTGGATTTTAAGGCTTAGTAGGTTCACATTTTGCCTAATTCAAGGGCCAGCTTCACTGAAATTTTTGAAATCTGAACAAATACTCTGGGCCTGCAGGCTGTGCTAATGAATGTTTTACAGAAAGTATGAAGTTAAATTTCAGAACTATGAGACAGGATAGGTGGTTTCAGCTTGTGCCAATTCTAGTGGCTTTTTAGCAACTTTTAAAAGTTGCTAAAATAAAAATATATGTCCTAGTTTTCCTACTGTAAAAATATAGCTAATATAACCTTACCTGAAAGGATGCTGATATGTAATTAACTAAAATGTTCCCAGATCTATTGGAATAATATACCAAAAGAATTTTGCTTATTCTGTTTTTATTTTATGCAAAATGCCATATTTAAAATCTTTTTTCTATTTTTAGTAAAACTAAATCCTAAATGTCACTGTTAATGCCATTGTTAAAATTTATCCTTAAGGGCTTTCTGACATAAATAGCAATGATAACAGTTCTCATTTTTGGGAGCAGTTTGAATTTGAGGCCACCGTATGACATATTTTCTGAAAGTTATTTTTTTGTGTCATTGCTGCTTATGTGTCTGAAAGCAAATATATAAGTGCAAAAGAAAGCTATGACTCTTTTCTTTTTTAATAATGTCTGTATCATGTTTGCATAAATTGTGGTGGTTCTTGGCTGGATTGCAGAATGTTTCTTTATATGAGAAATTTCATCTCCAGCTCGTAGGCCACCTCTCCCCAGAGAAGAAAAGTGGCATCATGAAGGATTTGGGATTCTTGTTTGTCCTTAAGTAGCCACACCTACATAATTGGTGATATGAAATATATTCTGCCCCTTCCCACCTTTCTTTCTGCTACTCAGTCACTGATTTCCTAATTATATGGAATGCTGATGGGACTTGTTGACTGTGTGCAATGATAGTTCTGCTTATATGATTCTGTGATTTGTTTGGTATTTACTTTTTCATTTAGCCTTCAGTGCAGACAAGAAAAAGGTGACTGCAGAAGCATTCACTTTTGAAGTAACTTACCTGGAGTTTAATTGAAGTTAATGAATTTAAATGTTTGGAGTTATGTTTTCTTATCTAGCAATGTAATAAGTGAGCAGCAGTGCCTCAGCGGAAAACCAAAACCAAAACACTGGAGGCAACAAATGTCAGGATTGAATGCACAGTGTGTTGAGTACTTAGCAAAGGCTGGGCACAGCACTGAGGACTGGAATATGCATCCATCCAGGGGGAGAGTGGCTGCATTTTACTTGGAGTTTTGGCAATGCCCTCTGCGGTGTCTCAAGTTATCCTCTGCTAAATGAGCATCTCCCAGCTGAACCCAGCTTTCCCCACAGTCAGATGTAAGCAGGCTAAATACTTCCCTTGGAAAGGAGTTAACCCCTCTAGGACTCTCTAGACCTAGTAGGGAATATGATATCTTTCCCAAAAATGAGATTAGCTGCATATTTGCACATACGTGCAAGCTCATGTGCCATCATTGCATTTCTCTTCTTTTGTTTTTAAAAATAAATTGAACAAAAAGCCCTAATAATTATTTTAAGAAAATTAATTTTTAAGTCCAACTGCTAGCCAAATCCAGCTGAAACACGGCCATTTGAAATGGGCAAAGAGAGCCCCAGAGTAAAATTACACAGTGTCTAACTGTGTGAAACATGTCTGGCTGCCCATACACAGTCACCAATAACTGCAGGAGAATCTGAAGAACACAAACTGCTCAAGGAAAGGGAAGAAAAATTAATGTTTGCTATATCAATTAAACCCAAAGGGCAAATGTCATAATCAACGAGTCTAGAGTTTTAAGCTTTTATTATTTATTTATTTTGAAAGACAAAGAAATCCCAATCTGATCTTAAGGATGACATTTATTTATTTTAAATGAATGATAATGATACAAGACTGCTCTCTTCTTCGGAGTTGTGTTTTCAACTCCTGGAGTCCTGCCCTGAGACTCCTTGGTGTCCATTAGCAGATCCATTTTCTACCCTTGAACTATGTATTCTTATCAAAATGTTAATTCTTCCAAGCTTTGAAAAAAACACCCCAGTACACTGTGTATTTTATATGCCAAATTATTCCACTTTAATGGAAAAAGAACAGAAATGTTAAGGAATTCGTGTGTATCTGAGTTGTGCACATCAATCTTCTAAGGCGGCACATAACAAAGGTCAGAAATAGCCTAGCGCTGTATTTTGTGTAGCTCATCATTCTATGAGAAAATGTGCCCAAGTTCCTCCTAAAACATTGTTTTCAAGCATGGTTACTACTGAATATATTTCTAAATGACAAGGTTTATTTGTCTGTATTTTGATATGTTTAGGGGAAACTCAGGCTGACAGTTAGAGGAGGCAGGAAGAGGGAACCACAACAAGTTCCACCCAAACACAAAATGTCATCTCTTCCCTAGCTAAGATACAGAAGCATCCTGATGAAAAAAGAGCAGACATTTAAAAGTTTCTGACATGTGTCACAGATGCAGCCATTGAGCCACTGTTCCTGATGTAGCTCGAAATGACAGCATCCAAGCCATTGGAACTGGCTGCAGGACATTCAAAGTTTGGTGTGTGTCACATTTAATCCTTGTCATAGCACATCTCGAGAATAAAAAAGACAAATGGACACAGGCAGTAGTAATAGTTCAAAAAACTTAAAATAAAGCTTCCCAGTCTAATTGATATTATCAAGCTGTGCTAACATTTACCAGCCACCAAGTAGACAGACAGGAGGTCAGCACCCTTTTTTTCTGCAATTTTCCCCTAAGTCAGAAAGATAAGTCTTTCAAGCTTTCTCTAAGGGTGACCCAAATACATGAACTGTTTATTCAGAAATAGCACTGACTTGCCAAAGATACTCCTTAATAATCAAAACATATAAAGAGAAAAAGGCTTCAACCACCGATGAAGCAACTTGTCATGCATGCCCCATGTTTTTTATTTACACTAGCTCCGGATCAAGCCAATGGTGATGATTATTGTACCAAGAAGCCCATATTTTATTGATTGTGCCACCTCTGGAATTTTATATCCTTGTAAAGTTGAGGTGTAGGCAACATAAAATAACATTCTTTAGGAGTTATCATATTGGCATCCTCTTTCAAATAGTGTATCTTTTAATGCTGGCCCAAAAAAGTTTGTGTACCTCAAATTGATTGTCTGCAGTGGCTCAGGGTCTGCAGCACAGATCACTTGAATCAAGAGCTTCACATCTAGGTTTCCAGAGAATTTATAGTCAGCAGCCCCATTAGCTTGTCATTGATTGCAGTGGATGAGTGCCTGCTCCTCATCTAACTTCCAGTTTAACATAGGGGATACTTTTTCATTTAGCAGCCTGGGAGGTGAATAGGGAAGATTCAATTTAAGCATTTTCTAAATACAATCAGCCTGTGATAATGTGGATCCCCTGGCAAGTTGAAGTTAAAAAAAAAATAAAAATCTTTTGTATTAAAAAGTCAGTGGTACCTACAGGCTATTGGACAGCTTTCTGCTTAAATCTTTTGGCTACCTAGGCATGGTGATAAATCAAGCATGGGTTTAACAGTCCTTCCTTCTGTATGTTAAGAAGGACTCAAAACATCTGCAACATTATGGTAGTGGAAGAGAAGATCCAATGAAGGCATGTGTTCAATATGCACATCTTTTGTACAGTTTTGTTAGAGTATTGACAAATATATTTGTTACCACCCATTTATCCGTCACATTGTTGGGAAAGAATGTTGTATTGTTTTGTTGTCTAAAGTTCAAAAATATATTTAAACAGTACTCTTACTTTTTATCTTTATATCCAACTGCAGAGCCAAAAGCTTGAAAACATTGAAAAAACACCCCATATATTGGTATAGTTTTAATTAGGTCAGAAATACAAAAACAATATAGCCAAAAAGATCCCTACTTGTTTTCCTGTACTGTAAAACATAGGTTTGGAAGAAATCAAGTTAGTGTGCTGAGACCTGAATTCTGACTGTTTCAAGGACATTCAAATGTGGTTGGCTTGGTTGCCCCTGGAAGAAAAAGATGCTCACAATTGAACACCTGCATTTCACATGATTTCTTATGCCTTGGCTATGTTCATGAGGTGTTCACTCAGTGAACCTCTCCTTGTATGGCTGCGTTGGAGGATGGTGAATTTCACAGTCCAGTGAGAAAGTTGCGGCAGGAGCTGGTGTTGCTGAGAGGCACGGAAGATGCTGCTGGATTGTCCACAGAGGCTCTCTGTTGGGCTGAGAGCTCCCCACAGTGCTGCCAGTGAAGGAAAACAGCTTAGCTTGAAGGTTTGCCCTTTCTGCGTGCAACAGGTAAATTGGAGCTTCCATGGTACATGGAATCACCCCCAAAAATTTACTTCTGAAAGATCTGCAGTTGAGACCTATAGGAATAGCAGAGCAAAATCCATGTCATTCTTAATGGTACCTCACAGAGGAAATAAGCCTTGTCTGACTAACAGCAGAAATGTAAATCAATACTGTTCTGTGACAGGTCAAGTTGCATCTTGAGAGGCAAACCACATCCCTTTGTCCCCATTTACAGTGGTACAAGTGGTTCTACTGCTGGCAGACCATGACATCTGAAATTGTTTTGCTGAGGCTGTGGACCATTTCTGTGTTGTGAAGATTGATGCACAAAAGACTTGGAATGGAAGAGTGTGTAAGCTGAGATGGTAGATTATTTGCCCTTTTTGGGAACACTATAAAGTCCTTCTGTCAAGATGTGGCTGTACATCTACCTTCTGCAACAAAAGCTTTTGCATGTATTATGTTCCTTTATAAACAGCAACATTATAAAGAAGGATCAGAAAATTAATGAAAAGAAAGGTATAGAGGGGAAAAAGTATACACAATGCCTCTTCTTTTACAGTAATGACAGTAATGAAGAATATTAAAGGACAGAGGGGATAGAAAAATATTTTTTTAAAACAGTTTTTATAATATCGGTGGCTATCATTGGCAATCTTCACAAATCATGTATGTATTTAATGATCTTTGGCAGTAAGTGTTTTCCACGGGGCAGAGTTAAGACTGTGGCAAAAAGACTCTTCCTAAGTTTCTTTCTTCACTGTGCATCATATTCCTGTTGAAGACAGCACGTGGTTGTTCTTGTTCTCTCTCATACACAAGCTGTCATCTCAAAAAAACTAGAGTCAAGTGCAGGGGACTCTTCTTTCAAATTATCCTGTTGAATTCCATCCACTCCTTTTTGTATCATTGCAGAACATGTTTGCATACTCGTCAACAATAGAAGTTCATCACTTCTCTCTGCAAATGAAACTCAGTTTTCTACCAAATAGTTTCAGAGGATTTATGTAAGCTAGAGATTTCCCATTTGCCTTAATGGGAGTTACCTCACACTGTACAATAGATTAGTGGCACAGCAAAGGAAGATAAGTCAAAAGACCCCTAGAGAGCAATGTTGATTTTAAATATTTCCCTTCTGCTGTAATAACTTCCATAGCATCCTATGCATTATGAAATGCCTGATTGAGCTAATTTCCTGCATTGTAAAATAAAGCCATAATTATCATTATTAAGTGTAATTAACTGTACATATGATCACCGTGAAGAATAGAAAAAGACAAAGATAGCATGAAAACACTCTAATATCATAATTACTGGTCCATTTGTATTGTCCTTGTTAAATATGCATCTGCTAAGTAATTTGATTTCATGTCTTGAGCTGTGTTGCACTTTGCTTATCCTATGCTGATTATAAAGGCTTAATCTTTTCTAGGAATCTTTTTTATTATCAATCTGTGGGAAGGAATGAAAACAAACAAACCTCTGTAGTTTCTTGGGCCACTTCATAATGTCCACCATTTCCTAGACTTGTATTTTCTAGTAAATTTTTAAAAATTACTTCATATATTTAATCTGCACAGTCAAGGCTTCCAGTGGTAAATGCAGTTCAACCGCGATTCAGTGGGAAAATAGTCTTTGCTAGAGAAGAGGAAGGAAAACAATCTTGTGCTATGCATCAGTAAGTCCCAGCATTGTTGAACAGATTCTGTAGGTTAATGGAGCAGCCTTAAATGGAGGTCCTGAGCAGAGCTACTGATTTTAGTCATCTGTTGGGGACTCTTGGAACCACCTCTGGTTGTCTGGCTAGTGAAAAGAAGTAGAGTCACAAAGTTCTTGTGGCCTTCAAAATGCCAGCCTAAGAAAAAACCTTTCATATTTAAATCTCTGTATTCAGATGGGCCAAATCTTGAATGACTTCCTAAAATGAGATAAAAAGGACTGGATATTTTCTTCTTTTGGGAATTGAGATTTTTTTGTCTGCTTTTTTTAAGAGTCTAAATTCAATGAAATTGTTTGGGAAATGAGCTAATTAATGAAAAAAGATTTCAGGATTTGGCACTTTTGTAGGAATGTCACAGACTTAATGGGATTATTGACCAGGGAAAGAGGTTGCAGGACCTCACCACAGGCTGTTTATGCAAAAGAATTAATTTAACGTGTCTCTGAAATGAAACCACTGTAATGATTTCTGAGATCTGCCTCTTGTTCTGCTCAGGTGCCATTTATTTTCCTGCAGCAATATTATAGCACCATCACTTGTAGTATTTTCTGCTTAGGTCAGAACATCACAGATTCCCAAAAGCATCAAATTTTCAGTTTCCCTGAAGATCTAGTAGTGATACAGCTGAGGTTTTGGGTGCTTTTTTAAAAATTTATTTCTATAACAGTCAGTCCCTCTGGTAAAGGAAAAGAGCAGTTAGAGAAGGGTTTCAGTGAGAGGCACTAGTGGAAAATTTGCCAATGAATGGGTAGCAACTTACTGTGGTGATGGACTTTTTCCTGCACTCTCACAGAGACTGGATACCTTTTTTAAAATAATAAAGGATGAAATAGTTAAATACATCACAGTTTTGCCAATAATAGGTGTTGGTGTATAAGTCTAACTGGCAGTCAGACTGCCCAGGTTATTGATTTTACTGTCTAAAGGCTGAAAGAGATGTTATCTTGATTAATTAGAAGTCAAAACCAAATGCATCTTGCTTCTGTTAGATCTCTGGCATTTGTTTTCCTTTTTTTTCTCTCTCGCCAATGTTGTCGTACATGTACCTTTAAAATGTTTTAAACTAAAAAGCTATCAAGGTCAGCAGTATACAAGCGCTAGCAACTTTATTTTAGCTGTCAAGGAGTCCTTAAAGCATGCACTGCTTTTGGTGCTGGAAGGTACCCTTTTAAAGCACAAGGCTATTCATTTAACCTCAACAAATTAAAATCCAGTGGGCTATTATTCTTAGTGCTCTTGGAGTAACTTATCACCTCATTATGTTATTGGGCAGAAATGCTGACATGCTGAGTATTACTTTATATATTTACTGATGGTTTTACAGGAAAACATATTTTTCTCTTTTGGAGTATTTAGTGTTCTGCAAACATGTTTAGCGCGTAATGTGAATAAGTGTTATAAAGACCACTGCAACACTGAAACATAACAAAGTAGGCAATTTTCTATCAGCTACTCTGAATTATGATCAGTAAGATGATAGAAAGAAATGATAGATAGTAGGGAAAAAAAAGTCTTGGGTTAGTCAGCAATAACAAAACCTGAAGAGTTATAATATATTGTGTTAATAATCACTTCCTGGTGGTTTACATGCTCTCAGAATGCCAAGTACTGAGGAAAAACGGAATCTTGCTGCATTTATAAACAATTTACATCTCACAGAGTTTACTTCAAGCAAATGAGTAGTTGTTTGATTTAATTTCTTTTGTGTTTTGTATGATCATAATCTAGATGTAAAATTACCTTACAAAGTATACAAAAATAGAGTATATTGCACATTTCTGAATTAAAGTTAAATTGCCATGTTTACATATCAAAACTTTACCAGAGGTGCTGTTGTCACAATTGGTCTGATTCTGAAAACTGTACAAAAAATCATAGAATCCTAAAGTGGTTTAGGTTAGAAGGGACCTTAAAGTGCACTCCATTCCACTGTCAATGTCACCGATAAAGCTATTAAACAGGACCAGTCCCAATACTCCTAAAGAATGCCACGGGTCACTGGTCTCCACTTCAGCATGGAGCTGTTGACCACAGCTTTTTGATTGTGACCATCCAAGCAATTCCTTATCCACCAAGTGGTCCATCCACCAAATCCATGTCTCTCCAAACACAGATGTTGTGCAGGATAGTGTCAAATGTTTGGTACAAATACAGGTAGATGATGTCAGTTGCTCTTCCCTTATCCACCAATACTGCAACCCCACTGTAGAAGACCACCAGCATTGTCAGGCACAGCTTGTCCTTGGTGAAGCCCTATGGGCTGTCAGCAGCCACATCCCTATTTCCTGTGTGCCTCAGCATAGTTTCCAGGAGGATCTGCTCCATGACCTAGCCAGGCAAAGAGGCAAGACTGACTAGCCTATAGGTTCCTGGGTTTTGTTTTCCAAAAATACTGGGGACACATTTCATCTATTTGAAATTTTGGGAATCCCAAAAATGCAGTATCTTTCTGTTCAAAACTGTGTAATGTGTTATAGAAAACCACAGAGCACTGACTCAAATATTGCTGCATCATCTGCTGAGCAGATGGCTTGCATATCTTCCTTTCTTCTTGCTGCATAACATTTTAGCATAAAGTTTACCTGTTTATCAGGTCCCAGTTCTCTCCTTTAGGTTTTGTTGTCATGAAAGTTTTTAAAGAAAGATGACCTACAGCACTACACAATTTATAGATGTGAAGTGGTTAAAGTAACCAATTTGTAAAGCTTCAGACTCAATTTATCTGTTGCTTTTCCCATGGAATTTACTTAGAAAAAGTGTAAAATGCACAAGACTCTGAAGTACTACCCCGACTTTGCTTGTCTACTTGGTGTTTCCAAAGAAAAAGCCCTACCAGGAGCCTGTTCAGTCCAAGCAGCAGACTGCAGGTGTTTTCTGAAATAAGGACATAAAAGGACAGAATGTAAATCAAGGCAGCCCTGTGGTCATTTTAATTGGCATTCTTACCATTTTTCCAGATCCACGCAACTTCTTAGTGTGCTGTTGCATAAAATGAGAAGTTACCACAGCAATTGCAATGTCCTTGGCCAATTTGACTACAGGCCTGCTGAAATATTTGCCTCAGTTTTATGTAGTTGAAATTGATAGTACAATTTCGGTAAATTTAGGGCTGCCGGTAACTGTCAGACTGAGTGCATTGGATAGCAGGTTTAGGTAGTGGTAAGGTTAGCTATCTTAGAGATTCATCTAGGCAGAGGTGTAATTCAGTATTTGGGATTTATTTGGAGACCACCGGGGGGGAGGGCCTGCTACTGCGAGTTGTAATGCTGAACCTTATTCTGAAAAATCCTGACTGAGTTCACTCTGTATCATCTCTACAAAATATATATATGCTTTGTATATATGGTTGTTTCCATTCAGAAGAGATATTGCCTCCTTGCCCTCATCCATTTTGAATTCTTCAACAAAGAGCTGAACAGGAGGGCAAATCAATAGATACTGAGTGTATACTGAGGTTGGTATTGTGATCATCATAATTTTTACTATTCCAGCCTCTATGTAAACAGTACCCAAATCTGGTAAGAACTGTCACAGTGAAGGTGTTCTAGGGTGTAATGCTGTGTTTAATCAGGTCCTTTCTGTTCCTCTGGCATTTGCCCTTGTTTCCAAGATGTCTTTGCCCTCAAAGCAGTACTCCCTATTTCCTGCTCCAAAGGAACATTTTTTTCTGGGCAATGTCACCCTTCATTTGTGGAATAAAGGGAAATAAAAGCTGCAAAATATTGATTCTGGAAGTTTACATGAGGGAAATACAAAGTCTTTCTTCTGAGCCTAGGAATGGCTGTCAGAGCCCTGCCTCAGCTGCTAAGAAGGGCCCAGCTAATGCAGTCAGGTTTGCTCCATCTGCCAAGGCTCTGAGTGACAGCTATGGCCCAGTGCACATCCACTGAAAACTAGCATCAGGGAATGACATACAGTTTGATAACATAAGATGCTTAGGTTTTTTGGCTCAAGTGAGATGTTCAGAGCTAATAGCCCTGTGAGCAGAGTTTCAGCTGTGATCTGTACCTTGAGATATTGGTTGTGTCTGGCTCAGGAAAAAGGGGAAAGAATGAAAGCTTATTTCTAGAAAGGTTTCCGATGAGCAGCATTTGTCATTGAAGGGGAAGATGGGTATAATTAGCTTGTCAGTCTAGTTTGGGCTGAGCTGGCTTTCTGTGGTAAGAAAGATGGACTAACTGCCAGAAGAGCTGACAGGCAGTCGATAATGCAGCAATTAATGTCATAAATAATTCTGGAACCAATTATATCAAAATGGACTCCAAGCTTTAAAAAGGAACAGAATTCCCTTATTCTTCCTGCTAACAGCAAGAAGCAGCTTTCATTTTTCTCTATAATTACTTTTCATTGTATATAGCAATAAAGTAGGGCTTTTCTGTCCATATTTAAAACTTGTCTTTCTTGCCTTCCCCCGCCTCCTAAACACTCTTTACCCCATAGGACAAGGTTGTTACAGCAGATCTGCACTGAGGTGAATGTATAATCTTTTCACATGGCTGTTACATGATAATTTCTGCTGCACCTAAATGACTAAGAGCCAAGTTTTCTCAAATGTCATGGGCAATGACAGCAGAAAGTACTAAACAATGGCATTTGGAAATAAAGACATTTGTGAAATAAATTGATTTGTCTTATTATTTTAAAGGTTGCTCTGACTTGCTTACACTGAACTTATTGATTTTTTTCTCCCCTCTCTGTACAGTTACAGCTATGGAATCTGAGCCAAGCTATTCCCTTTATGCTGCAAACACAACTCTGAACAGCCCTGTGAGTTAATGGGCATTCCCTTACAAAAGACACCAAGTTACAAACACTCTCTAGAGTGATATTCTCCTTAGCTGTTTCTCCATGTGCTGTAATACAGATGTGGATAGCACAAAGCCTGCACTGGCAAACCCCCACAGTACTGCTTTTGCTAATGGTCTTTCTGTAGTCTCATCCTCTCTTTAAAAAAAAAAAAAAAAGGACTATAGAAGTAGTAAATTACTGTAGCATTCATTCACAGCTTTGTTCAGAGCCTGACAAATGTTTCCAACTTTTCAACTATGGTGGCATTTACTCCTGGGAGGTTGGGGAAAACAGTTCATGAAGTTCCCACTGTTTTAAAACCAGAAACATCTGTTGGTGTCACATGCAGTTTGTTGGCTGGGTCCAGGAATAAAGAAATCCTGCAGCTGATCAGCTCTCTCCTTAGCAGTAGGTGTCAGTATGGTGAGTGGTAATTACAACAGAGAATTTTAGAGGACACACGATAATTAGGACAGCTAACAAAAACATAAACACTGACATTTACCATACTTAAAACCAGAAATGTGTCTGCTGTGTCTGTACATTGTTTCAGACCATGACAATAGAGCCATAATTAGTTCAGTCAAGCTTTTAAGGAACAAAGACTTTCAGATTTTGGCTATACAGCTCAGTGTTTTAGCAGGAAGAATGGCAGAAAGAGGGGGAGTGATGTGTGCAAAACCCAAGCGTGCAGTGGTGCAAAGCTGGGAGAGCTGGGTTCCCTTCCAAGCCCTGCTCCAGGGCTGGTGCTGAGTGACTGCCAGGGAGTCATCGTGTCTGTCAGGGAATCATCGTGTCTGTCAGGGAGTCATCGTGTCTGTCATCGTGGCTCCCAGGCCAGAGGGATGGAGAGCGCTCACCCTGCAAAGGTGCTGGCCGTATTAACGTGTTTTTAAGGTCTTTTTAAGCACTTGGAGATTGTCTGTAAGGAAGGGTGATGGAAATTCAGTACTATTGAGGGACGAGACCATCTGTTTCACATCTCATTAAGAACTATATCCTGTTTCTGCTCTGTGGCCCAGCAAGGCCTGAAAACAAGGAGCTGTGTTTAAACAATACTTCCTCAGTTAAACTGCAGCGTATATAAATTGAACTCAGTTTTGCTCCAAACGACCCACCTTTTTCTGCTCACAGGCGTTTTTCAAAAGGTAAGATTTTGTCAGAATCTTTGCAGGTCCACTCTGTAGCCATTCAGCAGAATTGCTATCACCATTTTCTTTTCCATGCTTCTGCATTTCTAGTGAAAGTGCTTCACTGCCCTCATGCCTCAGATCATTCAGTGCACTTTTTTTCTCCAACAGAGAGGAAGTGTCAATGTTTTCCTTGTATTCAAAAGAATGATTTCAAGCATGAAGGTAAAATCAGTTTGATTTAGTCTGGAAAGAGTGCTCTAGCAATCACTATTTGGTCTGCAGAACTCTTACTGACCTCCCTACTGGGGAAATTCAGTTCCCTGCATAAGTGGATTTTATAAACAAGAAAAGAGATTTACCATGAAATGTCAAATTAAATGAGCTTAATTTACTCACTGTGATCTGCGATGCCACCCTGATAATTTACGTTTTTTATTCCAACTGCCAATATAATTGATGCTACTGTAGGAAACTTGTGGCTAAGTGAGCAACTACTATGCTTGAAACAAGTAACAGATTTTCAGTTCATCAAGGAGGTGAATCATCATGAAGCAATTAATATTGCCTAAGATGTCCTGTATCATCACTTGTACTTCTAAAAAAAACACAGGAGCAGTTTTTTATTTTATTCCTAAGTGGCTTTAAATAACCAGTTTTATTAGGTATATTTTAATGATTACTAAAGAAAGAAATGAAAATCCTATGAGCTATTTTGTAGTCCTGAAAGGCAAATGCAGGATAAACTAATGGCACTACTTAGATATCGTTACTCTTTTATCCTCTAAATGCCTGAAAATACCTTTTTGTAGAGGTGAAGTGCAGAATCCAATGACTTTAGCACCTTGGTTTAGCTCATGATGGGAGATATTATCTAATTTTATCCTCTGTGTGTTAAGGTATTATGTGTTTTCATCTGTTGCTTGAAGTTGCACATTAACATTCCAAGCTCTTATGGCTATTTACTACTGAGACCATTGAAAGTGTACATACTCATTATAACTCAGTGAATTTGGGCTGATTATATACAGTAATGACCAAGTTTTCATCATGAACTAATGTAAGCATCCTTTTGGATTAAGCTTGAGGTATTCAAAAATACAGTGTTCTAAGTCTGAATCACAAACATAGCAGTTGTCTTAGTGGAGTAATGCAATGCAGAGCAATGGGAATGTGGGGATGAGGCAAGAATTCAGCTTCAGTAGGTAGATGAAAGAGTTTCACAGACATCTGTATAATTGATGATTTTTTTGGTTACTTTTTTTTTATTACTGGCTGACTGATTTACATAATCACATACATTTTTAAACATACTCCTCCTCTTTCCTTTAGGTCTAATAAGCTGCCATTAATATTGGAGTTGAGTTTCCTCTGCCTTTCACCTAACACTCTCTTTTCCTAAATCACTTTTTCCATTTCTTAGATCTAGCTTGTCAGTAGGGCCCAGCATGTTCAAACAATGACAGATTTTTCTGAAGCTCAGTTCTCTATCATGCAGTTAATTAAGAAGCCAGGCTGACGGTGGGCAGAGGAGGGAAGGGAAGGGTTGGTGAGGAGGATTGATGAAAAAATGTCTTATTAGTTCAGCATATCTAGATCTTTGACTGTACATATCATAGACATTGAGGGTTTGAAAACCTGGCCTTCATTAAGTAGTTAGCTTGGAACTGAGGAACTAATGTTATTCTCTTTGGAGCATGGGCTTTTAGGGCAGTGACTTTTCATGTGAGATCATACAGCATTGTTTCTGAAGGGATTTTTCTGAATGGATTTAATAGAAACAGTAAATAATACAGCATGAGTGCTCAGGATATGAGTTTCTCCCTAGCATTTCTGCCATTGAGAGGAGTGTTTTGTCTTCTGTGGTGTCTCCAGCAGCCAGACTAACATCCATTTAGTTTTAAAGCAGCTATCATACTTTATGGCTTTCATAGACAGGCGTGCTTAAAAATATTTTTGTTCTTGGTACATACATATTTACTTTTCTCTGTATTTCTACATCAGTTCTTGAAACTGCACGAAACTGAGCAAGACAAAGAGGAACACAAGAAGATGTTAATTGAGAACATGCTAATTCCTTATAAGAGCAAAATCTAGTATGTACCATAGTGTAAGCAGAAAAATGGACCTTTCTTTGGCTGAAAAGAGGAGGTAAATAAGTATTTCTGAAGAAAAAGAAAGAGGAATTTGAGGCATGTGAGTACAGTGCTGTCTACTGCAGCACACTGGGACTGCTGTTTACCAAAGTACCAGACTTTGTACCAGCTAAGTTATGAGGTGTGATGGTAACACTTCTGTCGATGCTGATGGTGTAGGCTCCAAGAAGAGTGAGAGGATCTGTATTACTATATGCTGAAGTTTGTTTTATTCTACACAGTTCTTGACAAAATAAGATGTGCATCTAGATAGCCTTATCAGGAGGTTATGTGGCCTCACCAAAATTCTGCTCTTGGGCTTAATATTAGGTTTGTAACAGCTTTGATTTTCTTGGTTGTTGAAGAAAAGCTTCAAAATCAACCAATCTGTGCCCCTCCCCAATACTGCTTCTAATGTTACTAGAGAGGTCATACATTTTTATTGTTTTATTTTAAAAGAGGAGTAACACACCATATTTGAATTCTTGGAATCAGCTGTCCTACACTTCTTTGTTTGAGAAACAACATCAACTTGGATGAAAGATGGAAAAGATGTGGTCTTTGCGAAATTTTAAGTCTGCTTATGGAAGAGGAATCTGTCACTGCTAGGTAAAAAAGAAGTGTAAGAAAAGAATTGGGGCACCCTGAGAACATAATGATGTTATTCTCATTGAGTTCTTTCTTCTTCAGAGTGGAGGGTAGAGGAGTCTTAAGTTACCACCCAGGGTATTTAAACATTTTCCTTCCATGGACTTTTGTAGGATTAATGTAGATATCAAGTAAAAAAATTAAATTTCACCCATATTTTCTCTAGAGGTGCCTTTTTTCCCTTGGCAGACACCCCATGAGTTTAATCGTTCCTGATTGAATAGCAGGATTAAGTTTTCTCTCCTCCTTTTGATGGGGTTCAGTTTCTTTCCTTTGGTTAATGTGTCAAACACCGATTCACCTCCCTCTCCTTCTACCCTTCCCAGTGACTAACTATGCTGAAATACATGAGACAATAAGAGAATACACTGTATAATCAAGAATAAAAAATATTATCATCTACCACAGTAAATCATAGCCAAACAACACAGTTATAATAGAAATACTTTTCCTATGTCTGATCCACTAACACTTACTTAGTCAGATAACAAATAACTTGTTCTTGGAGAGAGTGCCCTGGGTTTGATTTATCTCTGAGTGTAAGTAAATATGAAAAGGCTGCCAAATCTGCCTATATAAATCTCAGCTATCTCAAAATGTCATGTATGGGGGAAGTGAAAAATTAAGAAGGTGTTTCTGTCTTAATAGGGTATGGAGGCAAAAGGTTCTGCTTTTAATTCTTCTTGGGGGTGATGTTTCTCTGGTTGATACCTGGGAAGAATTAAAGAGAAGCTGAAAAAAAACCCGTACATGTATTGTGCCAAATAACTGCTCCTATTTTTGCTGATGTAAATCTGGAGTAGATCCACTAAAGAGTCTGGAAGCAGTCTGGCTTTGTCCCAGTGTAGCTGACAGCAAACTGAGAGCCTTTCAAATTAATGATATTAAATCTCAGCGTTGTTAAGATTTTTCATTTTGGCTATAGTGGCCATTGTTTGTTTGAACAAATAGAACAAAAAGAAATCATCTGAAGATACTTATATACTGCTGCACAAGTGAGAATAGAAAGAAGACTGGGCCAATATGAAAATCAAGAGTAAGAAAATAGTTTCCATAACCATTGTTGTTTATTCTTGTCTGACAGCACCATACCATACTTAGGGGTCCATTTACATAGGAAAGAAAGAGGTGGTATGGAGGGCTGGATCATTAATTCAAGTATTAAGTAGTATAATCCAGGCATAAATCCTGCCAATTTGTGAATTTTCACCCATGGGCATTTTATTTTTCTCACTTAATCCCGTGGACATTGAAGTTACTCCTGACTGTACCAGGGCAGTTAATGTCAGAATCAGGCCCTCTGCATCCTGTGTGGGTTTGTGAACCAGATGCTCTGTGTGACAAAGTGTGTCATTTCGCCTGAAGTACTTGTTGAGCCTCAGTCCATCTGGGACTCAAAGGTAGTTTGTTACCTCTGAGGTAGGGGGCTTTAGTTGAATGTGTCATCCTACTCAAATTCATTAGATGAAAAGTGAGTATCCTCTTACATTACATAAGTTCAGCTGGAATGTATACAATGTCAGTAGTATGGGAGAAGAAAACATGTGTTGAATACATCTGGTGTGTCTTGGGGCTCTGAAGGTCACTCCACTAAAGTAATATATAGTGCTGGTGCTAGTGGCTCAAGGTCAAGTCAGCTTGCTTTTCATAATGCATAAACCTCAAGCTCACTCAGACACCAATCATCTGACCTAAACCTTGGAACAAATATTTTACTAAGTAAATCAGTGAGCATGCTGGCATTTCTATTAACCTTCAATGCACTGGTGACAGAAAATGAATAATGATAAATAATAACTCAAGCCTGTAAATCATGCTTAGCATCAGAGGGAAAAAAAAAAAAAAGGAAAAGGTCTGGTGTACTACCACCTGCCAGGCTGGCTGAGCCTGTAGGGAGGAACCCACAACAAAGGGAAATGTGCTTTCTCCTTCCCACAGCAGTTCCCTGAGTTTGAAATTTGGGGGTGGGATGGAGTGGGCTTTGCAGCAGAGACTGCTGAAGGAAACACTTGAAAGGGAAAAGCTGAATGTACACAAGCTGCAGGGAGCCTGAGTGAGAAGAGCTGGGTTACTCAAGGTGGTAGGGTTGTTTGGCAAGCTTGGAAATGGATGAACTCTTTTCTTGGCCTCCTGTCCCTCTGACTGACTGCTCTCTGGTTGCAGGCAGAAGATAACAGACTTCAGCATCTCACCAGTGCTGAGGATCAGCTTGTTTTTTTTCCCCCAGTGCACTTGCATTTCATTTTCTTCTCTTTTCCTTCCAGTTTAGCTACTGGTTAGGGTCACCATAGTCACACAATGGCCTTAAGGAAAATAAGCTCATAAATAGGAAGAAAAGACACATACCTCATACCCTGTGATGCTTTCACATGTTTCAGCTTTATTCAGAAGTGCTCTGATTCTTTAGATTTTTGGAAGGTCTAATTTTAGACACTTAGCATTCATTTATTATTGAAATTGTTACAAAGAAGGTTTTTCCTACCCATGTTGTTCAAAACGTTTGCATTTCACAAACTCTCTCACAATCTGTTTCTTTACCCCTTCTGAAATATTTTGTTAAAAAAAACAAGTGCTGATGAATCACTGGTTGGAAGTACATGTTGTGTTGAGTTCACCTCTCTAGCTGAGAATGCATTTGTAATGGATTGTCAGGCTGGGGACCCTGGACATATTTGTGACCCTGCCACAAGAAGGGAATGCAGCAGGCATCACATAAGGTTGCTGCTTCCAGAAATCGCAGTGGACTCTCATTGAGAAGCCTTGTCCTTTCACAAAAGGGTGGGCTGTGACACTGCAGTAGGAAGAAATAGAGGGAGTAGAAGCACAGCCTGATGTTTGCTTTCTGGGGAATCACAGCAGGAGGTGTGCTCAGCACCTGTTATGGAGTGATAGGGAGAACATAACACATGGTCTTGGCTGTGCTTGAGTTTGTTGTGGAATCACAAAAAAATGAGCCAAACAAATCTAACCCAGATAGGTGAGGAAGGATGAAGTGAGAGGATAAAGAGAGCTAGGGGCTTGAGTGCATAGCTGTAATTCATTTTTTGTCAGAAATGGGTGTGAAGCAGAGTTTGAACTTTTCAAAGATTAAAAGCATTGGGTTTTTTCAGTCTGAAAAGCAGGTCAGAGCCAGTCATGATGTTAAGATTCATATCCAAGTTCAGATTTGTGACAGACCTTTGTCAGAAAAATACTAGGTGCCTGAATCTTTTTGTGTTCTTTTTGACCATTTCTCTCTTTTGACAAAAATAAAAGTATTGCCCACCAGCTGAACTCATGGTACTTCCAATGATTTTGTTTAAATTATATTCCCAACGGGATTACGATAATGTGATCACATAATTTACAATGCAGTAACCATCTGATATCATAAAAAATATCTCAGTCAGGATACCTTGACCCTTACTCGAGTCTCAGGACTAGTATCCTATGGAATAGAAGGAACAGTATGGAAATCCCAGTGTTTCTGTCACTGCCAAAGTACCTTTTATTTAAAGCCAGTTTGGAAAGGGCCCTTAACATAAGAAAATTAAGTGAGAAAGATTGCTATAAACCAGCCTTCTCATGCCAAACTTCATGCTAGTAGAATGAGTAATAGTAAATTTCTAAACTTTGGCATCTTTGTTTAATTAAGGGTCTGTTTTGTGAAAAATGTCAGAACCTCAGAAAAAGACATGATCATATTATTCCACGAAAATGACTGTGTGGACGCTACTTACAAGAGAAAATGTATTATCCTGAGAAATTATGTAGAGGTAGCTGCTGCATTAATATACATGCATTTCACAGATAACTTTAGGAAAAATTAGCCTTATCCCAAAGGGACCATCACTAAACATAATTTATTCTGTCCTTTGCTATATCCTGACTTGCCCTTGAGAAGACATTTCCCATTAAGTGAGCTTAGCTCATACATGTTAGGTATCTGGTGTTGACTATTCCCAGTAAAAGTCAACAAATTAATTCTAAAATCTCAATATTGATTGGTAATCTGAACTTTAGCATCTCTATCCTTACATGTTTCTGAATAGTATAAAAATAATTTAAACAAACTAAGTGCTAAAAAAGGATAAGAAAGCAGGTTGTGAAAAAAAAGTATAATACTTTCATTGTATTTAATTTGGCTGAGGCTGTTCACTAGTTTGGTGACTTTTTATTTTATTTTGTGCCTAATAGGAACTGTGGGTGAAAATAGTAATTCAATTAATATACCATTAACAATAAGAAGATTTTTCCTAATAATAATATCTAAAGGGCACGAAGATTTTTTGCTTATTGGTTAATTTGAAGTGATGAAAAGAAATTAATATCAATCATCTGTTTTTTACAACTTAAGAAACTAAAATACAAAGAGTTCAAGTGATCTTCCTGAGGTTTCACAGCAAATCCATACCTGAACCACAAATTTTTCTTTATATTTGCTGCAAGCTACAATGAAAAAAATGAAGATATGGTGGAAGAGGAATCCCATGTTTAATATCTGGCAAGAACGTAGCCTGATATCTGTGGTACATTTTTCTTCTTGACCTAGTTGTTGTTAGTCTTATGCAATTACACACACACACCTCAATTAAAAATAAACCCCACATACATCCACCTTGAAATATTCATGCACAAATTAATACTGACCTTCCTTTTAAACTTTTGAGGAAATTGCCCCTAACAAGCCATAGGCAGAGAAGGAAAGAAAAATCCTTAATAATTAGTATTTAGTAACTACTTTATAATTAGACTCTATCAATTTAAAAGAGATTTTCTTTAGTTAAAATCTGGTATTTATTTTTAGCTATTTGTATTTCTGTTGAAAGGAAGGACAGTATGCTGAGCAGAGTTTTGGGCATGGTGATTACTCAGCCACCTTTATTGAAAGCTTTAAAATGCTATTTAACTGTAAGCATACACAGAGCAGAGCTGGGGTCAGAGGCCAGAGCACACGTGGGGAAGACTGCGTGGATAAAGATGACTCCATAGAAGAAGCTGGTAGTGGCAGTGGACCTTTCCAAAGTTATGTTCTCCTCTTCACATAATTGGGAACCTAAGTCCACAAATGAGCACTGGAAATGGAACAAATACTGGTGCTTTAAACCTAGCCATCCATTTTTCTCGTAAATTTGCTCCCATGTGTTTACAAGTGGATAATAAGAAGGTTCTTATTAGAGAGCACAAGATCTTCTGTCTTCTCATGAACACCATGCTAGATATGGAAAAATCTGCTAAATAACTATTTTAATCTCTGTTAGCAGACCTGTTTGCCACTTCTGCTGAGTTCATAAAAAGACCCCAAACATTTTGCTGTAAATACCTTTTAACTGAGAGAGCAGTTAAAGGAAGTTTTCAGAAAGAATTAAACTCCTAATTATAAGGGACCAGCAGATGTTTTTCATCTAGTTTCACCTTTCCAAAAAGTTATTTTCTGAAAAGAATGTATATGTAAAGATGGTGCTATATAAAGAAGCTTATTTTTCTTTTCCCACAAATTGCCCCCTCTCTCCAAATTTGGTTTTATAGCTATAGCCACAATTATTTTTTTAACATGGATCTTCAAACCCCCATTATAAGTTTCTTTGTGCATCAAGCTGGTCAAAATACAAAATACTTGCAAGGAAGACAAATTTATTTCATAACTGAGACATATTGCAGCTGGTTGGGAGTCTATTTACCTGATGATTTAGATATTGACAAGAAGCTTTACTTGGTACATGATATCTGTGTGTGTCTCTCTAAAAAATTCAGTAGCATTGATGTTTGGATAATAGGTGTTGTTCATGGTGTCTGCGTCTGCACCTCAAGAAATGGATTTTTCCAAATAGGAGGATGTTGGACTGGGTTTAATATGAGGACAGAAATAAAAGTAAGTGTCTTGTGAGGTTGTGACTACCTAGCTCACAGGTTTGAAAATTCCCGGGGTATTAATATACATTTTATCTTCTAGAATGGTTATGCACTCTCTGAACTCTCAAAATAATGTATCAAATATCCAAGGCTCAACAGCCTCTGATCTACATGAGTACTAGCTGGAATATTCTAAAAGTACTTTCATTAAAATTAAACAGAGACGACTTCTTCTACAGTGATGGGTCTGTGACTGATGGCTCTGAAATTCATGTCACAAATAAATGAATGGCCCTTCAACTATTTCACATGTACTTACAGACAGGCAAATGTGATATATTGCATCCACAGACATCTCAATGAACATAATCATGATATCACAATATATCATGTTACATTTGTATATGTTCAGGTCACATAATTTACCATCAGCAGTGTGTGGTTTAACAGGGTTGAATTATATGGATGCTGCATAGAACACTTTGGATGCATTATGCTGATGCTTTGGACTTTAAAATGTTAATATTGCAAATGAAAGGTACACTTTGTGTATCATAAATCTGAGTGTCTATTCTTCCTGTGTACTCAATAAATATACTTCTCATCAACTTTTAATTATGCTGTTTGCATTATTCTGTCCTGAAGAGGATAACACTCTGTAAATCATCCACTTCTAATGTACACTGCAGCATAAGTTTAGTTAATTAAACCATATATTTTATTAGTAGTTGCACTTCCATCTTGTAAAACTGCTAGGAAAAAAAATAGAGAGAGGTTTTTATTTATTACAGCTGAGTTTAAGATGGCATTACAAAAGTTTAGCAGGGTTAGATGTGCATGTTGCCTGTAGCTTACTCACAAATACCCAGTCTCAAAAACTTATTGCCTATCTATTGCTACAAAAGTGGGAAATTTCTTGAATTTGTTGATGTTCCCACAGAACAACTTCAGTGTATTTAATGGCTGCATAATAAGAACTGAACCAAGTCTATGCTTGTCCATTTGCAGAATTTGTTATGTTAAATCACTGAAGAGAGATTTCCCTTGTAATGAAATTCATGGTCAGTGGAATTAGGAGGTCCTCTTTATTCTTCTTACCTTTGAATTTCCACTTTTTAATGGACCCAGTTTTTGAAAGCACAGTTTTCATCAGCAGAGCCATTTTATGGCTCAGTGTAGGAGGAGAGTCATTCTCATCTCAGGGGATGCTATGACACATGAAAAGCATTAATAAGATACTGTGTCACAAATAGCATGAGAAGTGTAAACACTTGCCATAGCATCCATAACTCTCTGAGGATTAAAGCCATCTTTGGGTAGAGTCCCTAGCATTTTCTGTTATGATGAAATAAATAAATAAGTAACTTAAATTGAACTTTGAGGTACAAGTGCCCAGAGAAAGAATTTGACTTTGAGACTATTTCTGATTGACATAAAGACACTACCATATTGACAAAGATGATTCTGAGCTACATTCCTTGAATGACTCAGTCTTTACCACCTCAGCTTGAATGTCTAAATAAAATTTTTCAGACCAAATCTATCTTCAGACTGGCTTGAATTAAATATGTGTTCAGGATTCTCTTCATTAAAGCCGAGTAAATGTGCTCTGCCTACAGAGTCTAGAGCTATATAGTGCACTCAGTTGGAAGTGCAACACTGCTGAATAAGAGGGAGTGTTACATTTTACTCTGTAGATGTTCTTTTCCAGATTTCAGAAGAGTATTAGGAAAAAAGTCTCAGTAAAATGGCAACTTCTTAAAATTTAATTACAATATTTTTAATTGGAAGAAAAAATAAAATGTAAAAAGACCTTGCAGAGAATAGCAAACCCAAGAGCATAGTGTTTATGAAAGTAGTTAGTGTGATCTAGAAATCAAATTATTAGGATTGAGCTTATAGACTGTTTTCCTCACTCTACATTTGAGGCTGTCCTTTGACATGATTTCAGGATCATTGATTACATACAAAATGGGAGATAGAAGTTAAAAATTAATCCCTTTCTTGAAAGTAGGAACGTAAGGACTGAGCAATTTTCAGCCCTGTATAATGAAGACTAAGGGATCAAGAGCGAGTAATTACTTAAAATATGCTCATTTTAAGTGCTCCTGCCCCACAAATTGAGGCATTACAGATGTTTCTCTTGTATAAATATAAAACCACAGTCTTGTTAATAGAGTTCTCTTACGTTTAGCAGAAATAACTAGGTCTTGACTCACACATGATGTAATTAATATTCCTCATTTATTTGCACTTGAATTTGACAAGGACTTTGGTATTAAGATCTTCATCTATGCTTCTTGACTACTGTCTGTATTGCAATGTAGCATGGTTTCAATTAAGAATTAAGCCAAGTTAAAAAGGCTCCTTTTCCACTTGTAATTTTAAAATTACTTGTCAAAAAAAAAAAAGAAAAAAAAAAGCAACATCTGTAAAAAAAGAGGGACTTGAGGACCCTTATTCCTTGATATTACTTCATAGTTGATACTGTCTCTTTAGGTCAGCCTTTCTTTTCTCTATGTTTGACTTTCATACATATTAAAATGGGCTAGATAATATGGGGTGTACTGCAATGGGAAGCATTTCTGCTAATTTTTTCTCTCTTGACACAACTGCCTCAACACACTTTGTTACATGGTAATTCATGGCCTGGCCCCACTGCTTAAAACACAGGGATGTTAGCACTGTTTTTCCACGCTTGTTTGGATTTTTTGCACAAAAATGCATATTTTTACTTCATACAGAGCCATGGACACACAAGGACACAAAAGAAAAGAGAAAATTGTAGTTGTTAGCCAGCAAAAGCACTTAGGAAATGAGTGAGTTTTAGGGAGGGTTTTAAATGCACATAAGGAACTGCAGCTCCCTAGGAATATGGGCAGAATTGGTTTAGTCTAAAACAGTACAGGAAGGACTTTTGATTAAGAACAAAAAATGCTCCTTTCTCTCTTTGCTGCTGCTGAGGCAGTTAAGAACCCTGTATGAATTTCTGCCCCTCTGGGCAGCTGTGTTTTATTGATAGAATGGACTCTCCTCTAACCCCAGCACCCCCTGAGCCGTGGCTCACAGCAGCCTGGCCTGCAGCTCTGAATCAGCACGCCTGGCCTTAAACCCAAACAGCAGCGCTGCCACTCGCTGCAGACTGTGACATTTACTCACATTGTTATCAGCAGCACAGAGGGGCACGGGAGGGAGGATCTGCTCTTTCTGTGACTCTGTGCCCCGTGCCCCAGGGACAGCCACTGCCTCTGTAATGGATGCCAGCTGGCCAGGGCTGAGGGGAAGTTCTGCAGCCCCAGAGCACCTCCAGCTCGGGTTCTGTGAGCAGGGCCTCCACGATGGGGCCACTGATCCCCAAGTGTGGGCTGCAGGCTGAAGTAATCTGATATTTGGAAACAAACCTCTGCAGAGCAGCCCCACTTCCTCTTTCTCATCAATATTTACCAGTTCCGTTCCATTTTGGGGTGTCTTTCCAATAGGTTTTAAATACATTTTCATTCTACGGACCACAATTATTTGAAATGCTTCGAGAAAAGTGATTTATTTCCTGAAGTGCCTGGGATGACTTGAAATGCCAGAGTTTTGCTCAGAGTGATGACAGCCAGCAAGGCGTGCTGGGCTGTGCTTGGGCCACAGAGAGGACCCAGCAAACCTGCAATGAGCACCTGCAGGGAGCACCAGGTGCCCTCCGAGCACAAAGGCTCAGGGTTACCACTTAAACACTGAGATTTTCTCTCTGTCATTCCTACACATGCACACGAGCACATTCATTATTCATAGCAGCAGAACTGGGATTTGGGAAGCTGGGGAAAGTGAGACTGAGGAGTTAAATCCTAATGGGGATTGCAGGGCCTCAGCTGGAAAATCTCCACAAGCTTGGAGCAATCAAATGCAGCTGAGGCCAATTTAAAACAAAACAAAACAACATCAACAAAAATCTATCTGTTCTCATGGCAGGGGGATTTGCAGAGCTGTTGCTGAACAATAGGTCTCAGGGTATAAAAGACTTGCTCAGAAGTTACCCCCTTTTGAGCGTGTTAAGGTATGTGGTGGGTAGGATGTCTGCATGTGCAAGCATGTGCGAGCAAAAGCTGGGTGTTTGTTTGAGTAAGAAAAGCAAAAATAAACACCTAACATCAGAGAAGTCTTTCACTGTTTAAGCAGAGTGCCATCTGATATTTTGTACAGTGGTTATTTTCTGGCCCTGCCATAAAACCTGAAAGATGAGTGAGAGAAGAACTTCTGTCTTTTTTTTCCCCCAAAAAATATATATTTTCTCTCACCGGTGAAGCACTGTTGTTTCATATTAGGTTTGTTCAGGGTATTTAAATTCAGATTTTTTTAAAGTTGCTAATTAAACTTTCTTATAAATTTTGTAAGTAACCAGAATTGCATTTAGTGGCTTTCTTATGAGTAGTTGCTGTGTTTAGGATTTGACATTTGGTAGGTTGAAATCAGTTGTGTAAATCAAGGGATATGTGCTTTTTTTCTATTAACAATATCTACAGAACTAGCATATTTATACAAATATTTATGGTTAAGTGCCTTTTAATCCTCAGTGCTGTACTTATTTAAAGTTTGCCATTTCTGCTTGCACTACTGTCAATAGACTGATCTGTTAGATTTATGTAAAGTGTGTAGTAAATCTTAGCACTAAATTTTAACTGCTCCTTTCAGCAGTTTAAAAAAGTTTCAACCTTTATTTTTGTGGGGAAGTGACTTAGGGTTTTTGTATTTGCTTCACTTTTTCTCTGCTCCCAGGTAGGATATGATAAGTCTCAAGTGATTATGTTATCAATTTTATCACATCGTCTTTCACTAACTTAAAATGCCCTGCATATATCATGTGTCATTGCAGAAGAGAATTCAAATTTGAATATCATGGTAATTGTACTCTACAAAAATCTACATTCCTGATAAAATTAATATGACAATTTGTATTTTATCTCTTTCTATTTTTGCTTGTTTGTTTTTCTTTTCAGGAAAACCTCATGCTATATTCATTCCAAGCTTTCTGAAGCTTTGTTTTTCCTTAGAAGATGTCCTAGATTTTATTCTTTAATGTTGTTCCTGATTTATTGAATGTCCATGTTTCCCTGGATAGTACCATCTTTTGAGTTATACATCATCGGAGTGACTCATTCCCATGATGTATTGCATTAATACATCATCAAAGCGCCTTGCTCTGCTGTTGCACTAATGATATGTTAGTATAATACATCATCAGAGTGAACTGCACTGATGATGTATTACTTAGATGGTGATGGCATTCTGTGAAGAAAAGGTTGAGGAGCAGGTTCAATACAGTCACAGGAGAAAAATTAGTCAATACAGAGTATAACTGTTTCTCTGGTAGTGATGCTGATGCTAAATTAGCACCATAGCCCCTGATCTGTACCCTCGCAGAAACACTGAGACATGCATTATCCCCGAAAGAGGAATGAATTCAGAACACTCAGCTAAAGGATTTTACAGAAGAGAGGAGAGGTGTAACCATACATATCACTGGAAAGCTAAAGGTTATATATATAGCTATAATTACTGGCTACTGAGAGATCGAATGAATCAAATGGGGCCAAAGTAAGACCAAAGTCTAGATACATTCAGTAGCTGCCTCTCTGGTGGAGAATGTGACATACAGGGAGATGGAGATATAAGGGCTATAAATATGCTGTCTGAATTAAAACAGCTGCCACTTAGAAACCCCCAACAGGGATATTAAAATATTCTGAGGCATGTAAGAAAGGCTATGCCATAGTGTTATTTTTTTTAACTTTAAATTACATACTTTTTTAAACTCATGCTACCTCACAGGCAGAACACCACTGTCTCAGTGCTGTGTGATCTCTCATGAGCTCCAGGTGCACTCAGTAACAGGAAAATTTCTAAGTGTGCACAGCTGATACACATAGAAATTAAAAGATGTTAAAACTTCTGGTCTTCAAGTTGCTTAAAATTGTGTTTTACAGAGACTATGACAAAATTGTGTATGTTTGACTGGAAATCCTGCAGTCAGACTCATATTATGCTGATATATTTGTAAAAGTGACATTTTATATAAGTCACACCTAATTTCTTTTACTTGCACATGTCTATCCCTTGGTTTGATCTTGGGAAGGCACTTCTGGAGCAGTTACCTTCTGAGTTCACTTTCCAGGAAGGTGGAGGTGAAAATAGTGTTAAAATGAAACCTATCAAGCTTGTAGAGAAGACAGAGTGGGTATTATTCACAGATTTATTTATTTAATACAAGAGATGAGCTGTGACATACTTTTCTACATGAGAACAAAACATAATACAGGTACAAAAAGGGTTGTGGCATGGTGTTCACATCCCCACAGATCTTGCTTTCCCACCTTCTCCCTCATTCTGTTGACTCCTAATTCCCTTCTTCATTTTTTTCAGCTGTTTTGCAGCTAGTGCAAGATGGACTTCATGCTCCACCATTCCTGCCCTGCAGCACCTGCAGAGCCTGGGTAGGGCTTTTTCTGGGCTGTGTGGGAACATGCCAGGCTGGAGCTCAGGGCACCCTTTGCAGGAGGGTCTGTGCACAGCTTGCTGCTGCTCTCCTTGCCCCAGAACTCCATTTTGGCTGGGCTGGTGACTCAATCAGCTCCCAGTCTGGCTAACTTTCATCTCTGAAACAGGGGGAGAAATTTCCTTCGTAATCATGGATTTCCCTCTACCATCATACAGGTGATTCCCACAGTCACCACTGCCCTCATCATCTCCTTGATGCCAGACCAAAAAAAGCAGGAACCCCCAAAGAGCAGCTAACAGTGTTTTGTGCACCCAGTGAGTTTGGAGGGCAGAGATGCAACAAGGGCAGTGCCTCCTGGCAGCAGGGAGGGAGCACTCCTGCCTGTCTCAGCAGCCTCCTTGCCAAACTCTGTGAGGATGCCTACTCTTGCCTGTTCTGTGCTGTATTATATAACCTTCCAAACCAGTCCTTCTTTCTTCCATTTCTCTCCTGGTCATCTGTCTTCTACAACTTGCAGAAGGACAGGGTGAGAGTGGCTTAAGATACTCTTTTGTTGTCTCTCTCTTTTCCTTTTATTCTCCCTTTTCTTCTATTCCATTTGTTTCCCACTTCCATTCCAGCTCTTTCTTTGTATAAGTAATTGCTTTAAACTTGTATTATGAGGTCACGATACACTTTAGATCAATTTAGCTTTTAAAATAAACCATATTGTACCAGTCCTTAAAAAATCACAATACTTTGTGGCAATATTCCCAAGATATTTATCAATGTAGCAAGTAATTGTTTCTTGTTATTTTCAAATATTCCTGGACTGAAATCACTGTTTCAAGATTTTATTTGGAAATGAATACTTCAGAGCTACTTAATATTTCTATCCCTACTGCAGGTATATCCATAACAGCCCTCTCTTGTAATCCTTTAGAGTCACTTTATAAGAAATGGACCAATAGACAAGATTTTTAAAAGAAAATCAGGAAATTAGTGAACTCATTTTTTGCACATGGATTTCTGACATTAATTTTAGCCAAAATAAATATGATGGTGTTCCATAAAATGCAGCAGAAACATTTTTTAAATTATTTTTTCAGTAATATTTTCGGCATTCAGGTTTTGTCATTTTCCATTTGTGGATTTGCACTGAAGTCAGATGATATTGCAAACATTAAGGCTTATTTTAAAAGATTGCTGAAGTCATGAAAAGTAACCAGGTTCCCACTAGATATGTATAAAATATTACTTCTGTATCCTAATTAGTGTTAATTACTTTTAATAATGCAAGAACTAGAATGTACCCTTTGGGTCTGGATAAACTAAGCCTTAGTTTTTAATGTGGCTCATACATGTGTTTTGTTTCATCTAAGACAATCTGCCATAACATAGGACAAAACAAGATGTTCTAATTTTCTATAAATAAAGCTTGCTTTGGTTAAGATAGAAGCTGCCAATTGCAGAAATACACACATTGTTCATAATTTATAAACAATAAACACTTCTTTTGGCAGGCTGCCATGCAGTTCCTTTCTGCTCAAGGTCTAAACTGTGAATGAGAAATGATGTGAAAGTTACAAATGGAATGTCTGAGGGACCTGGCAGAGTTTGAAGTGATATTGGTGCCAATCCAAATCCGTGCTAGACTCCGTTAGGATAGGCCAGTTCAAAGTTGTAATACAACTTACTGGAAGTGGCTATATCAATGAAATGTCAAGTGAAATATATATAGGAGTCTAATTGCCATGTGGTAATGACAGAATATTGCTGAGGCTTTTCTCATTCCTGCCTTTCATATTGTGGGGGAGATACAGATAAGCAGTGACTTGTGCATCTGGATTTCAAATGGTTGAAACTTCAGCTAGCTTTCTGTTTATAAGGGTGATGTTGGATAAAAGGAACCTTTCTGGGGAGAAGTGTGGAGGGATTTAGGCATCAGATGAGCCATAGCTGGCAAATTGTTGGATGCTTATTGCTTTGAATGTGAAAATGGCCCTTTTGAAGCAATTTGCTTTCCATCTCCAGACTCCTCTGTCATGCCTTACTTACAGCTGTAGCTTGGGATCACCTCTAGAGCTCTTTCCTTTTTCTCCTCCTCTCCCAACCAGCACCCTGGGGATACCCTACTGAAATGGGTTCTCCGGACTGACTCATGTCACGAGAACATTGTGCTCAGGCTTTTTATGTGAGCAGTGGACTGGTTTTCTCGTGCTAGTAATCCAAACGCTTATTTCTTCCCACTTCTTCAGGGGTGGGAAGGTGATAAAAATTTAGGCTTTTCTATTTGTTTGAAATCAGTCAGATTTGGGTGGGAGAACTTTCTGTTGAAAATGTTTATACTTCTATCAAGTGGTCAGCATGTCACTGTTCTCATAGCAATCTACACTGTGAGCGCTCTGCTCTAACAGGAACCAGCACTCTCTGATTTTCCTGAGCTGGTTGGGTTTAAGCAGTCTCTAACAATTCCTTGCCTCCTCCAAGAATTTTCCTGGATACATTTCTTATAGGCCATTGCTACACTACAGGGATGTATTTGCCTGACCTGTTTTTTTGACTGCACAAAATATGTTTGTCTCATCAGAAAGCACAGATCCTGTTTAGTGAAGCTCATATATTTAGGGAATTCCTTTTCAGTGTTGCCTTTCAGTGAATTAAGAATCTGAATGTTCTTTCTGTTCATTTGCAGTTTACCATCTCTATGCAGAATCAGTGCACCTTTTAGATGCAACATCTGCTACTCTCTCACATCTGTAACTTAACCTCCTCTTCCTGTATAATTTACATGCTGAAATTGCAATTCTCCATTGATCCAAAATCAAAAATCCATTGTTTTTTGTCATTCTGCTTTTTCAGAAATGGTTTGTTACATTGACTACAGGCCTGAGCTGAAGCTCACTGAAGTCAATGGATGTCTTTCAGCTGACTCTTGACAAGCACTGGATCAAATTCTAAAATGCAACTCTTTCTACGTTAAAAAAAAAACAACAGAAAAAGTTTTTAGATCATCAGTAGATGAGTGCTGTAGGCAGAAGACCAAGTCTGTGTGTCTACATGCATTGTCCCTCAGGAATGTTCCTCTAGAACTGCAGACAGCAGTATAATAAATCAATTATCTGATTAAAACAAAAATAATTAATATGCAATTATGACAGATGTCAGGCCAATTAATATGTAAATATTCATAAACTACCTGACAAATTGCACATATGCAAGAAGAAATCTTTAAATGTGAACACCCCACTGCATTTGTTGAACATAAGGGCAGGATATTTCTAATTTGGTTGGGGAAAATAGCAACATGTATTTCAAAATAATTTTGTTTTCTTTTATCAAATACACATTCCCAAGAGTGAACAATGAGCTGTGATGCGTATAAACAAATAAAGTCTTTATGTGTCTCAGCATTCCAGAACTTAAAATGTTTACTAAAAATTGGCAGAACTAATAAAAATCCAAGAGTCATTCAAGCTATGATAACATTAAAAAAAAATGTATACTTGTTCAGTTAAGAAGCTGCAGTTCTTCACCAAGCTATCAGGTTTAACTAATTGATGACTCATTACTTATTAATTTGGGTTAATTGGTATATCCCCATCAATCATTAATTTTTTCATTCATTGATCACTTTGTCAATTCAACGTCTGTTAACCACCCTAAACCAGATTTACATATTAGCTACTTTTAAGGTAACCTACACAAAGTAATTTATTTTCTGGGTTAATTATTAGTTCATTCTCTTGGTAATTATTCACTGGTTTAATTATTTTTTTACCTTGCATTCATTATCTAGTCTTCAGTTAATAATTGTATAAACTATTTTCTCTGTTAATTTTTAGCTAGACATCCCTTATTAACCATTAAATAACCCCATCACTACCATATATGTTCCCAGCTTCAGTTTACCTATGTATGGATCTCATCACCACGTGGCAGTAAATTATCCCTGCATTTGACAACTGTGTTAAATTTAACAGGCCAGTGTCTGAGCTGGAGTAAATTATGTCTTTTACTAATGCCCATCCTGCTATCAGAATGAAAGTGCTACTCATGAATGGCTCATATTCAGTTTTTAAACAAAACAGGGATGTAGTCATTTCTATGACTCTTCTTCCTTTATTTTTTGAGGTGTCAGAGACTGAAAGTTTCCCCCAGTTTTGTCATAGTTGCAAAGGAGAATTCAGACCTGTGGCTATTAAGTTCAAAATGAGGATTTTTTTTAGTCAGAGATAACTTACTTAAGAATATGTGGCAAGGCAGATGGATAGGAGCAACATGGTGAAATCTCCAGGGCAAAAGAGTGTAAGGACAATTCTTCTGTCACGAGTTTTTTTTTCAATATAGGAGAAGGGTAACTCTCATGGCTAATTAAATCCACTTTTCTCCTAATTTAACAAATTTCATGATTGCATGGCTGGAGACCCATCCTGCTTTGTGACATAGCTAGTGACAATTTCTTCATCTGCACACCATGGATCTTGCATAAACAGATATAACTCGAATTGGATACAGTTCCTATATTAAAACATTTCACTAGGAACAGAATCTTCTCTAAGAGAGTAGCTATCAAAATAGAGTTTTTACATTGCAGTAGATATGGGCCATACCAAAAAGTAGTACAAGTGCCCATGGAGAGAAGGTAAATGCTTGATCCCTGTAAGGTACCTGCTCTTCTGAAGCAATCCGTTTGATTGGTGCAATATGAAATGCTTTGCTATTTTTAAATGGCTCTATTTTTTCTTTAATAATTTTCCACTCCACAACTGCTTCCCCCACGTTATCTTCAAATTTCTTGTAGAAAAGAAGGTTGCCATTAAATTTTCTCTGTGGGGATGGATGACTTCTTCAAGGTGACATTGCAGAGTCATTGGGGTTTCAAAACACTGGTAGTTATATGGAAGTTACAAATCTTTTGTATTTTTTTTAACCAAGATAATATGGTTCAAATGGGGTAAACATGAAATAAGAAGAAAAAGACTAAGATGCTTGGAGAGCTGGTGGCTGGTGTGAGAACTCAGAATGCAGCAGAAAATAAATGGAAGCCTTTTATATGTTAAATCAATTGCTTGAAAAGTTATTCCTTTAAATTTGTTTATTTTATTTGTAAATTTTATTTTTGTCTCTACTGAATTTTCATGGAAAATATAAGAACTCCTATTGTGGGCAATTTAATCTATTTTTACATATATTTAAATAAATAGTAAAAATAGAAAAATAAAAGTGCATTTATATACATTAGAGACAGATGCATTTTCTTTTCCTCCACAGAATTAAACTCAGAAATGTCTCCATAGTGTTTATACCTATTTTGATATCAAAATCAATTACTGTAACATTTTTTAAAAACTATTTTTGACCACAGGTTTCTTTGAGGAAGTAGAGTAGGATCATGATGTTTGTGTCATGATGGATGTTGAGAGAAGAATACCTTCTTAAAGTTTCATTCTTTTAATTAAATTAGGCATAATAAGTTTTTAGACCTTTCAGTGATTGGCTTTGCAAAGCAGTGATTTCATTCCTTGGTTCTGGTTTACATTAGTATCTACATCATGATGATTTCATCCTCTGTCATAATACTTACTCTAGTAAGGAATGCCCTGTGTCAGTCAGTGATATCACAGCAGGAAAAAGAAATGAAAAGGTAGGTGTCAGATATAACACATCTGAGTTAGCAAAAAAGCAAAGGAAACACCAGGTATGTAAAATCATTTTCTAGAAAAGCAAGCTAATTTGTTAAAAGTTAAGCACACTCCAAGTTAGAGGAGTTGTTTTATTAGTATCAGTTTGCTGATCTTCTGTGCATAGAGACCAAAAATCTTTTCTTGATATGCAAGACTGAATCCTGGTCTTTGACTGAGAATTAGTGAGAGGCAGTAATTTGTGTAGCAAAGAGCTGGCAGGAGACAGCAATTTCCCTGCTCTTATATTTTCTGTATGAGAGTTCAGAATGGGTGTCTGGGTAAAAGAGAAAGGGAATTGTTAGCAGTTCTCAGCTCAGAAATTAATTAAGCTGTTTGGTTAAATAACTGGGACTGCTTGCTTCAGTTTAGTTAAACAAGATTATTATTTATTAATTAATGATTAATTTATTTGCTTTTGGTTGTTAAAGCCTATTCCTAAATTATTCAAGGAAAGTTTTCCAAAAGAGCCTAAGTGACTGAGCACAAAGTAGTCCTGCATAACCTAAATACTTCAGAAAAAACTTGTGTGACTTTTATTACTTCTAAAGCACCATGTTGCAGTGTATTAAGATGCTGGATGTTATATATAGGAATTTGATAGTCTTATCTGGCGCTGGTCTTTCGTTTCTTAACATCTGGCTAATCTAAATGTGAAGCATGGTATATACCTTCAGCTGCAGCAGCAGTCCCACCCCATCATCTGGGTGTTTGTTACACAGATCTTTGAAATGTTCAGGAGGGAAATAACTAAATGCTTCATGCTAATGATGACTTCACCTCAGTGTCAGAGATATCTCTCAGCAGTAAAGAAAATCAGCTTCAAAACTTTGCATGTGATTAAGTGCAGATCTAATGACTATGCAAGAAATTACTTTCATGGGCTTAAAGACATTTCTTTTTGAAGGTAAAACAAACCATGAAATTAGGTGATAACAAGGTTGAGATTTATACATTTAATCCCTTCTAGGTGAATCTCTGGATGAATTACAGTCAGAGGAAACTGTATAAAATAGCCAATATAACTAGCAAAATATTTAAAAAGAAAAAAAAGGAGCTAGCATATAAGGGGGGAGGGGGGAACCCTCCTAAACAAGTTAGAAACTAATGAAATTACTTAAGAAATACAACCTTTGGTTATGAAGATAAATCCATAAACAGCCCTATGGGCAAAAGAAGCTAATTAAAGATTTTTGTAAAAGGAAATAAAAACTGTGAAGTGAATAAACAGATGAAAATCCAAAGAGAGAGGTGAATTCCATAGTAGCCAAATGCATCAAAGAGCAAACTAGAATCAGGTAGTTAAAACTAAAATAGTTTCTCATGTAGAAAGCCAATACTTTGTTGCAATCATTCTCCTGCTATTTGCAAGCTGTCTGAAATCAGGTCCTTCAACCTTTTACCATGCAAATGTTTTAAAACAGTGTTTTGATTTTCTAGTGAACCCAGTTCTTCTTAAACAAACCCTTGTTTCAGTTTTTTGTGACAGATTTTTGTATTTCAGGACCAGCTTGCTGTACCTACTGTTCTTTTACACTCCAATGTATCTGCCAGTATTTCCATACCTTTCCTCTGGTAATGAATATCCCCACTCCATCCTAAAATGTCATGCTTGGTGCTACACTTTAGCATTTTTAACCAAACAAATCTCATCACAACTTTGATATCATAGACTATTTTATTCTTCCATCTTTCCAGATTCTTGTCTCTTAAATGATCTCAGATGTGAACCAGTTTTCTCAATACGTATTACAAAATACAGCCTTAATTGTTGGTCTTGCTCTCCCAGCAAGAGATGCACAAAATGGCTTTTGAGTATTGTCACAGGTAAGGACTGTATGTAAAATGAAGAAATTGGCCTATTTACATTTGTGTTATTCATACCTTTTTAAATGATATTTGGTTTTGTTATCAGGTTTCTCTGGTGTGCTATTTCACTAGATTACGGAATCCTAATTATGGAATTTTAACCATCTACAGTTAAAATATCTAGTCATATATTCAGGTCTTCATTTTATCCTTATCTACAAGGCTTTATATGTAGGTTAGGAACCAATATTTTGTTAATCTCAGCATTTATTCCTTCCTTTAATAGGGGGCAAAAGAAATATCATATCACCCTAATCAAATAGTTTCTGGGGCTACAATATGCTAAGAGTTTAGTACTGAGCATTGTTTCAGTAGTAATACAGAACTTCCATTATTGCAGATTATTGCATATTGCAGAATGCTCTTCATGAAAATTAAGATATTCACATACATATTATGAGTGCTTGATTTCTCATACGAAAACATAACTTACATGATATTTGTCTCTAAAAATAGTAGAGATTATAAAAATTATAAAAATAATTCTGCACTGAAATCCTTCTCATATTGTTTTACTTTGCAGGAACAACAAGAGAAATACTATTTACTTCCTTACAAAGGAAGTTTATAGGAATAATAAAAAATATTATAAATTACTGTATATATTATTAATGCATATTATATGTCGATTTCTCTTGACTATGCATTGAAGTATGCTTTACTTTTCTTCATATTTGGTTTGTCTAAATAGTTACAGCTACAACTGAATAAAGAACACCAAATTTGGAGTCGTGTACCTGATGACATTTCCTTGGTGATTAGCTGCACCTGGAACAGAGGACTTCTGTGAAACTGAGTAAATACAGCTGTTTTTAGCATGTCTGAAAGTGTTCAGTTTGAAAATGTATCACTTGAGAAGAGTAAGGGAGGCAGGGATCAATTAAACTAGGAAGATTTTATATATCAAGTCATGGTCAGATAGATAAAACAAAATGCCTGACACCAGCAACTAGACATGAAAGCCTGAAAGAAAAGCCTTTGCAAATGATTATTCTGATTGAAACTTTCTATAAGGACCAAAGCGAAGAAAAAATATATCTTTGTATTAAGTGGACTTATTTTGTTAATTAGGTCATTATTTACCTTTCTTTTTGGGTGTATCTGAAAAAAACTGATTAGAAAAATTCTATTGACGATTCTTTGAAGATTTTTTAAATGGTACAAGTCCAAACTAAATATAGAGATTGGCCTACAATAAGGCTGTATTCTGTATTTATTAAAGACTGCTAACACTACAGTTTGTTAGCATGACATCCAGAAGTAAAAGAGCAAATACCTTCTCTTTTGGCCTGCAAGTCTGAGAGACAGCATTGAGCCAAGAGATGCTGCTCATTAATCCAGTTGTAAGTGGGTATCTAATCTTTTGCCCTTACGAGTTCAAGGCAGACAGATATTATGCACTCTTTCTACCCCATTCCTTCATGCATCTTTGTGTTCAGTGACCAATATTTTTTCTAATAAATCCAAGCATTACATAGAAAATAGCTGAGTAGCATGATTTTATATAAATTTCCCTCAATTTTTTTTTGGTAAAAAACCTGATTCATTGAAATTAAAATATGTTTTCATTTCATTTTTTTGTAAGGTAGATTTGCTACCTTAAAGAAGTGGCAGTTTTCTAGATGCAGCTTAAAAATAACCAAACTAAAACTGTCCTTGATTTTAATTTCCCTTTCAATATAGAAAACTGTGAATGATTTTATTAATGTTAAAGGATTTGAAAAAATATAAAGTGGAGTTATATTTTTAAATATTTTTCTTACATACTTTACTCCAACCTTTTTTCCCCCTTTTTTAGGGAAAAATAATTTGTCTAACCTGAAACAGATTGTTTTGTCTGTATGGGAGCTTCTGTAGATTTGATTAACACTACACTGTCTAGTCTTTGGGGTCAGGGCAGATTGTATTAGAAGCATGACAAGTAGTTAATGAATTTGCATTGACTAATCCATACAAAGCTAAAGATTTTTCTGTCAAGATTAATGTCCAGAAAGAGTCGGACACACTATTTGATACATTATCTTACACTGAATCATACTGTTATTGGACATAAGATTAAGGAACTAAGTTATTTTGTCTTATTCCATAGCTATACAACTGGGTTTTGCTATGACACTGATGTATAGTCATTGCTTTAAGAATTCATTTAATCACCAGTAATGTCCTGCCGTAATTCCTCTGTATATGGCGTGTGTGCTGGCAGCAACAGGATAAGTGCTGAGCCTTGCAAACATTCCAAGAGTTCCTGCTGTGTAGACATTCCAAATGCAATATGGACCCAGAGATGCTTGGTTCTAATTTTGATTTTATACCTTGAGTTTGAACTAAAGTGTCCAAAGACCTGGTGATGAAATACATTAAGCTTTCAGATGCTGTCTAGATGTAATGTAATCAAAAGACTTGCTGTTCCTTAAAATTGTAGTGGCCAAACTGAAATGAATATTCAGTGACTCTGGGAAATCTCAAGAGGTAGAATTTGGTGAAAAGAATTACTGGAATGTTTTTTTCCAGAGAAACTAGGCATGCTATTGTCAAAATGGTGAGAATAGATAGGGGAAACTCTGGGTCTTGAAGGAGGGAAAAGGATTAAGAAAGATGTCTTATCAAATTTTGAATAAAATTCCAGAATCTATGGAGAATAAACCTTCTCATAAGGGGTGTCCATTTAAATAGAAATTACAGTCCACAATAATAGCAATGAATGCAAGAAGAGAGCACCAAGAGGGGAGAAATACAACAAGATATTGTCCTTATACTTTTTTTTTAAAGGTGACCATTTTGCTTGGGACTAAACCATATAAAAGTTTGTTTAAATAAAAAAGTCTTGCAAATTCTTAGTTGACAACTTCAGTAGATTCAGTTGTCTGTATTATATCTAGGAATGTCTATGTAAACAAAGCCAAATTCCCAAACAATAAACCATAATTATTACCGTGTTAAAATTAAATATCAAGGTAGAACATGTTTCTTAGCAAGGAAAGGGGTGACTTAGTTTTGTTTTGGTTTGGGGTTTTTTTGTTGTTGTTTGTTAGATATAGGAAATAATAGTTTGTTCATTCTTTAAGAATGTTTATTGAGGAAGAACATGAATTTTATTGATTTTGAGATATCTTAATATCTCAAATGAAGGCACTGTGTTTATGGTAGTTTTAATGAAAAAGTTTCTCAGTAAATGGTCCAAAGGAAAAGCATGTTAGGATTTACTAGGGAAAGACTAGAAAGCAAACTGAATAATTTTAGTGCTGCTGTAGAAATCCCACTTATACCTGCATTCCTAGCTCTGGGTGCAATACTAATTTTTTCAATTTAAAAAACAATGAAGTTGAAATTAGGGAACCTGCAGGAAAAAAAAAGAAACAGGGTCAACATGGATGATGTAAAGGATGGAACCATTTCCATGTGAGCTGAAAATTCACCAAGTGGGAGTTTGCAATAAGTTTGTAATGAGAGAAATTGAAAGATGCGCAGAGAGAAGAATGTAAAGAAAGTTTGAGTTGTTCCAGACATAGAAAGATGAGTAATTATTCACTCTCCCTACCAATTTTGAACTAAAATTGCATCAAGTGAAAGTAATGGGTAAACAATATTTGTTTCCATTCACAAACAGAATAAAGCAGATTTAAGCTGTTAAACTTCTTTGCCATAGGCCACTGTGACTGCTTACACTATATATGTTTTTTAAAAACTTCCTGATAGCAAGAAATAAAATCTCTTGAAATTCTATGAAGTCCAAAGATGATGCCTCTGGATCAGGGGTTTGTTGAAGGCTGTATGAGTGTAACGGGAAGATGTTCATGTTCTGTGCAGTATTTGGTGAGAACTGCTAGTAGACATCTAAAAAAGTAATTTAAAATATTATGAAAAGATATCTGTAATGAAGTCATCTTGTTTTGTTTTGTTTTCCCTTTTAGGAAATGGCTCCATCTTTTATTTCAGATAGTGAAGTTGCTCTTTGGGAAATGTTTTGTTGTCTGATGCCCAAGTCTAGTTTACTGCATATATGAATTCATTGCACAGGAAATGCTTAACAGCATCTAAAAAGCTTCAGTGGGCTCTCCATGCTGCTTAAAAGTATCCAGAAGAATAATATGAAAATATAAAGGTTAAAAATTAGTTCATGAAAAATATTGGCCTATAAGATAAGTGCTATGGAAGGATGTAAATTAATATTTAGGGCACATACTTCAAAAATGGAGAATGCTAAATATGATTTACCTTGCTAGTAAAGCTGTTGGCTCTGTGGATTACATTCATCATTATCACTTATTATAGCCACCTCAAGATGAATGGCATAGGCTGACACCAACCATTTGGTTCCTGAGGTGAATATGATCATAGACTTCTCATAAATAGTACTCATTTATGTCTCCAGCCTTCTTGTTTTTGATCAACTCTCTGCTGTAAATATTGGTTGCCTACTTCCGTACCACATGGTACATCACAGTGCTTTTAAGTATTGTATTTAAGTGCTTTCACAGCTGCTGCAGCTTTTATACCTGCGTACAGATCTCTATAACTTGGATAAATCAAATGGTAACTATGTCTTCAGAGTGAACTTCACTGCCTCCATCACTCAAGAGTGTCCTCAGACTCTATTATGCGTGTGTGCTCCTCAGTTTCTCAGTGCAGTTCATCCACTCCAAACACTGTCTCTCTTTATATTGTCTAAATCTTAGTGTTGGGTTGGGTTTTTTTTTATTTTGTTTTGCTCAATTTTGTGTTTAGTTTGTGAAATCACTGTTTATGAACCTCTTTCTTCCTCTGCTGTAGTATTGCTGTTTAGCCCCACAGACTGCCCACACAGGGGTGGATTTAAAATTCTTATTTTAGCTAATTTAAATGGAGTGAGGCAATGCAACACTTCTCAAAACTGGATTTGTTCTCTAGTTCCAGTCATTTCAATCAGACTCACCAGTATGAGCCCTGGCAAACTGGTAGCAGTGCAGAATGCAATCCACTGGTCAGTAAATAAAACTTCTCGTTAATAAGTCTTGTGGCTTTGCAGGTTGCTTTGTCATTAGAAAAAGCACCCTAGTTAAGAAGCCAGTGTGGTGCTGAAACAGATGACATCAGAGCTTGGAGAATCTGCTAGGAACTCTTTCAGCAATTATCTAGACAAAGCTACAGCTGATCATTTGCAATGGTCTGCTTTGCAAAGAGGAATGGGCAGTCCTTACCATGGAAACTGGGGCACTCATCAACACAAAAATATTAGAAACATCCCTAATATCTTTCTTTGTTGCATCCCCTTACTAGTTTCATGCTGTGTCAGATTAGCATTACAGAGGTTTAGGTCTGTTGTACGATGGAGGAAACCACAAACTTGTCATAACATGTAAGGAGGCTCAGAATGGTTCAGGTTCATCTGAGTAAATCTGTGTTTCAGAGTCCTCGCCACGCTGGGTGCTTGCACAGCAACCTCTGGGGTGCTGTGCACTGGTGGGCCTTTAAAAGGTAGTGCACTTGTTTTCTCTTTTCAAGCATATATCAAATAGATATTCTCATTTTTTAAAGTTAGGAATGAATAACTGATGCTGTATTGATTGGTGTAATACTGATCTCTTAAAACATTAAAAGCATTAAGTGTCTGTGCTCCTGTGGAAGTGCATGCATGCACACAGTGCATGTGTTAAATGTGCTGGAACGTTTTCTGCTGAGATTCCCAGCAGAAGAAAAGCACTAGAGCTACTGCTGCATACAAGACAGTCTGGCTAATCTCCAGAGAGCTAGAATCAGTCTCTGGGTTCAGGAAGAGCTGAATACTGTCAGACTAAATTGATTTAAGACTGTCTTAAGGTCAGAGGCAGACAATTCTGTAGTCTTTGTGAACCATTCAAGCCTATTAACAAGCAACAGTTTACACACTAAGGATTCTTGTCTTTCCTAGGGATTTATTTTGTCAATGGGTCTCCATACTTGCAGCCAATGATGAAGCAAATACATGTGGAAGCTTTCCACATTTTTGAGACTTGCTGTGAAGCTAGGTGAGGACTGCAGGGTAGGCACTACTGTTTGTTTGCATGGTCCATCGCTACTGTTCCACAGCACTGTTATTTCTCACATGAAAGAATTCTGCATTTACATGTACAGCATCTTTGCAAAGCAACCTCTGTAATATTGTGACTAAGGATTCAGAGGGAAAAAAATAAAAAGAGAGATATATCTTCATGGTATGACAAAAAGCTACTGAGGATCACATTCAAGAAATTTGCTTGATGCAAATGGGGATGGTGAAGGAATTTTGTTTTTTAAATGAATTATGGGTTGTCAGACTGTTTTCATAGTTCAGTGAAGATCTTATTTTGCAACTAAATAACATTGTCAGTACTAGTTCATTAATATCATCAGAATGGGCTTATTTCTGTTGGCTCAAACTCCTTTTAATTAGAAGAACTTAAAAAAAAGGTCTTGATTTTATTGTATTTCACTTTGCTTTAAAGGAGTTTCACTTACAGTAATTATTTAATGACTTGTTGAGGACCTTTAAATATACCATACATTCACTAGCTGCGGTATGCAGTCAGAGGAAATGCACACAAAGATATTGGTAGAAAATAATTATGTGGATTTGATCACTTGACAGCAAACAGTAATGAATCTAGGAAAAACTCCATTGTAGATCTTATTAGATTTTAGATATATCATGGCTTATGTTCAAGAGAGTAGAAGAGGAATTCGCAGTAGTGCTTTAAGAGGAAGTTGTTTTATTAGAAGGATGAAAAATTTTCAAGTGAATGTTTATTCATTTGCAGTTTTATTTTAGTGTCTAAAACTAGGTGGTTTTTCTGTTTTTTTCAGAGCTAAGTGATTGTGCTTGCTTGCACCTTATTTTAATTGCATGCCCTTTACTCTCCTTGCACATTGTGAAAAAATGGTGCTGCTAATCTAGGCTGAAATTCTTCTGCTGTGTACAACTTGTCGTACTTAATGTGAATGAACCAATGCAAGAGAAAGCTGTTTTAATTGTGTTCTCCTTTCCTGAGGAGATTCCAGTTCCAGAAGTGTGTCACAGTCAGAATCCCAAATGCTTAAATTCACTACCTCTTGCTTTGTGTAGAGTTTCATCATTTAGCTATAAAAATAAGATTCCATTTTCTTTTTATAAGACTTCAGTTTTTAAACTACAATTGATTTTGTAAAGATATTAATGCAAATTAATATTGTAAAGAATTGTAAAGAATTAATGCAAACCCAGAAAAAAAAGAAAATATTTATTTTCTAGTGAAAGTCTATGTTGCTGATATGTATGTAAGCATATAATTTTACATAGAAACGTGGTGAACTTCTGTCCCGGATTAGTTACTCTGGTACTGTCTGAAATGTGATTCAAAAGGGGAGTACATTTCTGCTGCTCCATTGAGGGAGTTAGCGGCTGCTTTTCATCAGTTCACACAAACTGCCAAAGCCAATGTCTGCCTTACCCTCCTCACATCTAATGCACTTTCTCTATAAACTCTGGGGATTACACCAAGCTTTTATAACTGGCAGCATGGCATTGCAAGGGATGAAGGCAAGGCGAGAAAAAAAGATATTAAAGCTTCTTGCTAGGACACCAGGACCATCGCTCATCATCAGAGCTGTCCTTGTGAAATGTTGATACTTCCAGGAGTCCTTGGAAAGTCATACTTTGCCACTAAATGGAAAACAGCAATTATGCTCTGATGGATGTTCAAGATTACAGTATTTCTTATTCCCAATTTTTACAGCTTCAAATAAATATCTCCCTTGTTTCCTGCTGTCTTGCTGCTCCCAAAGAGTGCATTCATGAGTGAAGAAGTCCTAGACATGTGGTAACTAGATAATCTCTGTAATGTCTTTTTCTACTACCATGAGAAGTCAATATTTCATTTACATTTCTTTCCTCTGAAACCCCAATCTCCTTCATGCTCTCCATTTTCTGAATTTTAGAATCAGGGTTGGTGTTTCCAGCTTATCTATTTACCTGTGAACAAACTCCTCTTTGTCATATCTTGCTGGTTTTCCTTTCAAAGTTGCTTATAATTCTAAATTGATGCATCCATTTTGTTTTGTGACTAAAACCTTATTGGAAAAATGCTACTTTCCTCATAGAGACGGATTGCTACAGCTCGTGCTACACACACACATTTTTCTGTTCCCATCCTTCGACATTTTTCTACCTCAAATTTACTGATTGCTGAAGGAAAAAAAAAGTCAAGATATAGACATTTGAATACCTTAGGTTTTCAGGCCCTGCTTATATTTTTGAGGGACTAGACTAAAATCATAGATGGATATAAGCTGTGTGTTGTAGTTATTTATTAATCCTTAGATGTGTCCTTCTTAGACCAGTATTGAGAGCTTTAAGTGAGATCTCTAAATTCTGTATTGAATGCATGAGAATTGTTGAGAATCTCATGATGGCACCTACAGCAGGTACTCCACAGAGTGGGCACACAAAGGTATATGAAATTCAAAGAAGAGGAGTGCCTGACTTACATAGAGATATGCATCTCCATTGGAAGTATGCAAATCTTCATAAAGATGCCTGTATCTCTCTATAAGGAATGTAGACTGTTAAATCCTTTCTAGGTTGTAAAGTAAGAGCATGCCAGCATGCCTTTAAAATTAAATGCATCCCAAATGGGAAGATAGAGCTTCAAACCCGCTATTTCCACCACCACAGAGCTTACTGGTTCCCTATAAGGATCTTCCAATCCTTAGTCCTTTATAGGAATTTCTGGCCTGGAGGCAGCCTCCTGGCCTGAAGGATACACCACCCATTTTGCATAAAAGAATTAGAAATGTGTTGGTGGACTCATTGAAAATGATCCTTCAGCCCTGAAGTTTCATAGCCACATAAGGCAGAAGGTGTAAGTGTTCAGTTCCAGACCTTTGCAGGAAATATCCTGTAGAGTGGGCAGGTAAAGATGTTTTCCTTGCTCATTGTTATAAAAAGTATTGAGTTGTGAAAAACTAAAACAAAACCATGGATAAAAATCTTGATGGTTCTCTTCTAATTAATCAATTTGTTGAACTATTTGATTCCCAAAGCCATAGAAATTTTGATACAACCCATAAGTGTAAAAAACCATTTTTTTTATCTCAAGGAGATCGCTTTTGTAGGTCTGCGCAGCAATCCAGCTGTCAGATTTTGGGTCATAAATATTCCACAAGTTCAGATTAATTGTCTGTGGCTGCAATGGTGGTAGTCAATAACAACTGTTTCCATTTATAAAATCATGGGATATTGAAAAAACAATAGTTACTCCATATGTGATGCTTTTCCCATTTTTTAAAAATTTTCATTACTTTTAATGGCCTCTGCAAACTTATCATAATAGACTTTTCAACAGATATCAGAGATATGTAATGACATAGGAATAGGATCTCTGTGAGAGCAGGGCATGAGTTTAAAATGTCTGTGCTTATTCAGAGCAATTCTGCACCATGCAGAACTGATTGCAGGACAACATTGGTGGGATTTGCATGCCTGAAGTGTTGCAGTAATGTAATAAGAAATGAGCATGAATTAATATGAACTCTACAAATTTCCATTAAGCAGGTGGAAAATATTTTCTTTTGGTATCTAGCAACCTTTATATCTTTTCGAAATATGGGTTTGATGGTAGTGATTTCCATTTTATTCACTAGTTTTACGCCAGTGGATTATCTCCTGGTTTATATTACTGAAAGTTAGAAGACTCATTTCTTATAAAAATAAATTTCACACACAAGTTTTCATTTTCCTGTTATTTGAATTTATTCCATGTGGTATATTGTCCTTTTCAGTAATTTTAAAATTTCTCCTTCTTTTGTCCTTGAATGTGTATTTATTGATAGATGTCTCATTTATCCAGAGATGCTGCAAAAATATCTAGAAGTCTTCTACACCTAAAAGTCTTCTACACCTTCAATTTCCTTTACCCACAAACGGTTAAAAACATAAGAAAAGAATGAGTGAGAATAAAATACTAAAAAGATACACAAATGGATCTCTGTAATGGTTTCTCAATATTTCCCAGATAATAGAGCTGTTAGACCCACATTAGATCATGCTTCCTTATTAGCAGTCACTACAATCTGTCTGCTGTCATGAGATCATGTATTGAGGGTTCTTTTAATATGTATTTTTTTAAAGTCTGTGTAGCTATCCAGGCTTCTATTTCTATTATTGCCTAGTAAGCAACATCCATTTTCTCCTTCTATTGCAGATTCCTTTTGCCTACTTTATTGACTTCATGCCTTTATCAGAATCAGCACAGCTTTTAATGTAACTAGTGAGCCTGTCATTAGGGACTTGATGGAAGCCTTCCTCAAATTGTAAATAAATTATACTTTATGTACGGCCATTATCATCTTTCTCTAGGGGTTTCAATGGCTCCAAGCTTTTGTGGTATAGACCATATCCCTTTAGGCAAGATATCCCTTCAGGATATTTCCCTTCAGGCATGATATGCTGGTTGTAGTCATTACAATATTACTTTGATTATTCTCTAAATTACCCCTCATTACTGTACATTTTCTTTTCTTTTCTCATTACAGCTGTAAACATTGTGTGTCTGTTGTGTTTTCAGTCATCCTTCCATTCAACTTCTTAATATACAGCTTCTCTCAGAGATTTTTGATGGATTAAAAAATAAAAAAAAGCCATGTTTCTAGCCATGTATGACAAGTCTAAAAATACAGGGAATTCAAAATATGGTTTCTTATTTAATTTAGTGTGATTAATTAACTAATTAGTCACAATAGCATATTAAAAGGCATCTTTATGGCTCTTTTGGGAAGTATTATGGAAAAGGTCTTGCTCTACATCCTGATTGTCAACTGACCTGGGCTCTATCAAAGCTATAATAAGAGAAGTAAATTCCAGAGGTGAAGGGCTTTTGCTAAGAATTTCCTGTCAACATCCCCTGACATTTATGTTTAGGGACTCAAGTGCTGCAGCTGACCTCAGCTGTCATGGTGGAACACAAGAGGAGAAGTAGGTTACTTAATTACAGTCATTCAAAACCTTGCCGATGCTTAACAAGTTCCCTGTTATGATTCCCATTGGGTTACATGATTTCATGGACATGAATCCTATTGTTCATTACATCACATCCTACGGGAGCATGAGAGGATTTATTATGGGGAGTAAAAGTTGTACAACAGCATCTTAAACTGACATATTCAGAAAGTTCTTATGACCTTAATGACTTCATTTTTAGTTTTATTTAACATAAGTTGTATGCCCCTGTTGGAAAACATGCCAGTTTTAAAAAAAAATTATGTAGTTTTAGTCAAAGGTTTTGTTTGCCTTTCCTCCAGGAAAAAGAATTTTAATTTTTTTTTCAGGGAATTTTTCCACCAGGTGAAGTCTGATAAGCTTGACATATCAACAGACTGGTAGTAGCCCAAAAGAGGTACCCAAAAGACAACAACCATCAGCAGAACATCAAAGGCCGTCATCAACAAATATCTACTCCAGAGATGACCCCCTGCCATGGTTGGAGACATCTGGTCCAGAAAAGGCTGATAAGGAAATCAAGGAGAGAGGACCTAATTAGTATCAGAGGCAAAGAAATGGGGGTCCAATAGGAAACCAAATACTAAGAACTATGCAACCTGGGACCAATGAACATGGCACCAATGGATTTCTATGGGTTTTGGACTGTATAAAGTTTGGGGGGAAATCTAATAAAACACACGTGTCATGGAATGATTTTCTCTGCACACCTGGGCTATGTGTGGATGAAATGGTTTCTGTGGCACATCCTGGCCAGAACAACATCCTGGCCAGAAATAAATGCCCTGACTCTAACACTAAGATGTTGTTGGAGGGTTTTTGTTTTTTCTGCAGTTTTGGTGACACCCCTAGTATACACACATAACAGATATGTTTCTGTAAGTACAAATCTGTAAAACAGAAGCAGAACTCTTGAAGATACAAAGAAATTTGAGTCTCCATTTAATAAGATCTTCATTCTGCAGTGCCTATAACAGTCAGAAGGCCATTTATGAGTGTGAAGTGTTCCTTTTATCATCCCTTTTCATAAACTTATAGGTTAAACTTCACTTCCAGCAATCTTTTCACTCACTGTTGACATGTAATGTAAATTATATTCTGTTTCTGCAGAAGACATTAACCTTGTATTTGAATTTGTGCTTTGAAGAACTCACAAAAACAGATTTATAGGTAAATTTCCTCTTCATTTCAAGGACTTCTGGTCTTCTGAAATTCATTGGAACTACCATTTTTCCATGAAGCAAAATTAATAAAATAATTGCTGTTGCACACTTACCACCCACCACCAATACTGTGCTTGACAGTGCTGAAATTACTCAGAAGCATTAGCCATACTTTAAGGAAGAAACCTAACATTGTGAAATTTCGACGTTATTGTTCTAATGCTGATAAGTCCCATTTTGTGTGTCAGAACACTTGGCTCAAAGCATTTTAATAATAACAGTTGATTATTGAGAGGATCTTTCCTTCTTATTGCATGTGAGTAAGCAGCAGTGGTGGTCATGGAAACACAGTCCAAATTAATCCAAGGTAGTACTTAGTTGTCTGAACCATTTCACCAGCTGATGGAGTTTCTCCTCTAAGCAAAACCGGAAGCTGTGGAGGATGAAGATACACCTTCATCAACATAAGAGGCTTTTATGTGTTATCCTTTTATTGTTTTGTTGATTAGTATGTAAAACCAGGATGTTAATAGGTTAAATTATGTCATACTAAGAAATTAAAAAAATAGATCAAGTATGATTTCCTACCCTCTTTTAGTGAAGAAACAAATATTTTCATTTTAACTTTAAGGTATATGCTCTTCCAGGACAAAGGCAATAAGGCCATAATCCTTTTTAAAGATAATTTTTCGAGGTTTTTATGGAAGTGGCTGCATGTAGCATTTAACAACCTTTCATTAGACACTGTGTACTTACTATGTCAGTTAGGTTGAATAGCAAGTTGGACATGCTACTTGTTGATAAAATCTATTTGCTTTATTATAGAGAATCCAGCTAAAAGAGATTATTAAATTCTTACACACACCTAGACATCTATACATGTGTTTAAATGAAATGAATGTTTAGAGACCTTGCTCTGTGACTTCAAGATAGAAACTGACATGTTTGAAATATAAGCCTAGAGCTGGGGTTTCTGAAGCAATAATATACTCAGAATGATTGAGAACTGGCCAAATCACAAATCTCAGAAAGCTGTGCTCAGTTTTACAGGCTCTGCCTGGAGGCCTGTCATGAGTGGTGTTCCCCAAGGTTCAATACTGGGTTCGGTGGTGTTTAACCTATTCAGTAATGACTTGGATGAAAGGACAGAGAGAGGCATCCTCAGTGAGTTCACTGACAGCACAAAGCTGGGAGGAGTGGTGAGTACCCCAGAGGGCTGTGCAGCCCCTCAGAAGGACCTCAAAAGGATGGACAAACGGGAAGAGAACCATGAACTCTGGGATGGCCCTGCTTGGGCAGGGAGGTGGGACCAGATTCACCCACTCTGGTCCCTTCCGACCTGGCCCATTCTGTGATTCTGTGATCCAATGACTTCTGCTAAGAGTATTTAAACATTCAAAGTAAATTCAAGATTTTAAAGAAAGCATCTGCAAATAACCTCAAATTCTGCCTTCAAAATAAAGTACATTGTTTTACACTGAACAACTAATTCTAGATTTACCCAACAAAAGTCTGAGGCTCTAGTCTCCAGGACCTTTATTTGTGTTAAGATGAGCTATTACCCTTAAAGTGTCTGTTGTGGCTTTGTAGGAATTATGTACTGCAGATTTTTTTGTAATAATTTTTAATATTTTAAATAGCAGCAATGCTTTAGCAAGAGCTTTAAGCAGGTGTATGTAAAGCATCATGCCAAGGGATACACTGCTCACAAAGCTCTTCCCCAACAGGCATTCTTTAGAACTTCCTTTGTTTTTGGTTTTTGTTTGATGTATGAGGGGATAGTTTAGCAATAATTGCAACCTTTATCTATACACAAATGTCAGAAAATCTATATATCTTTTCTCACTAATTCTTCTAGTTGGTGATGGCACCGTTTAAATTAAAATTAAAATTAAATCTCATGATAGAGACAGTAATTGTCATCACTGATGATTATGAACTACCTGCCTAACAATCAGGAGGAAATGACTCAATTTTGATGTTATCTATGCTTGTTAGAAACCTGAAAGAAATGCCTTTTCCTAATTGTGTTTCAAGATCTGTATAGTATCACAAATAAAAGTTTCTGTCTTCTAGGAGCTAATGCTTAATGGGAAAATACCACTTAATTTTAAGAAAATCAGCTTTCTTTTTTCAGTTGTTTCAGGAATTTTTCTCTTTTAGAATGGTCTACCATCACATCAGCTTTAATTTGCAGGTAGAAATAGATCATTTTACCTCATTATTTTTTGGCTAACTTGAAATGGAGTTTCAATCATCATATAAAATGAGAGAGCTCTTAGTCACATTTCAGAATTAATGTATAAAATCCTTTCTTTCTCCAATGTTCTTTCTCATGTGTGCATGTACTGTCAGATTAGAAGTAATTCAAGATTAGTGAAACATGGTCAGCTTGATTAACAACCAACAATTAAACCATTCCCCTGTGGAAGACCTTAGCGCTTTTTAATTCTTGCTGTTGGGTTGTGTAGATCTAGTACCTATTACCCTGGTTGCCACTGGGGACAAAGGGAACAGTGTTAGCTGTACTTTGTCAAACTCCAGCAGAGCATGCTGGGACACCACGGGCATGGTATAGTAAATGTCTATGGCTCTATACAGAGAATCTTCTATACAAAGCATCAAAATAATAATATATGGTTATCTATATCACTGGAAATTCCATGCTATGGACTTAATTTTTTGCTCTAATAGCAGATTTTTACTTTGTCTGAAGGCAAACTGCAGAGGCTTGCTGGCATGTATGTGCTTTACGTAAAACTGAACTCTGATGTGAACCTTTTGTGCAATATAAATTAACCAAGGTAAGAGTGCAGTTGTCAGCTGGAGTGGAGAAATACACAATATAAAAACTAATATTGAAAGAACTAAAGTAAGCATTGCACATGTGACTACATATGATACACCAGTAATAAATTGTTTAGAGCCCAGAGCGACAACTTCAAGAGGAAGTCTAAACTTTTATATTTCCTGTCTAAGGCTTGCTCTCACTGCAAATGCTGGTGGGAATTCACTCTTAAAAGCTTGTCTTTTGCTATTTGAGATTGTGTGAGTGAGCCACTGTTTTAAAATTGTCACTGCCTTTTGAACAAAACCAGAATCAAGCTCTGAAATATTTAAATGTATTCTATATTTCCTAACTTGTGCAGTTACAGTTCAAAGCCTGCTAGATTGGAGACACAGTGATAAAAGTCTCTGTTGCATGCAGCATGGCCATCAGTGTGGCAGCACTGCAAACCTTCCCTGTCTGATCTGTCAACCTCTGGAAGGCATGATACTCAGCAGCTGATAAAGCGCTTTATGCTGAAACCAAAATTATGGGTTCTAATGAACCTCAGAAACGCTGCTGTCTTTGAAATGTGACTCCCTGTCCAGTGAGAATTGGGCTGTTTTCACAGTATTGAGCAGCCACTGGATGATAATGACCTTCAATAGCTACAGCTTGGGGCTAGATTTGAGTTTGCTACTAAGAGGTGAAAAGCTTTCAAACTCAGTACCAGTCCCTTGAGCTATTTAGTCCTTCCAATGACTTATGTCTTGGTAAACATAAATCCCCTTTGTCCTCATCATGCTTGTTGCTCTGCAGCAGGTTTTCTACAGGCTTTGTATCATATTTTTACTGTAGAATTTTCTGTAGATTTGAACCCTATTCACATCATCTGATGTATGATCTTGAAATGATGTTTTATTTCAAAGTCCAGCAACATCAATTAACTGTGGCTTTGCTGGGTTTTGAGGCTTCAGTGAAGAGATTTTGGGCAGCTGCACATTTCTTTGTCCTTTTCCTTGGTGCAATCTGAAACTCAAGCTCACTGATGTGCTACATATTTCTCAGAAACCTCATGGGTTGAAGTCAAATCAACTTCATTCCTGATGTTGTGGGTAAAAGTACATCTTTAAGGAAATATGTAAATGAGGGGAATAAAGAAAGATAATCTCTCAGTTTTACTAGCAACTCAGATTTTCTCTTTAACAGAGATAAAACATTCTGCCCAGGATTCTTGTTTCCTCCTCGTCACTTCTGTTTTCCTCTTGATTGAGTAGGTCAGTAATGTAAACTGATAAACTGCTGAGAAACATGATGTGGACATGAGGACTTTCATCAAGCTTATCATTTTAGAATGGCCTCAGGTGAAGAACATGTATACCTACATGCTTGTACATGTTTGCTTTATACTGAATATTAGTTAAATATTTCCACGATGGATATAAAACAATAAGGTACATACGGCAGCCCTGCATTTTGGGGAACATACTGTGGCACAAGGAATTCACACTAAAAGCTACAGCTCTAAAGCCTTTTTTAAAGTAGTGTTCTTGACTATATCCTTTCCTTACCTGGAGTAGCACACACATGTGTAGTTTTTTCCCCTTAAATATTTCATTTGAAAATTTCTTTCTGTAGTGTTTTTCTTTTTTTTTTTTTAAACCACTGGCTGATTATTACTGTTTGTCTTGTCCCTGCACATTTATTCACTCAAAATAGTGTCCTCTTACAAACAGATTAATTCAAATCCATTCAAATATAGTTTGGCTTGGAATATATGTTTACAATGTAATTGATTGTAAAGACCCTAGTAGACTGCAAGCTTTACCAAACTAAGAATATAAAGCATAAAACCTTGTGTGCCTTTGTTGTTGTACTTTAATTCTGTTAATCGCCCTAGGTAAAGATTAGCTGCTGTTGTCAATTTAATTCAGCTTCAAACAAAGCAACAAGGTCACTTCTTTTTTTTTCTTTTTTTTTTTTTAAGCAAACAGGATTGAGTTGTCATGTAGTTCTAATAGGCAGCACAGGGAATCATTAGTCCACCTCAGCTCCCTGACTGATGGGCATTTCACTTCAGTCACCTGACTGAGCACTAGTGGCCCAGTACTATTGACACCGTGTCAGAGCTGAGAGAAGATGCCTTAATCGGCTCAGACACTCTCTGCATTGATTTGACAAGTTGCTGTAATGACCTTCTTGTTTTTCTGAAGGATTACTGTTTACCCAGGGAGGTGCTGCTGAACACATGTGCTGCATTGTCATGGAAACTATGATTGTTGCATCTTGATCCCATTAATGCTGTGGTGTGTGACACTGATATGAGACACTGAATATTTCAATGAAGCACATTCCACCTCAATAATATTAATCACTGATATGTCATTAGACTTACAAAATTTACAAGTAATTCTGTGTAGCTTGGCAAGCAGCAACAGAAGGGCTGTGGCTGCTTAGGGCACTTTCCTGCCTTGATTTGATATTTTATGGCCCAGGTAGCTTCTTTACTTTGAAGGAAGAAAGTGCCACTGTTTATTTTGTTTGTTTTCTTTTCTAATGTTTGCTCTTTGAGTTAGGTAGCTTGCCAGTAATTTGGGATGATTCTGGTTCAAGAAAGAGATAAGAAAACCAAAATGGAGAAAAAACCCCCTCATACTTGAAACATATATATACGTAAGCAAAAATACTATTTTGGAGAGAAGAGGGTTAGGTGATATATGGAACATTTTCTTCATCATGTTGAAAGTGTAGCAGCCTGTAGCTAATATTTTTCCCTCTCTCCTTGTAGCTTTAGGGTAATGGCAAGTAGAAGACATATCTCACAGCTCGCGATTCTAAATTCTCACTTGTTCAGTGCAAGCATATTTTTCTCAGCCATTTCCTTCTTGTGTTTGGTATATTGAGTGTGTGATCTTTACTGTCTCTAGAAATTAGTTTCTTAGTACACCACATTGGGATGAAACAAGCATGGTTCCAGCAGTGATTTAGGCAAAAAAAGAGTGAAAATGAGCCACTGATATGAAGGAAATAATTCCTGCAGGTTAGAAGACACAAAAGCTGTTTCCTCGGGAAAGGTAGTATAGCAGGCTCTCTTGCAGACTAGGTTTAATGATTAAGCTGCAACAGAAGTGGTTATTCTGACAAATTTGAGCAATTTCCTGTACATTGATTTTTGATGAGAAGAAAAGAAAATCTTCCAAGTTTTTTTTGTGAAGAATCATCTTTCATACGCAGCTTAGTAATTGGGAAATATTGTTTGAAAACATGTCAATACAGGCTGAGCTCTTATCTAGGGGCCATGGGCTGCAAATGAAAGAATGGTGCTATAGAAGTAGCACTTTACAAAAAGGGGGTTTCATTTGAAAATTAAGAATTATTTCTATTTTACTCTTCACTTTTCATCTTAAGTGTTGCAAGGCTACCCAGGCCTAGGACTTATTATATCATAAGAAATCTGACTGAAGAAGATGTTGAAATCAGTGCTTAGCTGCAGTAACAGACCATTTCTCTCCATTCAATCCAATACACAATCATCCAGTCATCAGCTAATAGTTTAGGTTATTGACAGAAGTGGCTTATTGACTTCCTTGTTTAACCTAATAAATTATGAAATGCCTTTCACAGTATTTGAGGAAGTACTGAGTAATATTTCCTGCATGTTGCAATCAGTTTCTATCTGCGAACAGAGTCATTAATATTTCTGCTTTGATTCTAAGTTATCTGAGGCATTGTCAGTGTGTCTTAGCACTTCATCCACAGTATAGCATACTGAATGCTCTTTGTGCCATTTGCCTTGGAGAGACATGCAAAAATGACAGTGTTTGAAGGATTTATATCTCAGAACACAAACTAGGAAGATTTTCCAGTAACATTCTAGAACAACAGTTGCAACCATCTAAGGTTTTTCCCATTGATTAATTCTTTAACATGCTCTACTATGGTCGAAGATGATTATGGTTATGATTACCCTTCCCTTTCAATGGTGACAAATGAATGTTTCACAAATGTAGAATGTCCCATATTCTTTTGAGAAGAGGTATTCTTGAGAGGAAGAATACATGTCTATTTGCATTTATAGTTATTTCTTGTTGGCCTCTGGGGTCATTCCTAACATAGGAAATGTTCATTTCATTTAGGAAAATTTTTTTGGTTTGCAATATGCTCTTTACTTGAGGCAGATTAAGTTTATGTAATGAATTCCGGCTCAGAAAATATTTGTCAGATTCACATTCTGAGCTTTTTATTTGCTTGGAACTTCCTAGTCCTCTGTTGTCACAATGTAAAGTCTGGATAGCTTCCTTATTCAATTGTGTAATTTCTATTCTTCATATAATCTTGCTGTTATTACAGTTTAAAATGATAGAAAAAAAACCCTGTTGAAGCATTTGATATTGTTAGTTACAAAGTGTGAATTTTAAGGTTAGGCCAAAAAAAGATAACTTGACTCTACATGCAAAGACAAACTGCAAGTACACCTGCTGCTGCCTTGAATCTGAATGCGTCTGGAAAACAATAAGATGATTTTTCCTACAGTCAAGCTGTGAACTTGTCCTCACTGAACACGAATTGCAAGTCTGTCTTCACTGAACATTTTTGAGGCATGAGTCAGCTCTAGTGTTGATTTTGTATTTTGCTTTCCAGGGCTCAGCATTTCATATCTCAGATCTACCTTAGAATAGTCTTAGGCAACTGTTGTTATGCCATGTATTCATGGGGCAGTTCCATCTCCCCAGGGGCCTTTTTAAAGCGTGATCAGGCATAAGGTGTGCCAGGTTTTGTGCCATTATAAAAATTGTGAGAATGAAAAATAGGCCACTAGATACTAAGGCATTTCTCTTTGTGATGACACGTATTAGACCATATCTGCAGTCAGACTGTTGGAGGTTGGGTTCATGCAATTAAAACAACATTGGACAAAGAATTTTTAAAGTTATTAATAAGCTTTTACTGGAATGGCAGTGAACAACTTATTGTAATTTCAGTGGGTTTTTGAGGTCTTTATTTTTGTTTGCAATATGTAGTTTCACAAGGCCAGAATATTCAACACAGAGAAGACAAAGAGGTTTTGCAAAATAAATCCCTCTTGTTGTATGCCCAGACTTGCATTAACTGGGATGAGAAGTCGCACTTTGAGCAACTGCTTGCTGCTGGCCAATTGGTGTAACAATTTTTTTTTCAGGTGAGACCTCAATAGTCACACTATTTGCTGTCTCTCCTGATGGGAATATACTTTCTTGCTGAATCCAGTACAAACACATTTCCAATCATAATTTCCAATGGCTGGTCTGGTAGCAGTAAAAGATTCTTTATACCAAGATTTAAAATTTTACTAGTACTTCACCATATATGAGATTCAAAGATATGCCAGCTGTGTCTTGTGCATGAAGTATCTAATTTAATTGGTTTTGAATTTTCTTTTATGATGTTTCCTCTTGTTTCTCTTAGCAGGGCACTAAATATTCTCAAATTGAAATCTGATCATTTTTCATTTTGCTTTTTACAATTTTGTTGGTTTTCAAGTATCCTGTAGCTGTCCAACTTTTCCAAACTGAATAACTATTAATTTTTCCCAGTTTTCAATAGATGTGTGTTCCATCACACTTCTCTCTATTTCCCTTTTGTGGATCTTTTCAACCCTGTTCTATTGTACTTCTGATGAGGGAAAAACATAAGAATACTTTGCATGAGGGCATCCTATTGTGCAGCACAAAGAAGCCTCATCTCTTCCAAATATTTTTTTATGCTTTTATTATTGTAATTCTATATTAATTGTGCTTCATTTAGTAGTCACAGAAAATAAGATTATTCTCAAAGACATTTCAGTTGAAGGCAAATGGGAAAGTGTAAATCTGTTAGCAGTTAGGTAAAGATCCTGGAGGCTAAGAATGTAAACGATTATTCCTCTGAATTTTTCATTGAAAATATAACTTTTCTAGCATAACTAAGGGTAATTGGACAGTGGATTGGGTTTTTTTGGTTTTGGTTTTTTGGCTTTTTAAGGAGAGGATATAAATAATTTATTGTTTGTGGCTCTACCTGATCTGCCATAATTAACATTTCAGTGGAAAATTATTATAGGCAACCATAAAAATGGACCTAGTTCTCTCTGTGCCATTTGGAAACATCCATTATCATTGCATAATAATTCATAACAATTAAAAAAAAATTTCCTATATTGAACTTTATTTTTGTGTCTTTGCTCTTTTTTGTTCCCCAAGTTCTTTGATTCTTATAATACACTTTATATTTTCCTTTAGTTACATTTTCCCCTTATGTAGAAGGACAGCACAAGCTGTTATTTACATGTAAAAACTTATGAAGAAATTTACATCCAGCATCTGGACAGAAATTCAGCTCGTACTTTTATGACACTGCCCCTCAAGCTACGTTTAATTTGTCATCGGGGGAGTACATTGTTGTTTTTCATTTAGCAGGACACCTTATGTACTTTTTAGTTTTTCCTGCATTTGATTGTTTAAACCTAAGTTATGACCATATCAACAGGTGTCCTGAAAGTGAACAGGAGTGCACTCAGGAAACAGCAGTCAGTCAGGAATCACATGTGCTTCTCCAGCTTAAGAGATAGATAGATAGATAGATAGATAGATAGATAGATAGATAGATAGATGATGATAGATAGATTGATAGACAGATAGATAGATAGATATAGAGATTATAGAGATATGGAGATACAGAGATATAGAGATATATAGATAAATATATAGAGAGATATAGCTATAGATAAATATATATAGAGATATAGATATAGCTATATAGATATATATATATGTACTACCTTTGCTTCTTCAAGCAGGAATCCTCAAGATATTCCTGGCAGAACAACCTTCCAGGTTGTCAAGGGTATGCTGTAACTACTTTTTTAACCAAGAGTAAGTATAACTCTTGTGGCAGCATTTGTGGCTTGCCTTTCCTCTCTTGGGTCAATGTGAACAACTAAAAGGCACACCAAACTCAAGATCAAGTCTGAGGTTTGATTTATTAATTTAAATGTCTTCTTTCTACATTGACCTTTTTCTTTTGCAACTTCTCCACTCTCTTTCTGTGTTTTCTATTGAATTATCTGGGGTTTTTTCTGCTCTCTTTTAAACTCTCTTTTTGAAAATATTTTCAATACCTTTTCATATTCTAAATTTATAAAGAGAAAAGCTGTTCAGATTAACTACTTGTAGTCTTGATAGCAAATTTTTGTAGCACTTTGAATTTTTTTGTGGTGAGAGACTATGTTTGGTGGGGTTTTTTTGGCTATGTCAAGGCACTGCACAATTTAGAGAACAGATATTTCCTTAGAATTTTATGATGGGCTTGTTGCATTTTCAGGTGGGGCGTAGCAGTCTTTAAATTTTTTCTGTGTGTTCTACCACAGAGCAAAGCATAGATACACCTGTCGGCAAGGAAAGGAAAAGAGCCTTTGCTGATACTGTGTCTTGCAGTTCACCGCATTGTGTCATGGAAAATGTTATTTATTGATTGTGCTGACAGTGAGAGTAAATAGAGCTAAGTCTGTTTTACATTGCAGATGAGAATGTGTATCTCATAACTCTTAATGCACAATCTGACTTCAAATCACTTCTCCGTATCTCCTTTCCCCATATAAACCAAACAAGTTTTTCTGTTTTATTATGTGAACATGAATTAATACAGAGAGGAAATAGGAGATGTTGGTTTTATTGCATATTTTTTCGACATGCAAGTCTTCTTTGACTTCTTAGTAAAAATTAACAACTACAAATTCCATTTAATCTGTGAACCCTGTTATAGATTGCATTATTCACTCAATTGACTGTAACAGTTAAGGCGATTACCATCTGTGATCTAAATATCTGTTTATATTGGAATGCAGAAAGTATTTCATTATTAATGCCATCTTATAAATCCAACTCTCATTTAGATGACAATCGGTTCACTTTATGACAACCAGAGTGTGTTCTAATTCTTGCTGGTGTTTGATCATTGTGTGCAAGTTGCAGACTCATTTGAAATGTTTCTGAATAAGGCATGCAGGTGTGCATTAATCTTGCACTTTCCTCACTAGATCACATGTCCATGATAGATGTAAAATCATATACTAAAATATTCATGGCAAGTTTGTGTAAAGCACTCTGCAATATTGTATTTTAATCAAAAGGAAAAAAGCGTTTACTTTGAAGTAGTTGGAATAACAGCTCATGAATGTGATTTCTCAAAGCTGTGAAAAACCCATTGTAATTTGCTTAAACAATATTCAGACAAACAGTTTTCTCAAAGGTTTTTTATACATAAGGACCAACAAGTTGGTATCTAGTCTCAGTCTTGTTTCTTCTTTTAATAAATTCACAAATACATCTTCCAGGCTAGATGGATTTTATACCACAATAATTTCCATTTCTGTTCATCTGCCATGCTAAGATTTGTTTAAAAATTCAAGTAGAGTCGGTATGACTTACAGGACATTTACTGGTCTCTTTCTCCGATACCTTTGCATTGTTGTGGAAACCTAAAGAGACTGGATAACTGCATATTTCTTATAGTGACTGGAAATCTTTCTGGCTAGCAATAGGTGGAGCCAACAGTGTCATGATGCCCTACCAGTATCTTTGAAGCTCTCTGTGGTGAAAGGTGATGCAGGAAGAAAGAGGATGCACTGTGATGGGACCATCATGCTCATGTCTGAATATTCCTTTTGGAAGACAAGCATCTAATAAATGTGAGTCTGTGGAGGTCCTAGGCTGCACTGAAGTTTGATATTACTTTTTCATTACCTTCAGAAGTTTGTTTCTGCCATAAGAAATTATTTAATTCTTTATTATTCTTCCCTAAAATATTTGCCAATTGTTTCTTTTTCACAGCTCCTGTAATCGCTCATGTTTCGAAAGGTGCTGTAACTTAAAGCACTGTGTATTCTGTAGTGAGGAAACCTGCTGCCCCTTCCCCTTTAATGAACCCAGAATTATCACAAAGTCATATGAATAATGTATATAGACCAATTAAATGGAACTGCTGTATTAGTTCTCATGGGATGTATCTGGTGGAAGCAACAATCTTGTGAGCAATGGCACTGTGTTTTAACACCTGAAGCTAACCACATGTAGCTATTTGTGATGTTTTAAATCCTATTAATTTATACCTTTTGTTTTCAAGCAAACTTAATTATTGTAATTTTAAATTAAGAGTGCCTGAATTTATTTATTTGTATTCCCTAAGGCTGTAAAATACATTACACTGCTAAATTGCAATGAAGTGTAGCGAGCCTGACTAATGTTGGATTTGTTTAGGAGGTAGATGTAAAAGAGTGCAACTGAAAGCTTCTGCCTGCAAAGACATCTTGATTTGATATCTCCATTCCAATAAAAGTAATGTCTTGAAAACAACAGGCCCTCAAAGTTTTTACTGAAGCTGCTGCAGTCATGTGGGATGCGGAAAACTTTTCCTCTGTGAATATGACTCTATCACTGCCTGTGAAATGCTGGAGATGTGTAAAGCTGTGTCAGCCATGTCGCTGCAAGGGTAAAGTGAGCACAAATGCTGAGACATCCAGTTCACTGCAGCCTTGCCAACCCTGCCCCAAAAATGGTACAGAAATAAATCAGTGCTGCCATACGACCCCAGTCCTGGACAGGTAAGCCTGTTCAGCATAGCCTTACTTAACTGTGCAGATCCCCAAACTGCTAGGAACCTGTAACTGTGCTCTTCATGAGCTTAAAACTGATAATCCACAAAATCAATTTGTTCTCTCCAGAAGACATCTTGAGATGAAAAGCTGAATTTCAGCTTGCTTATAGTTATTAAACCACATATGGTGCTTTTTAGAACAGCCAATGGACAGACTAGGCCAAGGTGGGATTTTCAAAGGTGCTTAAGGCATTTAGCAGCATAACTGACACTAAAACTCTATGGGATTTACAATCTTACATGCCTCTGGCACTTGATTAAAAAACTCTAATTTCAGCAGATAGTACTCTGGACTGTTACTGGGACATAGGTTCTGCTGATACAGCTGTGACCTGCTGTTGTGGACCTGCTGTTTCAGAGCTTCTGCAACTCATCCTTTGTTAGCCTGTCTAGGCAGGCATTTCCAGTGATCTGTGGAGTTATACCATGCAATGGAATGCCCACATCTCCCTCGGTCTTCCTTGAAGAGCTCACCTTTATGAGGTACCTTTTCATAAAGTGAACACTTTGTTTTAGAATAGATTTATGATGAATGGGCCTTGATTGAGGCATCTGAATAAAACTACAGTTCAAACAAAAATGTTGCCTTTCATCAGTATTAGGAGAAGCCTGCTGGAACTGAACATTAGCAAAAGGGAATTCTGGAATCTCTCTTTTTGTAGATATTTTCTAAAACAATGGACACAAAGCAAGCTAATTTGCCAACATTTGGGTGAGTCACTGTGACACTGTCACACTTTCCAGAACAGGGAAGTTGGAATAATTCAGGTGAAGAACCATATTTATTGATTCCTTTTTCAAAAAAACCAAAAAATACTGTATTATTCAAACTTTATTCAAGTCAGTGAGTCTCTATGAAAACATCAAGCAATTAGTTTGTATAGTACATTTATGGCTTTTGTCTGGCTGAACATAAGTCAATTTTCCCTCCAATTTTCTTTACTGAAAAGGTCAACAGAAGGGGATTTGAGTTTGGTTTTCTTACATTCAAATTATATATCACATCATACAAAGGATATACAGATATCAGAAAACATATGGTTCAATGTATAAACTGTATTATTGCACTGTATATGGCTTAAGCATCACATGCTGGTATTACTTTCCATTTTTTAAATAAGTGTGTACTTTTGTTTTATGTTGACTTCCTTTTACAGTTCACTTTGTCAAAGAGTTCCAACACCACTTCAGGTCTGCCTATAGATTATTATTGATGTAACAGCTTTACCAATCAAAAACAGTTGGGTTTTTTTCCCAACAATTAACTTCTTTCAAAACTCAGAAAATATAAATACAGTATTTACATGTGATAATTAGAAAGCAAGAATATATAATGAAGCAAGAATTTTAAAATTAATAAATAGCTGAACATGAGTCTCATAGCCAGCTTAATTGATTGTTAAACTGTGGAACCACTGCAATTCGTATGTCAATCCAGACTCTTATATGGAAGTGATTTGAATCAATTGCTAATGAAATTGAGAAATTTAGAAGCAGCTTCTTGACTTTCAATTGACAGGACTCATATTTAACTCAAGAAATGTGACAGTTAATGACAACATAAAAGTACTGTGAATTATTTGCCAGATCATATGAGAATTACAGCATCAAACTATTGAAATAGCTTGTAGCTGATCAGTTTGAAAATAAACAGTCATAATGACATATTTAAGAAATCGATGATGCTCCTTAAAATATGAGAGAATCTGTCTGAAATAAAGCAAGGATATAATCTTACAAATATAACAATAACACTTCAAGAATTCTCCTATATTGCCACATACACAGATTTATTCTTACTGCTGTTAAAACTGTAATCCTTTAGAAATGCTTTATTAAATCAATTACTTTAAACTGCCAAAGTAGTTTCATGGCTAATTCTTCTTTTTTAATGTAAGTAACATTTTTACTCTTACTCACTTACTTGAATTTAAATGATTCTGCTGTTGAACTTGTTTCCTTAACTTTGCACTTCCAGCCACATTTTAATTAATTAAAACTTCATCCAGATAGAAAGAGACAGTTATTGTGTGTTAATGGAATATCAGTGGAAAGTGCAGTAATCAATAATTAATTTAATTAAGGTGTATATGAGACAATATTGCTATATAATTAACTGAAAACCACATAACACATGCATATTTAAATATTCATTAATAAGTTTGTTAGGAGTTTTAGATCATGCTGTTTTATGTATTTACATGACGTATAAAATTAAAAGCATTTGCCAGAGAGATCCTGAAATACACATTAAATGCAGTTCTGAATAATTTTGTCAGTCATGTAGCAAATTTACGCAATTGAAGCCCCACTATGAATGAGAGTGTGCCATCTTGGAGATAAAAATCTGCAGGAGATTTGTTTTAACCTCTTATAGACATGTAAAAAACCCTATGAGATGAAGTTACATGTGAGAAAACATTCTCTGTACTTGAAAAAAATGTGACTTTAGAAAAGACTATGAATAATGGAAGTATTTTTGCAATTCCACAGTTAAAGCTGGATCATTCCACTAACATGATGTTCAGACACCCTACTTATTAAGGTCTCTGTTCTGTTAATATTGATGAAGTTATCTCATTTGCTCATTGTGAATGATTTTTCATGACAATTTACCAATGAATATGCTATTTAAAGGTGCTGTTAATTTGATACATTTCCTAAACTTTTAAATTCCAAATAAATAATACTTTCATGTTTCCTCTGTGTTCAAAATCCATTATAGTTTGTGTAATTAATGATTATTGGACCAAATAGTGACTATTTTTAGCAGGGTATTTCAAATCCCTGAAGTTTTATAATTAAAAAGACAATCTCCTCCTTGGATATCCTAATCGTATTCTATCTACCAGATACTCACCACAAAAGCTTGACTTCACGAAGGACTTTTAAAACTGAGGTACAAATCTGACTCTCAGACTGAGAGTAATTTAAAACTTCAATATTCTTCATTAACAACTGATAATAGAGAATTCTACAAATTTAAATAACTGTTATGAAGAATGGTGGTGCTTTTTGTAATGGGGTCTGACCATAGTTGGCAGATGGAAGATTGAGAGATTCACGATGCTGAATGTCTCCTGTGAAGTGTGGGATCTGAGTCAAATTTTTGGTTTGAGTCAATGTGCAATGTGTTTTCCTCTCTTTAGGTGAAGCACATTGGTAGCTCTTCTGTTGTCTTTCTTTACCAGGAGACCTTCAGCAACCTCGGGAGTTCACAGTCCTCTTCAGGCATGAAGGAGATTGAAACTTTGTTCAGACTTCTATACAAACACAACTAACACATACAAGTCTGTATCAGTAAATAAATGAGCTGAAATGAAGGTATTTGAATGTAATTTTAATAGTTCTCCCATGAATTAACTCAATCTTATTTTCTAAGGAGGGCATGTCACAGCATGTTAGATCTACTTCCTGATATAAAATTAGAGTAAAATGACTTTTAAAAATAATTTTTATCCATGCAGAATAACGATGATGTTTATTTTCATGCCGTATGGATCATATCCTTTGTCTCAGGCCAAGCTGTAAGCACATGGCAAGAAATATGTTGCCCATATAGGAGCTTAAAATGGAATTTTAAAGATGCCTGTTTTCTGTTATGTAATAACTACATTACATTCTTGTGCCATTTCTTGTACAGCTGAGGAGGTTTTTTTTAAGCTGAGTTCCTCTTTCCCTTGTAAGAAGGGAGAGTTTTCAAAAGTTAGTTTATCTGTTTCTGAAAGATTTCTTTAAGTTGTAGGGAGAATTAATTGTCCTCTGTATCTTTCTTTGTGTCTCAGTTTTGGAGAGAGACTTGACAACTAGCTTACAGTAGCTGGCTAATTTTAAATGGCTTATATTTGGTGATATTAATTTTCACCTATATTGCTTGTATATTCAGTATATGGTTGGAGGTAATTTAGGTTAAAAACAGCTAGGATTTTTCTTTCTTTAAAATTTATTTCATGTTGATATGGCAGCTTGAACAACAGCTTTAAAATCTACTCATCTTAATTCTCTGGTCGGATTCTGTGAACAGTACACCCCTTGATTATATGATTCATTTTTTTACATGTTTAGGAATGCCATTTTTTGGATTGGAGTTATAAGGCAATATTTTATACAAGCATTCATTAATAAGCATTATTATATTTTGAGGGTTGCTACGTACGTAGAGCCACACACGTAACTGTGAAAAAATGTATAGGTTTTCTTTTCTACACTGTATAAGGGGAAAGATTGCAAGATTTCTATTTCAAAATGGTGTATATTAATTTTACATTATTTATTCTGCATAGCTTATTTTTAAAAAAATAGTTGAGCAATTTCTCCCCCAACTCCTCTCTACTTTGTTAAATTACAGGTTTCAAACTCTGGTCAGTACTTTCCCAGAAAGCTCTTCATCACAGTACTAGTTAAGACTGACTCCAGCTTGCCTGTTTTAAGGTCTGCATTCAGTAATAATTGCAACTCTTTTAATACAGTTAATTTTTCACCTCAAATACAGAATGTTTTCCCCTGCAAGGTGTCTCAAAACACCACACATACTGCCTTGGTACAAAAAAAATTTCTTCCTATCACTACAGAGACAGCAATCTTTGAGCACTCATGGCTCTAATGGCCCTCAGTGAGAGCGGGAACTCAGATGTCACCTGAAATTCAACTAATAGTAATTTCAGTACTCTGCCTGAGCTGAATACTTAATGTGCCTGTCACCTTCTCAAAATCACATTTAGCACAGGGAAAATTATGTATACGTGTGACTTCATTACTCCAGGAAGACTAACAGGTTCAGGGAGAATTGGGCAGCTCCTTTCAGAAGCAGCAATGTGGCAGGCAGAGGCAAGTCGCCTCCTCAGCCCATTTTGGCAACCACAGGTTAGCATTCCTTAACCACTGAGCATTGATACTTGTTCCATTTATCTCTTGTTACTCCTTCCACCAACACAATTAAGCTCCCCTTTTGGAGTCCTTGGCTGTTATGGCCTGTCAGTGATATAAAAACTACAGAGGTCTCATTTCCTCTGTTAGGAGCTTAATGAATCCCCAAACCTATTATTTTTTGCAAAACAAGTTTATCTGCAGTTGAAACCTCATGAAAAGTTGTGTCTCAAGAACTACTTAAAAAAAATAATTCTTAATATTTTACAAGCAGGTTGTGATAGTAAATTGCTTGAAGTTGATATAAGGGAATTGTATGGGGAACTTAGCTAAATGTGAAATAGTAATACAGTCATGCAATTTCCACCTGTGTGTTTTGCTGTAGACCTCAGGGTTTTATGCTGACTCTTTCATTGGAATCTAGGATTGTTATAACACCTGGGGAGAGGCAAATATTTTCCATCCTTCCAGATGCAGATCCATCCTTCTATCCTGCAGATGTTGGAGCTGAAAACCTAAGACTAGCACAACTTTGCTTCCATACCAAAATAAACTAAACTCATCTGTGAAATAAAATGAGGCAGCAAATCTGGGCAGTTTACTTTCGTGCCTTGTGGCAACTGGAGCAACACTCCGCTCTTGGTGACCCATGTCAGAAAAGACAGGCTTTAGCACTAGTCTTTAGATATATTTGTGTTTACTTGTTTGTCATGAAGCTCATGGTATAGTTCAAATTCTATAAAAATAGTGAATGGTAGATGGTGTTTTGTTCTTCCTGCCAAAAGCAGCCTCCCTGCTCATTTTCCTTTCTCAGGACTTAATGGTCCATTTAGGCTACGTTTCTAAACTTGACCTTCTTTTCTTTCTCATTACAGGGAGACTCCTCTTTAAGGAATCATGCAGAAATGTGAAAACCAAAAAATATGGAAAGACATTGAAAACATTGCAAACCGTTGTTGTTATAATAATAATAATAATAATTATTATTATTATTATTATTATTACTATAAAAGATTCTGTTATTTTTATCTTTTTGTAAGTTGAATATCTTCTGATGAAGAACTGTTACATGCCATGTCATACATGGAGCTTCATAAGACCTTGGCCTTCTGGTCAACATTTTCAATGCTTGTTGACAAAACACAGAATGGCCTTCCTAATCAGGCCAGCCCCTTATGTTAACACAAACAGACAAATGTCTTGTTGCAGCTCTAGCACAGGAGGGTGTGATGTTGCTATCTCTGTCCAGACTGCCCCTTTTAAGCTCCAGATCACAATCCAGCCTGGGCAGTTCTGAGGAGGAAGGTATATTTCCACTTCTGCTGCCAAAGCAATATATCTTAACTGCTCTGTTATGATGCTGCTTAGAGTAAGCATAGCACCAAATATATATTACTGCCCAGAAACAGTTTAAGGGCCGGGGGAAGGGGGGGAATCTTCCATTTTCTTACTTTTCAAGCCTAAGGATAGTGACATGACATTAGTCCAATTTACTGAGTATAAAACTAAATTAAATCAATGCTTGAAGCTTTCCTTGAATATGTCTCAAATTCAGTTCATCTACCATTATTGAAAAGTATCACATTTAAGTCTTAATAATTCTTTACACTAGAGTGCTATTAATGTCATCATTATTATTATACTTTCCTATCTTCAATATATTATAGCTGTTAGAATTCAAGTGCAAAAATCAATGGGAAATTTGTATTTGATATAAAATATTCTAATTTATTACAATTAATTTCTTTTCCTGCATTATGTTAATTACCCTCTTCCCCACCTGGGAAGAAACCCCTGTTGAATTCTTGACTAGATTTAGATCTAACATTAGTTCCCTAGAGTGCATATCTTTAATAAAAATTCCATATTTAATGACTCTTTTCTTCTGCCTTTTGTACACACAACACAGTGAGAAATATTAAGTGAAAGGTTTGGTTTGACCAAAAGGTTTTGAATACAGAAGACATCTGGTCTTTCATGAAATAAAATTAAAAAAAAAACTCCCTCAGCTCCTGCCCATGGGCAATTAAGCTGTACATATGCTATTTCAAGATTAAAAGCAGCGCTGAAAACCCATTCATGATTGACTGTTCAACAGTTATATACACATCTAAAGAAACATCTTTGACATACAGATTTGTATCAGTTATGTCAAGAAGGACCTCCTTTTCTTCCTAGCTCGGGGAGAACTTTTCATCCCTTCTTTATTGAGAAATTGTTTTACATAAATTATCAGTTATTGTTTAAGAACCTACCTGCCAGTGAAAAATTTAATATTTATTTTAATTATAACAATTATTCTTTTAATTTCTTGACATCAACATCATACTCAGAATTTCTGGCTTTTCCAGACCTTTCCCTAAATGTTAGAGTGAAACAATTTGCATCAGTTACCAACATTTGTACAGTTTTATATAAATATTCATTATCTCTGTTTTTTACTTTTTCTTTTTCTGCTCCAATTTTGCTTACACGGAGCATGATCATGAACTCTGGCCAATCCAGGACCTTGAAAGAGGTATATGTGCCAAAGAAAATTGATCCACTGAAAACAACAATTCAGAATTCAGAAAGAGAATTCAGACTCTGCCCATTTTTAATAGTTTATTTACCTGATTATAAGGTTATGACCACCAACAGAAAAGAGTTATTAATGCTGACATCTTCTCAAATGCTAAGTTTCTTCTGAATTGACAGTCAGAAAATGCACATTATTTAATATTTTTCTTTAAATATAATAGCATTTACTCAGACTGCAATTGATTTTTCATAGTGAAAAATTTAAATCTTTTCCTAAATGTTCTAGATCAATCAAAAATTAGTTTAGGGCAGTGTTAGAGAAGGGTCTGCAGTCAGTGTGGGAATTGGGTGACATTACCAGTGTTCAGAAGATGTAAAGGTGAAAGGAAACAGAAACCAGCCATATGCCCTGGCTCAGCCTGGAACTACTATTGCTTTCTAAACCCAGAATGAACAGATTGTGCTTCGGGATGTTTCTTCACTTCTCATGATCTCATCTTCCCACATTGCTTGGACAGCTGATGAGTTGTTTCCTCGAGTTTTCCACTAGATTTTGTTTACAATACATCGTTACATTTATTGTCTCTGGTGTCAAAAGGTTGAGTGTCTCTGTTCCCCTACTACACACATGTGAACAAAACTCTGTGTGATGGATCATGCTCAGTGCCTGTGCTTGGTTGTCCAAGCCACGTCTGGTTTAGAATTGCCAATCTTATCATGAAGAAACATGTCTTGCTCAGTTCAGAGCCAAGTGGCTTATCTCACCTCTGAGACTGCATATCAACCTGAAGGTCTGAAATGAAATGACTTCAGCACGATCAGATCAATTTGCTGTGAGAAGCCCACATCACAATACCAGCACTCATAACTCAGCTGGCTTTGGCAGCTTGCTCAGGAGAGAGCTGGGCCTACATGTGCAGGAGCACTGAATTATTTCTTCTCTCTGGAGATGGAGAGTCAGAAAAGATCCCTTCAGGTCAGGGTTGAGGACTCATAAGGAAGCCGGCAATGAGGCAGCTAAATTTTACTTCAGTATGCTGGGCATTCAACACTTTTCAAGGCTAAGACAGTGAAGGTCAAGAGGCTAATCTTCTCAAAAGCAGATGAACACAGAAACTAATGTGACACATCCAAATGTTTCATGTGCCTTCCTAATTATCCTACCTAGTAACTGTTTTCTCCTAAATCAGAGTCCTTTCCTTTCTTGGAAAATAGTAGCATTTATTCTCTGATTATCCTGAGATGCTGTTGAAGAGCTCAAGAGTTTTGTCTTGATTTTCCTTTTTAACCAAATATATTGTCCTTCACAAACTTATTTCATGTTAAAGACATGCTTGACAATTTTTTACATTTACCATGCGTGTAGCAACACAAGTAATATATTGTTTTCCTTTATTACTGATAATCAAGTTTTACTTTCCTTTCTGTAGCAATAAAAATTAGCTTTAGCAGTACACCTGTCAAAATATTTACCTCCTAGGCCACTAAATTTAATGTCAATATCTGCTAAGTATTTTAATTTCTGTTATCAATGCCAGATGACAGTAAGACCATATATTATGGAGCGCAAAAGTTACAATAAAATGATAGTTTTTATTTGGGGTTGATCCTTAAATGAGTGCAAGTACAAAATCAGATTGACAGTCATCTTAATGCTTAAAGGACTGATGTATCTAAGTGCTATCTAAGTTTCTATAGGGTAAGCATTGGTGTTAGTGCAGCAGTTTTCAATGACTCTTTTTAGTTTGGATCAGTTTTTTAGGTATTGACGAAGATGGTTAAAATTATTTTGCTAAGGCCCCCTGCACCTTTTACCCCTGCTCTTGTTATCAGCTTGGAGGCAGGGAATATCTACACTCTTTTCACTTACCCACATCCTCTCTGACACCTTTCACTTACACACATACATTGTGTTCCCCATGGAATTCTTCATCTTGTTGTAAAAATGACACTTTCAGGGATATGACTGTACAGGCTGAAATGTTGATTACCTAGCATTAATTATTTCTGAAAATACCAGACTCTAAAGATGCTAGACCTCTGGGATGCATGTGATATGCATGGAGAGGAACAGACTGATAGGGTGTGTGGCAGTGTGTGGGACAGGACATATTTACTCTTGGCCATTTTGGCATTGATTTATCCTTTTGCGGTCGCGTTTAAAAATATTGCCGACTTCCCATTCTAGTTAGTTAATTGAAGAAGTCCTCCTCTTTTGGTGTTGCTCTCCACTGGTTTCATTAATATGTAATGAAATCTCCCTTTGTGCCTTTATTGTCAATGTTTGAGAGCATATCCACAGGGAAGGCTTTATACCGTCAGTCTGGAATCCCACTTCCCTCTCAGCTGCTTTTCTCCATATTGATGGCATACAGGATAAACAGAACAAGTTAATTTGTAATCTTAGATAGAAAATGATAGCTGCACTGTTTCTGTCATTGAGCACTCTGCCAGTTTAAACAGCTGATTAGTCAGCTTCTGCGGAATCGATCTGAATCAGTTCCACCTGCATGCACCCACCAGGAGCCACTTTATTGTAAATCAATCATTCTGAAAACATCTCACAAAGGGGCCAGTCCTCACTAACAAGCCATCAATTTAAACTGTCTGTCCGGAGAACTCTAGAAATTAGAAGTGCAACAAACATTTATTTTAAAATTATGGAGAAGTTGCTTAGGTTTTGTGTTGTTTTAGGGTTTTTTCCCCTTTAAATGACAGCTTGTAATACTTGGTGCTGGTGGTGATTTTCTTACCTTTTTTACCTTTACTTCACTCCTATGCATTGGGTCACTTTCAGACATCCCAAAAGTGCAGGTGCTTTCTCATCGGAAAAAAACAATAGGTTTGGAATTTTAACAACAATGGATGGAATAGATGGCCTTTATTACTAGAAGGCAACATTAACAGTAACTCAGAGACTTTATATCCTGCCCTTGTGCCCCTTGGGTTTTAAGATCGATCCCCAGAGTCAGAGAAGTTCTCCTTATTCTTTGACATGATGAATTGCTAAATTTTGCCTGTGCAGAGAGTGGGTCTTCCAGCTGGCAGTGGTTGGAGAATCTGCCCCAGGGGAAAGATACAGATATATGGCTTGGTCTCCAAACCCTTCCTTTAAGACACTTCATACTACCCTAAATAAAAGAGAGTGGAGAAAGTATACTCTTCCTCTTTTTTTTATTTTTTTTTATTGGCCTGTCTAGGCATTTCACTTATGTCAACAAAAAAGCTGTGCGAATCATGTTTTCCGGTTGTTTAGAATCTCCAGAGTCTTATTCAGCTTGAGAAAAAAATATGGCAGCACTTAGTTTGCAAGGTGTAGAGCAAAATCCTGTGTGTGATGTTACGCTGTGTAATTACATGCTGCCACCTGATTGCATTGTCAACACTGTCTCTGATTACAAGGTAATTGCTTAGTTACTAGTTTGGTTGCAAAGCCTTTCAGAGACTTGTGTATTAAACAAGTGTCCCACTCTCGGAAATGCAGTCAAAACAGAAGTTCAGTGAGGCCTCCTGTGATTGTATGGAAACTAATTTTTCACTTGGGTTACACTGGGCCTGACCTATCTCTGCTTAACCCCAGCTGAAATCCTCTCATCTATCATCCAGTTTATAACAGGAGACTCTGGTGAGGTGTCTCTTATCAAATAGTGTAGGGTATTCACAGCAAGTTCAGAGCAGCAGCTTCTCTCCTCTTGCAGGGGGAAATGTGAGAGACTAAAATGTTAATGGCTCATGACTCAAACGATCGGTCATTTGCAAAGCAGCAGCTGCTTTTCTGACATGCAGGGTAACAGCCCAGGTGCAGAGGGGTGAACACCAGGGGATGACCACAACACACCAACCTTTGTTTAGCAGCAAACTGAGTTTTGAAACAGATAGTGGAAGGGGATGTTAAGAATCAGATCCTTCGAGGCAGGACAGGGGTTTTTATCCTCCTTTACACAGCTGGCACAGTTGTAAACACATACTGTTCAAGTTGCTACTGTTTTAGTTGTAAACATACCCAGCTCTTTTAAATGAGTCTCCTGCTCCGTTCTGACTTCCAATGCCATTTTCATGTAGAGCTGGACTAGCTGTTTGCTGAGTCTCTAAAGGTGCTTAAATTACTTCCTCTATTTTGACAGGCTTGTGCTATGTAACCAAGATGATGACCACTGTTTGGTCAACTCCCATTTTCACACAAGTAATAGTTTTGTCAGTGTTGGCCATGACTTCTATTTAATCCATTTCTTACCATCTGATCATCGACAAAATCCCTGAGCTTATTTGTCTTCATGATATTCATAACGACAGGCTCTGAGCTGAGCATCAGTACCAGACAGAAACTGAACAAGAATAGCTGTGGTTTCCTGGAAGAGGAATTATTTCAATCTAGGGAAGAAAAAAACAGGAAAATAATTATCCTACACTTATTTAGGAGAATAATTTATTCAATCAGCATGTATTTGCTGTCTGGTAGATCCTTGCCCCAGTTCCGTGGACCAACCACTATCAGTGTGTGGATCTTTCGTTCTACATTGTCGTCCTGTGACTGCTGAGAATTCCCCACGAGCTAGCATGCATTCCATGTATGTCTCCATGACCACAGAGGAGAATTTTACCACCCTGGAATCATGAAAATATGGATGTTCCATCACATTACTCAGAAAATTGTCTGTATTACATAGTTACAGAAAATGTAAGTTAAATCGTGTATGCACCATCATGACTTAGAATGCAAAAAAAAATTATATACTTACAAATAATAGGAATTTCTATTTACTAGAAGGATGCTATTTCTTTAACTACCGAATTATGCTACCCTGATTATTTGTGAAAATGCCTTCAGATGAAAAGTCTGAGAATTAAAATAGCTCTACTGAATACTAAACATTGTAACTTAATTGCTCTTCTGGCTCCTGAGATGACACTGTGCTACACACACCTGGTTTGTTGGCTAGGATCTCCAGGATCTACAACAATAGAAACAATAGCACAGTAATACCTATGATTTTTTTTTCAGCTTACAAATTAATAATGTAAATAATCTCCCCAAATTCTATGTGTTCTCTCTGATACAGTTGCCTATTAACTGGTTCTAAGTTCTGTGTGTGTGAGCAGATATGGCCTTACTTACAAATTTGCGTTATTACTGCTATTTTAATATGACAGTCCTGGTGATTTTACATTGTTGGTAGCTAGCAAGAACATTCTGCATTCATATTACTGGACTGAATGCTGTACAACCAGAGGATATAAATATAATTTTTTAGTTGATGACCACTATTTCTAGAATGTTTAAACTGAAAGATGAAGAGGAGGAAAAGTGCAAACATGGTGTCTTTCAGATTATTTTATGTTATTATCACAGGATGCTGACTTGACATAAGTTACAGTTGTAATGCCCACATTAAACTGATAGCAAATTGTAAATGCTGCAGTTGAAAATATAATGAAAATTGCAGCTTCTCTGGTGGAAAAAAAATATTTTAATAGACAGAGAGATCATTAGATTATTGAGAGAGATTGTTGTTATCTGTAAGCACCTGGATTCTGAATTGCAAGATCTCTCCAGAGACCCTCTCTGCTCTCATGGCTCTCCTACTGCCTGTGTTGCAGTGCCTTTCAGGATGAAATGGGACAGCTCAACACAGAGTAATATGCAGAGCTATCTATCTTCCCTTCCCCATCAAATTGTTAATGCATTATGGACTTTTTTTTTATAGTTTTGATCAGGAAACACATAAGGAGGTGACTAGCAAAGACAGAATGATGTGTGTGATGGGGCAGTGTGGTTTCATTGAAGATAACAAGTTGTATTTTTGCTGGAACCTTGTGGACTGTGCATGCTGGCAATCTGCAAGTCTCTGCTCTTCTCTCCTGAGATGTTAGAGCTCCCTGGCATGAGAAGTTGACTTCCCTAATACAGAAGAAAGCTCTGGGCACATCCATGATTTCAGCAGCTTCCAGAGTATGGAAGAGCTACAGTAACCAAGATAAAAAAAAAACCAACTCAGAAGTGCTAGGAATTGAATTGCAGGTACAGCAAAATTATTAGCATGATGATGACTTGTGCACAAGGGATCAAAGGGCATGAAAAATAGAAACAGTTCCGTCTGTTCTTGCCACAAGGAGCCAGAGTAGAAAGTCACAAATTTCTTACTGTATTTAGTAGACCATGTGTATGTTCCCTTGGTTGGCTTTTTTAGATTTTCTATTTAAAAAATACACTTCAGTAAAACAGTGTAAAACTGCCATAATTTTAATCCACACTTAAACATGGATTATTTTTCCCTAGTCCATCAGCAGTAAAAATGCTTTCTCTTGTAGCTCTCCTAGATTCTTACTGCATATGTAGCATAGCATAGAAAGTGTCTCCATTATATGCCTTTTGGGGCTTCATATTTATTAATTTGCAGTATCAGTTGTGCTCAGTTGCAAGCAAAATAAACTATATCTGTTTTAAATGCCAATTCTGCAATCTTGACTTGGGAACTGGGAGTAAGAGTTTCTGCTTTGGAACTGCATTTTGACCCTGGAAATTAAAGTTGAGAATTGGCAGAAACTTCCTTAGTTAAGTTGAAGCAATTCTTTAGTCCAAGGTCTAAAAGAGAACATATTTCAAAATAGTAAGGAGTGTGTGTAAACTGAAAAGGATTGTGCTTCAATCAACCCAGTTGAGCTACAATAATAAAAAGTGTTAAAATATATTTGTATCCGTCAAATGAGCAGATCAAATTTTGGATACATGTATAAGAAGAGATGAGCAAATCCTGGTTTGTTACTTTAGCTTGAGTCTTTTATTACTCCATTGATTTAAACTGAATTTCTGTGAACTTAGCCAGTGTAACTGAGATCACATTCAGTGAAGTACAGTGAAATAAAACTCAGCTTGATGGGAATGATGATCTAAATTACATAACTTGATCATCTATAATGTCTTTTTTGATCAACCAATATTTGATAAACTTCTTGTCAATACTATTTGCTTTCTGACACGTTTTGACCCAAATCACTGTTTAGCACATGTAGCCTTTTATTCCAAGCTGTATTTTAACAAATTTGACTCAAGTTGGCCACTTCAACCTCCTTTTTGCTCTGTACTCAAGCTGTTTTGTGTGATTTAAGAGAATTCAGACTGAATTAAAAGGGCAACAAGAACTAAATAATATAGGATAAAGATGGTAGGATAGATAATAAGATAAAAAATAATTTCAAATCCATTTCATTTTAAAAAGACACCAAATGATGTCCTTAGAAGCTCTTCTGTCATGTCCTTTGCTTATACTAGAAAGCAGAATTTAATATTTATTTAAGATGGTGACCCTCATTGATTATCTTATTTGAAAGGAGTTTGTTTTTTCTCAAATCTCAGCCAGTAGTTTTGTGGATGAGATGGAGTTCTCACTGAATAAATAGCAAAGAAACAGAACTATCATGAAAAGCTTTGTATTTCTGTTGCTTACTGATGTTATACTATTGTTGGCTAAATTTAGAGATGTGTGTAAAGAGGAACAACATTCTGCTTAGGTATCCAGTCCCACACACAACTCTGCAAAAGACTGCTCTATTAATTACAAAATATATTGGTCTCACTAGCAAGAGGAACAAGACTGATCAATCCTCCTCCGCAATGAAAAATCAGACAGTCTAAAACGTTAGTATGACAACAATGTATTGTTTGGGACCTAAGAAGTGCAATGACAATAACAGTAAAAATCCCCATTTATGGGGCACTTTATCAAACAAACATCTCAAGGCACCACACAACAAAAACATAAGAAAATGAAATCAACCAGAGCTGTGGGCTTGATCGAATGGAAATCATTGATCCTTTTTCCTAAAAGCATAATGAAAAAAAAAACCCAACTCTTCGTCTCTTGAGGTCTATCATAAAAGTTCAAAACCTGTTTCAGATGCATAGTACTAACATCCTGGAGATGATTTCTTTTCTTGCTGATTCTAGATTTGTTCCAGCAGGGCACAGAATAGCATGCCTGAAACAGTTGATTGAAACTGATTTATAGTGTGCCTACCACCTCCTAGTACAAAATCTTATTCAAGGATTATCGAAAAATGCCTTAAATTTGAGGAAAAGTGCAAGAGATTAGCTGATATAATCTCTGATCTTTTAGCTATTTTCTCTCCTTTTTTGATATGTCAGCACCTATCTTTGTTTCAGATTCATGCAGGTGCCTCTACTATGAGGCTGTTCCACATCACAAACCAGTTTTGGTCTTTTTCTTGGTTTCTCTGTATCAAGTTCCTTTCTGTTGATACTGGGATTCCCATCCTGCCTCCAGCTGCGTGATGCAATTTTGTCTGTAATCCCTTTTTTCTCCCTTCTCAAAGTGCAAGAGAAGGCACTCCTCTTGGCAGATAGTCGAGGTGAAGATGCTTAAATATAGAAAATGTCATCTCTAATGGCCCATTCCACTGCCCACCCTCATTTCCATGCTCAATGTGATGTCTGTGTCAACTATCAGGTTAAATGAATAATAAGCTCAATAAAGCTTCTCATCAACATACTTTGCCTGACGTTCACCACTCATTGGTATTTTTCCTATGTTTGCATGAACAATCTCTTACCTCCATTCATCCTTACATGTATGAACCCAGACACTGCCTAGAGAGCTTGCCAGGCAAAAAAAGATGTCTGTAAAGTCTGCACCATTGAGGAGCTTCATCAAACTGATCAGTCCAAGCTGCATTACCTCTGCTCTGTGAATTCTGTCTGAGCTGCAGTTCAATGCTAGAAACTGTTCAGTAGATATAGAAAACAGACAGCTATCCAGGCAAACAGTGCTTATGCCAGCTGACAATCCAGAAAAAGAAGCTGGTGGTCTGCACAAGGAGCACAGGATAAAGCAAACATTCCTACAGAAAAGCCTAAAAAGATACTTGATTTTTTCAGATTCGAAACTAAATTTCATTTCTGTATATATCAGAGGCACTTGTGAAAGAGCAAATGTCTGTTACGAAAGGTAATGAATAAACATGCTTTCTTTTCCTCATCCAGACAATTTAATCTCAAAGCTATTGTGGTTTTTTTCCCAAAACATGTTGTAAAATACTAATGCTTGTGTCTTTGGACAAGTTTGTAAAAAGCTTCTGTAAAAAAGGGGTTGAATTTTATCTAATTTGGCATCAATAGAAAACCAGAAAGAAACACATTCCTGAATGTATTTTGCAGGAGTTGCAAACATTCATTGAATTCATTAAACATTCATTAGCATTCATTAAATACTCTTGCTGGAATATTAGTCACCATCAAGAGGTACTATGCTGACTGTGTGACTGCAATTTTATCTCTAGAGAGATTATAGATAGGACAATAGCTTTTCTCTACTTTTCTGGTCCAAATACGTTAATATGAACAAACTTCTATTAACTTTAGTAACCTTTTAAGGGAAATTGCATTTCAGATTTCTGGGACCATTTTGTAGTTCTACTCCATTGCAAAAGTTTTATAGAGGTTTGTTTAGACTAACTGATGGGGAGTACTCAGGACAGAAGTGCAGTAAGTCTAATGGGACAGGGTGCTCTCAGGTTTTGCTAGGGCAGAATGATCATGCAGGAGCAATCCTGGTCCACCTGGATGTCTTCTTTAGCTTAGCAATGCCAGATCCAGGATAGTGATAAGCAACACTCAGCTTTCATAGGCATAAGACATCAAGCATTATAGAGGTAACTTGCTTTATTTTTCTAATATGCACCAGAAAAAAAGCAATTCTTATCCCAAGGAAAATAACATATAATAAATTTCAGTTTGGCAAGGTTCAGCCTGTGGTAGAAACCCTATTCTAAACTTTCTGTCCTACTTTACATTATTTTCTTATGTGTCTAAAATTACTACACCTCATGGCTCCCAGGTTATGACCTTGTAGGACCATAAAGAAAAAAAAGACCATTTATGCCCCATTGGGTTTGATGAAGTTGTAACAAAGTGCAGTGTTTCTTTTTGTAGTTCACTCATACCCTGCCATGGAGGTCAGTCATACTACTGATCTAACTGGTTGGAGAAAACTCCAGCAAAAAACAAACAAAATTTTTTAAAAAATAAGACATATAATGTTTTTCATATTTAGTGATGACATTTGCTGAGATCTTTTTATTATGGTCTTGAAATAGACCATGCATACATGCAGTGTCCTTTGTCCTTTCCATTAATGAAAGCCTAAATATGAAAGACTCCAAGCACTTTCTGCCCCAAAAGAAACTGTGACATGTTACAGTTTCAGAAATCTACACTTTGATAATTCTCTGCCTTGAAAGATAGAGCTCCTTTAATGACTGATTTTAATTTAAAAAGCCCCTTCTACTTACAACTTTATTAATGTTCTTTTTTAACACACCTTTTTCTGCAGGATAAGGTCTTTTTAATGACAATTAAACATATATGCAATGTTTATGATCTGATTTAATGCCATTTTTAAACGAGAAAGTTATTAAAACATGAATCATGTTGCAGCTAATAAAAACTGAGGGGAATCACTGGGTGAAGGCCCAGTCAGAAAGCTGTGGCTCTTTAATGCAGAAATATTTATTGTGAGATGCTATTAAATGGATCAGAGAGACTGAGCTTTTAGCTCTTCACCAAGGCCTACACAGAAGATATGAAATTCAATCTCAGTGCAATGAGATTCAAACAGTACATGCATTTCCATTTGGGTCTTGCAGAGAAACTGTATCTCAAAATGTCCCGAGGAATTGAATAAAACAGATTGACTACAACAAAACGGATGAGTTGCAAACTGGGAAATTGTTATTTGCTTGCACAGGTGATAGAACCTTTGAGGAGAGCCATCTAAGCAGCTGAGACCCATGGCCCACCTGAGAGAGCAGCCACACCTAGTCTGGGGTTGGAAAGCCAGGGGAAAGGCTCTGGGGCATGTGGGTGGAGCAAGAAGGAGACAGGAATAGGAATCTGAAGCAGCCAGGAGTCCTTTGAACTCTCTCATAATTTCTGTAGTTAGTTAATACAAGGAGGTGTCACCATATAGACAGCATGCACCAGTAGAGAAGAACCAATAAGGGAAAGGAAGGAGGGGTGTGAACCAAGAGGGAAAAGATTTTTTTTTTTATTTTTTCATGCATAGGTCCATCAAAACCTGACAGTCTGCAGTGATGGAAAAGATGCATAATATGATAAAGCTTGGTAACTGGCATGTGTGATTGAACAAACCAATGAAGAGATAATATTTGAAAGCTTTACAGCTTGGAAAGCTGTTAGCAAGCTGGTGTCCCCTTCATCATTTTTAATTTTAGTTTTACTGCCCTTCATTTGCTTTGACGGGTTGATGTTGCCATGGTGCAGTTGAAATTCTCATAAAAGTGCTGTTACCCTTTCAAGATGGCTATTTTTTCCTAGGGTTTATACCACATTTTATAGTTATGTCAGAAGGTTTACTTGGTTTATGAATTCTCCAAGCTCTCAGACTGCTCTAAAAACTCTGGGTTGCAGTTCAGGCTTGCCTTTTAATTTCTGAGATTTAACAACCACTTCATCAGTGTATTATTTCCCCACGTAATTAGAAAACTAATTTTAAATGTATCCTTTTGTTAATATGGGTAAATAAAATTTCTGCTTGTCCCTCACCTTTTTGATCTGTAGTTTCTTTAACAGCTACAAAAAACATTTTTTCAGGCTGAAGCTATGTGGCTCCTTTTTATACTATCTCCCAGTTTTAAAATTATTTATCTCATGTAGGAAAATAATTCTTAAAGCTCTTTCTGCTCCTTGTGAAATACCATACCCAGTGTTCATGGAGATATTCTCACACTTGCAGTGAAAGTTAATTCATGTCAGATGTGAATTGGTCCCATGACGCTTTTGCAATCACAATTAATTTCCCCTTCAGTTGCTCTGTAGCAATTCAAGTCAAAGATCTATAGAGGGAAACTCTTGTCAATGGTGTTATGAGTTAAACTTTGTGCAAGATGTATTTTGAAATGAACATACACACATTGATAAATCTGAAAACCTGTTAGTCATTAACAATTGTCCTACATGATCCCTACTTGGTGTGAACAATAGACCAACTTCATAACTGGAGAGGAACTTTGGGGTGGGAGAGGGCAGAAAAGGCCAGAAGGAACTTTTCTTGACTTTACATCAAAGTCCAGAAAAATTGTTCAAGAAAGATATGCCCTGTAAGGGCAGCTCATGAGATTTGTTCAATAATTTCCATTTCTGTTGTTTTGGGAAAAAGAGACTTTAACAGGTGTACTGTAGCTGCCTTTGATAGCAATACTGATACTAAGGGAAGGAAGGAAAGTTTCAAACACAACTCTATTGAACTGGTATTTATTGCCTTCAGTGGAATCAGAAGCAAAAACCAGAAGCTCTGATTTTTCTGTCTCTTCCAACAAGCCTCCTTTAGGGTTCTGGGAAAGAGATGAAGCAGTGTTGCTAAAGGCAGCCCAGACTAACCCAGAGACAAGTTTCATCTGGACACAACTTTATAAAAACCCAAATTTTTGACCTCTCAAACCTAGTTTTGTCCAATTTCTGGCACTAACAGATAATTAAATGAGCAAACAATGTTTAAATGTCAAAGAAGAGCCAACAAGCAAACAGAATAAATCACTGAATTGGCATCTTACTACTACAGGTAGTATCAGATACACCAGTTCCTAGAAGTATCTTGCTGGAACCATGTGTTGAAGACCAAAAATTGGGAATAATTTGATAATTCTTTAGGCAAAAGCTAAACAAAATCTCAGATATATACACCTCAGGAGACCTATACTGTACCAGCTTTAACAGGAAGGGTCATTATTAAAGTATTTCACAGCTTTTCTTTTCTTTCCTTCTGCTCACCTATTTTACAGCATAGTGAACTGACCAGCACTGTCACATACGTATATTTTATTTTTGCATAGCACAAAGACTATTTCCTCACACAGGATTGACTCATATCCTTTAAGCTAAAGAAGAACTTGGAGGGTTTTTCTGGGTTTATTATGCACTGAAGTAGTTTCCCAAAAATGTGAATGATACATTTAAAACTCAGAATTTAAAAGGAAGCTTGTCTTTTAAAAACAGAACATTAGAAAATTGCATCTAGGTATGTCTGTCATCCAGCTATTGATTGGATAAGGTCATTTGAATAAGAAACACATATTTGCTCCTGCATGAGCTTGTAATTTAGTGAGGAGTGAAAAGGAAGTGGAAAACAAATGTTCTTGATTCAAAAGTATTATTACAGCAAGAAGTGGCTCTTTTTCTCCAAAGTTAATAGGTTTGTTCCTGTCACCCTTGCCAGAGTCCTGTGCAGATCCATATTGTTATTTTATTTTAGCTGAATGACAGTTTAAATGTCATTGCAATAATAATGTGTCCTTAAAACTGTATCATTTTGTTTTGGTCTCTTGTTAAATACTTTCCCCCTTAATTGCCTTTTCATTCAACCAGAAGACTTATAATGGCAACCACAGCACAGCTGAAAAACAATTCATTGTATCAGTCACAGACTCTCATAATGGAGCACCTTAATAAGAGCAAGTTCTGTACTTCTTGAAGGCACAAGATAAATTAGGTTCATAGTCCATTATTTGAACAAGGGTATCTGACTTATGGCAAATCTATCTGAAAGAGTATTGTAGAATAGTATTTTATCTTTAAGAAATGTGTTCTCTAAAAGTAAGATATTTGCTTCTGCTGCAGCAAAGGATTTAAACAGAAGAATTTCTCTCTAATGTTTGTTGAATCATACTGGAATGATGAGGTAGAACAGAGCCATACATCAAAGAACCAGTGTAAAAAACTTAGCATTGTATTTTATTTCAGGAGGGAAGGCTGAGCACAGAATGCCGAATAGTTTTGCCAAGAGCACACTCTCTCTCCCTTATTTACCCGGCTATATATACAATGAAGAAGGTGACAGCACTCTTAAACTTTTCCTACTGCTGGAATTTAAGGATGTGCACATTTCCTTTTTCTTTTGTGAAGAACATTACACTGGCAGAGCTGGAGACTGCATTTCTCTAGCTCTGTAGAACTGCTATAATACAAGGAGAACCAAGACAGTTGTTCAGTAGATTTTTCTGTAGATGCCCTATCCGTTTGTCCTCTTTGTCAAGCATAGAGCTAAAAATGGGTGAAAAGAGAACTCTGTCTTTCTTCCAAAGCCTGTTTTTTTGGCTTTGACTTTTTCTTGCTGTGAGGTAACAACTCACAAGTACCTCAGGTAATATCTTCTATAGTGACCATTTACTAATGAGCAGTCTTCTAATTTAGGCATTGAAATGACACTAAGAATTCATTTTCTAAGTGCCTGTCAGGTATCATCAGACAACCCCTGATGGTTTATCACCTGGAAGGGATTCAGATTTATGGTTTAACTTCTGAGAAATGCTTTAATGAAGTGAAACTTCCTTTGCAAGGTTTTGGCTTAACTCATGCAATCAGATTCAATCTTCTCATGCAAATGCTTGCTTTTAATTTTTACCACAATCAAGAGGTCAGCAAATCCTTTCTTGATATTTCTTCATCTATGGCTAAATACACGTAAGATTGGAGGAAATCAGTTACTGTTTATATAAAATTTCTCAAGGCATAAATAAATAAAAAGCAGGTTTACTGTGATTTCTGGTCCCATCTTAGCAACACCTTCATTCAACTGCCTCAGTTTCCTTGGGTGACATGTTGATCTCCTGCTTCTAAGGAGGGATATTTCCTGTGGAATAAATAGATGAGGTTTCTGGTTTTTTTTAAAAAAATGTTTATTGTAAGGATGTAACTGACCTTGCTATGTTATCTACTGTTGTAATTGTTTATTATGTTACTTTCTAAATACTGGGCCAATGAGCAGTGCTCAACCACTCAGTCTCCCTGGTCCTAGAGTGGAAGAAGGCATTCTGTAGACTGACTGCAAAGGCATTGAGCTGAAGTGGAGACAGGAAAAAACCCAAAGTGAGTCAGTTTACCATGTCTGCAGTGGGTCTGCAACAAATAGGGTATCATGACTGCTAACAAGAGTTAAGTTTGGCCATGCAGTTTCTCCCTGTCATGGATACAGATTGCCTTCCTAGCAGGTGGAGATAAGGGACTGCTTAAGTCCTTCTGGTAAAGCAGCTTTGATTTAGAGTAGTGGATATATGGCATTGCAGGCATTTACAGTGATTATTGGAAATTCTGCAATAGAAATTATGTCTGTCAAAGCAGGAAGACCAAGAAAAGCCTTGCAGCTGCTTCCTCCAGCTGTTTGGGGTCCATAGCTGGTGGATGCCATTTTCCTCTTTCTCTCTTTCCTAAACACTGGCCCAGATGCTGTGCTGCTGTCACACCTGCTAATTGCTCTCTCCTTCCTTTGATTTGCAGACAGAGACTTCTGGCCTTAGGATCCCTCAGTGAAATTAGGAGGACTGTGCATCCATGTGTAGTTATTGTTGTCATAAGAAAGCTGAAATTTAAAACTTTAGTTTATGAAGCCATTTCAGGAACAGACTTCCTGAGTTGTGAACCCTCTTAAATATGCCGGTAAAGGCAGTTTCCAAGATGCAAGAAATATCTCCATAAAGATTACAGCCTAATGTCTAACACTTCGAGATATTCCAGTAGGAGTACTACTTTTAATAGACTTTCATTAAAGTTTACTCAAGATGATAGTCTTTCTGTGATGTTGAAATATTAACACACCTGCTTAAAAATTGGAGTGTTTATTGTTACCTTTTGTGCAATCCCTTTCTCAGAAGGGACTAGGAAGCCCATTGTTTTAACACATTTTCATATTGACAGTTTAGTAGATCTGTGATGTGATGCACATGACTTTACTTCTGCAACTGAATATTTTACTATACTAAACACACACAAAAATATACAATATTGTGATTGTAATAGAGTTAATATTATTGCTGGGAAAAATTATTCTCCGGGGAAAAAAGTTATTAATGTTGGTTTTCGTTTAAAAACTTAACTAACAAAGCATTTCTGTTTGCCATATTAATGGTATAGACCTTATCTTATGCTATAATAGCATACTGTTGACCTCATTTTTTAATCAAAATTTCCTACATTTCTGAATCCTGGGATAGTAATTTTGTTCTCAGCTTTTTCTCTTCAGCCACTACTGCATTTTGAAGTGTCTGTGCCTGGTTTTATATCCAAGGCTTCTGAAGATTGGAGTTTGGGGATCCTGGGAGTGTTTCTTGTGGAGATTTTTTCTTGAAAGAAATTTATCATGAATAGCTGGGTGGATTCTGGTGCAGCTGAAGTGTCGGATACCAAGGCAAATGACATTGCTTAAAAATGATGGCCATGAAATGCAAGTACGTTGCAAATCACTCAGCTGCAGAGTCTTGGAATAAAAGCACTACAGGGCTGATGTATGGACTGATGTTGCCATTTAATGTGGTTTCCCAGCAAACCTTTCATAAAATTCATGACTGTAGCTGACCTCTGTTACTGTGTTCCTCTTAGGGAAAAAAAAAAGGCTATAACCCAGCTCTCTACAGCAGTGCACTGAAAAGTGATGTGTGATGTGAAGCAAGGTGAGGGGAATCATGTTCACTTCAGCACAGACACTAAAGGTGAGCCTGTAGTCAAGCAGTTGATTAAATGTCACAGCATATTCGACAGTCTTCCAGGCTGACAAGGTTCTATTCTGACCAGCTTCAAACTAGGAGCCTGATTCAAATCACATTTTCTACCAGCTTTACTCCACTGCCTGTGCTGCTTTAGAAGTGCTGCTTCTGTAGAAGCAGAATGGGCCATCAGCTGCCAGCAGGTAACACAGAGATTCTTTATGTTACACTTACCACAAAATACGAGACAAGACACTGTTTATAGTCTTTTGCTCCTGTATTAGGTATAGTTATTTGGTTTTTGCTTTATGCATGGTTGTGAGTGCTGATTTTCCCTGAAATCAGAAATTCTGGCCTGATGTGTCATGGTCCGGGAGGGCTGTACAGGCCGGCTCCCCCCGGACCGGGGTCCCTGGTCCGTGTTATTCCACCGGATCTGGGGCGGGCGGCCCCCGAGGTTCTGCGGCATGGCGGCAGTCTTCCAACCACGTCAATTCAAGCAGGAATATAGTGATGCTAAGGAAGAACTGGACTCTATCTCTATTCTGCTAGTGAGGTTTATTTGGGGTAACGGGGAAAAGGGGTGCAGGGAAGGAGAAGGGGGAAGGGAGACAGGGCAGGGAGGAGATGCTAGCAGCTCGGAGATGGAAGACCTCCAGCTGATCCAGGCTCTGCCTTTTAAAGGGAAGGAGAGGGGGCAGGGGCTGGCTCTCTCTGAGCCAGTCCCAGGAGGACGAAGGGAAGATTGGCAGGAGGGTTACACACCAATAGGTTTTGGGGTACAGCAGAGCATATTTTAAAATGAACCAATGGTACACCAAGAGGGGAAACAAAGGGAGCACATGGAGATCTGAATATTGCATTACTACACCGGCCTGTCCTAGAAAGTCTTGGCTTCTTGTGTAAAAACTTGAGTACTGTATTGCACTTCCCCTGTATACAATGCTTCCAGTCAAGGGGCAGCTGCTGGTGTATGTTGAGTTGCTACAGCAAATGAATGTGAATGAATGCCCCAGAAAGTCGAATTTGAGGCAAAAGGTCTGGCTGACATGGTTTTGTCCAGAGAGAGCAGAAAGCACTACAGGTGGGGGAAAGTGTAATAGCAGAGGTGCTTGAGCACCATGAAAATGTGAAAGCAGGAAAGAGTATCTAATCAGACAGATGATGAGGAACAATGTCCTTCCTTCCTTCCTTCCTTCTTCTGTGTAAAATGGTAAATCAAAATCCACCCCTCATATCCTCATTCCAACTTCCCTGTCTTTCAGCTTCCCACCCTTCTCAAAGGACCTCTTCAATTGACAACTGAGATGGCATAGTACTTCGTACGTGAGATTGATTCCATATTTTGGGAAATGGAAAATTAACAGTTCCTGCAAGTGTGCACTTTTGTCACTATTACCAACTAAAACGAATTAATTAAGGTCAAATTAATTAGCAAATGTGAGCACAATCCTTTTGGCTGCATGTGACTCTCTACGCTCTTGGTGAAGATAATTTGTGAATACAAATTGAGGGCACTCTGTGTCTGGAGCTCACCTGTGTGATGGTGATACACCACCTGCCAGCAGAGCATGCCACACTCTCCATGCTTCTCGAGGAGAGGGATGTGTTAGTCCCTAAAGCCCTGTGGCACAGCTGCAGCAATTGCTTTCCTGTTCCTAACTCCAGTGTCTCTCCCCGTGTGAATGTGTGTGTATGGAATGAGAGAGAGTTAAACCTGGAAGAAGAGGTAGGAAAAGGTTCCGTGATGATGAATTTATGATGTGGGGTTTTCCTATTGGACAGTGACCCCAAAGTTTCTTTTGAATTAGCAAAACTGTCCTCCCAGGAGGGTTTTGATAGCATGTGGTGGCAACTGCAAGTCAGAGCTTCCACAATTCCACCCAATTTCTAGCCCAAACAAGATGTATGTATAGTAATTCAGTGCAGCAGTGTAAAAAAATTTACAATATAATTAATTTTTTTATTCTAGTTCTCTCTGGGCTATATAGTCCCTGCTTCTTTTTTTTATTTACTCCATAGCTATTCTTGTTTTGCAGTTATTTCCTTTAGATTGTAGCTCTAAGGTCAGTCTAAGGACAAGATGTTCCTTCCAGAGATGAGTTGTGAACAGTAACAAGTAGGCTGTGTAAATGCTTCTTTCTTCCGTGTCATTCTGAAAATCTACCTTGGGAAAATATTAGCCTACTTCAGCTCAGGATTTAGATCCTAAATTCAGATTTTGAGGTTGACATCACTCCTTTGATGCCTCCAAGTAAATTACAACAGAGTAGTTACAAGGTGATCCAAAGCCATGCCTATGGAACTTGTAATTCTCCAGGCTGAGAATGATTTTTGTAGCCACTAAAAGGTAGAGGACAGGATTAGTTGGGTTTTTTCTTTCTATTTCACTAGATTATTTTTTCAATAATGCAATGTCATTTTTCCCCCTGTTTTTAAAATACTGTTTTGATTCAAAACAATGTTACAGATCTTGCATCATACTGGAATTCTCTGTATATTGTTAGGACATTAATGCAAGTGTTAGAGTAAAGGCTACCTTGCTAGATATTTGCTCCATGAGGGTAGAGGATTTTAACATCCAGACAGAACAACTGATTAATAGAAAGAGTATCACACTCTGCTCCTCTATCTCTTTCTTCTTCTGGACAATATAAATGTGCTGGTGGTACTAAATGCCTTCCTTCATAAGTGAGTACAATAAAGATTAGTCTTTAATTATTTCTGGCATATGTCCTTTAAATTCAAAGCCTGTAAATTGCAATGGGCAAAGGGTAATATGTCTTAACAGGTTACACCTCCCGAAGGATTTGTTGATTGACATCAAAATTGTTTCCCCTCCCTCTCTCCTGACTGACAGAATGGCAGGTGTGAAGTGATGGCAGTGTGCTGTAATAATGTGTCAAAAGACCTTAAATCAAGACTAATGTGGCTTCAACGATAAGCTCCCAAACGTTTGTATTGCAGAAAATGGAACTCTAGGGCAGATCCATCTTGGGACTATTATATCTTTGCACTTTCTAAAAATGCTTTTTAGTTAGGGTCCTTGGCTGATTACAGGGCAGAGGTTTAGGGAGTATTTCTTTTTACAAAGCCACTGTGGGGAGGAAAACACTTTTATGCTTACTACTATGAAGAACTTACCTCTAGTGGGGTTTTTTTCACAGTAATTTTGGTATATATGTGATCCAGAAACTGAAGAAGATAAAAAATCTTGCAGCAGCTACTGGTGGTCACTCCTTTGTACAAAACACAACATTTAATTCTTGTGGAAGCAGTAGAAAAGCAGTGAGCATAAAAAGGGTGAATACACAGAGAGACACTCTCATTTAAGTCACCTCTGGTGTTCAGTTTGTACAGAATTTTCTGACCAAGAGGAAAACTGAGCTTACAGTTGAAAGGATGTTAGGTAACTAAATCTTTATTTTATTATACAAGAATGATTCTTTGCATGCGTAAATATAAAAAATTGAAACAGAAATTTTAGAAAAAATAGAAGAGAAGTTGAAGTCCAGTAAAATGGTGATACAAAAAAACCCCAGAGACTTTGCCTAAGGAGTCCAGCAAGATCCTTACTTAATCTTTGGCTTCTTATTTTATTCTCAATTTCCTCTGGGACAATTAGTCAGGATAAGAGGTATAGGAGGGCCAGGTTTTTATGGAGAATTCCAAGGAATTTTGTTCTTCCTTGGAGTCAGCATTTTTCAGGGGTGTTTTCCAGCAGGTCTATTTTGGTTAGTTCTCAGCAATATGATTACAGATACTGGAAAGGAAGGATTTGTATGACAACAGCTCGATTCTGTGCGAGAAAAAACCTTACCCATCGTATGGTTTTTGGAAATGCTCTGTTGCAACTCCAACTTCCTGATTTTGTATTTTTTCCTGATGGAACATTATAAAAATGTTAGGATAGAAAGAAAGGCAACCAAGGCAAAAATGAAGTAAAGTTAAATAAAGTACTAGCTCAAATGGGAATCCTAGACAGTCTCTTTACTTTAAAACTGCAGGTCAGTTTGAGAAAAAAAAAATTAACACCAAAAATTGCTGACCAACAGCAAAACAATGGTCATGACAACTTTGGAGAAACCTGCTCTACCCCTGTCAGAGCACAACTGGGAGCTATTTCTGACAGAGGGGAGCCTATGCACAAAAAGAGAACTGATTTCATCTTTTATACAGTAACAAGAGTGAAATTTGGCTAGTGGGAGGGGGAGGAAAGGGTCTGTGGACATGGACATAAATTAACACAAAAAGCATGAATTAAACACATACAGAATGCAAAATTAAGACTGCATTAAAATTATTGCATAAGTAAGTTGGCTTGAAAGTAAGAGTATTTATTAATAAACATTCAATCCTTATTTCTTCAGTAAAAGCCAATCCACAATTCCCTCTTCCTTATCCCAAAGCAAGGCCTAACGAGTGAATATTTACAAAACAAGTACTAAATGCTGCTTAAAATTTGTCCCCTCCTGAAGAGGGCAGCAGCAACTGAGCAGTGTCAACCTCTCTGCTGTCTCCTATCTACAGCTTCAAGGTAAATAATTAAAAATAAATCAACAAAACAACAAAACCCTGGATAATCACTGCAGTTTGCAGTGCACTGTATTTAAATTCACTGTATTTAAAAGTCTCTTCATGCCTCTGTAAATTTCCCCATCCCATGGGGATTTTCAGTTCCTTGGAAGCAGTCTCCTGGCTCATAATCATGGTCTAGGAGCAAAATCTGATTCACTGATTTTCAAGTTAGGCTGTTCCAAAATGCCTACAATCAATAACTATTGAGGCCACCAGCACACAAACCAAAGCCCACAAACATGCAGTCAGTAATTTACACTACCTACACAATGCTAATGGCAGTACACTGCTAATGGCTGTGGTGGAAAATCTCCTTTTCACAATCCAAACACTTAAACTAAAACACAGGCTTTGAGAATATTTTCCTTTTCAACTTCTTTCCCTTTCTTTATTTTCCTTTTTCACTAAGTCCTCCTTATCATGTTTGTGGAATAGCAGTAATAACTGAGAAAAATAAATCTGTTTAAAAAAATTTGCCTTCCTTTTCACACAAAGAAGAATTTTTTCCTCTTTTTTTCCCCTTAGTGGTGGATCTAAGAGCTGGTTATTTTGTTTGATTGTCTATTTTTATCCATAAAGCACTGTGAAAACATACACTATAGTGAAGTCTAAACTCTCCACCCAAGCAGCCATTACAGGAAATGTTTCTGTTGGAAAAGATGGTAACATATGAAAATATTCCTAAATCTCATTTTTCCTCTGAAGCATTACTTAACCCTCAGGCAATAAATTTCACTGAACTCACTGAAGTGAGAAATGGACCCTTTTAATAAGGCTTTTAACTACACATCTTAATGAAACTTAAACAAATGGTGTCCCTGCCACTAGGTTGGCTGCATGTGTGTTTATGTATACTATGTAAGAAGAATAAATATTTTTCATATTTAGAGATTTACTGTTCTATGGTAATTTTCAAACAGCACTGGAAAATAAGCAGACAATTCTTTCTTTTTAATAACTGCAGTTTGCCAGCTTTCTTCCTCACCTGAGTAATGACCACCAGGAGGGGCTTCACAGCAGCTTGTTTTGTTCCTAGATCTAGAAAAATATGTGCATTTGCCTACAAGGACAGTGTGCATTTTAAGGTACATTCATCTTTATTTGACTCATTATTTTGCTTCTTTCTTTCTTTAAAGACAGGTCACATCTCTGACCTGTGCCACTGCCTGACACGTGCTGAGGGCTGTGCAAACGGAAATTTCCTACATCCAGGCATTCACTTTGCATAAGTTAAGGCTCTGCATGCTCCTCTTGTCCCCACTCCTTTCTAATTTTAGTGAATTTTGTGCTTTATAAAACAGGCTGTTTCAAATATGAATAAATCTGTATGTCAAACCCACCCTCTTCCCCACAAATACAAATCTGAATATGAATGTCAGGACCCGTGCACATGCCTAGTTTCTGTATGGGAGCATTCTGCCTATCTGGAGAAGTGATTTGACTTCTCGGTATTGCATTAGACCACTGTCATTAACGACAGAGGTGTCATTTTGATGTGATCTGTGAGGCAGTAGAAGCTTTGAAGTTGAAAGATAGAACAGACATGGATAAATTGTGCTCTGAGTATGCTGCTATTGCACCGTTATTGCTGGCAATTATTTCACCAAGTGACACATCTGATAAAAAGTCATCCGCCTTGCTATGGAAAGAAACCACAGCTCGCTGAAGCCCATGGTAGATCTGTCGATTTTAGAGCGTGACAAAAAGCTCATTAGTTTTGGCCTGATCATTCTGCACCAATCATGAGCCCTTTTGCATTGTTCCCCCCTGCCCCTCCTCATGCTTTCAGTTGGTTTCCTTCCCTGATCTAGCACTTGGTCTTTTCTGTTTTAATGTTTGGCTATTTGTTCTCTCTTCTCCACACCACTTTCTCCAAAACACCCTTTTCTAATGTTGTGCCTGCTGCTTCTCTTACCCTCTTTCCTTAACTGCTCTGAAAAATGTTTATTTCTTTGCTGGTCTCATAAAACAGTGGGTTCACAACTTTTTTTTTAAGCTGCAGAGTATGTGAAATCTAACTTCTCCAAATAAATCATAGCAGATTCCAGGTAATAAAATTTCAGGTTAACTTTAAACATGGAATACAGATTTGCTCCTTCAGCTATGCCCCGTGGGCTGAGTTCTTAAGTGGGTTCATACTGTGGGGTTAGTAGTAACCCTTCAAATAAAGTGTGAATAAAGAAAAGGGAAATGAAACTACGTTTTTGAGTATGTAAGGTAAGAGGGTGAGATAAAAGGCCGTATTTGATCATCAGATCTTTTTACCTGACTGGCAAAAAAAAAAAAAAAAAATACAGTGCACGTATATCAAGAGAACAATTATATTGTTAAAGGACTTCTTTATCACATTGAAGGATTCTGGGCAAATCACTCTAGAGCACAAGTCTGAGAAACAGAGGCATGGAAAATTAGGCATGTTGTGGGTTTTAGAGATTCTTCATATTTCTAAGCTGAAGAACAACATTGTTGAAACACAAGCTCATGTTCCGTGCTTCAGTTAGTATGTTTTCCTGGATAGGTGAGCTGTAAAAAGGTGGCCTTAAGCCTTCCACCTTACCAAAAGGTCTTTCATCCCAGTACATCAGGACTGGTCTTCCATAACAGGGCCTCAGAACATGTGGCTTGGATCCATTCCACTCAAACAGAAGTGTCTCAGATACCCAGCTACATTAGTCTCCCTTCACAGACAATCGAGACAGTTGACAATCATCTTCAAAAGGCACTTTCTGTTAAATAGTTTGCTGGAAGGAGCATGGTCCCCATGCTTACTAAGCATGCTGAAGGGCTTGTGATGTAAGCATTCTCAGGACACAGCAATAGGTCACTGCCCAGCAACGTGAGCTTTACCAGGGTTCTGCTGCTGACTCTGGCACAGTTAAATCTTCAAAGTCTTACAGACAGTATTATTTTTACTCTAAATTAATGGTCTCAGTCTAATCCTTATAATTATGTCTTCGCAGCATAGCCAAGAGAAGGTGATTTAAGTGACTGGAGAGTCTCTGTCCCACTCAGAATAGGCCTCCAGGTCAGAGGTGTATTAATGAGAGAATGGCTAGAGGATGATGAGCTGATCCTGCAGCCTCCAAGAGCACTGAACTGACTGCAAGGGACTCTATAGAGAAGAACTTCCAGCTAATAGCTATGCAAATCATCCTGCAGATACAGCTGTTATCATGATTGCCTGTGTGGTTGTATCAAAGCCCAGACCACGTACAAATTCCCCACTGGTGCAGCACACCACAATATTTGAAAGGTACAGAATCAGATTTGCCTCAGTTTTTTCCAGGACTCATATCCTGTGCCAGCAGAAGTGGAAAAGATACTGTTTTGTAGAGAGCTTCTCTGGTCAGGGTTCTTGTTGTGTATCCTAGTGGCAGAAAGTAACGATAATACTATCAAAACTACCACATACAAAGAATCTCCATGTTAAAGGGAATAAAGCTAAACATGTTCTGTTGCTAATACCAGATGCTATTTGCTGCTATTTGCATTAGTAAAGCCTGTTGTGCATGTTGGGTTGTCATACACTGACCCTTTTCATTCTGAAAGGGATTTCCAGGCATATCTTGGGTATTTCTAACAAAAGTAGAGGAAAAACAGAGTTTATAATAAGTATAGATTTTTCACATTGTTTACAGAGACAGTTTTGGTTTCCTAGTTGCAAGCAAAGGGCATGAGGGTAATAACTGACTTGAAGAAAGGACGTGAACCAGAAAGGGCAATAGTACTTTACTTGGAGCTTTTCCTGCTCCTAAAAAGCAGTGGGTTTCATTCCGGGCAGAGCAATGCTTTTCAGTGAGACTGGACATGTCAAAGCACTGTTACAAAGACCAGACTCCTGATTTCCCTACAAAAAAAACCTGCAGGCATTTAAGCACACATTAACAGAACTATTTCTTAAAAGTCCAGCTACAGCAAATTGAATCAAATGGCTGTGAGGAGTTTCATTGCTTGGTGCCCTGATCTTCCCTCCAAATTCTTTGGACATAGTCCAAGTAGCAGAACCTAGTAATGTATTCTTGCAGAAACTGATCCAACACTGCAGGGAAAGGGGAATTCTGAACCCATTGGTAAATTTAAAAGGGATTTTCTTTGTCATACTTGCCATCCATGCAAATGACTGAGTTACCAACTACCCAAACTTCTACCCATGTCCAAATCCCCTCAATAAACCTCTCCAGCTCAATGGTCACATGGAATTTTCTACACACCTAATCATCACTTATTCTTTTCCTTCCAGATTTCCATGTCACTGCATGAGTTTTTAAATAATTTGATAATTTTAATAAGCTGCTTAGACTTGATTATCTAACGTCATTTCTCAAGAAGCAATTCATCAGCATGGGTGACTTCATGGTAGCCTAACCTGAAAGTGTTCTGGGTTTCCTTGTTTCCACTGTCTCACATATTTTTATTGTTACTTCATAGCAGCTATGTCCATATAGAGAATGATGAAAGGGTGGTTTTTTGCGTTATCTGACTAGAATATTGCTGAAGAAGCAATGAAGCTTGTGCTTTATGAGAAGACAGAGCAGAGATGTCTGATCATGTGCAGTGGGGAGATAGGAAATTAATTTTACAGCATCCTTCAGAAAGTCTATCAGAAGGAAAAGTTATCTTTGAAACATTCTCTTCCTCAGTGGGAAAATAATATATATGTGCAAATCATGGCTTTTCTTGTCTTTAACTAGTATCACCAGAATTATCTTTGGAGTAAAGGAACCAGTCCTTTTTCCATTAATACCAAACATTAAAAAACTATTACATTGACTTCTAAAAAAAGCTTTGCACTCAAGCTGTACACCTGGAGTGGAGGGCTGCCTAATTCAGCCTGCGCACATGGATTATGCATCCTACATGTAAAATCTTTGATCCACAATAAAACCAACTTTTATTGATTTGTTTTGCTCTGTATCTTGCAATAAATGCTTTTCAATATATATATTTTATTGTATCTGATGTCTAACTAAAGAGTTTGCTGGGTAACACTTGAATGAGTGAACTGGAAAAAGAAGAGATATTTTTAAAGCTTCTCAAGAGCCAAAAGTTTCAAATGCAATAAATTATTTTACAAGTTTTTACTGTGGTTTGATTTGCAAGTCTCTGGGGAGAGCCTAAGAAGACAAGGATGTTGGAAAGAGGAATTTCTTCTTCCAAGCAGGAAAAGAAAGTGGAAATTGAATAAAGTTGTAAAAAAAAAAAAAAAGTGCTCTGGAGTGTTCATCTCTCTCCAGCATCACCATTGGGACACTTTGAACTCACTCTCCCACTGCCTGTAAGATTTTTTTGACAGAGAATGAAAGTGTCTGGTTACTGGACACTGGTGTCTCATTGGTGGAAAAAAAAAAGAGAAAGTAAAACCAGGCAAACTAGACCCAGAGGTGGATGAAAATTTTATCATAATGAATGTTTCCAAAAAAGTATAATAATATATCTGTGTTTAAAGACCTGGGGCCTGGGGGAGGAGGAGTGCTTTTTGAAGAGGTCAGTCAAGTACATACTATGAGAAATTGTGCTTAGGGTCATTGCCTGCCCTTACTTAGAAATAGGTCTGAACGCCCTCTGTCTTCGAAGTAAGAGAAAATTTACAGTCTTTTTTAAAATAGCATTTTCTCCCTAGGGGCTGCAGGTGGCACAGTGTGGACTTGTGGTAAGTGAGGGAGGACAGAAAAGAGACTAAATTTTTTGGCATTTTTGGTGGGTCTTTTATTTTTGTTTGGGTTTTTTGGGGGGGGGGTTTGGGGGGGTCTTGGTTTTTTCTGTTTGTTGTGTGGTTGGATTTTTTTTGGTCAGTTGGTTTTGTTGTGGGTTTTTATGGGTTTTTTTAGTTGGTTGGTTTTGGGGTGCTTTTGCAGTGCTAAAGAAGATTATGATAAATATTTTGCCTTTGAGCTGTGAGGCAAAAGTTTGTTTCACAGTTCCCTTGTCCCTCAGTGGCATTCCTTCAATGCACAAAGCTATGTTTGTGAAATCACCTCCCTAGCTTGAACCATATATTTTCACTTAAAATAATTTTTTTTAAAAATCAACGTTAAATTGCTATAATACAATTGGAGTGTTTTGAAAGAGTAGTCGGACTGCCTCATGGTCCAGAAAAAGTGAGATCAGCCTGATCATTCACTGCCACTGCTTGTTAACCAAGATTACCACATGATTTTTAGGGGAATTGCATAGAGTTCTGCTCAATCTAGTCTTTGTACTGATGAGTAACAGGGCTGTAGATACACAACAAAACAGCTTCAAACCTTCTATGGCCAGGTTTGAGTCAAGTGTTTTCGACAGCAAGCTGCACCATCTAAAAGCCAAGACCCTAAAGAATATTAGTAGGTAGTGACAAATATGTATGGATTCATGTCCAGATGCACACATATGTTTACATACATGTCTATGTATGGGTAAATACCTGTTCTGTGATATGGAACCTTGTGCAGGCAGCAAACACATGATCAAAGCTGTGATGAAGGATTAACAATTCTATCTTAAAATGGATACTTGTTCATGGATCCTTGTATGAATGTCCATCCCTTCCTCTTATCATTCTCCTTCAGCAATTACAAGACAAGCTTACTAATTAGTGCCTGGCACTAAGAAGGGATAATGCCAAGGAATAACATCTAAAGTAGCCATCTGCATACAGACATACCAACACAGAGGAGTCCTTTCACTGAACTGCTCAGGACAGACATCACAGTTTTTATGGCAAGTGGACTCCCTTCCCCAGTGGGACAGTCTAGGGATGGTCTGGACAAGAGAACTCAATGAGGGCTGGACCAGTTTGCTTTACTGATCCTGGTGCAGAGCCAGTTTCTTACATAGCTCTCCACAGTCCTGCACAACTACTGCCAGGCATGGATTCTCCCCCTCCCCCAAAAATATTTTTATTTGCTTACAGAACAATCAGAGCAGCCATTTTATATCAGGTTCTTTGTGTTAGGACCAATTTGACTATTTGTACTTTTTGGGGTTTCTCAGATGCTTAACTGAGTCTTTTCATGAGCTCTGCTCCTCCTCCTTCCTCTCCATTATTCAGCATCAAGCAAGGTTTATCAAGCTGTGATTGATTACAAATCACTGTGGTGATACTGCTTCACAGAAGATTAATGATGTCAGCCTTAATGACAAGGTTATTTTGTAGCAGAATGCCAGCCACATGCACACAATGTTACAGACACCAAAAGGAGACTGCTTTTCTTAAGCCTAAAATCACCCAGCTGCATACAGGACGATACCTAATTCCCAAGCTGCAAAGGAAACAGTCCAAAACTTACAGATAATTTTCAAAGGTACTCATCATGAGAAAGTAGAAAATCTTTGGACTGCTTAGAAAAATTATCAATCCATCTTAACCTGACCTATGAGAGCTAAAGGTGATATGAAATGCTCTGCTCAACCATGTAAAGTAGCTAAATTAAACCAGACTTTATCTGTATTTGATTGCATAGCTGGTGTTAGGGTGGCATTTGTTGCTGCTGCAGAATTATTCATTCACAGTCCCCACAGCATCCTCCATGGCAGCTGATATTAATTATTATTAGCAAGGAGCTGATTCTGGAGTGTAAGCAAAAGAGAAAGGCTGTTGGGTTAGTCTTAGGTCAAAGTATTAATATATTGGTTTCATGAATGCAGTAATATTCATGACTTGGTGATAGAAGTTACAAACTTTTCTAAAAGAGAAAAAAGAAAACACCACAATCTCTCCTTCTTTTAGAACACAAATACATAAATTTTAATCTGAGAAAAATACAAAATGAAACCATGTACAAGTTATGTACAAACCCTTTTTACAGGACGATATATTTTTCACTGGATATTACATATGACAAAGTCAGGTAGATCATTTCTGAGCACCAGCATTTGTTCTCTCTCACCAACCCATGATGTTAAAAGTAAAATGATGAAGTCGTACTCCTTTTTCTTGATGAACTTTTAAATTAAAAGTAGCTGGTTCTCAGTGTACCTCCTCGCCATCTCCACTTCCAAATTCTAACTAATGTAGACGTGAAACAATCAAGATATATTGTATGTATGTATTTGCATGTGCGTTTTTTCTGAAGGAAGAAAATGGTTTCATCAGTCTTCAACTCTACAGAAATGTAAAAGTTAAAGTTATATCAATTTTTTTCTTTTTTTCTTCTTTTTTTTTTGCCAGAGGTTAGAATATTTGCATTGGCTAGGCATGTGTGTCCCAAGCTTTACTATGGCAGAAGCGGAATTTTTTAACTGCTTGAGATAACTTCTGCTGACATTTTTATGTGGTTCCTACTAGTTACTGTCCAGTCAACAAAATGCTCATACATATGCCACAGGTTTTGTTTCTGAAAAATATATGGGTTTTATTACATATATTCAACTGCCTACATGTTGTGTTCCAGGGTGTTCAGTTTTTTAAGTTATAGAGATCTCCTCTAAAATGTATTGACTGAAGCAGTAAGAAACCTTGTCTCAACATCATAAAGGCTCTAATTAGATGCAGCATTACTGTTTAGCTTCTTAAGATACATATTGCTCTAAATTAAACCCAGAGTAATAATAGCAATACTTTATATTTTATATATTCTTCATTTTCCCTACCCCTTCTCATTTTGGCAGTCACCAATAACACACCCCTGCAAAGAACAGATCCCTTGGAGCAGCAGCCCTTGCTGTTGGCTCCAGTGGAATTCCCTGGTTGTACAGAGACTGCAGAGACTCACAGCTCCAGCATGGCTGCAGTTTCCATAGCAGAGAGAATCTGCAGAACAGATACATTGCTTATCTAAATACAGCTTTGACAAAAGCTGGGACAGACTTATCAGTACTACAGACCTACACGCCATCCCGGGCAGTGACTACAGCAGCAGAGCTACTACACTCCTTTCATTATTTCAGATGGGGCTGTAACCCACACCCAATACTATTGCTCAGCATGAAAATACTACAAATATTATGCCTGCTAATGGAATATTAGGAGACCTGGTGTCCATATATAATGACTTTTAAAAAAATCTATTTCCCTTAGGCCTGTGATTATTCAAGAACCTTTAAAATTAAAAAAAAAAAATAATAAAAAGGTGCTTGTTCGTATCTTGGGGATTTCAGGGGTTCCAATTGCACAGAACGGAAAAAAACCCAGAAAGACTATAAAGAGTTCTCCTTCCCTCTGAAGTTTTTTGTGCATCTGCCATTGACTTTGACAGATATTCCCAGGCTAATCCACTGTAACACTGGGAACAAATTTCTGTTTTCACTTTGTCCTGTTCTTCGCCTTTCACACACTTGGTTATTTTGTTTAAGCACATTCAAAACTAGAAATGAAAGGTGAGACACACGCTTCTTTTGGTGCTAAAAAAATTCGCAATGATAACAGCTGTAAAAACAAAATACACACACACACACACACACACACACACTGACCTCAATATGTGCTCATTTCAAATACATTGGGATCCAGGAGTCCTTAGGAATCCACTTCTTAAAACCATTTATGGATTGGCCAGTGAGTGGCCAAGCAGTGAAAAAACAAATCACTAGCCATTTGTAAATTATTGCTTTTTTTTGTCATGTATGTTTATGCATCAGTTTATGAAACCAATTATTGCAGTAGTTGTTAACTTTAGTTTACACACAGACACACACATGCCCCCAAAAAACCCAATCCTCCCTGAATGAGAACACACTATGGTACTTTCTCCTTCTCCTTCCACTATATGAAGAGTTCAAAAAATGGAATATCTTCCTTTCACAGGCCAAAACCAGCCAGCTTCACCCACCACCCAACAATGTATAATAAAAGGCTGATGCTTTTGTAGTGTCTCCTGTACTGTGCTTGCAAACTGCATTTGCCCTTTCCCACCTCTGGCTGAGGCCATTTAGGTCTTTTCACATCCAGCTGACCATGCCTGGCCCAGATCAAGGGATCTGTACTTTCTGTCCCATGTATTCCCTATTGATTGGCCATTGATGCTGATTTGAAAGAAGAGCTGTTAAAATGACAGTGACAGTATCAGAACGTTTTTAAAACATACAAGGAAAAGTTTTCTTCTGTTTCTCTCCCTATTGACAAATTAATCATACACTTAGTATTTTAGAAGGAACTAGACAATCACATCAAGGTGTTAAAAATTGCATTTAGACTATGGACATCTTCTTTCCTTTATACCTTAATTTTGCTGTGCTCAGCACTTGCCACCAAATCTATCAGAGGCCAGTTTTATCCTTTCATCTTAGTACTCATGGGCTTCAGGGGACAAATTAAAATAATAGCCATGAAGCAGAGAGAGCCAGCAAAGTTTGTGGCACCGTGGGAGCCCAGCAGTGCAGGGTGTGAGGAGGGCCAGGAGCACAGCCCTGCTGCAGCAGGGAGAGAAGCTCTGCAGCACAAAGCCAGGGCATCCCATAAAGCTAACCAGCATGGCTGCGGTTTGCTCAAACCAGGTGGAAACAGCAGATGCAGTTCTTCTATGTGCTACCCTGCAAGTCCCATATTTTCTTCTTTTTGTCTTTCTTCACCCAATTCACAGAATATAAAAATGATGACCCCTTCTTGTGATGATTCTATTGAATACATGCATAGCCCCATACACGTGTGTGTATATATATATCCACATGTATATATGTGTATGTATATATCCACATATATGTTATACATACATGTGGGTATGTGTGGACATGCATATATGCAAACACAAACACACACACATAGACACACTATTTACCCAACATGAGTTACCAAAAAAATTTGTATAGCCTGTATCAATAGTGCATGCAATTAATGACAAAAAAGAAAGAAAGAAAGAAAAAAAAAAGGCAAACCAAAAAAGCTGAAATTCCTCCTCCCTCCTCACCCCACGTGTTTGGTTTTTTTTTCTTTTTTTGCCTTTTGAGAAAGGTGTAAAAGTTATTGATAAAGAAGTGTTTCTATACTGGTCATCATGTGGTCTTGTCAGCTGTCACTTAGGTCCCTTTTCCACCCTTTTCCCAGCTGTGATGCAACTTTATATCTCCATATATTGGTGCTGGCCTCATTGTAACCTTTAATGGCTGAATATCAAAGCTTCCCCAATAGGTTTTCTGTACGTTTCTCCATTTAATTTCCAGATGCCAGTCCTGCATCTTTGATTATCAAAAATAGGAGTAAGAAAATATTATTGATTTTAGCTTTTCTAGAAACGGGAAATGTAAACCCGTAACTCTACCGGTTTCTCTCTGTCATGTTTGCTCTCTATGGGTATTGTCCTATTCCATATAGAGCTATCTGTGCCAGAAGAGCTCATGAGTGTGTTCAGGTCTTGTCCTTTATTTATAGACAGTGAATAGCATGATATTTTTGGGTGTGATGGTTAAACTCAACAGAGACACACACAAACCTTAGCTACGTAGGGGTGCTGTATTTGCTTCATTGGTATGTTTTATCCAGTGAATGCTCACTTCTGAAGGAAGGACACTCAGAAATGGCACTGTGTATGATAAGATATAATGTTCTATGCCCCTATAGTAAACACCAGTCTTCTCAGGAAAAAAAATTAATTTGTTCTTGGTTAGGCTGAACACAAATTTCTACAATTCTCCTGTACTCAGGACCAGCTTTTTTCATTCTGGTTGTAATATGAATGCAGTTCATAAATGAAAAAGGAGCACCGACTTCAAAGAAAAGGCTTAACATGACCCAATGCAGAAACTGGATGTAAATTATAACGTGTCACTAGCTGAAGCAGCATATGTCGGAAGAACTCACTGGAATTATCTTCTCTTTTGGGGACTGTGAAATGCATTAAACATGGATCTAAATAACAATGAAAAACTGCTTGAATTGTTTTGTTACTTTGTAGGAGAGTGAAATATTTTAAACAATCCAATTTTACAGATACTGTATTAACAATTCTTGTTATTGTCTTTAAATAGCTATTCTACAAAATGTAACAATGAAATAGTCACAGTCCAAGAAGTCACTCCAGAATAAAGCCTATTAGGTGTTAGTATGGTTATACTTGTACTGCAGCCAGTGGACAAACATTAAAGCTGAGATAGTTTGGCTTAAATGTTGGATTATATAGTGGACATCATTGTTTTCACAATAAATTCATCATCTGCTTTGTATTTGTTTGATTCACTGATATTTCTCTAATGATAAAAATACCACGGTATGTTTTATTGTGGTGTTTAACAATTCTGCAAAATTACAAAGCCTAAAGTTTACTTGCACAATGAAAATCTGCTTTTCCTGATGACTCTGGTTTTGTGGTTTTGGTTTTTGTTTCCTTATTAGCACAGCCTTTCCTTTTTTTTTTTCTTCACACAATTGTGTCAGATGTTGCTTATTTAAGATAGAGTTACTAAATCATTTAGAACATAAATGCTTGGGTGGGTTGATACTGCAGCACAGATATGAAACATCACATTTTTGTCTCATGGCTATAAAGCTTGTTGGCAACTTTGTGAAACTGCTGACACAAAAGGCACCCATCAAAGGCCTTTTGCATGTTATCATAATAAATACATTCATCACTTTTATTATTTTGATTTGGTTATTACTGTACTTTTATGTGTGGTGTCCCGGCAGAGGAAAAAGGAAAAAAAAACCCGACCAAAAAAGCAACTGCTAAAATAGGATGTTGCTTGTTGTAACTGTTAACTGAGGACAGCATGTTGGGAGATTGTAGAGCTGAGGCTAAACCAGTTTTTATCCTGATCTGAACTCACCAAAAGGAGATTCAGTGTGCCCTTTATCAGGGTATGAACTATCTCCAAAGTGCAAGGATCTGGAGCTAAATCTCTATACATATCAGGAAGAATTTGTACCATCTCAGACCCATGAAAGGCCATCAGCACTTCTGAAGTAAGGAAGTAACAAAATGCGGTAGATGAGATGGTTTATCACTCATGCTTCCATGCACTGTTTTCTGCACTCTGGATTAAAGCACTGTAATACATGGCAAAAGAATTGCCAAGCTGGCCTTCCTGAAATTAGCAATTACTGATGGCTAATGGGAAGTGAAGTGCAATGCCAGATGTGCCATTTCTAGCAAGTGCCCCTCGTGTCCCTGGCCCTTGGCTGGGGCAGTGGCGCTCCCTGTGCTCGTGAGCAGGGCAGGGCTCAGTGTGCGCGGGGCTGCGGGAGCCACACTGAACTGGCAATCAGCATGATCTAGATGTGCTAACAAAACAAAGGATACTTCTGAAGAATGCTACATGTACAAAAATATGACTTTCAACTCCGAAAATAAATAAGTTCAATTTATTAAGAGCTGGTGTCAATGCTGAACAAAATACACATCTTTTGATAAAGAAACATTTTGGTGAATTGTTGTAGGTTTTTTTCTTTTTTTTTTTTTTTTTTGATTTACTAAAATACAAGTTGGACCTTTTTTCCTTTTTGTAAATATATCATTTGTCTCCCTTAATTACATATCCTTATAACTGTGACCATCATTCTCCTTTAAGCCAAAGACCGAGGGTTCATTGGGATTTTTTTTATTCTTAGGAGTCTGGCCACATATGCAGTTTTTTAAAGGGAAAATACTTAACAATGAAAAAAAAAAAGAAAAATATATATTTTCTAATAAATAAAAATAATTTAAAATGCTAGAGGCTATACATGACTAGTTTTGATTATGTTCATTTATAAATGAAATAGTTTCCAAAATACGTGGAAGCAATATTAAAGGCAGACAAACAAAGATGTGTCTACTTTATTTTCCCATTAAGCTTGCCCTTCTTAACTTCTCCATCAGTGGTTCAGCAAGTAAGAGGAATAAATGTCACATCACCATTCATGAAGTTTGTCAGGCTTTAAAAAAATAGTTCTGGCTTCGAAGGAGTCAACATTCATCTTCAACTTCTCGTATTGGTGGTATCAAGCTGCTTGTCGATTTATATTGATTGATCTGATTGGCCATGTGAGTGCTCATGGGCTTGATTTGAATGTTTCTGGGGTAGGCATTATCCGGCTCATCTGTAAACCATTTCTTTTCTGCTAAGGAGCAAAACAGGTAGAGACAGAATAAGGAGGGAAAAATGAAAGTTTTAATTAGTGAAGCACACATACACAGAAACATTAAAAAAAAAAAAAAAAAAAGAAAAAGGGAGCAGTCAGTAAAGTTTATAGAAAAAAGAGATCAATAGAAGGTGACTTTGACTAATTACTAGCAGTACAGTGCATTAGATTATTTTCTCTGAAAATACTGTTATGAAAGGAGGATGACGCTTGCAGATTTGATAACAGCAGCTAAAGAAAACCGCCAATATGCTAGTTTGCTTGTTGGATGTAAGAGAGCTCTTTTTTTGTCCCCATGCTTAGAAGAACATCCTCTGATTCATTTATTGAACAAAATGATACAAATCAAAGTCTAAACTAAGAAGCCAGGGAGAGCAGCTGGGACAAGGGTAATGCAGAAAAGAGCATGTGAGTCTAAACACAGAGGAGCACCTAAAGAGACAGAGACTTCTCTGAACCATTTCAGCCTTGGCGTGGTTGCTACTGCTGACCCAGAAATCATGAAGGAGGATGGAAAGAATGTGAAGAACTTTCTGCAGTTGGTGTTCGAATAAACTGAACTTGTATTCCTGCTGCCAGACGGCAGCCTTGCTGCTCAGGGTGAGCATTACATCCCTACTTTGGAACACAAGTGCTTGGGCACTGCTGAACTCCAGGGTTTACAATGCAGTGTGGAACACATCAGACCCAGCAGGTGACTGGAGCAGGGGCTCCAGCTAATCCTCAATGGATCAGTTGTGATGGGTGACAGCAAGGCAAAGGAAGCAAAGACTTACAGGAAAACCAGAGAGGAAGTTCTTTCTTTTTTATCTTTGAGCAGTGTGTGTTCCCATGAACACAGGAGGGATTTTATGGTGCAGTTTTAAGGCAGGCAGGGAGCAATGTGGGAGGGAGTGAGGATGCTGAGAGGCTGCAGCATTGCAGCCATTCCCCAGCTGTTTATCACTGGAACCACTATATTGCACTCTCCATTTGCAGGTAGGGGAAAGGCTTCTTAAAATTCACACAAGAAAAATAAAAATAATTCTTGAACCCTTTAGTGAACAATTTCTGCTGTTATTTCTCAATGACAGGTAAGCAACTTTGCAAGATAACTTCATTTGAAGACTTGGAAATTCTTGATCGAGAGATTGGCTAACAGCCACTAGGTGCACTTGTGCTTTGACAAACTTTTGTGAATAGGGGTCTGTCTCCATTCTTGTTGTCCTTCCCCAGATTCCAGAGGTGGGAAGGCAGAGCAGTGGACACTTATGGTTCTGGGCATTTCATTATTACATGCAAGGTTCAAAGTGCCACATCAGCGCTGCCACTCTTACTCCAATGGGAATCCAAAATGCTGAGGAAGTTTTACTTTCTCACATAATGTAAACTACTACTTTTTCTAGCCACTGAAAGTGGGGGCAGCATCTGGAATCAGGACAGGAGTAGAAGGGATGGTCATTTTTTAATAAATAAATGATTAAAAATTAGCAATGCAAAATTCACTAGAAACACAAAGACTGAGCAAAAAAGCTCAGAAGGTAAAGGAGAAAAAATAAATCGAAAGACTGAGAAGAATAAAGGAGAAATATCTGAACATAAGAGCACAAAAATAAACAGCCTTTGGAGTTAGAGTCTTGTCAAGAAGTAGATAAATCTCCAGAATTACTGGACTTCTCAGTCACTTTCATGAACATAAAATTAAACCACTTCCACTTTATATGGATTTTAAGAATTTACATGCCAGACCCCCACTCGCCAACAAAATCTTTGTTACCTGTTCTCACATTTTTAAAATAAATTAAACACAGGAATTGTATTACTTATTAGTGGCTTGTTACTGAAGGGAAACAGAACTACTGTATTGTTTTTCTTGTTATTTTCCAAAATGCTTTTCATTTTTGTTTAAAAATTTCCTACTCATTTTTGACCAGACTAAACAATTCCCTGCCCCCTTAAAGTTGCCTGAGTCTCAACGATGTTCAATCTCCCATCTCCCTCTCTCTCACCTATTATAATTAAGTTCCCTTTGATTTGAACAGATTGGACGATAGGAATTCATAATGTTACATCCTGCACACTGAAGCTAACTGATTAAGTGCTTTAAATTATTCTTCCTGACAGAATGATAAAGTTACAATCTGTTCAGAAATGATCTACAGCTTGCCAGACTCCTACCGCTTCTTTCTACATTCATTTATCTTTTTGTCAAGCAGTTAAAAAAAAAAAAAAGCCTCAATTCCATAGATCTTTTAAAGTAATCAGAACATCTGAATTATTAATGAGACTTTAAGGGAATGATTCCTGATGTGGGCCGGTTTAAGAAAGGTTGTAGGGAAAAAAAGTCTGGGAATGTGTACACATCAAAATAATTTCAGCTCCATTTAAAAAACCATTTAGTTCAAGTGTGACACATGAACCATTATGCATTTGTGGAAACCAATTTTATGTGATCTACGATTAAACTAACCTTTCAGAGAGGTGTAAAGTGTGATGGTTATCATGTTTTAAAAGCCTTGCGAGATCACATAAACAATTTCAAACTAACAGTTTTCTAATGGTTTGTGTTTAAAATGATTTTGAGGCAAGTTAAGCACTGTGAACTTTCATCACTACCTTTTTTTTGAGTGCATGGTGCAAAAACTTCCCTTACAAACAGAACTTGGTGCAAGCTGATTCAATGTTGCAGCAAGTAAAGGGAGACCTGCGTGAGTGCTAAGGATCACAACTCTGTTGTGTTTCTCTGCAGCCAGTGTAAAGCACTTCAAAACACCCTGCTTTCCCTAAAATTCTCCCTAAAATAAGCTAATTATTTATGTGTTACTGTTACAATAAAACTGCTATATCAGGAGTTGTTCTTTAAAAGGACACCATTGAGTCTCTTTTTGCCTTTACCTGGCAAGTAATAAACACAGAACATTAATAATAAATGCAGAAGCTGGTAGATTCTGATTTCTTCTGCTGTTTGTATTTCTTCTTGCCAGTGCTGAAACCTTGATCCAAGCATTATCATCTCCAGCATCCAGTGCTTCAACCCAGCTTTATACCTTTCCTGTTCCTTTCTGCTGTTAAATTATCTTTGACCACATAAGAACGAATCTCATGTGAAACTTCATTGACCTCTCTACTTACCTTTGAAATGTGAGCTTAACACTGCTGATCTTTACTCTTGGCCACTATGATATTCTGCTCCCAGTTACTAAATGTCCTTCTTGAAGCCCTTGCACACTTTTCAGTATTTTATGCTATGCTCACAGCCTGTTTTTGATATGTCTTCCAGAGTCTTAGCACAGATTTTTACTTATCTTAAATATTACTCACTCTTTCCTTTAAATCAGTTCAGAAATCCCCTTTTTTAAGTCTTTATATATTGTTATATTCACCAAGCTTTTTTTAAGTTCTCTGTCACATTCAGTGTGTTTCTTGCCCTTTTGGAATATGCACATTGATCCTTACCCAAAGTGTTTCCACATTATACTGACAATAGGCATAGTTTTTAATCTTAGTTTTTTAAGAGCTGTTGAAGAAAGTCCCTGATCTTTTTATGCTATATGACAGGTTTCTTTCTGACAGCATCACCTGAGAGATGTTGGAACAGCTAAGTAACTGCATATATCAGAAATCAGGAAACATTGACTTCCCTCTCTACCACCTGTGTTTGTAATGGGCTATCTGCATTAGTGCATCCATGAGGCTTCAAAAGGCTTAATGCTCATACTTCAAATAAATAAAAATTAACATATTTGTGAGACTCTTCCCTGCAGCATATAAAAAAAAGGATATAAATAATCAAAGTAAAAAGATCAAAATACCATTTTCTTCAATTTGTATAACACTCCATCAATTCTTTCAAACAGATTTATTGTACTGGTGCTGTAAAATTTCTATCATTAATTCTGGACTGAGTAGCAACTTGGAACAAATGTCACTGTGAAACACCCTCTCTTCTAAGCAGAGGCAGAGAAAGTATTACCTAAACACAACACAAAGGTTTTACTAAATTTGTATTCTCACCATAATCCCAGGTTACCTTCCAATTGTTTAAAACATGAATTTTTTGTCTTCTGTGACACTTGCAGTTTCCAATTAGCCTGTAGGTATGTGTTTGTGTGTCTCCTCCCTTATGTAGTCACCTTGTTCATAACTGAAAAATTAAGCTGAAAATTGTCCCCCCTAATTTGTTCCTGCATGAGAAAAAAAAGTAATGAAAGTTTCTCCACCCACCTGCTCAGCAATTCTTTGGAGATGAATATTTTACATGTAGCAGGCAGTAAGAAATTTGCAGGGAAGGAGAGAATAAACTATTCTTTCTATGAAGAACTTTGCTCCAGGGCAACTAAAGTCTTGTGACAAAGATAATGTTCTGAACTTGTTCTTGATTTTTAATTTCTTAACTACCAAAATCCTTAATTTTGATAATGGGAATTCCACTGGGAAATGCTGACTCTCTCTGTTTAGTTCAGTAGGAACCCATGCCAAGAACCTGCAGGTTTGCTAGACATGGTTTTGTGTCAACACTTAAGCTCACTCAGAACCTGGTTTCCAATGCTGAAACCATGCTGGGACTGATATAAGTGGCAAGACCTTAATTTGAAACTCTAAAATGTCACCTCCTGACATTGGTGATACTTCTCCACTTCCAAAAAATAACCATTCTACTATGGTTGCTTGACTTGGGGTAGGACATGAGATTTCCTCTTACTTTTCAATATAAAAACTGATATAAAGTCAATTTAAGTATTTCTCTACTTAGAATGACCAACCCACATTAGTACAGCCACATCACAAAATCTTCATCATTATAATAAACTATTTGATCAATCTGACTATACTCAGAAATGGAAATTGTACATAATATTACTAAAAGTCAAAAGTTCTAGAATTCTAACTTCAGGATAGAGGACAGAGGTGAATTAGACTTCAATGTACTTTGAAGAATTCAGATTTGCATCTATATTAGATATTCCTCTGCTGGTGCTCACAGAGTAGGCAAGTTGCCTCTCTAATGCATGCTGTTTATATTTTTTCTATTTGCGCTGCACCATTATACAAATACTATTTTTTTGGATAAAATCATTATGTAGGATGTGACAAGTGGCTTCATATTAACACCCTTCCTTTCTCTGCTAAATGGAAAACAGATAAAACATTAATGGAAAAGCATTTTGGTGTCAAAGCCATTAACATTCTCCCAAAATGTGTAACTGCTCTCAACTATCTTCAATCAATACTGCCGACATAAAAAGATGCTCATGTACATACATGGGGAAGAGGAGAGTAGGGAGGGGAAGGGAGGAAAGAAACTGGAATGAGGAATGGGAAATTAAAGTAATGTCTGCACCACGATAGGCATCTTCATTGAGCAGGAACCTGGCTGTTTACAAAAGGACACGTGCAATTAGAAAGGCAAGCAGATGAGAGGATAAAAAAATAAAACAGGGTTGAGAAACAGCAGCAGCAGCAGCAGCAGCCAGTTTACTTCTGGTTTGGAGGGGAAAAAAAAGGCAAAAGAAAACCAACAAAACAAACAAACAAACCAATAACTGAATAAAGTTTGTAACTATTTTTTTTTAATTTCACAAGTTTTCACAAGGACAAAGTTATAGAGGGAAACCCACAGCAGTTGCTAGGTCATGCAGAACCATTAATTTTCATACCTTGGCCCATTCTATTCATCCTTGTTGCACTTTAGAAAAAGAAGTAAGCTATGTAAGTTTTACAATGCTTTTAAACTGTCGTATTTCTGGTTGAGCACTTTAACTGGCACATCCTTGTAGTAATAAATATTCTCAGGGCAAAACATGATAACTTTCTTTGCAAAAAGGAACACATGAATTTTTCTTTATGATGAAGAGCAACTGTAATAGTCTCATTTGTAGGGGAGCAACCACAATTTGCAACGTATTTCACTGATCGGACTTACAGCTGCATTTGAATGCACACTCACACATATATACTGTATTCCAATCATTATACGCAGCACTGCACGGTGGTATTCTCTGTAGCCCACTTACATGGTTCCAGGTTTTGTCAGTAAAAGTGCTTGGCTTTATTGTCAATTCACACAGCAAGCAAATCTTCAAAATTATCATGCTTGGGGAAGGGGAAGGTAGAAGACAATACTAACCATAAAAGCACCTTGTCTGGGTTGGCAGTCACAATGGTAATCATTCCAAATCCAAGTATTTCTTTTCTGTCTGCATGCTTTCTTGCTGGGTAGCCAGGGAAGAGGGTATGTGTTTCTGCCCTCCCTACCCTAAGAAACCCTCCATAAACCTAGAGCTACTTGTATATTTCAAAAGGTTGGCTTCTGAAGTTTAAAGAAAACAAAAAAAAAAAAAAAAGAAGTAAAAGCAAGCTTGAAGTATCATTTCTATGGCTGTCTAGGGCAGGTTCCCATCCACTACTTTATTTAGTTCCCTGCCACAATTTTTTTTGGCTATATGTGTCATTGGTGACAATCTGCAAGAAGTAAATTCTGGTAAGTGCTGGAGCATAACACCTCAGCACAGTGAATATTTCCAACCCAACCCGCTTGCTCTCCTCCTTAGCTGTCTGGGGCAAAGCACCTTTGCTCCCCAAATGGGAGAGATTTAAAGGCACTGAGTTGTCTTCTTCTGTATTCCTGGCATACACCTCTTGAAAAAAACAGGTAGAACATGCTGCAAGATTTCTGAAGGTTCTTCACCCTTGTTGGAAGATTCATACCAACACTAACTTGCAAAAGTTAAACTACCATCTGGGGAAAGGAACAAAGTCCCTCGAGATCTGATATGTAAGCATAGAAAAATGCTTGCTCTTTTCTGAACATTATTTATTCTGTACATAAGGTGACTAATTCACCTTTTAAAGACGTAAAAGTCCCAAGAAGGCAGTTTTTAATGACTTACATCCAATATTTATGATACATATGGCTTTTTATCCCAAATGTCAAAAGTGAAAGAAAATATAGCTATTCATGTGGCAGTATAAATAGACAGAATAATAATTTAATATGCAATTAGACTCTTTCTAAACTTAAATTAAACCACTGGAGTTTTACAACTTCATGCCCAGACAATTTCAGTGTTAAAGGGAAAATACAGCGTCTCCAAAAGACTAGTATTTTAGAGAAAGTTCTTAAACAAGCAGAAAAGTCCCTGATATTGCTTTGGTATAAAGCAGGTGTGTAGCAATAATCTATACAGAGTGTAAGCCCTATGTAATATAAGCTTTTTAGAGTGAAAAATCACCAAGGATTTTTTTTGCAGGGTTTTTGTTTTTTTCAATAGGATAGTTTCATAAGCTTCAAATAAATGCATCAGCTCCTGTAAATATGAGTATTAAAATAACCTACTGCACCATACATCAACACTTTTGCACTAAATGACTTTCTTTGTGTAACTCTGACATCAAGAGCAAGTGTTCATGTTAAATATACTCTATTTTCGGATATGTAGAGTAACTGCAGTGAGTTATTTATGTTTTCAGTGTGCCTATGGGTTTGGAATTCTTTTTTTATTCTCCCCTAGCATCATAAATAACTTTTGGTCCGTCTGCTTTGTTGCTGTTGTGCTTAAGGGTTTTATGGTGGTGAAATAAAAATGACAATCACATGCACACTGTCATACATATGCAAAATATGTGTACAAAAAGGGAGAACTCCATGGGAAAACAGGGAACATTACTGCTGGAAACGTTAACCGGGGAGAATGGGTGGTGAATGCAAGTTTCACACACAGTGGGAGTAGATACACATATCAAAGTCTATCCTCCTGCACATACTTCTGTTTGTCCCGGGAATCCCTGGTCTTGCTGCGGTTCGGTCGGTTGGCTGTTGATGGGATAGAGTGAACTGATGAGCTCTTCTTGCTGGAAGAGTAGGAGGAATGGGAGGAATGAGAAAGACTGGCTCGGGACTGGCCAGCGTTGTGGTCAAATTGCATCAGACAGAAGATCAAGTCCGTCGGCACAAGCTCGAATTCATATGGTGGGTTTGTGATAACATAACTGGAAAGAAAGGAAGGAAGAGAGAAAAAAAGAAAGAAAAAGAAAACAGGTTTAGATTAGAACTAAAAGCTTTCTTCTTGAGTTGTTAGCTCATGAATTTTTGCACTTCTCTTTGTACCTAATTTTAGCTCACATCATTTCCATTTTGATTTAGGACCTTTTTATGTCAGCTATCACTTTTTAAATGTTTTCTGTTGGACAGACATGTCTGAGAATGATGTTCTTAAAGTGAATCACATAATGATTTTTTAGAGAAGACACCATACAAATCATTCTCCTTTCTCTGGCTGCACCATAATGCAGTGACTCTAGCAAATAGATTTACATATTGACAAAAACCAGTAACATACCCATCACAAACAGTATTTAAAAGAATGGCTGAAAAGTAATGAGAGGAGGATTTTATATGCAGCTAATTGAAATACATATTTAATATATACAGTTATTAAATATTTAAATACTGTCAATGGAGCAAGGGATATAATTATTGGTTTGGATTGTGATGGTAGTTAAAACAAGTTATGGAAAACACATCAATAACTTTGTAGTCAGGTTAATTTTTTTCATTCATTCCACATGTACATTCATGGCCTCAAAGAGCATTTAAAAAGAGAAATCTGCCCATCTGAGAATCCAATATTGCTTAGTATAAATCCGTACCTGAAATAAAAACTTGCTCAATTTCAAGAATCCCCACCTTCACCTAATGGCCTTTCAGGGTATGAAGGGCTTTTAGAGCAGCTGCTAAATTTTTTCATGCATGTGAAAAACAGACCTGGGCAAGGCAATAGGCACTTTCTAGCAAGAAATGAGTAAAGATTGAACATGAAGCTCAAGACTTCTTTTCAAATTAATTCAGTAAGAAATCTGCTTAGCTGCTTCAGGGACAGAAGTCCCTTATTAATCCAACAAATAATCCCAAGTATAGCAACTACAGTGTAAATCTAAACTGCAAATCATTTTTTCTACCCAATTTGTTCAAAATCTTACAGGAGAAACCGCTTTGGTGGGCTGCAGCATTGTTTATTGCCATGTTCACCCAATAATGATGCTTTTTGTAGAGCATGAAACAGTAACAGATGGTAGATTTGTGATACTTCTGGTATGGGTCTGTGTGTGTATTTCTAGGAAGCAGTTAATTAAGACACATTTCAAGCAAGCTGCTAAATGGCCTTCAGTTTGCAAAGATGGAAATGTGTCTGCTCTATTTAAAGCAGTGAGGTCAGGCTTGGTGCTACTGAAGTAAAAATGTAGTCTACCAAGAGAAGGGTTTCCATTTACTGGAAGAAATTATGATTAGACACAGATGGTACTGATGGGAAACCCATAGGAGTATTTTTTGAGCATTCAGAAAAAAGACTAGCTACTGTAATTTAAATTATTATCCTATAACTTAGAGTTGATTGATATTAGGAAACTGAAGTCCTTTCCTTGCGTGCAAACAGTGGATCATCATAAAACAAACAAGATAAAGATATATTCTGAGAATTTAATTTAAAAATTTTGAATAAAATTAGCTGACAACTTATGTTGTGATATCCAGCTTATGATTTAAAGTCAGACAAAGAGTCATCGTGAAATCCTCAAAGAGGTAGCTGCTGTGGAAAAGTTACGCAGAAATGGAGAAAGCTCTTTTTTATATTTATTACAGGCACTGGGCCCTTCCTCGCTGAGAAGACTGAAGAACAGAGATGTTCCAAAGGACTGGACTCACCGTTTAGTGCACTGGCTGGGAGTACTTAGATGTGCATCCCTTAACCGATAAATTCCAAAGCAAAGCATATTGTATGTTTTCAGTGCTTTACAAAATAAGTCTCCATAACAACCTCCATCCTAGAGGAAAGAGAGGGGATAAACAAAACAGAAAAAGAGAACAGCATATTTTTTTCCTTTCTTTGCTCTGTTAACAAATGTCAGGGAACAGGTCATTCAGTTTGAATTTATAAAAAAGGGACAATGTATAGACAGTCTGTTGTTTGTCTCAAATGAGAACATTTCACCCAAGGAAATGAAAGATTGGTGTTGCTTATTTGATTTGTGGCAATGTTAAGCTGCACACCCAAGTGGTTTGATGAGCTGCTGGTCTCAGCTACGACTGCACTGCTATGTGAACTGAAAGGCTGGAGGCTTCTATCTGTGCACTCTTGCTGCCCTAATCCTTAAACTGGGATTCCCTGTCATTTCTGGGAAGAAGGTCATTCCATTCTTTTTGGACAGAGCTGGTGAACACAAGGTTAATTTAAGCAACATAAAATCCCATATCATCAACAAAGCAAAAATGAGTGCTTTAAGATTCAACGCAAGATTTCAAAATGTGGTCCATAAAACATTTCCAGATACTTCTTTGTCTATTTTTACATAATGCACTATTTTGCAAAGATCATTTATCTGTTTGGTTTGGGGTTTTTAAATTTTTTGTTTGCCTGTTTTTTGACTTCACCCTTAGAACTGTGCAGTCAAATTATCAGAAAATTAGGATTTCACAAGAACTTTAGTTCATCTGGAACCAGCAGAAAACAAACCTTACAACTTAGTTTTTAAGATAATAAGCAGATTTTAAGAACCAGAAGCTCTGTGAAAACACTAAATAAGCTTATCCAAACCCAGAAAAGGTATACCTACACACACTGCTTATATTTAGAATTCATTATTGCTACAATGGTTGTGTCACCCAAATGAGCTCATCTGTCTCTTTAGCTGACAATGAAGAAGAGCCACAGGATTTTCTGTATGAAATATGCAGGCAAGGACCCTGAGCAGTCATACAGCTTCTCAAAAAGGTAAAGAGCAAACCTAGCACCCTGCTGTACATTTTTTAACAATCCAAAAGCTCTATTAAATTAAATAATATAAATTATATGCTTATTAAGATAGATTTTTCCCTCAGTCTGAGAGAAAACTGTTAGAGCACAGACCAGCCTTGGTCCTACACTTCGCTCATGATCTTACCCCTAGGTCTGCAAATGGCCCATCATACAAAGCCAACTGAGCAACTCGACACCTGTCCCTGTTTGCAAGTGTCTGGGGCGTGCTGTAACCTCCTCTCAATGCATTTTCCTCAGCAATCAGTGCTTCCAGCTCTGGTGTGGCTCCTCCTGTTACCAATGTCCGTATCAGTGTGAGGATATTGTCATTGAAGTATGTCTGCAGAGATAAAAGAAAGCTCTTTAAGCAAACACCATTAAAGTCACAACTGAAGACATCCAAATTACAACTTTTCCGGGTTTCTGCTGTTTAAAGTTCTTGGCTGTCTCTTCAAATAATTTTATATAGAAAGTGAAAAGACAGCAGCCTCCAATTACTCTATTTTCTTCTATCCCATTAGGCTCCTATACTAGACCCTTCCTTTTAAACACCAATTCAGGCTGATTTTTATTAAAGTACAAAAATTTGAATGATTTATGTTTCCTATAATTGGTGTTAGTAGTGATGCAATGACTGCTTTCCTTCTCATCGCCCTCATGTCTAATAATGGGCTTTAGGACATGTAATTGTAAAATTCAGACCACATTTAAAGCTTACACAGGCTAGATTGCCTTTTTACTCTTGTCACCAATTCGTTGGGGAGCTGCCTTTGTGCTGCAAATGTCATTACTTATTACTGTGGCTGGACTCGAGCAGTCTAACCGATGTATTGTACTAAACATCTTATTACGAGACTTGACAGTGTTCAGACATAAGCATGTATCAATTAAACATCTTGAGTTCATTCCAGATAAATGTATGATGAGTTTGGGATCCTGGTGGTCCTTTTAAAAAACTCTAGGGTATAGGGTAAGTGTGGTTTATTAGGGAAGATTTACTCCACACTGACATTTTGCCAGCATCTGTAGCACTGCTGGTCTGTCAGGCAAACAATGGGTATTTAAAATATTAATTTAAATCCAGATGAATGATTTTCAAGTTCACTTAAAAGTATACTGGTATAGCTCAGACATACTCAGTTAAACATGTGCAATGTATTGTACTGGGGAAAAAAATGTTGAACAAAAAAAAGGAAAGACTGTCACTTATAGTGTCACCAATGTCTGAGTTTTCAGAAGCTTTGCAAGTGCAGGGGACATAAAAGGAGCAAATGAGCTCACTGTAGAGTACACAGGATTGACATAACTGGATTTCTGGATTTTGTTGAATTTAGGACTTAGAACAAATGTCTGTAACCCAACCAAGTAAAAATGAATACCGAATTCTCAAACAGTACTTGTTGTCTAAAGATAAGAATTTTTAAATACTACTTTTCAATGAAATTCATTGCTCTATCCATGAAATGCAATTGTATTTAATACATGGGTAAACTGAGGTACAGCTTGAAATATTTTATCCTGAGATCAAAAAGCGGAACTGGCTTCCTATCCATGTTACTTTGATATTCTTTCTTTGTATAATGAAACTTCAGTTTCATTGTTTGCTGGAGATGACAGATAAAACAGAAGAAAATGAGTTCTATGCAGCAGTGTTTCTCACTTTACATTGAAGTTTCGTTACTTCAAGCTTCTCTGCTTATTTACATAGGCATATATTCCATTCACCTGTTGACTAAATTGAAATGAGAGGAACATATTCTTATTGTCATACATGCCCTGAAGCAAATATTTGCATCTCATCAAGTCCAATTATTTTAAGTTAACCTGGGTAAGGCACTACATATTTTAACTACAAAGTGTACTGTAAAGAGTAGTCTGACATAAGCAGAGGTTCAGGAAGATTCAGCTAGTCTAAAACAACAGCTAATCTCAAATCAGCTCTTACATATGTGGATGCACTGTGTAACAATTCAAGTGTAATACTCAAACCTCTCTTAACATATAGAAAAATCAATGTGACCCCTTGCAGGAATGTAAGTCTGGAGCGATTACATGATGTTTAATAGGAATTGCCACCTTGAGAGAGAGAAGACATGCAGGCATGGTTGTTTATTTTTCAATTACTTCTTCCTTGATGTCCCTGAGATGAGAATCAGAGTTGCCCTCTTTGGCAACTCTTCCCACTGTGCCATACTTCTAAGGCAAAGCTAAGACGCTTACTAGCAAAAGAGGCATCATTTATTGTGGAACAATGGCTTAGTTTGGATTTCACAGCATGACTGATGTGGATGGCACCATTTAATCAGATGGATGAGTACAGCCAAAAGATGGTTTTTGGTTTGGTTTTTTTGGGGTTGGTTTTTTTTTTTTTTTTTGGCAATCAATGGGAGAAAAGATTCCAAGTTTCAGGACAAACTGCTGCAGCATTATGTCTGATCAGAAAATGCCCAACCAAGCAAGAAAAGATGGGTGAATAGGAAGCTGTAACTTGTCACCTTCTGCTAAATAGGGTTGCTTCCTCCTGTACTAATGTATTTAACACTCCTTCAGGAAAAAGCTGTCTGCCCATGCTTTTGATTGTCACAAAAATCAGTCTCCTCATTACATCTTGCCAGTTTGGAACTGGGGGAACACTGAAAAGCTGAACTAGCTGATATCCATTTCCTTTGGAATAATAATACACTGAAATTAATTTGAGAGTGATCTTCTACTTGCTCTGTGGGAGGGTACATGGCCTGGATATGCCAGTACTTATAAGAAACTGATCTACAGAATGTCTTTGGAAAGGTGCTGTTGTACTTAAAGTAACAAGGCACTTTCCAGTGATGGAAAAGAATCCCTTTTGTTGACTGTGAAATCATAACTGAAGAAATACTCATTTGCTACTGTCATTAACCAAACCCCACACTGGACATGTGGTGATATCACTTTAATCAGCATCCAGAATGAGAATATGAAATAGGTGTAGTCTAAACACAGAAAAAAGGAAATGCATCATAGACACTGAAAGCGGGTAAATGGCAAGGAAATCATGACACATATATCTGAGCCAGCAGTGCCACCTAGCCCTTGCTCCGGAATTGTAGTGCAGCTCTTTTAAATGTTTCAGGGATGCTTTCCCATTTGTTCAATCATTTTTTAAAGTATAATTACCAGAGTGCTTATGTTTTGCAGTTAATGCTGTCATGTCTCTTAAACAAATTGGTCTTCTACAGAAAATGTAACTGAAAATTAGCACATCTTTTAATAATATTGCTTTAACTTTAATAGCACTTTGCCTTTCATTTATAATTACACTAAAATTATCATTTTTCAAGTAATATCTGCCTTTTTTGTGTTTGTTAGTGGATTTTTTTGTTTTTCTTTAAGACGACTCCTCCTCCACCACATGCAGTTTTTAACCTCACTTTCAAACAAATATTTTAACTTGCTTTTGTTTTTCAGTTAGAGGAATAATATATATCCAAACCTGAGGAATGACTGAGCTGACATCAGTAATTCATACCAACAACAAAAGGGCCTTTGAGACAGAATCAACAGCAAATAAGTAACAGCATTGCACCATTTGAAAATCTATTAATTCTCAAACTATTGTCCAAACTTTAGAGAAGTTTGGGACACTTTAACTTACAAGATGCTGCTTGCTAATACTCTAAAACAGACTTGCATGAAAAATAGTCTCGTGTTTCAAAATGCCCATATCAAAGTTTAGAACAGTTTCTTTTCTCAATAAATAAGATTGTGAGGATCCCTTAGGGAGAACTCTTGAGTAAGGGTTATAATGAAAAGCTATTTTGAACTGTTTTAACTGTTTTCTTCCATTCAGTGCCATAAGGAGTAGCAGGGAAGCTTTGGCTCTCAGGCCAACTGCTCCAACCTTTGAAGGTACTGGTTTCCTTGCATGCACAGGATTTTATGGAATAACTATATCAGCAATACCAAGAAAGGGAAAAAGTGATTCTGCTCAAAACTTTCCTCCTCTTAGACTCTCCTATGTCATGTAACTTTTCTATAGCTGAAGATAAGATTTTTAAAAAACAGTCACATAATCTAAAAGAGGCTTCCACTCCCACACTTTTTAGTTACATTTCACCTGGTGATGAAAACATGCTCTGCTTTCCAGAAGTGGTGCTACCTTGAGATTGACAGACGATGTGTATTATTTCCCTGGGTTTGCATATGCTACAACAAAATAAATATTAATATATCTTTCAAGTACCTGATGGCAGTCGATGTCTCTTCAAAGACATAATGATTGGCTGGAGCATTTGAAGAACAGCCACTGCCACAGTTAAAGCATGAACCATGCCCAGAGCCTGAGCACAGAGCACAGAAATGCCCTTGAACCAAACCTGAAGAGATCACTGCTGCCAACTCAGCAGAAACACAGGGCAGGTTTTGGGCTGATGATTGTGCTCTGAGCAGTGGTGTTTGAGTCACAGCACTGTGAATCCTGGATTGTGGGACACATTGCCTCTGCTGCAGAGGCCACACTGTGTGCAGATACCAGCAAACAGCATTTTGAAAACTAAACTTCATAAAGCCTTTTACCTCTGAAATAAGGGAATAATAGATCATTTCAAATTTAAAATGTGCAGTATTAATTCTAGCAGGAAATAATGCTACACCAGCAGAACATAAAGATCTTTAGCTCTCACATTTGAACTAGAAAGTTTCTAAATTTTCTAATCTGTGATTCATGAGTAGGGTTTAATGCTTTATATCAGTATAAATAAAACTATAAAAAATAATCGAACACTGATTATTATTGTAGAATTATTATCAGTATAATTATGCAATAACTGAATACTTTAGCAAATTATTTTAAATATAGTTTGTAGCTCTTTCTCTATATACATACATCTATATGCACATTTCAAATTACCCACAGATCATAAACAATACTGTATGCATGGCTATTATTCTACTTCCTAAGTTTCATAGAACAAAACCCCACTACTCTGAGAATAGATTCATTCTTAAAGGAGCATTTCATGCATTGTACCTTTGCATTGTAGACTATATAAAGAATTTTCATTACAGAGATATCAATAGAGATTTTTCATTGGAATTTTCCTATAAAAAATAAGCAATAAAACCCCCTGAATCACTAACTGGAAGGAATAATGAACTATATACTTGTCTTCAGGTGAGCTGGCAAAGGACAGCACACTGCACATTATACACTCCTTACAGAATTCCTGTGCAATTAATAAGATGAAAGCATGGCTGCAGATCTCACAATTTAGCTAGGATTTGGGGTTCAGTTTGTCCATACTGGCAAGTATGAAGTTAGACACATTAAATAGAAGCTGTTTACTAAAAACAAGTGCACTCTAGGAAAAAAACCCCAAAAATTAAAAAAAAAGTTAAGATATAATACAGTGCAAATAGATTAGTTTGTGTGAGAAACTCTTTTCCTTGGAGAAGTGAAAGGAGAACACGCCTTCCCCATGAGAATATGGACAGTAAAGGGAAAACATCTCACACATTTTACACTTTCTGAAGGTCAGGAAGAACTGTACTTTTCCAACTCTTTACTGGGCCTTTGAGGAATAAAAGAGAAAATAACCCTGCCACTGATCAGAAAACTGAGGAAAGAAAAGACAGGATAGTGAACAATTCTAGCTGACTGAATCCTTGGCTTGTCTTCTTGATTAGTATTTTTTTAAGCAGAGAATTTTCTACTCTTGTTATCACATTTCTCTGGCTTCAGGCTGCACTGTCCCTGACACACAATATGACCACTTAGATGTGAAAATGTTTAGGAAAAGGACTGTTAAAGAAAGGAACTGCAGAAACAGAGGGGCATGTTGTCCAAAATTAGGATTTAATAAAAGCTATCAATAACTAAAAATATTAACATTTCTGAACAGGCATGCAGTTTTTCATTACCTCATTATTATTTACTTAAGACACCTTTGCACAAGAAAGCAATGATGTCCTCAACATCTTCCTCTCTTTCTGTGGCAATGCCAGCGGCAACCACAGGGATTAACCCTACTTTTCCCTTGATTCTGAAGTGCCCTACTGAACAATATAATCAGAGACATTGACTTAGACAATAATGGGAGTAGATAAACAGCTCTAAGTAACATTTGGAACCTTCATGTTAAATTATTCCCATTTATAATGTGAATATGTTAAATATTTTATAGGTAGAGATTTTAATTAGAGAAGGTACTGAGTTTAAGAGTGCTTGCTTAGGTTTTCTGAATTTGTCACATCTACAAAATATTGTAAATTGCTTTCAATAAAAGCATTTTCTGAGGTTATCAAAAACTCTTAGGCTGCATTTAAAATAAAATTTTACCAGTGTAGACTCATATTATTCACCTGTGGATTAAAAAAATTAAAAATACAGCAGGGACAATTACAAGACGCAGATACATAAATATGAAATACAAATAAAATAATAAATAATAAAGATCACTATGAATTCTTCTTAAAAGCAAGAAGTTTCATTCTGAATTTAGGTGAAGGTCAGACTTGGCTCCTTTATAGAAACCCATCTGCTCATATATAGTGTTACTTGGGGTTTACAACAGATCATTCCCAGCATTATGGAACTTTATTCCACAGGGAGCTCAGAAAGCCCATGCTCAGATTTTAAAAAAACTATGTTCTTGCTATAGCTAGCAGAGTTTAAGGTCCCTCTGAAAGAAGTGTAGTTCACACAGAGGAAGACTGGTCCTTAGCCAGCATGAGGAGGATGAAAAGGAGCATGACTGAGGCGTTTGCTTCAGAACTGTGCTATGGCTGCAAAACAAAAGCCCTGATGTAGACACAACCAAAGGCCACCATCTGTAGTTTCTGGCATGCACTGAAGTTTTGATTCACGAGAAAACTCATATAAAAAAGGGAGGATAACTTCTCCTCACACAAGTAGAGTTCATGAGATGTGTACAATGGCTTTCATAGAGTTCTATCACTGTCCCCCAGCACTCATACTCAGAGCATTGTTCATAGCTACAGGAAATTAAATGCTCAAAACACAGTTGATGCTGTCTGACAAGAATGGTGAGCGTAGGTACTGACACACTGAATTTGGGTCTGGGTTTCAGGAGGAAGAGCCAACTTTTTTGGAAAATATTATCCTTAAAACCTGCCATGAGACTGTTTCCTTATAAAATTGTGGACTCATGGAAGTCCTAGATATCTCAGTTAAGGTCTACATGTCCAACTAAGGAAATAGCTTAGGTTCTGAAATTCTCTTGACATATAAGCAAAAAGCATCTTCTCCTGCCTACCTTTGGAAAAGATTCTACACTCACACTTTCACAAGTCTGACAGAAGGGAATAAAAAGGCTTTGTTTTGCTTACTGCGCTCATGAGAGAGTCCAGCACACTGACAGCAAACGCGGTTCCACATGCAAAGGGCTGCGTCAGATACAGTTCTGTGTCTGGATCATCATCATCATCTTGGTCCAAGAACTGAACATTTGAATCATTTACTGAAAATAACAATAATAATATTGTGTAAAATTGAAAGGTGCTTCTGGGTCACCAGCATGTGACCTTACACATCACACAGTCAAAGAAAAAGAAACAGCATATGTCTGGAAACACAGACTTGTGTCTTTGACGTCACTGAAAATGAAATCAAGATGGATGTGAAAATGTGCATTTAAAAATCTGTTCCTCATTATCTTGCTGGTAAGAGGTGACACTCTTGTTCTTGGCAGGTGACTATCCCTTTGCTGTAAAGTAGCTTCATGGCACCAGCTGCCTGCACTCAAAATGAGATACATTATGCTCTTGTATATGGAGACAATCTTGGTATATTGGCTGAGGCTGTATGCATGTACAGTGAAATGTTATCACAAGATACAGAGGTAGAACCCTGTTGTAAAATAAAGGTTGTCAATAAAACTCTGATATAGCCCACAGGCATCTGTTAGATGTGCTGCTGTGATTCTTACTGGAGTGGTGTTAATGCACTTACGGCTCAAAAGAGGATAAACTGTCCCTTAAACATGCATCCATCTGAATGAATGAGCAGTTCTTCTCTTGCAGCACTGCCTTTTGTTCAAATATTTGTCTCTATAACTTCACTTTCTCAGCCACAATTCTACATTAGCCAGGGTGAAAAAGAATCTACATTAGGCTGTTTTAGAGAAAAAGCCCAAACAAAGTAGTATTTGTCATTTTGACTTTCTCTGGCATTTCATTGTCACAGTTAAGCTCTCTGCCTCCAACTCATTTCAACTAAAAATAGTTGTTTCCTTGAGATCAGTGTATCAAGTGGATCATATTTCATGAAATATTTCATTTCCATATTAGTCTCCCTCAGGCATGAAAGCACAGACTGCTTAGCTATGCCATTGAAATACCCTTCAACTTACTAAATGACAAATTAATTTCAGTTCCCATGCAAGAAAGGGAAATGAAAAACTTTCTGAGCATTCGAAATTGCACACACTGAGTATGTCCCTGTTCCCCATGTGAACACATCTCCTGAGCCAACCAAGCAAAATTTGAAAATAACATGAGAGCTGCTGTTAACTTGATCAGATTTCAGCTCTGGACTTCTTAAGTCAGAAATTCTTCTGCTATTCTGATCTTCCTTCTCATATGGTTTCATTCCTTCCCATGTAGCTTTCTTTTACATCCACTCCTTTTCCAACTCTATATACTACTGTGCTTGCTATGCTTAGCTTGCAAAACATAAATTACTACAGATAAAGCCTCATGATAGCTGTCCAAATTAGATGAGGATAAAATTTAAAATTCTTGCCTTTGCACTCCCTGATGTAACTGTTAAAACATAACACCTTAGCACTGTAATGAGAGAAATGCTCTGCCCTGGGAATCAGAAGAACTTCATCCAAGAAAATACCAATATTCACAATACTTCTTTCTTTAGTGCAATACCTATCACTTTATTCTCCAGATTCTTGAGCGATACTGTATTTGAAAGCCTGCTGTACCATTTCAAAGTGTACTTTTTGAAAAGCTTGTACCACAGTTTAATTTGCTAGCTGAGAGTAGGCACTCTTGACAGTAGTATTCTTTTTCCACTTCCACCTGTCAGACTAACACCTGACAGAGACACCATGCTAGCCATGTGTGGGGTCAGCTCCTGATGCACTACAAATCTGACGTGAATTCTGCAACTGTGTGTTTATCCTCAGTATCTTTATCTTCCTAATGCAAGTCAGCACACTAGGATTCGTAGGCCAGGTGAGCTGGGCTCGAACAGGTAGTGCTGTGCCGTAGGGAAAAGCTCATCAAACGCTGCTCCAAAGGCTGGTGAGAGCATTCTGTGTTGAGAGGGAACCACGCAGAAGCTTGGCTGCTCCTCTACAGCTTCAAAACCTGAGCTTCTGAGAAAAAGCCTACTCTACAAAATAAACAAAAAAATAGCTTGAGGGAAAGTAGGATGCTTGGGGTTTTTTTTCTGGTATCTTTTACTTCTTCTTGGACTTCCTGTGAGAGCTGCTAAGGCATGTCCACCAAACTGACAACAGGCTGAAGTAACAAAAAAGAAAGAGAAAAAAGAGAGAAAAGGAGAGAAAAATTGGTGTAGGAGAGCGAGGGCCAGAGAGGTGGGGACTCAGGCCAAAAAAAAATGAATTGGTGAGGAGGTGCTATGAAAACAGCCGGCAGGTCAGACGAGTGTGATCAAAGGTTTACTGATGCTGCGTGAAAAAAAAATCATTAAGAAAGACCAGAACAAGACAGTCAATTTCAACCAGAACCACAAATAAAACACATTCAAAGCAGTGCCATGAGGGTAGCCCCTCTGATACAGCCAGATAAATAAAGGAAAAGCTGATGACAGTAAGAACAACAACAACAGAAAATAAGACAGTGATGTGAAGGAAAAAGGCACTTCTTACCCAGTTCAGTTATCATTAGAATGTGGGTTCCACTGTTTTTTTCCTGACTGATTGAAACCAAAGGCAGAAGTTTGCCAGGCTTAGCTAGTAAGTAAAGTATTTAGGGGGAAAGAAAGTACAGAAAGAGAATAAAGTAAGGGAAAAAGACAGGTAAGGCTCTAAAAAATAAAACTGAAAAAGAAAACAAAAGGACAAAGGACCACAAATCAAGTTTGTATTTGCCATGAAAAGAACAGAACAGCTTCTGCACTTCACATCACACCGCTTGACAACATAAATACCCACAGCTAGAGTGGAAATCAGAGTCTAGTTACCTACCATCATTGTATTCTCAGGAGTGAAATATCTCATACTATTATACAGAGTTTGGTTACACATGATTAAACAGTTTTGGACCATGAAGAAATAAACAAATGGCCTCTTACAATTGATTAAATGCACAGGAAATATCTGCTTATACTTACTGTGGCCTTTTTCCTTTTCTAACCTTAGCCCAAAGACCCCTGCTTGTTTGTTACACTATGCAAAAAGCATCTTGTCTGACAGATTATTTATTTAAGAAAATGGAGAAAACTCAAAGGAGAGAAATATATTTCAGTTATTCAAATAAAGTGAACCAACTGTTACTAAATGTTCTTTAGAGAGAGCAATTCAAAGCAGTTTCTAAAAGAGAAAACATAACAGTGTAAGATACAGTATGGGTAATTTTTCTGTATCTGCATAAAAAGAAAAGTGGGGAAAAGACATGGGCATGTACATAAAAAGAGAAATGTTAGCTTTTCTTACCTAGCTCTGTTATAATAGGGATGTTGGCTCCTGTTGTAATGGAGGGTTGACGTAAAAGGCCATGGACTGGACTGTTGTCTGGAGACGACCTATCCATCCCAGGGGGTGTAAAGCCTAAAAGAACAAAAAGAGGGTTAAAAAAAAAAAAAAAAGAAAATAAGAGAGAAAGAGAAAGTTTACAGAGGACAAACTACACAAAGAAATCCCAAACCAAACACCTTCTGTTAAACAGCAATTAAAATTTTAAAGAACACTGTTTGTAAATGATAGTACAACCATGAGAAGAAAATTGCTTCCATTGGCCAGTTTTAGGTATGGTCAGAAATCGTGATTTTAAATTATCTAACTGTTTTCCAGGAGCAGCACCACCCACACATGGCAGGGTTTTTGTAATTTTCATATGTACCATTTATAATATGCATTTCTCTGCGGATTACAGTTGTAGGAATACTGGGATGGAAGGGTCCATTCTAACAGATAAAAAGATAGAACAGAAGGAAAAAAAACCAGGTTTTCAAATGGGGTGGAAGAGGATTGCTTGAAAAGAACTGGAGAGAGTGACAATGTGAAGGAAACAGGTGGGAGAGAAAATGTTGGAAGACACTCACAGAAAAAACTAAATCTGGAGACAAGCAACATTCATCTTTTAAAATGACTGCTTTCAGCCAGGTTATCTACAGTTTGAAATGGAGCCCTTGACACTGAGCATTTTTTATCTATTTTTTTTTTTTCTTTAAACAGAAAATACCCAGGCAAAACCTTTTGGAATTTGACTGTAAGTACTGAAAAACAGGTATACAAAAGCCCATGCAATAGCAGGACTGGAAATTCACCATTTAGACTAATGCATTCCATCTCCCTTGTCCAGTAAAGCTAAAGAAAGCACGAGAATGCTTATTTAATGTCATTGCAGAAATGATGGTGAAGCTAAATATTGACTTTATGGTTTCATGGAGACCAATGTCAAGGCAGCATTTTTAGGCAAATGTTTGTCTGCTAGGAATGGGATTGAGCCAAACTCATTTTAACCTACACTTTTTTTAAAAAGACACTCTTTTTCTTTTTACCATATTATTCCCAAGTACATTTGACTTCACACCTGACATCCAGGGACACATTTTTGGTCCTCTGTCACTAGTTCTGAATTCTCCATATACTTATTCTACACTAATCACAGCCAAATTAATTCACTATTTTCTTGCAGTGTGGAAATTTTCACTCCATTGAATTAATTGATACATTCACCTGTTACTGAATTCAGGAGAAGATTATATGATATTATCTCCCTTACCTTTCTTCAATTTGGGGACCTACTTACAAATCAGGAAATCTCTAAACTAAATTGTGGTTGTTAGCATATCATACTGGTTTTATATTGTCTTAAGGATTTATGGTTCTTTTTCAGCAATAATTACATCACTCTCACACTGCCCCTGAACTACAAGGACCACTAGATTCTTGATTTAATCGGATTTATTTTTCTCTTTCCACTCATCTATCCCTATGTTTTGTCTGTATCACATATAGAATATACAGGTATTAAAACTGGAATCACTGGGAAGAGACTTTTTAGCTCTGCAGAAGGTACCAGTATGAATTTCATTATGACTATTACAAGAAAACTAGATGCAACATGGTGATTGTACAGACAGGATAGCTTAAAAAGAGAATGAAGAGTCTGCAAGAAACTCCTCAGGAGAAAAGAAGTGGATGTGATACCTTCAACAGGCTTGCAAGACAAAAACATTGTCATAGACAAACCTAAGTCAGTAAAGCAATTCTATATAATATTACCAGTGGATAGAAAATCTTTAGACAGCAGATTTCTTAGAGGCAATGGAAATGTTAACAGTCAGTCATTTAATACCACCTGCTGTGCTGAACTCAAGAAGACTGGCTTGGTGACAGTGAGTTGCAGTCTCAGCCACTTTCGGTTTGCAGATGTTTCCTTGTATGTGGCACTATGACTGAGAGCTGTTTTGGCTCTCTGAATGTTTACCTGGTCATGGCAGAGCCTGAGATTCCTCAGGCTCACCAAGTGAGTCTGACAGAGGTCCTTCAGTCACCACCTCGTAAGTTACAGGGAACGCTGACACTCTCACAGCAGCAGGAAAATTAAAGTGGGACTCCAAAGGGAGGAAATTCTATCTGAGGACAGGTGGGTATAGGTGTGACACCTCCTTCTGCAGCAGGATCCAGTGTTTTAAGTCCTGCATTCTGTTGTGGAATGAATTCTATTAGGAGATGCAAGATATGGCCTTTGTCACATTAGAAAAAGCTCAAGTAGCTGCAGACTGCTTGAGCAGTTAAAGTGGCAGGCCCAGTTGGGTTTTCTGCTGAATTACAAGTCAAAATGGCAACAGCAAGACTTTTCCCACTCCCGTATGTAAAAGTAAGTAAAACTAACATTGTTCTCATGAACTCTAGGGGTTGTACTACTGGGAGTGCCCCTAGAGGCTCTGCTTCTCCCATTTTCCTGCAGCCTTTCTTCCCTCAATCTCAAACTACCTTGGAGGATGCACTTCTCAAACTATCTTTTAGTGAATCAGACCCTTCAGATGGAAGGAGCACATCACTTTTTCCCTACCAGTTAGAAGCAAATTGAAGTAAGTTAGCGTAAGCCATCTAAATGTGTAAATTCTTGCCTCCCCTCCAGAGCAATGTGCACACACAGAGCCATGCACATGCACACTCTCCATCGAAGCCCATTTGCAGCCACCTCTCTAACCCTTAGAATATTTATCTTCCTAGGATGGTGTCAGAAGATTGAAGAAAATGTGGCATTTTTGTTAGACACAGACTGTCAGAAGCTCTGTAATTGCACACTGCACACATAGTGCATTCAGTCTGAAATGCAGGAAGCATGTTAAAGGGATTTTGTTTTCTCCTTGAATGAAAAATAGATTCATGCATTAATATTTTCCATCCTACCATTCTGAAAGACGTGAGAAGTATCTGATATTTTAATTTAATTTCCTTGCTCATACCTAATTCAGACACTTCTAGAAATTTACTTTTAAGAAATATAAAAATTTTGGAATATTTTCAGGAAAAGGGAAACTAGCATGTTTGAGGATTTTGCGTGTTTATGTTTGGAGTCACAAGGCATCGAACACCTTCAAGACACATTCCTGCTCCCAAGTCACAAAGTAATTTCCATACACAGGCTGTCTATTTTTCTCCTCCAGAAGAGAGAACCAAAAAAAAAAAAAAAAAAAAAAAAAAGTGCAGGAAACTAACCTGCTTTATCAGAACTTTCATTTAAAGGCATGAAAAACTACAAGTGACAGCTGTGCAGATTCAGTGAATGTGACATTTTTGAATTTCTTCAACTTGACAAGTAAACACCTTAAATCGGTAATGCTATATGCATAATACATGACCTGTATTTTGACATCCATCATCAAATGCTGACTTGAGAAAATAAAGGTTTGTACGTCAAGGAACAGCACCCATAAAGCAGGGAGAAATTCAGGTCACAGGGTATTAGGAAAACTCTATTTCATTACAGAAGCTGAAACAAGCTAAGGCATCAGATTTAAGATCCATTTTCAGCTGTGAAAAGATTCAATTCCTCTGCACAGAGCATTCATTTAGAAATGACATGCTTTCCTCACAGCCTCTTTTCATTTTCCTTTTCATATTCCATTTTCTCCTTCAGTCCCCAAACCTTGTTCCATTAATGCTCATAAAAATCGTAAAACAGGGCTGATAGTTGTGATCTTACCAACACAGCATCTCCTTGTTCAACAAACAACTGAGGGAGCTCTGGCTACAACTGCTTAACAGATCAACCTCTGCAGTGAAACTCACATGCCTGTGCAAGCCTGAGCACAGTCCCTGTGGAAGGAAATGCAGTGACAGTGGGGGGGACTTCTGGAGAAGGGAATTCTCTTTGCCAACAATCAGTAGGTAAGGTACAGCAAAAATCATGTCAGTTCCAGCAGCCACCTCATCTGGTACTAAATTGCTGTAATTGGATGAGTATTTGACTTTTTATCACTTGAGTTAAGCTTTTATGTGGCTTGTTTTTTTTTTTTTTTCTCACTTATTAAACTGGATTTACCACAGGCCATGAGCTTTTTTCCTCACTGTGGGACTTAGCTGTCAGTCACAGTCAACCCACCACCATTAGCTATAGTGATAATCACCACAACATAGAGTCACAGATCATTTAGGTTGGAAGGGACCTCTAAAATCATAAAGCCCAACCACTAACCCAGCACTACAACTACACCATGTCACTAAGTGTCACATCTAAATGTCTCCTAAATATCTCCAGGGGTGGTAACACCAACACTTCCCCGGGCAGCCTGTTCCAATGCTTGACAATGCTTTTAGTGAAGAAATTTTCCCTAATATCCTATCTAAAAGTCCCCTGGCACAACTTGAGGCCATTTCCTTTTGTCCTTTCACTTGTTACCAGGGAGAAGAGACCAACCCCCACCTTACTACAACCTCCTTTCAGGTAGCTGGAGAGAGCAGTAAAGTCTACCTTACCAAACTGAAGAAGCTTCAATAGGATGCAGCCCACTCAAGTTTGTGTCTGAAACAAGATGCTGCCAAGCAGTGGATTAAGTATATCGTGGCTCTGAGAGGAACACAGATTTTGGGCTCCTGACGAGCTCCAAATCAGCAAGGCCTGGCAGTCAGCAGCCACTGCTTTCCTCCTGGCAGCACCCTCCCTACCTGAGAGGCAGGTATTCCCATGCTCTAACTCAGCTACCTGCTAGGAAGGAGTTTGAGCCTCCTGCAGTTCTCTGCAGAAAGCTCCTGGTTCAATGTCTTCATTCTGAGCAAAGAGCATTTGCCAGCTCCATCTAAGAAGCATTTGCCAGCTCCATCCTACTGCTCACAGAAGTAGTTAAAAACCAATCAATTGCCAAAAATCTAAGTATTAAAGATGTTCTCATCTTTGTCAAAAGAGAACACTGGGGAAACTTCCTCCCTGACAGGAGGCAAGCTCTTTTTACCAGAAGTTACTGGGGATGCAGGTGCTCCTCTGCTCAGAGCTCAGCATGGCCAAGTGGCTATCAAACCTCACTGTCCCTTACAAAGGGATGAGCAGTACTGAGCTCGTGAGCTCTGTGCTTCTTGAGCCAGGCTGACCTGTGGTCATCCCAGGGAGGCACTAAATGTGGTAATTCAGCAGTAATGTGCAGGTATTCTGAGAGCCACAGCGGCACTGTGATGAAGTTCAAAATTAAGGAATGCTGGCATGGCTAAATACGCCTTCTTCCCACTGAAAGAATCACCAATTTTGTCCTGCTTATGCATTGGAGCAACTGGCCTGATGGCAAAATGATCTGCTGATTGTGCTGGCCATAAACCACTAATTTCTCTTTCTGTGCAGCTCACTTGACTAAGTAAAGTCACACAAAATGCAGGAAGTTTTGCTCTTCATAGCAGTAAATATATTCTTTAAGCTTGCTGAGGGGACCAATAAAGGCTCACTGGGGTTTTAACGTAGAGGGAAATTTGTCTTGTGGATGTGCACTGCTTCTGTTTCAGTGACCACCAAGACCCAGAAGGGCATATTCTCAAAATGGATTTTTATGCTACATATATAAGGTATCGCCTGTTCTTAAGGATCATAATGTATCCTTTATAACTCTCTTCCCATTTTCCTCTGCCCTTTTCTTCTTTGCATCCCTTCCTTTGCAAAGATGTACGTTTTACTAAACTGGAACGCCATACAGGCAGGAGGCACTTTCCCAAACTGAAAACCCACTTGGCAGACCCAAAGGTTGTGGCCTTGTTATTACAATACTGATTTTTATTTATTACAATATTAAATATTCATATTTATTTATTACAATAAACTGATAGTGCCCTTTAAATAATGCTATTTTAGGGAAAGATGCCATGGGATTCACTGGGTTATATATGCACTAAAGTCTTCAAAAATATAATTTAAAAAGCACATATACTATTAGCTACCTCTGGTTCACCTAAGGAATATGAAACAATAATACTTTGAGCATATATGAGTAACACACAAATGGTGAACTGCCAAACACGCCCCCGAGAAGTTATCATGCAGAAATATGGGAGAAGTATTTTCATTAAGCAGAGCCAGCCAAAAAGAAATAATTCTCAAAAAGGACCTCACAGTTACATCCCTTTGCTACTGTTTGCTGACAATGACATTAATATTCCTGTGAATTCAATTGAATGATAGACTATACCTGTTATTCTCCAAAGAACAGCCCCTTGGGTATACCTGGAAAGTTCAGCAGCAGTCATGCAGCTAAAGAGCTGCTGACATTCATGGGAATCTGTTACAGCCATTCAATTTAGAAACAATTCTAGCTTCACTGTCCCATGGGGTCTGAGACAGAGAGTTGTAGTTTGGCCTGAGAACCTGGAAATCCTAAATTCTGGCTTCAGTTCTGACTTTATACTGCTATTTGTGCTGAAGATCTAATAATCTCTTGGAGATTATCACTAAAGGTATTGAAAAGGAGAGGAATGCGGGAAACCAGGTGTGACTACATAAGCTCCCAGCTCTCTCAGAGACTGCAGCATCTTCAGAGATGCTCCAGGCCCAAACAGAGGTAAATCCACCCAGAGTGGAGGCTGAAGAAGGACAGCTTTCCCACCTTTAGCAACCCTCCAATGCTTTGGGACTGGAACAATTCCTGGAGCTTTGAACCCTGAGAGATGATGCCACAGAGAACAAGCTGCCACCTTCCTGAGAAGAAAGTGCTCTTCTCTAACGTCCCTTCATTCCCTTACTGCTGAATTACAGAAACCCATAGTGAAAATGTCCAAATCAAAGCTCTAATGGAGGCACAGGGCAGTGGGATCAATGCTAGTTTCCACTCCCCAAAGTGTGAGATCCCTTCCTGGATGAGTTAGTGGCCCCATGTGCTGAAAGGGTAAATGATTTATGGGTCTGCTGGTTCTTGGGCTGCTCTAACAAGGTAGGATTAAGCTGTAAAAACAAAGATCAAGAGAAGGATTGGAATTTCATCATCTTGAGGTCTAGCATTGAATCACACCACATTGATTCCATTTCAATTGTGAACAGCATAATATATTAGAAAAGTGTCATATTTTAAGCCTAGGGCAGAATAATGTACAACTTAGAAGGTTTCCTCACAGGTACTTACATAAATCTTTTCCCAGTTTAAGTGCCATTTTGAGTTCCCCTATCATAAACACCCACCCAAAAAAATGAAGTCCACCTGAAACTGGCTAGGATTTTGGTTGTTGGCTTTGTAGCAATTTTTTTCCTCTCACAAAACCTTATGTGGTAATTACCCAAACCCCAGCTCTGCCAAGGTTCACCACAAGCTTACACAATCCAAAACTACCAAAACAAATGGGCTCTCTTTACTAAAGCTTTGCAGAGCACAGCCTTGATGTTCACTCCTTGCTATTTTCCTCACTTTAAGTAAGACAATACGTAATTACTAGCCTTAGTACTTAGTCTGCCTGAATGGAAATTCTATTTTTTTACAGTAAATCAACTCAAATTTCCTTTTTTTTTTTTGCTACTTTCTTTACAAACTTTATTTTTTAATTTTTCCTACTCTCCATTTACCATTTAATAGTTTTTTTACACTAGGTGCTTCTAGGGCACAACATTGGTAGCATCTAACTGTAGCACAGGTTTGCAGCTAATATGATTTAGTATATAATGAAGCCAAACTCCTTTCAGTTTAATCATTAATCAACCCTGCATATTCAGACCTCAGGCAAAAATAAATATGCTGAATAAAAATTATCAAATAAATTAAGCTGTATTACCTAGTTTAGAGAGACATGTATTCAATAACTAGAAACAAAATGGAAAACTCACCACTAAAAATGATATATCGGCATGTTAGGTGAGACTCTACATTATGTCATTATATCCAAAAAAGTAAATTTTTCCTTAGTGTAAAAAGGAAGAGCAAAGCCAGATATCATAGCAAGTAATCAATTAAAATATTTTGAAAAATAAAAGTAAGAATGCTGTCCAACATATGATTGGCAACTACTGAAATATAAATTAAACAAATTTCCCATTGCTGCTTATGGGAAAATTATGCAGATTAGAATTTGATTAGGTTTATATCATGAGACTCAATTTGGACTTTTAATCTATTAAGCTCCAATAAATGAGGCATCTGAATAGCTCCCCTGAGCAGCAACAGTAATAACGACAGCAGTCATTTTTTGCAATATGCATTCTGACAATTTCTTTAGCAGACGATTCCACATCTTTAAGTACAATTACTTTGTAACTTCTACAAAAATTTCAGGTGTTTGCAGGGAGGAAATGGATACATACAAAATGCTTAAACAGACATTTTGTGATAATCAACATCTGTCACTCTGCTCCAGCAATATTGTTTTTCCATCAGCTTGGACTTACTTACAATTGACTTCATGGTCTGTGTGGGCTAAATAGTGCCAGCAGACTTGCAAATTACTCAAGCTGGAACTGAGCTGGAAACCTATGGTAAAATGTCATTAATTTCTTTATAGGCTGGGTCAAAACTAAAATCCCACATTCAAGGCTGTCTTGGGGATCAAAGATTGAACTGTGAAGGCTAAAGCCCCATTTTATCAAAAAAAATCTGAACTAAATTCCCAGAGCTGAGCTTTGACACAGGTTGGATTCAGATCAAGACCACCTCTGATTTATCTGGCAGGTATGCTTCATGGCCCTCCTGCATATTTCCTGCAGTCTAATCTATTTGTAAGTATACAAAAGGTCCTCTCCTCTATTACTCTATATTGTAAAATGCAACTCTTCAAAGCCTGCTGACTAGAAAGCATATTGTGCACATATCCTGTCCTGCCAGATTTCACCAAATCCTAGAGAACCTTTTAGTGGGCAGATTGTCTTAGGCACATAGCCAAGTGCCAGTATGCAGAGGATTAAAAAAAAATTTAAAAAATCAATCTGTATTTTAAAAAATTCAGGACTCTACTAAATGCTCACAGTGAAGGAATATGGATCCTGTGTTCCTGTGTGAATGTATTTTCTTTAAAAGAGGTTTTAACACAGAATTTAATTTTGGCACTCAAGTTTTCAGCATATCACTACAAAGGTTTTCTGCAAGCCAATTTTTTTTTTACCAGAACTCCAAACTGAACATCATATTTTGGGGGGTCAGGGGAGGAAATCAGTCAGGCTCTTTGTCATTCAAACACTGCCTTTTGTAGCACTTAACTTCAGCATAGCATGTCTGTTAAAGACATCTTCGAGATATCATGTGTGAAAATGAGTATCAGGTTGATTTTAACTACGACAGTCTATATAGTGCTAACTCAACCAACTTTCCCTTGGAAAACACAATAAATCACACACAGTCTTTGCCTTCTACTCCTCTTATTTTTTTTTCACCATTTAAAAAAATCCAAACACAAATAGCACAGTTGTGGAATCATGATGAATCTGAGGTAGATCTGTAATTGAATATTCTTAAGTGATGTACCAGTAGCAATTATTAGCTACTGATAATACCTAAAGATGTGCCAACAAAACTGCCTGAAGAACAGCAGTGATACCAGTGGTATCACTGTAAAACATGGGAACCCCTGCTTCAGTCAGAACCAAGAATTCAGAGAGCAATTTATGCCTCTGATGGCCATTCTAGGAGAAAGATATCCAAAGCATTCAGTCAGCAGTGTAAATAAACAGGTAATTTGCTCAAATATATCAAGAAAAAGGGAAAGGTATTCACAAAACCAGTGAGGTACAGCCTGCTCTTAAGACGAAACTTCCACTGCTAATCTGCACTCTTTTGGCTCACTGTCTTCCTCCTCTTACAAACATTAATCTTAAAAAGAAAACTAATTCCTTTTCATAACAGAATGACTCATTATTTCGTCACGGTTTTTTCTAAAATCCGTAAGAGTTTTGCTTACCTCTGACAGTTCAAATGTCTTTTTATCTTTAAAGAAGTATCAGCAGAAGCGTCTCTACACCAGCTCCTCATTTATTTTATTTATATGGGATTGGAAACCCATTACCCTAGCAAACAAGCTGGTAAAGACAGGGACAACAGTAAAACGTAATGTGGTATTCTTTAAGTAGTGAAAATTAAATGGCAATCATAAAATGTACACTGAGGTATCCAGTCACAATAGACATACTGAAAACTCTTTGCCCTCACTTGGAGGCTCATTTCTAAGTCACAGAAGCAGCAGACTGGCAGGAACTTAGAAACAGGAAACCCTGTGTGGCCATCCAATCGTACTGTAAACCTGTCTATGCATTTAAGCAAAAACTCTGTCAAACTTAGAAAAGATATATGCTGTTAACACAGCAGGGATCCTTTCCCTCTCACTACTAACCAGTAATTATGCTCCCAAATTAGTATTTAGAGTAACTGACAATTAAAGTTGCATAGAAAATTTAAACAAGCAACCAAACTTTAAATCAAAATGAAAGGTGAAATCTCCATTATATTATCACAGGAACTACTTTAAAGTTCTAAAGAAAGTTTGAAAAAAATCACATATTGCTATGACATTACAGACATTTTATAATATCTTAATCTTGTGTCTACATAAGCCAGTACAAAAACTTCCATTAGCCATAATATTATTGGGGTGTATTGAATAAAAATAAATTACAAGACCTAGTTCAGAACTTGGTTCAACAAAAATTCCTACAATACTATTTACCAAACTCGTAATTTACTTTTTCAGGTTTGGTTTGTTCAGATGTTAAAAAGTTGAAAAGCTGCAAAAAGAAATTATTAGGAGCACAGTAGTACTGATTGTCCATAGAGGGCTGTGCCTCAAGTCAGCCTGAATATCCCATTCTGCAGATGCTGAAAGAACTAGCAGGTGCTTGATAAGCAGAAACTAACAACATTTTAGAGAATGCCTATTATGGAAAGTCTGGGCTGTCTCATATTTAACCATATCAAGCTTAAATCAACAAGTCTGTCTTGAAAAGACAATGCCAAGAATTATGTAAATTTTATCCTGAAGCTGTTCTGCAAATCACTAGAAGGAGACAGATTCTGCTTTTCTGCACTGGATATCACAGACTAGGATTTAACTGGAAAGAACAAAAATCTAGCTTTCTCCTCTAATGCTGTTAGACTGGCAGAGTTTGCTAGATATTGGTGCTTTGTGTCTTCTTCCACAGTAAAGCAAAACCAGTGGCATTGATCTCTGAAAAAACCCCATCACCTTTACGAATATAAATAACCATTTATTAAGCAAACAATACGTAGTGAAGCAAAGAAAGACACCAGAATTACGCTCATGAGGCTGCCTGCTGTGGTACATAACTTTCAAACTATCCTGTATTCCTGCAATACATTATCTATATGTTCCATTTTCTTGAAGTTATCTTCATAATCAAGATGCTATCACAAGTATCGTGGGCATTGGAACTATTTTTAATTTTCATTTAAAGAGCAATTAAAGAAAGACAATGGATACACAAGATAATAAAGTAAGTGATTAGCAGCATGCAAATGACATAGGCTTAATGATAATACCCTGTTCTATTCTCCAAAGGGCCTGTTGAGAGAAACCCTTCCTACATGTGGTTGTGCAGCTAATGTGCCTCAGCCTACAATTACAACATTGCTGACACCATTAACCACTGAAACAACATCACTTCATGAAATCCTTGTTGTCTCATTAAAATGCAAAGGGTCAGGTAATTTACCAGCATTGTGTGTCTACTTTTGTTGTGGGTAATTAGCAAGCATTACCCAGCATGGACTCCTACTGGGAAATAGTTAAACTGTGAAATATTCAAAAGAATTTTTTATATTTGATGGGAATTTGAAAGATTTAGAATTATAACCTAAACATACCTTTGCATTCAAAGCCACGAAACATAGACCTTTTACACATTTAATGTCATAAGATTTTATGGTTGGTTATTTTTTAAAATTAACTTCAACTTTTAAAAATTTTCCCTTGTATAATTGGATCTAGAGATGCATGTTCTTATGCAATTAAGAACTTTTAGAAAATACACAGAGGGAGACGCAAAACACCTCACCGTTTCTTAAAGACTTATATATGGTTTTTTAAAAACATTTTTTTAAAGTTAAAACACAGAGGTTGGTGCAGTACATTCTAATGCTCATGTTCCCTCTCTTCCTGCTAATTGAAACCTCATATCACATTTAAAGGAGCCTTGGTAACATTCACTGTTGGCTCACATCTTGTCAGGGAGCAGAATGGCCTCTTATTCTTTAAATGGGAAGTTTTGGAACATAAAACACATTCCAATAAAAGTGAACAGAAAATTATGAATTCATTAAACTACTTTGGTATCTTGTGCTATATATAATATTTATATTCCAACTACTGTAAAATATGCTTTAATATCTTTAGGCAACTATAAGGACTTAAATATTTATAAAATGGCTAAAGATAAAGTATAGCTCTCTTATTCCTACATACAGATGATGTAAGGCATGCAATCAAAGACAATAACACTTTCAACCCATTTGTCATCTTAAAGGAGCCTTTCAACTTCAGATCCCTTGTGTGCAATCTACATAAGAGTTGTTGCCTACATAGGCAACTCCAGAGGAGTTTGCTCCTTAAAAACTACCAAGAGTGCTATACTTCACATAAAACAGGGTTTTCTGAAAATGGAGACAAAACTATAAATTTGCAGGGAAAACAGCTCCAAGTGGGGCTTCAAAATACTGCTGTATTTATCTCTGGGACATCTGGGAACAGGAAGCATTTTGATTTAATATTTCATAACATAGAGGCAATTGCTTCCTTGCCTGGTGTATAATTAATGCTCATAAAAAGAGTGCATTTTTTTTATTCCTCAGCATCAGAAATGCACAAAATAGTACACCTTCATAATAGGGGGTTTGCTTTTGAGATGCTGAACAGCAAGTAATAATAAAACAGAGTTACCATAAATTTATAAGAGTTTTGGGATGGTTAAATATACTTATAGTTTAAGTGTGAGATCACATGTTTGATGTACTGTGTTATCTACCTCCTTTGCCCAGTTTTATTTTTCTCTGGCTGAAGCAGAAGGTATCTTAAAGCAGAAGAGGAAGAAGCAATCGTGAAAAGCTAAAGGTATTTGGGCTAGGGTCTCACAGCATTCAATACAGACATACTGTGTCAAGGAAATGTGTCTCTCCAGCCATTTATCCAACACCTTTTTAGTGTTTTATAAGCATCAGAATTGAAAAACCTCTTTTCTTAATAGATTTTCTCTCTTTCCAGGAAAACTTTGAGAGAGGTGGGAAACTAGTTTGTATGTGTAATTCTGGCAGGCAATATTGGTGTCCAGGTGCAAGGAAAAATACAAAAAATTTGAAGGATGGAACTTTCTAAATCAAGGGTTTCATGTGAAGACTGAAAGCCTAGCAAGATCCTAACAGAGCTGGTTTCAACAGCATAGGAAAAAAGTTAAGAGAACAGCCTCCCTCCCACCCACTGTCTTTAGTTTATTTAAGTCCAAATCTTGCAAAGACCTGCACATAATCTAACTTTACACAGGTGGACAGTTTCATTGAAGTCAGGGAGATTTATTAACCTGTATAACATTGAGCACATAAGTTTTGGAACAAGCAAGGCATCAGATTGTAAACTTGCCAGGGCAAAGGCCATATTTTATTCTTGTATATATCAGGACTATGACAACAAGCTCTTAATTCCATCTAGAGCTCCAGTGTGCTACCATAAAATAAATAACATCTATCACCTGATCCATCTAGTTCAGCAGAATAAGAAATTATGTGCATGTTGCAAAAAGGTAATACTGAGTTATTTATCACAGTGACCTGATCTCCAAAAATTGGACTATTTTTTGTGAGTAAATAGTGATATGGGACATGTCTGGCCCTTATCTCATTTTTCAGTTATTAACTTCATTAGCTAAGACAGTCAGCCTTTGTTTTGAAAAACAGTAACGAAACCAAACTAAAATGTCAAAATTCAGTTAGTTAAAAAAAAAAAAATCAATCAACTGAGCAGAAGATTTTGTTAATTGGATTATTACTATTTTTGTCCTTTGCAACAACCAATGCTAACAAAAATATAAGGAACGTTCAGAACCCAGGATAAAAATGTTCTGAATCAGGTATAACTCTGACACTAAACTATCAGTCCTGCAAACCAATAACCCTGATGTCAATGCAAAATACCATTTTTGCAAATGTGGCTGGTAGGATTGATAGTGCATAGGAGAATATCTTTCACAACGTCTATGTGAATTGGGTAACTGTGAGCTGTCTTTACATATAACAAGCATTCTGCAGTCTAAAAGACATTGATATACAAAGATGCACAGGAAGCTAGGTGTTGGAAAGAATAAAGCAAGTGTCACAGCTCACTTTGACACTTTTAAAAACTACCCCAAATCTTTCACTTTTTGCCAGCACTATTCATTTATTTATTTTTAATATTACATCTACATTTAATATTCTACATTTACTCATAAGCTTTCCCAAGGAGGTTAAGTAACTCCTTAAACTCTGCAATTACTTAGTGCAGCTAAATAGAGTTTGATTTTCAGTATTTGAAAGCAAGGCTCTTTATTCCTACACTTTCAGGAAATATATCAAAGTAAACATAAGAAACAGTGCTGGAGTTGCCACAGAATATTATATTCTGTAACAGCCTAAAAATTAACTGCATCTATGATCATCCAAACCTATATTTTGAAATATTAACTTTGAAACTTATGATTATCAAATAAGAGAAATAAGATTTACCATTCACTAAACCCTCCTCCCTCAGGAATAAAACTGTTGCTTTGAATTTATAAAAAGTTTTCTCTAACAGCATTACAATACAGTTATCTCTGAAAGTGGCACAAAACCTTTGCTAACAAAGCACTTCAGACAGAATCTATCCTTTCCCCTTATTTAAGAATTTTCTCTCATTTTCAATCCCAATAATATGGTTGTTCTGCCTTTTTGCTAACATTTCAGAGATAAAGCAATCAAGATTTATTGATTGGTAGAGGTCAAAAAGAATATATTATCTGCAAGCACAATGGAAAGCAGATCTCAAATTCTTTTTAATAAGAAATTTCTTGCACTAAATTGTGAGGTTAAGTCTATAAAAATTGCAACGATACAAGAATTAATGAACAGATTGTGAAATAAATCTAATGAAACTGTGGCTGTTTCTGTCCTTTCAATCAAAGTTTAAGACAGATCAAACAAAAGATGACAATGAAGACATAAGTGATTTTTAAAGGAACTGGATCAAGTGTAATTAAACTTGCACAGGGTTATTTTACCTTATGCAATCTGTTACACCTGAAAGTCAGTGTGTAAAATTCGGAGTATGTTTACATGATTTTATAGGATTTTCCCCAGAAGAATCCTGCCATGATGTATGAAATGTATTACCCAGGAGTTCATCCAACCTTTATGTTTTTCTCTTTATTCTTTCTTGTTGGAGGATCTATTATGAGAACTGTAAATGAAGGCCCTAAAAAGATCTCTCATGTGTTGAAATAGTGTTCCTAGGGAAAATTCTCATAAGTTGAAGTCATTCAGAAAACAGCTGCAATTGTTACTTTGCAGAAATACGTCTACACTGCTGTACTGTGGATCTGTCTTAGAATGTCTGTGGACTAAATGTTACTATACAGCCTCCCCCTTCTGTACTTTAGACCTGCTTGGAGCTATAAGATCACTTTTCTTTATTGTTTAGTAAGTGTTTTTTAATGAAATGTACTGCTCTTATTATATAGGGCTCAAAATAAGATCTAAATCACTATCCAATAAAAGAAAATTATTGAGTTGGATATCTAAAGTTACTACCCAGAGGCTACTCTGGTACAGTATTTATAAATCTCTGAACAGTTAGGTATAATTGTCTTTCTGGGTTTTGGGAAGAAAGCCAAATAGCAGCTTTAGTTACGACTGAAGATAAATATTTTGTGTTGGACCATGTTCATCTGGTGGATAAAATAACAAGTAAAATTCCCACAATGTAGGACTCTAAGAAAAAAAAAGGAAACAAGAAAAACTAAATGGGAATAGGCAATAGATGATACTTGAAGAAGAAAGGATGGAAATGTCAACAAAATGAAGGAAAGGAAAATTACTGGAGGTCTCCCCACTTAACAGCCAAGGCAGAACCCATTCCATACTCAGTCCTCCTGGCTGCTTTGGAAAAATACTATGACTAGGGATCTAATATTCTCTGGTTTGCTCTCCAAAGTACTTCTTGATAAAATAATCTCCATTTCTATTTGAGGGAACAGAATCAAAACCAGAGAGGACAATAAAAACAAATCTCCAGTACCTGGGGGTGACCTTTTCCTCCAACACAAACAAACACCTTTTCAAAAGTCTTTCTAGGAAGACAATTAGGCAAAGTCTATACGAGGAAATCAAGATAAACACAGGGCTTCCTTGTCACAAATAAGACATTTAGCTGAGTTTATGAGTAATTTTGTGAAGAGGTGGGCCAAGCTCCCACTTCACAGCATTTTGTACTACAAAATCTGAGACATCTTAATGAAAATAGCTTGCTGCAGCTTCAGTGGGTTACACTTTGGCCTTTCTGTCCTTGGAATCTAGGTTCTAGGTCTCCCAAAGGCAATGAACTGCCCTGATGCTTTCCAAAAGCTCATTTTCAGGACATTGGAGTCTGCAGCCCTAACCTCTAGCAAGCCTATGGAGCTGCCCAGTCAGCCTTGAAACAATCAATGCAGACAGCAATGAGAATGCTTTCAATGTGAGAACTTTGAACAGCACAGCTCCAGTTTGAAAGAACTTCTTGTTATTTTTGAGTAGAAGTACACATTCTGTGTAAAGGAGACCAGCAAATCCTTTCAGAACAGTTAGTAAGCTTTTCCTTCTAAGGAACAGAGCTTGTTTCCACTCACAGCTCTGTGTAGCCATGCGTTTGGTCATGTAGCCAGACAGCTGATGGACAAACACAGATTTGACAATTTAGATAATTTACTGCCATCCCCTCTGGATACTCCAGGTCATTTGTAGCTCTGCTCCAGAATATTATTTTTTTCCTGTGTCTTGGAACTATGAGTTGGAGGTTTTTTTGTTTGTTTTTTTTTTTGTGGAATGTCAAGGCAGAGCACCATGCTTGGATAAGATGCAATTCTGGCAGGATCAGTTAGGACCCAAGACAGGCAAGCTAGAGGACAACAGTGTTGTCACACTGCTTATAGAAGGTCCAGGTAATTACTGTTAACTAGCCCAAAAACCTGGGGATATTTTAAAACCATAAGGAGGCACTATCAAGTCTTTGTTTCTGTATGAGAATGGCTGTGTGTGTTTTAAGTTCATCTTGAACTACTAATGAGAAAATCCTTTGTTGATGCAAACCAGAATAATTCAGAGCTGATTTTTCAGCAGTTAACTTAATCTGCTCGGAGTTGGCAGCCCTATTGTTATAGAACTTTCCCTTTCAGCAAACCTGGCTGTCATATGTCCACCCACCTGCTCCTTCTAGGGGATATTTCCTCTCAGATTGCACCTGGGTTCCATTTCAAAGCTATGTCCTCACTGGAAAGAGCATGTTTGGATGGATACAGAGGGTTGGCTACTGATGAATGTTTATATGCCTAGGACTGGGAGTGACTCTGGTGTTAAACTAGGTGATGAAGATGAGGCTCTGGGAGAAAAGGAATGAAATCCACATTGTGGATTCTTTTCCTGATACCAGTGTAGAGCTTATAGGTAGAGAGCCCTGTCCTTCAGCCCTTGCCAATGATTTTGCTTATCTGACAGTTAAATAAATTTGCATCCTGCTTTTTATGGCACCCTTCTTTTACTGGTGTCCTCTTTTGCCTGATGCTAAAATGAATTAATCACAGATACAAACTAGAAAGATCCTTGTGCATTCAGTACCCTTCAATTAAATGACTGTACTTATTTTTTCAAAAATGTGAATATAAATTATATATCAGGTTTTCATATGAGATTCCACTACTTAGTAACTATGTAACTATAACTATATATATATATAATATTTCATATTTACTCAGAATAGCAAGGGTAACATTATATTGCTGAATCCCTCATCAAAAACCTTGCAGCTCAGCCCATACATTTCTCAAATTGCTCACATATTTTGTTTTATTTCTTCTCATTTCAACACCCTGTCACAGGTCAACTAGCCTTCTGCCACACCTCCAAATTTTCTAATTTCAGTGTTTCTGATGACCAGTAACAGAAGTAACATGAAAGAACAACACAAAAGATCCAAAACTTGATGTTGATGAGGATGTCTTAACTCAAAATCATACATTAAGATTTAGAAAAACTCAGATTGGCAATACTTGAAGTTCGTACAAGCTAATGTGTTAAGTATGTCAAGCAATACACAAATGTAAAATGACAACTTGCTCTGCAAATAAAAGTACTTAATTGCCAGTAAGAATGTATGAGTTTGTTCTAATAGCCTGCTTGTTGACCAGCAAAAGTTGAATCACCTAGTTTATATAATTGTCATAATAGTTGTGTCCACCGTATGTTAAAGCTGCATTTCACAGACAAAAATGTCACATTGCATATAATTTCCAGTAAAGTTTCTGCTATCTACTGATCTAACTGCTTCTGACAGTCTAATCATTTTATTCAAGGTCTTTCAGGAAAATTTACTGCATTGAAAGGAACACAACCAATTCAGGAGTTGTGGATATCATAAACAGAGCATTTACTGTGCAGATAATTATTTTCTGAGGCAACTGGGCTTACAAGAGCCCCTCCTTAGTCAGTGCTCTCAATTAAAATAGGCTGCTGGTGGCCTGACTTATGTTATGCATGTTTCCCCAGAACAGCTATGGGAAGAGTCACCTTTTATTTTTTCACATGCAGTCTGGTATTTACCTGAAGAAATGTCAAAAATTTCTAAGAATGTGCTCACCTATTGTTCCTCTGCTTCTCTGCATCAGCAACATTTAACAGGGCTAAAGGGATCTGGACCATGGCCAGTGGTGGCTAACGCTGTAGCAGCAACCTGGGTATTATAGAGTCACAGAACAATTCAGTCTGGAAGGGACATCGGAGGGTCTCTGCTCTTATTTCCTGCTCAAAGCAGGGTTAGCTAGGAGGTCAGATCAGCTTCTTCCAGGTTTATGCAGGCAGGTCTTGAATAGTTCCAAGGATGGAGAGTTCAAAATGACAGGTGTTCATGTGGTGCACAAAACTGGATATTGACTGGTTTCCCCATCCTCACAGAGGGATGGTCTAATGTGGCTAGCACAGGTCTTTCCCATGAGAATTCTTTTTGTGTTTTATAAACAAAGATAAAGTTTGGATGTTATTAAAAACAGTGTCTTGAGATTTGGACAGTGCAGGCCTGGCCAATCAAGCCTAGGGGGAGGTTTCTGACTGACCAATCTGGGTGACCTTTGAAAACTCTATATATATGTTGGATTCAAACAATAAAGTACTTTTTCTATGCCACGCTGAGAATCGGGGCTTTCCTTCTCTGCTAGCGGCTCAACAGAGACAGTCTAAGATCCTGTGTACTCCCAGAGGTAAAGTACAACAGTCAGGTGCTGGAAATGTCTCTAACTTCTGAACAAAAATAGAAGAGGAAAATTCTCTCAGACTGCTCATGCTCAAGAAGAAATTCTTGATTATTTTAATTATATGTGTGACAGGAGACTGAGAGACATTCATCGGTGAATAGCCATTAGCCTGCTAGTGAAAGTACAGATTTAGGTTTGAGACACAGAACTTCAAATCCCAGGTCTAAATCAATGAAACAAGGAATCTCTAGGCCTGTCTTCCACTTCTGCAATGAGTTTCCTAATAATGACAATAAGCTATCAGAGTGTGAGCAAGTTGGTCTCACAAACTTATGAGGAAAGAACTCTAAAATATTTGGGGTTGTATTATTTCCAGACCACAGATTTGAAACTTTGAACACTTATGGGATAGAAAACAACCAGTCTCTTCCTCTTCTTCTCTTAATCTATTTTTTAACCAGAGAACTGTAAGTTTGACTTTGACAACTTCAAACTTTTAGTACAATTTAATTCCAGTATTGTATTTCACCATTTTATTTCTGATTCTAAGAAAGAATTTTCTATGTTCAAGTTTCTATATTCAAGAAGTTACACTGCAGCCTCTGATTTTTGCCTCCTATTTCCTGATTAGAGTGTAAAGAGTAAAACTTGAACTTAATCTTAGTTCTCACAGTCCTTGAGGGAAAACTATCTCTAGATCAGGCTCACAGGGAAACTGCAGACCAAAGCACAATCCTTTCCACCTACATTTATAGCAGAGCTAGATCCAGAGGGAATATTTACTGCAGCAGTTAATAGGTTTATCAAAGGTAGGACTTCAGCTGCATGAGCTGCAAGACCCTTCAGGGATGGGAAGATGATTGTTTTTACACTGATGGTCTTTGCCAGGGTGCTTATGACTCCTTTGCAGCTGCGTTGCACAGGCACAGATGGTGTAAAATAGCCTTTGGCTACCTATGAATCAGTCCCCTACTCTCAGGAAAGACTGAAGGATTTTGTTCAACGTCCTTAAATGGGATGAGTACATGTCAAACTATGGGAATAAATCAGCTTTGAGTTAATTCTCAGTGGCTTCTTGAGCAAGAAGGCGCCAGAGCTGGAAAGAAAATTTGAAGTTCTTGTTCTTTTTATTTTACTTTTTGGCTTGTGTTACTCAAACTTGAATTTTCTCTGTGGTTTCGAGGCATTTTACAAAAAAGAAATATCGTTAGACAGAAACTTCAGCTATTCCAAATAATAACTGCAAGGTTATCATTGGTTATGTAACAGCAACTCCCCCTGTAAGAACAGTGAGAAAACGATGGTTTTATATATTATCTAAGAAAATTTTAAAATGAGAAAAAAATGCCAGTTTCATGTTCATTCATTTTCACTTCCACCCTAAAAGATGTGCTTTGTGATGTAGCAGAGAAACTACGTGACTGTCCCTTTAAAAGCCATCATACCAATCAGCAGGTTTAACTGTCAAGCAAGCTGATGTAGGGCTCTTTGAATTACTGAGTGAGGGATATTCTTCCTGCCAGGTCCTGTCCCCTGTAGGCACTGCAGAGAAGTATTATAGGGCAGTCCTTACCTTGGGAATTAGCCTGCAAGACCCCAATGCTGTCATCAAACTGCATAGATTTGATGTTGAGTGACGCCAAGATGCATTCCTTGTCCTGCAGCGAAGCATCATCAATATTATTCTGATTGGCTGACAGGATAACGCACATGTCGCAGAGGTTGATGTTGACAGCCCTTAAATCAGCCCGACTTAATGGCGTACCCTTCGGCACAGGGAAAAAAAAGGGGGGTTGCAGAAGGGGAAAAAAAGAAAAACAAATTAAAGATTGAGAAGGAGCTTTGGGAAATTATTTAACAAGTACCTTTTTTATGCTCTGACATTAAGCTGGTCTAACTATGTGCCAGGGAATAGGAGATGTGTGCTAATCTAAAGGGTAGTTGGTGCTGATGGCAGCATTTTAGGTTCAGTCTCAATACTCAGTCAAGCTCTTACTAACAAACAAGAAACAGGAATAATGCCAGCATTCTACATCTCATCGGTGACTTGAAATTGTCTTGATTTAAGTTGCTATCATGTGGCAACCTCTGGCTCTCTGAATATAACAAGGGGGGTGTTTTAAATGTCTATTTATCTACTACCAAGTCACAATGGTCTTGGGCAAAAGAACAGCAATTTAAACAGGAAAGCATTACGTGTCCAGCACATTTGAACTGCAATCAGGATAAAGCTATTTTTTCTACCTAAAGCAATACACAGAAAAGGTTAATCCTTTTCAAAGCACGCTTTAGGTGCTTCTAGAAGGAAAACACACTGATCTTCAAAGCTGTGTGATTAAACCCCTTGAAACAGAAGCAGGACTTTATCCTAATGGGCACAATTCATGCAACATTCCCTGCTCCACAATTCTCAATCAGAGAATGCAATCACGAAAATAAAATGTTCTGGTAGCCTGTTGATTTTTTTTCATAGTTAAAAGAACTGAGATATGACACTTAACACAATATTTTTTGTTTGAAATTAAACTTGCCTTTCACTTCCAACAACCCACAATTGCAGTTACAGAATATTACGTCTACGTCACAGGGGCTGCAAGGTCCAGGAAAAAGACTTTTTTTTTTAATGGAAACTAGATTCTGCTCTGCTGCCTCACATGGTTTGGTACCCAAAGACCCTAATGATGAGGAGACATAACTGTCCCCTTGTCACACAGCAACTTTCATAAAATCAAGACCCTACTCTTCCATCTCCTGATCATTCATGGTGAACATCTCCTCAATGCCACTGAGAGTACTCAATTCAAAAGGAAACTTGAAATGCACACAGTGAAGGAAAAGCTCAATTCTCATTCAGGGATGGCCAGCTCAATTATTCTATTTAACTTTCAATAATTTGAGGCATGAAACCTCGTGAAAAACAATATGTATGAAACAGATATGATTTCATTATAAACTGCTCAAAAGTTAGAATATGATTATTCCAGCTGCCTTAATCCTGCCCTTTGTGTCTGTACTGTGCACCAAGTGAAGCAGGATTCCTGTGGGGGAAAATAATATGCAATCATGTAATTAATTAAAGGCTCACTCCTAATGATTTCATGCAAAGGGACAGAATTAAGGCTGCCTGAGGATATTTAAAATTGGCATTTGTCTACTTTTTAAGAGTTTACTCAGCAGGTTAAAGGTCTCTTTTAATACAGACTTTCAATTCCACTTTTTTCTTTTAAACCAGAACAAATGTTTTTATATTCAGCTGTAACCACATCTCCATCAAATATCATCTGCAAGTTTTACCTTGTGAACCAAAGCACAGAGAAGTAGGAAAGTGGCCTCCCTTTCACATGTTTCCTACAAGTATAATCTCCGAAACTTAAGTAGATTTTTAAATTAGTATAATTAGATCAGAAAAGTTCTGCTATTTTTAACTTTATATCACCATTTTGAACCAGATAGGCTGGGGGGAAAAAAAGGAAAAAATAGTAATGAAGTCTGAGTGGTCTTCAGCACCCTTGATTACTTTGTCAGATACAATTCCTTTATAAAATTCTGTATTTTTAAAGGTGCATCAACTAACTATTTAAGCTGTTCAAGTCAAAATTAATGTAAAGCTACTCTGAATTTTGGTGTAAACTGGGGAAGGTAAAGCTGGTGTACATTTCTTTAATGTCTCTTCAGAATTGAGAATCAAAATTTTCCAAAAACACATTACAATAACAGATACACATTATATACTGGAAGTAGTAGCAGGATTCTATTCTGCTTGATAGTTGAACAGTATTATCAATTTCATTCTGATTCCCTAGTCTTTAGCCTTCACAGTGACTGGAATTAAAAGGAATTGGCAGAAAGAGGAGGATATTAACTGACCAAATCTGATATTGACACCATTTTTGTGACAGCAGAGAATCTTGTGACACCATCTGTTGGATCAGGTTACAGAAGAATGCCAAGGGCTAACACTAAAACTGCATTTACAGTAACAAAGACCTACAGTCTGAATTAATCAAAAAGCAAAGACAGTCCTTTCATTCTATAGCTATTTTTCCAGTTATTCAGTTAAGGTTACATCCATCGTTGATTTGTTTTTAACTGCTGAAATATGATTATTATAAACTAGTAATCTCGTAATTTTTCATTCTGAAAAAAACCACTTAAACTAACTTTACTATATAACCTACAGAGCATTTTCTTTCATACCTACACCATGGGCTCTCACTTGTCATTTACAGCTATGGTCACCTAAGTTCACAAGCTTGGAGGGCTTCATTTGTTAGTCCTGGAGCTCTTGATTCTACATTTTGGTCATAAGAGTGAATCATAATGATATATATAGGAGAAGAAGGACCTGTGTGGTTTTAGTGGTGGTGCCTACTAAAATCAATAGGAGCTTTTCATTGATTTTAAAAGGGTCAGGGTTTTGCTACACTTCCATACAGGACTCTGAACTGAAATGCCATGGCAGTGTTCCTTATAAAGCAGGCCAGTCCACAGGAAGTCTTTATGAATATATTTAAATATTACGTAGATAGAGTAACAATAATTTTTTTCAAAGGTTTTGTGAGCATAAATACATAAATAATATCATAAATAACTACTGTCATTCTGTCAGGGAAATCACAACATCAGAACTGGCTGCATGCAGTGCACTACAGTGAATGTTCAATACATAACACAGCTAATACATCTGATAGCAGCTGAAATTCATCTGATGAGGATGAGGAACCAAACACTGCAGCAAGTATCTTCTAATAAGGTCTCACAGGGCTCTGTTTTCATAGACACAGTAAAGGGAAAATCTAAGTCCTCAGGCCTATAAGTAGACAAAAGTAGAAAAGCCTAAGATCAAAGTCAATACGAATCTGTCCAGTTGGTGTCCTAAATAACAAAGTATCAATAATATGGCTTTTGAACTTACAGGCAAGATTGAAACCTTGGGGAAGTTATGCAGTGTCTCCCATTCCCTTCTCAGGTATTCAAGTGAACCCACAAACACAATGTGCTTGAGTTCATGGTAGTGAAAGTTGCTGGCTCGTAATGGCATCACTAAATTTCTTAATCCAATCAAAGCAGATTTAACATCCCCAAATATGCAAACGACTACATGCCCACTTAAAACTGTCATCGCTGCTTCACTTCGAGTCTAAAAACAAAAACAAACAAAACAAAACAAAAAGACAAGGGAAAAATGAAACAAAGGGAATCTTAAATCATATATTGAGTTTAAAACCAGGAGAAATACAACTGTCAATATTGTCCATGCACAAAGAAGCAGTTTGATAACAGCTGTTCATTTTACACTCATTTATCTTTCGTTAAATGTGCTAAGCAGAAAATAAAAACTGTTCTTGTCTGCAAATCCTTTGGCATTTGGGAATACATTGTATTGGACCAAATTCTGGTCCTGTGTAAATTTCTACTCATGTGGATTGTGAGTCAAAGTACTGTAGGTTTAGCTAAGGATTATAGAAAAGAGATGCAAAATCATGCCCCAGTTGAAAAATCACTAGTTGGGTTTTTTCAGGACCAATTTGAAAAGGAAAATGTGGAGTGTCCAGTGGTCCCAGAGGAGCTTTGTGATGTTACTCAGATCTCGTGAATTGAGGACCTTTGTCTCTAAGAGTCGAAGCTCCTATTCAAGGACAAGCTGCTGTTACCCTGAGAAGCAATCCACGAATGCTCTACACAGCTCTGCTTTACAATGGATGCCCACTATACTCCATAGATTCTCTCAGTGAGAAAATAATAGTGCAAGTTTTTGACAAATACTAAATTTTCAGGGCAATTGGACTTACTGAGGAAAATGGTCTCATGAAGAATATTTAAACAATGCCCAGAATTGTCTTCTTGTCTCAATGAAAGAATAAAGTTTTGCACTAATTTCAGCATTGTTTGGGTCAGTTGAGCAGGCAACTCAAATGCCAAGATGATTAAATAAAGCCACAAGGAAAAAATGACCTTAATTTCTGGAGCCAGTCTTGGTATTGTTGTGCTCCATCAAGTAGCTGGAGATCCACTAATATCATATTTCCAAGAAGTTGTACACTCTGTACCATTACACAGAAGTTTTACCAAGGAATAAAACTAAAACAGCGGTGAACTGCAAAATTTTCCTCTCACTTATCCACAGTATGTGTCATTTTTCTAAATTGCAGAAGCATGGTGATGTGCAACACAGATTGGAATAAGCAGCAGATATATGCTCATTATGTCAGAAGAATAGGAACTCTGATTAGAAGTTTTGTCATCAGTTTAAAAATGCATGAGCTTTCAATTTCTCCAGGGCAATTACATTGATTTTCATACAGCTTGACCAAGAGAGTAATCTTGGCCCTTCAAACAGCAGAAGACATGAGCGAATCCTCAAGTGAAGCATGTAAGTTGTCCCATGCCTCTGCCTATGCCTCTGGAATATTTAGTCTTTACAAGACAGAGACCAAGTCTTGAAAGCAAGTATGTAAAAAATGTCATTCTACAGTCATAAATCTGTATGTAGCCATGTATGGCAAAAACCCCTTACTACCTGATATCGCTGGAATGCCACAGAGCCAAAACAGACCTTGGGCAGAAAAATGAATTCTTTTCTGATTGGGGCATCATCAAGTACCAATTAGAAGACAACCTGGGAAATCCCATCATCTTCAAATTATGCACTAATTTGTACTTGTGTGGTCTCTAAGGACAGCATTAAATTTGCATAGATATGACTGTAGACATAAATTGTGGACTGCAAGTTTGAAAAGATGTAGGGAAGCATTTTGCTGGCAGTGTCTTTATTGGTGGTGATGCATGAAGAAGAAAGAACCTGGACAGACTTACAAATTCACAGGCTGGTAGTGGAAAAAACTAACACGGCATAACCAAGAGATGATGACTGAGTCACTCCCCAGCACCATTTTTGGAGGAACACTTTTCAAAGTAGGGCAACATGTAGTTTGTCAGCTAAAATGTGTTTATAACACAAAGGCAGATTTCTATCTGTGTCTACTACAAAGTCTTGTAAAGCAGGACTACCCCTTCTTGCCTGCTGATTACAAACAAATGATACTATTTAAAGCTGTTCAGAAAAACTCCATCTCAAAGCTTCATCTCTGAAATTTGGAATTGCTTGACTGTTTAAATACTGATATTGCAATTCCAGGCAATGTCAGAGTTATTACAGAAACCCCCAAGGAGAACTGGAGACAAGCTTTTAACCCCTGATTGCTAGAATAACTGGGGCTGTCACCATCGTTGGCTACACCATGCCACAGTGCAGGAAAATCTAAGAGAGCAGGCTCGGGAAAAGCTTTATGAAGTGCGACAAAGTGAAGATCCACCAGGGAGTTCATTTCAGAGATAATCAGTTTTTCGCATGAGATCTGGGGTTAGTTACTTGCTACTCTTAGGTATGAGTGCATGAACACAAGTGGCATAAACTTTCAAAATAGACTGTGATAGGCCTCCTAATTATTTTTAATGACTTGAGTCAGTGTGATGGTTTTCCCAGTTAAAGAAATGAAACAAACATAGGCAAGGCTCACTGCAACATGCTAGAGTCAGAGTAGTAGCACTACTTGCTCTGACCTATTTGGGAATCTTGAAATTTTGGGAATTGAGAGAGAAGTTCTAAGAGAGCAAAATTAATTAAAAAAAGATCCACAATTATTAATAAAACATCAACAAATAAGAGATAAGTCAAAAGAGCATGTGCCTGTGTTAGAAACATTACTGCCTTGTGTAAAGAGAAAAATGGGGTATAAAAGCATGTAAGTATTTCTGATCTTAATTCTTTAAAGATTTAAACCAAATATGCAAATTTCAGCTTATGAAAAAGAAATTCCCTATACTGCATGATTTTTTATTGTTTCAGTGGCATAAAGATTTATGTAATCAAAAAATTTTAACCAAAATCCTTGCTTCAGTTTCATCACTCTGTGCTGATTTCAATACACTGGATTTTGTGATGGTAGAGACTAACTTATTCATCCATTAGACATCAGTTCTGTGGTTTAAATAACTTCTTTTCAAACACAACTTATCATCAACACCTACCAGAATGACCTTTTCAATGTCTTTGGCTGGACACCAATGGAACATCCCTGTAGAGTCATATTTTTTCACGTTGGCATCCATATTGTCAATCTGCTCGTTGCCAGGAATTAACAAGGGGTCATGCCTGGGGAAAAACAAGTTGAGGACAACATAAATGGAAAATATTATCAATTATGGATGGAAAGATATCCCAAGAGCTGTGTACAAAGAGGGACAAAAGTAAAAAAATTAAATGTATTTACACCTTGACATGCTTTCAATAGGGACCTTTTTAAACAAAAGCTGCACAAGAAAAAGAAAAGTTAGTTTTTATATTTTGGGTGCAGTTTCAAAGACTTTCTGTACTCTTCTATACCAATAACCATTTAATTTTAAATAGGGTTTTCTGATACCATCTCACCCATACAAGTTTTTTCTTTCCAGTCCCACCCCTCTGAAATAAATATCGAAGTTGCTATAGGCATCTGCAATGAAGTAGAAGGGATAGGAACAGAGCCCCATGCTGACTGACTGGCATAAGTATGGAAGGCCAATTACTTGCTTTTACCACATACAACTTCTGACGTGATGCTCTTCACAGTAAAAGCTTTAACAGGCTGCACTTTAAATATTTTAGCAATTTGCCCAATCATATTTTGCTTTCCCAAACTGAAGCCCTTTAAAGATTCAACAGTATGTCATTTTAGAGCAGACTGACTAACAAATGCCCACATCTGGAATACATGATTTTAATACCAAACAACAATGTCCATTTTCTCTGACATCTCTACCTGTGATAACCTTCTAAGTGTTTCTGCAGCAACATTTTAGAGCACAAGGCTTCTCAAAGGAGAAGCAAATGAAAGACATTTTTATGAACTTGCTCTCCAGCTATATAGCTACATCTAAGCACAGGCACACACAGTTCTTTAATTTATATGCTAAAATCAAGCATTAAGCTAAGTATTAAGTGACTCCAACACTCTCAGATGCTGAAGACCCCTAAGTGACTGCATTATACAATAGCATTAGCAGAATCATATTCACAAGGTACAGGGTAAACTGACCCTAAAATCTTATACTTAGCACGTATTAATAGTGCTTTGTCTGGAAAGCCACAGTCTTTACATCGGGATTTTGTCATGAATGCTTGAAATACCTTGATATAGAACTGTAACATTTCAAAGAAGAAAGTATTTGCAATGTAAGAATATGCTAGGTGCTCTGAGATAGGTTTCCAAATTTTAAAGCAGTTTGCTCTTTAAAGACTGTTAAAGAAATGCCCTTATTGTCTGAGCTCTTGAAACTGGGAAGTTTCCTGCTTTTAGAGCATTTGAACCAGCATGCTGTGGTGAGAACCTCTCTTGTGCATGGTCTGCTACAGCAGACTGTGAACAAAGTATGTGACATAGGTTAATTTACCCTCAATATGGTGTGCTGAGTTACCATGCAACACTTACACTTGCATTCCTATGAAAGTTATAATCTCAAATTCAGTCAGGTTGATCAATTAGTGTAATTTTACAGCAACTGATTACACATCTATTGAAATCAGGGGGAAATTCTCACGTTTCACTCAAACAGGGTCAAATCCAAAGAAAGTTGTTCAAAAAAAGTTGAGAAACTATTAATACAATGTTCCATTTGAACCAGAATCTTCTTATGCTTTAAGACAATCAATGCCCTACATGGCAAAGACACAAATCAGACTCATCTGGAAAAATGAAACACTAGGTTTTCAAAGTTTTTACATTCTCTCAACAGAGACACATTTTAGTGATTTTTCTATAACCCACTGGCAGCAAAAGAGCCCTAGTGGACTACCTGAAAACTCTGAGCTACTCCAAGCTGAATAATGAAAGGTCTCATATAAGTGTGCTCCCTCTTTTGTAGGAAGCAGAGATGAAAAAACTATAACAAAGGGGTTTGTTGTGGGAATTTGGTTGTTGTTTTGTTGTTGTTGTTGTGGTTTGGTTTGTTTTTTTTTTTATTTCTGGAAAAATATCCAGATTGTGCATTTTCTCCTCCATCCATCAGCAAGCTGCAGCCATGGTAGTTTTGCCTGAGAGCTGACTGAGGTGCTGCTCACTGGGCATTCCTCAGCTGCTCAGAGTTGCAGGAAGCAATAATAAGATAGTAACAGTAAGACCTGCAACCATGAACACGCTGACATTTGAAGGTTGTACTAATGTTGCAACATTTAGTGGTGCTCTGTCCCAGCTACTTTTTCTAATGGAATGCATTAGTTATGTGTTTCAAAATAAGGAAGTTTGCCAAAAGATTAGGAATCTTCAGGAGTTTCCACTGAGAAATGTTTTTCTTTCTGTCGTTTCAGGGTTAGGGTTTTTCCCCCAATACTTTCACAAAAAATTTTTTCATTAATTTTTCTAGAGGAGCACTGAAACAAAAGCAAAGTTCACTGGTCAAATCACCTTCCTTTCCTTTCAGAAATAAAGCACATGTAAGAAGGAATTTTCTTCTCCCCTATTCTTCATCAGAGGAACTACAATAAATCAATTTTTTTTTAATGCCACATTCTAGTTTTCTAATCAGTGTTTCCTTTCTGCTCTGAGATTTAAAATTAAATAGACCATCTGAAGCTTTAACACAAATGAGTATTTAGCAATACTCTAATCCCAGTCACAAAAATGATTCACAAAAATGATACAAATTGAAAGGAATGTTATAACAAAGCAGGTGGTTACACATATTTGACATCCAATTATGGTCAACTGCCTTGAGGTTTGAGGCAATTTTTAAAATGTGAGCGCTTAAAGCCTAGCATAGTTCTTTTGGGCTTTGCATCCTAAAAGGGAACATTCAAAGTAGCTTGTGCCAAAGATTTATTAGAATATTTTAGGCTTAAACAGAAGTGGGCTGAGGAAAGAACAAAGAATGTGAATCACCAGATATTGTTGAAGTTTTAGGTAATAAATTGTGATTAAAAAAACCCCAAAACTTCAAGATTTTGGGGTTTTTCAATCAATACATGCATTTATTTGCAGTATCATAAACTCTGGACTCTGCTTTACTTCTTGGAGTACAGCTAGTGAGAACCTTAAAGGAAGCAAACAGGATGGGACACACAACACATGAGGATGCTAAGAAATATTGTTGGACTATTTTTACTCTAAGAGAATGGATTATTGCCTGAGAAGGACTCTGTGATGTGACTAGCCACATTCTGTTTCAGAATCTGTGCGGTTATACATGTAAGTGTGTTTATTCAATTTAAATCTTCTGGGCTAAGATATTATTTTAATCTGTTTAACCAATGTTCTTTCATTCACAGTAAAGGGATCCCTGAAGATGTCTATGAACATTGGAAACTGTTTGCTACTAAGGTCCAACTTTGTCCTCAGATGTCACTAAATGTATCAGAAGGTATGCTGACTTCTGTACTTAAAAACTGAATTGATCAGGACAGTGATAAAACAGTATTACTACTTTGGACATAAACACCCTCATTAATCTGATGATCTAAACCTGTTTTGCAAATACTAAAAATTAATTAAGATAGACACACAGAGAGGCCAAAGCTGTCAAATTTGCCTAAGGCATTTGGACACCCTCTTTCCATTAAAATTTATATTACACAAAGCATTACAGTTGTTGCCCTTACAGCCAAATCCTGGACTGAATGTTTCTAGAGCCTCTCTGCCTCCTCATCCTTGAAGATGGCCCTGTCAAGCTGTGCTTGAGTCACACTGGCAGGTTACTGGAGAAATGCTTATATTCATGCTGCAGCTATTATGTTCTCCAGGGCTGCAGTCATCTGCTTCAAGAATTCAAATCATAGGAAGAAAAGCACTTCCTATCAACTAAACCAACAAATCCATAGTATTTGTTTTAACTAAGATGTTGGTTTTTATGACTTGCAATGACCAAAGCATTTGGTCATTCCAGCTAGGAAAAGACAGGCATGTATAGCCTGTATGGGAAGAAAGGAACAGAAGTTAAATTTCTCTCATCCGTAACCCCAGTTTAAAAATAGCTCCTCTGGTTCTTATGGCAGATATTACATACGCATGACTTAAAATGAAGAGCAAAATACCATCTTTTCAAAGTTTTGAAGAGCATATAATGCCACTTATGTGCAATTAAACTTGAAAACGATGCTAAATGCCATGCTACAGCTGCAAACCCAAAAAGCTTGCCTGGAAGACAACAGCCTAAAGCAAAACCATAAATCCCAGTTACAGCAAACCAACATTACATTTTAAAGAGCACTGCTTCCCTAGTACACCTCTATAAGTACTGCAAAATCGGAGATTTTGAGTCTGAAACTTTGGGTACTGACTGGGAATGGACAGAACTGAAAAGACCATTCGGAACTAAACATCTTCCTCATTAAATGTCTGTTGTTAAATGTACCCTTGTATTATGTCTCCCTTGTCTTAGCCCTCCTGCTATTACTCCTATGCAACTGAGTACTAGAGCAACATCCCCTCCTTGATCTGCAGTGGAACTATTCATGTGCTGATTACTGTGAACAACAACAGTGTGACCAGTAGGGAGGACCCTGGTGTTGTAAGAAAATAAAATGTAATCTCTTAGTCTTTACATATTAATAAGAATGTCTTGGCCATCTTTTATTCTGCCCTCCAACAAAATTCTCCCTATATATAGTCAATGGCAAAACACACCTGAGAAAACCACAACTCATCTTTAACCTGTGTTTGTTAAAGTCTGCAACTGTGCCCTTCTCAGGCAGATATAATACATGTGGATTTTGTGCACAAAAAGATGCTTAGCAGTCTCCTGCACAAGATTCAGAGTCTTTAAAGTTGCCCTGCCTGTGGTTCAGGAATTTTGAGTTTTCCTACCTGACTTATGGGGATGTGGATGTGTCTCAGCAAGTACATGCACACAGATGCTTAATTTTAGGAGGAAGGGCCGGGTTTGCTGAAGGTAAGAGAGGAATTGAAGACACACTAAAGAATGTCTCATGCCTTTAAAATTTCTCCTACAACTACCCTAACAAGTTGTGGCAATTAACATGCTGTTAGTGTTAGATGTATGCAGCCAGTGCAGGTGCTAATAATTGAAAAAGCATTTAGAGCTTTTACACCCTGGCTGAATATTTCATGATGTGCTGCATGTTTCACTATTTACTCAGTGGGCCTCTGTCACTTCAATCTTCTCTGACTGCTTTGACTGGTGCTATAAAGCTCAACCAAGGTAGAGTGACGGCTTGTCACAGGAAAACTCCACTGACTCCAGCAGCTCGCTGGGACTAGCTATGAAGGTTGTCACGACATTCTGATGGAATTCAGCAAATGTTTTGTGACTAATACACCCAACATTTGTCGGCTACCATTAGCCATTCCCTGTGACCCTGCAGTCTGTGTGGACGGCATTAAGTTGTAACGAGAATTTGTTGCCTATGTGTGTTACACTAATGACACTCTCTCACTGATCTTTCCTTTCACAGGTTAATCAGAAATGAAATTTGTAAGGATTCAGTGCCTAGATGCACCGAGCTTTAGAGAAGAAAACCCAGTGTGACAAGAGAAAGAAAACCTGCATTTTACTGCTAAATGCTTTCATTGTCATATTCAGAAGCTATCCTAATATTACTACAATCTCATACTGCCTTTTCCCTAAATCTAGGAAGAAGACTATACCTAATACAGTGGTTGGTACCTAGTGCCTTGTCCAGTTTATGGAACGAATTACAGTGCTAATTCTCCTTTCTTCCCTCTTGCTCTGCCCAGATGTTGCTGGTTTTATTATTCTCAGAAGCCTCACTGAAGATTTCACATTAATTTATCAAGACTACTAAGAACACTGATCCAAAGCTGTTTACTGCAAGAATCTCGCTTTTTAGAGTATCTTGATACCTCAGGACATGATCAGAATATGCTTCTGAAGTATGAAACCTTGAAGCCTCTCACATAAAAAAGTAACAATATAGTTAACTTCTAGACTTTAGCTTAAGCAATTTAATGAGGGGGAGACAAGGCACACAGTCAATGTATCTTTTGTTTTTAATATTTTCCATTTAAACCTACTGAAGCTGCAGAACTAGCACTCCTTGAGGGGTAGGAAAATGTACCTGAAAAAATAATTTCTCATTTGTAAAAAATAAACCCACAATTAAGTGGCATAATAAAATACAGGAGTGTTTTTATCACTTAAATGACGCGTGTGACCTTATGATAAAAGCTACCACTTTTGCAAGTTGATGTTTATAAAAATATATTTTATTTCTTTAAACACAGTTTATAGCTAAAAAACTTTTTATTTCCATTGCCTTGATCTGAGTAGATCTTCTCTCACCCTGAACTTTATAAAAATAATAATTTTTTTCTGCTGAAAAATTCTCCTTTCCTTTCCTGACACTGCTCTGTCATCCCAAGAAGATTCGTGCAAGATTTCAAGTAACCTCAAAAAAAAAATCTGATACTGCTCTTATTCCCATGGTTTATAACAACTACTGTATCTGGTTTGCATGACCAGGTTTTGGTAGCAAGAGAGCTACAGGGGTGGCTTCTGTGAGAAGATGCTAGAAGTTTCCACCATGTCCAGCAGATCTAGTGCCAGCCGGCTCTGGGATGGATGTGTTGCTGGCCAAAGCTGGGCCAATTACAAATGGTGGTGAGGCCTCTGTGATAACATATTTAAGAAGAAGGAAAAGTTACTGTGCAGATGTAATTGCAGCCAGAGAAGAGCAGGGTGAGAGCATGTGAGAGGAATAGCTCTGCAGACACCCAGGTCAGTAGAGAAGGAAGGGAAGAGGTGCTCCAGGCACCAGACCTGAGGCTCCCCTGCAGCCCGTGGTGAAGATCATGGTGGAGCAGGATGTCCCCCTGCAGCCATGGAGGTCCACAGGGATGCAGAGATCCCCCTGCAGCCCATGTGGAAGACCCATGCTGAAAAAGGTGAATGCCTGAGAGGAAACAGTGACCCCATAGGAGGCTCATGCTGGAGCAGGCTCCTGGCAGGGACCTGCAGACCCATGGACATAGAAGCTCACGCTGCTGCAGGTTTCCTGGTAGGACTTGTGACCCTGTGGAGGACCCATGCTGGAGCAGCCAGCCTGTCATTAAAGGACTGCACTCAGTGGAAGAGTGACCCAGACTGCAGCACTTTGCAGAGAACTGCTGCCCCTGGAATGCATTCAGATTGGAGAAGTTCATGGAGAACTCTCCCGTGGGAGGGGCCCCACACCAGAGCAGGGAGGGACTCCTCTCCATAAGCAGTGGGAGAAATGATGTATGATCGCTGACCATAAACCCCATTCCTCATCTCCCTGCACCTCTGGGGAGAGGAGGTAGAGCTGGGAAGGAGGAAGAAGTGGGGGGAAGGTGTTTTAACTTGTCATTATTCTGCTCTGATTTTGTCAGCAATAAATTCAATTAATACTTCTAATATAAGTCTGTTTTGTGACCGATCTCTGTCATTATCTCAACCCCTGAACCCTTCATTATATTTTCTCTCCCCTGTCCAGCTGTGGAGGGGAGTGAAAAAGCAGCTTTCGTGGGTGTCTGGCATCAGCCAGCATCAACCCACCACAGTCTTTTAAAAACCAGGTACCATTCTTCAGATCAAGAAGCCAGTCCTTCAACAAAGAAATGGAAAGAAGTGAGACAAATCAAGCAGGAAACCAAAGTTACCAGTCCCTGGTCTACCAATGGTAGCAAGAGTCAGAAGGCTAACAGACACTACCACATATCATTTAAATAATTTAATTCAATAATATTGTTAAAAATTGATGTAAGGTAACATAGTGATCATTGAAGTACTCCTTTTGTTGTTCATGTTGGTCATAGTGAACTTGTAAAACAGAATCAAGAAGTGAATTGTGCTATTATACACCTGCTGGGTTGCAGCTTGGTTATCATTGCATATTAGCACTATATAAAGTAAGGATATAAATTTGAGAGTACAAGATGGAAATTTCCAAGGCTGAGGGATGTAAATGCATACCATTATTACGGCTAATCAGTGGGCTTTCACCTTTTCAAGCTTTACTTTCATATCTGGTTTAAGGGAGTCAATTTATTTTGCCAGTTTTGGCTTGAGAAATGCTTCCCTGGATCTGTCATCACTTTTTTGGTTTCTATGAGAAAGCTCACAGTTTCAGCTCATGGAAGGACAGCACTACAATGGTAGAGGCAATACAAATTCATGCTGAGTGGCACTAGCAGAAATGTGTATGTACATTTAAGTGTATGTGGCTTAGTGGGTGGATGAGGAGATAAATGTGCACAGCCATTGTTCATATACTTAAAATATTATATCCAACTTCAGGAAAAAAGACAGGAGGCTTCCTCCTCAACTTCAGCTAAATAATCTCATTAGGCTTCTGGAAACGTATGCCAAAGAGCTCACTTTTTTCTGTGTCATTTAGCTGGGTCTTGACAGTTTCTGAGCAAGTTTTATTGTTTGATTGGGAATTATTTTAGATCCTCGATCAAAAAAAATCCTCAGGCTTACGAAATTCTCCTTGGCAACACACTGAAAACCCAGTGTCCTCTGATGCCTCTGATTCTTATGTGATCAGGGACACTAATGATAATGACCCTTTGCTGAGTATGCTACTTGTCTAGAGGCCTATGTCAACTACACCACTACATCCAGAGTGGACAGGGACAAACTATTTGTTTGCTCTTCAGGCCCCTTGGGCTCTGTCATATGCTATTTGTTCTTGCATTAAGAGGTAGTTTGACTCAGCTGGGCTGACATTTCCTTCAAGTCAGTGTATTCCACTCATGCAGTAGCAGCTACCAAAGCATTAAGTACAGACTTGAGGCTCAGCAACAATCATTTAAGTAGCTTTTTTGATTCATATCCAGAGCTTTTCACATTTTTACTGGTCATTCTGAATCCAAAATGACACATTTTTTTTAAAACTAGCTTTGCTATTTGATATTCAGGCAACATAGCCTCCCTCATAGTTAACGTGACTGCTCATCAATAATATGCATCAGAACCTGCAACTGAGATGATGAACAGGGACTGATATTGCTGCATGATACCAGAGGCATTGATCGGTTCTACTTTTCTTCTCCACCTCATGAAGGACACCTGATATGTGCTTACTCTCCAACTAACAGCTTTCCTTCCTTCCCCTTCCATTTCCTACTTAAATTTTACTTTTTACTGCAATAGGACGTCCTTGTGTTCACATCTTAACAGGAATATATATTTTTTCCTGTTGGAGTTTGAGTTATTTTTAAAAAGTATCCATGTTCTTGTGGTTTTAATGGGACAGACTTTTGCTGATATAAAACAAGCAAAAGCAGTCATGACAATGCTGAGTATTTTTCTGGTTAATTTGCATTTGTAGATATTGTTGGAATTTGAAGGATTTGTTTCTGATTGATTAGACTCTTCTAGTATTGCATCAGTGTGATCCTGCTCATGTCATTTGATGTGATGCAGCATTCAGTTAGAACAGTGAATTCCTAGATGTGAGTCTAGACCATCTGTGATGTACACACAGAGCATTTGAATGTCAATCATCTACTTATATCAGTCAGTAATTTATTGTAATTTAGAGTCATCAAAAAAATGTCATTAAAAAGATGTCTCCAATCTCTTTGTCTGGATCATGTTCGATGGTAGATTTCTACTTATGTGCTAGTAAATCTCAAAAATTGCCACTCTCTGACCAGGTCAGGCCACTTGTCATGAGGGTCCTGGGAATCCCTGTGATACCATTTCCATCATCTGTTCTAATCCAGCAATAGTAGAAGTCATCAAGTTTTGTCTCATAGCATAACACCCTCTTCCCTTATGCCTCTGCCACTGTGGGAATGTAAAGGCAGCATTTTGAACAGTTTCTTAATTGTAGGGCTGCTCAGAATGTGATTCAAAAGTCACAATTTGGATTTCATTTTATAAATTAATTTTTCTCATATTTGTTATTTTCATGCTCCAGGACTTCTTGTCTTCCAGGCTCCTTCCAGATCCTGTCGATCTAAGGTCAGAGCTGAGAAAATTTTCTCTGCTGTTTCTGGGTGGGTGGGACAGGGGCAAAGCTGACTTGAAAAAGGAGCTTTTAAAGTAAATTTAGGAAAAAACTTCTGAAGATAAATATCAGCAACAGACATGACAGTGCTTTCTTTAGCTGATTTACCTCTTGGGTACTTCAGGCTGACATACACTAAAGATTTCTGGGCGGGAAAGCAACTACCTGTCACTTTCTGTAATTTACAAGGATACAAAATAGCAGATAATACAGTCCACCTTTGTTTTTCAGAGAGGAGAAAGGAGCTTGACCATTACAAACAAAGCTTAACAGAGCTCTCTTCTGATTCAATCCACTTTGTCTTTTTTAGCACCTTGAACCAAAGTTAAGTCAGTGTAGATAAACAGTAAAATGAAGAGACAGTTGGGTCTGGGGAGAAGCTGAGGGTGCGAACACTGGGCTGGAGAATAATTTTAGCAGCAACAGAGGAGAGGAAGAAAACAATGTCTGAATTTGGAAGCCTGGCAAGCTCTCCACTCACTGCTCAACCTGTGTTTAGCAATTCCGATGTGCTACTGAGCAGACAGCTCAGGCTCAGGACGACTACTCTCCCTCAGTCCCTCTTCAGCAGGCAATGAAAGCAGGCTGTACTTTGAAAATCTTCCCCCATCATGCAAACTGACACAGGCATGCTTTTCAAAAACCCACAGCCAATCTGTTGATCATTACTTATTTACAAAGGCCTTCGGGCAGAAAGTCCTGTAAAAACCATACTTGATACGGTATACACTAGCTTTTTCTGCTTGTGGAAAAAAGTACCCCTAAGGCTACCTCAAACCATCACTTTCTATTGCACATAAAATGTACCGTGTAACACTAAAGTATTTAATATATATGGTATAATATATCTACAGGAAAGGCATTTGTGTAGAAGTATGTTACCCTGTATTTGGTAATTTGATGTTTTGCTGAAGGCTATGACTTGAAAAAGCCTGCACCTAGTACAGAGGACCTGTCATCTCAGTACCCAAGAGCCAATAGAATAAAGAAGTACCCTTAAGCAGCAAAACTTTGACACAGCTTTGAAGCATATGAAAACAGTATAACTCCCCAGAATTATTATTACTCAAGATCAAAGAAATGAGGCATACTTTACATAGCAAACAGGGACAGTGTGTTCAGCTCCAAATGTTTCAAGCTCTTTCTCTCTCTCTCCTCTTTCTTTTTACTTCTACTTCCCCAAAATTAGGGTTTGGGAGAAGGTGAGGGGGGAATCTCCACATGTTTAAATTTTAAGCAGTTAAAACTATTAGCATCAGATAAGAGGACTGTCCAAAGGTAAGTAAATTGAAAACGATGCTAGCATGACAACGGGCACTATAAAAATGAGAAGTTTGCCAGTATGCTCATTTTATTCTTCCTCATAAACTGTAAACAAGCATGTAAATCAGTGTCATATGGGCAAGGCTGAGGTAACAGGAAGGCAGAGAACTTTTAATGATACATTTAACAGAAATAGATGGTCAATGGGAAGAAAAAAAAAGCTACAGCTGGGTGCATTCTCCCTCTGTGAATCAATCTCACTTTTGGTTCTGTAGTCTAAACAGAGATGAAGACAATTTGTAGAAGTTATGTCCTTGAATATGCCCTATATTGCAGAAACAATAAACAAATATGGATGCTTCTGTAACAGGCCAAAGAAAATTCCAGTCTAGTGACTGAAATACAAAGAGAAATATCACCTAGCTGTACCCAGAATCATTAAAGGAACAAAATCATTGTAAGTAATACAAATCATAAGTGATTTTATACATGGAAAGAACTCTGTATTAAATTTTTTCACTTAACTTCTGTGAGCAGTCACAGTTACACACACAAATCTCAAATTGCATGAATGTGTCTGTTTATATATGCAAATAAGTTTACATTTTTCTGTCTGTGTGTGTGTATATATGTATATATATGTACACACACAATGGAAAGTCTCTGCTATGCTATTTATGGATACAATTATGGACTGAGGTTCTGGCCTGGCCACATAGGATATACAAAACCAGAGCAGGAACACCCTCTTTGAAAACTCTAGGTCTACTCTGGGATCTCATTCTGACTGACTTGAGCAGGTAAAAGGTGAAGCACAGTGAGATAGAATGCAAATGACACGATATTTCTATAGATTACAATTTCTTGTTGCAGTTCTAGTTTTACGAAATCTCTTAGAGATAATTTGTCCTATGGAAGGAAACTACACAGTTGTAAAAAGTAGCACTATTGTAAAATAATGTACACATAGCAACAGGGGAAAAATATCACTAAGAAGATGCTGTTTTCGTCACCCACTTTTAGAGTATATACTACCCTCTTAAAAATCCCTGTATTTCATAATTAATGTGCTTTTAGCTTGACTAAAACTGCGTTAGTTTTGAACTTTGCTTTGGCAAGTACATATATTATTAGACTTTTTCATCAGTCTAAATCAATTAACAGAAATTTGATTTCAATCGACAGGATAAAAGGAAGGTAATATTCAGGTTCATTTTTGATTGTGATGATACATCTCACATATGGCCTTAAGTACAGAAAACAGTACTCAGAGGGAATCCAACAAAAAGAGAATTGCCTGAGGCAAACTAACCACATGAGTTCCCCTGATTGGTTAGTGCTATCATTAGTGCCACTGCTGTTTAAGAACTACACATGGACAGGACAGGGTGACAGCTAAGACTTTAAAGCCTATGTATTTTTCAAACAGCTTTTCAAACTGTTTTTCATGACAGAATTTTTTTTCAACTCTATCATTAACTGCTGACAAGCTGACAGAATAAATACTTCAGCCTTTCAGAAACCATCTAACAATCTTTTTTTCACCCCCTCCCCTTATTTTTGATGTGGGGGGAGGAGAGGAGGAAGGAAGGAAGAAAGGAGATGAAGATATGAGTTTCTTTCAGTCTTACCTCATCAGTTTGGGTGAGGAGTTGGGTGAATTTCGCATGCCTCCATTTCGCTGCTTTTTTTTGGGTGATAGTGTCGACGGCTGCTCATCTTCAACTGGAAATATAAGGAACTCATGAGATTAAGTACTGCTCTGAGCGCAATACGAAATACAAGTGAAGTAGCAAAGAACACACACTCTATGTCCATTCACGCACTGATACTTCATTGCTAACATAGGCCCAACAGTAATAAAAATCAAATACATGTTAGTCGAAGAGATTGGTTTGAAGGAGAAGCAGAGAAGAATACCAGGGTATTGAACATAGGCGTTCAAATTGGTTTCATACTTTAAAAAAAAAAGGCGGGGGCACCACATTCGGGTTATTCTTAGTTATTATCAGTTAATCTGCGCTACAGAAAAATAGAATTAGTGCTCTGCTATATTCCCAGACAGATAAAGTACTATTTGCAATATCAACATAACAGCTGCCAGCCTGCTTTTGCTAATGAACTAGACACCAGTTGGTTCTCGCTCCTCACATGCCAAACAACAGAGTCTTCATGAAGAGATGTAAAATATTCAATGCCTTGATGTTCAATGATTCAGTTAGTCGGGAATGTGAATGCAGCCTGCCATTGTGCACAGATCTCCAGCACAAGTCAGACCTCATCGCTCTACCCTCCTCACAAAACGGAGTTTTAACAGGAGTGAACAGAATGAGGTTGAATGGAAGTGGGGAGACAATACCTGTGTAACAGAGGATGCATGTTATGCAATCTTTTAATGAGGATGTGGTGCATTTTCAATGACAGGTCAATTTCCAGATATAAAATCACTTACAGTTTTGCCAGTCATAAGCTACTCTTGGATTACTTATGTCACAATATTTATTGCTTAAACAAGTGCAGCTTCCTGTGAACTCCTCTATAAAAATTAACCACCATCTTTACTGTTTTAAGATTGTAACTGCACTTGATAATCTGTGTGCAACCCTTACACATGCTATCAAAGGCAATAAACTTACACCTGCTTTCTCAGGTTTGCACTAATGCTAACTTAATTGTGATATAAAGAAGGAAAAATAAACTTTTTTCCCATCCTACTGGTAACTGAAAAATTAATTAGAAGATAATAAAACTGATGCCTAGGAAGCTGTTATTTCAAAGATAAAAGGAAAGACATTAGTAGTAGTAGTAGCTGCTACATTTAAAGAGCTTAGTACACATTAGCAGTGCACAAGCAGAGGTTGAGAAAAAAATACTACTTGCAACAAGATACACAGGAAAACAAAAAAAACCCTGGGATATATGTCACCTGCCCTAGACTCATCTCCGAAGAAATGAAGCAGTAGCCTTTTGCTATAACCCTCTTTTGACACTATTTTATTACAGCCTGCATTCCAGCCTGCCATGTCTGTCTGTTTGCCCAAGCCTACTATGGAACTTCCTTTTGCCTTGCTCAACACCAAAGGGCTGGGCCCTGAAAAGACAGATGTGTTCTCTTTTTAAATGACCTGGCATCACCTAGCACAAGGGAGTCACAACCAAAGAAAGCACTGCAAAGAAAGAAAAACCAAACAAAAGCAACCAAACAAAGCTAATCCCAAAATAAACATCCGAAAGTGTAGTGTAAAAGGTAATACTTTGATCAGAACAATGACTGTCTAATAATGATTTATTCACTAACTGAAGTTTCTTTTCTTCTCTTCTCGGGCAGCATCCCTAAAGAAAAAGGGATTTTCTTCTCATTTGACTTTTTTTTTCCCAGATCAGAGTCCTATAGTGTAAATGCTTATTGATGGTTAGTAAAGTGCCATTCTTTGTTTAGCTGAGAGATAAATAAGCCCACAAAAAACTCTCAAAAATACACAAATTGAAATTTTCTTTCTGTGACAGTTTGCAAGTATTAAACTAGATCACTTCAGTATTTAGCTATGGGTACCATGAAGTGAACATGCACGGAATTATTTTGTTGGCAATATCTTTGCATTTCTGATTGCAAAAAAGTCAAAGTGTTTCTGCTTTTCAGAACACCCTCTGCAAATCTTTCTCTTGGAAACGGCCTAGTCTTGTTTTAAACTTCTCTATCAAAAATTTATTTGCATGCTATTTCACACAGACAATAGGTTTCAAGATATCCACTGTGCTCTCTTGTTCTTTATTGGATATAAATATTCAGTTCCACCAACAAAAAGATCAAACAAACAAGAACCATGTTCCTTCCAGTAAACAACAAATGATCTATTTTGCTCTCTTAGTAAAAATTCTAAATTTCACTCAATTTTATCCCTTACCATGGGGTTACAGAATGTTTGTCAAGAGATGCAGTATAGCATCACAAGTGTATCATTATACTATTTTAGCAGTTCAAGGAACTGCAATCAGGACCATGGGCAAAATCTTACATTAACACAGGTCAACTGAAGATAATATTATAATCAGAAATATTTTTCTGAACAAGAGAAAACAGTATTAAAAAAGAATACTTTTCAAAGTTTTCAGCTAGCTAATAAGACTCCTCTCTGATCTTTTCAAATTCTGAACATTAATACCATAAGGATGTTTTTGTACTTCATGGTCCAACATTTGAGTTCTCCAGTGCCACCAGGTGATACTAACCTGCTGCCCCATCAAAAACAAGGTCTTACTACTAATCATCCAAAATAACAATTTCTAGAAGTACATTTCTAGCAGCCTGCACTTCTTATTGGTACTCCATCTGCAATAAAGAGGGTTCCTTTTTGGATATGTGCTCGTCATATTCAAACTATGTTACTGTCACCACTTGCCTGAAAAGTCCAAGGTTGATGTGGCTCACTAGTTAATATCTGTTAGCAAAGCCTTCTGAGGGATCTCAATTTATTGTTTAAACAAGGAAGCCATCTATTCTCATTGTAGCAATGAAAGGAGATCTGTATTAACCATACGACATAAAATCAAGATTTTATTTTTCAGTGAAATCTCTGCACAGAGTTTACAGGGCATCTGCAGTTTAGAAACACAGCTCCATAACAATAGGGGAAGGGAACACATGAAGCTGAAATATGTGAATAGTATATAATGGACACTATTACCTATGGCTTGGTTCCCAAAAATGTCACAATGATAACTCACAAGTGGTTTCTCAGTAGTAAGTAGGATATAAAACATATTTAATTATTATCCTTTGGATACTCCTATCAATTTCCTGCCTATTTAAAGAAGTGGATCTAGCAAAATTTTTAGTAAGGTTATTAAATATTTTAGTTTCATTGTTTCTGTGTCTGCAATTATTTAAAAGGGGGTCTTAAGTTTGCTTGTTCTTATGAAAGACAAACGTGTTTGAATAATGGGCTGTGGTATATAAAAACTCAATTCTGATGTTGTATGTTTGTTTTTGTTAATAAGTCCCTACTTTTTACTATTTTTTATACCTTTATACTACAGGATTTGTATTAACTACAGCCATATTATGTTACACAGACTTTCTTTACCAGCTTTCATGAAAACTGGAAATAAGTTCAATAATTGGACATAGAATTTTATAGATTTGGAACTCAATTCAGCCTCTGAGTTCTAATAACATTCAAGAGCTTGTTTGCACATCCCTAAGTATAACACTTAATGTACTGCTGTAACAACCCAGAGCTCACTTGTCTAATAACAATTTTGCAGTTCAGGAAGACTCAGTGCTAAAAAAATGTCAGGCGAGTCTAATGAGGCTTCAGACACTCAGTTTTATGCTGGAGTTTAAATTAAAGTTACACTGATGTTTTAACATGTTTGCTTATTCTTGAGTAAAGAGTGTTCATGATTTCAATGACATAACCTCCAGACAATGTTCCATGAATTGGTTTAAGATGTGCTGGTAATTTTAACAGCCCTAATGTGGAGTTGAACATCTGTAACAACATATTACTTGACTTTTATCCTAATTTCATTTTTAAACTAAAACAAAGGGAATGTCTTTTGAAACAGTGGACAAGAGTGTAACATTTTTCTTTGTCATTTCCTAACTATTTTTAAAACAATACTGTCTCCTTGACTGCCTCTCCCAGGTCACTAGCAGAACAGTTTACAGATATTTTAATTTTAGACACCAAAAAGAGCTGAAATTTGAAATAACATCTGTGTTACTGAACATCACGCGAACTGGAATAGCTGGTAAATTCATTCTGCCTAGCATGTAAATGCTTCACAGCAATTAAACCCTTTGAAAGGGAAAGCACAAACCACCCAGAAACATTAGTTGACTAGCTATCTCAATTAACTGATTAATCACCACATCTGGAGAAACCCACATCTGTAAGCACTTAACAGAGCATTAGTAATGTCATGGTCACATTGAAAACAGACTGCAAAACCATGCACAAACCAATCTGTGTTGCCTTATGCATCCAACTACTGGGCTACCTACGGAGATCTTGGTTCAACCCAGGCTTTTGGGAATGGTAGCCGTATTTTACAGGCAGGCTGAGTGCCCTTTGCAATCTACAGTAGGTAGATTTTCCTTGTTCAACAGAACTCAGTAAGTTAAGGTGCAGCAGCGAGGGGTTGTTGGGTAGGAAGAGGCTCCCTTTACGGTTATTAACAAGTGGAACAGGTTCCAGGATTCCTTCAGTGGACTTGGCATCAATCAATGCATTAGTAGTTGCATTCTTGAATTGATATGAACTTTTTGGGTAACTTGGTCTAGCTGCATTCTTTACTTCTAAATAATAAGAAAAAATTTAAATTAATTTCTTTGTATTAAAAATTATTTCAAATTTCAAATATTTTAAGGCATGAATCAATGAATCAATTTTGATATTATGTGGAAATACAGACATTAAAGCTTAAGGTATCAGTTCCAACAGCAGAAACAAAGGTTTATACCTGCAGTTTTCTTATGTTGTGGTTTTTTTTTCTAAAAATGACTTTTTATAAAAGAATACTTATGAAAGGATTATTCAACAATATTATCACCTTTAAGCAATAATACCATCCTAGTGTAAGTATGTCTGAGGCAATACTTATTTCCCCCATGTTGATAAAGGCTTTGAGATTTACTATCCGCAGAAGATGTTTATTTCTTTGAAACTACTGAAAATGACAGGGGAGGTAAAGCACTCTGCTGCTATTAAAATAAATAAGGAATCATAGAAAACGTAAGGTCACCACTTCAAAATTGTGCAAGCATACTTATGGAATTAAACTGATGTTTAGAAACCCACATAAAAGTTGTTGGGTATTCAAAAGTGCTGCATACTGTAAATTTCATGAGGTCATACATAGTATCTCTGAAAAGGAAGTTAAGAAATTCAATTTCCTAAATAAGGATTTAGCTTAAAAATGTGATTCTTAGTCCTCCATTGATAATATATCAAGGCTATTTAAACACCTCCCCCCTACTAATACCTTAAACAAATTGTGCCCTCAGTAAAAACCAGTAACAAAATGTTTTTCTGTTAAAAATATGCAATAAAGATCTTCTCCTAATGCTTGTTTCAGTCTGAATAAGTATAGTATTGGGGAGAAGGTATATAACTGAGCCACTATGAGTACAGTGTAGAGAGGAAGGTATATATCTGAGCCAGCAAGACCTTATATTTGGTTATGTATAATGAAATAAGAAGATTGGTGTAGTTGGTGCAGTAAGAGTAGTTGGTGCACAGATAAACTTGCACCATTATTTCCATATGTTTCAAATGCCCTAAAGATTCTATGGAGAACACTGAGCAGAGAGCAGAGGCACAGTATTTGAGGAGGTCAGCATGATTTTTGGGATCTTTGGCTAGTTTACCACCATCTGGCAACAGGAAAGATAAAAAAATAGCATTCCCATGCTTGCCATTTTTCTTCAAGCACAAAATCTATCTCTCCCACAAAAAAAGGCAAGTGTATGGGAATTGCAAGAGTTATATGAAGGTACTTTTTAACAAGGTTGAACTGGCTGGTGACAAAGCATCCATTACAATTCAGTGACCTCTGAATTGATGGCTTCCTACTATTCTGACTGAGATAGATAGTAAAATTAATGAGACAAGAACTAGAGTCTAATTCACTATGTTATTCTGCTTTTCACTAATAGAAGTAACATTAACAGTATAATAATAATGATGATGCATACTCACCGGAGTTCACATATATTTTAAATCATCAGAGGAGAGCATATATATTTGATTAGCAAAACTGCCACAAAAAACACTGTATATAATAATGAATACGCTACTTGAAAATTATCCATTTTACCTCAGAGTTACTGGGGTTTTTAGCAAACTTTGTACTTCTATGTTTGATATTCCTCCAAGTGAAACAATTTTCAGATGATAAAATATATCTGCAGAGACCTATCTCCCTACACGTCACTGGTCAAAGCATGTATTTAAAGACTCTGATATGCATCAACTCAGTTCTAATGTACAGATAGTAAAACTGGAAATAATCTTTAAAAATCCACATCCTGTATCAAAGTATCTTCACATGCAATGGAAGAAGACCAGAATCTATTAAGCTTATCCACCCTCCAATCAAGTTGTTTAAGAAACATCATAATCTTTTTTACAGCCTCTTCTGGAGTTCAATAAGTGATGGTTTTAGATACCAGACCTGACTATTAAGAAATAACCTTCCATAGCACTGTATGTCTTATGGCATATTCCAGGCACACATAATCAAGCTTTCCCAAGATTTTGTGCTTGCAGTGGCACAGCATGTGTCAGAACAAAAATACTTGTCTTTTGGTAATGGCTTCATACCTGGAGCTTGGCATTATATTTAATAGCACCACATGATCTTGTTCAGCATGAAGGCAGACTGAGCTGCTTAAAACAAAACTTACTTCCCCTTAATTCCAACAGTGTGGACAGGTACTATTACTGAGCATAGGGGCATTAAGTTGCCCTTTTTTTTTTGTCAAATTATTCTAGATTTAAAAGTTCTAACTGGTGGTTTCCTCCCATGACTTCCAGCCTCCTGCCTCTGACAGGAGCTCAGATCAAAGTGAAGAAGCCCCACAGTGGATGACTGATGAAATACTTTGTATGTAAGTTAATTTTCTTTCTTACTCCAAAAGTTTATGGTCCATGTCTTGAAAAGCAAGGATTATAGTGTAATATCTGAATAACCTATCTTTGGTAGAGATAATAATCTCTTTCTTCATTCATCCTAAAATAACGTATTTTTTATCACAGAAGAATAAAAGTGGTTACTCTTAGTGTAAATAGCCTGTCAAGTTGAACATGCAAGTTGTGCCACATGGGTGAGAAACACAGGCCAACACTGCCACTTCAGCAGCCATATATTATAATGTGCAGAACCTAAACCACTTACAGAGCATCCCACTGTTCAGCAAAGACAGTTGATTTTTATTAATAATTTCTTTAAAATCTGATTGCGTTCTTGCACTATTATGTGGGCTGATTTCCATAGAAAACATATTTGGGAAACAAAGATTGCTGTTAATTATATGGAACTAAATACATCCTTACATATTGTCACTGCCTCACTAGGTTTGGCAATCCAACAGTCTGGATTGGGGTAATTTGTCATACCACTGTGCAACCTCAAATCACAACCTCCAAATCCACCAGGGCTCTCTTCCAAGTATGGGATGAGTCTAGCACCAGCAAGTCTTCTAAAATAGAACTTTTTTTCTAGTCCTAGTTAGAATAATTTCTTTTTCCGTAATGTGACATATGACTTTATTTCCAATGTAAATGGTCACAGGCCTGCATTTTCTATGCTGCCAAAGTTCCTTAGGACTATTCAGTACACTTGTCATGTATCCATAAGGCATTACCTAAGAATATTTTCAAAGTCATTTTGAGAGCAAATTTTGAACTACTTTTTGAGAATGGTGAACAATCAGGAACAGGATACAAGTAGACTAAGGGTAAGGAATTCCATTTTCTGAGGTATTTTCTAATTGCACCTGCGTGAACAGTACCTACTTTTAATAAATGCTGTACAGGACTTGCCTAAGAAGCCTGTCACCACTAGAGAGATAAAAAATAATGTGTATAAAATGTGATATATTAATGCAATTGTAAAGGTATTTTGAAGTTGCATATATTCCTACTCCTTACCCCCACCCTCAGGAACTCCCTTTCAAGCTCAATGAATATACACTTGCCTACAGACTGCATTAGGGAATCATCCCTGTTTCTATTTCTATACGTTTTATTTATTATAATGAAGATAATTTGAATTGCAATCTGCAAGTCCCTGAACATTTTTAAAACAACAAATGTAGTTAAACTAATGCCTGTGGCAATCTCTATTTATTCTTTGTGAGCACACACTTGCCATAACTTAAAACTGGGCTGAGCTTTAATTTAAATGTAACAAGGCAGAATACCAGTACAGTGCTTTCAACAAAATGGCTGAAACTGGCTTCAGCATGATTTGCCTGGAAGGGAAGATGAAAATGTGTTTTAAAGGAGAAAAAATATCCTGACCAAAACCAGACATTCTAAACAACCACCACTGATACCCAGTGCTCCTTTCCTCCCCCATCTCTATCAGCTGCTAGGCTTTCAGCACTGTTTTTCGCCAGACACTAGCACAGTGTTTTCCTTCATAGTCAGCCATCAGCCAGAGCTGTCACTTGCAGATACTTCATTTTTGTTTCAGTCTAATTCATACTGCACCCCCTTAATCTCTGTAGTGAGTAATGCCATGTCACTGTGAAGATATGTCAGATCCAGCACTAGAAATACAGAGAGTGTTTCTAACAGTTAAACTATCTTGGTTTGACGAAATATTTTATTTCTTCCCCCGACTTAACCGATACCTTTCTCCTAAACATCTTCCCAGCTGACCTCCAAAGGAGGAGTCACCATTCTGCACTCTTGCTCAGCTTCCATGGGGTGGGGGGTGAAGACAAGCTGCAGCCCTGTATTACTAAATGCAAATAATCAATATGTTGATTGAGCTTTTGGCTACCAAAGTTCTTTTGATGGGAGTGACAGTGAGCATGACTTGCCTCATTCAATGACAAGCCTGTTTAGACTTTGCTACCTACCACTTTGTGAATCAGGCAACTGAAAATACCCACAGCAATTCCTCCAAACTGTCAGCTATTGCTGTGATTCCACCCAGCACCCCCTGTACAAGACAACAGATTAACCATTAGGCTAGATATGTTGAAAATATACAGCTTCAACCTTTCCCCAGCTAGCTCAGAGCGATGTATAGATGATTATTTCAACCGTCAGCTGCCGCATAGACTTAAACCCCTGCACAATAACTCCTGGATTCATCTGCCCCTTGTCAAACTTGCACAGCTTTAGTTTGAGCATACAGAGTGTGGCAGTTTCACTGCGGATCTAGAATAATCCAGACGGCTGCTGTCTCTTTGTTAACGGGAAGCTAAACTGATGAGTTTGTAATGCATTTCTTATCAAAGGTAGTTTCAGAAAAGAAAATGTGCCAAATCAGTTGGGGTTGGAATTTAGCATAGTATTGAAATATGATTTAATCAAAACATTTGTTATTTGTTGTGAAAAAAACCCCCACATTATTCATCCTCTAAAAATCATTTTATGCCAATGAACTATTTATTTTACAAATTTATTTGATTTTTTGTTGGTTACAGATGTAATGAAATCATTGACTAGAAACTACAATATAATGGTGCTTGATGAGATACAAGAATGTTAATTTTAGAAACTGCAGAGCAGTGTTCGCTTGGTGTCTGAAATGGTAATTCAAATGAAGCAGGATTGCTGCTTTTGTTTCTATGTGCATTACAAACTCAGGGAAATGCATTTCATTCTGCTTTTTTAATACAAAAAGATATGGTGCATATCTCTACCCAGTAGCACCATTAGAAAAGCAGGTGAGGCTGGCATTTAGTTGCAGTGTGTGCCACTTGAAGCAGATAAGAAAACATCAAGATCCAAGAATGTCAAGAATGCATCATCTCAGAACATTTTGCAAATACTGAATGGTGCTTACATGAGACATTCTCTTTGAAACTGCAGATCAAGAAACATTTCTTTTCTTTTCTTTTTCCCCTCTTTTTGTCCCAGGCTTGCACCTTTTGGCTAAAGTCACATAAAATTGCAAAACAAATGCATTGGGTCTACTACTTTTTTTTTCTTTTTCTTTTTTTTTTTCTTTCTATTAGCAAGCAATATTTAAATTTTGTATTATTAATATATGGTCTTTAAGTCTCAATTCTTCTCCCACATAATAAATTGAAACTCAGCCACAGATATATCGCTCATCTTTGCTTTGCCTTGAATGCTGTAAAAAGGACACTTAATAGCAAATGTGGAATCTTGCTATGCTGGATCCTATTATTATTTTAGATGACTGTCCTGATATTCTGGGAAAACATCATAAACTTTAATTTCCCATCTTTTAGAGTAATTTGTATATGGAATGAAACACAGATGACAAAGGAGTTTGGAAACCCAGCAAACTTTTAACTTGAATCTTTTGGTGAAAAAGGTCTGGGGTGCAGATTTACATAATTTGTACTTATTTTTAAGGGTAGAGCAACTCCCTAAGGTTTCCACAGAAATCTGATATTTTTCTATGCTCCTCCAGTTTAATTCAAGAACATAACTATTATGAATGTTGTATCAGTTATTATCACTTCTCTATTATCATAACTTCAGCAAGCAAAGAAGTGGTTTAAGGCTGTTCAAATTGTGGTTTATCCAATGTCCAGTAAAGTCAGAGAAAACATTTATGCTGATTTCAGTGAACTTTAGATCAGGAGCTGTTCATACCTCCTGTATATGCTGTTATAAATAAGAAGAAAGCCTCTCCCATATATACAGCATTTTCCAATTAGATGTGCAATTTTGAGAAGAAAGGCTTTTGATTTCATGGATCTGGTTTCTTGTTCCCACGTAGGTATAGAGACAATAAGACACTATTTTTACATAACAAACATCTTCTCTTTCCCCTGACAAGTTTGCACAGTAGAAAAAAAAGCTAATTCAATTCTTAACCAAATTCTAATTTATATTTAGACTAAGTCATAGGTCCATTGAACCTTGAACATCTTTTCTAAATCAGATTTTAGTATTCCCTCATACATTTTTCTTGATTTTTAGTCTTCATTCTCCACTGACTTTTCAAATTATGATTCACTCTGTAATTGTTTATTCTATTCATTATATTGTAATTGGAAAACTGTCATATGAAAAGTTAAAAAAAAAAGCAAAGCAACAGTGGACTTTTTTCCCCCGTCCATTTATTTGTCCAATTGACTTCTCCACATGCTGTACCCATACAGAATACTATTTGGATAAAGTAAAGGTTGTTTTGGGAAAGGGTGAAGAACGGAGATGTGCCTAAACTGTAGAACTTAAAACTGAACATGATCTGTTTTCAAGGGGGTCTGTTGTCCACACAAACACCAAGGTGAAGGGAACTAGCTTTGTCTTTTGAGAGTGCACTTCGGAAAATAAGGTAAGGCAAAGTGTCTCTTAGGTATGGCAAGCGTAAAAGTTCCAAGGTAAATTTTAAATTATGTTACTATATTATAACAAGCTGTTCTGCTCTGACCATAGAGGAGGAGCAACAGCAAAATGTTGCCCCATGAATCAGAAAAGAGCCGTTCAGACCCTGTGTTTCCTACCATGTCACAAGCAGCTATGAACTACAGTTTTGGAGCTTGAGCTGCTGTCTCTAGCAGAGCAAAGTACAAAAGGATTGCTCAAAGCCACATGTTAACATTTTAGCAGACTACCTGATGATCCCCTGGCTACAAGCAGAGCACTGGGAATCCCTAACTGGGATTTAGTTTTACCACTGACCATGGGTTACAAAACCTTAGGTGGCTCACTTGCAAACAATTCCACTGTAAAGGAGTTCCTTACTTATAGATCTTGCCAAAACTCAGGTGACCAAATGATCTGAAATTGTGGCTGTTCACCTCTAATTTTCTCAAATCTAGCAGGTATAAGACTGCAATGCTGCTAGTGCTGTTTGGAAAGTACATTTGGAATACATTCCATGAAAATGTACCATATTCATATGTGGTAAGAGTGAATTGTTAGTACAGTGTTTGATGGTGTTTTTTGTTTTTTTTTAAATTAGACATGAAAGCGTGCCTCGAACATTAAATAACTGTAACATCCTTTTTATTTGTGTTTCTATTTTCCTTCCTTAAAAAAAAATAGTGTCAATTAAAGGACACTGATTTCCTTATGAGTGGCCCTTTGACAGCTCCCCAAGGCATGACATGTAAAGCCAAAAGGCACACCTTTGGGAGATTCTTTAAGAGTAGCGACACAGCGCAAATTATAAAATTCAGCGCAAATTATAAAATTATTTATAAAATAATAAAACAAGGATGATAGAACATCCTTGTTTCAATGCATAGCAATCCAAAGTGTGTTGTCCTTTGTCTTATTGCCTCAAAGCTGTTGACACCAGCTGTAAGGGACACAAAGGAAGAAGTTGCAGCACTAGCAAGGGCACACTGTAGTTAAGCAGTTCTGCTGAGCTGTGGGAGGAATCTGTCTTGTTTTCACAAAGTAAAGGAAGTTTCCCCTTTGTGACTTAACACATTCACAGTCTGATCAGTCACTGGTGAAAACAGTGAAGTTCTATTTGTGGACAAAAAATAAGCTACTATTAAAAAAGAAAATCTAAATTTGAAACACCACTTATCATTGTACCTATGATCACTTACTTTACTCTTTACACTCCCCCAGCTCCATTAAATTCAGAGAAAAATATACAAAGCCTTGAAGTAACTAAGGGTAAAAGTAAGCACAGGAGTCCTTGGTGATTGCTCTGCTCCTTGGGATTAGAAATCTTGTATTTACTGCATAGATTGTGTTTGTCAGGAAGAGTGAGTATTTCTCAAGTGCACAGGAAAGCAACAGTTCTATGCCTTTAGAGCAGGGCTCCACAAATTTCAGCTTCGTCTTGCTGCAACTATTTCCTTCCTGCAAACATTAGGAAGTGTAGATTTCATCCTGCAGAAATCTAATTAGAATTATTACTTTGTTTTCCACTTAGAAGTGCCAATTTATCTTAACATCTTAAAAATATAGATTTCTGGTGTAATTCCAACCTGCATATCCTATGGTTTTAAAGTGAAATAAAATTTCATCTACCTTGCTCATTACAAGAAGACATACTAGGTCCCTGCCAATACCACACTGAAGTAAGGATTTTCCTAAACTACTTATATCCAGACGACTGTATTCTTAAATTCAAAGATTTTATTTATTTTTTCAATTCTTTCTCTGCTTCCCTACTTTACTTTTGAAAACACAGTTGAGAAGATTTGGCTGAGGTTGTTTCTTTTTTTAACTAGGTGGTTAATATGTGACCGATAAATTGAGGTTTTCTTCACGAATTTTATTTTGTAAAATTTGATACCATTGAATTTCTTTTCTCTTTTGGCTTGTGTTTATTTTTGTAAAAAAGGGTGTAGAAGTGTCTATATCTCTGAACAAGAAGAACTGAAATACCAACATTTAACTTTGTCTTTTTTACCATTAGTCTTATCTAGTTTTTACACCCACATCAGTAGAAAAACTTCCATTTACTAAATTTTAATTGGATCAGGCCCAGTGATCCTCAATACTCTTTCAGGCTTAGCTGTAATATTCCTCTGGGATGGAGGTCTTCACTTGACTGATACCTGTGAGGCCATCATATAATTTCATATGTAAACTAAATTTAAAATGCTGTGCCTATTTACATGGACGCTGGTTTTAGAGACAAGTGCTTACATTGTACATACCTTTAGGGGAAAAAATCATATATAGTTTAAAAGAGCCATCTGAAATATTTTTATAGTAAAATTGTTTCCTTAGCAAAGCAACACATAATGAAGTTCTTGTAGGCTTTTCAGCCACTGATTTCTAAGCCAGCACCACCACCTGCTGGTTACAAGGAGTTTCAAGCCCCAGTGCTGTTTTCCTGTCTTCAAATCTATGCATAAATGTAGAGCAGTATTTCTCAGCTGTTCTTATTCATAGAAATGTTGTTACCAGAAGAGATTTTTAGCAGATTGTTTGCAGTTTAACAATACTCTGCTAGCTGAAGTATGGCTTTCATAAAAGCAGGTAATGTTAACAAAGAAATTATTTTATGCAAAGTACTGTAAGTCACAGGGTAAACACTAAAATTTATCAAAGAGATTGAACCTGTTGGATTAAAAAGCCTATTGTTACATATGCTGCTTTTATTACTTACACATACACAGTTAAATACTCTTTATAAGACTAAGAAATGAGTATATTTTTTGTCTAAGTGCTCCCTACTTTAGTGCATTCTACAATGTACTCCATTCTTGTGAGGCTTTTTTCTTGCTCTAAACAAAGGCATCTAAAAAACCAATATCACCTGTTAAATCTATTAATATAAAACCAACCAAGATCTAAGTAACTAAGATTAAATCTATAAAACAATAGCAAAAAGAGTGACAGCAAAAATGGAGATGGAATATAATCAATTGCTATGAAAATTTAGGAAAGTATAGTACATAATTTCTAGGTAAATCTTAGCAAAAAAAGAGGAAGCAAAAAAGCACAATAATAACAACCCCCCCCCCCCCCCCCCCCGACTCATATCTCTGCAAAAAGCTCACAGTAGTCTGGCTGAAATTGATTGCTATGGGAAGCAAGAGCTGGTAATCCACCCATGGGGTGGAAAATAAAGCATAAGCTAAGAAATCCAGTGGCGATAACTAATGTTACTAACATCGTAATTCTAATTTCTAAAAGAAAGAATATTCAAAAGGATGAATGCATAGAGCAAGGATCATATTTTTCAAACAAAACTTGTTTAGGCTCAAAATACCTCCATATAAAATAAAAAAAATTACTGTTATGAATTCTCTCTGATAATTTCTCTATTACTAAAAAAACCTACTATACCGATAACATTGAAATTTCTGCAGGAACTATGGTTCAACTCTTTTGAAATATTGTAAAAGGGGAAAGCATGCCATCTCACTTTCACTTCACGTAAGATAAACTATAATGGTATAAAATTACACAGGCTAGCCACAGAGAAAGAAAGCAAATAATACTGAATCTAGCAAACAAAACTGATATCCATGTTAAAAAAAAAAAAAAAAAAAAAATTACATGTGTTTTGTCCTTTTAGTTTTCACTTTCATACTAAAGCTACAGGGAGATGCCAGCCTTGCTTAGTTCATGACAAGGATCAGACAGATCACAAAGGAACAGCTTTAGAAAGAAAATTTCATCAAACCCAACTTCATCATGCTTGGTACTTCTGCATTCATTAATCAAGCCCTGAAGAGAATATGGGCATGAGCAGAGAAAGACAAGAGAGCCCATCAGCAGCTACCTCACTGCTAGCACACAGTGCAGTGAATCGAGAGGAGAGGAAAGAAGGCAAGGGAGAACTTTGGAGAGAGCATTGTCAAGGTGTTGAATTAGCAGGTTACTAGGCTGTGTCTGGTAGAACAGTCGGTGTGCTCAGCACAGAAATCACTTACACTCTGTGAGTATAAATTAAATACAGGTCATGTCCCTTTTCAAAGTAGGTAGCTTGACAAGGAAGAAAGAAGAATGACAAAATTTAAAAAAAAAAAAAAAAAAAGGAAAAATTTTTGCAGGAAACCACTGAACTTCCAGCATTTCTGTTATCTTATCACACTGACTTCACAACAAAGTCCACAATCACCTGCAGCTGAAGAACTTTTTCCACCAAAGAAAAAATTGCTGCATAAAAACGTAATAAGATTTACAGGTCAGTTACTACCCTAAAAGTAACTATATCAACCACAAATGCCACAGGATGCCAATATATTTGGAAATACTGTTGCTGCCAGATGTTTTGAGAGTCAGATATTGAAAGCATCCAGAAATCCTATGCTCAGGGGACACTGACAGCTGTCAAGAAAGTCATCTTCCAAAATCGAATTGCTTGGAGCTCTACCTCTGAGGGTTTTATTTTGCCCTGTTTGAGGAGAAAGAAGAGGGCAGACAAAAGACTCATATGCTAAAGGCAGATTAAAACCAAATGCATTTTTTGACATAATTTATATTCCTCATGGGCAGAACTCAAGGATACTGCCGAGGAAATCTGTGAGACCCAAGGGACAATTTCAGGATGTTTCCTGAGGAGTATGTGGGGCTTGAGTATTGAGGCTGAATATACGAATCTAAAGATATGATTCTGGCATGCCCTCAAGCTACATTTTTAAATGCAAAACAAGAATTTTGCTACCTATTTAGCAGCAGAAGTACTAGTAAATTGTGGATGAATGAGCTGCAGCATCCAAAGATTCAATCAGCCAATCAAAAACACCTTTAAAGTTTGATCAGCCACTAGACATGCTAAGGCTAGAAATCCTAAATCCAAAAACAGAGTAGTCACTGTAATGAAAGCAGGAGATAGTATTTTCAAGGATTATTCAGAAAAGACAGAAAAACAGAATGTGCTCCACAGACCATGCTCTAATGAAAAACTAGACATGGTAGTAGTAACAGGGGAGATCTGAAACAAAAACTAAAATAATGCTATGCTTGAAAAAGGCAAATTTACGTGTAGGGAGTTCTAAGAATGCCATAACTATATGATAATGGCACACTGAAGTGCAGATATGGCAGAGAATTCATACTTCATAAATTAACATGCAGAAGGATCTGGTGTCAGCAGGTTTAAAGAATGTCAATCCCTGCTCTTACAGAATTTCACAGTGATGTTATATGAGTCAACTCCAGACTTTGTGATCTGATTCTTGGCTTGAGTCTTCCCTTGCACTGCAACTTGTTTGTTCATCTACTCCTCTTCCAAACATAACCAAGGGCTTCTGCTGAGTCATGTAACCCTCTGAAGTGTAAGATGCCAGCATGTTGGACTCCTTGTATGGAAGGATCCTGTCAAACAGCAAGGATCACATTACTGACTCCAGGCTCTGCAATTTTTGCACTGTGATTATCATTACAGAATCTGTGCTGAGATTGACATCTGTCCTGGATCTACTGTCCTCTCATCTTTTCTTTGTTGCCTGAATGAAGAAATCAATAAGGTACATATTGTTACTCAGGGCAGTGGGACTCTTGAATACAAATAATCAACATATCTATAATGAAATTCTTCTCATATGTATTTATTTATTTTTCACTGAATAATTTTTCTATGGAACACAGGTTTTGGTGGGAAAAAGATCCATCTTTTAAGAACTATTGAAAAATTTAGATTTTTAGCAAATGAAAACTGATTTAATTCTCTGCAGAATTTTATTCATAAAATGAAACAAAAATTACACTTTCATGTCTCAATTTACACAAAACATCATTTTTCAAAAATTAAAATTTAATGTCAGTAGCACTCTGAAAATGTGCAATCTCACACAACAGGGTAACTACTTTTTTCTGTGGAATATCAAAAGCAGTTCTTAGCGTCCAACAGTTTGCAAATTATGTTTTACTTATTGGAAAGCTCATTGGTTTTGTTCAGAACCAAGTAAAAACAAATGTTTCATGTCAAAAACAAGACAAGATACAAAATTTGTTAGGAGTCCAATTCCATTATTGATCAGAAATACTAGCATGTCATCTGAAAATTTGGGAAACATGTCCCATATGTTGCAAAGGACATTATGGAGTAGGAGCCAGAAAAGTACATCCTGTTCTATTCAGCAGTGAGTCTCATTTCTTCTCACCCTTCTGCTGTCTCATCGTGTGAATTATGTTCATATTCATACCCTGCAATTCTAAATAAATACTGTATCCCTTCCTTGCTGCCACCCATCCTGTGATTGACTGATCACAGAGAACCTAGCAGTCCTTGCATGTTTTGGTAGATCAGGAATAATTCTAATAGAGGTAAAGCATGAATACTAGAAAATACAATCTTTGGACAAATGCCTGCTAATGAAATACTCTATCAGTTTGCAACTATGGATTTACCACATATTACTCATGGAACAGGAATAAGCATCATGTCCAAACTGGGCTCAAAACTTGCAATTGTTTTTATTCTCTTGAAGAAGAATCTTCTTTCTATAAGCCGATAAAACTTTACCAGCTAGGCAAATATTTATCTTGACTTCTAAATTACTGTCCATGTGTCACAGCTGCTATTTTTACTAAATGACCAAGCATTATGTCCCATAAGGGATCATCTAAGTATGACAGAAGCAGGGCTAATTTTAGACTAAACTATGTGCACTGTTAGATGGCAAACCTGCTGGTCTGAGCGCTGGCAAGAGTTTGCTCAAAAGCAGAGCTTCCATTTCCTGTTGCCAGTCTTCCTCCATAGTACATGGTGATGTAAAACCTCTCTCCATCCTGTCAGACATGCTGTGTCAGGGAACATGTAACACCACTGAGTTAGAGAGTAAAGATAATGTCAGGAACATGGGAATGAAGAAAGGAACATGCTTAGAGCAAGCAAAATCTTTTATGCAAGAATGAACAAAGGAAATCGCATGACAAAGATCAAAGGCGCTATAATGATTTTTTGGATTTCCTTCAGCAGTTCTTCATAGTAAACAAGGTCTGCATTCCAATCAATGTTCAGAAGCAGCTAAAAACTTCAGATGATTTTTTAAAAATATAGCAGTAAAATACTTCTCTGCTGATGCAGATAAAGATAAAGCCAAGTTATTCCTGCCTTCTCATACCCTTTCTAAACCTCTCTAAATTAGCAGCAAGGCAGTTATGGCAATTTCCCCACACCACCTTTCTGTCATGTACCCCATTTCACTCTCCTCTCATTCCTGCTATGCATCTATGCTCTTCTTAAGCAAAGATCAGAAAATCTGAAAATTGACCTCTGAAAAGGAATAACTATGTCAAAAGGACATTCAGGCTTGTATTTAGAACTTCAAAATGCAAAGATCTCAAAGCACTTCTTAGCACAAAATGTAATAAAATATACTGAGAATACAGTATTTTCAGTCTCTGGGTAGAAAAAGAACTATAGTCATGTAGTAAGTCAGTGGCAGAGTCAAGACTGGGATCTTTGCCTTGTGGCATTTTTGTTTCCCATTTGCCTAGGTAAAATTTCCAGTCAAACTGAAATGCACACAGGAGTGTTTGACCAGATAACACTGGACACATCTTCCACAGTAATAATGCTTTTTCCACCCTTCCTTTTCAGAATAATTGTACTGTGCTAACAAGATCTGATCAGTATCAGTGAAGCATGTGTATGTGAGGTAGCACACATTATGTTTCTGAAAATCTTTGATAATAAATGAATCACAGAATTACAGCATTCAAAAATAAGTAAAGTATCATAAGGAAAGATATATCATTGTATTATTCAAAAAAATAGTGCTAAAAGAAGCTGGGGAATAGTCTCAGTTAAATGATGACTGAACTTTAACCTATTTTAAAGTATATTATCAACACAGTTAAGAACTTACATACTGAAATAAATGTATTTATGATTTCTTAGAAATAAATTAAAACTTTTCCTCATGTGTTCTGTCCAGCCCCCTCTTGTCTACTATAACCCCAATCAAAGCAACAATACAGCATGGGTGCTTGTTTTGTAGCACTTCAAGAACCACATATGGAGTTATATGACATCAATCCCCTCTTTTCATGCAGAACATAAATAATTCACAAGGTTGTGTTTCCTGGCATACACAAATGCCTCAGAAGGTTCTAGATGCAAAGCAGAAAATACAATGACCCAGAAAAATTGTCTTGTAAGTTGCTTCCAGCTTCCAGGCTGGGGGTTGAACCACCCTGCTGGACCTACAGAGACCTTGATAAAATCTGAAGATTTCTGGTTCTAATTGAATAGATTCTCCTAGACTAGGCAAGAATCAGGCTGGCTGTCCCTGCTTCCAGTTCTAGAGGTATGAGCCACATAACATGTATATCAGTGACTACTAATGTCACTAGTTCCCTGATTAAAGGAAAGCATATATTCAATATGCTAGGGGTCTCATGGAATAATCAGATGATGGATCCACTGTTGGATTTTTTCCACCTTTCTCCTGTTTTTACATCAAAAGACAAAACACTCCCAATTCATAATGCAAGAGCTTTCATTCTAGGGGGTTTTATGCTAAACTGTATTCCACTTTACATCCTGAAACTGTATTGTGGTCTGTTCTGTACTTCAATGAGCACCTCCTTCTATATATTACAACACCTTCAGATTACACGAAATGTGTAAGATCTAGGCCAGAAGATTTCTTTTTCTCTGAATCTGAGGGAAAATATTCCAAGTCAGCAAACATGTTTTTTCCTTGAATTACAAAAGGAGCCAAAAAACAAGGATATAAAAATAAAAAAAAACTTAGAACAGAAGAGTATAAGATGTTCAGGGTTTACAAATCAAATTTTTTAGTTTTGATGTAATTGGAAAAGAACATGAATTACATGTCTAAGTGTCTCTGTGATTAGCATAAGCTGATCGCTTTCTGCTGTTGTTTCAATATTGAGACCTTGCCCAGTAACATCCACACAAACTAGCTAAGAGTCAAAATGGCAATCAATTTGGGGGACCTATCCTGAAAAGTGGTACTAACAACTTCCCAGCATCGATGAGCTTCTCAATCCTGCAGCTGTTTTAAAAAGCTTCCTCCCAAAGGCACATTTAGAACTAAATTAAATGCAACTTTGACTTAATTAATGTTTTAAATGATAATGAATACAATGTAGATTCATAGAAGGCATTTACATTGCGTTATAAAACTGATAAAAATTTAATAACTCTTTGTTAATAAGTTATGTCTCTCCAGACCCATAAACCCTAAGGCAGTCAATGCTGTAGTCTAGGGTCTAATCCAGGTTCCTAATGCAGGTGGTATAAGGAGGCAGGAGACTGACTTGACACTTGACATTTGCTCTAAGCCTGCTCTGGATCAAGCCACTGCTTGTTCATAAATACTTTACTTCATATAGTAAAGGTCAGAATTTGGGCTCAAGGCAGGGCTATGACAGAAATGCTCAAGCTGAAACTGAGCCAGCTCTGGCATCTGTCGCTTGAAATAGCTCGGAAGCAGTAGAGAAGGAGACCTAACCGGCCAGCATCTGTCCCACACCAAGGAGGTAACAGGAAGAATCTGCTGCCTGGTGGTAAGAAACTGTCATGGTGAGTTTCATGACAACCAGCCACACTCAGGAACTAAAAATGCAAACATAATTTCCATGTCACCTTGCATAAGACCCTCTGCTAAATTCACTCCACAGGATACAGACAGCATCTTTCCTAGCTTGTCCCCATAAAAGCAAGCCACTCACTAGTCCCTTCCTGTGACCCTGGCAAGAATCACTATTCAATGTAAAGGCCTAAAGGAATTAAATGCAGCCTTCTTGATCTTTCCTTCCCCCACCATCCCAATTCTTCAAAGGTTTCACTGCTAAACTTAGCAGTGCCTCCATCCCATGGCGATGTGAGAGTTCATCTCCTTGATAGAGATATCACAAATGGGGCAGAGCTCACTCTCACCAGCACAGGGGTATATGCTGCATCACAAGACTCATCTGAAAAAGTGCATGCCTCATTATTTATATAATCCAGCAATGAGGCAGATTGTCTCATTTTTACCATTCTACCTTCTCAAAACAGCTTGGTTTGGAGGGATTGCTCTGGGTTTCTTCTACTACCACATTTCTACATCTCAGTATTCACCACTATGCTCATACTATGCCCAAATGAAGCTTAAATAATTTAGCAGCACTCAGGTTCTATTAAAGTATAGAACAGTAAAAGAGCCAAACTACACCTATTGCAAAATACCTACTGTTTCATGTCACTTTCCCCCCTCCTTTAGATGCTTGGAGTCTCAATAGGGCATATACCAGCCCATTCTGCTCACTGCTTCTATCTCTATGTTACCAGTACAGAGAAAAGTACAGTTAGATCAAGGAAAGGATCACCTGGAGGGCTGCACACAAGAGGGCAAGAAAGGCAGACAAAGGGGTGGCTCAGTGAAACCACTGCTCCAGCAAGCAGTTCTTGAATGTTAGTTGAGACTCTGATTGCATTTATTGAGTCAATTCATCCTATCTTCTGTAGTGGAAACACCCACATGCATCTTTGTACGATTGCAACAAGGAGAAGAAGCTGGAAAGAAAGTAGGTTATGCAGAATTGCAGATATAAACTAAGTCTGCAAGTAGAAGAGTAATTTTCAGTCCCAGGAAAGCAGATCTCAAGGTGTCAAGCTTCAGATTTGCCAGTCCCAGGCTATGGAGCTTGCTGCAGATATGGCAGATCTCCAGCAGGTACAAGTTTTGACTTCATGACAGTGGCTACACCATAAGAATATCTATAGAATAGCACAGGATTCTCCCACAATGGTGTTTTTTTCAGTTGTTCCATTATCTGGTTTACAGGCTTTAAAGCCCCACTGCCCAGTTTTAGCAATACCAGCTTTCTTGACAGTGGTTCATCCTGAGAAGATAGCTAAGGAAGGTGATTCCCTTCATTCCCCAGTAGCAACAGACACCATGTTAAGATGTATATGCCTGATTTTTTTTTTTTCAGTTGTATTGGACTTGTATCTTAACTGAGTTATATAAAATAGTATGTTTTCCTAAAACACTGACAGCTAAAATAAACAGAGGTATCCATTTTAAAATTATTTCCAGTATTTTGAAAGGGGAAATATGGTCTTGTAGAGGTATTTGGAAGAAACATCATGTCAGTCATGTCAGTCCTCAGGAATACAACACTGAATGCATGGAAACCAATGTAACTGAAGTAAAAATCTGTCACCCTAAAAGGACAGTATTTGGAACCAGTTTTACATAAATCAATATTTCACACACAGCTTCTTTCACAGGCTTATTACATTTATATTCTCTGTGCCTTTGAATTACCTAGAATGTCTGTAATTCTGTAATTCTGTAGAGTTACTGTATCTCATTCTAATGCTCCATTTGCATTAATCCCATATTAAAAAACAACAAAAAAAAAACCAACATAGGCTATACAACATAGTGCTCTATAATTGTCCCGTATACAGAGGTGGGGTCATTCCATAGAAGTGAGCTGTAAAAAACACAACAATCTGACTATAATGACTTTTTTAGGACCTTATACCATTTAGAAAAGACAGTATCTGTCTTTCCCAATTAGTTTCATTTCCAAGATCCAATTGGTTATTTAGTCATTCAATCTCTTCTTCCTCAAAACATTAAAGGCATACTATTGTCTTTTTGTGTAGGGCAAAGATGAGACTGTGTGACCACAGAGAGATCAATGGGTTACATTAAAGAGAAAGGATTTATGCAGCATATGCAAAAGTAAGATTTTTCAAAACAAACAGGTCTCTCTACTTCCCTCCTGTGGCCACAGCAGAAGTCTCACAGCTCAGAAAAGGTGTGTAGTGGGAGAGAGCAGTGATACTACCCGACCTTGTCATAATTATAAATATAACGTAAATGTGATGGTATTCATAGCTGGATTGTGAGCCCATGGTCTGTAGCTACCACAAGGTGGGATACAGATCCTGTAAAAGGAAAACCATTGCTGCCAAACGTGAACAGCAAATCCTAGCACTGGAAGTTGTCTTGAGAGAGCTCATACAGGCCCTTCCTGCACCTCAGCTCATGCATGACAGCAAGTAGCTCTTGCCTTGGCTACTGCAGCAGGACTAGAGAACTAGTAGGTTAGAAAACCCGAGGATACATCCTTTGTAGAAGGCAGAGGACACTGTCTTGCATTCTAGAAGAAATAAAGAGTATGCTGGCTTTTCAGCCAGTAATTCAGAAACTTGGGACTTAATTGTCAACTCATTTAGAAAAGTCCAAGCATAGTTATACAACTGATGAGGTTTAGACACACTGACCAATGTCTGTGTGTGTTATGCATCCATCTCTCTGGATAAATCAGTAAGTTATATTTCATTTCAATTTTCATTACAGAAATTGACTTTTTCAATTGTAAAGACACACAGGCAGAGTCCCAAGTAACACAGGTCATTGAAGAAGCTGGAGTTTTTCTTGGCTTAACTTGCTAAAGTCACATTGCCAGGTATAGTTTCAGCACAGTTTACCAATCCTGGTGCCCAAAATGTTCACCTAATCTTGTAGAATGTGATTTTAGGTCCTTTGGGAAAGATTTAGCAGCTAACTTGTCTGTATAGCACAAATCATGTGCTAACACCAGAAGACTATATGGAATATATGGCTTTAAACCCGGTCTGGAACATAGATACATGCCTTTCCTACTTTCAAAACTTAAGCTTTCTCCAACTTGTCTTAGCATGGTCTTTCCATATAAGATGGCTAGAACTCTGGGCTGAACCCTGAATTAAAAAACAGTAACAATTAATCTTGTCTTTTTTCTCCAGAGATCCCTGATATTCATCAAAACTCTTCCCCCATAAAGCTTCTCAGAACCATCAGACCATGCCAAAGCATGTTTTCTTATAAGCTGAATTAGGTATGTCTGGGCCTAATACAGAGAATATCCTTGGAAATTTAGATTCCCATGGCAGTGGTGCAGCAACAAGTTTAGAAAAGGTTTCCTTTAGGAACACGAACTTTTGATATTCCTGAGAAGCTCAGGCACATGTTGATAGAGAAACACAGAAATTAAATGGTTCAGGTTAAGATTCTGTCTGTATCAATTAATCATTTGAATGGCACCCCCAAGACTTGGCACAGACCTAAGCAGAAACATCACACTTGTTAATAATATAATTTCATTGTACAAACCACCCCAGGTTTTCCAGTGGCTAAGTGCCTCTCTTCACTCTAACTGACTTGAGTCTCCAATGCAAAAAATACTTGGACCATTTGCTGTTCATGTAGCAACCTACCAACTACAGCTAAACCTGAAAAAATGTAGACACAAAAAGAGACTTAGAATTCTGTTTCCTCGCATTTAGAAAAATTATAAACGTTTTTCCAGAAAACAGCCTATAAACGCAAAAGCTCTTTTAATGTAATTATACTTAACCAAAATATGATTTTCATTTGCTGAAAGTAGAAACAAAAACATAATAATAGAGAGACTCATTCACAGTGGAAAATACACTGTAAGTGTTACTTTTTCTGCAGATTATACAATTAGTAGACTAAATCCTGTGTACATCATTGAATATGTAAATTGATATCTTCTACTCAACATCAGATTTTTAGAAACCGCACTAACTCTTACAAAAACTACTCATTGTTTCAAGAAGCTTCACACAATGGTCTGTGATTTTGTTTACCTTGGAAAAAAAGCCTGCTTTTATAATCAAAAGTTTAAAAAAAACCAAAAAACCCCAAAACAAAACAAAAAAAAAGAAAAAAAGAAACAAATGCATTAAGCAATTGTAGAAGCAAACCAACTCAACTGGGGCACCACGACCAAAGCAAGCCCTGTAATGGTATAATGACCTTTAATGAGTGTCTGGGGAAACAATACAGTCGTAGCATAAAAGACAAAGGGCAAAACCCATCATGGCTCCACTGACACTAATTCAAAATGATTTTCAGAACAACTAAAGAATGTAAGAGAGGTAATCTGATCCACCAATCTGACCTCACTTTGATTCTGGGGCCCTGCTGCTGCCATTTCTAATTGTCAAACACTCTACATTTCACATCTGCTCATATTTAATGAAAAGCTGACTCTCTTGGCCATTCTTTGAGCTAACTAGCCCTGTCAAGATGGGCATCATACAACCCCTGTGCACTGCAAAGAAAACACACTGATTTCTATTGAAGCTCTGCCAGTGCAACGTTGCGTGTATATATATTTTTTAATTGGAAAAGAAAGGCTTATGCTGCTTTGCAAAGAGTGTGAATTGGTATTGATTTTCGTACTTATTATTAACAGTCAAAGGTGACTAGTCTCACAAGGGGAAGACTGAGATCTCTTTTGATTTGATGGAGTGGTGAAGGGGGGAAAAGGCCCTTGAAGGATAGGATGCTAAAAATCCTCAAAGCTGTCAATATCACTTATCCCTCAAAACACAACATAGCTCTAACGTATCTCCCAAAAAGCACAGGGTTTTGTCAGAAATAATACAATTATTGTGGAGGGTTTTGGCTCAGCAGGCAAAACAATCAAAAATGTTTACTTTATCTGCCTCTGCAGAGTCTTAAGTGGACTTGAAAGCTATGGTAAACCTACAAATTAGTTTTTCTTTCCGTGCCAAACAGTGCTAATGGCAGAAATTTTACCCACTTGTAGGGGACATATTAATTTATCCTAATCTGGTTGCTGTTAACACCAGTGCCAGGACTCTACCACATACTCCCTGTACCAGTCTATATTCATACAAACTCTACCAGACACTGTGTTACTGAGGCTGTTACACTGTTTAAAAAACTCCTTGCAGCAATTCTCCATACAGGAAGGTTTCTCATTCACTTTTCTTAACAAAATATGTTTTGCTACGTTTTACTCTGATAAAAGTCACTTTAAAGGATGAAAACTCCTGTGATTTAGAACAGGACTTAAAACTAGGGACCATCCACCTAATGACACATGAGTTTCAAGCAAGTAGATAACTAGGATGTTCAGAGTGCTTACACAGACACAGAGATATGATTTTTGGTAAAATCTCCAAGAAATTCTATTAGAATAATCTTAATTAACACAGTCTTCAGTCAAAAAAAAAGTAACAATTATAGGATTGTTGTATTTGTGACTGGAAAAAATAGTTCCTAACTCAAAATAGTTAAAGCAAAGTCATTCACCACTTGGACTACCTACTGCAATAGATACGGTATCAAAAGACCACCAGGTGCATAACCTACTAACTACATTCTACTCTTCATAGCAGAAGGCATTTTTATCCAAAATGACTTGCTGTGTAAAATGGATATGCTTCCTCATCAAAACCCCAAATACTTCTCATAGATGTATCTCAATAATTTTATAGCTTTTCCTTGCCATTTGGGTAGGGAAAGGAAAACAGTTCCTGTCCCAAGACATAGTTTTGCCTGTTAAGAATGACTAAAGAGTTCAAGAAAATGAAACAAAAAAAACAGGAAAAAAAATAATGCATTTAACAATCCTCTTTAGTTGTTGATATCACACTGATAATCCAAGCTTTGGAATCCCTACAGTCTGTCCAAAGAATTATAATTATGCAGAATTGTTCTAAGTTCTCTGTCTTCTCCTGCTAAACTCTGATCTTTCAAAAGAGCTTTCGGGGCATGTTCCAGAATGTTAATGTCCTAAGGGACAGACTCTACGTTGCATTACAAAACGAGGGATTTGCATAAGGCTAGTTTTTCTAAAAAGGCACTACAAAAAGTTCAACCATTTTTACAAGAAATACAAACATTTCTGTGGTTTCAGTACTAGATGGAAGGTCCTGCCTTACTAAGAATGAAGGGTTACAAACAAAACCAAAGGTAAAAGTAGCAGCACAGAATAGAATTCCAGCTACTATAGCTCAGCTACGACGTTGTATCCTGTATATTTATCCACTGCCCTTTTCATGGTGCTCTAGTGGTGCATGGTGCCAGCATTATCAAAGCTATCCACTTGGCACCAGTCACAGATTTAGACATAGGCCTATTCCTCCACTGAAGTACTTATTGTTAAATTAATGACAATTTATATTGTACAAATTAAATAGAAAAGATGTCACCAAACTACACTATTAAGGTCCTGCATGTTATTGCAAGAGGATGCTTTATAAAGAGCACACAAAGCAAAATAATGAATTACATTTTTTTGCATTAAAAATAAATTAAAACAGAAATATAAATACAGAGCTGTAACCAAATTTGGGGTTGATTTTTAAAAAAAGCATCAGCCCAGTAAAACTCACAGAAGTACAATGTACGACACAAGACGGGGATGATACCACAGACACCACAGACATGGAACAGCATGTGTTGGTGTTAAAACTTACAGGCACGTAAACTGGTGGAGCAATCATTAACAGAGACAGAAGAAAGTGGGAAGGCTCTCTCAAGGGTGTCCATGTTACTATGTACACTGCCTGACATGCAAGAGCAGTCACGCTCAGAGCGTCCGCAATCAAAACAACATGCCAGTCTCATTCTCTTGTAGATGGACATCTTGGCTATAACCATGTGTTGGATGGGAGGAGAGGAAGAGCAGCAGGTTAATGGCAAGGTTATAGATATAACAAGGCAGCTGGAAGGTAATTTAAGGGATTTAATACAGGCCTTAGTTAATGTTAACAGTCTTGACCCAGGAAAAAAAAATGCAATGAGATTATTGATAACACTTTGGCTGTACATTAAAAGTAGGGCAAAAGATAAATTGCTCTTTATTTCTGTTCAGTCTTAGAGGGTGACCACAGTCGTGGGGCAGAATTACTCTTTACAGTCAAGTGTTTGGATCAAAATAGAACACAGTAAAAGCACAGAATCTAAAGAAAATGCTTTTCTCTTGGCACAATTAATACCATTGGGTTAAAATGAAAACAGAAATTGCTAGTCCATTAGATATTTTTAGCCTAAACTGTTTCCTGTAAAAATCAGAGCTTTCTTTATATATAAATATATATGTATGTATATACACACACAAAAACACACATACACATATATTCTTACATACACACACTCATACACACATACGCATTATACATATACACACATATATATACATATATATAAATATATTTATTCTTCAACATATGATAATAATTTCTGAGTATTAAACTGTGCCAAGGGACTCCTTTATTGCAATTAATGACACATTATTAAAGAGTTACAAGATATAAATAAAATTTAAAAAGAAATATTTTTCTTACATTATATCTTCAGGAATTCAAATTAACTCTGGACAGAATACCAAAATTTGCCCATATAAGAGACAAAACTAATAATGGTAAATATGCTCAACATTAAGATCAGTTCACAAATAAGGCATCACCAAAAGCACACAGAGCATTGGTCCACTGAAACCTGCTGAACCAATCATTGGCATGTTTTCTGCTCTGGATTCAAAAGTCAATCAAGAAGAAAATAACTGAATGTAGAATTTAGGAGTGAATTTAAAAAAAAGTGTTAGGTTAGACAGAATATTTTTATCTTTCAGTCATCCCAATGTCCTGGTTATTTCTAGAAATATATACCACTGTATTTTATACATGCATTTATAATTACTATCATAGAATTTTGTATGCCATCTGAATCAGGTATGTTTACATCTCAAGAAATCCAAAGGCCATTTAGATTGTTTCACATGTTGCACTGAACCAACTTTTGGTAATGGTTTAGATTGAACTGACTCAATTATACTAAAAACAAAACAACACTGACAGGCAAAAACAAAACCTTAAAAGCAAAATCAGAAAAAAGGTAATGTTTCTCTGGCCTGTACCTTCAGTTTAGCATGTCTTTTTTGCATTACGGTAATGACATTAATTTTAAAAGAATTTTTTTTTCCAGTTTCTTAATCCCACAGTCACCAGGAAAGAGGGATTGAAATCACTCAAATGGGTCAAGTCCTGTTCTAAGGCCTTGATGGCTTGCCATACAGTATACTTGTCAAGCAAGGGTAACATTATGGTTGTGGAAAACAGGCATTGAGGGAGATGAATGAGTGATCTCTTCAGCAGTGACTCCATTCCTCTAAAACTTTGCTCACATGACTAATGCCATGTTCTTTTAGCATCCTAGTAGAGTTATCTTACAGCTGTTCAGAAATTCATCATGCAGCATCAGGCTTGTTCATTGCATGGTACATCATTCCTCAGAGCTTGGCTTTAAGTAAGAAGGTTTCCACTGCAGCTTTTGATGCATACACATTCAAACTACACAGAAAATTCAAAACAGCATTTTCCCATGTTTTCCCTCTGTCTAATTCTTCCCAACACATTCTTTAAAGTTGAAAAGTTGGACAGCAAAAGAAAAGTGAAATAAGTTACCAAAAGTGTGACAGTCTTTCCAGTATGCCTACTTTCTCATTTTTTAAGGAAATGAAATAAAAATAAAGGGCATTTGTGAAACACACTAACAGTAGGTGAAGCAAGAAGCAGGCCCATTTTGCTGCAATTATAGCTGTTTTGAAGGACTTTTCTAATCAAACACTGTAGCAAAACACACTGCTCAGAAATTCTCAACTGCTATGTCATTGGTTAGTAACAGTCCCTGGTTTTCATTTATTTCTGGCCATATCTTGTCAACAGTCAATAATAGGATAAGACACATTCATGAAAATTAAAAAGAAATCATCCTTAAGGGCAAAGAAGGCTGGGAAGGAAAACTTTTTGTATCATTTTCATCAGTCTTAAACCAATAAAGTTGGAAATTTAAGGCCTTCTCTTCAATAGGGGAAGGACATGATGGCGCTTCTCAAAAGCAATGCCCTTCAGGGACTGTTTTTAACTATTATTGTCAGTTGTTCTGGAGATCATGCATCACTTGAATATTTCACATCATTAACATGCAGGAAACAGGCTTGGACCTGGAAATATAAGTAGCAGAAAGGACTTGCTATAAGGGTTTCAACCAGTATATAAGCAACTGCATATCAGAGCAATAACGTTTGGAAAGAAAACATGCTGTTACTCTTCATTCCTTTTATACAGTCAGTTACATTCATACCAAATACAATACTCATTTTAAAATAAAACAAAACACACATTATTAGTAGGGATGACTAGCGACAAGATCAAAGACAGGACAGAATGATTTTAAATGGTTCAGCCACACACATACCATTTTCTATACAACTTCCATAAACATTAACAGAAAATGGGAATCATCAGAGAGACAGGGGGACCTTAAGAAGAGCCTGTGTGAGTGCTAAATTTATTTGACACCTGTAGAACCTGTGTAAGAATCAACTCACTTCTATTCCTAGACGTGTTATAAATGTTGAAGAGAATGGAAAAACATAAGTTGGGACATAAAGGAAACTAATTCCATATTTTTAATTGTATTATAAATAGAAAAAAAAAAAAAGAGCAGATCCTTCTACTTAAGATGATGACAATCACACAGCATTTTTAAAACTAATCAGTAAAAATATTGGGGAAATTTTCATGGACATGAAGATAAGATTGCTTAAATAATTTACTCACAAAAAAAGGCATATATGAACTACTCATTAAGAGCAAAAGCAGAGCAAAATTTCTTTCAATTACTAATAAAGTAAATAAGTACTTTTAGAAACTTTTAGATGCAATTTTTCTCAGAAGGCAGTAGCCTTCCATTCTTTAAAAGAACGAATAGTTCCCTAGATGTCTAAGCTTCTCACAATACCTTGCTTTCTGATCTCAAAAGCTCAAAAAGTACAGTTCAAATGTGTAGATTTTCTGGATCTGAAGTGTTATTTAGAGTTCACAAACAGTAATGGGAAATATTTCCAGCTGCAAAAATAAGCAAAGGAAACTGCATATTATTTTCTACCTAAAATGTCAAGGAACAGCTCCTTTTTCTTGTTTCTTTCTTTTTTCTTTTTCTTTTTCTTTAAAGAAAGCAGAACAAAGTATCCCTTCTTCTTTCCTGATTTTTTTTAAACCCTAGGCTGTACCCCATCCTGGTACTGCTCCTGTCACTGGGGTGCTTTTCCCTAGCAAACAGTCAGAGTAGAGCTCCGAGGACATCTAGTGGATCTCTCTCAGGCAGCAGCTGCCTAGGAGCAGCAACGGGAGGTTTCCTGACCACAGAATGGTATAAAAAGGTCCCAATACACTTCAGAATTGAAATACACGATGTCATTTCAATTCATCAGGTTCTCATGATCCAAACTATGAGAGAAAAATCATCAGCATTAAAGGACGACCAGACGGGTGTGATCGCCTCTCAGCAATGCTGGGTAGCATCATGAGACTGAAACACAGACAGGACTTCCCCCAGCACAGTTTCAGTGGCCTGAAAAATACAGCAGCATATCTTAAACTGTTTGTGAGGATTTATAAACCTTAACAGGCAAAGCTATCTCTCCATTAATTTTTACAAGACAACTTCAAGACTAGCAAGTGAGCTTGTTCACTGTCTTGCCATTTTTGCAATCAAAGACAACTGGTTACTTGTTTGCTCCAATCCACATGGTGCTGTTCTAAGGCCAAACCATAAAAACAGCAGGAGATCTGAGTGGACATTTTTCCCTATTTTAGCAGACAGAAGGACGACTCACGGGTTTTGATGTAATGGCACGTTTATAGACCAATTCATTTTAATTTTCAAATCTGATCACAACCTTTCCTTCATCACCTTAAAGAAGACTCTCAGCCAGTGTACTCTCAAAGCAAACTGCATTTCTGAACAAATTGAAGCTATTGGGGAAATGGAAAATAAACAAATAGAAACTACATGACCTTTTCTTTTCTAGTTCTTTCACAGCATGAAGAACTCCTTTATTTATGACTATTTAAACGAATTTCTTTAGTTCAGAAAGGTCTCAACACAGAAACATAATTTAAATAAATACATTGCTTCAGACAAATACAGATTACTTCCAGTATTTTGTCTCAAAGTCAATAGGATTCACCATTTCATCCACAGAAATTAATTTATGTTTTATTATTTATTCTTATCATGCTGACCTGTTTCACAATCTGCTTTTTCCTGATGCTTCATCTTTCTGCTGTGTCATTCTATTGGCTAAAAATAGATTTTTGGAGAAATTTCTGTTTGCTCCTTGAATATTTTCTTTCACAACAGGATCTCAGTGCTTTAGTGTAGTTTAAGGCACGACAACAAAAGAAATAGTAAATAATGATAATCATCATGCAGGCCACCGCAATTTCAAGATGGCCAGAACTTTATCATGAGCATAAATTCTTCCTTGACTCTTTGCAGGATTGTACAGCGTGTGCAGCTGAGAGGGGAAAAATATCTCAATCCTGATTAAGACCTGAAATGTTTTCACACAATAAATTCAGAATATCTGGTAAAATGTTGAAGTCTCACAGCCTCCTTTACTTAGGATAGCTGCAGTTACACAGTACAGCTACAGCCTCAATCTGGCACAACAATGCTGCACTGCAGCTATGAGATACTCAATCCCCCTTGCTGTTTGAAAGAACAAGCCCATATAATCCCAACACTGCCCTATAACCACTACATTTCTTTGCAGCACTTGTATTTCTAAGCAGCAAATTCTTTCCATGTCCCAAATGCTGTGTTTATCATGAGTGTACACACTGAAAGTGGCTGATGAGAGCCTTCATGAATTCTGTACACTTTAAAGTGGTATGACCTAGATTGACATGAAGTGGTCCATAAAGCTCATATTCTATATATAACAAGAATGTAAAACTTTACAGCTAAGGTCCTGAAAAGCCAGCGTGTATCTACTTATATAATTAATGTCAAAACCAACAAGCTCAGGAAAATATTCACTGCAGCTTGTTCCCTGTTGAAGGTAGCTCTGGGTTTATACATTACAAGTTACATTTTTAATTCATTGTCTGGCTTTTACTCATAACTCTTTTTTTCTTTCTGTCATTGGGGAGAAAAAAGGTAGATAAGGACAGTAAAAGGCTGCTGTGTTGCTCTTTGTGTTAGCTATGCAATGGAAAGGACAAAGTACTGAAAAAACTGAACAGGGATCTGACAACTGAATTGTACTTAACCAGGCAAACAGTGCTATACGTTACCTCAGCCTAACCAATATCCCTAAAAATTCATGAGATATCTCTAGGATAATTTCAAGGAAATTCTACTGCCAAGATCTCATTTTCAAATAAGGATAACAATAAGCTTGTGGAAAAGAAGGGCAAATAGGTGGGAGAAACTGCTGTATTTTCTTCAACGTCACCCTAATCTCCATTGGTGTAAACAATGAGAAACTTGTGGGTATGACGTCACTGCTACATGCAACATAAATAAAGAAAAGAACCAAAATACTGAACAAAAATACTCTCTGCTAGAGAAAGACAGGTTGGACCGCACTCTGGGCTACAGGGAACCCATTTTTACTCACAATAGATCACTATCAGTGTGCAGTTAAAATATAGTAGGGGCCGTGTTCCAAGGCAGCAAGAGGAAAAATAAATCAAAAGTTTGTCAATTATCATAGATTACAAGAAATCCCTTCAAACACATCAATGTACACATGATATGTCCCCTCTGGGGTTCAACCCCCACCGTTCGCAGCAAGCACTGTCACTGGAAAAAATATATAGAGAATTAGACCATAGCTGTTGCACAAAGTGAAAGAAACAGGAGGCATAGGTCATCCAGTTAGAGATTTCATCCCAACGTGGTTGCATTTGATATAAATATATACATATATTTGGCCTCTTGCTGCAAAAACTACAGTTAAATGGAATAGGAAAGAAATTGAAAACATTAAAAAAAATTAATCTGTGAATAGAATTTCCACACAAGTAGTTCTTTGGACAATGTGCCATCAGCATTTATGTGTTATTCAGGGAGTGGGATGGGTAAGGAAAAAGAGATGGCAAAGAAACTGCAAAAAGAAAGCGAGATTACATTAATTATCCCTGGCCTTGTAGAAATGTACTGATCTGCCCTGAATTATTAATATTAGGCCTAATAAGTTTGGACAAATGGCTATGTAGGTCAGACTCATGTTTAGACCCCAACAATACCCCAAGCTAATGTTCAGAAAGTATCTAAATTGAAGTGCAACCTCAGATACATTATTAAAGAATGTGGGGTTTAAGCATCATGGAAAGCTGCATTAATTAGTGCCACCATAATTAAGTTTTCCATGTAAAGATATTCTTTCACATTTAATTCACCTGAATGTGTCAATATTTTTATATACAACCTTTGCTTTCATCTTACATATTTTCCACATTCAGCTGCCTCTAAATTACTATGTGACTCACTCATTAAAGTCTGTATTTATCATATAGAACTATACAGATGCATGTGTATGCAGTGTCTTGAAAATGAAATTGACATAGTGACATGTTAGATGTTGACAGAGCAGTTGACAGTTTCCCAACTCAACAGCAAAAAAGTTTTCTCAACTTATGTTTTGTTTTGGTTAGAACTGCATTTCAAGACCAATGATTTGCATCATTTGCAGATGGATAACATATCTAAGGTTTTTCAAAAGTGATTAGTGATTTGAAAGCTAAAACATTTTATGTGAATAACAGACTACACAGAGACTTACCTTAAAAACAAAACCAAACCCAAAAAGCAGACCCCATAAAAGGGATCTCAACATTGTCAACTCAATTAGAGAACCAAAAATCACTAATTACTGTTGAAATTTTGCATTTAGTTTTTCTGCTGACTGACAGCTCTTTAAAAGCAAAGCCATTACATTATTTCTAATACTTGTGAGCATAGCATGCTCCCCATTGAAAGCTGTTCTCAGCTCTGCTAAGGGCTGCCTGCTATCACGGTATCTGTGACCCCTAGCATGTCTAGGAAACAGGAGGACAGAAGGAAGACTGAGGAGAGGGGAGACAATGAAAGGGAAATTTAACATTTCATCCTGACCATTATTTTTCACCTGACTTAGAGGATTCCCTCCTTAGTGCTCAGTGCTCACTGCACCAGCTCTGACAGCCACCTCCTTCTTCTGCCTCACAAACTCAATCATTTTGTTTATTCATCTGTCCAACACCCTTCCATTTATTGGACTGATATGTGTGACCATGCAATTTGTAACCTTTCCGACTGCTACTTACAGAAGTTGTTACTCTTGCCTCTCCATGGCCTGACTGCTGGTAGCATCCATTGTGTTGGCTGAGGCATACCCTGCTTCCTCACAGGTTTCAAAGTACTGAGAAGGTGACCTTGATTCTCATTAATGGATAATAAAGGGCTCTTAACCTTTATAATGTGAGTTCCTGATTCCTGTCTTCTAACAGATGACAATGAAACCTGTAGATCTCACATTAAACTGAGAGATCTGTGGGATTTATTCTCTTTTTTTAAGCAGGACATGTTTAAAAAGCATACACCATGTGAAGGAGGAATAGAGAAGAAAGTAGAAATAAAATAGGTCTTGGTTTGTTAGTTTTTTTTCCTGACAGAACCAGATAAAATGAAACAGGTAACACATTTCTCTTGAACTGTCGAGTAATTTGGAAAAAAGATTTAATTTGAGAGTTACAGGCACCCTGAGGCATCTGTAACTGGCTTTACCACAACTTACTCAGCAGACTCATTGGCTTTGGCAGCAGTTCAAAGGTCACATTCTCACATGGAGAAACTGTTCTTGAACAATTTTTTTCCAATATGTTAGGCAATGCATACATTCCTTCCACATCAGGCATGCTTTCCATGTGCTTTGCTCTCCTTGTGGCTATTGGGAAGATAAATACCATTTTCTGTCAGTTTCAGCTGCTTTCTCCCTATCATACTATTGTTCCACACTCTTGGTGTTTTGGAGGAGAGGAATTTTTTTTAAAAACATCTGGTGACACATGTTTTCTTTTGAAAATGACCTTCAAGAATTCATCCATTTCAGGTACTCCAAAAGGCAGAGAATGTTCAGCTTAGGCTTTCTTTCATCCTCTGTAATAGTGCAGTGACAATGCAGAGTCAAACTATAAGAGAGCTCTTCCCTTTTCAAGTAATGGTAAAATAGGCATGGATCAAATTCTTCTGAGATCTTTCTATTTACCTAATCAGTACTTTTGACCTGAATGATCTTCTTCATGGCAGAATACCATGGAATACACATAAATATCTATATATTCAATAAGAAATTGATTCCTAAATAATTTTACCATCAGTATTACAAATATGCATGGGTCAAACACATCTTTGGCCAAAATATGGTTGTGATAATTCCTGAAGAAAGTCCTTTTAAAGTACACATAGGTAAAATGCTGATTGCTACATATTTATAAAAATTCAGAGGCCAAGTCTGATCTCAATTCCAGAACTTAATTATATCTTCATGAAAAACTGTCCAAACAATTTAAGAACTTAACTAAACCTAGTATTAGCATTACAGTTAAAAGATACATGGTAAGAGGTGCTAATATTTAATTTATTCCAGACAACCCTTTCCTCCAGTAAAACTGCTCATTTATTTTAAAAAAAAATTCAATAGCTCTAAGATAGAGCATAATTCCCTAGTTTAGTCTTTGCAGAATCATGGTCACCAAGAAAGGATTTCTTCACTTTACAGAAAAGCATTGAAATTAGTGAATTTCTGCATGTTATGAATCACAGAAAAATTTCACTGTTGGCTAATTCTTTACTCAGAAACCTCCACAATTAGACCTAGCTTGACTTAATTCTTCAGGTTTTGTTAGCTTTGGACTTTAATTTACTTTTTAATGAAGACACAGGTGTGAGTGGTGTGAAATGTAATAACATATGGACTTCAGAAACCCAAATAGCACTTACTATGTTGCTGTGCATTTATTTCTTAGCTTTTCTGTTCCATTGTGTAAAACATGTCAACACATGTACAGGTATTCTTCAGGGCTGAACAGTTCATGAAAAGGAGAGGAAGGGAGGGATAGAAATATTACTTACGCCGTTTGCAGCCACATTTTTTTATTCTTTTGGGATCCGTGATGTCATCATGACAGGCCTTGCAGTAAAAATATGCCCTAGAGAGACAGAACGGAAAAACTGACACATTTCTTAATCCATATAAATGAAATTAGTCCAATATTTCCTCTGGTTGCAGTGACCGATTAATGAACAGTGCCAACGCTAATTTCCTTTAATCTTTGAAAAGGTTTAGACATTTAAAGTTGGAAATATTTGCTGCAAGACCATTAATTTCAAACATAGGACTCCAAATTAGTGGTTCTTTTAATAAACTTTTATTTGAAAAGTAATTGGAAGAACGGATGATAATTATGCCACAGTTTATTAATTCATTTGTCTTTCAGCTCAGAAAAAAAGAGCATCCAATGAATTTTGTCACCAAAAAAAAAAAGATATTAATTTTTTGTTCTTATTGGATATACCAGGGTGATTCTTCTTAGAGAGTGTCTAGCACCCTGTGCCAATTTTTCAGGTTGCACATTTGGTCACTGCTGTATGATTGATATTGTATGTTGATCTTTAATAAGGGCAGAAATGACAACCTTGGGAACCATCAGCCTGTCAGCCTCATCTCTGTGCCTGGAAAGATCATGGAGCACATCCTCCCAGGAGCTGTGCTGAGGCACATGGAGGACAGGAAGGTGATTCAAGACAGCCAGCACAGCTTCACTGAGGAAAATTCTGCCTGACCAACCAGGCTTTCCATGATGGAGTCACTACATCAGTGGGTAAGGAAGGACTACAGATGTCACTTATATGGACTTCTGTAAAGCCTTTGACATGGTCCTCCACAACATCCTTCTCTCCAAACTGGAGTGATGGATTCAATGGATGGACTGTTGGGTGGATTAGGGATTGGTTGGATGGTCACATCTAGAGGGCAGTGGTCAATGGCTAGGTATAATTGCTTCTTACAGGAAACTATTCTTCTAAAAATGCAAAAGTATTCTAGCAGAAAGAGTCATTGAACAATGCATGTTGTATTTCATTGTGAAATATATAAATACAAATAACTTTACTTTAAGGTAGCTCAAATGCCCTCATTAACAGAACCAGAATAATTTAACTTGAATTTCAGGTATACAACACGCTTAATTTTGCTTTATTAAGTACTCTTCCCCCCCCTCCCCAAATACCTCTATTTTAGAACATACTTCTGACTCTGATTCATAGCTCAAAGGGTGAAATGAACACTTGTCATAATTGGCTTTGTTAGTTGAAACACATCTGATAACCATTTGCTTTGCACAGAGCAGCTAAGAAATGTGGCAAGGGAAGCAGCATATTTCTAAACAAAGCCTTCTGCCAAAAACCAGGCAGAATTAGAAATCTCATTTCAAGCTCACTATCAAGTAAAACATGCTAGTTGAATGATTTGAAAAATATCTCTAAACTCCTTAATAACAGTCAACTTCTCCCTAACCTTAGCAGTCAAAAATGCTATGCCATTTTACTTACAGTCTGAGAAAAAGTTCATTGGAGAGTGCAAAATGCCTTATAAATGAAAGAAAACTAGCACCTCAGTAAAGCAATGTGAAGACAGTTCCGCATATTCAACTGGAGAAAAGCAGCAGAGAGGAAAAGAACTGTGCTGCAAGGCAGAGCACCTGAGGCAGTGCAGGATGCACCTACTCCAGAGATGGTGCTGGGAATGGGAGAGGACAGGAGCACTGCTGTTCTCTTCTGCATGCTTCACCTAGCCACAAACTATCTTAGCTCTTTCAACAAAAATAGAATTCAAGTCCTCTAATTTCTCTCTTTTGGTGTTTTGACTTTAAGTGTTCATGGCAAGCGTGCATTTGTTCAGTATTCTTTCACTATATTTAATCCTAAAAGGTTGGATCTTAATAAAGGGTACCATTTGAATATTTTATCTTTTTAAGTATAGGATTTAGTTACAATATCAAACTCATGGAGACCATCAAGTAAAAATCTAATTGCATTACTCATAGCAAAAATACAAATTATGAGGAAGCACTCAGCTGCAAATATTCCTTTTTTATTTTTTTTTAGTCATAGAGACATTGAATATTTTTCTTTAAAAAATTCTTTTATCACATTGCTCTTTTGTTCCTTCCAAGCATATTATAATCCTAACAAACAAGAGTACATAAATTTGGTCCTCAACACATTATCATAAAACTCCTTTTTGGTACCCTTAGTACCTTTTTACTCCAAATCTAGTGCAGCCAAGTACAATGAGCTTGTGAAGTTGTCTGCAGTGGTTTGGATATACTGCACTTTTGTAGTTTGATTTATTATTATGGGGCCATAGTCTGCAGTTCCATTAAAGAAAAATGACAAGAACATAAATATTATTTTTCTAATGCAAATACAGAGTGAATACAGTAGCTAACTCACATCCAGTATTTGCTAAAGTCTGTAGATAAGAACTCCTCTAAACCTGAAACGAACAGAACTGTAATCCCTGTCCTCCTCTCTCATAATAATTCCTCTGAGACACAATAATATGGAAAAAACAAAAAAAAAATTTCACATTTTTTAGTAGGACTAAAAACCCCAGCCTCTTTATTTCTTTTCATATCTACAGCAACTTTCATTTCGTTGACATTTAGGACTGTAATTAAGAAAGCTACATGCACATCGTTAGTTCAAGAGTATCAACTCAATTCCCCCTGAGAATTGTTAAACAAATAATAATGAAATTTAGGTGAAGCATTTACATGTAAAGAAAAAAACTGAAATTAAATACAGATATTTATATCCAAAGATAAAAAGATATTAATTACCTTTTTACTTCTTTGGCATCACTTGCAATGAAGAATCCTAAGGTACCTTCTTGAATCTTGACGTGGTTTCCAGGATTGATTAATATACTGCTCAGTGAAACAAGAACAAAACCAACAAAACAATAAGTTTAAATTAATTTTAACTGAATCTTCCAAATTAGCTTTATTTGATTCTGTTATAGGGGACCCACTAGTTAGGAAAGGCTGCAAGGAAATTTTTAGCCATTCTTCCTTGATATTTCCAATCAAATAACAGTTTCACATGCTTTTTACAAAAACTTTAGTTTGAGACAGTCAAATGTCTCTGCCTATAATCACACCATGTAAGTGCCTACATCTGTTTTCTTATCTTTTTGCTTTAAATATAGCTTACACAAAAGCCTCTCAGAAATATGAAGTGTGAAGCTGAGCATTGCTGTCTTCTTGCTCTGTCATGCAAAGTGGTGAAAACTTCACAACACGGTGAAAAAGAAAGAACCAGCAACCAATAACAACAAAAAATATCACTCATGAAACTAAGCCCTTTGATGCAAATTTTTGCCAATTTCTAGTGAAATAGAAAGTTAATGGGACCCCTATCTGGACATATAATGTTATTGTTTAAAATAATAAATACACACATACACTCAAGGGGAATGGTACAAGACAACCAGTCACGACAGCTGAAAAAACATAAAATGGATATAAAATTTTTAAAACACTGCTATGCAGCCATGAAAAACCAAAAATAACCCAACCACCATGACAGGAGAGCCTCAGCTAACTTTGACAAAGGAACTGCTATCAAGAAGTGAGGTACTACATGTCTGTGAAGTATCTTCTTTATTTTCATAATAATTTAACTCTAGATTTTAGGTAAGGCATTTCGCAAAGTACCAAGCTAAATATGAACAAACGCATAGATATATATACCTTTTCCATAAGTTTTATTAATGTGTAATATATCTTAGCTTTTGACTCTCTAAAACTTAATAGAGCTTTTCAAAAGTTTTCTCTTTTTTGTCTTTTATTAAACCTTAGCTTTTCTAATTCAAAATGTAGTAATGGTATGCATATGCAATTTAGAGTAAATAAAGACTACCAGCAATTTAACCACTTATTGATCTCGCAAAAATTGATTTTAGGGAAGTACATATACACAAAAATAAATAAAGCACAATTCTGAACAGGCATTCATTACTAAAATTTGAAGGTCCAAAGTCTTTCATGCTATTGTTCTGAGGGAAAATGAGTCTCAGTACATCTCTTACTCAATATGTTATCTAATCTCTATACATTAGAAATAAATTAGTATGACAACATAATATATCAGAAAGATTAATTATGTGCACATTGTTTGGTGTAATTTCACATGCCCACAAGGCCCTATGACAGGAATATGCAGCCACAAAACAAAGTGCTCATGAGTTCAGAAGTAAAAGGTTGGTCATAAAGTTGTAATTCAGCCGCCGTTATGTAGATGTTATGATACAGTTCTTAATATAATACCCACAAACTCCTCCTTTCTCACAATCTGAAACTTCATTCAGTGGTGTTTTACTGCCATTACTTCAGGCATGGCTTCATGTAATTTATCTCTCTTTAAAATCAGCATCATATTTCTCTTATGTGTTTTTCTGCAATGTTCATCATTACAGCATGCAAAAGATTCACAAACACACAGGAAGAATTTTTACAGGAAGAAGGAAGATATAGTATTATCCCATTTTACAGATGAGAGATTAAGTCCCTATGAGATACAGCACTTACTAATTTGGGATGCCTACAGTCAAACTTTTTCTAAGCTCCATATGCACTTCCTAGGGACTACTGCTGTGAGAATGCCCAGCATTTCCAAAAGCCCAGCTACTGATTCCCAAAATAAGGAATATACTTAATCAGAGGTCAGATGGAAAAGGTTTGGTTTGAATTATTATTGCCTTCTCACACAGATATTCTGTGTCCGAGGCTGGAACAGAAATTACATCTCAAAGAAAGCATCTACCCAGATATCCTTCCCTTTCCTTCATTCACAGTTTCAAGCTTTGCAACAGAAAAATAAAAAAGGAGAGGAGAACTACAGAAATTAGAAGGCATCACCACAGAAAGCAGGTTCATCTCCACAGCACACTTCAGTAATACTTGCAAAAAAACGAAATGTGATGGTATAAATAACATCTGCATTATGCACACATACAAACATGACGAAATAAAGTTACACAGCTAAACTAGTATCATCTAGTATTTATTTTGTTAGTGAGTTGGGCCTAATGGCTGCTCTTGCAATGAAAACATTTACCTAATGCAGTTTTAAAATGCATTTTCACAGGTTTAAAATGGAATAAAACAGACAGGAGGAAAAAAAAAAAGAGAAACAACCAAGATAAGAATTTCATCATATGAAACCAGTCACTCAGGTCAAAAACAGGTTGGAAAATTTAGCTTTCCTGCACAAGCTTTTGTCACATGAGCCCACGAAGTACTTACTAGCACTTGCAGAGGTACCTGTACTGGCCATCACTACGGGAGTCTCAAGTCTCCACCTTTCCTCTTCCTTGCCTGCTAGTGTGCAGTAACCTGCCATTACACTGAGAACTTAGCTACTAAACTCAAAAAATCTTATACAGATGCTAATCTCACGTGTTTATTATAAAATATGTAAGGTCTTGTACCATAGTTTAGGTTGGATGTTTTTCTTAGGTACAAATGGGTACTGCTCTGTCTGAAAAATATTTTTATTTCCTTACTTGATTCTTAAATCACGTAAGTGTTACAGCTTTTCAGTGGAAACAGATGAACACATTTCTTTACATAGACCCAGACTGGTTCTTTCCTTAATACAATCCTTGGATATAGATAAAACATACCAAAGACTAAAAAGTCCTGTCCAAACCTGAACAACCCAAACTCCACAAACTGAGGTAACCACTAGACGTATAAATGTTCACTCATTATTACAAAACTTAAAATTTCATGATATTATAAGCAAATGAAGCAATTTTTTTAAGATGCATGGAACATAGTCAAATTAGAAGTAACTGACTTCATTTAGGATGCAATTTATCATGCGCATGATTTTGTATTCATGGTTTTCTGAGACACACTGAATCAATTCACATGGGTCAGTGCATAGACTTTATTTTTGTCAGATCTTATACTTTATTCACATATACCTCTTTTCACAAATACAGTGTATTTATAACCACAAAATATAAATGTGATCACAGTTAATGTAGTATGACCCCAGCAGCAAAATCTTCTGTTGGAAATGAAAATTAATTTGTCCTATCACTGCTATTGGCTAAGAGTTACAGCAAAAGCTCATAAAGCTTTGGGTTTATATACACACTGATATATAACCAGAGCAAAATCATGAGCAAATTCTACTGAGTCTGTATGGATATATTAAAAATACTGCTTATTAAAGCAGCAACTGAATTATTCCTTATGACACCTGTAGTGTCTCTAGCTAAAGTTATGCTTTGATAAGCACTCCCTTTAATATATATAGCAAGGGAAATGTTTTGAATTAAAATAGAAGGATATAGGGAACAAACAGCACAGAGAAAAACAAAAAAGTCTTCTCAGTATTCCAAGAAAAATGCATCCATCAGTTATTTATAGATGCATGTTCTTTTAATATGAAAATATGCACATATATCCCCATAGTTGAGAATATAAGTAGATGGCAAACTGAATAGGAGTTTTGAGACAGCTTCAGCTAATGTCTCATTTTAAGGCTGCAAAGGGAAAGGGAAAAAAGGACAGAAACTCATGAGGTTTAATAGTAATATATGTAGCTAATCCATATGCATTATGTGCCACACATCAGAAAAAATACTACTGAAAATGACACTGATTTTACCAAATACATGTTTTTATCACAAAACGCAATTTGATTTTTTTATCTCCTAAATCAGCTCATGAAACCAAGCAAGGAAGGCCAAGTACTTGAGAAGCTTATAAGATCTTGATCAAACTTTGTAATTTTATAACATTTCTAGTTTAGGTTACCTTAGAAAGTAATCCAGTAATAGCAAGCTCAAAAACATTTAGTTATAATTTTTTTAACGATTCCAGTTCCAGAAATACATTCCTCAGGACAAAACCTTTCATGACAGGGCTCAGCTGATTGCTTGCTCCTTCACACATGAATGTTTAGAACACATGGCAATCAAAACCATGCAAATTAAATATGATTTAATGTCTTCAATGGGAATTTAATATGCTTCACCACCATAAACTTAGGAGAAGTCAGTTTCATTACTTTTTGATAATATTACAGTTAGGAAGCCACTTTTGGAATAGAATAAGCAGTTTGTAAACCTGTGTTTTACACTTATCTGCAAAAGTTACCCCATTTACTAAAGAAGATTTACTTGGTGACTAGATGCAACATCCTGCATCCAAGAGTAATGAAAATGTCACACACTGAGAATGTGGAAATCTCTCTTGAATTCAGTTGTACTCTCAGGAATCACAACTGAATCATAGAATGGTTTATGTTCAAAGGGACCTTTAAAAATCATTTAATTTCAACCCTCATGTCATGGTCAGGGATACTTTTCACTAGAACAGATTGTTCAAAGCCCCATCCAACCTGACACTGAACACTTAAAGTACAGGAAACACTCAGGAATAATGAGTTCCCAGACTGACAGAAATATAAGCAGGTGAAACACAAATGGAAATCAGTGCACATTTGAGATGAACATTAAAAAAAAAAAAAAAATTCTGATGTGGCCACCAAAATTCTAGACAAATGTTTATGGTTTTCTTTACATAGATGACTTTTTCATCAGTGAAGTCAGTGAAAAATAGATATCTGTACATGTTTCTCACCATGTGTTAATTGTGATCAACTTAATTATTGGATTATATCTGTTGTTTTAATTACACGTGCTACCTTCAATAAAATACAGATACATGAAAACATCTGTTCATCCATTCTTATCTACCTGAAACTACTCCAGAACATGAGCACTGCTCAGTATCTTTTTGGTGGTGCAGGGATGACTGACTGCACAATACACCAATACTCTGACCTAGCTAAAGCACACCACATTATATCTTCCTTTAAAGCACTAAAAGTAAGTGAAGGTTTCGACCACTAATTGTGGATCTTCTATATTTTTCTGAACTTAAAGATATTTGATGGAGAGCATAATAACTGGAAATTTCTACTGTAAGACAATTTACGAACTGACATCTTGGGGTAGGACTAGTGCCCTCCAGCTATTTATTTTTTACTGATTCCTGCTCTTAGGTGATTTTTGTCTCCTGCTTTCAACTATCACGCATATTGCACTCAAATTATATTACTTGTGATAAAACATTATTAGTAAGTTATAGAAAGCTGATATATTTCCATATGAATAGAATATTTAAAACATTACTTCTAATAATTTATCAGCATACAAACGATTTCAGTAGGAGATGAAAAATGTTTCCTGTAGTTTTTTAGAATATTCAGCTATCTTCTAGGTGAACTACATGGAAAAAAACCCAACTAATCAGAGTCAGAGTCTGAACCATCATTTTGCAGTATGTAGTTTTTGGTAGGCCACTTGCCAAGTGGCATGGCTCCACAATTTGCTTTGCACAGCTTGAAACTGAGTAGGCTTCCACTGCTGCTGAAGCTGTGATTGGATGTAACTTTGGACTCTTAATCTAGACACAGTAGTACAGTAGCTGACACTCAGATGTGTATAATTGTCAGCCTTCTCTGAGAAAAACAAAAGAGGGATCTCATTAATACGGAATAGGTGTGGTGAAGGTCTTTAGAGTGAGCTGACAAAGGCATGTGGAGATGCTCAGCAATTACAGCACAGCAAATATGCAAGGGTAACAACATTTTAGCAGCACTATATGAAGACTAAAAAGTGGAAGCATGGATAAGGGTCAATCAATAAAGACATGTGGCAGGAGAATTCTTTTAAGGATTTTCCTTGTCCATGCCTCTGTTACGTACTAGTCCTGCTTGGTCTTATTTTCAATGTTACACTTTAGACAGCTGTAAAAGTGGGATTCATCTCATCTATCCTAGGACTGAGTTCTAATGCATTCAGAACTGTCTCTCTCTCCCCTGCCAATTATGGACTAAGTCTGGGTAACAGGAGATTTGACATTTAATATTTTGATTGATAAAGTTAGGTGTGATGAATCCCATTATAAGAGACCAATTGAACAGTTCATCCCTGCATCAAAGCTACTTGTCTGATTTACTAACCCTACTTCTTTTTTATGTGTTTTCAGCTTTATGACTACCCATGTGACTGCCATCTCCCTGTTCTAAAGAAAAAGACCAATTGTTGAATTAAATGGAACACAAACAGCAAAATTTTGACTGAACGAATGACAAAAGCTGTAACAACTCTGTTTTAAACCTTCTGGTAGATGTACTGTACCATTCCCCATGCAACTCAAACAGTAACAATATCATCTAGCAATCAGGAAGATATAATATTTTTTAAGTACTATGAATACATTATCTAAAACAAAATTAGGTGGTATTACTTACTATAGCTTCTACACTTTTAAACAAAACCAGCTATTATTTTTGATCATTTCATGCTATGCCCAAATAAAAAGTACCACTATTATCATAATGGCCTTTTAAAACATACCATGTCATTCATCCAACTATAGAATGAGGTGGAGATAATATTTGTTGTTTCAGGGTATGTTTTGAAGTGGAGTGTGAGAGTAGGTGCACAAATCTCATAGTGGGAGTTGTGCACATACCAGTTTTCACACTAATTGTAACTTGTAAGTATTGCTTCCTTCTTCTGGGCTCTATCACTGATATTAATTCAGATCCATATTTCTTTATACAGCAAAATCTAGTAAGACACTAAAAAGAATACAAGGCAAAAGACACAGTGCACATTACATGCTACATTATATTAAAGCTTAATTACTACAAGCGTATAAAAGGTTGCTCCCAGGAGTTAAGTTTTTTACAACAGCAGCTACTAATTCATGGTCTACAGGATGTGCATGAGGTATTTTATTTGGGCATTGTCCAAACTAGTTGAACAGTGATGGTGAACTCAATACACTTGGAAACAAATTATTCCTTCTGGTTCCAGAAGTGATTAATTATCATACAATGAGGCAGAACAATATACTTTATTCTGGGAGCAAGCAACTTCACTTGGTACAACACTTCTTAATATTGCTTATCATGCCAGCATTAACATGCCTTCACCACAAGGTAAGATATAGTTAAAAGCAAGAAGCAAAGTAGAGGTGCAACAGCTGCAGATCCTTGGAGATGCTAAGTGTTGCAGTAACTTCTCTGCAGTTGGATCATATCAATAATGCCAAACTGACAGGAAGCCACCTCTTTTATCACGCATCTACTCAGAAACTATAGGAAGGTAAGACTAAAACTTAAATACACATAACACATACAACACACACGACAGAACGGACATGGAAAGTAAAGTTTGAAGAGTGTCATGAAGAAGGACATTGAAATGTCTGGACAATGAGAGGAGGTCTCCGAAGACCATCAGTAGACAGACTGTTATAAGCAATTAGGAAAAAGAAAAAGATATCGGGGGAAGAGAGATGAGGAGAGACAAGGATATGGAAGAGCATGCCTTATTTACTTCATCCAAACCAATAGCAGCATGATAGAATGTAGACTAAAGAGCAACTCACAGCATGGTATACCAAAGAAAATGCAAAACATGCCATCTCAAAAAAACCCCAAAGCTGAGAAACAAATACATTCAGTAACATCTTCATAAATGAGTTAATAAATGTCATTAAAATGAATGTGACATATAATACAAACTATCCATGGCACTTCCACTGAAACAGTACAATAGCTTTAATGAGTACTGCATTATGAATAACTGGACTCAAAACAGGACCAGAAATGCAAAGAATCAGGTACTTGGTTGTTGTTAATGGAAGATGAGACTACAAGAGAACATGAACTACTGTATTGTAAGACGTATTTTGAAGGAAGACTGGGGAAAGAAGGACATCAATGAAGGTGTGAACATGAAAACAGTATGGCAGCACAAGGGCTGGTAAAGACGAACTATACATCGTCATGATACAGTCAAAATGAGGACAGGAGGTATTAACAGTAAAATCTGCTTTTCAAATGCAACAATCTGATATACCAATGACTCCACACAGGGATGAAAAAAAAGCCTAAAAAACAAATCCTGTTTTATTTTGTACTTCCTGCAAAGAAGTTAGTGCGTGAGTCACAAAAAACACTGGAGAGACAAAATGCTGTTCTCTCTCTTGTCTTTGAGATTGGGGGCTCGTATATAAATATACACATAGATATATATATACACACACACATAGAGAGATAAATATATATATGTGTGTGTATATACAGAGAAAGATAGACAAAGATGTTATCTTCCTGTGTTCTTGGCAAGGAATTAGTCCTGAAGTTAGAAGGAGTGAAGGTAGGATTGAGGTTGGAAGGAAAGGTAACGAAGAGGGCATACCGCTTTCGGCTTCTGCAAACGACAAGAAAAAAATTGCAAATCAAACACTTTGATAAGAAATCAACTGACACCAAAGCAAAAGCAAAAAAACCCTTTATTTAAAAGTCTTCAAGGCTTAAAGGTTTTTCTGCTGAGAATGAGAACAAATATATGGATAAACAAAGAGAAAATTTTACAAGGGGAGTATAAATGGGTAGCAGGAGGGAAGAATCCCAGTTAGGGTTTCCTTCTTGCTTACTTATGTAGGAAAAAAATACAGGGGAAAAAGGAAGGGAGAAATATCTCTAAAAGGAATTTCAGATGAGGAGTTTGAATGTCTGCATTTGAAGTGTTATTTTTTTGCTATATATTCAACATTGGGAACACTTTCAGGTTCATGTTCTCCATGTTTCCTTTGCATTTTCCTACAAAAAAGGTAAAACCTCTCTCCAAATGAACTAAGAAAGACCATTTCTTAAGCAACAGTATTTGTCTTGCATCAGGGACACAAAAATTGATTTAAGTGCTTCCTGTTCTTAAAACAGATTACAACATTCCCAGAAACCAATCAGAGATGAAGGAATGGCTAACTCATATTGTAAGCTGAAGTTACTAGAGTGCAGACTTTAGTAGCTAGTCAGAAACACTCTAAATGGAGTTTTGTAAACTCAGAGATTTCTTTGATAGCTGGGAAATAATTTAAATATTATTAAATATGTAAATGCAAAGGTTAAAAAATCTAATCATGGCTATTTTAACTAATCTTTAAGATACCTTGATGAGAAACAGTTGCTAATATGAATTTATCATATTTATAACTATATTACTTATATTTAGGCTTGAATATCTGCTATTAAGTGATCCTGTAAAATCATAAATTGTCTATAATTACTGATCTAATACTGACAAAACTTGTTATCAAGGTGTGCTTTCTGTTTTATGTAGCTTTATAAGTAGTCAGGAAAAAAGAAGAAAAGACCATCCAAGCAGGAAGCTCAGCTACTGCTAAGTTGTACAGCAATATTAGCTTGGATAGAGTTCTGATAATTTATAATTACTATTGATTTCAAATTCCCTATAGTAGAGTCAACAGAATTTGGCCATAAATCAGAAAGGTTTAGAAAACTAGAATCTAGGTTAAAAATTAGTATTTATGCCATTCTACATCTATTGAAGATATTAACAGTCAAATAAAAGTCAGCCATTCAATGGGATGGGACTAGTATTTATCCTTAGGACTGAGTTGAAAATTTAAAGGGAGGAGTAGGAAATTTAGAATGCCCTCACATTACTGCTATTGATGCACACACTCCTGAAGCCTTTTCACTGCTTTAGTTCTTAGTGCAAAGTGATGAAGGCAGATGAAACTAATCTTAACAGGAAACTCCCTACGGAAGTAAAAAAACTGATATATAATTTATTGATATAGACATTTTATTATAACTAGCAACAAAAATTAAACTGTTAGGAGTAAGATCTGCTCATCCTTTTTTTAGAAAGAATGCTTTGAAAATTTCCTCTGCTTCTGAAAATACTGTTCCTAGACCTGTCTTGGGTATGGCAGGAATTATTAGCCCTTAATAAAAGGGTGCTGCCTAGATAATGTTCTAAATGTTTTGTTACATTTAACATTGTTTACCTAAATTTTAAATGACGTAAAACTTCTCAATATTTTTACAAAACATGAATGCAACATATAATTATAAAATAAATCAGCATGTATCTACTTTTCATCACTTTCATAAAGGCTGAAAGCTTAAATGAATACCCATAGTCAGAAACCACTTCACTTTTATGAATAATTACCAGGAAGAAATTTAGATATGAGCAGAATAAAATATTTCCAATGTCAACATCAAAAAGCATAATTGATAAATGACAAATTTACATTGTTCAAAATGAATGTGTGCTTCTAAATGATGTTAATTCTAGCTTTTATTTTAATTTCCCATGTTTTCCTTTAATAAGATGCATGGAAATGCAAGTATACCTAGGAGGTGAGAAACTGAAGTTTTGTTGCATTACCTTTCTGGTTTGACTAAAGGATCAGAAAACCACAAATACGTAGTTAACATATTTGGGTTGAAGAGCACAGTAACAAATGGAACAGTAAAGATATGCTGCAGGTAACTCTGTGATTGATCAAACAGTGACTATAAAATTATCACCAGTTAACAAAATCAGCAGATATTACTGCACATCAGGGTTATCCTTTCGTTAGGATTGCTTCCTGCAATTTTAGGCCTTTTTTTCTCCCTAAAAAATTAATTAATTGCACGGCTTTAAGTAAGAAATACATGATTGTGTCACATTTTGTTACTTTTTGTGGGATCCTCTGCATCACCTTGTTATTAAGAACTCAATCCAACTCTCACTGAAGTTAATGCAAAGAATAATATGGAAGCCAAGAACAATCTGTTATTACTGAAAAAGACTGCAATATTAGCAGTTACATAAGTAAATGACAATTGAAATAATGGCAACATAAGGTTGGCCAATAACTATTAGGAGAAAAACAGAAACCAAGTATTTCTTAATATTGAAGACACAAAATCTGGTATATTGTTCCACTGGTGTTACTATCATTTTTTTTCCTTTTCTAGCAAGATATTAAACTGTTCAGAGACAAAAGAATAGATTGTTTGCTTTACATTAGCTAATGCAGAATGAGGTCATTCAATGGAAAAGTATTTTAAGATTCCAAAGGAGCTAAATAAGGTATAAAAAATCTGATACTTAAAAAGAAAAAACGATTTCTTAATCAACATGGTGTGAACAAAAATGATATCCAAGAACACATACACCACTTCACATTTAATTTTATAACATAGGGAAGAATCCAGCAAAATGAACTGTAGGGCATGGAAATACTCATAAATAGCTGTAACACTGCTTTTTCCATGTCAAATGTCTAACACAGGTTTTACAGATTCTTTTAATAAAGAAAAATTATGAAAGTTAATAATAAGTATTAAACTTTCAAAACCTCAGAAACTATAGAATGAGTTCAATTGACAGAACTGGTTCTCTTGCAAGAAGAAGCAATTGCCCTCAAAAGTGTGCTTTGGCTACTAAGAGGTAATTAGTGGCCAAAAAGATGATGAACTTAAATGTATCACCCCAGGTTTACTACAGCAGTGCAAAACATAATTTTGAAAGAGGAAGATCAAATTCCTTTCAGGGTCAGTATTGTCATATTTTTATTGTATGACCCTCCACATGTTGCAGGGAACATTTATAACATTTTTGTTACATAAAAATGAATACTGTTTAAAGCACTGATGGACAAGTTGATGGAAGATTGACTCCAATGTTCAATTAGGTTTCTATGAACTTTTGTACAAAACAAATGCAAGGAACACTTTTCTTCCCATCTGTGAATCGGTACTAAAAATAATTATGGGTTTATTTCTATTTGATTGAATAAAGTAGCCAGGCAATTGCTAATTTCAAGGCTAAATTATTATTTTCCAGTTTCTTGATGTTATTTATGTCAGTTTTGTCAGAACAGGTATCATTTAAATATTATGTTTACCCTATATTTGTTTATCCTGTATCCTATCTAAATTGGTTCTCCCAAACTAATTTAAATGAGATTTGTATTTTGAGAATACACATAGTCATCATGAACTTTGATATCACATCAGTCTTCCACTTCTCTGTTTTCAGCAGAACACACTATTGAAAAAAAAAAAAGATAAGTTTTTCCCTAAGTAAAATCACTTCTGGAAATGGGACATATGTACTACTATCCCTGCAACTTTTACTAAACGTTCTGACTTGGATTAATTTGAGGGAGGAAGAGGGCAGAAAGAAGTGCCTTTCAGTCCTATGTGAAATGCTGCAATGCGATGTCATGCTAATTATATTCTGAAATGTTTCAAAGAATAGCTATGTTCATTCTGAAAAAAAAGCAGGCAGAATTTTTGACAGTGCATTCCAGAACTGCAGCCGCTGGAGGCCTTGGACGTACCTGCTTTCGCGCTTCTCCGACTTGTATTCTATGGCTATCATTAAGAGCTTTAGTTTCGCAAACACCAGTCTGCAGGAAGAGAAGAGGCCAAGAGTCAGTCCCTTTTCACAACCAACATCATGGATGTACAGGTGGCTGTTCCCACTGCCAGGGCAAGTGTCAATCCATAGATGTGCTGGACTCATCAGGAAAATTTTGGGGTAGAGAATGGTAGGCCTAGAGCGTGGGTGAAGGTTAGCCTTACGTTACTAAATATTAGAAGGCTCTGCACCTGTGGGAGGCAGTTTGGTTAGATTACCTTCAATCAGCATCATCTACACATCGTCCAGCAATACCCAAGGGCATGGAATGTTAGGAATTACATTCACATATTGACAATATACTGGCTGGAATATGTTCCCACAGTACACACATGTGGAGTTATAAATAGAACTTGCAGACTGATAATAACTTCCGTTTCCATCTAATTCTTCACTCTAGTGTTGATATCAAAAGCTTGAAATTCTTCAGCAATACTGAGCGTCCCTCCCCACTGTCTCTGGGCTCCCTTTTTATCCTAACTGTATGGCAGCCTGTTTACAAAAGAATCACATTCCTGGACTTGCATTTATGACAAATAACTTGAGGAAGCAGAACATTTCATTTAATTTCAGACTTTTAAAATGTCATTGACTGCATGAATTTTAAAAGCTACACTACAAAGCCTGTTCTCAAAGTCTGTATATTTCAGGGGTAGCTGAATACACTAAGCCTATCCAGTGATTCCATTTCCCTTTCACAAGCCAATGCAATGGACTTTTTGCTGTCCTTGTCCTGAAAACTGAGCAGTCAATTCTTACAGTAATGAAAATACCTGTGCACCAAACTCATTAATAAGTAACACTACATTTTAATTTTCAATGTGCTTTTAATAGAGCTATTAGTGTGTTGGAAAATTTGAGATAAAACTTTTTGTTTCACTTAAACTAGCAAACACAGTTTGTTAATGTTTCAGATAACCAAATGCTTGAGGAGAGCTCCAAAGTTTAGACATGTTTCTAAATATCAAGAAGCACCCTTTCTTTATTAATTACTTTATCTCCACTCTACCAGTAGAGATAAACGAATGTCAGCTTGATGTCAAATACAGTTTCAGTCACATCTTCCTACTAACTCCTATAGAAACTTGACACATTTGAAAATGGTTTGGCGGGGAGATTTAATTTTTGTGACTGTAGCTACTATTAACAGCACAAACTATCAATCATTCTGAATATAATACACATTTCTGTAATATGTTACGAGATTTCCTGTTTCAAGAAATCCACACAAACTTTTGTAGTTATAGTAAAAAATTTTCCCCCCTCAGAAAACTAGACAGTTTGGCTGACACAGTAGAAGGATGGATTGCAAACCCCTTAATTTTACCAGCAAATGGACGACTGGGTTCTGTCATAGCTACATCCCAGACAAAGACAGATTTCTAAATGGATAATATTTGTCTAACAGTTGTTTCCCCCCTCATTCTTACGCCATAACTTATGTTTATGCTCCTGTAAAAATTGGGAAAGGTGGGAGAAGTTAGAGGAATAGAAGCATACTCATCCCCCTTTACATAAGAGATGGTATTTTACTACTTCATCCATTTCCTGCTCTAGGAGTGGTATCTTCAGAAGTTTTTCTGTGTTAACTAGTTTGACACCAAGCTCATCAAAGTAGGGTCTATGCTTTCATTTACAATCACTTAATTACAAATCTCTCCTGAAAACAGGCATTCCAATGTTCCAGATATTCCCATGCAGTGATTGCTGTAACGTCTATTTTATCAGACATCATCTGATGTAGCAACATCAGGACTTCAGCAGAGTGAAAAGGTCTCCTCCAAAAAAATTAGATTTCTCTTGCAAGAAGGCAAATACTTCTGTACATTAAATGTATTTCTACTTACTCACAAACTGCAGGGAAGGACAAACCCACAAAGGCACTAGACAGATATTCTGTATACATTTCATTTGCAACTCCTTCCAGGTAGTATTTCTGCCACGTATCCTCCTCAATCTAAAACCAAAGAAACAGATGAAGAGTCCTGAGTAACAATCACAGCTTTCTTTAAAATTTACAAACAACTGCATAAACATGAATCAGATTTAACACCTAAGTCAGTACACTGCTATGGCAATTACTGTGCTTATTTTGAAGATATTTTCTAAAACGCTGAAAAGAAAACCCCAAACAGGGTCCCTGGAATCAATAAATCAAGTATCCTATGCAAAAATAATACACTGAATTCTTGTCAAGCACATTTAGCATGGTTGGAGAAAGCATGAAGAAAAAAGTTTCTCAATTTCTTCTTTTTAAAAATACTAGAATCAGAGAATTTTAAGGGTTGGAAGAGACCTTTAAGATCATCCAGTCCCAACCCCTCCCTGCCATGGGAGGGGACACATCCCACTAGTTGAGGTTGCTTATGGCCTTGTCCAACATGGTTTTGAACACTACCAGAACTGGGGCATCCACAACCTCCCTGGGCAACCTGTTCCAGTGTTTAACCACTCTCACAGTAAAGAATTTCTTCCTAGTATCTAGCCTAAATTTCTCTTTCAGTTTTTACCTACTATTCCTTGTCCTATCACTACAGCTCATAAAAAAGAATCCCTCTCTGGCTTCCCTGTAGCCCCCTTCAGGTACTGGAGAGATGCTACGAGGTCTCTACAAACCCTTTTCTTCCCCAGGCTGAACAGCCCCAGCTTTCTCAGCCTTTGTGGGGTGGCATCACCAGCCAGGCAAGGGAGGGGATTGTCCTGCTCTGCTCTGGGGTGGCCTCACTCAAATCCTGGGGGCAGTTTGAGGCACCACAATATAAAAAAGATGTTGAGCTGTTAGAGAGAGTCCAAAGAAGGACAATGAAGGTGGTGAAGGCCTTGAGGAGAAGCTATATGAGGAGCAGCTGAGGTCACTTGGTCTGTTCAGCCTGGAGGAGACAGAGGGAAGAACTTACTGCAGTTACAGCTTCCTTGTGAGGGGAAGAGGAGGGACAGACACTGATCTCTGCTCTGTGGTGACACTGGGAATGGCCAGGGAATGGCACAGAATCCAAGGGAATGGCCTGAAGTTGTGTCACAGGAGGCTTAGGTTGGGTATCAGGGAAAGGTTCTTCACCCAGAGGGTGGTCAGGCACAGGAACAGGCTCCCCAGGTCAGTGGTCACAGCACCAAAGGCCTGACAGAGCTCAAGAAGTGTTTGGTCAATGCTCTCAGGCACATGGTGTGACTCTGGGGGATGTCCTGTGCAGGTGCAGGAGTTGGACTCAATGATCCTTATCTGTCCCTTCAAACTCAAGATATTCTGTGATTCTATGATTCTCTTGGACCAAAATATTTCAAGTTTTAAAAATTCAGTATTCCAGAGCTATTCTGACAGGACTTACATAGTATTTTAGCTACGTTTGCATTTTTATCCTACAGGATGAGTATTAATTTGGGATTCATTAATCTTTTCCTCATGTTAAACTACTCAAAAGGCACTCATTCAAAAAAATGCTCTAGAGAACAGGAAGATTGGAAACTTGTTAAGAAACCTGGTGAAATGTAAGTTACAAAGATATTTTTCCTCTTTTTTTTTGTTTAATTTGGGGTTTTTTATCAGGTTTGGTTTCTTGGTTTGTTTTTTGCCCTTTTTTGGTTTTGTTTGTTTGTTTGGGGTTTTTTGTTGTTTTCTGTTTTGTTTCAGGTTTTTTGCTTTGTGTTGTTCTCTTCTCCTGTTGAAAGGCTGCCAAGTAATCAGTTACTTCAGTTCTGGAGATGTAAACAACTGCAAGAATAAATTGCAATATGGAGATGTTCCAAATCATATACAGCCTGACAAGTGGGCTGCAAACAATCAGGAGAAATTTCTTCCATAGAAATTGTTTCACCATTCAGTGACCATGTGGGATGGTAAAAGGCATTTTCATTGTATTATTCTCTACCACACACAGAGAAGCCATATCACATTTTTTATAACCCTTTTATTTATAGGAAGCTTGCAAATGTTGCTGATCAGCAACTATATACAGAACAGAGATAAAGTACAGGCTTGGTAAAAAAATAGGAGTAATGATAGCAAGGGCATGTTTGCAACTTATGGTCTATTTTGTGGCTTTTTCTTAGATTGACACCACCTGGTGTTGGAAAAAAAATACAAATACATTACGTGTCTCCCTTTCTACTTTCTTTCCTTCCTTTCTTTTTTTTTTCAGGCAGATGGTTTTGATTTGGAGGGAGGAACTCCAGATCAGAACTATAGTTAAATACTCACCCTTAGTCAAGGACCAAGTACTGGAAAAAAACCAAACATTCACAAAGCAGTGATCAAGCTCCCCAGACACCAGCCAGTGTTAAATTAAACTTCATTAATTGATTGAAGCATATAAGATATGCTCTGTTAGGATACAATCAAATGTATTGAATTTAAAGAATGGCTGATATTTGGGATGCTATAAAATGTCATTACAAGATTTTTATAACAGTCGACAAAAGAGAACCTTTCTGTTTATCTCCACCTGAACCACAACATTTTCCCTGTGATTTGAAAGATAGAGATTGTAACCTGCCTGATATATTTTGAAAGGCAGTACCTTCTGATCTGCTAGAAATTAAATTACTATTAAGAATCATCAGTATTCAGTATTTTGCTTGTATTTCCTTGAGTCCTGCAGTTACTGTAAGTTTTGATAGAGTAAGATTCCACAGATAAACAAAATCAGCTCCATCCATAATCCATGTCAATAAGATACTAATATCAAAATCCTTGAAGTGAGGAAAAATACTTTAGGAGTCATTATGCTTTTGACCAATCTAAGCCTTTCTGATGCTATTTTAAAGTTTAGGTAATTTTTGGACCTGATCCAGAATGTGCCATACTACCACAACAACTTGAATCTGTAACTTCCAGATTCCTCTCTAGTACTGTAAACACATGATTATCTCTCCCTGACTAAGTCATACTGCAATTCTGTCTTCTGGATAGTCATAAAACAAATTACCCACTGCTTCAATAGCCTATATGAAGAATAGCTGGAAAACTACATAGTGCATCCCAAGAGAATAAATGTAATTTTCATCTGTATCTTTTCTTAAGTCACGATACTCCTCTGCTCTCCTCTCTCTTATATATAGATACAATATTGTTATCAACACATCTATTTACATAATACAATCAATTTCTAGTGAGACATGGTGACAGAGATATGAAAAAAAGATGTAGCTCTTGTGTGTACAACCATTAGTATTGTCAGGAGAAAATGAAAACCCTCAATACACCCAGCCCTACATCCAGCAGTGTAATTATCAGGAACTCTGTAGCTCCAAATGATCTATCTTGTTCATAGATTTGCTATTCAGTGTAATGACATAAATAGTTACATGAAAGAGACTGAGTGTATCTGAACCTGATCATGCTATATAATCTCTTCTGCCAAGATCTAAGTATTTCTATCAGGATGGAGAACAAATGCTTGACTTGCAGTGTGACCTAGGATTTTTCATTGCATTTTTCAGGGGAAAAGATGGGGGAGTGCCTTTATAAATATTAAGGATGTAACAAAATTAAAATTCCCTTATAGCACAGTGAAAGCAGATGTAAACTGCTCCTGAGCATTGAATAAGATCAGCTCATTACCACCATGGAAAGAACAGAAAACAGGTCAATGCCTTTGAGGATGTTTAATGTTACAATTCTCCACAGAATTGTATTTCTCTAACAACACAGATGAGAATGAAAATAAAGTCCCACAGAATCACAGAATGGTTTGGAAGGGACCTTTAAGCCCATCTCATTCCAACGCCCTGCTGTGGGCAGGGACACCTTCCACTAGAGCAGGCTGCTCAGAGACTCATCCAACTGGCCTTGGACAGGTATGAGGCAACCACAACTTCTCTGGGCAACCTGTTCCAGTGCCTCACCACCCTCACACCAAACAGTTTCATCCTAATATCTAATCCAGTCCTGCCTTCTGCCAGTTTAAAGCCCCAACCCCTTGTCCTAACTCAATATGCCCTTGAATATTCTTGATTGGTAGTTGAAAAGGAAGTGTATATTGAAAGCAATGTTGTTTAAGTATTTCCTCCCATTCACCTATAACACCCTTTCAGTCCACCCAAATTGCTTGAGTGAATGTCTATTTTTCTTATGCCTTTATATATGGATATCTAAATCTGACAGAAAAATAACTGTCTGAAAGCAGTTCTTATGGTTATATCACAGAGTAAAGCTTCTTAGATTTACAGTGTTATAATTGCATTTCCTTAAGTATTATAAAATATCAACTACCTCTTTACTCAATTTCATTGTCTGCTGAAATCAAAGCTAACAAATACCCTTAGCACTTTAAAGACTTTACAGTCTCAGACAACTATTTCCACAGCTTTCTGTATGTAAGGGTGATTTTTTTAAATTTGGATAAATACAGTATCTTTTATAAAACATCAAATATGGTAATTAAGATTAGTTCTAATCTCGAATGAGATTTATGCACTTTTCCTCATTAATACTAATACAGAATTTTGAGTGTGTCAAGGCAGAGAGACTATTCTTTAAATATAATGACATCTAATTCTTTTTTGGATGGTGGCCTTGATGGATTTGAACTGAAAGGCATCCAGGCTCTACTTCTAATAGTTTCAAATTTACAAAACAGGGCAAGATTTCCATCCAATCATGAGGCAAAAGATGGACTGGTGTTGATCTGTTCAAATGATTGACTGAAAATGCAGTCCCATGGTAAACATTAGCCCAAGACAAATAAACTCTTATCACAACAACTGATGATACTATGTGTAAACAGCAAACAGTTTTAAACCACAACAGGTTTTAATTCCTAGAATCAATGATTACAAACATTACAGTCAGAAAGATCTTTACATGATCTTTGAAGATAAATGGCTTTGGTAACACGCTACATTTAATATGTGATCTAGGTCCTGTGAGAAGGATCATGTAATCATTTTATTATGCAGCTTCCTGAAGAACCTCACAATAAAATGAGACATTGCATTTCCTTCTCACCCCCCTTATAAAGGCCTCGTACATTTCAAGGAATTCACTGTTCATACTCCAGTTTCACACTCTAAAAGAGCCCAAGGCTGCCTAGGTGGGCAAAAAATAAATAGGAAACAAGTTGTTGTGTTTCAGCAGTGTAGGTAAGCACACACCTGATGTAAATCTGTGTGGCTTTACTATGTCTCTCTCAACCTGGACTAGAAAGGAATGTAAAGTGGGCATTGCATATGTGTAGGTGTGAGCAAAAGCTGCCAAAAGAGCCTGCAAAACATTCCTGCTCTCGAAATAGCCTATAGGATAATAGAGACAGCTCTAGATAATTGTTCAGATCTGGAATGAGGTGTACTGGCTGCCTTACCTATAGAACAAAGCAAAAACTAATTTGGCTGTGGACTTGTGTTACACCCGAGTACCACATTCCACATTTCATTAATTTACACAACAATACTAACTTAGATTGGCTTGCAGGATTGTATACAGGGACAAAATTTAATCACCTCTGCCTATCTGCTTTTTGCAATATTTTTCATATGGAGAGTCTTCTGGTATGAACTTGCTAATCCAAACAATACAAAAATTGCAGTACAGTACAGTATTTCCATCCCTTTCTGAGACTGTAAGTCAATAAAGAGTTCAAATTCATTTTTTAATACAATATGAACAGTCTGTGCTAAAAGAAGACTGGACTATTAAAGTGTGTAAGGTGTAAGGTTTGGTGGATTTTTTTTCCCTTAGCATATAGTTTGGTGCGATCTGTCTGTCTATAACTGTTTACAGAACCTTAATCTTTTTGAGCTGATATCCCTTTTGTTCAGTTTGGTGCCAAAAAGAATATAAAAGATCCCATATGAGATTACACTGCTAAAACCAAAAGAAAAATATTAAGAACAAATATAATATTTTGAGGTTTCTTAGTTTGTTTTACTTCTAACACTGAGCAGACTGTTTACACAAATAATTTTGTTACAAATAAAGTAACACATAATGAGTTAAATGTGTGCAATGTCACCATGAATCATGCTCATTTGTGTTTGACTGACCAAACATTTATGGCACATTAAATCACTTTCTAATCACGCTAGGGAGGCGGAACAAACACACATTTCAAGCTTTCATTAAAAAATACAGAAGTTTATGTACATTTTCCTGGCAATCTCCTGAGTGGTGAGAGTCTCCACTAATAATGTTTACCCAAGGAATTTATGAAGGTCTGACAGTACTTAAATTTAATGTTCTTAATGAAAAGGGGTGAAAGTTCTTTCAGGGAATGGACAAAGTTCTCCTCAATAGAGTCCTCTTTGGCAATTCTAACCAATGCACTGCTGAATCACAGCCACCATCCAGCAAGTTTTCTTTTTCAAGTTTTTAGTGAGACAGACATGAGAAAGAACATCCTTTCAGCTAAGTAAACAAACCTTTTCTTACCACCAAAAAGGTTGGATTCACATGAAGAAATGTGTCTCAATTCTTGTATATTTATTTGGCTTCAGATTTTAAATTAGTCAGAGGTCTTTGGACATGAAGATGTGCATTTTACTTGCCTAGAAAATTCACTCTTAGCTAAGTGGCGAACATATTTTTAACAAGTACTAATGGAGTATTGCAATCTTAATACACTACCTTATGGCATTTTTTCTCCCAGTGCCATGGGAACGTGACATTTGAAGTCACCCAAGTTATGTCACCACTCTAGTCTGTTTATAACTGTATATAATCAGACACAAGAGCAAAACTGATAATGACAGCTTCATCCAAATCAAATTCATTGCTATTTTTATGCTTATTCTGTGTATAGAGAAATAAAGTATTCAGATGTAATTTGTGTAGTGCCTTGCTAAATTGAGCCTTCGGCTTGAAAGTGTTCATCAATGAGATCCAATCTGTAACTGTACAGGAACTATTGTAAGAATATCTAATAAAATAAGAAAACACAGGATTGAAGGTGGCTAAGACAATGGCAGAAATAGTTAGATATATCTTCTGGAAACATGGTACTTGTACAGTTCCAGGTTTTGACTTCTTTAAATGATTTTAGCTAAAAATCCAGGCCATAAATGTATGTGTCTCTAGGACAGTTCCCCCCATAGTCAGGCATTTGTACACTTCATCATTTTGTGACTCTATCCATTTTCTCAATGTTTAAAATCAGTACTAAAATAACTTGACTTAAAACTGAAGCTTCTAAGGATACACATAGATTTGGATCTCCTTATGAAAAAACTGACCCCTTCTGATTTTGGAAAGACAGAAGGTGAGCTAAATTTTCACGGGTACTCTCATGCCAAGACAAAGTTCATACAACAGAAACAAATAAAGACTCACTGTCCTGCACCAACATCTGCACCTCTAAGAGAACAGTCCTGGCTTCATCAGCTGAGGACATTAGGGTATTTTTATTTTTTGTTTACTTGCACAATGGACTTGAAGTGGATCATGGTCTACCTTTTCCTCCAATGTTTCCCATCCCATTAATAACACCCATGAGATGGAAACTGCCCACCCTTTATGTTTGGAATCAGTGTCCCAGAAAGGCACCAGGAAGGATGCACTGATTGCTGCAGTCGAGGCCTTGGTCCAGTGAACCAGTACAGCTGTCAGAGATGTCTAAGAATAACTGGGTTAAAATGTTGCAATCTAAGTCCAAAAGAGCTTTCTGACTGAGGAGAAACAAATACACAAATGATGTTGTGGGAAGTTTGGGCTTTGGTTCTAACACCTACTCCTTATTTACCCACAGTCTGAGGTCAACTGGTCACTTAATGTAAAAGTGACCAGCCCCTTTTTCTGGGCACTTTGTTGCTATATGGGACTTACATAAATAATATTTTTGTTTTAGCAGCAGCACCTTTTCTCATAGATAAACATGTGGTTTGTCTAAGCAAGCAAAAACACAAAATGCCAGCAATATCTCCCTGGAAATGGATGATGCTTTGGAAAACAGTTTACAGGCCAGACACCTGCTGAAAAAAATAAAATAAAACCATAACTTGACATAATTTGGCTTATTGCCCAATTTTCAGCAAAAAACTTTTGCATGGAAGCGTGTGCTGGCTTTTTCAGTCTTACAAAATCTGTTAATGTCTTTCTATCTGTTCCACATTTGAGTCATGTTCTCTACTCCAGCCTCTGACAACCTGGATTGCAGACTAGTATGTTCTAATGAGAGAAGGCATTACCTTTATGAATGACCTCATGGAGAAGAGGTTGGCTAACATTGTTGAAAGGCCCGGTGCCAGGCAGCTCTGGGCTATGAAACCCAGCTTCAGCTCAGCAAGACAGATTGCATCATCCCCTTCTTTCCAGTTCCAGCTTGGGATATTTAGTAGATGGGCCTGGAAAACAAACAAACAAAATATCCCACAGGTGAAGAACCAGAAATACTTCCTCAAATGCAGTGTGGTTTTGAAGAAGATAGCAGTGAATTATTTTCACTGTTAATGCCTTGACTTTTTGTGAATAGGCAGAAGCCTGTTCCACTCTTAGCTACTAGAGATAAAATCTTACATTTCTCAAGACATGCTGGCTGTGACACTCTGTCAGGCCAATCCTCACACCTGAACAAACAGAATATTGTAAAGCTTTCCTTCCCTTCTCTATATTCCTTTTACAGCACGTTGAGCTACTGTCTGACTGATAAAGAACACACATAATATGTGGGAAGCTAATACAACTTAGATTACAACTCATGTGAAGCTGCAACCTTTAAAGAATACTGCAATTTAAAAAGATATACAACATCTTCTGTCTTGTATTTCATTTCTTCCACCCTGAAGAACAGTACTTAACTGTGAAAATACAAACTTTTTTCTAAGAATACTATTTATAAGGATAAAATGAAGAAAATAACTGATCAAGACCCACCTCCAGTATTGAAATTGATGACTTAGATTAGTATAAATATTGTTCCATTCCATAACTCTGTTGGATTTTCTCTGACATGTAACTTCTACAGTTGCATAAATACAAGGAAGCACAGAGGCTTTGATCCTTCTTTCCCTTCCTAAGTTAATACCACAGTTCAGCACTTTGATAAAAGCTATTCTTGAAGACACAATCATTGGAATAGCAAACATAAATTGCAGTATTTTAAAAAATCTTCCCCTCTGAACCTGTTCAAAGCAGAGAAACACCTTGCTTTTATTCTATAAAAATACAGGTTTCTTCCATAACATTCAGGAAGAGGACATAACAGGCAACAGTAGCTGCTCTTGTTCTAGCAAAGGTAACAGGTATAAGGAGTTTTTATCAAACCTCCTTAGTACCAGATTTATTGTGTATTCCATCAAATGAAGAGTTACCCAGTCAAGCTTTTTCTCAAACACTGGGCTATGGTTGATTCTTTGAGAAATAATAAAAGAAGCAGGTCACATATGAGTCCTGTGTTATCTGATATATAGCTGACTAAACCCTGTTCAGTCAGCAGTTTATGGACTTCCTCATCTCAGAATTGAATAAATTGACTTCACTGTGTTTAAACGCCACAAATTTACAATCAACCAATTTTAAAAATTCCTCTCCAAAGTGGATTTGTAATTTTGAACTCAACAATATTTTTAGCACTGAATTCTCCAACTGAGCTATATTTTATATCAAAAAACATGTAATTTAATTTATTTTTTTCTCTGCTGTTTAAAAATTTTAGGTCTACATCATCACACCAGAATCAAAAAATCACAATAAGCTCAAATAATACAGTAAGAGCAAAAGTTAAGAAGCTAAGAGGTAAAAGGTCACGTGAAATCAATTGCAACTGTAGCTTTGAGAATTAGATCCTAGGCAGATGTCAAGATTTTGATAAAGTCCCTTGCATATATAAATAAAACTAAATTTCTTTGTAACTGGATTACATGAAAAGGCTTATTAAGACATTTTAATTTGGAAAGAAAAATGCTTGCTGTTAATGGAACTAGAAAAATTATGAATGAGTGAATGCAACGTAGCAAAAATCTCTGAGAAGAAACATTGGCCACCATATTACCTTATTGTGGTACTGCAACATCTGAGTGATAATTCTTATCTTCGGATGATAATTCTTTATTGAAATAACTCTAAAAAGAAAAGGAAAAACTATTAAAATAACTTTTAACCGATAGGGTATGTGGATAATGCATCCAAACGCCTCTATTTTACCATGTTGGCAAGTCCCACAATTAAAACTATAGCTCCTTATTCATCTGCCTATAAAGCAAACCGATTGATGTCAGACCTATGCAATATTTACACATAATCAAACTGAGTTAAGAACTACTAACCAATACTACAGAACAATAAACCTCAGGAATTATTCCATTGAATTGTTTGCTCTTGTGGGGGTTGCAGAAAAAGACACTTGTTCTAGCAGCTCTGTTCAGATACTCATTCTGTCAGGAAAATAATACAGTTGGAATTATTATGACATCCTCAGTGATTATCTTCGTGTCTTTGAATCAACATAATTGACCAAGTTTTCCAATTATAAATGTCTGAGAAAATTACTTACCTTCTGCACCATCACATGTTATTTCTTTATAATTGCTAGACATTCCTCATATCTAAACATCTGAAAAGATGATTTTGTGCTACACATGCAAATTCATCTTAATATGTATGGATTAATCCAAAAATCAATATCAAAACTGATATCTGAATGCTGAATTTATAAACCATGGGGCTACTTTCATAATCTGCACATTTTCTGCATTCTAAATTACTTCATGAATCTAAGATATACTCAGTACTGTACAGATTTTAAGTGGCTAGAAAGAAAAATGTTTGAGAAATGAGTGAATTGATATTGTGCTATAAAAAAGCATTGAGCAAAATTAAAGAGATGAACAGCTCAAAAAAATAAGTTTTGTATCTAAAAAACTAAAGGTAGAAAAAGAAGAGAAAACAATGAAAAAATATCTGATTTTATTACAGAATCATCAGTCTCATAAGACTGCATGCCATAAGTGTACACATTGCTGTTTTGTAGGAAGTATCATGTAAACTACTGGTCCAGCTTTTGCTTTGGAGCATATCAAAGCTAGAACAGGAAACATTTTAAAAATGGCGCATTTTAGCAAGACTTCCTTCTAATTTTCCATTTCTTGCTGAATCATTTAAACAAACATTTAATTATTTTGAATTATATTGTGAGAAAAACTCAAGAGAATTCCACTCCCACATCACAATTTTTGCATTTTATTACATTAAATGTATTAAATCTATTAAGAATGTACCGATCTGCAACTGGAATATTTTAAATGTATTCACGCAATTAATGTCAAAATAAAGTTTCTTGTACTGCAACTCAAGCCATGTTTGTAAAATGAAACCAGGTATATTTTATCCCTGTATCTTTGTCAGATAGCTACATCCCTTCCACACTGTGGAAGTTTTCCAAAAGAGCAACTTAAGTGCTATTTTTTTATTTCTCCCATTCCTTCAATACACAGCATGCAAACATTGGATAAGCTAGTAAAATTTCTTCATAATACTGGCCAATCCAGTACTAGAGAACTTTTAATAAATCACTGAGATTTTAATTTTAAAAAGGAAACTGGTCTCATTAAAAGTAGGGTTGTACGAACAAAACAAAAAATGGAATGGCTTAGGTTTGTTGTAACTCTAGCTGCCACCTGCAGACTGAGTTTCATCACCTTCCTTCAGAGACTATAAGGAGGAAAGCAGGAGATCTGGTGGTTCCTAATGTGGTAAATGCCTTGTCAATCAAAACAAGCAATGATTCGTCTTTGGTGTAAAAAAGCAGGATGGAGACAGGAGACAACTCCTTTGTGTATTTTGCTATCCCCTGAGCAGTGCAATGCTTGCAGGAGCAGATCCACCCAGGAGCACAGGGTATAAAGTGCTGAAGGGTGCTTTGCCCATCCGTGACAGCAGCCCCTGCAGTGCATGGCTCATGTAATGAATTGTTGCAACAACCTAATTGCATTCCCTTTCCTCTCTGCAGTCAGCTATGGATATTCAAACCCTAGGTCCTGCAAAACCACTAAGAGTACCAAAGCTTGTGCTCCAAGTGTCTCCTCTGACACACTCTAAAGCAGATAAATTAAGTGGTTGAGGTCAGAATTTAGGGTATTCTCTCCTCTGGACTTTTGTGAGGATCTTTTCATTTGTCCTCTAAAAACACAATATCCTACAATGTCTTTAATTCCAACAGATCAGATATAAAGTTAGATAATCAGAGTTAAGAACCAAAAAGCTATTAAAAACTACAGAGTTTACCTCATAATATTGGAGGCATCTTCAGCATCTGGGTCAGCGCAGTATTTATTGGCAAGGATTAGGCACGCATCTGCTGACTCTATCTGAGACACCAAAGAAAAAGGAAACATATATAGCAATGTCTCTTTCCAGCTCTTCTTTCCTCATAAAGTATCAGAGAATCCAGCACTGGCTGCATGAGTGTGAGTGTCAGTTCTCAATAATCAAAACCTAATCAAAACCATTTCTAGGCTAACATGAATCCATGCCAGTGATTACAAACACTCTCATGTACACAGAGAATTTCTTGAAACTTGGTTATGATGATCAGAGCAGGTCAGCAGTTCAACTGACAACTCTTACTTTGTATCAGCTGAGCCACAAAGGTGGTAATGTTAATCTTTTGTAACCAGGTACTGGAATTAAGACTTTTACATCCATAGGAAGTTCCTGTTACATCAGTACACTGCTCCCACAAGTCCTGCAGCTTTGTTTGGGAATTTAAGTACCTTCCTATTCGAGACAGGAAGAGGTGACTGAACTGATTTAGAATCTGAGCACCAGATTTAGAAAGCAAGAGAAGGACAACTGATCTATTTACAGGACCTCTAGATTCACACAAACCTGAGCTTTACAGAACTCAAAGCAAATGACAAAAGTATTTTCCAGTGTACACAACGAAATATCAACACAAAGAAGGGTGGAATACAGAACACAAAATAAGAACATACGATTTTATGGTCATAATTAGAACATATTCTGATGGACTGAAACAGCGTGCATCGGGCTACAAAAGCTTAAGCAACTTCTGCAGCCAAAATGGACAAAAGACATGATTACTACTCCAGAAAGTTTTAATAACATTGTACTAAAATATTTTTGGCTTAAGTAGCCAGTTTGCATTCCACTGGGGGGAAAAAGAAACAAAAGAGTTAATGACATAATCTGAAAACTTGGTTTTCGGTTTTTTTTTTTTAAGCTTCATGCTTGAAGAGAATGAAATACTTTATCATTTAGAAATTCTAGATAATAAAACTATCTAATTTTTTATACCAAAAATCGCAAGTTGCATTTTTCTTTCAGGATTCTAGACAATAGAAAAGGGTTTAGAAGGTGAAAAAATATTTTTAATTGTTCTGGTAAGTTAAGACAACAGTATTTTAAGCAATTACTGTATTCTGCTATATCAAACATTGATCTAAAATAGACTCTTGAATGAAATGTCAATGAAAAATACATAAAGAGTTCAATGGAATACCAGACAATGTATCTTAGACTATGGTGCTGTAGCTTTGAAGATTTAAAGATACAGGGGAAAAAAAAGTTTACAAGGATAGATGTAACTTATTACTTAAGCTAATAGAGATGGAAGAACATTCTTTTGGAGTTACACAAAGAAGGGCTTTAGTGTTTTGTTTTTTTCCAAATAATGCAAGGAGTACTTAGGAAAAGGTCAGTTAGTAGGAGAACAAAACAACAGAGCTGTTACCTTCACTCTCGCCAGGTCATGGGGATTAAGGACTGAACCCTGATAAAATTCCACCTGAGTGAAGTGTCGCTTAAAAAGAGCTTCCAGCTCAAGGTTAGGGGAGATACTGCATTGAAAAGAGGAAGAAAATATAACAGCAAATGAGAAGTCAGTTTCCATAACTGCTCCATTTCCTGCATTTACAAACCCAGCCATTTATTTATTTTAGGCATTCAGACTTCTGCTGATGCTTTTTCTGTGGTGTGGAAACAGTGTGCCATAGTAAAAAAACCACTACATTGCTTTCACTGCCTTAATTCTGTGTTCAGTGCTTCTGGCCCATCACATTTGCTACTCTCCACGTTCACTGTGTGTACATTTCCAAGGGACGTGAATCCAGAAGTATGGATGCAAACATTTGAAAGCATCCTCTCCCAGCATTCTACCCAGAAATTATACAGTACCACAATCATCCTCTGCATGTCCCCACCATTCCCAAAACAGCTGACTGTGTTGAATAAATGAGCTCAATGCACGATCACCAAAAACCAGAAAAAGAAGCCAGAGACCCTGTGGCCTGTATGAGCTACAATTAAACACAATGATGTCATGACTTTCTGTTTCATTTCATTTTGCCACAAACAAAAGAAAAATTTGATGGATTACAGTCAATTACATAAAGTGGCACCAACCTTATAAATATCTTTTCTGGTGCCACTCATTAAAACAGAAGGGATTTAATTGCTACACAGGCAAAAACAAGTAGCAAGGTGCTAAACTCCTTTCATGTCAATATGCAGTTTCCTGATTCTTACCACCACACTTTTTCACTGTGGACATCGTGATCTCCCATTTCCTCTCACAGTCACTTGTTATTACACAGAGAGGAAATGCAACCAAATTATGCAGTTACTTGAGGATATCATCTCTAGTTCAAATTGAAAGGACTAGATGAAAAAATTGGGCAAGGGCTGCTGATTCTTAAGTTTTCAGCATCCACTGTTAAACCATCACAAATGATTCCTTAACTTTTTAATCTTTTTTTTTGACAAAAAGTGCAGGACATGTTGCTGAATGTAAAAATATCACTCATTCATAGCTTGCAACAATTCTAAACAGATGCCATTACAGTGCAGAAAAGATCTGTAAAAAGCCATGTCTCCTATCACATGGATTTTTCTAGCAGTTCTGCCAGGCATGACTATTTGATACTGTGTCACAAATCACACAGAGCCTGCAAGAAACACCAAAAACCTTAAGGTGTCTACCTCTCCAAATTCCACATCTGAAAAATGCAAGACAGTACAGGTGTGTAGGTATGCATATATAACATAATGAAGTGCAGTGCTGATCATCACCATAACAATATTTTCATTCCTATCATCAATTTATTTGTAAATTATCTCACTTATGTTAAAAGTAAGTCTACACTTACATTTTTCATTTTATAAATACTCTGCAACTTGAAATAAGCATTCTTCCTAGAGAAATCCAGGGTGAAAAGGTATTTTCTGATACCGTAAGTTTGCACAACACACAGTATTTTTCATTAGTTTTACTGATTTAACTAATTTTGGTAGTTTCCCTAGGAATATTTACCACTTAAAAAAAAAAAAAAAGAAATCTCTAATGTATTTATTTGCATTTCAACATTTTTTATTCCATAACGTGATCCCCAGTTGAAGACAGACTTCAACTACGCATTTAGCTATCTACCTCACAGATGACACAACTGAGTCTGAAGTCTGTCTGCTTGAAACATACATAGTCAGCAGGGGGTTATGAAAAATGCAGAAAAAAGCCCCAACTTTTATTTAGACATACTGTTAATAAACATAATTGCAAACATTAATTTTATGGTCATTTGGAGCTTGAAAGACTCTCTGTCTTCCCAAAAGATACGGCTTAATTCGATGAGTTTTAGTAACAGATTACAAAACCAATCTTGAAAGATTACTCACTTATGCAGAAAGACGATTTCTACATTGACATCATCCCTATCCTTGTGCAGGAAGTCCTTCAGGAAGTTGGACACGCTTTCAAGTGTTATGTGACCACAGACAACTATGTGCCTGGTACAGAAAAATCAGAGTTAATATTGCAAAGAAGATAAAACAAGAAAGCAGGAAAGCAAAGATGGGAATGATAATTTACTGGCAAAAAAAAAAAAAAAAAACAGAGCATTAGTCTCTTCTTGATGTTTCTCTAGATCCTATTTCACGAAGTCAGAGAAGGAAAATGTCAATTCCAAAATGTATTTTGCAATTGCAAATACATATATATATATATATATATACACACATACTCTCACCTGCAAAGCCATTTAGCCATGTTGTATTACACATTTAACAATAAGTAGCATCAGTTATATATATGTTTATACACTGTATTAACCAGTCCATTTCAAAGTCGTATTTCTTTATTTCACACATCTTTCTCGATATCTTTAAACTCCTCTAATGAGGAGTTTAAATTCTTGGGTTATGACAGCAAATCTTCCTAAAATGATGCAATATTTTTCTATAGTTGAAGCAGACTTTTATGCCAAGAAAGGTAGTGCAAAGCTTGCCAATTACAGGCCATGACCAGCAAAAACGAAATTTTCTTCATACCATAAATTCCAATAGGAGAGTACAACAAGAAGTTATTATTTATTCCACCGCTGCAACACACAGCTTAGAAAAAGTTTGCACAGACTGCCATGTCACAAAGGTTTCTACTGCTCCTCATTTGCATTACTAAATGTTGCTGACCATATAAGATGGAAATACAACGCGAACCTACCTACACATTCCTGAATTCTACATCTTAAATTCTAAATGGCTGAAGAAAAGGCCTGAGGAAAAGGCCTAGAAAATGGCACTCTTCCTGAATTAAGGAATCTTTGCTCTTTCAGTACTGTAAAGCAAAGTCCAAAAATATGTGATTAGAATATCCTACAATGTCTCCTTCATGGAAGAATCTCAAATCCAGCTTCCAATACTGTCTCGGGTTTAAGACAGGTGGTGATTTTTGATATATGTACTGCCAGCATTTCCTATAACCACACTGTTCACAGAAGTCAGGGAGAAGGACAAGGTGGTATAGAAACCATTCCTGAAGTAACAGAAAATCACCTTCATTACTGTCATAAAGTCTATGTACAAATGTTACAAACATATAATTTTGCACTTATTTGGCACTTAAACTGCTGAATGTGAAGCAAAGTAATTCCAAGCATTAGAAGTAGACCTTCCAAGTCTCAGCTACTCATAACTATTCTGTGGAAAACTCAGTAACACGGACACCTCATTGCCTGGAAACACCAGATAATAGGTGGCAGCAGTAATTACTTATGCAATGCACTATAACAGGAGTCTGTCCTTGCTTCATGATTTGATTCTTGATGAAATGTGTGTGAAAAGTGAAGAGAACTCACTGGAAAAGCGATAACTATGCAGAAAAAAGAATAAATCAATTGTAATAATGTGCACCATGCAATGAAGAATATCACCATCTTGTACTGTTACTTTTGCAGTGGTTCAGAGGGTGACTAGAAAAGCAAAACACAATAAACTATTACACCAGTACAGCACACCTTATGATATTGCTTACTATTATCACTTTTCTGGCAGAGCACAGTGCATTAAGCATTTATTTTGAAATATGGTAACTCCTTTTGCATGAGTTCTTAGCAACATCAGCAGGACTCAAATGCAATTTTAGAAATAGCAACAGTCTAAAATTTCAATTGTTCCATTTTATTTAATAGGCAAGAAATAGATGTTTATAGGAGACTCTGGCTATGCTGGTTTGTATTTAACACAGGACTCAATACTATGAAATTTACTGCTACGCTTGCTATTCATAGTTTCTGGTTTGCTTTTTTTTTTTTTATCAGAAGTTTTAGGCGCAGTAAATGTTTAGAGTCCTTAAACTGCAAACACTTAAAACCAAAAAATTATGACTTAAAGCTTTCCAATTTTATGAGATGGTAAGCACAGTATCAGAAAACAAGACATAAAATCTATCAGGTCAGCCTTTTTCCTTGGTGCAAGGAGTCAAGAGGTTTGCTCTGGGAGCTTTGCAACCTGGCAGTTTGCAGCAGGCTGTGTGCTGGGGAGAACCATGCCTACACCAGCCCCAGCTGAAGGGCTCTTCCTCTGCTCCCCTGATGGCCACCTGCCTGAGTTGCCAGAAATGTGAATGCATGCCTTATTGCACTAAGGTTATACATAACATAGCAATGTAAATGGAAAACCTCAGGAAGCTTCAGATTCTGAAGGTTTAAAACCTTAGTAGGTTACTTGATCTAAATTCTGAACAGAGTGCTTGGTACACTGCATTTCACTAACATACTGGGAAGCTCTTGCTGTCTAGTGGTATTCAACACTTTTCCTGAATGTAAACCCATCTAGTATCAAAAAACCCCACAAATTCCCAGGGAAATGATAAATAGCAGCTAAAACTATTTATTTGTACTCCTTATCCCGTCTGTGCACATTTCCCAAGATGACTGATTTTAAACTGTGGGTACTATTTTCTTCAAATGTTTCAATCTACTACTAATTAGGAAATTGAACTTTCCACCTGCATAGTTTATGCATCGCTTTTGATGGCAGAAATAATTCCTGACTGTAGGGAAGTCCTTAGTTCAGTGCTGTTAGCTCAAGCTGGGTCTCTTCCTGAATGCTCTTCAATACACTGCATTCCTGTGCACAAAATTTATTCCCTCCCTGGCAGATTTCACTTAATATGGGTTCTTTTCTGTCATTGATTAGAGTCCACATTATAAAAGTATGGCTGTATAACCCAAAATACTGTATTGCAGGAGAAATTATCACAGTATCAAAAGATTACAAGGTAATTCATGCTGTAAGATACCACTCATTGAGTAGGGACTCACAGCAATCTGCTCCAGTGAAAACAAAACATTTGGCTGCCAAATACACTTGCATTTGAGCATCAGGGCTAGTTCTTTCTGAAGTGCTAGAAGGCATCTGCACCGTGGTTTCATTTTATACTCTGATTCGGAATTAGACATAATTTATTCTTCTTTCCTTTGCTATTCTTATGTAGTGCAAGGCAGTGCCCTGAACAGTAACTGCAACAAAACCTCCTGGCTTTTAAAGAATATTTTCTGCTGAAATACTTGCATTCATTTTTTGGATGAAAACTCCCACCAAAAAAAATCTTCCGTTAACACAAATTATATTTTTGCTTAGAAGTAGAAGAAATTGAAAACAGATTTCCTACTTGCCCATAGAGAGTTATTAGGTACATTACTTAAGAAAACTTCAGGACCTTATACTGTTCCAATCAGTCCTGTATATGATTTAAAGATTTATAACTTCCTTTGTTTGTTTCAGTTACCATTCTCTTCATTTTTTTTAACACCCATTTTTTCCCATGCATTGAGATTTAAAGTAAAGCCAACATAGTAGGTATCTTTTTTTAAGGAGTTGGTTAGTAGAAAGATGTTGCATTAAATTTATTAGTCAACAGAAATGTCTAATCTCTCCATTAAGCTCTTCTTTATAAAAAGCTCTCAAAACTATTTTTTTTTTAATTCTTTAAAAACTAAATCTAGTAACCCCCATGATTTGGGAATTTAAATGTTTTTATTACTCATAGGTATTTAAGATGACTGGGGTTTTTGTTAAGTAATAGTTGACATTGGTATCACACATCAAATGTGAAACAGTTTAATACACCAGTGGGAATCCATATTACAGGATTGTGATGCTGTAAAAAAAAAAATCTTTTAAATAAAATCAAAAGCTTATCTGGACCCCTATTCTATCAACAAAGATCCATCCTCTCCCATATGTATTTATCATCCTCAAAATGAATTTGAGAAATATGAAAAAACCATGAAAATATTTCAAGTATGAAGAATTTGCACAGATGTACACAGTTGATTTCAACTGTGATTCTACATAATTGAAATTCTCTAGAGTACCAATTTTTTTCCACCCTAGTATTGACATAATGATCCATTTGCTAAAAATACTCTAGCTTCTTATAAAGTAAACAAAAATGGGGGAAAAAAATCCAAAGCTATGACAAACTGTTTCAGTGAGGAAAACAATGAAATGAGCAAAAGTTAAAGCATCTAGATTTCTGACATGAGATAATTGAGAACACACACTTAATCCATGTAAATAGCACTGTAAATGAAAACAGATCCACTGTCAATGGGATTCTTTAAAAAGGATCTTTGCATGGTTCTTCCTTCTTCCTTCAGAGGACAAAATACAAAAGGCAAAGCTTTTGCCTGTTTATTTTGAAAGAAATCATATCCATTTTATTGGAACAAGTATAAAGAACCTGAAAAACTCACTCCAGCTAGTCTGTCCTAATAAATCAAAAATAATAAATACAAAACTCTGTTCACTATTTAGTTGAATACTTGGCATTTACTTGTCAAGTAACTAAAGGAAGTGTGGTGCATATTGATCTAGACGCCTCTATAAAATTATGATATTTATATCAAATACATATGCTCAGATCTTTCCATGGTATTTCTGCTTAGGATTCTGATCATTCCTTCCTCTACTGACCATCTAAACTCTTTATATACCAGTAGCAGGCTGCTGTGGTTGAAGTAGACAGCACTTTGTAAAGTCTAACAGGTTTTGTTCAAAAAAATAAGGGATGCCAGTCATGTTTTCTTATTAAAAAAAAGTCAATAAATGTCAACAGATGCTAAATATATAGCGTGCTTGTTTATTTATTAGTGGTATGCATTCTTAAGCATGCCAGTTTACAATACATTTCTAGATGCTTGTGCTTTCCATGATTTACCAAACATTACTCAGGATTCTGATAATTCAGCTCAAAACTTCACACTGTGTGTGCTTATGTGTCTTTCTCTTATTTCAATATAAACTTCCCTCTCAGATTAACACTGTTCGAAAATATAACCATTAAAAAACCTTACCTATGTATTGCATATATGACAAAAGCAAAGGTGAAGAATGACAAATTTAAAATGGATTCTTTTGGACCAAAAAAATCCACAACAGGTTGGTTTTTAAAAATAATGGCAGCAAGTAGGAAATTAAAAAGTGATACTTCAGAAACTTTTTGCATTAGTCATTCATCTCTGTGAGGAGAGAGTGTAAAATACTCTGAAATCAAGACATGATAGTTGCAAAAAAACTCCAAAAAACTGTAAGCTAATTTCTCAATCTGATTCTCCCACCAGACTCTATAAACCTTCTAGTAAAAAGGAGACAAGCAGAAAATATTGAAGGATATAGCAAACTGACTGTCAAGCAACTTTCACATTTTTTCACCTACAACTGTTTGTTCAAAAGTAGAGTTTTATTACTCTCTTTATTCCTGAAGGGTTACAAATCTCAAAAGTGTTGCAGTTACTGAGAAGCCAAAAGCCCTGACTTTCAAATATGTATCAACATTAAAAGTATATAAGCATATGACCATACTGTCACAGGAGATGTAATGCCAGTACGTGAAAACATATCTCATGTACCTTCAATTTTTTTTAACTGGACCTGATAGCTTCAGCTGTCAACTAATTAGGAACCAGAGTGTACTCATGTAGATGCTGTGATTAATTCTGACAGAAATTATCTGTTCTTTCCAACAGGTTCCATGCCTTTGGATTCTCTCTTAAATCATGAGCAAAGAAAAAGGGATAAAGTAATACCAGGAAGCACTCAAAAAGCACCATTCAGTATATGGTGTCCAGTATAGATCAGTGGAACCCAACTGGATCCTACCTCAGATTAACACAAATAGGAAATTGGTAATGTCAGGCAGTTGAAAGTTACTTTGATGCAAATATTAAGTCACTTTGTGACCAATACAAGAGTGCATTTCAGCTCCTTTAACCCAGGATAAATAGCACATGTCTGTGTTTAAACTACAGGTTAGAGCTTTCATCCCAGTCTGTTTGCAATGGCATGCTATCATATGTGATTCACCCTGGGCTGCTTTGCTTGTTTAAATTTTGCTCAGCTACAGCTAGATAAATTCATGTTATGTCTTCAGCATCTTGAGCTAAGGAATTGCGTAATATTTCTCTCTAAACCAAGTTAAAAGTTAATATTCTTTGTTTGATGCATACCTTCGAAACAACAGTAAGCTGAAAGCACAGTGATTTGTTTCTCTCAGGGTCTGGATTAGTTAAAAGGCTTCCACTGTATCCTAAAGGATGAATATTCATCCTTTTATTCAGTCTGAATGGCAATACCATCTAGAGTATTCTGCTTTCATGAAAAATAACACAACATTCAGGCACAACAAAGATCTAGCAGCAGATGACAACAGTGAACAGTTTAGTATAAACAGAAGCAAAAACTGTTGAATAGCATGCACAAGGAGTGCATACTAGAAAGCTTACAGGAAAATGCAGGAGTAATCTACACCTCCAGCATCAGCACCTCACTTGAAAACAGACCTTAATCTACTGTTCTAATCCCTCCAAACCCTGGAGTTCATTTCTGTAACACTGAGGGTGGCAGATACCACACACACAAGACATCCTGTTATTACTTTTGAAATCAACTGAAAGTGTTTCCTATTAAATACATTGCTTTGTCCCATTATTACTCATTTTCAAATCACCTTATGTGGTTTTTAAGTGCTCAATGAGTCAAAAAATAATTAAATCTTTTGTAAGCAATGCAAGAGTTAGGAAAGGATCTTCAGATTTTTGAGCATTTCATCCATGAGCAGAGCCAATGCATTTCTTTCCACAGAAATCATCCCAAAACGTCATGACTAATTTTCTGCAACAGAACCCAACTGAAAGCAAAAAGTCTCTAAAACTCACGGATCAATTAATCACCTCTGCCATCTCACATGACACAGCCTGGAATGCAATGGACTGCATAGTTTGTAGAATAAGGTAGATCAGCAGATTTATAAACCAGATTCAGTCCTTGGGCCAAAATCTGAACAGCAACAACTGCTATTTGGTGCCAAATCCAAAAGGGTTTTTTTTAAAGTTTAGGCAGAGAAAAGGAACTTTTAAAACTATAACTAGGAATATAAAATAAGCACTGTTATTGTAGGAACGGAATGTGATTTGAGACCTCTAATACACATTTTTAAGTCATAATATTCTTATATGTCACTTCCCATATTTCCTTCCTTACTTTCAAAAGAATGGATATAGTTTAATATGCACAAAATTGAAAAAAAAAAGTTTGTCCTATTTCTTCTATCTGTCAGTCTATTTAACACTCATCATATTTTTTTTATCACTAAGTGAAACTTCATTTGAAAAAGTGGGATTAGAAGAATGGCTAGCAGATGGGAAATAGAGGCACCCCTGGGACCATAATGTAATCCACGTCACATTCTCTTATTACATTCTCATCCCACTGAAAAAATAATATCTTACACATTGCATCAAATTATTTAATATAATAATTTAATGTCACTTTCTTTGGAGCTATGCCTCTCATTACTGCAACAAATGGACCTTTGCTTTGGTTATGCCTTAACTTTTCTTTCTTTTTTTTCTAATTTGTAATGAAATTCAAATGTCTAATGAGTCCAATATGGCCTGTCAACTTAAATTATCTGTTTGTCTTTCTGTTTACCATATCTATCTGTCTTCAGTTTTTATTTTTCTCTGTGAAGTTTAGTTATTGAATCCCATGTTTCCTTCTGGAAGGAATTTTTAACAGATGATTATTCCAGTTGATATGTTGATGATTTGATAATTTATGGCTTGTAAATTTAAGAAATCTGAAGAAATCTCTGGGAAACAGAGCAGATCATGAGAGAAGAGAAACAAGAGGTTCTAATAGTTTATACAGTAAAGAACTGTGATTTCGTTAAAACACATTTTTAATCTTACATATTAACTACAATAATGCCTCTGGATAATATTTTTTTAAATCTTTTGAATCTGTAATGAAGTCTAGTATAAACTATGGTGACAAAGCAAGCAGTTTGTATAGACATGGACAGAATCCCAGAATGGGTCAGGTTGGAAGGGACCACAGCGGCTCACCTGGTCCAACCTCCCTGCTCAAGCAGGTCATTGCTCTCTCTGCCATATCTAGTCATGGAAAGTTGTGTTCTACTTTCTGCCCTCATAAAGAGTTTGCATTGGATTTGATAGCAGTTTTGCATAAAAAAAGACAAAAATAATTTAGTCCATGGAATCAAAAGTCATTAATTCAATGTAAAGACTGAAAAAAATCAGTAAGTTATCCAGGCTGAGTTCATCAGTTTACAAATGTTCTTTCCATATGCTTGCTAGAGCGTTGTGCACGTTGATTTTCAACAGGCTAATATCGTAAGTGGAAACTATTTCACAGAACTAAAATCCAGTCTGATATACGCACACATGGAATACAGAAATGAAACAAGAATGATCTTGATTAAAAAGTAAATTAGTAAATACAGAATAAAATTTTAATTAGGAATTAGTAGAGGTAAAACAAATCTGGATCTTTAACCAAATCTCATACTGCAACTCAGTAATATGAATGTTATAAATGAATACGCAAAATAAACTTTTTTTTTTCCTTAAAACAAATAACACAGACGATCTCGTAAGTCCTGTTTTAGCTGAAACCAAACGTGTAAGTTCCAAAATATCACAAAAAGAGTGCTATTGCAAAAATCTACTTATCCAAACCCAAGACTTTCTTGAAGAGAAGCCTTGTCTCAAAACATTTAAAGCCTGAACATTACAGAAAAGCAGGTAATTACAGCCCTTAAGAAATTTATCCAAAGTGATCACTGCCCCTTCCAGAGGTATGAATGCATGAACAAACCTGCAGGCTTAATGCTGTATTCTAAAACCAGCTATGGTGACAGAGTGCCAGATATCTTTTCATCCTTTTATGGTACTTCACTTTAGAAAAATCACTTTTAAATGGTCCCTTGAATACTAACTCATTAATTCTACAAATAGTTTGGAGAAAAAGGCTAAACAAAGTCAAATTAAAAGCTATAAAAAGAAAAGAGCTAAATGTAGACAAGGTGTAAGGAAGCATTTCCTGGTCTCATAATTATTAAGAAAAATGGCTAAGAAAAATAATTGTAATTGTAATAATCTGTAAAGAATCGTTTCATTGTAAAGAATACTATGTTCAATAGCTGCTTTGCAGGAAGTATTTCCCAAAGTGTAAAGTCATGCACTTAAGAATTCATCCAGGGAAATGCACTGAAAAAAAAACCAGTAGTGATTGAATTGCTCATCTGGGACAAGAGAAAAGCTGGGTAGGATTCAGTGTGGAAAACAGTGGAAGCCACACCACCATTATTCTAAGATAACCCTTAGTTGCATTATAATATTTTTAAGGTCTCAGTTTCTCATGTCTGAATTTGTAGTTACAATTTATTTTGATATATATAATTGATACTGATATTTAATATCAACTATTTTCTGTCTTTGTAACTATAGTCTGGTTTTCTCTGTATAATTTGTATTTAGTGATGTCAATAGCAAGAAGCAGTTGTTTGTTCTGAGTACAACTAAAGTGAGAAGGCCAGTTTTGATTGTCTGCTGACCATCTGATTCTGGTGCCTCAGGGCACACAGTAAAGACAGCACAAAATCTTCTTATAAGCTGATCTGTAATCAGTAGAAAAAAAGATGTTTAGTAGTAAAATCAAAACCCCCAAAGAACCCCTTTTTTTTTATAAATCTGTAATTAAATACAACAATTGTTACCTTTTTGGTAACTTCTCCTTTTCTTTTGTATGTTTGCTTGGGTTTTTTTGTTTGGTTGGTTGGTTTGGGTTTTTTGGTTTTGGTTTTCTTTTGTTGGGAGGGGGGTGTTATTTGCTTGTTGGGGGTTTTTGTTGCTTGGTTGGTCTTTTGTTCCAGATTGTAATTGTGCCAAATTCATTATTCATTATTAAATGTGTATGGTTGGTCTGAGTTACATTTTGTATAGGTATATTGGTATGCCTTTTTGGTATATATGTAACAGTAAGTACTCCTGTTTATTTAATAGCTGAAGATGAAACTTCAGTCAAAGACTATAAAGAAATGCCTGTTTCCTTAGAAGCCTCCTTACAATAATATTACAAAGCATAAATTATAATTTTAATTTACAATATAAAAAATTCCCTGTGGACTTTCATAACAAAACTCATCTAGGATCTTGTAAGTTGAACCAGTGATAACTGCATACCATCCAGAAACTACTTTTGTTTCCAAAGTTGGTATGTATGTGTCTCATCTAAGACTAAAATGAGGTTCTTTATTATGCAAAATGAACCCTATGTAGTTTATGATCCTTTGAGGACTTTCTTGGCTGAAAAGCAAAATGAAATGTGAGATCAAACTAGTTTGTGCATTGGTTATTTCTCTTCTTCAGTTAGTGAAGTTTGTATCAATAATTTTCATGCATACATTCTAGCTCCTTTATAGTTACAATCCCATAGCAAGGCTCTCCTTAGTATGGAAGTCACTCAGTGCAAAACTGAAAACATACATAATCATATACTGATTTTAATTTCTGACCTAAAAGTTTAATAATCATATTATTACACACACACAGTTTATGAGGCAACATGTTGTGCTGTTTCCTGGCTTGGTTGCTAGCTTGGGTTAAACCATGAACATGTATAAACATATATATAAATGCTACAAAGCAGATTCCATGTATTTATCTATTTTGTAGAATGTTAAAAAGCACACACATTTCCTATTTTAAGGGCAGAAACTACATCTTTCACTAAAATTCAGCTGTTTTCATATTGGAAATGTATTTAATTTTATCTGGAAACTTTCAGACGTTAGAAATAGAACAACTGTAGTTTCTCATTATTTCTGCTGCCAGAATCTATGCTTGGTTGCTCAACTAAAGACCTTACACTGCTAATTACTACCACATGCCCATATCCCAAGCAAAGGAAAACTTATTGGTTCTGACAATCCATTCTCTCAACACTGAATTCCAAATGAAAACTTACATTTTGGCCAAACATAACATTTCATCAATCTTGTTCTACTGACTGCAAAAGCAACTTCAAACAAGGAGTGCTAATGGTTTTTTACTGTGCAGTTCCCAAGCTTAGATTCTCTGATGAAAGACCCACATGACCAAAGGACATCTTTAAACGACTTAGTAATTAATAATTAAACCAGAAAACAATGCATAAAGTAAATTGAACATTTTGTATGCTGATGACAGAGCTGAGTTTCAAGCAACAAATTATGAGCAGTAGAGATCAGCAGAGAAAGCACTGATGACAGAGTGAGATAAAAACAAACAGACAGTGCATACAAAGAAGGACAAAAACAAAAGGTGAAAAAATAAAATTAAGCACGCCCCAAAGCTAGCAGAAGCCTGTAATCTGAAGTTGAGCTTTTCAGGATGTGGAGTTCTGACTGAAGATCAGGTCCAAATTTAGAGACATCTGAGCAATGCTGGGTACTAGTGACAATGTAGAAGGGGAGACACAAACCCTGTGTGTAAAACAGTTTTTAACCATTTTCCCCTCTGCTATAACTCCTTTGGAGCTTTGGAAACAGAAGTGTATGTAAGTTTGAAAACTTCTCTGTGAGAAGCAAAGTATGAATATAAATATAAACTGAGTCCTTGCCTCTGTCACAAATATTTTGGGAAATTACCAGTCCTACTTATTCTCAGAAATAAATCAAGGCATTTCGTTTGTCTAGGTAAGCAATGCTAATTTCCAATATCAGTGTTTACAGTTTACCTTAGACATTTGAGGGTATCTCAAGAAATGCACATGTTGAAGTTTATTAATTGCTTGATTATTATTATCTATTACTATATAATTTTAAAACTTTGATTTATCTACCCAGTGATACAGGACGATATTCTAGAAATAGCTCTCTGGGACATTTACAGTCTTTCTGCTATGCAGAGAGGAGAAATAACTTGATAAAACCATAATCCACTTCAATAAAATGTTCCATGGGTGATGACTTGAAAAGAACAAAATAAAAAATTATCTTGAAGTAAGGAGAGGGACAAATAATTTGATAGATTTCTTGCAGTACCTTATTTATATTATATGAAAAGGACCCTCTATATGACCAGACTTTCAGGGCAAATATACCTCTACCAGTGGATGTCACAATGATATGTAATGAAATGAAGGATGGCAACATTAAAGCTGATATTGTGCTATATTGCACTATATCACTGAGGACATCTAGTTCAGTAAAGGCTTTATCCCAGCATGTCCAGGAGCTGGGAATGCCAGAAAGAGCCAGTTTTAACTCGGTTAAGAAAACAAGCAGGCTGTCAATAGAAATGTAATGAGTTCATGAGGTCCAATAAAATTTAACCTTTGCCACCAGGTAAAAGTAGTGGGTTTTATGGGTTTGGGTTTTTTACCATGATACATTGATATAATATAATATAATATAATATATTGATATAAGGCTATTGCCGGGTGTCCTTCAGATAAGCTTAATGTGGTGTGAGGAAGAGAATTACTTTAAAATCCCTGGTCACAGATCCTAAAACCATGAGAGTTTGCAGTACCCATGGGAAGTCAAAAAAAGTTGCATGAGATCTCAACCTGCTGGTTGAACATTGAGAAACAGGGCTATTAGACTTCTCCCACAGTCAGACCAACAGAATAAACCAGTCAATATAGATCTCCTATTTTGCACTCAGCAAAACAAAGTTTTCTGAAGAACTGAGTTGTCTGCAAATCATGTGAATTATCACTGTCACTTAGTTAAGAGATAAACCACACGATATTCTGATGCCCAGAACGGTGAAGTGACAACTCACCCTTGCAGCAGAACTGCATATGGAATAGCCGCAGCACTTGTTTACAAGGTATGTCTGTGTACTCCTAGTGGTATCCAGGTTCTCTTGGAGTGGGGACAGAATGTTGTGACTTGTACCATAGCACAGCCCAGGTCTCTAATTATAGTGTGACAACTCTCCAGTGGTAACATCTGACATCAAAGAGCACAGCCTTGTAAGCTGTGAGTCAGCTATTACCACCTTCAGGGGCTCTTTGGAGTCACACAACCACACCTGGTCTTTTTGGACTTACTTTCTGCCTCGGGTTGAGTTAAAAGTTCCGCCGTATTTCTTCCGATTAAGGATGAGAGCAGCAATTTCTGGCACGTAGCGAGCAAACATTGCCTACATGCACGAAACAAAAACACAAAAAAAAAAAAAGAAAATGGCATGCAGAGAGTGTTCTACTGCAGCAGAGGCAGCAGAGCCTCTTGGGATACTTACTTTCTTCCACTAACCGCACTATAGGAACCACCATATTTCTTGCGGTTTCCTATTAACTCTATGATTTCAGGGACGTAGCTGGCAAACATGGCCTAAGAAGAAGATAGGAGACAGAAGAAAAGACTAAAAAGAGAGGCCAAAGAAAGGGGGATGATGAATATTTTCAGAAAATATGTATTTTTTAAGATCTGAAAATGCAAAAGAAATAGATCTATGCAGTTGTTTAAAAACAAAATTTAAAAAAAAAAAAGTGTAAAAGTTCTTATCAAACAAAACAAGAGGGTTCAATGTAAAAGTTGGTCTTGGGGAAGGTGCACACCTTATAAATGAAGAAAATGGTCAAAAGAGTAAAAATGGACACACAAAACAAAACAAGAACAAAATTACTTCAAACTGGTATCTAATCACAAAAAACAGTTATGTCTATTTCTTCCTGAAGAGGGGAGGGGGAAAAACCTATCCAAGCCCCACTGCAAAAAAACCAAAGCCAAGTATTATCATTACTGTTACATTTCTGTTTTAAAACATAGACTCTTCCCCCCATTATAAGAATTTAAAAGAAGACAAAAACAAGATGAAGCTGGGGTTATTTCCCCATCAAGAAACAAAAAATCATCCCCCCCACCCCCAAAAAAAAACTTTTCCAAAAGTTCTTGGGTTTGGAAGGATTGGAATAACATATGATAGAAAAAAGGTTTTGAGGAGAAAATAAAAATTATTCTGCCATGTTTTGTCCAACAAACATCTTCCTTGTGGCTGGATACTTCGAAGAGCTACTGCCATTTGACATGATCTTTGTCTTCGCATGTCAATAAACAGAGATGGGAATGCATATATGTAATGCTCACACACCTCTGTGCATGTCTCATATATGGCATTCGTAATATTGGGTATATACATACCACCTCTGGAAGATGGATGTATATGTGAGATCAAGAGAGGAGGGTAAAGTAACGATACACATAGGTGTGTATGTGCACAACACACATTAAGAGTCACTCATAAAGCATTTACCTTGCACAGTGTAAATACTAAAATAGATTTTGCTGGTTTAGAACATTGCAACAGGTCCTACAATATTACATAATGCTGACAAATAATGGAAAAGTCGACAAGACAAATAGTAACTTGGGTGCTATTTCCATACAGGACAAAGAACACAAGAAATTGCTGATAGAGAAGGGTACTGGTTATGGTCCTGTGATAAACTGTGAGATAAATTTGTGCTACATGACATGAAAGTACGTTTGAAATTAAAGAGAATGAGGTTTGCCATCATCTGGATCAGGCAAGCTGCTCTTTAAGGCAGTCCAAAGCCACAGTGTTTGTTGGAATTCTGGGAAGGAACACAGAAGGGTGGGTAGGACTTCTGAAACCGCAAAGTGCCTTTAAATATCGATAGTAACCTCCAAAAATGCACTAGAGTCAGTCACTAAGAAGTACAAATAACTATAAATAACATTATCGGTCAAAATATTAAGGCACTTTATGTATTCACATGCATTACTCATTTAAATGGATTAGAAAAATTCTAGTTCTGGACTAATTCTGAACTAATTTGACAAGCTCTGCCAAAATATTTATCTACAGCGGAAAAATACATATTTGATATATTTTAAAGTTTTATAATTAATTTTAGTTACTAATCCATATATTATTGTTTCTTTGATTAAAACATTGAGATTTACAGGATCAAGTATTAAGGTAACTGGAATATTAAGAAGAACATAAAGAAGAGTTTTTACCAATCCCCCAAGGATGAAGAAGACCATGAAAAGGCGACCAAGGGTTGTTTTTGCATAAACATCTCCATAGCCAACAGTGGACATTGTAACCATCAGTAAATAAACACATTCCCAATATGTTAGCGGTTGATTATTTTGGAAATTTTCCCATGGATCCCCTGAGTTCTCCACCTACAATGTACAAGAAAACATATAATGACTTGTATTCATTATAATTAACTCTAATTAACCCCAAAGTAACTCTACCCATATATGCATGTGCGTATGTGTGTGCACAGATATATAACTTGGCATATAATATAAACTCTGAATCCTTTCCTGTGATTTATTCTGACCAAATACAGAACCTGACATTGTCCCAAACGGAGCAATACAGTTCTTTTGGCAATATATACAGCCTTGCTACTCAGATCATGTATGGGAAACATCTTTTCCATGCACTACTATATAATATAACTTACTAACGTAGTAAGATAAGTTCATTTAATAAAAATGTGTTCAGAATATTTTCGGAGTAAATCTTACTTGTAATGCAATTATACTCCTCAATGTTTTTGTCTTAAAAGATTATGTAGCTATTGAAGGCATTACCAGCACTTTTAGTGGCAAGCTATTACTTTTCCAAAAAGGTCAGCCACTGACAAAAGTTGAGACAAAATTATAAATCTGTCAGTGGGAAAGCAGTATGCCACCTAAAATTTGTTCGACAGTAAAAAGTTGAAGTTTGAGTCTTCCTACGGTAGAACAGAAAAACTTTTGTTGGAAACCAACGGGGAAAAAAACCCCAAATCCTAGCAAACAGTATTCCGTTGTTGTCACTGTAATATTCCAGGGGTGTGGTGTATTGTTTGCTGCGATATTCCGGGGTGTGGTGTATTGTTTGCTGCGATATTCCAGGGGTGTGGTGTTTTGTTTGCGGTGATATTCCAGAGGTGTGGTGTTTTGTTTGCTGTGATATTCCAGAGGTGTGGTGTTTTGTTTGCGGTGATATTCCAGAGGTGTGGTGTTTTGTTTGCTGTGATATTCCAGGGGTGTGGTGTATTGTTTGCTGCGATATTCCAGGGGTGCGGTGTATTGTTTGCTGTGATATTCCAGGGGTGTGGTGTATTGTTTGCTGTGATATTCCAGGGGTGTGGTGTTTTGTTTGCTGTGATATTCCAGGGGTGTGGTGCATTGTTTGCTGTGATATTCCAGGGGTGTGGTGTATTGTTTGCTGTGATATTCCAGGGGTGTGGTGTATTGTTTGCTGTGATATTCCAGGGGTGCGGTGCATTGTTTGCTGTGATATTCCAGGGGTGTGGTGCATTGTTTGCTGCGATATTCCAGGGGTGTGGTGTATTGTTTGCTGTGATATTCCAGGGGTGTGGTGTATTGTTTGCTGTGATATTCCAGGGGTGTGGTGTATTGTTTGCTGTGATATTCCAGGGGTGTGGTGTTTTGTTTGCTGTGATATTCCAGAGGTGTGGTGTTTTGTTTGCGGTGATATTCCAGAGGTGTGGTGTTTTGTTTGCTGTGATATTCCAGAGGTGTGGTGTTTTGTTTGCTGTGATATTCCAGAGGTGTGGTGTTTTGTTTGCGGTGATATTCCAGAGGTGTGGTGTTTTGTTTGCTGTGATATTCCAGGGGTGTGGTGTATTGTTTGCTGTGATATTCCAGGGGTGTGGTGCATTGTTTGCTGTGATATTCCAGGGGTGTGGTGTATTGTCAGTTCCAGAATGGCACTGCGGGATCCGCGGCCAACAGCACCCCCTGCTGCTCACCCACGCCCCTCGCACCCCCCGCCGCCCTGCGCGCACCGCCCCGGCGAGCCGCGATGCCTTTCCATCCTGCTCTGCCCATCGGCAGCAGCGCCGGGTCAGCCAGCGAAGCAGCTCAGAGAGCCTTTCAGATCCGCCAGAAAAAGTCGATGAAGCGCTTGCAGATGTACTTACCAAATGTATGAACCCAGCTGCCGTCAGCCACGTGCTGATAAATATAGAGCACAGATTCACTAGCTTGATGGAATTGCTGGAAATAAAACAAATAGGAACTCAGAGTAGAATTTTTCAAACTTTTTTTATAGGTACCTCTCTACAACGGCATACTTTAGACTCAAGAATCTGATGATTATTTCCAAAAAGAAACAGACTCCCTAAAAAACTTATTCAAAAGTTTACACATAATATGTATTATTTTGCCATCGGAGAGTTCACATTTTCATAATTTAGAGTCGCATGAGAAGAAACACCCAATGTATCAAAGCAGAAAGACAAACAGAAACCTTAACTACATCTCTAGTCATAAACAAACTAATTAAAAAAAAAAGCTTTTTCACAGATAATTCAGTTGCATCTCAGTACACTTATCTCTTCATTTTTCAGTGCTACACACTCAGAATTATTCACATGTAAATATATTTAAAAAACATGAGAAAATTATGACTCCCAATCAAATAACTAAGGTATTTTGCATTTCCTGTATGATGGCCTAAGGATTTTTTATATTATTCTGCTTGCACTAATTCCTATGAACCTCTTTATGGAAAATTCATATGAAATTAGAGTATTTCGTATTTTGCATTCACATTTTTCTCTAAAAAAATGAAAAAAGTGTAATTTAAACCTACCAGTCAAACTCTGCAAATACTTCCTAGTCCTCCTGAGTAGTATTTTTCCTGTTGTAGCCAGAAGTGATTTTGAAGCAAGGACCTCATTCACTTCAGCAGGAAAATACCATACTTAAAATTTTGTGGAAGGATTACAAATAAAATCTGCTCCCTCTCTTCTCACAAAAATCACTATCCTAAGAAGGATGTTCAACGAAACCACAAGGAGCTGCAATCCATATATGATGGTGTTTAAGCAATCTCACCTATTCATGGTTTTGAAAACATTTATAAGAAGGCGTTATACCTCAGGAAAAAAACCCCAAATTATCCTTAAAGTAATACATTCAAAAATATAAAAATTGGGGGAAATTCACTATGAGTGTTAGCAGTAGTAATTTTGTGGTAAAAATTAATTATTGTTTCTGTTTATAACTACTTTAAGGACAATAAAAATGCATTCTTTTCTGAAAAAAATTGGGAAAAAAACCTGGAAAACTAACCAGATCAGCTCCATTAGAAATATTTTTAGGAGTTGCAGTTAGTGGACATCTGGGAGTACAAGGAAAAGAATACAGTCTGGATAATATGACAGACACTGAAATTAATACAGCACTCAAAAATAAAATAATATACCAGTAGTCTTGCCATTAGTGTTCACGTGCATCACATACATTCCTTATTTCTCTCTTTCTTAAATTAAGGATGATTAAAGTCTCTGTTTTTTTGGTGGTAATATTCAGTTACAGCACAGGACCCTAACCAATGGGTTCCTAGATTAAACAAAATTATAGGAGTGATACTGATGCAAAGCTCCATTATGAGAGGCCAAATACCATCCTTCTCCTGAACTTACAACATGAGATGTTACTGATAAAATAACGTGCCTGTTGGTCTCCTCATATTAATGCAATACCCAGTAATAGTAACTATTTACATTACTTCTTTGGTACATTTTATTTTTGCAGATTTATTAAACACTGTACCTTGTCTGTCCTCTATGAAATACTCCCTGTGTTTCTGCCAGAGTCTAAATATAGATGAAGGATTAGTCATAAACATTTTCCCCCTCTTTAAGCTCTTTCCAACATCTGTGCAAAATCCCTTACTGTGAGCCCTGCCTAAGCTCCTGTAGTTTTTTTGAAAAATATTAGAAAACAAGGAAGGAGAGAAAATTTTCAACTGAAAACTGTACATTTTGATTTCATAAAACATGGGAACAAAAAATCTTGAGCAAAATATATTTAATTTCAAATTAGGGAAACAAACAGGCCCATGGCTGAGTACAGTCTTTTAAAGTGCCACAGTAAAATTTCGCTTTGTCTTACAGGATCATTTCAAATATATTTAGCTTTTTTCCAACTATTCTAATAATTACCTAACACTTTGCTAGTCTCCTTACTGCCTCTGTTTTTGCATTGTGCAGCTTCTTGCACTGGATTCCTCTTTTTGGAATGGCCATTCTGCTCATTGTGTAAATAATATATGTTCCTTTAATCCTCACATCTCAGTCACTAATTCCAGGAGTAATTTTAATTTATAGGGTAGTGTAAATGTTTTTCTTTACTGGGGAAAACAAGAAAAGGAGGAGAGAGTATCTTCTGCAATTGCAGTAAATATGAAAAGCACAGCAGTGTCCATTATACTCTATCCATTTCTCATCTTGTCAGTAGTTATGTGTTATTAATGCCAAATGCACTGTAATAGCTAGGTCAAATTATTTCTATACTTTCTTCATGTAAATACATATCATCTGAGAAAACTCCTATCTTTTTCTGAATTTTTAAGTAATAAAAAGTACTTTTTTTCCCTACTCAAATTTCAGACCTAGTAATGATATACTGAATTTGCTATTCCAATCAATTTCTGTCATTGATTCTTCATTTTTATGTTCATAAAAAACCTAAAATGTTGAAAGTTTCAAATAAACCTTAAAAGTGGACTGCAAGAAATGCTAAAATATCTTAATTACAGGTTATTTTTAACCATCCCTGAGCAAAATAATGTTGCAGTAGCTGGTCAAAAGCATAAAATACAGTGTAAGACTTTAAAGTAATAATAACAGTTTAAGGCCACAGTATGTAATTGAAATTACTGCTTGAATTTAGGGAAGTAAATTTCATTTAAATAAAATTAGACTTGTTGAGACTACTAGTTTAACTGCTGTAACTTGTGCAGAATTACTGAAGGATCTCCATTAACCACAGAAGTTCAGCACTGCTTTTTTCTTTACAAAGATAAATCATTTGTAACTAGAAGCTCCCAATTAAACAGTATTTTGGTATTGTAACAGAAAAAACTTGTGCAGCACATGAACTGCAGTTCTGCTGGTACTTCAGAACACACTGAAAATATGACAATTTCTCATTGAAGGTAGCAGTAGTAGTAATGAATGAATTTTCTAGCTTGTTGCTTTCTAAAAGCTAAACTCATATCAGACATTAAAAAAAAAAAACCCAAGCAGTCATACAATCAAATTTATGTCAGGTGTAACTAAAAAGTTTTCTAAAATAAATTGCATTCTGTTGATTTGTTTTAATTTGACACATCCATTAAAAAAAAAAACATTTTGTGAAAATTGATAGCATTCCAAATTATTTAGTTCATTTCAGGTTATTAGGTAAGACAAAAAAGAGAACAGGCATGACTTCCTGTTGCATTACCAGGAACAGGGAGAGACATAAAAATCTGTTTTGAGGCAGTGACAATTTCTCAGTTAAATAAATTATGTTAGTGATGAACTGCTAAGGATTAATTAACTGACTAAACTGAAACACTCACATAAGAAAGTTTTGCTTTACAGGCTTCAATAATCAACTTTTGAGGCTTATAGATATTTAGACAGTTATACAAAGAATCAATGAAAGGACAGCATCTAATATAAGGGTAAATTCTGCACCAGAGAAAGGCTATTTCAATATACAGGTCAATCTTGAATAAACCAGCTCTGAGTATATTGAATGTGCTCAATACACATTCATGGATCTGGAATTTCACAAATCCCCCACTGCTGAAGGGGCTATTAGCTGTTATCCAAAATCCTTTGAGTTTATGGGGCTTCTATATTGACTGCCATTTCTCATAGCAAGGCTGTTCTGCATGCTAAATGTTATTCTCCTTTACCATCCTGGAGCATTCTGAGCTAAGGGACTTCACTGCACATTCTTTGATGTCTTTGTTTGACCAGAATTGGCTTCCTTTCAGTAAAACAACTAAAGACAAAGAGAGTTTTACAGCAAAGAGAATAGTTTCAAGGTTAAGGGTTGAAGAAACAGCTGTTTGCTGTGAGTGTGTACAAATTTCAATACCTATTTTCCCATTGCTACAAATTATCACAACAAGAAATGGATTTACCTGCATATAGTGCCTGCAGACATTTATAGCAACTTGTGCAGAGGGGAGAGCATTTCAGAACAGAACTGAATTTACAGTAATTATTGGAAGCTGGGTTCAATACTTCCCCTGGACCATTTTAGAGAATGATGAAAAACAATGTCTTCAACTGAAATGCATGGTAATGTTTCTTTTTCTATTTCCTCCAAAATGATCTTTTTCCAAAATTGTGCTTTTCCTGCACAACTTTCATTAATACGCCAAAGAACAAGTAAGCCAGAAGGTTAATTCGACTATTTTAATTATTATGTGGAAGACATACTAAGGATAATGAACACAATACAAAGATATCTCAGTGTAATTTTTAATATGTTTTTGATGTGAAAAAGGATGCTCAGTTCAAAAAAACTGGAAGAGCCACAATGACAATTTCTCAAAATACTTCGTAACTGTATTCTGTTGAATTAATTTTGATTTCAGTTTTTTCAAGACAGAAAAACATGAACTAATGATATTGAAAGAAACAAGGTTTAATCAGTGCAAAGCTATGTAATTAATTCTGCTTTTAAGTTATCAACACATAACCTTGCTCAATATTTCAAATGTAACAACACATCAACTAAAATCTACTGATCACATAGCAAAAAATGCTATCACTGACAAATCATTCATAAGCAGAAAAAGATTTAAAGAACAGATAACAAGTGGGGGTTTTTCCCAGAAAAGAAAATCATATATTACTAAGGCCCCAAATCTCATTTACATTCTGACTCCAATGCAGCTAAATCAGCATGTAAGAAAAAGTCTTACCTTGTTTTAAGTATATTCAGAAACTGCAAGATTTCTGAAAACTGTATCAGTCTAAGGGCTCTCAAAAATCTTAAACCTGTAGTAAAAGAAAACAAAAACGTTATAGCAAGCAATAATTCAAATTATAACTGCATATCACAATGACAGTGAAAAAACAAATCAACATAGGTAGCATACAAAATGCCAAATACCTTTGAAAAGCTCTTCCATATTTAATTGTTCAAGGATCCTTAACAGGTATTTTTCAAATTGTTTTAAATTTATTTCCCTAATAAATCACGTATCCTACCAGACAGCCTTAGTTTATGTAGAAAGTAATGGGAAGACACACACAGGCTGAAAGCTAAGGGGAAAAAACCTCACTGAGGTTTCTGTTCTTGGCTGTAGCACATGTCCTTCTCCTTCGGGCTGTCAAAGACACATGCAGATCTGAAACATCTCAGTCCTCCAAGCTCCCACGTTGCTTAGTGAACAATAACAGGTCATAGGCAAGAGATCTGATAACCTGGATAAAGTAGGCTGTATATGCCTGATTAAATTGGTAAATCTTAATGACGTAAAATCTTTGATTGTAATAATGCTCCCTATCTCAACCCTAATTTAAAAAAACTTGAGCAGAACGGGGAAATTACACATTTTCTCTTAAAAATGGCAAATTTACTCTAATTCTTCCCATCAGTCTATAACTATAGGAATACCTTACACTTCAACTATTAAAAAAGGAAGTATTTTTACAAAGAAACAGCATTTTTATGTTGAAATCAGATTGCATGCACAGCAATTCCCAGACAACTACAAAGTCAGTGAGACAGATACAGAGTGTGTGCAAGAGAAAATAATATTGAAGATTAGCGGCTTAAACTATTAAAATAGTCTTATGCTGATAGTAAATGATTTGGCTGCAGATCTTTGGCAAATGAATAAAAATACACTGTGTACTATACATATGCACAGCTTATAAAATTAAAGTAAAGCTTGAAGGATAATTTTTATTAGAGAGTACAGCCAGGAGTTACATAAAAGTTGTGTAACATGGTATTGCAACTGTTATAGGAAGGTCCAGAGCAGTTTCTTCTCATTCATTCTCTTTACCAACATTTATTTTACACAACTCCAGCGCAAAAACCCACTTTTTATTTCTAGAAACTTAAGGAAATACTGATCCTGGAAAACTTATAAACCTGGTCACAATTTTCATCATCTCACTGGAATAAGAGGTTTCCCTCAAGCTCAGAGGTGCATGTGGCAAGATGTGTTCAAATAAAAAATTTTTTCCTGAAGTATTCTTGGAAAGTTGATAAATAAAATATTTGCTCTTGCTATGGCTTATATAAGTAGCCTTGTTAAGACTCCTCAGTAATGTTAAAGTCCACTCCTGTCTGTTACATGGAAATAAAGTTTCTTATTAATTACTGACAGTGGGGAACTCTGAAAATTATTCACAACTTGCTAAATGGATTCAGGGACCTAAATGAAAAGCAATAAAATGAAGCTTAATAATGATAAATGTAAGATCCATTTGCAGTTAGAGAATGATAATTTTGGATCACATTTCTGAAACTGTGAGAGACACATTCCTCTCTTCCATTTCCAGTAGTTCCCACAGTTGCTACTCCCGAAGAGATGTGGTTAGACAGGGAAAGGGAGGATCTTTACTAGCAATCATAAACCATCCAGCTCCTTTTCATCCAGCTGCTTTCCTCATTCCACTCCCTATGAACTTTTTTGAAAAATGGCTGGTGGGAGAAACACCCTTTGTCTCAAATGCTTTGCACTGCATCTGAAGCTAATGAGATGACAAGTTAACCATTGCCACATTTCAAAATGAAAACTGAAAAATGACTAAGTTAGCAATAAAACCTCTATCTCAAACCATTCAAGGGGTTAAGTTTTAATCGCTGAGACATCAAATGATAGAAGAAAAATACTATGGCTTCAATGTATTTTTTGTGAAAGAATAAAATCATTATAGATGAAGTTCTGCATTTGCTGCAGCCCACGTAATTTTAAAAAATTCCCTTCAGAGAATTAGAAAAAAGAAAGAAAAATAAAGTTGGAGAGTTTGTTTGGACAGTTTAATTACAAAATAGAACTAGTTTTCAATTATAAAAGCCAAAGGAATTATTACATGGTAAATCAATTCTTTCTAGTACCCTCCAATTTTCTAGGCACAAACACACCTGGTATTATATTGCTATCTGTGTTTCATTTTATGTGATTTTCATAGAATTGTATAATAGTTTGTGTAGGGAGGAATTTTCAAAGGTCATCTTGCCCAACCCTCCCTGAAATGAGCAAGGGGTATCTTCAACTAGATCAGGTTGCTCAGAGCCCTGTCTGGTCTGACCTTGAATGTTTCCATGGATGGGGCATCTACCACCTCTTCGGGCAACCTGTTCCAGCGTTTCACCACACTCATTGTAAAAAAAATTCCTTATATGTAGTCTAAACAACCCTCTTTTATATTAAAATCATTACCCTTTCTTCCACTGCAGCAGGTCCTGTTAAAAGGTCTGCCCCCTTCAGGTACTGAAAGGCCACAATAAGGCTTCCCCAGATCCCTCTTTCCTGGCTGAACTCCAACTCTCTCACCCTTTCCTCACAGGAGAGGTCTTGCACCCACTCTGATGATTTCTGTGGCCTGGCTCAGGACCCACCCCAACTGGTCAATCTCTGTTTGTGCTGAGGGCCCAGAGCTGGACACTGCTCCAGGTGGGGTACCACAAGATTAGAGAAGAGGGCAGAATTTCCCCCCTCGCCCTGCTGTCCATGCTGCTTTGCATGTGACCCAGGAGACAACTGGCTTTCTGGGCTGCAAATTCTCACTGCTGGCTCATGTCCAGCTTTTAACCTATAAAGCACCCCCAAATCCTCTGCAGGGGCTGCTCTCCCTTCTCCCTTCAGGGATCTTCCTCCCTTCCCCCTGACACAGGGCGTGGCCCCAACTCAGGACCCTGCACTTGGTCTTGTTGAGCCTCAGGCAGTTCCCACAAACCCACTCCCCAAACTTGCCCAGGTCCTTCTGGATGGCATCCTGTCCTCCCAGGCATGCCCAACTGCACACTCAGCTTGGTGTTTTCTGCACACTTGCTGAGGGTGCACCCAAAGCCACAGCCTCACAACTGAGATGATGTTATCTCTCTCAGGTCTGCCAATTTACCAAGAAACAAACGGCTGATGTTTGTTTATGCATCAAAAATAGAATGCAAAATTCACTAATAGGAGCACTAACAAAAATTCCCCCTCTCAAAGCTGTTTCAGCTACAGACATAAATGTGTACAGCTCTCTTTCTTCAGCAATATTTGGGAATGTGATTTATACAAGTGGAGAAGAAGAATTTATTTTCTTATGAAATACCTACGAAACTTTTACATTTAAATAAGATAAACAATTGTTAAGATAGGGTACATTTCTTATGTATTACAGTGAAGTCCCCTCTAATTTTGCACGTTCCATGGATCCTGTCTGCTAAAGTTAATTGTAAACTGCTAAATAGAATGCTAAGGAAGTACTTGCTAATTTCCCTCCATAAAGTAACTCATCTTCTTCTTGGCAAAGGGTTTTACATTCAAATTTTCTTATGGGATCTGACTAGAATAGGATATAATCTGCTATTCTACAAATTATAAAAAAAAAAAAAAAGTACCAAAATACTTAATTTACTCAGAAAATCTCTCTAATTAGAGAAAAAAATATACAGATAAAATAAATGAAGGACCTCTTGGGTCTCTCAGCCTTCTGCTTCAAAACAGGTTACTAAAATACACTTAGGAATTGGAGTTTATTTCAGCTTCAGTACCCAGGACAAACCTAAGAGATTTATACCTTTCAAGATCAGGGAAAATTTTTAATGATTAAAAACCAGATTCCTTGAACAATATGAGACAAAGTGTTTTACACAACAGCTTCTGCCCCTAGTACAATAATCTGAGTTGCAGGTATGATGATTCAAATCAACCTTCAACTATAACACAGGATTATTTTCTTACTGCAAAAATATTTGTTTAGCTACCTGTGTTGCCTGTGCAACATACAGACCATTGTCAAAATACACAGAAAACGTAAAATATGCCTAATATTTAGTATCGTGGTGTTCAACCTAGAATGTCTAAAAAATCTGTAAAAAATGGTCACTAAAAGAGGCCACATACTGCTAAAAAACCCTGAAATCAGTCTTAGAGAAATCAATTGCCTGTTCAACAGGAAGCAATATACCATGCTGAAACACCAGGGTAGATCTAGAATATAGCAGGAGTACTTTTTTCCTGACTCTTGACTAAGGACCCAGCAAAATGGATGCTTTAGAACAGAATAGTGATACAGACATGGCCAATAAACTATGTGCCAGCAGCAAGGCAATTACAGTAGAAAATTATTTTATCCACAAATTTTACAGCAAAGTAAACAGTATTATTTAAAGCTTTATTTGATGTTACAGTCAATAGGGTATTTTCCTGTCTGTCAGACAGTTTTGCAGTCTCTCTGAACTGATGCTTTCCACTGGATTAATACACAGCAGCAATCAGGATTAACTGTAGGTTGCAACACTCCACCTCCCACTGCCCCCCTAAAAAAGGGAAATTTACCATTTTAAATCCTGAAAGGGAAAGGCAAGGAAATCATGACAACTACACTCATATGATTTTAATGAGATTCTAATAAATAAAAACAGGAATTGGAATGTTTCTTCATTCAACATGAGAGGTCAATCGACAAGAAAAGCACCAAGCACTACATTGTTTCTCATCAATGAGATATGTAATCCCTTTCTTATTGCGCTGTTTGTTTCTTTCCTAATTGACAACAGTATTTCAAAAATATTGGAATAAGGGTTCAATACAGAGATTCCATTTACCACTTCCATTCATGACAAGCCATTCACCCATTCATCAAAACAGCATCTTCATCAAACCAATCAATGGCTATTTCTACCCTAGATTTCATTAAGACTACATGGTTTACTGAAGACTGGAAAAAAAACCTCAGAATCCATATTTCTCTCTTCTGAGACACAGTATGGAGGGATAATTTTTAGGATGCAAAATAATCCCATTTTGAACGTCTTCTTCCAGTGTGGCAGAGTAACTTGAGATCTTATTCCCTGTAGATAGGCTTGAAAATGAAAGCTCAAAGAAAAGAGACAAGAAGAAACAGAATGGAAGGAAAAGGATCTGCCATTCCTTGGAAGCAACCCAGACAAAATATTTTCATACATTTCCCCACCTCTGTTATGCAACACTACAAGTGGGGAGAACAGCTTGCGGCTTGAAAAATCAACATACTATGACCAGGACAGTAACACTGCAATCAAGTTGAGAATCTACGTAGATTGCTTTCAAACAATGCTGTACTGAAGTTTTGTTAACAAATTTCCCTGCTGCACATTTCTTCAGCTTACTTTGAAACCTTTTAAATAATAGCAGCAGTTTCAAAAAAAACTTCTTGCTAACACCAACAATGTGGAATATTACATTCAAAAAAAGACTGGATTTTTTGATTCTAGGTAAACAGTGAACCCTTTTGCTGATGGAGATAGGAGTACACTGCAGCACATCAGTTTGGGAAAGAATTCTTCCTATAAAGCAACTGAAATACTGCAGCTTTTCTTTTAAGTTGAAAACTAAAATACAATATCTTTTTTAGAAGATACAACAATAGTAGCAGCAGAGAGAGCACAACAAACTACAGTTCTGAAGAAAATGTTTAGAGTTGGACCTTACCCCAGTACGAGCCGACCCTGTAACAAGACACCAAGGAGTTTCGCAAAGTATGTTGCTCTTCCTTTTCGGGGATATTATATCCAGGTTTGACACGATATCCATTTTTGAACAATTCCCCATGAGATTTTTTACGCCTTCTAGTAGTTTTATAAGTTTCTGTACGCGTGCCCCCAGAAGGGTTGTGGTAGACTAAAATCTTGCTGGGAATCATGACTATGTATCTTCAGCTCCAGGAGCACTGCACACAAGTACTGTGGTCCAGTCTTCAGTCAGAGCATTCACTAATAGTGAAGATGGTCATGCATTTACCCTTCCTTTTGTTAATTCAGGATCAACACGGAGACACAGCTCAGAGTTCTTTCTTTAACAGAACTTCTCTTTGGGAGCAGATTTGTTTAACTGGACACAGGATAAAGCTCCCCTTTACACGTTATTATCAAAAGATAATTCAGTATAATCTAGTTCATTTCCGTTAGCTTGAAACAAACAATGAATTCAAATAGTAAACTAAGCTTGACAAAACAGACTAAGAGTATCACAAACTGGATGGACAAAACAAATCACAGAAGCAAGCAGGCAGTGCAGATGCTCCTCTGATCCGTGATGTATTAGAGCTTAAAAGCCATCTTCTATCCGGATATTACCACATAAGCTTCTTTCAGATACACCAAAGAACCACACCCATCGATTCAAAACCCACAAACATGATGCTGTTCACTTGGAATGAAGAGGTACTCTTGCAAAAATAATATAGTTCTTATAATTCAGGTACATAAAGGGAATTGTTTACTAGGTATTAGTCTTTTTGGCAAGTTCACCTATCTGTCTTCCAGTTAAAGCTAGTATGCAGAAGGCAGAGGTCACATAATCAGCCAACACTTACAGGATTTATCCCAGATGAAATAAAAAACCTCCACCAAATAAACACAACAACCCTTCCTTCAATCTCAGTTAATGACAGCTATCTTACTGAAGTAAAAAGAACGCGAAACAAAACAATTTTGCCATCACGCAAGAGCACGAATAGAGTCCCAGTCAAGCAGATTTGCTCTATAAATATTCACCAACCTGGATTTTTGTTCAGTCAACTACCATCTCATTCAATTGGATAAAGCTCTTTAAATGAAAATGTAAACATGATCTTCCATTACATATTATAAGTTTTCTTCATGGATTTTCCTCCTTTCTCCATAACATACAAACTTCATCTTGAAAAGCTATCTTCATTTTGAGGAATATGCTTATCACTCCTTTTTTTTTTCCTTCCTTTTTTTCCCCTCGTTTTTTGTCCTTAGAAGAGCCACAAATATACCAATGCCATCTGGAGTACAATGCAAAGCAGACACAAAAATAGGCTGCACAACTTGTTTATATGAAATATGCAGGATTTCAAAGCATTTTGGAGATGTTATTAAGGGGTGACTGCCAAATATAAAGGGGAGAGTAGTACCCACAAATTTCAAATTGTAAGTAATATGCAGAGAGTAAATCACAGGCAAAATACTTCTGTGAGTCCTTTACATTGTAAGCTTTAACACTACATTCTTACAAACAACATGGTTATATTCCCATTGGTCACAATAGTCAAGTTCCACTGACTAGGGATGGGTTTTGACCCTTTATGTCCACATGCTGACAAATATCCATTATATATCTGCAAGCACTTGAATCATTCCTCTCAAACTGGAAAGATTTGAACAGGGGTAGTACTTATCTGTGTTACTAATCACATCTTGTACAGCTCAAAATGAAAGCATGTCTTACTTACTTCTTACCATATAAGGCACACTGTTTTCCTTTCTTTCTGTATTTCCTCTTGACTAGTATTATAATCTTGTTATTATCCAATTTTAAACCTATCATTAGTGTACTTCATACTTAGTACAGCAAATGTTTGGGTGTAGAATCCATTTACCTTGAAAGCCTAGAACGTCTCTAAAGGAAACAGGATTCAAGTAATAAATAGCAAAAGGCAAGCTGTTTAGTTTACATAACCTATTATTTTGGTTTTAACAATTTGCCAGTATTCTTTTAACTCCTCACCTTCCTGCCATAGCAAAATTTTTATCAATTTTTCTTCCTTTTCAGTCAGTGCACTGCTTAATCTGTTGCATATATCAAAATTTGAAAGCATAAATTAAATGACAAAAATGAGGATTAAATCTAAAATAAACCTGCTCCACAAATTAAAAAAACCAATATATATAAATTTGAACAGCAGCAGGATGATAGCATATTGTGCTGAGAAGAGCTCTTCAACTTCACAGCCAGCCACACAAAGCTGTTGGTATTACTCTCCTGTGCTGACATTTCTGCTTTCCAAAATAATATTTTTTTAGTATTTTGTTGTACAGCCTGATCACCCAAGACAGCTTCTTGTTTTCAATGACATTACAGTTCTCTACCATCTATATCTATTACTTGGCCACATTTTTTACATTAGATATATAATTAGATTACAGAAAATTGTTTTCTGTACACTAATTATTTTTTTCCATTGTCAAGAAAACTACATTTTAGATAGTCTAGCTCAGATGAACACCTGAGTGAAAGTCTGGAGTTCCATTAAGTAGATGAAGGTGGTGCCATCAGGAAAACAGCACTGTTTCCTGCCCCTGGGAAGGACACCGTCCATGGCCTCCTGGTCTGCAGTAGCCCTGTAACTCCTAAACTCTGTATTATTCATTGTACCTGAGATGTCTGCAGTCTGCTCTGAAGCATTTAATCCAAACTAATCAATAAACATTCTGTTATAAAGAGCTCCAGAATGACTTTGAACAACCTATTTTGACTTCAGTGAATCCAAGCCACTTACAAGTGAAGTTTTTTCATATTTTTTACAGAAGCACACTCTTGAAAGGATATCACTCCATGACCCTCTCTGAACTTGTCATAAAAACAGATTTATATACTTATGGAAGTACTGCTATAATTAAGTGACAACTTGCTTTCTAAGTCCATCCAAATGTGAAGCTATTAAACTTAAATAAGGAGAAGACAGCAAGACTTCTCAGCAGCTAAGCTCCACTTTACCTTTGGCTATGCAGGGACTAGCTACTTGCTGTATCATGTTGAAGGACAGCAAGGGAAGATTAGATCCTGCCTTGGAAAACAAATGTATTGAGTATCAAATTATTCTCCTTTAAAACACAGGTTAGACATAGGTGACTAATTTACTGTGCTTTTGTAGGATACTATTTGCTCACAGTTGTGCTCAAAAGCACAACCTGTAAAAAAACCACAAAACACAAGGAAACCTGCCAAGGAGAAGCCTGTTGTAGAAAAAAAAACTGTGTTATATCCTGGGACTATTCTCTCCTTGAAAATTCTTTTTTAATTTAATTTACAGTAAGTGAACACAGAATTTTCCACATGCTACCTTTCCTCTCTTTTAAATTGCTAATTCTGAAACAACAATGTAAAAAAGCCATTGCTGTACACAAAATGGCCCATAAAATTTTCATTGCTGCTATTTCAAAAATGGTAGAAGTATTATTCATAGGAAAAGAAACCAAAACAAACCTGTTATTTCTGAATATAAAACTATAAAGGTTGGTCAGCAACTACTTTTTAGTACAGCTTTGTAGCAATGTCTATAGGTTATGACAAAATGAGATTAATGTTCATTCTGCCAAGAACTTACCACTAATTAATCTTACTAAATTATTTAGAAGGTAAATTTACAACCCAATCTTGAATTCCTGAGAAAATGCATGTAGTTGCATTATTAATTCTTTATCTCCCAAGCTCAAAGTCTTAAGATATTAAACCGTTTTCAGAAAGCTTGGCTCCAGCAATAACAAAACCGGTCACTCCATATGTAAACATTAACTTTCCTGCTTTACACCACTTCAGGCAACAACTATGTCACATTCCATAAACCAAGCACAGATATACCCACTAGTGAATGAAGAGCAGATCTTTACATAAAACCAGAGAGTATTAATTTGTAAACATCATATATAACAAAAGTAGTATTGCACCAAAATGATGTTTCTGCCATTTTTAACTAAAGGCTGAAAGCATGAAGGAAAGAATAACCAGTACTCATATTTACCTAATGGGTAAAAAAAGAGTTAAGGCAAAGAATTTATTCAGCTCTCATTTTTCTATTTTTTTAATATTACCTCTGTGTAATCCTTTCCAGATACTGCACGTCCATACTCAAAATAGCTGGAAAATACGCCCTTTTTAATTCTTTGATTTGGGGAGGAATATATTAATTGTACACTTTACTGATGATGGTACTAAAACCAAAATGACCCTTCAAATAAGAGGTTTACACCTCAGCAAGCTAACCTGGCAAAGAGGTGGCACAGAAAGTTGGAAATTTGGGGTGGCTTTCTAAAGTGACCATTACAACTTAATATAAGGAAGCTTCCCTTCCTGAAAAATGACAAGTTAGCATCTTATATAATTTTCCCTGGCATTCATCAGGAACCAATTGCACTAAAATCAGGAATGAGCTATTCTGAGAGGCTGTAACCATAGGGCAGAACAAATGATAAGAACAAAGGCAAAGGAAGGTCAAAGGCCAGATCCAAAGCCTGACTCATGCTGCAGGACGTTGATTTTAAAAAAAGACTTCCAATTCTGCCTGTCTTTGCTCCCGTGAGTCACAAGGCACAGGGCATAACTGCCAAAGAAACAATGAGTATATTATGAAGTAAGACTTAAAAAGGAGTCAAATATTTAAGTTCTAATCAACTGGCATGATATAACACATCCTACTCATTGAGCCTCTTTAGCCTTTGAGTTGCACAAAGAAAATATTTAAAGAATGGATATGAGCAGATACATACAGATAAATTATGAGAAACCAGTTATGAAAATGATGCACCACAAAATTCTGTACATGATTATGATCTAGGTCCAAAAAAAACATTAATTCCATTTTCTGACCAGATGTAAGATGATTTTCAAAAAGTATTTATGCTTGTGCTGGTGAAGCAATAACCTTTTACTCAGTGTACAGAATGAATCCTTGCACATTGTGTAAATTTATATTGTACCAACAATAAACAGAGTATTTCAGACCAGCTGTCGGATTAAGAATTTAGTAATAAAATTCCACAGAAATCAAAGATTATGGTGTTTTAACTGCTTTTTGGAAACACAGCTGCTGTGCAGATCCATACACCATGTAGCAGCATACCTTATTTCACCCCAACGCAGTACTAAAAAATAGTCTTCACCTCCTCAGTAGTGCATCATATTTAAATACAAGCTCTGAGACCTGCAAGTGTCAATCCATCACAGAGTCAAGAATAAATCCAGTAAAGGAAGCAGCATTTAAAACTCCTCTCTTCATATTCACGTCAGACAGAAAATCTGTCTATGATCTGCCTACTGAGATGAAAATTCTCACATTTTCAGTGCTCACAAATGCTTACCCCTAACAGGCCGATCTTACCCATCAATAAGAAAAGACAGGGAAATTTCTATGCACTATCAGAATAGATTAAAGACAGTGCCTTGTAAAGTAGGTGTCTGAAATTTTCCTATAAGATGCTGTTCCTCAAATCTATGTATCATTTGCTATTTTCCACTGAATGCAACATATTTGTTGTAGGATCTGCCCCGCATGCAATTATATATCATTTTCTCTACATTAATTTCTCAGGAAAGAGCAAACATTAAAGAATTCAGATATTTCCAGATATCTCTGCTTTTACAGTGCTGATATCTGCACTTTGCCCACAAAAGGGAAACACAGGAAAATCCAAATAGGGAATTTAATAGGTAATAAAAACTAAAATTATACCATTTTCTTTACAAAGTATCCCATCTCATTTGAATTTATATTCACAATATTTTGCATGTAGAGACTCAGATGTTCCATGACTGCCACACCATCATATATATATTGCCTGCACACTAACCACTATGAAAATAACTTTTTCTTAAGAGTTAGACTTGTCCCCACCACATTTAAGGCATTAAGAAACAGTTCACTAACTATGCTGTAATAAGGATCTAAATTTCAAATAATGAAATTGCCTTAAAAATACATGAATTATATACCTACAATACAAATTTTAGTATTTGCTAATAAAATTATTTGAATTTATTTATTTACATAATTAACAAATCACTTGAATTCATAAGTGAACTTCTATACCTATTACCTACAGCAGCCTTAAGTTACATTGGTAACAACCCCTACAGGATTTAAGCGTTTTGCTATCAGGTAGGGAAGATGGATGTTGAATAGGAAAGAGTTGTGAAGGTTGAATTTTTAAAAAAAGAATAAATATGAAGGTTGTGAAATGTATTCAAACTGTATTAGGATTTTGCATTTATCCTGCTGTGATTTTTTCATCTGCTGTCACAACGCTGCAGTCATTACATTCTTGAACTTCCCTGGCTTCCTTGACTAACTTCAGAGAAAAGCATCCCTGATGAGAATTAAGTAAAGCTGAGCAAACTGATATAATGTGAACATAATCCTCACTTGGCTATCAGCACAAGGTCTCAGTGCTCTATTTGGCTACTAATATTCCAGCTAGCTCACAGTAAAAACAGACCTTCTGCTGGCTCTGCACCTATGATCGACAGCCCCAAGTCTCGTGTCGACTGAAAGTATTCCCTATCCTCAAGCAAATGCCACTTTGAATGGCCAAGGGGCTGCAGCGTGGATGAATGAGAGCAGCATTAACTGCTGGGTGCACAGGGGTTGGAAAGGAACCAGTGCAGCTCTGTAGTGCAGCATGAGCACACCTATACACAAGAACTCCTTCAGTTTGGCAGGAAAACATTCCACACAGTTAAGTGGTTGATCAAAGAAAAACATAATCAGCAATTAGGAGGACAATAAAGCTGATAGATAATTTATACTGAGAAGCAGAGTAACTAGGTGATAATGGATAACTAATGACTGGAGATTTTTGAGTACCTCAGAAATCTGAAAACGCAGTAGACTAAGCCATTTTGCCCTCAGTCATCTGTGCTTGTAAGGGACTACAACAACCTCCTTTTGGTTATGAAGATTATAGTCACTAGATATCCTGACTTTCACGCGATGCTACAATATTACTATTCTGAATAAAACCAGCACACCTTGCAGGATAATGCTTCACAAAATGCTGTGTACTAAACCTGTCCATGCAGCGCAGTACCATCTGCCTTACTTTATAAAAGCTGATTTTAAAAGAACGCAAAATAATTTCCCTGTATAAATCACCTGTAACTGCAACAGGAAAATGGATTTAGAAAGAATGCTTTATAGAAGTTTATTTGTGTAGAAGCCCTCATTTTTCTAAGTTTTAATGGTATTTTAAAATTAAAATATGAACTATTTTATTTTTCCATCTGCCACCTGTTATATATGTACCAGCAACAGACAGAAGAGCTGATGAAGTTAAATAGGCTGCTTTTCCAGTGCTGCAGCTTTTGAATCAAAGTTGCATCTAGGGCAATATCATAAGAAAACCTACTTCTGGCAAATGCCTGTGCAATTTTGAAGATGAGCTTAGATAGCTGGAACCTCAACAAGAAAATGTAATGTTTTTCACTTCATATCCCTTTATACATATCAAAGCAGAGAAGGTCACTAGATAGATTTAGAGAAAAATCTTTAATAACTACATACAATTTAAAAACACAATGTACCAGGTTTTTCAAAAACAGTTAAAAACTAAATGCCTGAATGAAACAAAAATGCACTCCCAAGTTTAGCAGCAGCTTCTTTAACACCACCCCATATTAAAAAGTTCCCTGAACAGAAAAAAACTGAGAAAAGCAACACAAAAGTTCGTAAGGCATGCAGATATAGACAACATGTAAATCCTGGCCTCTGAGCATCATTAGCTTTACTGGCAAACTTTCTGGCAATCCATTAGGTGAGCCATTGCAGTGTAAGTAGTTATGGAGGAGTCAAAAATTTCAGAGACATTTCGGTGGTGCAGAAATATGTCCTTCCATTTATGGATTGCTTTTTCTCCGCTGTGTTTCTATTTTCATTTAGCATTTGAGATAGTATGATGCTAAACACTGCTGAGGGTGATCACAAGGTTAATGAACACTAAATGTCTGGGGGTCAGCAGTGAATCAAGGGTAAGCCCTGTATAATGTAAGAATATAAATACGGAAGTACTAGAGAATGTTAAACACTCAAAAAATTCATGTGAAACAAATGGCAAAATGTGACAAACTGAAGGATACTGTTCCCTTGACTTAAGTCAATAGTGTATGAAATTCTGCCAGATGGTATAAATATCCTGCAGTTCAAAACCTCAGAAAAAGCCTTAAATACTATAGGTGTAAGAACACTTCCCAAATTTTCCTTCTCTATATGCTGTCTGACTTTGTATAGCAAAATACTGCAATAGAGACAGAATACTGGATAAAGGAACAGATTTTTAGCCATCCAACCATTAATTCTGAAACGTCACATGAGAAGAAAGGCCAAAATTTTAGAGATTCACAGAATACTCTGAGATGGAAGGGACACACAGGTATCATGGAGTGCAGCTGGTAAGTATATGGCCCATGCAGGGATTGAACCCACAGCCTTGGTGCTACCAGCACCAGGCTCTGACCAACTGCTTTTCTCATATTGATACCTGGAGCACTGAAGCACAAGAAGTCATCTTACCTCATCTCAATGGGGTTTGCACTTCTCAGGTAATGGTCAAGAAATGCATCCAAATAACCATGCTAATGAAGTTTCCCCTTTTGAGTGTGGAATTATAATAAAAGTGAAAAATCTTCATCAAATTCTCTCTTGACTTTTCTTAGTCTCATATATATAAAGTGCAGTGAAGGAATTGCCAAAAGATTACTGGAAGGATATGAATGATCCAGCTTAAATAAACCTCCAGTCTCAGTTGAGTATATAAATTCAGTCAGAGCCCTTTGATATTCAGAAAAAACAGTCACTATAGGAAATTTCTCAAGTCTTGTATGGAATTCTTAACTTCTAATCTTTCTAGTGAAAGCCCAACTGTCTTTGCATCAGTTTATATCAATTCCAGTCTCAACAAGATTTGCTTTTGATTAATTCAGTCTTGCAAAAAAGTCAGGAGGAACATGGATATGCAGTTTGGATTTTTTAATTACTTAAACGGAATAATACATCTTTTCTTAATTCCCCATAAACCAAGAATCATGCACCACAGAGCACACTAGAAAACTGGTGCTGAATTAATGAGAACTCCATGGACATTGAAGTACATTTAGTCCAGGCCTTAGGAGACAAAATAGCTCCTTTGAGCAGTGTTACAGAAATTAAAAATACAAAGTGAGCTAAAGATCAAAAACAGTAACCAGAAACCACAGAACTCATGTAAAAAAGACCAAAGCATAAACTGTCATGTTCTAGGTAAGGATTGTTGTCATGTCAGGACTTCTAGTTTTGGATTTATGCAGATACCAATTATAGTACTTAAAAAGTTTCAAAGCATTCAAAACCCAAGATTGAGAAGATCCCACTCAGCAACAAACTTACTCAGATTCAAAATATTTAAGAAAACAGACACAAAATTAATAGAAGAAGCTATCAGGGGAATAACTACTGGCTAACGTATATAGAATAGATTGAATACCAACAAGGGACTGCACATGTTAACATACTACTTGGCAGCCCACAAATGAATTTTTATTTTTAACTGGTCTTTCAACTGACTTAAGATCAGAAACAATTAGTTAAATAAAAAAAAAATAAATTAAATAATAAAAAATAATCAGTCTAATCTCTCACATCACCATTAAGTAATCTGTGCAGGTTAGTTACATGCTGTAGATAGCTCAAAGAAAATTTGAAAATCATCTGACTGATGATAATGTGACACTAAAGGAACCATTTTTAACTGCCCCTCATTCAAGTAAACACAAATGCCAGAAGACAGCATAAATAATTATGGGGTCCTTCGGCAGTTCGAGGGAATGGGTTTTCTCCTTTTACAACATCATTCCACATTCCATTAAAGACAAAACTCAACAGTCTGGGTAGCCTTCATTTAAGCAGAAAAACTTAATTACAGAGTCTGAAAGACCAGCGAAACCATTAGAGAATCCAAGGGCAGTGGTAAAGTAATTAAACTGATAATGAAAAGCAGGATAAAAAGAAAATAGACTGTTTTTTCACATAACATCCAGTTATTGAGAATGCATTTTAACTGGACAGAAAAGGATATGGAGAGAAGAAAATTAGGTAATATCCTTTAAAAAAAGCAAAATGTTTGGCTATTAAAGGAAATTGCAGTGATTGATTTTTCAGCATAAATCCTTTATTCTTGCTATTACTATCCTATTATTATCCTTTTGGGGAGTGTGACTGAATTAAATATAAGCAAAGACAGTTAAAATCACTTACTATAAACTATTTAGAATTTAGCAGCCAATCTATATCAAAATAACTTTCTGTGTTTCTGAATCACTAAATTTGGCAGACCATGACCTTGAACATTTCTGGATCAATGTCTAGAAAAAAACACGACACAGAACACCAACCAATGAGGACAACAGGCAATTTGGCTACATCAGCTAATGTAAATTCTAGCTGCTTATTTTCCTATGTATGAAATACACATGAAAACAGTTTGGCTTACAGCATGGAAATGTCTACCTGAAAAACATATGCTGAAGAACATTAATATACCTTTAGAAGTGCTAAATATTATAACCATGAAAGAATATTAAGACACCAATCAGGTAATAATTGCATATTTCTCTTTCTAATGTGACTGAGGAGAATACAAATAAACACATGTGTTAAGCCAGATATTGCTAAGTCATCATGTCTGGGTAATTTGTATCCAATAGTTTTTTAAAACTGATTCTGTGGGCTACTTAGTTGGTTTTAGGCGAATCTGGCGTGTATGGTCTATATAAGTTCTAGAAAAAAGTTAATGTTATTTCCACAAGCTTAAAAGAAGTAACCACAAGCCTGTTAATCAATCTCAGACAAAACAAAGAATTCTACTATGAAGTAATTAAGCAGCCAAGGTAAGTAATTATATTTATGTAAAAATTTAGAAAAGCATCATATGCCATTTGCTTTTCCATTAAATGACATGCTTGAGTGATAGAGCTATAAATACTGGGGTAATTTACTCAGCATTCCCATGGCACTCATTAAATGGACCAAACCCCAGGGAGCCTTAAAATATATCTAGGATATCTTCCCTGGGAGTCTTGTCACGAATGTGTTCTTGACCTGAAGCTGTTTAATATTTCTATTAATATTCTGCCTAATAATGTTAAGCAATGATACCAAAGGATGTAATGTTTGATAATGAAGAGAGTAAGTTAGTGACAAGCAAGGCTTGGAATCATGGAAAGCAGGATGGCAACATATTATATGCATTTATTTATAGGTAAAATATGTTGGCAGGCAACTGTAAATATAAGACTGGATTATTTATTTTCTTCCACTAAAGATACATTCTTGCTCAGGTTATAGATGAAAGAGGTCAAATCAGTCAATCCAGCCTGGTAAATACACTAAGAAGCCCTTTTTAAAGCAAAATAACTGGTATCAGCCATGATATTAAGTTGCAACAGCTTTTCAGAAGTCAGAGACTAGGACTACTTTTGGGCTAAGCCCGCCACTCATTCACATATGAAAAAAATCAAGATAATCCCCCTGCCTGTCGTCTATCCCCATGAGGGCAGAACAGAAAACAGAATGTTTTTAGGGTCATTTTTCTGTGCAGTGTTAAATACCACTCACAGACAGCCATCGACTGGGAACAGTTGACTTAAATTAGCCAGTTTGCTTTGAGTTCACACAGAGATAGGGAAGCAGGAACACAGTTTCTATGAAGGTCAGATGACAGACACTAATGACACTTGAAACTAGTGCTGTCCCTGTGTTGCTCCTCTGCTCCAGTGTCTTTTGGCTAACTTGCTTGACTTCTCATCAGTGGAGGAGAGAGAAGCAGAAGAGTATCATCACAAATGAATGCAGCAATACCCACAAAAATCCATCAGGGATTTTGGGAAATACATATTTGCCACAAGGTTACCTTCTGGTACTAATATTGCAGCAACTCAAGTGCCTGTTGTGACGTGTGTGTTACTTTAACTGGTGCCCTGTCAAAATGTACATGCTCTGTGAAACCTGAACTGAAAAAAAAAGCAAAAATGTTGTCTTCAATACAACGCAAACGGGATACAGACCATTCAGTGACAGATCATTGACAAGTCACCAAGCACATTGAGCATTCAAAACTGTTTTCATTAAATTCATTCTGATACCTGTTTGAAGGCATTTAAGCAGTAGAAAGGAAGGCTACTACACATAAAAGCAGTACACATGCACATATACATAAAATCAAGTTCTTCTCGGAAATTTTACAAAATTTAGCTTCCATCATATATAAAATAATGCATAATGTAATTAAAATGACCCAAAAAATACATCAAAGCTGTATAAAGACACTAGTTTTGTAAGAAATACTGTGGAATTTCGATATGCATTCAAAGATTCCACCAATAGATGGCAGAAATGCACAACGCTTACCAAAGTCATTGCAAATGACTGCAGATTTAAGGTGCTAAGCAAGGAAGAGCTTTGAGACCTATGGATGCATCAAAATCCTCTAAATGATTGCAAAGTCAAAGTAGTATCCCTACAATCAAGTTACCAGAGGACTTCTTCGGGTCTGTGTAAGTAAACTCCATTAAACTAAGTTTTCCAAAAGGAATAAAGTGTTCTTCAGATTCAAATATGGTTTCAGGCTGAGCTGCAGAGGTTATGGTAAGAATGCCTACAGGGCATTAAATCAAAAGTTGTTTTAATGTCACAGATGTTTAACTACAGCCTCATCTTGAAGAACACTTGTTAGATGGGCAGGAGGCTTCACACCATCACTTTAACTATCTTATTAAGACACCCCACTTTCTCTCCTAAGCCATCTATCTCTCTCCACGGTAGGAAACCAGTTTCGTTCTCTGATTCACCAAAATAGCTGAATTTCCACCAGAGTTGTTGGAAACAGTCTTCTCAGACCAGAAATTGATACTGAAACCACAAGTCTCATCCAAAATTAATTGACATGTCTGTAACAGGACCTGGACAGAATTTGAGCAAGCACTGGGAAAAAGGATCCCCTTCCCTAACTACACTAATCACCACCCAAAGAGATTTATTCTCTAGCTTTGCACTAGTCTATATTTATCTCTGTTGTCTGTCTTCTTTCTCCCACCATTTATCTCAAATAATTTTATGAAAAAAAAACAGTACAGCATCAGCAGCAACTTAGACTCAAAAGGATGTCAGGGAATAAGATGAAGAAAAAAATCTTCCTAATAATAGAATTTACTAGGAATTAAACAGTTTCTATATCACTTGATGTTCTGTTCAGTAGAACAGATGAAGCATACGGTCAGGAAAAGGAAATAGATTGTTTAAAAGTTCTTTTTTATCTTTAATTTCTGTGATTCAATAATATGAGACACTATCAAATTCATATATTAGGTTGTATTAATATCACTGTAGTTCTAAGGCCAGTTGTTCCTCATTCACATATTCTTGCAAACGTGAACCCAAGATCATATTTTTTATGTTAAATCCCTCTCTAACAATACAATCCTGTCAAGGCAATTTAGTCCACTACAGTCAGCTCATAAAATCAGTATTTCCTTTTTCATAAGCATACAAGTACATGATAAAAGGCATTTCAGTTATTTGAATTGCCTTTGCTATCACAGAAGATAGAATAACAAGTGGTGTGTGAAGTGTCTGTAAATCTTTACTAAATAAAACTGGAAGACATTCACTTGTTGCAGGACTCTCTCCAATTTCTAAGACTGCAACCTATCCAAAGGCAAAAAGATCTTAATCTGAAACTTAGCTACGATACTCATATCGTGACAGCTTTGTAGTAAAAAAACTAAATAAATAATTTTGCCATGGCATTATTTCTCCCACTGCAAATTCTTTTCCTATCCAACAACCCTTTTAGCCTACCTTCACTTAGCCTATAGACAATATAGACACTCAGAAATGCAGTGAAATAATTTAGTTGAAATTCACTGCCATAATTACCTGTAAAATCTCAAGAGCCAGAAACTCTATCCTTTTCATTATCATTCTTCCCTTGGGAGGAGTCTCTCCACTCTGCAGAATCCTGCACTTGAGAAACTGCCCTACCACTATCAGAAAGTTTCTTGTACAGAGTTGTGCAAGCAATATTTATGATTTTATAAAGCAGAGCTTTAGTTTATGAGCAAGTATCTACACAAATGCTACTGTCTGCAAAACAGTGTTGGAAAAATATCATGGGGATCTAGATGAAAATGAACATCCAAAACCACACTGATGTTCGTATCTGTACAGTTTTCAACTCAGAGCATAAACCATTCTTATACAGCATGATAAAGCACTGAACATCACTGAATTACAGATATATTAAAACTTTCTTTCCTATCTCTACTTCCCCCCATCTTTCAATAACAATATGTAGATCTTTCCATTTGCCAGATATATTCTTTTCATGTACTTCCTTTCCTAACACTACCCTGGGCAAGCAAAAATGATACCACAGAAGTCCTTTCTGAAGGATTTACCAAATCTAAAAATTTGATATTTTTGCAAGTTTAACGTCCTGTTTTGCCTTCAGCTTTAAACATTGATCATAATGACATTCCTAGAAACCTTTCGATGGAAAAGCATAACCTGATCTGTCTTTCAATACTGAATGTTGTTTGCAAACTGGAATTCAGGTGGAAGACTAGATTTGAAACAACATCCTTTAGGAATACTGACTGACAATTTAATTCATATACACTTTAAGCCTTTTAAGATGCAAAAATACATGTTATGAACAGCTGAATACAAAAGAGTAGCAGGGAAAGGAGAAAGCTTCACACACTAAGAGCTACATAATAGGTGAATGGTGACATTTCTGAACTAGCATAAGAACAGAATAAAATCCACTGGCTTTCCACTGCAGTAAATTAACAGATGATACATTCAGAGCACATGTGCTCTGCTATGCTTCACATTTTTCTATAAGCACTAACTGGTCCAAAGGCAAAGTTTATTCTTTATTTAGGACAGGTTGGTTTCTTCAGAGTACTGCTTAAACTGTGTCTATACTGATACTAGTCAGTCAGCTAAACCAGGACAGCTCTTGTGGAATTGGGCATTCAGGGAGCCACACTGGGAACTTTGATTCTTCTGACTACTTCAATGAACTCATTACAGTCGACTGACGTAAATCAATAATGAAATAAACTGGAAAGACCCTGATGCACAGTACACTCCAGATGGTGCATAATATTTCCGTTCCTAAATTATCTTGGAATCTAAAGCATTCAAAGGAAACCTCCTAAATCATTAACAAATTCTTAAAACGTGCAGCTATTAAATGATTTTCTCATTGCATAACCTTAAGCATTCTCTATTTCCTTGCCTCACTAAAAGGCAAACCTTCCTGCTAATTCTACTTACACACAAGGACAACTGGTACAAAATCCACAACTTACATGTTCTGAATCCCCTTCTGCACAAGGATATCTCTCTTGATTACAGAATTTATATAAAAGAAAAAGGCAAATTAGGCATCTAACCTGAAACTGTAAATTATATGGTCTAAACACCCTCCCAATCCCCTCTACTCACACACTTAGTCCTACCACTGTAGGACTGTCCAAAGTATTTGAGCTCCACAGAGAGTAAATTTGGCCATCTCTTTCAAAAGCATAAAGGAATACAGAATCTTCATTAATACACTTCGATGTATCATCAAAGCCTCTCAAAAGACCTTGTTGATCTAAATTAAAGCTATACTAGGAATTTAAATAATTCACGTTTTTGAACTAGTAAATTATTTCACTAAGGATGATTTATCTAAAATGAAAACCCCTTTGGAAGCAGGTACAAAGCTAAAACATTGTAAATATGTCACTCCTAGGCTGACTACAGTAATGGAACACCTCAGTTTTTTGCTTCAGCAGGTGATAAATGTCTCAGGAGAATTCCATGAGAAAACACGCAAAGTGGGGCTATAAACAAGAAATCAAGATAAAGTGATATTGGTGTAATTAAGAGATATGGAAATCTTTTCAACCCTATGAGTGCTTAACTCCTCCTGAAAAATGACATAAAATCTATGCAGCAGAAACTGCTAAATGTGCAAACTCTCTCATTATCCCTGTCAGTTGTATCGCTGTGTCACCATGAGTCAGTCAATTATGCAGTCACTTTCATGGAGGGTATTCATTCCAAATAATTATCTCTGCCTCATTTCCCAGAGTTTGTGGACTTGCTACTTTCTCATTTCATATTCCTTTCCAATGGATTCTGTGAATCTATTCTCTCAGAGAGCCTTCATCTCCAAGGATTTCAATCTCAAGGTTTTGGGAAAATCTGATACATCACATAAAAGTGTGAAAATGCATCTCTTTAATTCACATAATGCAAGGTATCTGAGATTAAGTTATAACTAGTGAAATGAGCAATTTTCTTTAACGCAGAAGCACATTTTTAACTTACATGCCTTCTTTTTAAATTTTATTTTCTATCATAATATGCAACTGCATGACATTTTCTATTTCAAAAAGCGTTATTTAGTTTTCCATCCCTGACTGAAGTATGTGATAAGGACAGTAATCATATGAGGACATGTAGTGATCTTTTCTGGTTGTTTTACTGCTTTTTTCTCTGGCATACTAATAACCACTGATATGGTTATATGACCTTTACCATGGTTATAAATTTATTGATTTCCTTCCATAAAATAGAAATGCATCAGTAATTTTTGTATCTCTGCACTTCTGTATTACTATGAAAATATTATAAGACTATTAAAGACCCTCTGGTTTATTTTCTTTTCCACATAAAACATTTAAGGTAACCACTCTCTTCGCTAAACTGTGAGGTTTCATATGTTGTATAAGGACACAGCATTCACAAAGTATACAATTTTAGGAAGTTTTCTCTGAACCAAAAAATCCCAAATTTTGACCTTCGTTTTTCCTAATGAGAGAGCATACAACATTTGTACAAGAAACTCCATTTATCACATTATGGATGTTCTTTAATTGAGTTGTCCTCTGTGTTTCATTTTGTATTTGTTTTCACATGTGGCATAGTTTTTCTAATGCATTCCTAGCAGTCTAACAAAAACACTAAGTGTCTAAATATGTCTCCCAAACAGTCACTTCAGTGGATTTAAGACTGAGCCACATTGGCTCAAGAAATGTGATGAAAATGTATTGATTTCATTGTACTGAATCATTGGCAATCCAGGTCAGTGAATGAATGGTCTGGATCACCTGTTCAGGTGGCAAGCTGAGAAAACAAATCAAATTCACTGTTTTATAAAAGCTGCCTCATGTTACACAGTACTGCCAAAATGGAATTCTCCACCACTTAGAGCAGGAGATTACATTAATGACTTGAAAACAAAACAGATATAATGTATGTTTTTTCTGACAAAATCCACCTTTCTGCTTAAAATTCACTTCAAAAACAGCTTTGGTAATATTCTTCTATTTACACAATGACACATGATGATGAAATTCTTCACCAAAATGTGCAGTTTAAGTAATTTCAGAACAACCATTTTAAGGGAAAAACTATTTTACTTACCAAGCCAACTTCTGTTTAAATATACTGACACAAACACTGGAGGGACCGTGAAGAAATCTACCACTGAGTTAACTTCTAGCCAAAACCATAGCTTGTCATTGGCTGCTATAAACTGGAAAGAAAAAAAAAAAAAAAGGGGATAAGAGATGAAAGAATAAGATTATGTTCATGCTGATTGCAGGTATCTGTTCTAAAATATTGAACTCAAAAGTTAGCATAGTAACTGATATTTTAGGTTAGTAAAGACAAAACAACATCTCACTGGAAAGAAGTCTGTTTTGTTCATTGCTTGATAATAATACTGAGATTAAAATGAAAGTTCTAACTAAAGAGATAGATCATCTATGTGATCAGTTGATATATCTGTGCTAAAAATATTTTTTCCTTATTTATTAACAACGTATCAGTAATAATAGAAAAGTGTAGGCAAGTATAAAAAATTTCAAAATGGATCATCTTTGTTCTAGCACACCAAATATGCTGGTAGTAGTCTTAACCTGTATTGCTGCTCACAGATTTGTAAATACAGGACTGTTTGCAAAGAGTCCCATTTTTATCTGCCCAGAGGAGATAGCAGGATGATTCCTACAGAGCACAGCTCAGGACTGAAGCAGCACTTCAGTCTTCTGAATTGAACCATAGATTTCTCCCCCCTGACTACAAAATCAGCCTAGGGAAACTGGCAAGCTTAGATTCCAAGGACATCATGGGTAGAACTTGCTTATGTGCTTAAATAGGGTCAACCTACTATTCACATTTGATTAATAATTAAAAAGTAATTAAAAATTTGCTTTACATAAATATGAAATGTAAATATACAAATAAAGAAAAATAAATTAGTGTATCATGAAGGTATTTAATGGAGAAGTTTTACTTATCTAAGTCTTGAAACTTTGACTAACACATTTCAAAACAGTCCTCATATTTTTTGAGTTAAAGACAATATTCAGTGTGCTTCTTTCAAAGAAAATACAGGTAATCTCCATTTCAATCACTATATATAACAGCTGTATTCCCTCCCTGCCTCTTGCTACCAAAGACACACTACTTACACGCAAGCCAAAGTAGAGTAGGAAGAACACATTGAAAGCCATGTCGATCTGTAACGTGAAATCTTTGTAGAAATTCTGGCAGGATTCTATTGGGCTATTTGAAAGAAAAAAAAATCAGAACAAATTGTCAGTGTATGAGTTTCTACTCTGCTGAGAATCTTATGCATTTCATTAAAGACCTTGATTCAGAAATCATGTTTCTGTTTTCCAGTTGGTTACAAGATACAAGCAAGCATTTGAAAGGAATTATTTTCATTCATTCAGTTAGTCATTCATACAGTGTCTATATTCACCTGTTCAGGTAATATTTGAGAATTAACATGCAGATACCTTTAGGAGAGGACAAGCAGGAGAGTACCTCAGGATTGCTTAACCCCACATTAACCCTTAAAGAACTGACTTCTTTCTAAAGGAGACACACCTATCATACTTTAGGAAGAAACCTAACAAGCACACAGGTAAAGTGAAACATTACATGCTCTTAATTCATGTCATAATCTAAAACCTTTAACAAAAATGTAGTTGCTTAGGAATACGTTACCCATTAGCAACCTGGAGTACTTAGTCTTGTAGAATCCCTTGTTTATAAGAAGTTGATTGGATTTTTTTCCTTCTGCTCACTTCTTTTTTTTTTTTTTTGGTATGGCTATTTAGTGTACTTTATGTACAGTACTATGAACTGAGTAGAAAAGCAGCATAGCCCACTGATAAAATTAAATAACAAAATAAATTGAAGAATTTGAAGCAGTACTCTAAGGGTTAATTTCTGCATGCAGATTAATTAAAATACCCTTGTGTGTGTCAGGCAGCCATTGCAAATTTTAGCTTATTATTTTATGCTCTATTTGACAGTGGGACAGGTCCAAAGCTTACTCTATACAAACTGGTACTTTAGAAATATACTTTTATCTAAGGAAGGTGGTAACTTCCAGAAGTATCATTAGTGATTTATTTGTGAGGTTCCTAAAACAGGTTGTTGAAGCCACAGTCCAATGTTGTAGTCATAGACCAAAGTGAAAATCATGTCCCAATATATGCTTCTGTATATACTGTATGTACATAATGTCCCACCATATATACATATATATACACACATATATTGCAAATGATCATGTGTTCATCACAACTGTAATAGAGGGAAACTAGAACATAGATCATTTGATTATTTGGAGCCCTAGAAAACATCCTTTTAGAAAAGCAGAAATTTGTTGGCTTTCCAGATCAAATAAATCACTGAATGTGAATGTAATACCAGTTAGTATAGCAGTAGTTCTGCAAATATAATGCTAGACTGCTCAACAAGCAAAATTCTATGCGTTATGAATGTCAATTACCTAACTTAAGGCATAAAGGAAATTACCTGGACTACCAGGTCATTACACATGCAGCCAAATTTTCCATTCCTTGTATACATTTCAGGTCAAACAAGTTAATTACAGCATGCTCTCTCCTGTCTCTAGATGCATGAATGTATACAGCAAAACTCTCCTTGATGTACAATAGCTTTATATTTTAAGAAGCTTTAGGAAATTTTATTAAAATTGTTTTTCAAAGGCTTTTTGAAAAGACATTGAAGTTATGAGACACTTTTGCTATAGTTCAAATAAAATAGATTTACAAGAGCAGGCAAAAGGGAACAGAAGCCAAATGTTAACATATAGGACGGCAGACAATACCTCATATTTTACAAATATAGCTTTAGTTACAAAAACAGTGGATGTAATCTGAGAATCCAACTGGATGATTTTCTGTATGGCACTAATGAGAACAAAGCATTTTGTCAAAATAAGGTAGGCTACACGCTGAGTCACAATGCACCCTACCAACAGGAAGTACAGAAGAACAGAATCAACAGCCCTGCACCAGCTCTTCCTTCCAGCTTAGGTTCCTGCAAAAGCTGTAGAAATTCACTGAAGCTAATGGAATTACAGAGGCTTATAACTAGGACAGAGAGCTCTTCTCTTCCAAGATTATTTGATATTTTTCACAATTTTTAGTAAAGGTCAGCCAAGGTTGCAGCTAACAGCTGTAGTTTTGTGTCACTGTCACTCTCAAAAACCTACAAGCTCTGACAAATTAGCTAATGCATAATACATCTTCATCTTGTTTGCGAAACACTTAGCACAATGGACCACCATTCTGATTTGGGACTTTTGTTTACCTAGTCCAAAACTGATAGCAGTTTTGAAGTTTCTGTTAGTCATATCCTTTAAGCTTCCTTCATTTCAGATACCATCCCTCTCTTTCAATGTTTAAGTTATCCATTTCAAAGACAAACACGGCATCCTTTCTTTTTTATTTTAAATGATGATTTTGTCAGAAAGGCATGATACTGCAGAACTTATTAATTTTTTCACAGATGGATTATAAAAGATCTTAAATGTTCCAAATTAAATTCTCAGTTTGATTTTTTTTTTGTTTGTTTTCATCAGTAGCTCATATTTGATCTGACATAAAAATACAGACAATGTTTATCATTACACAATTCAGCCTGCTGCAGAAGGGAAGCCAATTTGAAACTCATCTTTACATCAAGTTTCCCAAAACCAGAAGTACTACACTTCCTAGTAGTGTACTGAGGTCTCCAGGACCAGTAATATTACTAATAAAACTCCCTGGTTTATATTAAAATCACACTACATGTCCTATGGGATTTCACCCCTTTAGGGCAGCAAAGGTTTCACTTTTGAAGAAGTCAACAGACCATTAGAAACGTTTTTATTCCACTTCCATGTAAGCATGGTTTCATCTCCTTAAACTACAAAAAGACAGGAGAAACTATGATAAAAACAATGCAATAGCATACTAGCAATGACAGGGAAGATTTAATAAACTGGATAAAAATTACAGTAATGATGAAACTCTAAATGCAATGGGCTCCTCCCCTACAAAGGTGGCAGGATCAATAGTCCAACAACTGAAGTGAACATCTGGTAAATGAGCCAGCTAGGGAGGACATCCCACCAGAGCTGCTTTTCTGAACAGACAAGGACTGGTAGTTGATGTGGTGATTGGAGCTTGTCTTCAGCACAGCAATCACAAAATGATAGGTTTTGATTCCTGGAGAAATGATGAGGGGGGTCAGCAGAACTGCTACATGGAACTCCCAGAGGGCAGACTTTGGCTGTTTATGACACTGGTTGAGAAAGACCCTTAGGGCACAATTCTGCAGGGCAAAGGAGTCCAGGAAGGCTGGACATGCTTCAAGAAGGAAATTTTAAATGTGTTGAAACAGGCCATCCCCATGTGCCAAAAGACAAGCTGGCAGGGAAGATCATCAGCCTGGCTGAATAGAGAACTTTGGCTGGAACTCAGGAATATGAGTACCATCTTTGGAAGAAGGGCCAGGCAACTCAGGAGGGGCTTCAAGGATGCCGTGAGGTTATGCAGGGAGAAAGTTAGAAGGGCTAAAGCCCAACTAGAACCTATTCTGCTTGCTGGCATTAAAGACAGTAAAAAATGTTTCTAGATATATATTAGCAACATGCGAAGAGCTAAGTAGAATCTCAATCTTTTATTGGATGTGGTGGGAAACACAGCAACAAAGAACAAGAAGACTGGGATACTTAATAACTGCTTTGCCTCAGCCTTTAATAGCAAGATTAGTTGTTCTCTGGGTACACAGCCCCCTGAGCTGGAACACAGATGGGGAGCAGAATGAAGCCCCCATAATCCAAGGGGAAATGGTCAGTAAAATACTGCACCATTTGGACACAAGTCAAGAGGCCTGCAGGGAAACCACCCAAAGGTACTGAGGGAACTGCCATAAGTGCTCACCAAGCCACCTTCCGTCATTTATCAGCACTCCTGGTTAACTAGAGAGGTCCCACCTCACTGGAAGTTAGCAAATATGACACCCATCTACAAGGATCAGAAAGAGGATTTATGAAATGACAATCCTGTCAGCTTGACTTTGGGGCTGGGGAAGGTCATGGAGCAGAACATCTTGAGTGTCATCATACAGCACATGCAGGACACCAAGGGATCAGGTCCAGCCAGCTTGGGTTTATGAAAGGCAGTGCTGCTTGACCAACCTGATCTCCTTCTATGACAAGGTGACTTGCTTGGTGGATGAGGGAAAGGCTGTGAAGGCTGTCTATCTAGACTTTAGTCAAGCTTTTGACATTATTTCCCACAGCATTCTACTGGAGTAACTGGCTGCTCATGGCTGGGACTAGTCGGGTAAAAGACAGGCTGGACAGTGGAGTAGTAAATGGAGCCAAAGAGTGTAGTAAATGGAGCCAAATCTGCCTGGTGTCTGGTCACTAATGATGTTCCCCACGTCTCAGCTTTGGAGCCAGTCCTGTTTAGTATCTTAAGCTATGATCTGGACAAGGGAATCGGGTCCATCCTCAGCAAGTTCACAGATGACACCAAGTTGGGTGGGAGTGCTGATCTGCTCAAGGGTAGGAAGGTTCTGCAGAGGGATCTGGACAGGCTGGATCGATGGGTTGAGGCCAATTGCGTGAGGTTCAACAAGGCCAAAGGTCTTGTCCTGCACTTGGGTCACAACAACCCCATGTAGTGCTGCAGGCTCGGGGAAGAGCAGCTGTAAAGCAGTTCATTGGAAAAGGACCTGAGGCTGCTGGGCAACAGCCAGCTCACTATGATCTAGCTTGTGCCAAAGTGGCCAAGGACACCAGTGGCATCATGGCTTGTAACAGGAAGGGTGTGGCCAGCAGGACCAGGGAAGGGATCATCCCCCTGTGCTCAGCACTGGTGAGGCCACACCTCAAGTGCTGTGCTCATCTCTGGGTCCCTCACTGCAAGAAAGACATTGGGGGGCTGAGGCAAGTCCAGAGAAGGACAACCACTGGTGAAGTGTCTGCAGCACAAGGGGACTGAGGATGCTGGGGTTGTTCAGCCTGGAGAAAAGTAGACTCAGGAAGGACCTTATCACACTCTGCCACTCTCTAGAGGGAGGTTGAAGCAAGGTCAACCTCTTCTCCCAAATGTAAGCAACAGGAGAAGAAGAAATGGCCTCAAGTTGTGACAGGGGAAGTTTAGATTGGATTTTAGGAAACGATTTTTCACTGAAACTTTGTCACATGTTGAAAGAGGATGCCCAGGGAAGCGGTTGAGTCACCATTCCTGAAGGTATTTAAAAGACGCATAGTTGCATAACTTAGAGGCATGGCTTAGTGGAGAACTCAAGGGTCATTTCTAAAATAAATTATTCTATGATTCTCTAATATTTTTTAGTACTTTGAAAGAACATCTTTAATTATCTATATAATTTTAAAGCAAAATTAGGAGCTATAGAGCCTAGTTGTACAGGTATAATAGGCATAAACTACTTCAGTGAACAAGAGTGACTACAAGAGTGGTAAGAAAATGATTCCATTTAACTTTATGTATATGGGGCAAAATTTTGACAAGGTGTTTCCACCATCCTTAAAGCTTTATTGCAATCAGCACTGAAGCCAACACTGTGCATGACACTTTTACCACAGAATGTACCACTTGTCACTTCAATTCAAAAGAATTTACTGCTGTTTAAATAACTATTTTTGGTCACCAGTTTACATCATGTATTTATTCTCACTTATTTCTGGTTGGCTCAAAATGTTTCTAATGCATTGAAATGTTTCTACTGGAATTATTCCTTAAATACTCATAAAATGACTGGGAGAGGGCAAAACATACTTTTTAATGTTTTCCGAAATCAGTTGTTTCTGTGAGTGTATTAATATGGAAGTTCCCACAGAAACCTTCATGTATTTCCAGGATTTTTTAAATTGAAACAGAGTTGAAAATATCTTGAGTAGTTTTTACTGAATCATTTCACCTCTTGATAGGAGCTGTAAAGCCCATTACAAACTTCAGATCAGAGCCTTATTATAGAATGACAATCTCTGTCCCAGGGCAGTCACTGCCCTTATGAACATACAAAGTAAGGAGTTCTATGTTCACTCAGACTTCAGACCATCTTTGCAATCCTAGTGGCAGCTATCTGGATGATTTTACATAAAATGTCCCCACAAGAATGGGAAAGCTTTTGTACACCCAATTCAGCACTTGAAATAACTATTCAATATGCAATTTACAGTTCTCTGTTCTTCCTAGGTAAGGAAGTGGACTCTTGTATTTTTGGCACATCATGTCAGTCTGCTCCTAATTTTTTTGCCTTTTTTTTTTTACCTTTCTTTTTAATGACAAGGAATGCAAAGACCAAGACAGATGCCAATTTTTACCTATGTATAATTTTTGTGTTTTTAAAAAAGGTAAAACATTAATTTTAAGACATATTAATTTAGTTACAATTTGTCAAGTGCTTTGAAGCTATGTATTGTAAAACTTTCATAAACCACCACAAAAGAAATTTACTTCTACTGTGACTTCAGGAAAGTACTGACTTTAATATCTTCCCATGGCTGCCACAACTTTGGAACTTTGAGAAACTATTGAAACTTTTAGAAATTCGGAGAATTTTCAGAATTTACAATTATAATTTTTGCAAATCTGCTTTCTGAATGGTGGAGGAAAAGCCAAATCCATTACTAAAACAAGATAAAAATATTTTATTTCTTAGTATCAATGAAATAAAATACAAAACTTAAAAAACTGATCAGTACATTATATGAAAAAAAAGTGAAATGTGCACCTTCTATCAGAAGGAATGTCCATTGATGAGAGTAAATTTTAAAATGAAATCGTAGCTATGTACAGAAGTATCAGTTGATGCTGCTAAAACATAAATAACACAAATAAATAAGAGAAACCAATCAATATTTAGGAGTTCACTAGTATCGCATCATTTAATGACATTCTATTCACTTTGCACTTTCAAATTGTATTTCAATGAAATTAATATATATTAATTTGGATGGGTAAATTGTCTTTGTTCATAAAACTGCCTTAAGTGGTCTTTTTTTTCAAACTATTTTGTTTTACTGGAAGCTCCTCTGCAATGTTCTATTCCCTCAAATTTACTTCCAGAGCAAACCAAATTTTATGAAGTGTAGAGTGAAAAAATAAATTTGGCACAAGTTTGATATGACAGCATCCATTTATATACCTTAAACACATATTTTGAACAGTATTGCAAAAAACAAAATTAAGGTGGTTATGGTTAGGCTTTTTAACTGTGTTTCAGTGACATAGCACTGAACTAAAACTATATAAAAGCCACATGTACCATTTAGTAAAAGCAATTCTCATTCAATGCCGAAGAATTTGCGCCTTTATGGTTTAGTCACGCAGCTCAGAAGGGAATAAGCAGTTAATATCTTCTTTACTGAAACAGGCATGAACATATAGCAAAATTATTAACACAGATCCTATCAAATATATACCTTGGGAAACAAATACCATAATTAAAACAAATCATCAAGACTAAATTAGAACCAAAGATGTCAAACATCTTAAAAGGGACAGAGAGTAACATACTTTTTTCTTACTTGAAGTGGCTTTCGTTTATTAACCCAGTATGTCACTCAGGAAGAAAAAAAATATTTTCTTACAGTATCTGTATTAATCTTCTAAATGCTAGATGTATTGGTAAATGCATTTCAGTTTAGAAAGCCTTTCTTTGAGTCACAGCACCAATACAGATTTTGATGGCAAATATCTTCTAAATTACTTCACTCTCCCTTGACATGTAGTGGTGCACCACTGGGGAACTTTTGGTACCAGCATTTTCAGTTAGTGCTGCAGGACATGCAGGCAGAGTTCAGTTGGTTTCCTTCCCAAAGAGGAAGGACAGCCAGCTGGATCACTGGAATAAGGCATTAGTGAAGGCAAGGTGAAAAGCCACTTTGCCCACAGGAGAAGTGCCATGGGATCTGCTGTCACAGCCCAAAGACTTGGGTCCATAAAACCCCATGGGATCATTACATCACTACTTATAAATATTTTTCTGAGGTTTTGTGCACCTGGAGCTACTGAGTGAAGGAGGAGCAATCCCCTTCTCACCGAATTTTGTACAGTTATGGCCTGACAGCTGAGGATGATGCTGTGACCATTTCTTGATCTTCTTATGTTATTTACATTTCAATCCTATTTGACCACTCAACCTCCCATATCTAAATTCTATGCTATTTGTTTCTCCTAAACACACACATACACAGACAGAACTTTCTGCTCCCAAAGTTTTTCAGTGTCAAAACCTGGAGCTTCTTGGGGCTTTGCCAAGTACTTTTCTTTCAATTCTCAAGTCTGACTTTCCTTTACTGAATAGATTAAACTATATTTATCTTTCCACTCACAAAAAACTCCTCAACTTAAGCAAGTGACGAATTTATTTTGGATTACTCTGTTTTACTGTCTTTGTTTCCATCTCCGTTTCTGCAGTCTACATGTGGAGTGACCTCCCTTCTTCACTTTGATATGTACCTCTCACATTCCTTCTGAAAAAGCTTTGATGACCTCAGGCTCATACACACTAAGGTGTCTTTAAATTACATCAAAAATCAGATTTCCCTTTGTTCAATTTTAAAATAAGTAAAATAGAAATCTGATCAAAATAAAGTATGAACTCTCAAATAATGAGAAATAAAGCTATCTTCCAAGACTTCTTACACTGTGTTTAATCTACATTTTATAATTTGTAAGTATCCTGCTTTTCAGAAAAAAAACCCAAAACCACTTCAAGTGTCTGTCCTTACTTCCCTTTCCTAATTTCTATTACAACATCTTCTGTTATTCTTTAAAATCTGACAGATCACAAGCTGCCATTAGAATATTACCCTTCTATTTCTAACCCAATTAAAAGAATGCATCATGACTCATCTGTTCTGCAAACACTTTCTACAACTAGGGCTTTCTGTATAATCTCCCTACCATGCTGGGGAACCTTGACAAGCTTTTAGACTAATTTGGGGCAAAATTAGCAGGTTTTCTTACTCTGCTTAAAAAAATTTCCAGTGGCAGAAGACAACAAGGAAGAACAAAACCAGATCAATCAGTATTAAACTGGTACAACTGCGTCTTTTAGTAAAGATTGTTAAGATAAAGAATCAGAGATGTTTTTTCTCTTTTGATTCTTTCACTTCTCTGCATCATGTCTTGAAGAATAGGGCTTAAAAGTTTAGGTTGTTCTTATTTCTCCCTTCAACTGAAACTTATTTAAAATTTAAAGATATATTTAAATCCTGTGAATGCAAAATTAATTCAGTTTAGAAATTAAGATAGAGAAGGATTTCCAGTGTGAAAGAAAGAGAAACTCCTAATTTTAATTTCTGTCACATTCACGTACAAAATTAGGAGGAACATTTAGTTGGCACGACTGCAGAACAAAGCTCTACTTTCCTGATGCCCATCTAATTCTACCAATTACTGCAGAGCTATTTGCAACTAGCAACATACTAAGTGACAGAGTCACGTAACATTGCTAGTAACTATTCTACCTAGATGAACTGGATTAATACAACTTTGTAAAGTTCAGCATAATACTGTCAGTTTTCATCTTTCTCAAGTTTTCCATTAATTTCACACACATCATGCTTCTTCAAAGACTCCCTAGTAAAACATAAGCCAATGTACTACAGCACTCAATCAAAATCAAATCATCTTCCTCAGCCCAAACACAAAGTTGTGTATAAAAAGAAGCTTTTACTTATAATATTATATTGAGTTATTTGGGTATGTTGAAAAAAATGCATTAAAATTGCTCACTCTGATGATAATTTCCTCAGGAGGTGTGTATACTCACTACTGTCTGCAGCATGTGTGTTCTCTAACTTTGCAAACAAAAGTCAAAGGAAGGTCCCTGAAGAACAGCTAAACTCAGTTATGAAGAATAGCCAGGAACTCAGTGCTAAAACAGGCACAAGTGAATGGCCCAGAATCCCTCTCCATAACTTCCAAGTTCTTTTGGTAGCATATAAAAGACAGAACAGGTGGTTTACTGCAAAATACACCAGTAAGATTTTCATCCTAAGATATCTTAATTTGAAAAGGTTTGGTGAGAGCCTTGTAGAGAAGTAGGAAGAGCCTATTGGGTTTTTTTTTTTTTGTGTTACATTTCTTAATCGCTTATCATGAGCTAAGAACACTGCCAACTAAAAATAGCCTGACATTACCTTGACAAAACAATCTCCCTGATGACAAATCAATTCTAGGAAAATGAGAGAGCAACAATGCCTGGGACCACATTTTTAATTAAATAAAAAGGATTTAATTTTGATAAAAAGGATTTTGCATAAGACTGCTAACATTTTAAAGAGAAAAATATGAGTATACTGTTTCAACTACCCTTAGTTTTAGGGACAAATTTTAATAAGCCACTTCCGTTTTATCCCTTATACTGCCTGCATTATGAAAAGATTTGGTTGAACTGCATATCTTATTTACTAAAGTTGATAATCTTGCATGTCTCTTCTTAATGATACCTTTCTATTACTTCTCGTCTAGTTGTTACTTACTATTTTTCATCAAAGTCTATCTAGGAGTAAGAAGTTGTTGCAGCTGTCTACCCCAGAAAAGAGAAAATAATTGGTGACATGAAAATGCCAGCAAGTCACATGAATACTAATCCCTTTTCCACGTTGATATTGAATTAACAAACAGAAATGAATAAAGTTAGTGAGAAGTATAGCAGCAGCATAAAACTTCTTTAATGATAACATATAGATAAACACTGGAGTAGATTGTTTGAGGAGATGGTGAATCTCAGATTTGTGAAACATTAAATAATTTTCAGCCTGGTTATATGGACCACTTACAGTCCTTGCATTTGCGCGAATCAATAGAGTGATCTCTATATATGATATTTCAAAAATCTCCTCCTTCGGTAGGAGAGGGCCCACAAATCACTCTTATCTAAGTGTCTGTTTGAATAAATTTATCTATAGCTACTCTTACCTTGCAGCAAAAGGAAGAGTGAATTCCTGAGATGCCTTGCTCTATTTGATGTGACCCTGTTTTGCAGCTGCCATCTCTTAAAATTACCCAACAGTGCTTTTCACATTTGCTATCCACTTTCCTCAAACCCCGTTTTTAACAGCCCATCATCATCATGCATTTCCAGCTCCAACTACTCCTCCATCTCAGTGTCTTTTATTACTCTATTCTCTTGATACAGTCTTCCAACTTTTAAAATTCTCCCTCATCTGACTGAATTCATTGAAAAAATATACTCAATGAACAAAAATTAGAATGTTCTCCATCTCTCCTATTTGGTTATAAATTATTTTTTTGTACATCAAAGAACTGTCTTCTAATTTTCTGCTTGATATGCGTAACAGATTCCTGCAGATGATTTTGAATATACTTTCCATACATTTCTTGCTAGCTTACATACTGCAACTAAAAAAAAAAAAAAAATTAACGTTGTCGTATGAAATGTAGTCTAATTTCAAATACTGTAACTGAAAATGACAGGAGCACCAGATAAACTGGAGCGTAAAAATACTTATGGTTCATTCATCTGACTGTCTTTTCTGGAATTCCCGCCTGTGATACTTTGATGAAAAATATCTGGCTATTCTCTAGTTTTACTGAGTAGTAATAAACTTGAACCTAAGGCATATTACTTGACTTTAACAACAGCAAGCAATGTAAATGAGCAATGAAAGTCAGAAGCATTGCAAAGTGGTAGAAACTTGACATTACATTACTGGATCAGCTTTTTGGTCAGGCTTTTTATGGCATGATCCAAATCTATTAGTAACCCTAAAAAACCAGTCACATTGTGTTAAAAATGTAAAGTAATTCTAAAATAATCCTAATATACAGTTACACTAGGCAAGGTATCTTTTTTTCCTATTTCAAATGAAGGCATAACATGAACCATGTACATTGCTTAAAAAAAATCTACATAAAATCAGAATATACATTAATCCCCAACAAATTTTCATAAATTCAGACTCTCCCTCTCATTCCTCATGAGGACCTCTTAGCCATGCCTACCCCATCAGTACAATGCACCTTAGTCAATTAATACCTAAGGTACATTTAGGGTACCACCACGTAAGATCTTTGAATATATCCTGACCATCACAGGATAGCTGTTTGAATTCCTCTGCCATAAACCAACTCTAGGCATAATCAAGGCCACATTCACTCCCAGCATACATTAACACTTCCAACAATCCCTTCTACCAGTTTCCCTTTTTTTAACCTAGATAGACCCCTGAAGAGTCTTTATTGCACGTACCTTTTCCAAGTGAAACACATTACACTGTTCCTCTACACATAAACTCCTTTTGCTGTGGTTTAATTTCCACATGTATATAACTGCAATCTAGTAAATTTTTCTTCTTAGAAAAGCTTGTGTCACAGCTGTTGCAGCTGTGGGACCTGATTATTTACCACCACTGTCTTAAGTGCAAATTACCATATTCTTAAGTCAAAATGCTGACTCTATGAAAGACTCACTGAATAGCCACATTTACTTCACAGAAGAATAGGAAAAGTTTAAACCAAGAAGAAATTAAAAAAATACTTAAACTTTTCAGACAAAATTAGCCTGAAACCCGAGTGAAAGTCTCACTCAGTGGTTTTTCTAAATGGGAAAAGCAAGGCCCTTTCTAGGCAGATTAATGACACTATGCCTTTCTTACTCGAAAGTAACTTTATCTCCATTAACAAATGGAGTAAGAAATTGCCTACAGCTGTAGCAGTTGCTCAAATCAATTATCAGAAGCATGATAGAAAAGTACCTCATATCAATATAAGAAGAGGATTACAATAATGTTAAAAATTAATATATAGTGGCCCCTTTTTTTTAACGCCTCTCAAAATGGTTTGCACTGTAACATCCATCACCTTTTTATCCTGGCTGCTGTGCTTAAGAGAATGGGCATGTAGCTGAGCTTACACACTGAGCTACTGGAAAGTCAAAAGACTGGTATCATAATCCCTGTTGTACTGATAGCAGGAAGAACTTCACGCTACTGTATAGATATATGTCTGATCTGTTTTAGGGTGCTAAAATAATTTTCCTTCATTGTAAGGGGGGAAAAAAAAGTAACTGCCATAATGTGGACTCTAAGAATAATATTTTAAAAAAATAAAATCATAAGTAATCCTAAATCACACACACTCTTAGGGAAGCAGAGTATCAGCATATGGGTTGCCTGACAACAGTTATAGAAATTACTTCTCTGTTTTACTACTTCGAATATACACTGTATGTTTTCAGCTACATGCTTAAACATTCACACTAAGCATATTTTCACTTTACATATACACCTGTCTTCCATCACCATTTTTCAAATATCGTAACATTTTACATTATAGGTCCTCAAAGTTAAATTTATGGGATAAAGAGTACTTAATCATCAAGTTGAATAATTATTTGAAATTTGTACATTAATTTTGACAACAAAAAGCACACAGTGTAACTTCTCACACCCTCTAAAGCTATGTACTGATCAACAGCACAAGAAAGTTGTGTTCAGCCACAATGTTTCAAGTCACTTCCCAGATTGCTGTTTCATCATTTTATCAGGCAAAAATAGGATTACCATTAAATCATATCCTACATCATGCTGATGACAGGTTTATTGAATACATTTAAGAACATATCAATAACACGTTGCTTGGAATGGTCACAATGTCATTTGTAAAAAATTTCAAGCAGGCTTACAATTCTTCACATGGAATGTTACTGTGTGTTTTGTAAATCAATACATTTAAAATCATTTCACAGATTATTTATTATTAAAAAACCCAAAACCCTGTTACAGTTAAAATTCTTCCCAAATTTTGAATTTTAATAAATCATTCTTTACAATCTTACCTCTTTTCACAGTCACCTGCTGCTGAAGTTGACAGCAGGGAAAGGTTTATCTCTCTGATACTACTGGCACCACTCAGCCATTATCACAACAGCATAGTTAGTACATCCTTTCCTCCCCACATCTTGACCACACCGAAATTTTGCATCTAATCAATAAACTACTGTAATATGCTGGAAATTTTAAATACATAGATCTGATACATATTATGTCCTATTCATTCTATAATAGCTTAACTAGAGTTAGTGATAAGCATAATTTACATGTGCTCAAACTTTCTAATTTTATGGCGGTTTTTTTATGTTTTAATTCCATTTCATGCACTTAATGCTCTAGGACTGCATTCAGTGTATACATCGTTATGGTAAGCACATTGGCATGCACAGGCAATACAAGAATAGATTATAATTAATCCCATAGACAACCAAAAAAGGTGAAGTTGCATCATGCAATGAAACCAGCTCGGCCTGGGCTGCCATGCAGAAAAAAACCTACATCAATGAGTCTGCTGTACGGCTCCTAGGTAAGAGTTGATATGAAAGAGGTGAGTTATTTCAGCAATGAAGTCACAGGCTGAGAATGTTTATACTACTGTAAACAAAATACTGTACATAGCACCAGTATTACTCAGGGATGAGGGAGAAGATGCTTGGAAAGAAGGACAAAAAGGATGAGAAAGAAGAGGAGGAAGGAGGAATTATAAATTACAATAACGAGTTTGAAATCCAATCGGTTCTTTTAAATAAGTATTTCGTTATTTCATTCAAAATAATTTCACTTGACCTTTCAAAGCAAACCTGAATTTTCCATGTAGTTTGAAGAAAAAAAAAAAGATGAAATAATGACATACAGAGCAATTTCAAAATGTCCAAAGTGTTCAGTAATTGATGAATAACTAAAGATCATAAACACACATATGCAGAGGTGAATTTTTCAATGCAGTGCACAGAATCCAAAAAACCACAAATTTCACTGATTTGAATGCATAATCAACCAAACTAAATGAATATGGATAGTAAAATGGATGCACTGATATAAATTATTTATTTGGTCACCTTCTGCTGCTTTTCTATTAAAGATATCTCTGCTGAATAAAGCAGGGTTTTTTCAGAACTTGTGGTGAATTGCCTTTACCTTACTCACCTTCAAAGCTGCACTGAACATAACAATGTGACCAGAGTGACCACCTAACCTGTTCTAAATCATGTACATTAGGCACAGTACTTCATAGCCTGAATCCAGAGAGTACAGAAAGACATAATTGACCACGTAATCTATTTTAATGTAACATTCATTTAAGAGATGCTATTCTGTGATGAAAGTATGACTCTGTAACATTATAACATATTATTATGTGTGTTTCATTACAAAAGGATTTGTTCCATGTTTCTCAATAGGTATGCTGTTTTCAAGAAATTTTTCTTAATTACCCTTAAATGTATATTATCCCTCTATTTTTAGCACAGTTCCCAAACATACAAACTAATTATGCAGGGCAGCAATTCACAGAACACCAAAAAATAGCTTTACCAAAAAACCTAAATTTCACTTACTGTATAAGGTTTTTAATGGAATATATTGTTCCATTTGCAGTACAATTACTTTTGGTATCTTTGTTTTATATACTAGTAGCTTTTTGAAATATTAATCTTTTTATTTAGTAAATTGTCACAGAAGTTCACATCAAAATAAAATCACCTTAATTGACAGTAGAAGTAACTTTCTGGCTTCTTGAAATTTCACAGAATATTTGCAGAGAAACATGTCAACATATTTTGAATTTGACGGAAAAAAATTCAAAATCACATATTCCAGATATAAACCCTCCAGTTCTACTACTCTTACATAGTGAAATTCACATTCTTTTTCCAGACAAACACTTCCAACCTTTTCACGGGGACAGGACTTGCAGTCAAGACTCATACCACTTTTGGCCACTATGTGCGCTTTAACAAGGCTAGTAGAATGTTCCATTATTTGCATCTAACACAAGTGAAGAGTTTTCTTGGGTGTATAGGTATGCACTTACAAACTGCTGCACAGGGCATGCAAATGTTATTACCTAAGAAGGTTACTGAGTCAAGACACATTAAAGCACTGCTGACAAAGCTAGAAACCTAATAAATAGTTTAAGGCAAAAAGATGAGGAGCCCAAAAATTTAGAACTTGAACTCACAGACTTCCAAAGAGTACCATTCAAATAGTTACTGTACAGTCAGTAACAGCAATTCTGGCATACACAGTATGCACTATACCCTATATGTATGTATCATAACACAAATGATACATATTATACATGTACACTTTCCCATTGTTGTGGAAATAAAAGAATCCTTCTTATCTTACTTGACAAGCATTGACTTAGCAAAACATGAAAAGCAGTCCTTAAATTTATTCTTAATAAAAATAAAACATCAGTAATCTTTCATGTAGTTATGATAGAAAAGTCCTCAAGATGCACACAGAACACAAAGCTGGTCTTAGCTCTACAATCCCATCACTCTGAATATGACCATAAGAGTGTAAAAACAAAAGCAGAAGAATCATATCCTTGTTATCTGCTGCTAATGCAGCAGAGCATGATAGAAGCTACAAAGGTAAGGATCTCCAAAGATCGGGTTAAATGACAGTTTACCATACAGCTACTCATCAGTTTATTGTCCTGCAAACAGCAATTTTTTGCTATAAAACCAGCTAGTCTTCAGAGAGTCAACTATCAGGTTTAAGAAGAGATTCAGCCATCTGTTTTCAGATTGTTGCTATGAACCAATCTCATGTTAGAGAAGTTTTCCTACTTCACCTGGAGAGAAGCTATCCAACTCATTTATTTCCTAACAATCTAAAATTGCAGGAGTTTCTCTCTTTTGGTGCAGCCAAAAGCCAAAAACTTTACATAGTTCACACAAGTCTGTTGCAAATTAGAAAACTTAATCACTATGAAGGCTACTGTACTGTTTAAAATAAATTATCAGAACTATCACATTTAACTAAATTTCTGGGATATTTAGCCCTGGAGTTAATTCCTTCCAACCCCTGAATATAAAATGCCTTCTAATAAATCAAGTCTAGCAAAACAGGCAATCCAATTCTAGTTTTCTGTTTTGGGGACTTGGTTTCACTTAACCAGGTAAATGAGTTAATAACTTTCAGACTTCTGAAATATTTGACTGACAATGGCCATAAGCAAGTCACTGGAAAAACAGGGTGACTGGATTCGTATCCATTAACCTGTGGTGATTTGAACAATTACATTTTAGCTACAAAACCAAATGCATTGGAGTTTCAGATTTTCCCTAGGCAGCAAAGCTTATTCAACTTGCATCAGACATTCATGTTTATGACAGAGAGCTGGTTTAGTGAAAAAGCTTTCTTAGTCATGAACTGAGAGTGCCTTGAGACAAGCCTTGAGATATTGTGCTAAAAGAGTTCTCAATGCATGTACTTAGTCATCCTTTCACATCCAGGGTAGAATAACACCAGCCTGTCCTGATTGCTGTAGCTGTTTATTTCACTTCTGCCCCCATCTCAAATGAGCCCATTACTTTTCCTTTCCAGAATTCACTCACTTCCTAGCCAGTCTCTCACATAAAGATAAAAATACAAAACCAAACCCAAACCCCACCATCTCCCTAATGCTCCAGTTCTTCCTGTAAAGACCATTTAAGGACCACACAAGTTTGCCCCTCCCTGACCAGGATTTTTTCTCTAATGTGATTCTATACTTGCAGCAGTTTCCATGTAAGTGAATTAGCACAAAAAAATATTACCAGCTTCTATATTAAAGCACAGGCATAAACCTCTGGCTTTGCAGAATGCGTGTTTGGGAAAAGATGCACAACCACTGCACATGTGTTGGTTTTATAATTTGTGAAATATGTTACAGGGAAAAAAGAAGAAGACAAAAGATTTTCCCTAAGTCAGCATTGCAAAAGGGACTTTAAAAAATAAGTTAAATCATTTCACATCCTCTGGAAGCATCATATCTGCACAAACACTTGGCAGGAGTAAAGCGCTGGTATAATTAGGAAGCTTTGAGATACTAAAGGGGAAAGAAGGACACAGCAAGTGATATCAGAATCCAATGGCTTAACTTCCAAATCTGGGTCTAGCCAATGGCATAGGGAAGCTCAGGAAAAAGGTAAGAATTGTAAGATATAACTTACTCATGTTTAGTTTCCACAAGAACATGATTTAGTAGACTCTATGCTGCTCACTGAAAATACCATAAGAGTGTTACTAAAATACTCAAAACACCTTTAATCCCAAAGGGCTTGACTTTACAGAAACAAGAAGAAACTATCTGAAATGCACTGGAGAGCTAGGAAGAGCAGCGTCCCAGGAGTTCTGAGAAAAGCAAGTGTGGATAATGCAGTAAGGACTGAAATCTAGACTTAGTTTATCTATCTCTGATGAAGACTGGAAAGTACTTGTTTCTATTCAGTAACTGCTTACTACAGAAGCTCACTGCAATAATCATTAGCCAGTAAATGGACCACTATGATGGAAGATATGTCGGGATTGTGCTTTATGGAACAGTTGGATCTTTAAGTATTCTTTCTAATGTTCAGGATTAGATCACAGACTAAGTTACAAATCATGTATGACAAACTGATGCACAGTATTGTAAATTAATATGTCTGCACACCCACCATCTTATTATTGCAAAGTCCTAGACGTACTGATCTACGTGTGAAGCAAGCATCTTTATGGAAACCTGTGTGGGTACATCTTTTTTTTTTATGAGACTGCACAAGGATGTTTTCTAACAAAGGTGTCAGACTGACAGGCCAAACTTCATTACCTACAGAATCATCAACCCATTGGTACTGTAAATCTTGACAAACACTGAACAAAAGTAATTAGACTGGCCTAGGGAATTCTCAGCAGGCTTCTATCCCTTCTTGCTGCTTGTTCAGGTAGAACACAGACTGTTAGACTGAATAGTCTGTAGTTCATTCAACCTCTTCTAGTAGCTTGAGAAAGCCTTAAGATGGGCTGTATTCATCATACACAATGGTAGTAAGATACTGGAGGTTATAAATTATTGGCAACTTCACTGACAGACATGCATTCACACAAAGTCTGATGGTGAATTATGGCCTTATGAAAAACAAGTTGAAAGACATGTTCCTGACTGATTATGATGCTACAGCAGTTCCATACCAATAAATACATACACATATGGAACAACCTCTGTGCTTCAAGTATCAAGGTTTGCAGACTCGTGTATTTTGAAAAACTATACAAACTCTGTTCAAGAAGTAATATTCTTTTGTATGTATATTTCTTCCCTTCCCCAAAATGCATTGTTATCAATATAGCTTTGGACAAAAAAAATTGTATCTTAAACTCCCTCCTCTGACCAATGCCGGAGAAAAACTAAGAAAGGTTTTCATGCCAGCATTACTATTCTGTATGTGCACCAAGGATCACTGCAGTTAAAAATGTTTAAGAATTTAATACTATGTAAATGTGTAACTGAAGTGTCATAGCTAATTAAATACAAGCACAGCTAAAATAATCTGTGCACCTGCAAAGTATGGGAAGGAATGAATTTCCCTTGATAAAGACTGGCCATATGCCACAATTGGTAATGTCTTTCTCTCTTACAAATAACATGAGAGTTATAATGAGCAGCATAATTTTGTTATGTCAAAGTGTATATTGTACAGTAATTAAGAATCCAAATATTTTGGGGCTTTCATACAAATGTGTAACATTACTTCTATTTTGGATGAACAACAAAGACTAAACACTTCATAAGAAAGAAATTACTGTACTGAAGATCAGAAAGGCTGATCTTCAGTAGGAATCGTGTGCCTGAAAGCTGATTCAAACCTTTACCCAGTTGCCAATTTCTTGCAAACCTAACATCCAAAAGAAAATCTGATATTCATTTTCCATGCCTCATTTCTGAATAAGACACTGGTATAGAAACCAATATGGAAATGCCCTTACCCACATTTACTTTTCTCTTTCTCTGAGGCATCTTAATGATGCAAAGGAATAGACAAGGATAGAGTTCATCAAGACATAGCCTGCATTAACTGGGTAGTACAATAAAAACCTTTGAAAAATATGAATAAAATACATAAAATACATAATTTTATCTACTTTATTATGATGATACTTTTTTGTCACTTTTTCTGTTAAGGTAAAAAGCTCTCACTACAGGTTAATGCTCCTTCTTTATTCTCCCATCCCCATTTTGATTCATTATAGATGCAACCACTTTAGCTGAAGATGAACTTGTGTCTAGGCTGTGTCTCTTCACTTTGAATTCCTTTATAGACTGAAGGGACACAGTTTTTCCAATTATTCATATCCTGCAAATCACTGTAAGATTTATTTCATTCTATGACAGATTACGTGACTCCTTGAAGGGGAAATGTGTGGCAAAAAGCTAGAGGGAAAATTAGCCTGTACAAAAATGTCCTGATAGCTTTAAGGCCTTTTTTAAGATAACAAAAACCCAGAGACTGTTTAAATAAATATTAAATCTTGTAATATCTAGACATTAAGGTGCCCTTTTTTGAAAAAAACCCTGCCCTTGGTGATAGCATGGGGAAATGTACTTGAAGCGTCTTTCCAGATGGTTTAAACATTTCCTAAGAAGCTTAAATTCTTTCCTCCAGTATTTTCTCTGACAATTACAAATAGATAAGGCTGGCTGACCAAGTCCTGTAGAGGAACAAACATAAGGCATACCTTATTCTTAGATGACTCTTCGATTTAACATGACATTCATTTCTAAGAACAGACATGAAAGCGAACAAGAACGTTCGGAAGAACTTAAAATGAAGGCACTGAGGACACACCCAAATCCTATTAAACATTCATTGCCATAATCTCTACACCCTTTGGTTCCTTTCCATATCATATGTGTTTCAGCCAACAAACTGTTTGACAAATTCCCAGCAGGGACACTACTTTCCTTGTATCTCTTAGGAATAAAGACCTAGCTGTAAATGAGCTTCATAAAACGACTAGTTGTATTCAGATAGCAGTGCAGACAGTGAGAAAATGAGTCAGTTCTGCTCTCTCTTCAGCAGAAGGTTGCTTTGGCCATCACTCAAACCAAAATGCTGGAGAGTGCATAAGCTATCAAGTCAGAAGAGGTAGAAGATGAGCCCAAGTAAACGAGGGAAGTACCACAGACACCTTCCTATTCCCCACAATATTTTCAAAGAATGATGAGAGTAGGGGGTAGACTCGTTTCATACCTCTCTCTAAATACAAGAGAAGTAAATTCCTTTCTCCATTTTTTCACAGAAGACCCTACTCAGCCTGTGCCATGCTCTCCACACCATGATACTGCAAGGGTAATACTTCCCTGCAGCAAAGCAACAACTCTTTAGGAAGTGCACAGGTATGGGGGGGGGGCTGTCTATTAATAGCTCTGCTAGAGCACTAATTACACTTTTCAATACTTGTGAAATTGATATCCTGATCAACATATCAGGATGGTGGTGCCAGCAGTTGGCATTTCCCAACTCCAGGTTCCCACTTGCTGTTTGTCTTTTGGTTATGGGCTTTATTATTTCAAATCAGTAGTTTGAAAGTGAAAAAGATTTTACTTTATTTATTTTAATAAACCACCATTAAATCCCCCTCCTTCTCTACTAAAATATCTTTTCAAGAATTTATTATGATTAGGACAAAGATTTAAATAAACAGCTATGCACCTGCATGGAAGCTTACAGCCACATGCCGTGAAGTTAATGCTCAGAATATTAATTTGCTTGGCAGGCTTGCTGCCGTGCTAAGGTCTATTTTCATTGTGTGTTGCCACTTTTGACTGCATGGAAATGTTTGCTTGGATAGTTTTGTTTCTATGCAACTGTTCCTTCACAAGAAGTTTTTTTAAGTACTACATATGCATTTGTATGTACTTCACAGACTTTTCTTCATACTGTATCACCTACTTGGTATCCTCTGAGAATGCCAAAAAGTATATAACTCCAAAGACTGCTTTTCAAAATGCTGAGAAAAAGCAATCTTCAGTGTAAAGTCTGCCAATTTTTAGATCTGAAACTCGGAGAATGAAAAATCTTTCTTTAAATAAATGTTGTCACCCTGCCAAATACACTCCATTTTTTCCCTCCCATTTCTGTGGTATTTTACCACTAACCTGTAGCTGTCTGGTTGCTTACTAGAATTTCAGACTTAATTTTCTATTCTGTTCTTCCTCTAGGCATTCAGTCTTGGGGGTTAGGGGTCTTTTTTGTTTGTGCACAGAAAAGAGAAAGGCTCTAAATGTGCATCAGGTACCAGCCTTTGAGTGAGGCACACATGACATTAGAGAAGTCTACAAAGGCTTAGATCTCATGCAGGCAAGTAATTTATTTTCATTTACCTCCTGCCTAGGAGGTTATTCCACTGATTAATCTGCGCTGGCAGGTTCATTCCTGTCTCTCCAAACCTGATAAAACTGGTAGTGACACTCTTTATCAATACAAAAGAATTCCAATTCACTTTTCAATGTTAGTGACTTACACGCAGAAATTCTTTCTCCATAAACCCAACTTTTATATAAGTAGCAACAGGAGTCGGAAAATTCCTTTTGGTGTATTAATCAAACTTAATGACACATTAGCCATTACTGAGTTTTGATGCAAAACTTCCAAAAGGCTGTCAGTACTCTGTTTGCTGTTGTACCACTGGCTGGCATCATCCTATCCCAGCCCCTTGGTTTCAATTTACTGACAGATTATTTATCTGACAAGCATAGGCTCTGCCTATAATGTGAAATGTTTTGTGCTCAACAGCTCTATTAATTATGATAACTAAGAACAAATAATAAGAACAATCATTTCAACAATTATTTTAATAGAGCTTGTCCTTCTGAATAGCAAACATCAATGAGACAAAATAATTCCTAGCAGTTGGTGCAGACTTTGCTTTGTGTTCTGTAAATTGTCCCCTGACTTTTCAGCAAATATTTGAGAAAGACAAGATTTACAAGGAGAGACATGAATGGTCTTCAACCAGCTTTACGAAATAATTAAATGGGAACTTTTTATTTTTTAATTTTTTAATTTAAAAGGAGATTTCCAGGATGACAGCAGGCATTCACTCCACCATCTTAATCCCACTAACAAATGCATTGTGCAAAATTGCACAGGTAAGGCCACAGGGGTTTGGGCAGGAGGGGGAGTTGGAGGTGTAGGGGAGCCTTTTTATGAACAAGAAAAACATGAAGAAACTGTATTGACTGGAAGCTGAAAAATATACCTACACAATTCTGTGTATCTGCAAATAAAACCAGTCCATTAAATACACAAAATCTCAAAGAAAAGTGTTTTAATAATTTCTCTGCCTTCCTCACAACTTCTGAGAGAATTTTTCAAGAGCAAGTAGAATAAAAGAAGATACATTGAAAGCACCCTTTTTAATATATTATATCCAGCTGTCACACTCTCAACTTAATGGATAGGTAAATATCCTGATTGTTAAAAAGTTCTTGTGAAACTCAGCTTCATAAACTGGGAGGGGAAGGGAGTAAACATGTTTAATGCTCTGTGTGATCAGAATGCATTTGTTTGACATTCAATATAAGTACCACACTCAGTATTTTTATAATTCAAGCAATATTCTCTTGCAATTCGCTGGCTCCATAATAGCTACAGGGTAGGTCTAACATTTAAGTGTTAAGAGGGGCTCAGCCAAGTTAAACATTATATTTTTTTTTTTAAATACAGTATAAATGTGTTTAAATGCCATTTACGGCACCAATTAAAAATTCTGTGAGTTAACAACTCTATGTGGAGAAAGATGCTTTTGATCAATCTGCTGGCAAATTTGTTTGTGTTTCTACCTCACAACAGGACTACTGCACCTCCCAAAAAATTGGGAGATTATTGTGTTAAGTAAGTACTAAGCAACCACAACAGTGCTCTGTTGGCAGAGAAAATCATGGTTCTTGTGCCAGCTCCCAGAACAACATATTTATCAGTTATGGCTTTGCAAATATGCTCACATATTACACATACAATATCTGAACAATTTGAGAAAAAATTCTCAGATTTCTCATTTCAACCAAGTACTACAAGCTGTGCATTAAAGGACTAATGCTTAATACAGATATTAAAAAGCAAGACTCCTAATGTCATACTGTAACTGGGACTCAGTTCTGCCTACTTTGCACTTACCAAGACACGAAATCTTGAAGAAATATAGCATTGTGTAGAGAGAAAATAGACACAGAACATTTATTCTTCCTATTTCACTTATGTGAACCCAAAGGATCTCATTATTCCCTGATCAACTAGCAGATACTATTATCTATTAACCTCTTAAAAATTGAAATGGAAACTGGTGTGGTTTTAGCAGTAGCTGCTTACAGAAAAATGTGCACAAATTTAGTGGACATCATAACTATCCTGTCTTTTCTTTACTCGTAACTTGTAGTCCCCATTTTCCCATCATACCTGCATCACAGGAATTTTTACACCTGTTTTTGGTAAAAGGAGATCCCTTTGAAGTTACCAGTCCCATGGCCACAGACGTGCCCAGCTGGCACAATTTCTTCATAGCCAAATTGCCTATGAAGTCTATTGACAATTGAGAATTGACTATTAATGGGCTCACCTTCTAAATAAGACTCTTATGGAGCAATGAAAATCTCTTTTTTAGTTTTTTTTTTCTTGCACATACAAACCATTTGTATTATCATCTAAAGTAATTAATTATCACTATTTCTTTAAGTTAATTTTCATTTGAGTGTGAAGGTCAGCTCTAGCAGCTGAAGGCAAAGCAAATGCAGAGCAAAAGTACCACCAGAGGATGCCCTTGAAAATCAGAAGGTGATCCTGATTAATATGCTTGAAAAATTCTTATTCCGAAACTAGCATTCACACTCCTGTCAATTTAAGTTCTGCGTACTATCTTTTCCTACACTGTTCATTTGTCCTTTCCAACCCAAGCATTTGCAGAACTTAATGAAAAGAGCAAAGGGAATAACAAACCAACTCTAGTAGCAAATACTAGTTCACTTTTGGGGAGAGGTGACTTGTGATATCACACCAGTGTTTGATGGTGCCCTTCACTAGTTATAACCCCAACTGTCCTCTTGCTAAAATTCAGTTTGCCTTTCCCTTCTGCACAAACGAAGAAAACTGAGTGAGCCTCTATCAGGAAATACACAGCTGAGAATACAAGCTTCACTTGGTGGCAGGTGAGACCTGCAACCCACAATTACCAGCTGGAGCTGCAATTGTAATCTCACAGGAAGATCAGCCAAAAATTCCTGAGCTAACAGCATCTGCTCAAGAGATTGTGAGCAGCTGCCAAAAAAATGACAAAAAATCACGGGAGTCCCAAATATTTTGAGAGATCTTCCAAGTAAGACAATAATCATTACCTGTTAAGCTAGAACTCTTCATCCAAAAAAAGGTGTGGAATATTGCCCAAAGTGAATATTTAATATGGGTTCCATAATCACATCACTTGGGGAACTAGTGAAGAGACATGTTATTCCTTCCAATTTTTTACTGTTTGTCTTTCTTTTTGTTCTGCACACCTAAATATTGTTTTATTCTATTTCTGGGCTCAGTAGAGAAGAGATTGCTTTCTCATTTTTTTATGTAGCACAAATCACAGGGAGTTCTAAAGGATAAGATGCATGGGCTTCAGGCTTACCACTAACAACAACAACAACGCTCTTAAAATCCATTAAATACATTTTTTAATCACACCAACTATTACTGGAATGATTAACATGATGCATGGATACTGAAAATCTGTCTTTTTGATCTGACATTGCTTTTCCAAACACCTTTAGGAAAAATTACCTCGCACTACTTCTGCTGGTTTTTGCTATTGTCTTACAAAAGATTGTATTTCCTATATTTCCTAAAACTTTTCTTACACACGTATGATCAATATATGAACTACAAAGAAATATCTCAGCTACAATATTCAACCAAAACTGCAGTTTTGCTACAGGACAGATAAAATCACCAGGGATGTTGCACCTGAGCTTGCAAGTTGCTTACTAAACAAACAAAGGAAGAATATAGTGATATGAAATCCTGTAATGGAGCACTGATTCTGTATGTAATGCAAACAATTAAAAGCCAAATTGGGTTGTACTTTCCTCAAACCATTCTGCCTGTGCATCTTTCCTCCAGCTCTAATATTGAGTTTATCAGACTGGGGTTGTTTGGTGGGGGTTTTCCTTCCATTTTTTATTCATTTTATCATATTCTGTAGATTACCCTCCATTTACCCAAAAGATAATAAACTAGAACCCTAGATTTACAGTGTTTAGAGTAACATAAATACAGCACAGAAGAAAAACTAATAAACTTCTCCCCAAGTAACCTAGAAAACTCTGGGGTTACATGTCTTTACTTTCTATCCCTTGGTGAACAAGTCCTCAATTTCCCAAGTTCACAATATACATACTGTTTTAGTGTTGAAGAAAATTGAAGTAGACCACAGTTTATTGGTTAAATTAATGTAAATACATGATATCTTGGTGAAAGTCTGAATTATTATATATTAGCAGGTCTTCTACCTGCATGAAATACATTATTATGATATAGGATAGTACATGTATATAATAATGTGGCAAAAATTACTAGGGAGAATTGTGAGGATACAGAAAACAACACAACTCTGTCCCTGGTTGGCAGCCCACAAAAAGACACTGCCTTTACCTAGAAGTTTTACCTACAGCTTCAAGGCATGCCTAAAGAAAGAATTAAGAGCAAACTGGAAGGGTAGATTATACAATTTAATATAAAGTTTGGATTAACTGTTTCAAATGAAGCAATTATTTTAAGATGTTCTTGATTTGTGAATACTCCCAAAATTAGTTTTAACTGCTTTCTGCAATCAAGGCTCCACAGATTCTCTCACAAATTTCAGGCAGAGCGCTCTGGTGCCTCTTCACAAGTTCAGCTTTAAACTGATCACCAGATTTTGAAACAGAAGCTCATTTTTTTCCTCACCTCTCTCAGCTAAGATGACTGGAAATCGTTGCCAAGCTCTCGGGGAATTTAATCTAGGTTTTATTTTATTTTCATCACCACTGAGAAGTGAGACTCACATTGCATGGCTGCATCCCTGCCATGTCACACAAAGGTGGACAAAGGGACAGTTCACTCCAGCAGAATGAAATTTCTTCTAGGTCTAAACGTGCCAAGTGAATATTTAACCCTGTGGAAAATTTTAATGGCTGAGAGGCAAAGGGATTTTTTTGATGGAAATATTGTCACAGGCTTATGTATAGAGAGTTGGCCAGGAGCTGCAAGATTAAAAATAGCTCCTTTTGCTTTTAAGTAAATGCTGCAAAGTATTATTTGTGGAATTGATTTCTTCAGCTCTCCTCCCCAGTAAGTGCTCTCTAAATTGACTTCCACACTAAAAATTAATTTACAGGGCTTTAAGCAGTGAAAAAAAGAACAACAAAAACATAACATTATGGCTCTTACACTTAGGACATAAATGAGGTGGAACAAACTCAATATGAGCACTTATCTGTTATTTTATTTTGTAATCACTATCTAGTGTTATTTTCCTTGAAAGAATACAGTAATTACAAAAATGTGTAACATTAAGATAATGCCATTCCTATAACTTGTCCTGTGCATTCTGAAGGCACTGACAAATACACAGCTGTTGTTACCACATGTAACAGTGAATAGATCAGTGGGATTGCACTTTCCTGATCCATCCTGTAATAAAAGGTTACCTTGCTCTGTCCCAGAGGAAATCCACAAATACAGCAATGTAATTCTCCTCTAGTTCAGACATGAGTGCATTTTTGCAAAACATGGTTGTATAAATACTAGCAAAGAGTATCCCAAAATCAAAAGACAACAATAATATGAAAGAAAGTACAGGTATAGTTCTTAATGGTACGTTGATAACAGAGAAAAAGGACATTAATATATTTAAGAATAAAATATTCTGAACTCAGTTTACAAAAGTCCTGAAATAACTACCAGGCTGCAAAATTTGTGACCTTCTTGGGTGAACACTGACAAAAGTTCATAGGTCCACTGCTTGCTTGCTTTACAGAAAATAATTATTTCTTAAGAGTGCTGGTTCTACAAATTTAAATACTAGAGTCAAATTTAGGAAAATTAAAATTTAACACCAAGTTGCAGAAAAGCACACAGATTTTTAGTTATTTTGTTTGTTCATTTCTTAATTAGCATCTTGGTTTGTGAGTCTTGATAGACTCTAAGCAGGTTAACCTTTAAATAGCAGGCAGTTGAATGAAACCTATAGAAACCAACTTCTTGGCTATGTTTCCTGAAACACCTGCAGCTTTAAGCCCACAAAGAAGTCTGACTTGTAAATACCCATTTTTAGTAGCATAGTCCTACTGTCAGAGTCAAACACTTTATTATCAACATCTGTTAGCAGAAATCACAAAGAGATTAACCAATGTTTGGGGCATCTTTTCTGTCAACTTTTCCCCCTACTAACATTTTACATATTAGGATTGCGTGCAAGCTTAGAGTGTGATATTACATCATAATGACAGCTTACTGTAAGTGGAATAACTGAGTTCTCCTATAATAATGTTCTCAGTGCCAGTGAGCTAATGGGAAGCCTGAAAGCTTCCCTAAGAATGAAAGAAGTCACATCATTGTTATTATGGTAAACAGCTTTGCTACAAATCCAAAGCCTTGAAGTTTTCACTATAAAACATCTGCCCTTAATTCAGTGGTTGAAAATCCTTTGACTCTACATACAAACCTCTCAGTCAACCTTGTCAAGTTGCCTATATGTTGAGACTCTACAGAGTCTAATAAAGATTTCCAAGCCTGCCATGTACTACAATCGGAGCTGTTGGCAGCTACAATTGACTTCACATGCCGTGTCTTTCTGATCTCTGCTGCTAACAATACTTTGTCAACAGATGTCATCACATGCAATGTGTCAGGAAGGGCCAATGCATGAGTTGCTCAGTTCATAGATTTCCTTCCAAAGATATACAGTATGCATATTATGCAGGCAGGCCCATTATAGCCATTCAGACACTGCTAAGCACACTAGTTGCTTTGTAAGTTTGCTTCAGTGCTCACGTTTAAAATGAACTGATGCAACTTGCTTGTGGAAAGGGATTTGATTGAAAAAAAAGGGGAAAAAAATACAGGAAAAAAAGGCCCTAAAACTGAACACTGTTCCTTCCTACCTGCTCATGAACAGATCACAATTCTTTGGCAGCTGGAGAAGGTGATCTCTCATATCCCTGGCTAGACTCTTTGGTAGTTTAACTATAGTATTAACCTACTTAATTAACATAACATAATAATATAGAATAACATAAATAACATAATTAACATTAAACCCCTGAGGCTGATGGCAAACTGTGAAATCCACTATGTGCTACACTATAGCACTTGCACGTGTGTAAGAAAATGTTCCAGTATGGTTTCCAGTCCAGAAATACTGAACTTCAATATAGTGGGTGTTTGCAGGATGGAAACATCTGTATGCCCTGCCCAAATGGATATCAAATGCACAGAAATTCTGTTTCATTTAAACAAGTATGCTATCTAATCCTGTTATGAATAGAAATGTACACAGCTATCTGTTCAGCTGCGTTCAGAACAATTGATATGGTCAGCTCTCTTTTCAGAAAAGAAGCAGTACTCTATTCACATTTTTAAAAAAATTAAATTCCTACTAGAGCAAAATGATCCACTATTTCTCCACATTAGAATTATTCAATTCTCCAATACAATGAAAAGATATAATTTTTAGAGCCTGCATCAGCTGAAAGGAACAATTCACAAATAAACTCTAATTTACAGTGTGCTACACAACCAATTACTAGCCAATGTTTTGATATAATTTATCAAAAGCAAACAAACAGTTCTGAGAAACTGAAGAAAAGTGTTTATTTTTAAAAGGTAGCTTTTTCTAAATAGTTTTCAGTCTCGAAATGATTGATCGATATTATTATGAATAACTGAAAAACTATTCTTATTTTAAACTGTATATACTTTACATAGAAATGGAAACTTCACGTAGCACTGCACAAAGAAAAGGACTTGAGGAAACAATTGTCATGTTAAACAATGATTCAAGAATGTGCAGCTTGACGAAATCATGTTTCCATCAGTGCTGCTTAAAGCAGTAAAGCAAGAACAAGAACTGTAAGAAAATACAGATTTTTTTAAAATTTTTTTTTTTTAACATATTGGATGAGATTGCAGAACCCTACAATTCAATTAACCTGTAAGTTATTTCAAGGGATAAAACATATCCCTTGTAAATGTAAATATAATGCTATCAAATGCTTTTGAAAAAAGAGCCATTTAGCTCAGATTTAGACAGCTACAGTTTTGGGAAGAACAAGAGGCATTGTAAGCAGAAGAACACTCAGAAATACACAGCCCGTAAAATAACATTAAAAAATAAAAAGAACTCACACCATTACTTTAGCCAGCAGGCAGATCTACAGTACCAAATTCTCAGTAGGAATCTGCTTGCTAAATATATATATAATTTCTTAGGCTGACAGCTGCTATAAAAATTCTTGTAAAAAGCACCTAAGTACAGCAGATTTGATTCCCAGCTATATTGTTACACTGCTTATATTAGAAAGCGAGAGATAAAAAGTATCAGCATGAACTTTAAGGTCTTACAGCTCTGAAGAATTTAGTTTCTATTCTTGTTACTCATGACACCACTGAAATTGCATCTGCCAAAGCGATTACATGTTTTTACTGAATTGCTTTAAAGCCTGAGTCACACACATGTGCCACGGTTCACTTAAGGTTCCCATTCTTCTTGCAAGTGACCACATCAAAGCTTTTGTCTAGAACCAAATTTCTTTTACTCTGAAATGGTAAATATTCTCCAGTATAAAAAAGGCTTTACAGAACTAATTTGATTAGTCATGCATGTATGCATTCTAGTCACCAATTAAATATCTTTTGACTGCTTCAAACATTTCCTCACAAAGCTCCAGACAGCTTCAAATTAAACTCAGCTTGGAGAAATGGATCACTTTCCTTCATGTGGGAAGTGATAGGGAACAGTAGGAAAAACTGGGAAAGCCAAAAGAAATGTCAGAACATAAGATCAGTGAGGCAGTCTAGGAAAGATAGGGGTAAGAAAAACACTTTATTGGAAAACGCTGGGAGGTATTGGACATTTTGGGCCATTTGACATCCAACTTTGGCCACTACAGCCTTCTTCTCCTATAATGCACCCTGATTTAAGCAGATCCTTAAGGACAGGGATTTCACCTTATTTCTCAACTCTTTTTACCATATTTATTTCCTTTTTCCTGTTATAAAAGCTGTAATCCAAGGTTATAGGATATACCTGAAAAGCGGAAAAACACGAAAGAAAAATAGTGCATTTCTGTTAGAGCCCATTTCCCCCTTCACTTGCATCATAATAGTAATTTTTTGTAGTACTAATGAAGAAAGAGAAAATTATGCATTACTTACTCTGTTTTTTTGAAGGGAACAAGGCCTATCACATGAAAAAGAAGTTGAGTTAAAAAGGGGATCTTCTTCAGGTAAGGAATGTTGATTTTATTGTGAGAGCGCAACTTAATAATTTGAACTCACAAACACCTACAAATTCTTGCAGCAGTCTGACAGCTTAGGGGAAAAAAAACCCAAAACCTACCATGAAGTTCAACTGGTTTTTGACCTAAAACCTCAAAGGAAATCAAAGGTTAAGTACTGTCGATGTCATGTAAGACCAAAACTAAATCAACTTTTCAACAGCTATCCATTCCTCTTCACAAGCTGTCAGTTACGTATTTTTTTTAATCATGTTTTAGGAGGTCTAACCTTATACTTAATGCGAACTACCAGCTATAAGGAATCTATCTATCAATTACTCCTGCAAATTTTGTGCAAAGACCTGTTGAAAAAAAAAAAGCAACTAGCTAAATAATTCAGCAAAACAGTTTATAACAAACAGCCTCTGTATTACACCTATAAAGGTTAAATTTCCCAATAACCCTTAAATTTTTGGAGGTTTTGTTTCATATTATGTATCACCTGGAAAAAAAAAAGTCTTTTTCAAAACATGGAACAAAATGTTCCTCTAAAATACCTACTGATTCTTAGTATCTGAACAGAACATTCCTAGTTTATAGATATTGAAAGCCTTATAAGACTGAAGACTTGCCTCACTCCTTTTGCAGTTTTCCTAGCACAACCTCTTTCCTTTGGGTTGCCATTAATCCTACGCTGCCTGATGTCACATTCCATGATTTTGGCTAGAGCACAGAGCACTCCAAGAACTAAAGATGAGCCATAAGCACAGTTCTGGATCTGGATGCTCCAAATCAATCAAGCATATGTATTGAGATCTCTGAAGATGACAAATCGTTACTGCACTTTTATAAATATGTATTCAGCATTTCTGCAGCAGCAGCAGCAGCACACTGTGGTGCACTAAGTAGCCCCAGGAGACATGGTAACAACTCTGGATAGTAAAAGAAAATTATCACGGCTCACTTATCAAGGCTTGTGTAAACACTGTAGGTCTAGCAAGATTTCTTTTGTCTTCTGATCCTACTAAAAACATAGATGAGTTTTGTGTATTTTTGCTATACTGTAAATTCAGTTTAGTAAAGAGGATAGCACAGAAGAAAATAATTAAATTTTTTTTACATCAAAAACCGATTGACTTCAGCTTTGTTTAAATTCACTTGGGTTAGGAGAATAAGCAGCACAGATTTTTGCTTTATGCGATGGTCAGTTGACTAGGAAGAACCCAAAAATGTTGTGCTACATACTTAATCTTGATACCTTTAGGAAAATACTTTTTAAAAGTGTTTCTAAATCCCTGCTGAGGTAAACCACAGCTCTAACTTCTTGAAAAGCTCTTTTCTCTATTCATAGAGTTTAGGAAAGCTAATTGGTTGTTAGACTGAGCCAAGTACTCTATTGCTTTAACGTACAGAACAGGGACAGGATGTCTGTATCATTGCGTCTCTAAGACCTGAAGTCAAAGAGCTCTCTAGAGAATTGTAATAGCTGTAATAAATACTAAAGCTGTATGACAGAAAATATTCTTCATGAAAGAGTATAAATAAATGTACCTAACGAACTCATTTTATGTATCAGCATGTCAAGTTAACACTGATTTCCTAACCTGTCATAATGACAAGTTTCAAGTTGTAAACAAAGGACTGGTAAGGAGGGGTCGCTACTCTTTTCTGGGGTAGTGCAAAGAGGTATAATGTTTCCCTTCTCACACTACTGGCAATACATGAATTAACAGGCAGCACACCACTTAATCCTATTCAACTGTGGGATTAATTTTGTATATGCATCCCCTTTTAAAATACCTTTTCCTCTCTTACTTTGTGGTCTAACTGCAGATGTATGTATTTTTCTGAATACGACGGCCTGAACTTCTGCTCCTCCTCCCTCTGTTTATGTGAGCCTCTGATAGCTTTGCATTTCTCATACAGAACATGTTAAGGCTTAGCTTGTTTCTGTTGCATCTACCACATTTCTGTTGATCTTTCCATTCAATCTTCACCTCCCCTTACAATGTATTTTCAGACACACGGATTTAAAGAATTTATTTCTGTTTGTAATGTGCTCCTACATTACTGCCTTTGAACAGACTGAATTTATGCTAGAGAATCCCTTATGAGTTACATAATGATCATGTAATGTTTACATCATGATTCCTTCCCCACGGTGCTCAAGATCAGTTTCAGACTCCACAAGTTCAGGTGGACTCCCCCTGTGTTAACAGACATCAGTCTCCTGACTCACACTGAGGTCCAGATAGAGTTTATTTCATTCCATTAGCATTTGATGTAAAAACCTACATCAGACGCTTAGTGGGGGTTGGAAAAGATCTGGCAGCTGGCATGAGTGGGAGTAAGCAGCCTAAGGACAGTGTGCAAAATGCAGCAATGAATGACACTTCCATTTTTATCAGAAACTGAGCCTGGGTTTGCTAAAGAATCTGATCTGCTGCTTTAAATTGTATTTCCCACCTGCAATTCTCTTTTATTGCTACTTTCAGCACTGATGGGAATGGAAATTCAGTACAAATGGGGCTCATTAATACCTAGAAGAGGAGGGCAAGTTATCACCCCTAAAGAGTCTCATCATTCTTTCTGATTGAAGTCTGAATCTGACTGAGAGCTGAGTAGCTGTGAATTTTCTGTGCTTTACTCATGTTCAATGACTACCTACAGAATGCATAAGATTTTAAACGCACACGTTCATATGCATCCACTCAAATCCAGAGAGAAGAGAGTATGTATTGTATGCTGAAAGTCTTAGTTTAACATAAATCCCAAATGGAAAAAGTAGAATAATTTATATTTTGTATTTCAAAAAATTATATTTTAAATATAATAACATATATAGATATTAAAGACCTATTAAATAAACTTGCTAAGGGGGGAAAAAAGTCTCTACTAAGCAAAGATCTGTTTATGAAGTTATTTAGCATTGGAGCCTCTAAAGTGCCAATAATCTTCAAATACTATTGATCAGAATAAAATCAGAACCACAAAATATTTCTGGTGTATTACTGGAAGGACTTTTGCAAATAAAATTTTTGGTTCTGTGTCTGTGATTAATATAGATAATTAGTTAAGGGAATAATATCTTGGAATTCAAAACATTAACACTTAACTATGGTAAGCAGATATCAAAATTATTTGTCTATAACTACAAAGTCCTCCTGATGACATTTCATTTTGCTTTAAAAGAAAAGCCCAAATATAGCTGAGTGCAGATCTGGCTTTTGTACACGTGGGTCTGATCTGAACAATTTTCAGCTAGAGCTGCCTTCTTATTGTCTTCTGTATGTAGCAGCTCTCCTCAGCTGTTAAAATACGTATTTCACAACAGACTGTTGCAATTTCATATTGAAATTAATTCTTTAGTATAAAAATAATTTACCAAAGCTGTCCCATTTAAAGTAATTCCATTTCTATTACTGTTAGGAAAAGTGGTAAAAGACAGGGGGTAATCTACAACATGACCACTGGGGGTCATTCATTTTACACAAATATTCCAGTATGGTAAAGTATTTACTGGTTTTTAGTAGGAATAATATTTTAATAGAAATAATTATTTCTGAAGATAAGAACACTCAAAGATTAACATTCAGAGACACTAAGCAGCTGTGTTCTCGAATTTTAAATGATAAGTGGGAAAAATAAATACTACATTGTTCAAAGAGCTAGTCACGATAATATCAAGAAACTGAAAATGAAAAATATAACATTTAAAATTGTTACAGAAAAAAAAGAAAAAAAAACCAGAAAAAACCCCCAAACAAAACAAAAAACAAACAAAACAAAAAAACCAAAAAACAACCCACCTTTTCCAGATTTTCTGTTATGTTTTTAAGGGGACAAAGAGGAAATTGTAACTGCTCTGACAGATTATGAAAAATGAAACACTGTGAACTCTGATTCACCTACATTTTACTTTTATCAGATGGTCAACAGTACTTCTGAACACTATATATAGAAGTCTCAATGAAAACAGGCCTGAATTCTAACATTGAGAGTAAACCAAACATTTCAAACTGTCTGTGCTAAATAAAACCCAATACAATCCTTGGAAGCACAAATCCTATATTCTTGGTTTGACAATCAACCATAAATATGACTTAAAAATCAAACTGCTGTTTAAAAATAAAACAATGTAAGATGCTCACCAAAGGTTGAAAAATTCTAAACTAAGTAAACAGGTAATAGATACCTGCATCTAACTTCCAAAATGTTTAGAACTTCAGGAAGTAGCTAATTTTATCTTACATACAAGCTTTATTTATATACATAATTATATGTATTCAGTTCAGAAAATTAAGCGCACTAAATCTGTGGGCCTTTTCAGTATGAAACTACCAGTCATACATTGACAATAAATAACAATTTCATTTTCACCAGTGAAACACTAAATGAGTTACCAACTTGTCAAAGAGTACCTGTACATGCAAACAGATCACTAGACATATTTATTAAAATGTAATTTTAAAACTTTAAAATTTTGTCCAGCACAGTAGTTCCACTAGATATTCTGGCTGCTAATTTTTGATCCAGAAGTCATATGCATACAGAAGGAGACCATGCCTCCACTTCAGTTTATATTCTGGCACATTAGTAGCTCAAATTTATTACTTTTCATTCTCTCCCAGGCATACCTACTACCCTTCCTACAGGGACACTTATTCCTATTAAGAGGACAAACAAATTCAGTATAAAGATAATAATATACTTTGAAAAAAAATCACCTCTAAAATTACAGGGTTTATAAACTATAGTAACAGATTTACTCCCACATAAGCACAACAACCCTAATAAGCAGTGACACAAACACTTAAACAAGCCCAATCAACTACATACAACCCCACAGCTTTAAGACTACTCCTCTCTCTCCCATCTTCAACATTACAAAATTATTTGAGCTAGAGATTCTTTTTTTTCTTTTGAGTCATCTGCAAGCCCTGAAATCTCAACAGGCATTTTAGACTTGGCAAGATAATTTTTTCCTTTGCCAAAAGAGGAGGAAGTTCATACAGTAATACCCCTAGAAATCAAACATGGATATTTTATAGTGGGAAGAATCATTCCCTGTCTCTCTTTACATTTCCTGGCATGCTCATTTTCATTGGTTTTAGTCAATTAAGCTGAGTTGCTCATTTCAGACGCAATTTTTTTTTTATTTGCTTTAGGAACAAATAATTTCCACTGGGGAAAAGAGAAAAAAAATTAAAAATCAACCTATATCTTCTGTATAAGCTGTCCTTAACAACTAAATGGTCCCAACACCCCAAATGCTTCGTATGCTCTTTGTTTAGTGATAACAAATAATGCCTCAGAAACATTAATTCTTTTAATAATTCTATGGGAATGCTACAATCTAATACTAAATCTCAAAATAAAACCATGATGTACATCTTTTTGTCCACCAAGTTATTACTATGCCTTCCAAACCTGTATAACTGTCTGCCAATTTATTTAATTATTGAAAAATTGAGATCATGAGTGACATGAGTATGAACTGCACTGAGAACAAGTGAAAAAGCAGAGATCTGCATATAAAGAAATTATACCTGAAAGGATACCCTTTATCAAGTGGAAACGATCTGAAGCTTGATAAAGAAATCAGAAAGGAAGAATTAGAAAAGTTGCTTACTCTCAGTTTTTAAATTACACAACTTGCCCCCAAATTTATCATAGCGCAAATCTGTTTACATTTATAGTACTCCAGAAAGAAATGGAGCAAAATCAGAATTCAGATGTCTTCAAAATATTTTGCTCGGTGTAGTTACAATTTGTTGCAAGTTACAGTTTAGAATTAAAATTAGTGAAAAAATATTTCATGGAATAAGGATCTAACTAAATGCTGTTGAGTGGCTAACTGAATGAGAGCTGCTCTTTTGGGACCCACTCAGGACACTGAAGTGCCTTAACTTGTCAACTGTCCAAGGAAGCTCACCCTCAGTAAATGGCATCTTCCCTCTCTCACACAGAGCAATGTACCAGCCAGTGGCAAGAGAAGGCAGTTAAAAGCTGTAAGTAAATGCGTAAGTGACAATGATATTTGGTATAGAGAGGACTTTGCTGAGGTTCTTATTCACTCTTCTTATCAATGTGCCTCATGTAAATTCTATCTGTATAGAAATTTAATCTGTCATAGACTACTTACTTGAATTTTGATTTTACCTAGCTAATTCTGCAGGTGACATATGCCTGACTTTGCTACAACTGGGAAAATTTAAGTATCTTGTTACATGATAGAAAAACAAAAAATAGTCATTCCTCATTTTTCAAAAACCAAGAAGCTTCAGATAATCAAGGTCACAGACTTACTGACTAACTCTTAAGTATCACGTGAGGCAGACTGTAGACGATGATTAAAAGTAATGAAATCTCAGAAGGAGAAAAATCCCATAAAAATTATGTCCAAATTACTATTTTTGACAAAGAAATGCAAAGTGCACCCAAATGGCTAAATCAAGGGGAAGATGGGAGACACAGTGCAACACCTGGCAGAGACCAATAAACATTATAAGAAATTTGTTTGTCACAGTCATTTCTCTCAAGCCACTCTTCAAGAGATCAGAATAATCTTTTTTCTGTCCAACTTCCTACTTTAACATATACTGCAATATAAAAAAGATACTAAGCGATGAGAAAGACTCCAAAGGAGGATAACAAAGATGATGAAGGGCTTTGAGGAGAAGCTGTATGAGGAGCAGCTGAGGTCACTTGGTCTGTTCAGCCTGGAGATGAGGAGGGGAGACCTCACTGCAGTTACAACTTCCTTGTGAGGGGAAGAGGAGGGGCAGGCACTGATCTCTGCTCTGTGGTGACAGTGACAGGGGCCAAGGGAATGGCCTGAAGCTGTGTCAGGGGAGGCTTAGGCTGGATATCAAGAGAAAGTTTTCACCAGAGGGTGGTTGGGCACTGGAACATCTCCCCAGGGCAGTGGTGGCAGTGGTCACAGCACCAGCCTGACAGAGATCAAGAAGTGTTTGGTCAATGCTCTCAGGCACAGGGTGTGACTTTCAGGCTGTCCTGTGCAGGGCCAGGAGTTGGACTCAACGATCCTTGTGGATCCCTTCCAACTCAGCATATTCCGTGATTCTGTGATTATTCTTTGTATCAGAGTATTTCACATGACAGTAATTAGTGGCAGACAGTGCTGTGTTATTGCACAGTACTCACAGCAAGATCTGAAACACTTCTATACTTCCTTCAAATTAATTTTCTTAGTGGCTGAAATCATATCACTAAACAAAAGAAAAGGAAGCAACACCTAATACACATGCTGTGTCACGAGGAGGAATATAAAATAGACTCCCTACAGTTCCTTGGGAAGTCCCAGCCTTACTAGTGCCTGAGTAACCAGAGGAAAGGAACTTTGGCTTCACTGACTCACAATGACATGTTCCAGTGATTTTTTTTGTTGTTGCTGTTCTCCTCCTTTTTCATCTAAACATAATAAAAAAACCCTGAACACAATTTTTCTTTATTGATATGAATTCATTTTCCAACTGCTGCACACCTTTTTCAATGTCTTTCATCCAGCAACATCAAACTACAGAAATGAGTAAGTCCTCCTGTAAGCTTTCACTGCATGACAGAAACTAAGACACAGAGAATAGGTTTTCTTCTTTCATACAAGTCATCACTGAACACAATATAGGATGTAGACCAGTGAATATAAACCATACTGTTTGGAAAATGTTTGCTGTGTGGGTTGGTTTTTGGGGGGGTGGGTTTTTGGTTGTTGTATTTTTTTCTCCAAACACTGTTGCTAAGACACAGGGTTGTGAACAGTGACAGGATATATTTTCCAGGACATAAATGGCAATGAGTCTATATTCCATTTAAACTACTGACTGCCTCAAGCAGGAGGGATGTACTTGTATCTGCTTTCCTTCAACTTCATATTTTAAACAAAGATGGGTAGGATTAGTGGGCTTTGAAACAAAATTAAATGTTTTTTTTAATGCAGTGATACAGTATTTAGATAGGTATGGTAGCACTGAAACACTAATAAAACAAAGATGGAATATATATTTCTCCAAACAGACTCGAAAAGGTAATAATTCAGAAAAAAATTATGTCATATGCATTTCTGAGATGGACTTCAACCCCAAAATTTGGATTTATTCTATCCTTTCATCCTTTCTATTTACAGGCTTTTACGAGCAGTAATAATCTATTGCTACTGCAATGAAAATATCCAGAAGAAACAGAAACACACATTTTTTGTTCTATTCATGAAAGACTTTTTCTTAATATTCTGTGTATCACAAGAGCTGTGAGACAAATTGGGAAAACAAAGAGAATATATGAGCCACTACAGCAAAGTACTGTTCTGATCCATGTGCACAGACTATTCAGATCTACTCAAGTTTCAAGGAGCCATTTTCAGAATAGTTATTTCTATACGGACACACAAAAATACACTATTACGCAATATATGCTAACCAACAAATATAATATGTGAGCATGAATACAGCTATCACTGAAGACAGGTTTCACCAGTTGGAAAGAAATTAAATTCTGGGCATCAGTTCAAATAATACATAGCTTCTGCAATGCAATCTGAAGGAAAAGTTTTCTTCATGACTAAGAGCATGATATTATTTTTGTAGTGGCTAAATGGGCAGCAGTGAAAACAGGGAGCACTACATTAATTTTGCCTTTCATAAATGCCTATCGTGCTTTTCATAAATAACCAGAGGAGAATAAGAAAATGCAAGTATTCATTGAAATGAAGCACTCAAAAATCACTGAAAATCCAAAGTCCAGTAGTACCCAATATGGACTGCAAAATACTTGAACTGAAATGTCAGATATAAAATGGAAATACCAAAGATTTCAGGAAAAAAAAAATCTGCTACAATGGTTCAGCCTAGAACCTTGTACTATTTTTAAAAAACTGAAAGTGAGCTTATCAAATTAATAGAAAAAGCAGGGGGCTAAAATGTGATTTTCACATCTAGAAATATCTCTATAAAACATTCATGGGAAGATCACTAAAGTAAAAAAAAAAAAGGAAAAAAAAAAAAAGAGGTAAATGCAAGATGAAACCAAATATTTAGACTGAAAGCTAACATACATTTTCAACAGCAGGGTCAGTTAACCACTGCAATTAGTTCTCCAGCCAAATGCAAAACTTTGTATCACATAATATCTTTAAAATGAATTCCAAATATCTTTCTGATCAGAAGATATTTGTTTAAAGCAAAATCCTGTATAAATTGCTATATTAAGAAATGTGAAAAAATGACCACAATAGGCCCTTTGGTTTAAATTCCAAAGCAGTGGTATTTCACAATCTCATTTAGCCTTTTTCCCAGTCTACAACCACAGTAATTAAAAATATTAACTATTTAAGAAATCCTTAACCTAAGATATCACAGTGTCTTCATATGCATTTAAGAATTAAATGAAAAAAGTGCATATGCCCTAGTTTTATAAGAGATAAGTAATCACCATTAGTGGTTCAGGAGAAATTTAGCTTTATTTCATCTTCATAAAATTTGCAAAATCAATAAAGAATAGAATCTATTTCAACTGATGTTTCCATCATTTAGCATTCACAGTTTAAAGAATATTCCTGGTACCCTATTCAAATTTGATTTTAATTAAGGCAAAGCAAGACAATCCTGAAATTATGTTCAGTCTTTTCTCTTTTTGCTTTTCTTCTAGTCCCTTAATTTTACACAAAATATTTGCAACACTTCAGATCTACAGTAAAAGTGTAATACTGTAAAAGTGCAATAGGACTTGATACAGTGACTGATAATGTGGTTAATACTAAAAAATACTCGGTTTTTTTATTTATTGACTTTGATACAAGTTCATGAGTCCTATTTCTCTCTTGAATTTCACTGCATCAAGATAATGTAAGTCACTGAAACCAAATTTGAAATGTAAGGTGGGAAAAATTTGAGCATAAAATTAATTTCTCAAAAAGATTTGTGAGAATTTAAGTACTAGCACTATTCAGAAAGCTTATTTGCAGTGAAGAATGGATATTCTGTAAATCATAGTATACTGACTGTTGACATCAGTATCTACTTCTATTTTTTAAAAATCTAAGTCACCCATGAGTGTTGTGGCTAATACGGTGACTGTGATTAGCAAACTAGCTATCAGTTATATGAGTTCAGATACATTAAGTCACCCTTTACTCAGAATTAATTCTGTTTAACAATATAAATATAAATAATATCAAAACATATTTAATAATCAATATAATATTATTCTAGGGATCTAGAAAAGACTCAAAATGCTCACAAAGCACAAGGAAGGGAGGAAAGCCTGCAGGTATTCACGTTCACAGACATGGGATTTCCCTTTTCTTTTTTCAGCGTTGTTGGATTCCAGCTCTGATATTTACAGAAGGGAGAGAGCTCTTTTTCTCCTGGTTGCTTAATTAACATGGCACAGTTGGCCCTGTGACTCTGTCAGAAATGACACATGCGTCAAAAGTGGAATGGGTGTCCTTGCTGCAAGGAATTCTATTTTTAAGCAGAAATGACTCATCAACTACTGGGGTGTCCCAAAAGCTACGATTTGTCAAGCTGTCAGGAGAAAAGGGAGGGAAAAAAAAAACCAGAAAAAGAGGTCACATCTTTATTTGTATCTGTAGCTTAAAAAGCAGAGAGGTAAGGCACTGATTATACATTCAACTCCACTCTGAAAAGCAGTCTTCTACACAAGCCATGTTTTGAAAACAGCTATATGCTATCTGGTATTTTTAAAACCTCCTCTGAGTTATCTCCTCTTTTATATTACATAGATGTGTGAATTTGTCCAGTGCTAAGGAAGAATGCCTCTAGTTTAGTGTCCACAACTAATCTGTCTACAGAGATAGAAAGCATGGGACAAAATATTTGCAGATGCATTGTCAGCTGCTTTGGGATGAAAAAAAAATGCAGACACTCATTTGGAAAGAGGAAAAAAAATAAAGAAAGGTTCTAACCTGTATTTCAATTATACACAAGTGTGGTTTTTGAAAGAATTTGAATTGTAATTTAAGAATATGTTCCCATAGCAATACTGGAAACACAGCAAGCGGCACGGCGTGAGTTTATGAAAACAGAGAAATGAAACTGAGCAGGCCATAAATGTGATCTATACAGTTTCACTACACAAACTGACCTTCCAAATATTGTGTAGGTGGTGAAAACCAACACAGGGCAGGTTTCCTGAGAACTTGTTTCCAGTGAAAGTTACCAGAATCTAAGCTTTTAAATCTGAGCAATTAAATGCTAATCTAAATTTTTTTATTCATATTTCTTAAGTCAGATCCAAATCATTGTCCAAAGAATGTATATGTAAGCACAATGGTGTCAATAAGCTTATTTTATTGATAGGTTATAGACAGTAAATTATTATTCAGAGAAAACAATGATTAGTAAATTGTAATTCAAGCCACCAACTAACAGTTTGCACTTCAGATGCTGAACAACATGTAGTGCTGCATGACAAGTATTGAATATAATTTTCAAAACAAATATAAATGTAAAAGACTAGAAAACCCCAGGAATGAGAAGCTGAGATGTTCTATTACAATCGGTTTTTATCCACAGAATGGTAGAATTTTTAAAAAGACTCTGGTTCTGGGTTTTTTTAGATATTAGAGATATTGTTAACACTCTGGTTTCACTGGACTCAGAAACCTGAGATCATGAAGAGATATGAATTGTCTATGGTATGAAAACTAATGCAAGATTTATGCAAGTAGGGCAGCAGAGGATAAACTACAGAACTTAAAACACAGTTTAGAACTGTGGTTTTCTACACATGCCTGATTATGCCTGATTATGCCCTGAACCTTCAGGTGACAGACCTTAGTCTTGCAAAAATCAAACTCTGAGATCCTGCCCTACAAAAGCTAATGGAATTTAGAGCAGATGGGGACAATCTTCCCAAAACAGAACTAGAAATCAATGAAGACTGCCAGGAATCAACAAGTGGCAGCTGTCAAACTGAAGTTCTTTTGCAGTCTGATGCCATTGGATTTCTCAGTACACAAAAGCAGAACCAATTCATTGGAAAAGAAAGATGCAGTGTGACACATAGGAGGGTTGAATACCTGTCCGTTTTATTCAAATACCCTTTAACAATGGGCACTTACTTGGAGAAAACTGCCAGGTGAGGCAACAACCTGCTACAGCCTTTTTCAAGCCACTGCCCTTTCCTCCACCCCTGGAAGGAGTTCAGGTATCCCACATGAAGCAAAACAGCATACAAAAGCAAACCACCCCTCAGCAGAGTGAAAAGAATTTGACTCAAAAGTATATTAAAACACAGATGTGCAAATACATGTGTTCAAATTTATTTCCTGCAAACAGCTCCAGAACAACCAGCAAACTCACTTGCTAGAAGGTGTAGGAACAGACTTGCAACACAGTAGAGGGAAAAATATTTCTACCTGGTGGTACTATATACTTGGTGGATTTGTTATTAATTTTCAGACAAGAAATAAAATGCTAACATCTAACATCAAATTCTCAGAAACATTCCTGTATGTCTACACACAGCCTGCAGATTAAAAAAAAAACAAACAAAAAACAAGAAAATACTCACTGATCAGCCACACTAAATGACCAAAGTCTTATCTAAGTAATCATGACCTTGAACTGCAAAGCAACATGTTATGAAAACAGAATCTGCCCTGGGCCAGAATCACACATTAGGCTTCAACCCACTTCAGTCTTTTGAGAGTCTCTGAGTTTAAAATAATAAATAAGAAACTGTGTTACAAAAGATGAAGGTGTTAAATGTTCGCTTTTTGTCAATGGCATTTTTATACAAATAATAATCCTGTAAAATTGAATCCCTACAGACACCCTTGCCACTCTGCAGGTGTTGGAAATGATACAAAATTTAAAACTTTTTTGTAACTTTAGTCAGTCTTGTTCACCTTTTTCCCGGGGGAAGGGAATTGAAATTTTTTGTTTTTCCAAAGACTGCTTCATCACTTAAGGCGTGATGAGCTGAACATCTCAACAGACTGGGAGTAGCACAGAAGATACACAAAAGATAACGACCATTAAAGACCTTTAACGACATCAACTCCAAACACCACCCCTGCCATGGTCAGAGAAACCTGGTCTGAAAAACACAGATAAGAGAACCAAGCAATGAGGACAAAATTAGCATTGGAGGCGAAGAAATCTGCAACCAATAGGAAACTAAATTCTAAGAACTGCAGAACTTGGGACCAATGAACATTGAACCAATGATTTTCTATGGGTTTTGACTGTACCAGTATCTGAAAAATCTAGTAAAATTTACATGTTGTGGAATGATTTTCTCTGCACACCCGGGCAAGGTGTGGATGAAATGATTTCTGTTGCACATCCTCGCAAGAACAATATCCTGGCCAGAATAAAGCAATGCCTTGATTCTCTAACACTAAAAATGTTGTTGGAGAGTTTTTGGTTTTTTTGTTTTTGTTTTCCCACAGCTTCCGTGACACAGGCTTAGATCATCAGAGCAACAATGTGATCTTCATTTCCTTTGAGTCGCCCAAGCCACACAGTCAGCTTTAGATTGCAGCAAACATGGTAATCAGAAATTCCAACATCCTATCAACCAAAGTATATATATCACCAAGTATAACTTGTATAAGCAAGATAACAGTGATGCAGGAAATTCCACAATCATCCTGTGATTATCTTTTCCAATATTTTACCTCTACACAGCTATCAAACTTTCCTTAAGTTCCAAACTAAATGTGCAAAGTTGTAAACTATATAGATTTTATCACTTCTCCAAACACCAGAGAATGACCTTCCAGTCGCATTCCACTTTCATAATGGAGTGGTGCCATGTCTGCCCTCCCTACATCACAAGGTGGGACATTTTGGTGTAAAATCCTGCTTCTTTGAAATGCCTTGTGAAGTAAATATAGCTAACAAGCTATTCAAATGAGACAACACCTAAGTCAGACATCCATTTCCAATGAAATTCCTCCATTCATCCTTCAAAGAGAGAAACTTGAGGGAACAGCATGTCTTGTTCTCCTAGAAAGTGCTATCTTAAAAATGTGCCAGTGATACATATTTTTGCCTATACTGAAATCAAATTTCTGTTGATCCACTAGAAACTGGAAAAGGAAAAACTGAAGGCCAAATGTTTAAAAAAACCCATTTGTACATTCCACTTAGCCCTTAAAAAATCTGATTCCGGAAAAACAGTACTCTCATTTTTCTAAGAGACGACAAAAATTTAAATCATATAAGAATTGGCTCATGAAAAAGTGCAGACTTAGCTATTTGATGATAGAACTCTTAAGCCTGCTATGTTCAGTATAAACACATTCATTTAAGTGACAGATATTTACTTAAAGGCCTATCTAGCAACATTTTAATACAAATAAAGTCAGTAAATATCACTGCCTGTACAAAGTTTTGTTATTTCGGATTACTGACTTATTTTTGGAATAACAAAATTACACGAACTTGAACTTCAGTGATTCCTTAGCATAGCATGGAACTGGCAGCAGCTGGAAAGCAGCTTTGCAGCAAATGAGCTGAGTCTGGAAGTTCCCTATAAGCCAGCCATGGGCCTTTGCAGTGAAGAAGGTCAGCAGCATTTTCCCGGCAGCACTAGGGCATGTGTGTCCAGCATGGAGACACAGACACAGGGGAGTGAGAGCAGTGAAAGGCACTCATTTAAGGGACTGGAGCCCTATTGTATGAGGAGGGCTGAGGGACTCTTTTGTCTGACAAAGATAAGGCTCAAAGAATCTTACCAACATGTATAAATACCCGATGGAGCCTCCTTCAGGTATAAAGAAAACAGAGCCAAACTCTTCTCAGTCAAACTCAATGACAGGCCAAGAGGGAATCACAGTTACTGAGATCTTTTACAAGGCTCTAACACTTGAGAAAACTAATCCCTTTGGAATTTATCGCATCATCAAGGTTGTGCATCACAAATACTAAGAATTTCTGTATAACACCAAGGGGTAAAAACAGTACCCAAAAATTTCCCAAGAGCTTGATTTGTCAATTACAAATGGAAGGAAATCTATTTTTGTTTGCCATTTTATCTGAAACTCATTCATAGTACTTCTCATTTAATTCATTTGCAACAACTCATTTTCACCATTAAGCAAACACAAACTACTGGCATTGACTTACAGAAACTTCATTACAGAGGTTTGTCTAGAGAGCTCAGAATATTTCCACATTGACTAAACAGAGATTCTATAGCACTATTGAAAATCTGTGTCATCCAATGTTATTTCATTAATGTGATAAACACATACAGAGGATTTACCTTAATTCATTACTTTAATCTCCTAAATAGATAGGAAGAGTTGTTCAGGTAGTGTTTTACAAATTTTATCTGTATATAACTTGCCAAACTCAAGCTCCCTGAACCATCTTCCCTTCAGAGAATGAATGCAAACACTGAGTTAAGAGCTGGATAGCACAGAAAACATGCATCTAATTTTTCAGTATGCCTCACTACATCCAGATTTTTTAATAATTCAAGAAAGATAACACCTATAATGATTAGTGGTCAAGAGACAATGTCTAACAACAAAACTAGGAAACACACAATCATAGCTAATCCCTTTGTCATAGAGAGCCAAGTGCATAGTAACACATGGACAATCATTACCTGGTGTTTTTTTTTCTCTCCACTGCGGCTTGTTTCTTTTGGTTTTTGCATTAAAATAATTATATCACTGCTGTTGCTGGATTTTACTCATAATTAACACCACCTGTGTCTAACAAAGACCTTCAGTCTTTCTGGTATTCAGCTGCCTGCAGAGGCCATGCACTGAGCTGCACACCCACCTGTCTTCAACTGCAGCATGCTAATGAAAGCAATGAGTCTTAGCTGTGGACACTTTCCCAGGAAAATTGCAGAGCAATGAAGGAAATTAAAGTATATTGTCACAAATAAGGCTTTCTTCTGGAAATCACTTTTCAATTAAAGCAATAATGATGCACACTCAGTACTTATTATAAACACAGTAAAGATAAAATTAAAAATACTTATGACCAAAAATCTTACTTAATGATGTATGGTTTTAAAGGGTGTTGACTGAGCCTTTTTGAACCACAGCTTTTGAGATTTTCTGTGAATCAGCTGTAGGAACAACTGAAGTTATAATTCTGTTATAATAGTAAAAATCAAGTGACTTGAAAATAAACACTCACAAGAAATTCACTTATATATTTAAGCTAAATTTTCTTCACATCAGAAAATTTCACCTATTATTTCATTTGAAAAGTGAGCAGAAGGGGAAGTTTCTTTTTCCTTTTTTATGTAAAAAATGTATAAAAAACATAAAACTCAATTTACTTCAGCATGGAACAAAATTTACCAGCTCACAGAAACGGCCAGAAACTGCAGTGTTAGCAAAATTAAAATTAGCAAAATATTAAAATTTTACAAGGCTACCAGTTATAAGGTACTGTGTGAGACTTCCCTCGCAAGAATGCAGGGAACAATACTGTACTAATCTACTTGCCAAGACACAGACCACTGTAATTTTAGCAGTTTCAGCAATGGAAAATATAATCTAACAGCATTTCCTCGAACCAGCATTTTAAGTCAACTTCTACATCTCATAGTCATGAATAATTAAAAAATGTATATATATTAACTCTAATGTGTACTTAGTATGAAGGAATGCCCCAGTAGCCATTTAGTGTAGGTTAATGAGTGTACCAAGACAAAGCAGAACTTTATAAATGTAATTAAAGTATTTTTGCATGAGTCAATTTCACTCTAAGCAGGAAGGCTTGGAAGAAAGTTTAGTACTATTGAAGCCCTACTTACTTAACTCCTCAAATATGAAGACTGAAAGGCTAGGTAAAATCCATACACACTCAAAACACTGGTAAATATATACTTCAGAGAACAGAACCCTGAATTGCATAGAATATCCTCAGCAAAATGATACAGCATAGCCCTAAAACTGGTTATTCGAGAAAAAGGACAAAGTGTCAGTCTTTTATATGTCTTGCAAATTGAAAACAAAAAAATACATTCAGAAAACCAAACTGTAACCTGAAAGCTATAATAAAATCAAAGCTCAAACAGAACTCTTTCTATTAACTGATTTCTGATTCTATTAGACACATCTTCATTTTTTTTCTACATCAGGCCAATGCGAGACACTCAAAATTCAGATGTAGCAGCATCAAATTGTTCATTTACAAATGAAATTAAAATGGCTGTTTCCTTGAAGGGCTGTGAAACCAAGAAAGAGTCATCAAAATGTTCTGCAGATTATTCCAGTTAATATGGAAAAGCTTAATGATTTGTAATGAAAATGAGATTGGCAACTAAAAACACTTGAGTGTTTATGTTTACATAGACTTACTGAACTATTCAGATAAACTTCATATCTCATAGATATCTGTAAAAGGGGTAACACAGCCTAAACAAATGAAAAATATTTGAATTCTCCTGGGCAGTGACACTGTATCTGTAATAAATTTAAATAAATCATCCTCACCAGGCTTGCTGTATTTCTGTAGAACATTTTGCTGAAAAAAATCAAATGCCTTTCAGAAGACAAAACAGATGCAGTAGCAAACAAGCAGGAAAGCCAAACACTGTACACTATCACAGGTTATCTTCAAATGTTCCCACAAAAAAAGAAAGCTCATAAAGACTTGAAACAAAGTGCTGCTTTTAGGGGAAAAATATTTTTTCTAGTAAAACTTTCCAAGAGAACTTGGTAATGACATTTTTCTCCTTGTGCTGTCACACAGGAAACTCCTCAAACAGAATACAGATTTCCAGTGCATCCTTCCTAATTTATTCCCATGCAATGGCAAGAAACCAGCATGAATCCTCCAGAAGAAGGTACCAGACTACATGCTGTATTGCTTTATTAAGCAATTTCTAATATAGTATCTCTGACATGTTTCCAGGTAGTAGTGCTATTGAACAAGTAGACAAAATCACCTAGGTTGGAATCATAAAATCTGAATACTAGCATAGGTGAGAAAGAATTGCTTTACTCTAAATAATAAAGACAAGACCAAAAAAATGAACTCAAAGGTATCACAGGAGACAGAAGAACCACAAGAAAACTGTTTTCCTGGAGGTAATGACAATCATTTCAAAAAGTCATCCACATACAGAAAAAAACACAAAAATACAATTAATATGTGCCTTTGAGAGAGAACTTTTATGCAGTCAGATACATATGTGGATACTTTATACATATGCTAGTTGGATAATAGTTGGATAAAATATCGAACTATGAATATAATAGTTGTATAAAAGAAAGAAAATTATGCAGTAGTCAGAATGTCAGCAATGAAGTTGCAATCATGACAAGGTGGCTTAACAATTAAAGATGCTTCCATTTTTCTTATAAATTTATTTGGTTAATAGTTTGTGGTGGCTGAAAGTATTTAATTGTGCTCTCTCTTTCCTGTCACAGCACTGATGAAAGGGGTATGGAGATGTGGAAGGTATGTAGCGTATTTTCTGATAGTTTTAGAAACATAAAGCTTTAAGGAAAGTCTAGAACAGACACATTTGTAAAAAGCACAAGTGTAAGATCACAATTGTGCCCATATTTTGTGATGAAGTACAGTGCAGAATCCAAAGTTTGTACCTGAAATAGAGTCAGTACAGAAATATTTTATACCAACACAAAGCTAGTTAATTGGCTCTGCTGAGATGCAGGACTAACTGGTATGGAGGATGTTGAAGCTGCACCATTTTCTGAGCTCAGATCTCTCCAAACAGCATTGCCCTGGATGTGCCATTTCATCTGGTACTACTCTGGCAGAGTGTCTGTCAGAGTGATGAACTGGGCAGCATAAAAATGCTCTTAGTGTACCCTCCTCTCACAGCTGTGACAACCTTCGCACTTCAATTCAGCCTTCATACTACAATTAATCATGACACATGTTTGCCTGACAAAACTCTGTAGTCTTTTCACTCTTCCCTTCAGTATCTAATGAGGCAGTGTTGTTTTCCCATCTTTCTTGATGCCTCTTTGGCGTGAAGTCATGCAGTATTCCTTTGTGGGCATACCTGTCATTGCATCTATAAATCTATTGACAGATTGAGAGTCTTGGATGTATAGATCACTGGCAAGATCTATTAGATGACAGCTCACACTAGCACTCTTCAGCTTTGGACTGATAACACAGTTTTTGTAACCCTACGTGTAAGGCCCAGGAACAGCTGAGAGTCCCTGGCCCAGGCAGAACACACAGCTCTGGAAAGCATTGTTAAGGGAAAGCACACAATGGTGCATGTCCCCATCTGTCTGATGGGAGCACTAGGGCTGCTCTGTCTGCACTGATCCTGGTCAAGCTGTAGTCTCTGCTCCAGCATGCTTTATTGAGGATATCACAAGTATTTCTCTCACTCTACCTTATTTCCTTTTTGACCAAATTCTCAAAGGAATTACTTTTTCCAAGCATGCACTTGTGGAATTTTAATAGACTGATGTATCACTGCATTTGATTCTGCATTGCTGAAATGGGTGTCAGGTCAGCAGAATAAAATAAAGCAGAATTTTTCCCTTCAGGGATATATCTGGGATGTCTTTAACATGAATTAATCTACTAGTGAGCATTTACAAAAAAAACCCAGAAAATACCAAGATGTGTGTTTGGAAGTAAAAGAGGGTAAGAGAGGAGAAAGGAGGAGAAATCAAAGAAAAAGAGTGCAAGTACAGTATGTTAGCTTCAGGTTACTGAACTTAAACTGCAGCATGAGTTAAATGGTGACTGAAAATCAAGAGAAATGCCCAGTTAAAACACTTATTGTTCAAGCAGTCAATAAACTGGTAGCAGTACATGGATTAGGTGGCCCAAAGAAAGCTTAAATATCCCAGAGACTCTCCCATGTTGTCAGCTTTGCTCTCCTTGAGGAAAACAATCAAAGACTTGAGAATGCAGTGCCTAAAACTCGTTATATAATCCATTAATTTCACAAAAGGCAATTATCCCGACAGCTGTAGTTGATCTGAAATTGAAACATAAGTGGAAACAGGTTTTTATCTAGTCCACGCTTTTGACCTGGAAATGCCAGGCATCCAGAAGCTTTGCCATTGTGCTTTTAAAAGTGTTACAAAGATCTTCACAAAGGGACCACCTTATGTACTTCACTGGTGATGTACTAAGGAAAAATTGCTAAAATTAATGAAAATACTCATTGCAACATTAAGAAGGAAAACTAATTATCCTCACTTCAAGAGAGATTAAGATAGAACTTGAGTTTTCCCACCACTTGTCTCCTCTCCACAAAGAAAACCTCTACCTTAGTTATTTGCATTATGCTTGACACATCTATGCCTTCAAACTTGCACAACACAGAGGTGACATCCGTGTATTCAAGAATGCCTTTTGCTGTGCTACTACCTTCCTAAATATCAGAATATACAGATATCAGCAGTGCAATGTGATTTTCTGAGCCACAGAATGACTGCTTAAGAACTTTACTACTACTATTGCAGACAGCTAGGCAGGCTGGCTCACATGGACTGGCTTTAGCCATCCTAACTGTTGAAGTAACTGAAAGCCTTAAAAGTAATGGAAAGCCTTATTTCAAAGAAAAACAGTAAGCTTGTCATCACAAAACTTTAAATTGCTATTGATACTTCAGAATATCACTCTCCCAAAATAACTGGATTTAAAGAAGAATATTTTTTTAAGTCCCTTTTTACTTCTCTTGTCTATGTTAGGCTACCAATTTGCCTGTTAGAACACTGAGTGTGTCCAGCTCGATGTGCAAACAAGGGCAGAGCATGAACACTATCAGAATACAGCCTGAGTTACCCTGGTTTGTATCAAACCACCACACAGCCCAATGAAACTTTCCATTGCCTGGCCCAATATACAAAACTGTATCAGAACATTGGTGTAAATCCAAAAAATACTGATATGCTTTGCACACTGTTAATAGTTCACCTTATCTTGGTAGAAACCTATTACACTCAGAAGCTGGAAATACAGATATGCAAGATATAATGCTCGTACTGCCTAATTCATGCTGAGGTTTTAAGAAGTGCTTCTGACAGTCTCCCAAGACGCTTTTTTCCTCCTGCAAACTGCAATTTTTTGACCAATATTTTTGGCCTGTATTTCTTATCCTAGTCTTGATTTTGAAAGATTCTACACATGTGTAATGACTATAAAAACTGTAATTTTGCAATAGTACATATAATCTCAATACACAAAAGTGGGTTTTCTCTCTATTCATTCTACAGATCCAATGTGACTGTATTCAATTTAGTTTATGTAATTTTTTTTTCCCCTTCTTGAGTTATTTTTGTAGAACCTGTGCTACTATAAAGTTCTTTGCACTCAGGCGATGAAACCAAGCACTGATTTGAAGTAGATGAATGGAGAAATTTAAAGATGTATAATTGCTGCAGGAAGGGAGAGAAAGGAAAATGTACTCAAATACTCACTTTGATGAATCTATGAAGTATATTACAAGAGCACCAATACTAAGAGCGAAGACTAAGACAACCTACAAAAGAAAAGAAAAGAATAATTAATTAACAACATTAACATTTTTTTTCTATGTAAAAGAATAAGAAAACAAAAATAAATCCTAAGGTAGTTTTATTTGAGTTTTCACTTTTTCAGTTACTACAGTATTTTTCTTTAAAAAAATTACTCCTACTTGAACTTCAAACATTATATATTATCATAGAATGCTTTCCTGCATTGAAGAAGAGACAAACAATCTAGCTTTACCAGACCTATCCTTCAGGATTGCTCATTGGTGCATAAACCAAGAGTGATGACAGATTAAACTGAATTTCCATTTATATACGTGGCTGTGAAACCCACTGGAAAAGTGTAAGACTATGTAAAAATATGTATTTACCCTGCACTCCTGTCCATTGGGACTACAGTGACCTTCCAAACAGTTTAAAGCAATAATTGATGCAGCATGTGATGACTGTTTCTACTTTTGTTGACAATCTTAACTGTTAAACCAACAGGAAAGCACTGGAATAAAAATATCTTGATTCAATACAGGCTTTAGACCTTTTTCTGAAGCTGCTGTATTATGAATAAGGCTGACTGACAACCACAGTGCAAGAAGGGGACATGCAATGGGTTCATTCTAAATAGACATTAGAAACAGTCTATACATTCCTCTACTCTCAGCTACCACTCAATGCTGTAAAGGCAGCATCTGAAGCAAGATATAATAATTATTACATAACCAAACTCTGGAGCCCTGCATGGCCAATATCAAACCTGTACATAGTTTCCAATAAAATAAACTCATTAATGTATTAATATTACATAAGTACTGTGATTTGTAAAAATAACTATACAACTGAAAGCTTAAATTATATTTTCCTGACTTTTAGATCTTTCTGATCATGACTTTCTTACTTTGCGAATGTCCATAAAAGGGTATTTTTGCCTAAATACAAGTATCTGTTGTCTTATTTGATGCATTATCACCTGAACCAGTGAGATCTGTCAGTCAATTTCAAGGACTAAAGCATGAAACTCATTGAAATAACATTTTTACTACCTAAGTCTAACATAATGTTAATATGCAGAGTTTGAATCTTCTTTCATTGTGTACAGGTGTTGCAAGGTGAAATAAGTTACTAAATTCATATCAACTCTTAAAAGTCTCACCATCACAAGAAATTATTTTGGTGAATAGAACTTGTGGATTGTCATCTGACAGTACACCCCAAATTATGATTAGCAGGGATCCCAGGGCCCATTTTTCTCTGAATGAAGATACTGGGAATCAAATTACTATGCACACTGTGCCCTACCCATTGGAGCTACAAGCTACCTGTTCCAAGCTACACACAATCACAGTTTGGATCTGAATCGAATCTGGCCCATTATTTATTATCAATCTATTTCAAGGCAAGTCTTTATTTTTTTTAAAAACAGAATTTGAAAAGGTGCTGAGTGTTCTGAGAACACAGAGCTTACAATTTTGATGGAATTTTTGATTTTACCCAAACTGGTTTTAAACAAAGCTATTCACTTTTAAGTAATTTAAAGTCAAGCACTAGTGGTAAGGATTTACCCTGCATGCTGTGGAATCATTTATATACTAACAGCACCCTCAAAACCACTACTAAATATAGGTGTCTCCTTTTAGACAAAAACAACAACAAAAACCCAAAGAAAAAAAATGTACAAATAAAAAAAAAAACCAACCCAACCAAAAAAACCCAACAAAACACAACAACCCCAAAAAAGCCAAAGCACAAAAGAGGTTTACCCTATAGCAGGAGTTTTGGGCTGCAGAATGCTGAAATGGCCCCTTAATGTAGAAAATTAAATTTTAAAAAAAACTTGTAATCCATTTGGGATTCTAGAAAAACTCTTCTAGTTCTTTCACGTTTCACAAAGTATACAAGAACTTTGTAAAATTTAAAGGACTTTTATTTTCCTTTTCACATTGCAAGTCTTAAGTTACAACATCCAGTCATTGCCTCCTACCCAAAGCAGTCTTCTAGAGCAAACTCAGCACAACAGTATATCAGCCTTGCATTTCAGGCATATCCAATCCCTTATTAATCATCACTGTGCTGCTTAAATAATGTTACACAGATTTTGGGTAAGATCTTCTAAAACTCTTAAGGAATCTAAGTGCTCTATGGCAGTTCATACAACTGCCACTAAAATGCAAATATCTATATTTTGTAGAGCAGCTCCTGATTCCCATGCTACACCGAACAGTGAGATATGTATGCAAAACTACAATATTCCCCTTCTGTAATATATATACCTGATTTTAAATCAAGGCTTATTTTCTTTTCTATTGCCTTAAAACACATACCTAACATGATTCATAATGTCTCAAAGAATCACAGAAAAGGTATCAGAAAGGAACGGAATCTTAAACTCCATTTTTTTATTCTGATAGCAGAAAAGCATTTTTCCTTTGCTAAGTGACAGAGGAATTGAACTGAACTTCAATCCATCAAGTGTGTGGGAAAAGCAAACGCCAAACCAATCAGGTTAGAGTTACATCAAAATAAAAAATCAAGAAATAGAATTTTACAAACTCCAAACCACTCTTGTATGCTATATGAGAGAGTCTCAGATGCAACATTTTTTCTGTATTCCCTTCTTAATAAAACTGAATGTAACCTGCTTATTTAGACCCAGGATAACAATTACTGAGGTTTTTCTAGTGTTCCCTAGATTGCCATGGGAGATAATGCCTATTTTAGAGACCTTACTGTGCTTGAGGAGTGTTACAAACATAGACTCACATCCCAGATTCACAGCAATTAGAATCTAAGGGAGGCAAAAGCATATATGTATGTGAATTACTGCCTTTTTCATTAACCAGGCCATGGCAAGAAGCTGACTTGTTGTTTATGATTTCAGTGTTTTTGGCAAAAACATTGCAATTGCTACACATCTATTATAACTTTTCTCTGTACCAAAGGAAAGAATCCTTTAATGTACAATAGCTTGCTATTTGTTTAAGATTGAGAAATGTGAACTCATATGCTAACAGTTACACTGACTAAGCACTTACTAACAAATTAAAAATAAACACCAATCTGATTAAAGGAAAGAGGGGGGAATAAATAGAATAGTTGCTGCATATCCCTAAATCATTCCTAAAAAAAAAAAATTAAAAAAAGCTTTAAAAAAGGAATAGAAAAATCCAGCCACAGATTTCAACAAAAGTGTACGATGCCTTTTGAGGCAAGAGAAACTGCAGATACAATGTTTTTACTGATAGCAAGATGTTCCGCGAGAGCTTTGACTGCAGCCAAAATTTGGGCATCCATAACAAACACAAAAAGAAAAAAGAGGAAGAAAAAGAAAGGGAGTTTTGATAATGTTGTAACAATAATAATATTGCAGGGAAACACCGACTTTGAGAAACACAGTGTCAGTCAAGGCATGATAACCACAAAGGGGATCAGCCCACCTTCAGGAGCAGCCCGTGTAACCAAGGGATAATCCAAGGGGTGGCACTGTTCCCCCTGCGACTCCATTCAACTGCATTCCCGAACCGACAGGGGAAATGAAAAAGGCTGCTCACGTTAGGCAGGAGGGCTACAGCTAATCTTGAAGAGCCACGTAGGGACTCTAGAGCAGCCACTTCAGTCTCTCATACACCCTGTAACACTTGGACGTTCTGGGAAAGGTGAAACAGAACTCTTTGACGTTTCAAAGGCAAATTCTTGCTTATACAAGATTACGCTCTCCAAACCTAATTAATACAAAATAGCACAGAACTCAAGAGGCAAAGCAGAAAATCAAAAAAGGAATAATTGTCTATTTTTATTTTCCTTCAACGTTTAGGTATTAAAATAAGAAGTATGCAGTGGAAAAAAAAAAATCAGAAATACTGTAACCCCTAACATCTCAGGGCATCAGAGAGTTCTTATTTTATCAGACAACAATCTGTTCTGCAGTGTTCATCAAAAATATTTCTTTCAAACTCTTATTCTATGGTTAAATTATTCAACCCTAAGGCTACTGTAATGCTTAGAATATACTAAGTTGTTCATTATTAATATGTTTTGAAATTCACTTAGTTTTCATTTCTACGTCCACACAGCAAATTCTGTTAATAAGCTACTCATTTTTATCAGACTACGATTTAAAATAAAATTCCATTAGTTTTTATATTTCAAATTAGTTATGGAGAACACAAATTATTTCTTATCTATACGTAAAGCTAAAACCTCGACGATCCATTAAACTTTTGTTACATAAAAGTCTGCCCTACTAAGATGCCAACAGCCTGAAGTTTTGATCTAACTTGAATGAAAATTTTCATACCTTAAATATAAACCCCAAACTTCCTTTAACCATCAAATAAGAAAGCCATTACATTTCTTTTATAGACAGACAGAATTTACTTCTCCAGATTTGTTAGGAATGGAAACCTTAGAAATCTAAGGACACACCTGCTTCAAGTTACATTTCAGAAGTTAGGAATTACATCTAGTTTGGTAATCCCAGCATTAATTTGCAGACTCTAGGACATGCACCTGCATCTGTGCAATTATTGCAATTTAACAAAAGTAGGACCTGAGCATGTTGTGACCACAGAAGAACCAGGATGGCTTACCTACACTTGCTGCCTCATAACTGACACCCTTTATGCAAAGAAGAAAATTCAGAAAGCATTCAGTGTAAGCAAAGCCATAAGTGGTAAGAAATTATGCACTGCAGTTGAGACAAACAACTAAGCAAATAATAAACCTTAGATTAATATAAATACAAATGAAGTGCTATTTACTATAAAAATATAGATGCTTGATCTAAAAAAAAAAAAAAAATAGTGTTCTACACTTTTTGTATTGCAATACTTATTTCATTGAGATGTTTTTATTTATATTACTTTTGGACATAAACCAGTGAACTAAAGCAGATGCTAGATGTCAAACTATAGAATTCATGTAATTTCATCCAACCAAAAGGCCTTCAGAGCTTTGTGATTTTTCCAGACAAAGAAAATGTATGCAGATTTTATAGAAATTGATAGTAACTTTCTGTTTAGAGGCTTTTTTTCCCCCACTATCTCCTGACTAATAACCAGGAGTAAAGCAGAAGAGGATGTGTCAAATCCATTAACAGGACCTAGTACCATGGTCCAGATGAGGTTGTACTCTGACTTTTCTCTAGGCTTGAACACATTGCCTTGCCTACAGTGTTTCTGCCTCTGCTTCACCTGGACCAACACAGAAATAACTAAAATGCCCAAGGCAAAACTACAAACTATCCACCATCTACTCTATGGGCCACGAACTCCCAAGGGGCTCTGAGAACACCATCCTACCTCACTCAGGTTTACAAGATCTATTTCTTATTGATTAGATGCTGTCTTAATATTTTCTAGCTTCTCTTTGCCAGCTTCTCTTTAAAGAAAACTGTCTAAGCATGCACCAGTTGTGAGCCACCTTACAAGAGTAAACCCTGAAACACAAGCAAATGAGGGCTGAAGTGAGTGACTAGGAGGAGAAAGATGAAGTGACAAAATAATGAAAAGACTAAACAAGATTCCATCTTGTTCCTATCAGCAATAAATAATAAATGAAAAGCTCAAAAAAGGATACGAGCAAAGTAGGGAAATTTGTCCTGTTTTTAAGTTCAAAAATTCAGGGAAACAGATTTTGCTGTGAAGATACTCCCTGTACAAGAGCCATGCTTGACAGTAGTTATAAATGCATTGACTCTCATGCAAATACAGCTAAAGTGCAAATTCTACAGCCAGCACTTGCTCTTGATGACAGGTACATGCTAACAGCTATGAATCTTAAGGGTTGTGTCTGCTGGGTAGTGTCCTACTAAATGGCTCAGTGACTTAGTGATCCTACCAGTTTGCATGCAGAAAAGGCAAGTGGTGCAGGAAAAATAATTTTAAAAAAATAATCTACTAATAATTAAATAATTTCTATAATTTCTTTCAACCTCTGAATGTCAGCTAGGATTTAAAATCCAGTTCTAGAAGCAACTAAGCACCTTCAAGCCAGGTGATGAGCAATCCCATCTTTCAGGGAAGTCAGGAAAAGGTTCAAGATCACACAACTCTGAAGAGACTTTACTAACCCTTACTTTTGAGCTTGAGGCAATTAAAGCACTAAATCCAAACTTTGCAGATTTTATAGCCACATTAAAAACTTCTCAGAAACCCAAACTTGAAAATGTTTACATGGAAGTAATTTCCTTTCAGTTACATTTTCTGATTGTGTTTTTTGTTTACTGTTATTACACAAAACAGAGTTAACTAAAAAGTTAATCAGCTGTTAAATGTTACAGTAACTAATTTAGTCATCAGCACACAATAAAAACAGTACTGCAAACTTTGGTAGCTTTATGAGATTTTTTGCTATATAAATTTTCCCCTTCAGCAAAGCTCACATAGACTTAGATTTTCCAAAAACAGTCTGAGTTTATCCAAAAGAGGAGGTGAACAGGAGTGAGAAATGACTATCTAATAAACAAATGGACAGTAAATTCTCAGTGATCATCTGTCAGAAAATTCATAGCAAGGATTTAATTTTTAAAACGAAAGGCAGCAAATAGGCCAGCATGAGCTCTGGATTATGACCATGAGCAACCAGAAGGCTTGGTTATTGCCCCCAGTCCTGCCATTCACGTGGTGTGTGACTAAACCATGTTACTTGACTTCTTCAGGCTTCCAATTCTCCCTCATGCCTTCATTTGGCAGGAATACTCCAGGTCAACTCATGAGGGCAACCACTCTCTTCACTACAGGTGTTTGCAGTGGATCTTGCACTGCTGAGAGCTCTCCAGCTGCCACAGTAGTAACACAGAGCCTAAGCGGGCCATGGAACAGTGTCAGCACTTCCTATGGCACCAGTGGGGCTTCATGCATTAATAGGGCTCTTCTACTTGACTAGAAAGAAGTCAATAATTTTAAGATAAAGTTTTTGCCTATGTTTCTGGAATTACATTTTTGGTCCCACTAAGTTACTACCCAGTATAATAAGGTTTCAATTTACTACTGAAACTAAAATTCTACATTTATTATAAACACATCTTTAAAAAACACAGTTCATATTTAATGGATCTCTTTTTACACACTTGAAAAATATTGATAAGAACCGAGTACCTTTGTGTATTTTTTTCCCACATACATTTCCAACCTCATTTGTGGAAGAATTTTAAAAAAGGAAGTATTTTTTTTTTCTGTTCTGTACATGTTTCTAATGTATGTTAAGATTTCAGCTTTATTTTGCTTTCTTATACAGAGTGGGGTTTTTTCCCCTCAACTTTCTACTGACATATTGACAATAAAATGAAAATTTCTGTTCAATCCATAAATGTGAAAAGACTGAGATTTTCTAATTAGTGAAAAAATACAAGACAAAAAGTCCCATCTGTTAATGGTGCTCTGTAGCTTGAAGTTAATTAGGTTTGCTGGGAGAGTGCCTAGCAATATGACCAATTAAAATACATGCAACTTATCCAATTCAGTATCATGAGCAAAAAAATAGCAATACTTTCTATCAAAACGTGCCATTTTCTAGAGCTAAGTGGATGGCATTAGATGCCGGTAAGCATCTGTGCATGCACATTTTGGGGCATTTTTCTGCTCTCCAACCTAAAGGGCTCTTCCTCCTGATTACCTCATAGTCCCCCAAATTAAGGTCAAATTCACTTTTTGTGTACTGGTAGAAGAATAACTCTCACTGATTTCCAGTGGGTGTGGGACTGACTCCACAACCATGCTGAGCAAAAGCACTCTGCTGGAGACCAACTGCTGCAGATGTCAACGTCCTCCTTTCCAAGCTCCTCACTCTCCCACTGCAGATCAGAGCCACTAAGAAGCCTACTGGAATGTTGTTTTAGAGAAACCAGTGATGAACTGTCAATCAAATCCTGCAAAACTGAAAACCAACCAGATCAACTGCAAAACTGGCCAAAAGCTACAGAAGCCAGGCCCAAAAGCTAAAGAAGCCCAGTCACACATGCACAGCACCAGATTAGCACTGGTACTGGTGGCTGATTATTCACAGCCCCATGCCCACTGCTCACACTGAGAAAGCCTCTGGTTATTGGGTCAGACCATGAAATGCAGCATGTGCTCATTAATTTTCTGTGTGTTTCTATGTTCCTATGCTTCAGTTGTGACAAAAGAGGTTTTATCTCTATATGAAGAATTGGAAGGAAGTAACTTCAGCTTCAACACTGCTCTAACAATACTTTGTTCTACCTCTGGCTAAAGAAAGTGATCACGGTAAGTGAGATGAAGAAGCAAGCAGACTCTTGCACTCTTTGGTATAGTGCCTACACAAAAAAATCTCCACCTGTGCATGGAACATCTTGAAAAACACGAAGTGCACTAATTCCTGGGAAAGAATAAAAGAGAAGACATTGCCCCAAAACCACAATCAAATTCTGTATAATTAACTTACAAATTAATCTAACTACACGATGGTCCAGCATCTAGGAAACTAACCAACTGAAATCAAATAAATATATTTACCAGTAAAATATAACACAATCATTTTCCAACCAACCCTGATCTGGAATACTGCAATACAGAAGTGAAAAATCAATAAACCAAAAAAACCCAAAACAAAAAACCAACCAACCAACCAAAAAAAAAAGGTGACTGGAAAACGCTGTCTTTTTTTAATTATGCAATTGTCTGTTTCTTAACTTATATTTGTTTAAAAAATAAAAACAAACCACAAAACCAAACAAAATCACAAAAACTAATTTCACAGCTCTTCTCCTTACTTCAATATACTGTACTCCTCACCAGTTACCATTCACAGTTTGTTAACTGACAACAAAATAGAAAAATATCCAAGAAACTGTCAAAGAAAATACGAGATGGAAAACAAAGAGTGGTTGTAAAAATGCCAGAAAGAATGATACAGTAGGGTGAACAAAATGCTGTGTCTTTAAAACACTAAAATCAGAAAAATTTTTCTGAAGTAAAGGGTTTGAGGTAAAGAAACCAGCCAAATGAGCTCAAAAGAACAAATACAGTTGAAAATGTGCACCTTCTGAGAATTTAGGCCTCTTCCTCCAATCCAATATTAAAAACAATGCTTTTTTTATGGTATTGTACCTATTAACAGTACTGCAAAAGTGACTTCAAGCTTTATTGCCCTGTCATAAGAAATTACTAAAATGAAGTACATTTCTTTGTGAATGAATGGCTTTAAGGACTACATTTAATGAAATTATTTACCTTACACATTCAAGTTCATGCTAGATTGTATGGCAGACAAAAGGAATCCTCACATTCCTCAGTTATTTTGACAAAAGTCTGACATGCAACCTACACAACAGACAGTCATGTCAAAAAATGTTCAAAGAATTAGAGAAAGGGTTACTGGCTAAGGTTTTTTAATTGGATGGACTGGTAAATTTTCAGACTTTGTTACTCAGATTTCCTGTTACTATTCCTAAATTTTCAAATAGCAGAATTCCCCAAGGAAAGAAAGAAATACCTCCCTTTTCATTTGTTTAGGTTCTTAGTCACAAGAACTCACACATACAGCAAAGGCAGATGCAGCTGTGGACATACTCTCTGAAAAAAATGGAAAGCTCTTGGCTTCAGTAAAGCCTAGTAAAATTTCATTCAAGAAAAAGACTGAATCAAGAATGCTGAAATCATTCAGCACACGGCAAAGCTTTTGAATGCTTGTCAAGGAATGTACTTTAAAACATTATGAAAACAAGACATAGAAGGGAAGAGACACTCTGCTAAGCACACCTGACAGGCTGCAAAAAGAGTTTTCTGCTGCAGTTCTAATATCACAGCTCTCATCTTCCATTTACCATTACCTAACATGGGTGTTTTCTTATATATTTTTTGATACAATTTCCAGCATTTCTATTTCCAGACCAAACATAGAGCATAACAATTATTGATAGTTGCAAATTCATTGGTCAACTTCTACTCTAAGTCCAGAAAAATCCATAACTGTTTCACAGACTTCTAAAGAGAGATAGCCATCAACAACATGACTTTTTTAACAGGGACCACTGAACCCTTGGACATTTGCATGAGGATTTTCAGGAGCTCACTGTTCCTCAACTCGTGTTGCCTACTCTGTGATTTAGCACAGCTTAATATCAACTACATCAGAAGCTTTCTGTGACAATTAACAGAGATACCAAACATAGGATTATCAGTGAGCAAAATGAATGAAAGGAAATGATGCTACATAGCAAGGGGGGAATCTTGGCAATAGAGGAAAAAAACATAGTATTTTTTAAAGTCACCTTTGCAAGCATGTTTTTCCTCCTTTTTCTCTGCCACTATTTTTCCTTCAATCATTTTGCCAAAATTGATAGCTTTGACTGATAGCCACAGGAAAATATCTCTCATACCAATCTGCTTTAGGACAGAAAAATTGACTTTTTTATCACTAGGAATAGATCTAGACAAACTTCATCAACCAGCTATACATGAGACTTTGTAAACAGAAAAAGCTACCTTTAATTAGTGAACAAAATAAAACAATAGAGAGCAAGTCTGAGCACTCACTAAATTTTAGTCATTGTACAGTCTGAAGATGTCTGATGGTTCTATACAAAGGCATAAACCTCAATCGTTTTTCAGGGGCTACATCAAAATATAATTCTAATCAGGTCCCTCAGTTTCCCACAGAAACAAAAATATAGACAATGAGAGCTCTTTTGTTTTTTAGATTAATTTGAACTGAAAAGCCTGCCAATTAATTACTTGAAACAGTCATTGATCCTGAGATGTGAGATCTCCACGTAATTAGATAATGAAATTTAGCAATTTTAGAGGAGAAACTAAACCTAAAGTAGACTGTTCAGGGTTGTGGTGATCTTGGTTTATGGGTAAGCATTCACCCACAGTAAAAAAGACATTTTCAGTGATCTTTGGAAGTACACTAAAGAAGTGTTCATACAGTGGTTTCTGTGACTTGAAAAAACATGAACACATATTTTCCTTTTTTCTTATGTAAAATCTGCACAAGTATAATTATATGCTATTATAAGTCAAATCTTGATTCACAGCGTGGTGCAAGGCTGCACTGATATACAGAGGTTTCTTAAGACCTTGGTATTTCAGAGAAAAGCAAGGAAGCCTTTGATGCCATCAATTACAGGCACTGGTGATTTCCATATGGTAATCATCAAGGTGATGGCAAGTGAATATTGTTAATCTGGAATTATGATTCAACATTATGTACCAAGTGATAGGAAATTCACATGAGGTATGAAATTAAATCAATGATTTGCAACTATCACTAAGACCAATGCAGAAAACAAATGGTGCAGCTAGCAAATGTAAAAGCTATTTTTACACAACAAACCTTTTCTTGCAGTGAATATTTTTTCCTAATTTTAGAGTGGTTGGATGGAAAGACTAGTTTCTCTGTAAGGATGCAAAGATGGATTTATTCAGCAAACTTGCTCCCTGCAGAGGAGCTTTCTGTTTTGCTATGTAGCTATATCATTCTAAAACTGAAAGCTTTATTGTGAGCCTTTTCTTTATGTGGTTTGAAGATAAAATAATATAATCACATGGCCAAAGGCTTACAGAAGCAACTTCAAATGCAACTCTCTCTAATAGCCGTTTAATACCCTTACTTTTAAAAAAATTCAGCAGTGACCAGTAAATATGGCCTTGAAACCAACTGTTACCTCAGCTGACCTTTTCTCTTGCTAGTGACAACATTGTCAGCTCCTTTCACTTTCACCCTCTGGTGTCATAGCTTTTATTCTTCTTTTTATATAACATGAAGAGTTTAATTAAAAAAACCCCAACCTTCTCAAAATCCTCCTCTCCTCTGGGTCCACAGTCTTTGGACCTTTATCTGACTTTGCTAGCCTGCAGTATTTCTCAAAAGTATCCTTGTTTTTCATACCGACACCCTCTCTTGAAGGTAGAGACCTAGGAAACACCCTGCCTTCCCCCCCCCCCCACTTTATAGGGCTCCTTATGAAGGTCTAAGAAGGAAAGGCTCCTGAGTTTCATTATGGTGTGGTCTTTTTCACAAGCATAAAAAACCAGAGGGTGGAGAACAACAAACATACAACTTCAGTTGATGTTCTGTCTCATAAATGTCAATTGGTACCTAATTTTTACCCTTTTCTGTATGCTTGCTTCAGCTTAGCTATATTCTCTTTCTAAGGCACTCCTGCAAACCACCAAAGAAAAAACAAAATTAGAAAAACAACCAGGTGATCACATACCTGTCATGGTGAAAGAGATAAGTGGTATTGCTACGACTCCAAGTCTTTATGTTAATATGAAGTATTAAGTTGACATTTTATCAATATTACAAAAAGGGCAGAATTTTAAAGTATATAATGGGTTTTAAGAGGGCTTTTTTAAGAAAAAAAATATCTTGCATGAACTATAAAATATCCAGGAGCAAAGCTTGTGAAAGACACAGTGGTTTTCTCTCAATAAGTAGTACAGAATCTGGCTGAGATTCTGGTAAGGTAAATCATGCTACTGAAGTATAAACCCTTTTCCTTTTTATTTTAATGTGCTTTCCTTCTCTGCCTCGTGAAACTCTACTTACTATTGATGTCCTACAGAGATTCAGTCCTGTGTTACTTTACACAAAACATTTTATTTTAAAATAGGTCACCTTTCTAAAATCTATTCTTACACAGAAAGTTTGAAAACCAGATGCAAGGAAATTGCCTTTTTAACATGTCTTTATCTGTAACAAGAGTTTAAGTCTTTAGTCTGGGATGAGAAGTCTCTTTCTCCCAGCTGTAAGCCCTCCACTGTGCTACACAAGAGCCCCACTTCCCTGATGGTCAGCCTCCCCTAGAGACACTGCTCTTGTCTAGCAAAGAAGTTGGCAGATGGAAGAGAAAGAACATCAGGGTGAGTGAGTGGACTGTTTTGGTTTTGCATCAAACCAAAATCCCATCAACCCCTGGGTTTTGCCAATGACCTCCTCCCCCCTCTCAGCCAGCTCACTGCTCATACACAGCACCATGTGTATGAGCTCACACACATGAACCAAAGGTGAGAAAATCCCACTAAATTATTAAAAGAAGTCCAATGAGACTTGGAAAATGGCAGTGACACTTTAAAAGTGTTTATTCCAAATCTGCAAGTGAGAAATATTTATACTGTGGTGATGACACTGCACAAGAACAAACACTATCATGCCCTAATACTAACAAATAATTTGTTTTCTCAACAGCTTGGCTGACGTGCTTCCTTTCTGACTCTCAGGCAGAGCTGGAAGAAAGTGCTTTCAGTGTTCATAATTTCAAACACTACGGTAAAATTCCTTTTGCTGATTGCCTAAAACCTCAGAATGCCTCTCTGATCAATCTTATGACAAAGACCTATGTAAAAGTGTGCCAAGGCAGACTGCTGACTCAGAGAGGAAGTCCATGTACTGATTCATTAACATGACTGCCAGCAGCACTGACGTGTTCCTTGGAGAGCTCTTGCTCAAGCAGTTTCTCAATTCATAGTTTGGTTTCTTATTGTGCTTCCTGGTATATTAGACAGCAGGAAGACCAAACACACATCCCTATCTGCTTACAGACCTGACGTTGAATCTGCAACTCTCTCTTAACTCCAAGAGCTAGAGTAGGATGTCACTAGTAACAAGAACATGTTGCAGGGCTGTTCCACGACATAAAACACGGGCATGAGGAAAGGCTGCTGTGGATGAGCAGAGCCTTTGTTAGAAAGGTGACACACAGAGTTTGCACCGACCAGGCAACCCCGAGATAAACACTGCCATAGACAGTGGAGGTATAAGCTGCACAGTAACCAAGCAAACTGTCTTATTATTGCTCCAATTCTCAAGTGAATTAGAAGCAAATGACCACTGTATTGAATAAATAGAGCACCTGTTTACATTTTGTGAAGTCTGACCGCTTCACATAATTTTCTAAAACAAATACCAAGACATGAAAAATGCTTTAATACATATGATTGTACATGACAACTAAATCAACTTGTCCTTGTAGAAATTTTCAGACAAAGCAGCTGTGTTCATGTTTATTACCATTACATTTTTTTTTAAAAGTCAGTTAATTAAACAATACATCAGTGGAAACATACACAGATAACAATTTTATCAAAGATGGGGAGTCCATCCATTTCAGATCAGTCAAGGGTCTCTAGATGCATGTTTTTTTAACTCTTTTTACAAATCTTTTTACAATCAGATTAAGGTGTTAAATCTCAGCCTTTGAGCATGAGAACCTTCACTGCATGGCCCTAATTCCTGTCATCTGTGAGGTTCTATTTTGTGTAAATAATTAAATGTCTTTAGAAAGGAGAACATGCTACATCTCCCACAACCAAGTTAAGTGCTATAGTTTGCTCCTGTCTCCTCCTCTTTTAAGTTTGAATGCTTGTTTTCAAGTAATATGGTTTATCATAAAGGAATTGAATCCTTTTTTTGCCCTCCCTCCTTTTTTTTTTTTTTTTTTTTGAGTTGCCAGTTCTGTTCATTTAACTGTTTTTGGAAATGATCCCTATTAATTTTTGCCAAAGAAAATATAAGCTCTGACATTGTGCTGAGGCTAGCAAATTATGTAGGATTTCATTTCAACAAAGCAAATTGCAACAAAACTGCCAAAAACCCCAAAGTGATCCATTATACACACAAAGACAGTTAGCTTAAGCCCAGATCCATTTATTATGCAACAAATTGAAGAGTCTAATGCCTTCAGTGTAAAGCTTTGGGAAGTAATTGTCCATTCTAATCAGATCCGTGAAAACTATATTATTTCGCTGGTTACCAGGTTTGAATTTTTGTGTCTACTTTACACAGTTTTATTTTATTATATATTTCTTCCATTGAAAAAGATTTATTAAATAAATCCAATTGCTCAAAAAAAACGCCTCTGAGTTTACAGTTTAAAAGGTGAAAAACTGTATAATTCATAGAATAGTATAATACCTTCACCACTAAATAACCCATTTTTTTTCCTGGCAATCTAGAAGAGTTTGAAGAAGGAAGAAGGAAAATAAACATGGGAAAAATGGGGGCTGATGTGATAGAACAAGGGGTAATGGCTTTAAAGTGAAATAAGGCATGTTTAGATTAGATACAGGGAAGAGGAGGTGCAGATGCTGATCTCTGCTCTGCAGTGACAGTGACAGGACCCAAGGGAATGGCCTGAAGTTGTGTCAAGGGAGGTTTAGGTTGGGTATCAGGGAAAGGCTCTTCACCCAAAGGGTGGTCAGGCTGGATCAGGCTCTCCAGGGAAGGGATCACAGCACCAAAAGCCTGGCAGAGCTCAAGAAGTGTTTGGTCAATGCTCTCAGACACAGGGTGTGACCCTTGGGCTGTCCCGTGCAGGGCGAGGGGTTGGACTCGATGATCCTTGTGGATCCAGTCCAACCCATGATTCTATGCTTCTAATCTAGATTTCTCAGTTTCATTATGTGGCATTACTTATGGCAAAGAATTTTTGTAGTACGCAATAAATTGCGTTAATATCTAATACTCATTATAAATAAATAAAGTACCTGCCTAAAAGTTTTCCTTCAATGACCAAAAAATTTAGAAGTGCACCAAAGTATCGGTAGCTAATTTATGTGTCCTCCAGTAGCACTAGATTTCACATAGAACTCATGCCTTTTATTATATTTGGGTTTGGTTTTAGATTATTTTAATAAAATATTATGAATTATTTTATCTGGGAAGAATAAGCTGTATTTTATAATATATATGAACAATTAAAACTGTCTCAACAAAGTACCTTAAAATAATATGTTACAGCTAGTGCTCCTGCAGTAATAGTAAGGCAGACTAGAACAATAAACTCACTCTCTAGTGCTACAAGGTTTATGGCTAGTAACAAATCCAACTTCGGCTTTTTAAAAATGGAGCAAGATTTTCATATGAATCATCTTCCATTTCAATAATCTTGTCACACTAAAAAAATGTTTGTTGAAGTTATTATCTCACCACTTTCTAAAATCAAGTATTTAACCGCAATGACTCAGTTATTAAATAGTTCTCAATTTGTCCAGAAGCTTTTAAACTCTGTGGCCAGATCAATGTCCATATATTTGATGCTCCTCTGTAGTCTCTTGATGAATGCACAAACTAAAAAGAAAAATGTACATTGCACAAGTGCATTGCCATCCCTTTTTCACAGAAAAAAAGGAGAAACTTATTACTCTGTGATGTCAGAGTAAAATGTTCTCAGTGTATGAACAGCATTTGCTCATGTTGCCATAGAGTCAAAGCATGAGGATTTTATAATCTTAGTTTCCATTTATTCTGCATTTGTTCACATCCTCAAAATACTGTCTCTAGCATACTGATGAAAAGCCCATACTTTCATCTTTTTTACAACAGAAAACATTTTAACGGACAAAAGCTCCTGCCTTCAACTCGAGCTACTGAAGCTGCTTCACTGTGATGCAGAATTCAAAGGAGACTCTGAAATACTACTTCCAAGAACACTGTGATATGTAGTGGAAAAAACAGGAATTCAGGGAATTTGCATATTTCCAGGCTCAGACTATCCATGGCAGTTTAGGATCTCAATTGCTATATAACTCTACAGGCTTGCATGCCCTGGTTTGGTACTGGGGCTGGGAAGGCTACAGGGGTGAGTTCTGTGAGAAGCTGCTGAAGTTTCCCTATGCCCAGCACTGCTGCTGGTAAGGCCAAGCCCAGCAGTGAGGGTGGTGGCTCTGTGGAGGTTGTGTCTGGGGAAAGGCAGGAAGCAAAGCACAGACAGAGCTAAACAAAAAGGAACAGAATATGCCCAGCATATACATTAACTTCTATTTAACCTAAAATCCGACATATTACATTTTTCTGTTTATAGCATGCACATTTTCGTCATCTATTTCTTTCTCACCATGTGGACTGATAGAATTGAAAAGTAGACCACATAAGTTTTATATGAATAGTGTACTTCAAAAATTATTCTGGCAAGTTGTTTAACAAGCCAGGTTGTTCTCTGCTAGTCCTTGTGCAGCAATGTGTGTTTTGCATCTGAGACTGATGTGCTTGAACTTCTCATTGAAAGACCACAATTAAGCCTGATTGTGTAAAAACTGAACCTCTTTTGAAAACCCAAACATTTTTTTTAAAATTTTAGCTTTATACTTATCTTGAATTCTTCTGCTCATTGTATGTTTTTAACTAAAATTCACTTCAAATAATGAACTTAAGACAACCTTTTAGATTATCTTTTTTCCTGCACTGAATCAAACTCAGTTTGAACCAACAACTCACTCAGCTGTCTTCATTATCCTATTTTTCAATATTATGATGACTTCAAGCTCTTTAATGATCAACAGTATAGCAGATAATATGCATTAGTCAGCTTTTTAACGTCACTGCAATAAAGTTGCATAAGCCATGAATTTAAGACTTCCTTTAGTTGCAATTTCGTGGATTGTAGTTTATAATACATCCCCATGTTTGGCTTTTTTCACCACAGCAAAGCAACTTGCCACTCATAACCAATCAATTAAAATTAAACATCTTAATCAAATTGCTTCTTTTTTTCAGTTAAATTATATTGTATGTTTTCACTGATTATTGTGTGGTTTTATTGATTTATGTATGATTTCTTGGATTTATAATTTGGAGAGGCCTGTAAAGCTGAATAATATTACAATAATAAATATAAAACAGATACAGAAAATGTTTTAAATTTGAATACTAAATATGATGGAAATCAGTATCAAAATAAGACACTTGCTCCAATATCTTAACAAATTAAGCTCTGATACACTGAGCTTAACTGGTATACACAGAGAGCAAAATGACTTTTAACAACACTTACAACACTTGAAAAATGAATGAAAAATATTTATATTTGTATGCTTTTTTCTTCCATTTAGAAATAAAGACAATTTATTGGCATCATTCAGTTCTGAAAGCTTTTTTAAACCTCAGTTAAAGGTAAATTTTACAGCAGAAAAGTATTGTCCTTTTGCATTCATCAAGGTAATAAACTACTTCCATACAATAATTTTTTATTTTAAAAAATGTACATTTGGCACAAACAAAGTTATGTAAACCTATATGTAGTTTTCTGTATTATTTGGACTATAAAAGAAAGTCGAAATGTTATTTCAACCATTTCAAAAATATATTTGCTATTTTCTTTTATTTCAGAAATGGTTGTATTCTAACAGATAAATGTTATTTGATGAGTAAGAAAATTACTTACTGCTTTGTGTGAAATCTAAAATAGTATCAAATGCAACTTTAATTGTACCAACTTGTCAGATATCACAAAAACAACTTGCCTGTTATCTATTTCCATCAGTCTCATTATTCTTTTACTGTTTCCGAGTGCAACTGATTATTACTGCTGAAGTATTTCCCATCTGGAAATTCATCACCTTCTCAAGGACCTTAACAACAACTAACTTCCTCAGTGAGTTTCCAGCTTTGCAAAGGCACTCATTAAAATTCACAGGTTTAAGTGTTTACTGCTTTGTTCTCATTGCAAACACTGGAAAATGCTGTTGGGGGAAGAAAAACAAATAAACCTTCCAAAGAATCTTATGAATAAATAACAAAACAGAAAGCACATTAATCACGTTTGGCTCACTGTTCTTAGCTCCAATATGATGTCACAGCATAACAAGGTAATTAATGTAGCATCAATAGCAAAAGGATCACTTTGTGCTCTGCCTCAGTGTATGTCTTTTTATCTACTCTGCATAGTTGCTAAAGGGGCAAAGAGAAACTAATTTCGTTCGATTTTGTGATTTTTGGAGTGACATTGAAGTTACAATTCCTCTGATAGATCCAACGTGAATTTATACTCAATAGCCAGCTGTATTTTTGCTCTTATGCAATGTCCCTGTCAAGCAGTACCTAACTTCAGCATACACTGTCAAATACCTTCTAAACCTTTATGAAACTTTAAAAAGCAGAAACATTTACAGAAATTTACCCCATACCAACAGAATTAACTTTTATCAACTTTTTTGTCCTGTTAAATTACATTCCACAAAGCAGGAAGAAGGGCCAGCCTATTCTCTACTGTCTCCTCTGTTGGTACATTTTCTGTCAGCTCCTGTTGCCCTTTCCTTCATCACCTTACAGTCACACACGTTTTACACACACATTTTCTTCTCCATGAAAGAGGTTCTTTAGACTTTTTGGTAATGAGGTTTTGTGCTCCACATATATAGATCACTCTAAGCAGGTTTGCTTTTGGCATGACAAAGGACAGTGTCTGAACTCTGCCAGCGTGGAGATTCTTACCTGTTCCCCTGTTTCCCTCCTGCCTGCTAACTGACCATAACTGCTTGTTAGCAAATGTGCTTGTTTTGCCTTGCAATGTCTGTGCAGGGCTGGCTGAACACATTGCTTATATATTGCATAATACTTTGCATTACACAATTATTCAAAATAGTGGAAGATAATGATAATTTTACTGAACGTACTCGATATAAAAAGCAAACTTTACAAACTGTATTTTGATTTTTAACCAATCTGTTCATCATGTCCTCTACTGCTTCTAAGATGGTTATACACTTTGATACAAGCTTTCAGTTCTCACAAAACCCTGGGGGAAGATTATCACTAAAAAAGCCTGGCACTTGGTATGTGCTAATATTCAGTTGTACCCATTATGATAGCTCTGAAAAAAAAATTCCCTTAAAATAATTTTATTCTTATAAAATAAATTTCGTAGCTTTAGAAACAACAAAATAACTTCAGCAAGGTTATCAACCACACTTTTTCTTCCACTTTCAGTAAACATCCTGAAACATCCTGCTCTGGAAGATTTTCATCTCTACTGTCCAGACCAACAGCAAAGTGCCACTTGAATTTTTAAACATAACACTGGCAAATAAATGTGATGATTGATACAGAATCAAATCTTGTACAAATAACAATGCACGTAGGACACATCAATTTTCAGGATATGTCAAAAAACTAGACTCTATCCAAGGCCACGTGCAAGCCAGTTTCATACAGTGACGCTGCATGAAAATCAGCAGCTCCATGGAGGATCGTACACAACACACAAGCTGCCCAAGAAACTCGATAAATAGTCATGCATCTAATATACAGTAAGCTCCATCTGCACTTTCTTTATTGCCAGAAATACCTCATTTGGTTTTCACAGAACTGGGTTTGATACCCCAATACTACCAATTATACTTTAAAGGACATATCTGATTGATTCTGCCTTGAAAATAACATCTGTGCTGTGTTAATGAACATGTAACAGAGATGTACAAGAAACACCCTGTTGGTGTTATCCAAACCAAGTAATGGCAATGTGTCTCCATGGGTTTACTGGGTAAACTAAAGGGAACAACAAGCATTACTCAACTGCTGAGGTCTGTCACCATTCTTATGAAATGCTACTTTTTACATGAAAGTTTCTCATTGAAACAGAACTATTTGGAAGACAATGTATGATATCTGAATGGGGATACATGTGCATGTTGCTTTTCTCAATGCAAACATGCATGAAGTTCACAGAAAACACTCCTCACCCTACATGAATATCCTATATGGATATCCACTGCCAAGTTGTACAGTTTTGTAATCCAAAATATATTAAAAAAAGGAATAATTATAATAATATAGTTGTGATACTGAGAAAATTATTTTAGAAAAATTAAGATGCTACAGCATTTAGAATTAGCATGCCCTGATACATATCCATATTTTTAAGCACAGTATCACGAATATGTCTTCCAGATCCCAGTTCTAATAGCACACTTGTCTCCAGCATTTCTCCGTACTGAGGGGATGTTTTCATCTATTAATGGAAACTCACAAACATATTTGCAGGGCTGCTTGGTTGACATTACTTTGACTCCAGTTTAACTCTGGTTTGGTAATTCATTTTACTGTTTTTAGAAGGAAGTGTGGACATTGTGATTCAATGAGGTGCAATGACTTTCAGAGAAGCAATAGAACAATTTTCATTCTAGAGATAATACATTTCATGGCATTCAGTTTGTGCGAGCTTCACCTTCCTTTATTATTTCCCCATTTTCCATCTCATCTGTTAAAAAAAATGTTCTGTTTAATAAAATACTCATATCAATGGCATGCCATGAAAATTTATTATATGATACTTACATTGAGTTTAAGACAATTTTTAAATCAATTAAAAACATATATATTGTAAAAATATTTCATAGTGCAAAGAAGGACACACTCTGAATCAGACCAAATTGTAATTAATTGAGAAATTATCTAGCTAATGAGATTAACAAAGAGACTTACAGCCTTTCACTTAGAAGATAAAGTTTGACAGTACACAAGGTTATGTGTTAAGACTTGTTCAATACAGTATTTTTAATGAATACACATCCCTCATCTGCTCTGCTTACACCACAAATATTACTTTTTCCTTTGCTAAAACTTTTGAGAAGGTAAATATGAGGATGAGGAGTGTCTCTCTTGAGAAGCCCTTCTCTTGTATATCCAGAGAAGTGGACAACCACATGTCCTAAGTTAGGTTCCTCAGTTTCCAGGGGCTTCAATGAATTTCAATTTATGGGCTATAGAAGAACAAGTAAGAAAACAAACTTCCCATATACTCACAATATTACATTTCAAATATACTCTAAAAAACATAAACTTTATTTGTGCCTGCATTTCAAGAAAAAAATTAATTCTTGCAGACTATTACATATGGTGAAACCAATTTGAATTTCTAAGCCTTTGTTTTTCACCTTTATTGCTTTATATTTTGTTGAGGTTCAGCTAAATAAAAACATGCTTTCTTAACTGAGGTGAAGCTTATGTTTGTATTCCTTTTCTAGAGGGTAGTAGAATTCTTGTAGAAGTTTTAAAAGTGTGCCCCTATGGACAGTATGATGTTGATTCTGTGTTCACTTTAATTGGCATCTATTTCCTTTGCTCATTCTACAAAATCTCCTGTGTCTTTTTTTTTTTACCCACTCACCCTACTACATTTTTCACTGATTTTTTCTTTTTCCTCTGCTTCCAACCCACACTTCAACTCCTGCCAAGGGAATTTTAAGCCATTAATCGCTGTCAGATTTCCATACTCCCAACATTTAACCAAATTCAACAACTCATTCATCTGTATTACAAAAAAAAAATAAATGAAGGGGGGAAAAAATAGAACTACTTGAGAATAATGGAGAGTGCTAGCTTTCTAGAGTTTGATAATTTTACTTGGTACATAAATATACCGAAGGGATAAACATGCATTAATCAGGATTGAAAATACCACCTAATCACTTTTTTTTTCTGTAGCTTTTTAGACATTTGCATTAAGAGAATCAGAATGCATACAAGAAGAATGACCCAGGAGTGATTAGGCATTTACTGCATTGCACTTGCTTTTCAAACACTAAAATATTGTTTGAAATGCAGAATTTCACTGGGCAACTGAATGTCATTCTAAGGTGTCCATTGCCAGTCATTAAGAAAAAGATTTCCATAATAGGTCGGTGCAACACTGGAACAGCTCTCCTGGAAAGATTTTGGAATCTCTGTCCTTGAAGGCTTTCAACACTCAGTCAAATAAAACCAGAGCTGATCTCATCTCTTAGGTAGTTTACCCTTTTAAGGATTAATTTCGCAGTAGTTTTAAAAAGTTCTCTCAGCTATATGTTAAAATAATCTGTTGTGGAGTGCCTAACTGAAGGGGTATGAGCAGCCCAAAATCACAGAATGACAGAATATGCTGAGTTGGAAGGGATGCATCAGGATCATCATGTCCAACTCCTGGTCCTGTGCAGGACACCCCAAGAATCATACCATGCACCTGACAGCATTATCCAAGTTAACATGAAGAAAAATTAAAGTTCAGCAGAACTTTGACATCGCTAAATTTTAACAAAAACGTAAAATAAAAAGACATGGTAAACCAAATTGCATAGTCAGGTAACTGCAGAATACGCTTAAATAGGATGATGAGAAAAAAGTTAAAAAGCAAAAATAAAGTAACTACTTTGAAAAAATAAACTAAGCCAGCATATATATATACATATGTATGCATACACATACAAAAAACATAAATTTGGAATTCAAGGCCACGAAAACTATCAGTAAGATAAAGTAGAAATGATCAGAATGTAAAAAAAACCAGGTTCAGTTCACTATCCTACAGATAAACTACAAAATGAAACAAGGATATAACAGCTGAAAATTAAGATTTAGAAGGTTGTATTGAAGTATTTTATTATGTCCCTTTCAAGGTCATTATAGTAATTTGGGCAGTTTGCTTTATTCAACCTGCATGATGTTACTTCTCAGAGAAATGCTCCCTTAAAATCAATGATTTTGGTAGTTTCAAATGATCACAAATACAGATCTATATTAATTTTAAATAGCTATTTCAGCTGAAGGCCCTAAGGTCTTTGTTGCAGTTCCCATTAACAGATGTGGAACAAAATAAACTGAGATGAAGCAAGCCCTTAAAGAGTTACCTGCAGAGCGTTAGAGCAGACAAGCAGTCACATTTCATGCCAAACTATGACCTTGGTCTAAGATAAATGTCACATTCATTCAGGAAATACCTTTCTGCACAAGGAAAACAGCACTTCTCAACCAGTTTTTCACTCACACCCATGCATTGGCATATTTGATTTCCTTCAGTAAGTGCCATATGTACTAGGGACCTACATTATGCAACCATGAAATGCTCCATTCCACTGAATGGAAAGCCAGACAAACACTCAAGACTGCATTTTCCCCTTAATGCATATGGAACTTCTGACATTACTAATGAAGCCTAATTACACTCATTAGTCCTATTCAACACTTCCTTTTCAATTTATTAATTGCAATAGGCCTCATGCTTCAGTGCAGCATGAAATGAAGCCCACACAAAAGAAAACAATCACCTTCTGTCCACACTATTAGATTTTTTTTTTGTTCATCTTCCAACATTGCTTTTTATAAAAATGTGTACTTTAATTTAATAGTTTTGCCTCCTCTTTGTTGCCAATTGTATCCTGGTAAATACAATTGGGAAAACAAGACATTTTTCCATCGATTAACTGCATGATTTTAGAGCATTAGTCTTCTGCTGGAAACAGACACAGAAGAGAAGCAGCATAATCACCTTGTTTCTAAACAAGTTAATTTATCATGAAAAGGTGCAGAAAAAGAAATCCTTTGATGGACAGTAAATTAAATAGGGCATAGGGATAAATAAATTACAATGTAAAATACTAGGAAGATATGGAAGAAAAGAGAAAAATTATGTGCAATTACTACACTTCAGCCAGGCTACAGATCTCCTGCTTGTATTATAGAAAGGAAAGCTACTAGCACTATGAAATCACTCTGATTTTTTTGTTTTGTTTTATTAAGGCTGTTGAGAACTTGGAAATTTAAATACAGATGAAAACATTTTTTCCCTTGTATGGTATTCTACCTTATATTAATGAGGCCATAGCATTGAAAATACTTTCAAATTTATCAACAACTAGGGCCTGAGCATTCCACAGTTTTCTAGCATCACCATTTGTTTCTGAATTGGGGTCCAAAATCCAAACTTTGATTTGTCTATCACTGCATTTACTCTAGAAAGAAGAATTAGTACAGCATTATCTGCCTCATACTGCAGACAAAATAGCAGCTTAGAGAAATACAAGCTGTCACAACTATCTTGGAGCTTCTAAATACTTTTATTTCATAAATATGGGATTCTGGAGGGGGGTTAATGAGAACTCAATAATTCATACTATGCTGAAGCCATGTTCACCAACATTTTGTTTGCTGTTTCTGCTCTCTATTTCATCCTATGCAAACTTCCCAATAATTATACAGTAGCTCATACTTCTGGTATTAGCTCTTACAGGTCAGCAGGAGGTTATCAAGGAGACAGAGAAACAGTGATAGGAGCTGAAAGAATCATCTATTTAAAATAACAAATTTAGGTATTTACAAAATAATGTGGTCACTGAAGCACAAAGACAGAAAGCGGAGTGATAGAATGTGACCCAATATCCTCCTCTTCCGCTATATTCTAAGTGGAGATCAAGAATACCACCATCAGAACTGAAAAACAGCAGAATGATGAGCAGAGCTAAGAGTCTATGAAAGTCTAGTCTGACATTATTTTCCTGGATGAATTTCTATTGTACTTATTACATGCACTGGGGAGAAGGACATTAGGGGTCACTGAGCAAATTCACCTCATACAACATCAGAGTTGCTATTTGTGTATGATAGCATCATAGAAAATATTTGACGTCAATAATTTCATAAAGACAAAAAGGAAAATGTATAATTGTTCGATAGCCTTTTCCTGACGAGTTCTGCCCAACTGCAAAGACCTTTATACACTGAAGAAACACTTTACGGACTTGTTAAAGCTTTTACTGCAAGGCCATGGTCATAGTAAATCAGCCAACTAAATGGGTGTATATATGCAAAACCCAAAGCCAGTGTACACAGAAGCATTTTCACTAATTCCAGTTCTACTGTGCCTACTTTCACTATTGTACTTTGGGCCTGAGAGTCCAAAGCTTTAGGAATCTCATATAATTAAATGCTCTTACAGCATTTTGGCAAGTTACCAGCATATTCTATTATTAAATTGCAAGCAGTGTTTCAAGTACCCATTTAACTTCTTGGAACTCTGGGGACACCACAGTAAATGTGTTCTAAGCAAGACTGTGCTCTGTATATTACACATCTGCATCACCACCAATGGCATATTTGTTTCTTCCTTTGTCAGGTGAACTTCCCAACAAGATTTCTACAGACTGACTGAGTTTAGAACATTACTAGAGAAGAATTTATTATTAATATATATTATTAGTGCAATATATATATTTTTGTAAAAATATAAAGATGATATAAAACTAATATTTTGCCTAGTTCTGTAACACATTCAAGTTAAAAAAAATCACATACAGACTTCAAAAAATTGTGAAAAGCAGCTTGTTGTGAGAGTATTCTCAACCAGTTGTCACAAATGGAAACTGATTCTCAGCTTCAGGAGAATGAAGAGGAGAGTCATTCAGGAGAATGACTTGAAGTAACATGACAATATTGTCTGAGCAGCTGAATATTACAAACACCTCATTTATTTCTGCTTTTTTTTTTTTCAGACTCAGACAGTCTTAGCCTTGAGAGAAACAGAAAATGCATACCATTAATCTCAGCAGGATGGTTGCTTTGGAAGTTATTAATTAAGTAAAAAGCACCTGTCACGGTAATTGGCCTGAGAGAAAAAAATAAAAGTAACGCCTAATTCTATAACCTGATTCCATTAAAATAACAAAAATAATGTGGGGGGTGGTAGGGACGAATGATGTCCTGACTGCTGAGGGCATGGCCCTGCCTGCCACTCTGCCTACGTGGCAGCCAGCCCTGCTGCTCCTGGCACAAGCTATTGAGGTGTCATGGGTAAAACAGCAGGTGGAGGCTCTCCACTTAATGGGCATTTACAGGAAAAAATAATTCAGATAATCCACAGCCCAGCTCTGAGAGCAAAGGATCCCAAACGGAACAGGAGATTCAAAACACTGTAGAAAGGCTTATCTACAACTACGAACTTCATTGATCAGGTAAATTGTGGGTATGAAGATGTTTGTTACTTCCTATCTCTAAGGCCTCTCACTGAAGACTTCTCTTGATCAACAGGAGCAAGTTCAACCAGCAGAGTTATGATGCATGGGTCTTCAAATTACTGGGGTTTAGGCAGATTTTTTTGAAAATAAACTCTGCATATTCCCAACCCCAAGAATAAGCTTGACTGAACAACAGAGAATACCAACTGAACAGAAAAAGAAACTGAACCATGGAGCAGCAAAAATACCAAATTAAAGAGACCAAATATTCTACTTGAGATGTTGAGAAACTTGACTGATTTCTGCAAGACTTCTAGGAATTTAACATTTTGGGAAGTCAAGTGAAATTTGCACTGTTTGGGAAGTCTGTCAGTGATGCCTTACTGGATCTTGTAGAGGTGAGTGCTGTCATTCACTATGCTATCACATAGAGCATAGTGAAGACTTCAGTTTGCCTCCTCAATCTAGTTTGTTCTCCTTTACAAGAGTGCATATAGAAACAGCAGCTACTCTGCATCCATAAACTGAAAATTTATTAAGCAAGACTAACCATAGCAAGTCCTTAACACAGAAAAAAAAAATGGTTTAAATATTTTAACAAAAAATACCTGAATTTTGCACATTACAAAGCTATTGTTCATTTTCTTCAGAATATGTCCCATAAGGCACAGATACCCTTCTCTTTGTTCCCTTTCTCTTTCTTCTTACCCTTGAGCTATTTATGGTATATTTCAATCTTCAAAATGTCACGAGTTAAGTCTATGAGTTTATTACATGATCATGTGACAGGGATGTATTAATTTTACAAATGTACTGTATGGCAAACAAAACTGAGTATTTTCAGATTACCCTTCCCAAATGTACAAGGCTTATGAGTCAGACATCAATTATTAAAAGGCTTTGTTTTAAACCAAAATTCAGTGTTCTTTTTAGTCATCTCCTGGCATGAATTAGCTAGAGACCAAGCTTTTAAGCTTGGCCCTGAGGTTCTTTAACATATCTTTAATTATTTTTAAGTTTTAAGAAGAAAAAACAAGCTAATGTTCTTAGACACATGATAAAAGTGTCATATTTGTAACACAGTTGTGGATGACCTTTCCACAAATACGTATTTAAGTAAAGCCTTCTTTAATGAAGCATGCTGTGATGAAAACAATCTATCATTCATATAGATCCTAAAAGATAAGGTTTGAAAGGTGAATTTAATTCTTTATATTGATTGAAGATAATTTAAAGCTGACATGGAAAGCTCTAAAATACACAGTGATTATGGAAGGCCGATAAATGGATAAACTGACACTTTCAATTTTTGGAGAGGAAATAGAAACAACACAGCTATTTTATTATTAGTTAATAACAGAAATTGAATAGTCCCTAATTTTCTTATGAGCAGTCAGCAAAACCCTTTGGACAACATTTTTCTAATTTGTTCCACAGTAAACTATTTAAAATATATGTGATGTGTCCATTTTTAAAGGGTACATTTTATAACATTATTTTATTTCAAGAAAACTTAGAAATTCATTAGCCTAGCTTAATTGTGTAATATGCTTTCTTTCACTACATCTATTCATAGAAACATAGAGGTCAATGACATGGCTTATGAAATAAAACATATCAAAACAAAATGCAACCAGCTAGCCAAAGTATCATACTTCCATCACTACAAATTACAAGACAGGAAAAAAAATATTTCAAGGCAAACATTGTGAACAGATAATTAGTTTTGGGCATAGAAAAACAAATGGAGTATGGACAAAATCTGATTTTTTTTTCAGTACATCATTCTAAGTACTTGAAAGCTATGCAGTTATTTCACAAGTATCCAGAAGACTCAAAAATTTCGATATCTAGGCTGAAAAAATTGATTCACTCATCTATTCACTCATCTTATCTACTATGACAGCTGCAAACAGAGATCATCAGCTGTGCAGATAAAGGACCAATTTTTTATCACAAGTTTGTACATTGTCATTTGTAAAATGTGCAAAGCATGAACTATTACTGTATTCTACATAATAAAAAACAAAGACAGTCAGAGACTTCACAGTGATGTCATCATTTTTTCCCCTTAACTTCCCTGCCTTAAAAAGTGTTTGGGCTTCTGGCAAGGTATCTTCCACTGCACTGCATACTTGTGATGAAATACTACCTTATTTTTCGCTATTGCTAACACTCCCTTTCCCCCAGTGAATCTCTCCTCATTACAATCCATTCAGCACTTCTGCTATAACATTTATAAGGTGATTTGTCAACAGGGCAACATGTCTATATAAAGGAAACAGATGCAAGGTCTCTGACAGCAACGTGATTAATGAGAACAAAGTGTAATGAGAATTTCTAGTGGCTAATGTCACAGCAAGAAAGAATAAAAAAAACACTGAAGACTCTTGTGGTACAGACTACACCGTATTAGAACCGTGTGAAAGATTCAGACAAGATAATACTTGTCTGAATCTGTGAACCAGTGTGGCTAGCACAGGTCTTTCCCGTGGGAACATTTTGCTACATTTCATAAACAAAGATAAAGTTTGGATGTTTTGCAAACAACTTCTCCGGATTAGGTCAGTTCGGGCTTGGCCAATTGGGCCTGGGGGGAGGTCTCGGGCTGACCAATCTGGGGGACCTCTGTAAACTCTATATATATGGAAATCAAAATAATAAAGACACCTTTTCTCTTTCCTTGTCTGAGAACCTGGGTCATTTCTCACCTAGCGGCTCAACAGCGACAAACCAGTAACAGAAAAATAGCTGTAAACCATGTCAAGCTTTCATAATCAAAATAAAGCAAACAAGCAGATACTTTGAATCGGCCTACAACAGTGCCAAACATTTTTAATTCTCCACCCAGAATTTATACAGACTCTCAGGGGGTTTTATTTGCAAAATCGGGCTATTCCCTCTCAGCAGAAAGCAGCTTAGACCAAAAAAAAAAAAAAAAAAAAGAAGGGGGAAAAAAAAAAAAAAAAATCAGTAAGCAGTAGACGTAGTGGAATGAGGAAAGCTAATGGGACATTTTCTACTATGAGGAAATAGAGAATACAAGAGGGGATGAACCACAATGCATGCTCAAATGTTGCCAGGAAATAAGACACTTAGAAGCAAAAACAAATTCAATGCTTCTGTCTTAGGTTGTTTCCCCTTCTGTCAGATCACCAATCATTACCTTGCATATCACAGCAGTAAAACAAGAGTACTCCTGACCTGCATTCTCACATCCACTGGAGTTAACTAAGCACTGAAAACCAAGGACTAACTATTTTTGGAAATTTACACTCTGCATATGTAGTCACAGAAGCAGGCAGAAGAAAAGCAAAATTAGGGTAAAAAGGCAAATTATTCAACAGTAGAATTTACCAGGTGTACTTTAATACATAGTAGAGGTCACTGATAAGCAGATAGGAGCAACCTATGCTACGTGAGCTATCAGTAAATTAGATGGATGAAAGGAATTAAGAGTCCTTTCTAAAAAAAAGTAAGTGCTGATGGCACAATTTTTTTTGTGGGAGAGCCCAAGAGAAAAAAACCCTTAACTTTAATATTCACAAACAAAGTATAGATATATATGAACAGTATTTCAGACTACATCTCCTTAAAGATTAACAAAATCAAAAAATTAGACAGGGTCATGTCAGTGGCAGAAAAAAATACAAAGCTGATCCTGAGTAGCACTGGTAACCTGGAAATTATGCCTGTGCTTTTAAACTATGATGGAAATCTCCTCAATGAGTATGCCATCAGTCAGCTGTAATTTTTTTCTAGCTTTATTATTATTGAATAACACAGATGTGGACTTCTTAGCTTGTCATCTTACTTAGAAAATTAATTTGGATAGGTGCAGAAATCTGTCTTGATATTGTGCCTACCACCACATTTCAATGAGATTCCTCAAGGCAAACAAGAACAGGTTGCCTACTATGACTCAGGCATCTTTTGAATCATACCTGCAATTATAAATTGGCTTGGAGACCATTATCATTTGTTATTTTTCAGTGCTTCTGGAAAAGTAAAAGCCATTGTTGCTTTCAAATTACAGCCCTCTATTGCAAAAAATAAATCAAAATATGTTAAAAAATTACAGTGTTCCATACATAAGGAGATATACACATACATGGGTATACTTTCTTATCTGATAAAAATCAATGGAAGAAAAATTTCAGGAGAGTAAAAGATAATGGAGGAAGTCTAAACAGTTCCCTCACAAGGTAATTCCTGTAAATTAAACAGAAGCAGAAAATTCAAATAGCCTATCTCTTGCAGTAAACTGAACATCCATTATATGCAATCTCCAGCGAACAGGTACATGTGCCTGGATTTATTAAAAATGCGACACTGTTGGGTTGCAGTCACTTCAGTCTCCATTACAGAGTAATTTCATGTATACACCAACAGTATAGAATCACACAGAACTAAGAGTACAGTCTTCATCCAAATTATGATTTAATAGAGGTCCCTTGATGATAAGTATACTATTTTAGCATAACATTTTAAATACATTGAAACACTTTGATTTTTTTCTTAGTGGTCTAGAAGCAATTATGAATCATGTTTACAACCAACCCCTATATATGTCTATTCATCTTGAAAAGGGAAGAGCAAAGTGAAATCCCTAGTGGCATACAATCTTTCTCTGTCCACATTTCTTTGCTATACAACCAGAATTTCCACTACTGAAAGTGATGTGGTTGCCAGAATCATACTTTGCTTTTTATATAGTGCTCATCTGTCTTATCATGATTTTTTTTTTCCCCCCCCCCCCCAAAACAATCTTAGTTCTATGAAATTCTTTCTTGCACTCAAAATTCTTTCACTGATGCAGTCTAGGTACCACCTTCTTTTATATCTTCCTGATCTGCCTTGGAAGTTCTGATGTACAGTCAGGCAATGTGTTCAAAGACAGCAGAAACTTTAAAAAGCCTGAAATTATAGCATAAAGTACACTTCCTATAAGCTTTTCATTGCAGCATGCAACACCTGAATTGGCTAACACACTGTTTATATTTAAGATTTAAAGATCTGAATTAAGGGCGCCGTGAGCTCAATAGAAACCTTTCCACTGATGTCATTTGGCTCTGGATGAGGTCCTCAGTTGACAGAGGTCATTAAATTGTTCGCTTGTTCCTTGCCTTTTTTCTGTCACTCACTTCAGTTTCACCATGATGCCATTCCAGCATTCATGGAAAATGGACTAATTTTTTATACAGTCACGTTAACAAGACCTGATAGCCAACAACAATACTCAGGAGTACAGATATTCACTTTTCAGTACATTCCACTTAATGCCACATCTTGGTTCAGTCAGCTAGCACGAATGAGATCATTTTTGGCTCCTTATTTGAAATTTAGTGTTTGGAAATTAACAGTTTTGAACTCCATTAAGAATTTCAAGTAAAGAACAAGTCAGTTTGAAACACCCCTTACCCACTTCAAATATCTCTTAAATCCTGGTTTATAACTGCCAAATTTTATAATGCACTGTTATATTTGTATAAAAATTATGGCATAGAAAATAGTGAATTTCACTGGATTTTATTTACTTTCCTGTAAAGGATTTCCTTCTTTTATGCTTTTCCTCTTATCTTTAAGTAGAGGCTTTCTTTTTTCCTATCCCACCCCATTTATCTGGGTGCTCAAGAACAAAGCAATAGCAACAAAGTCCTTGAGAGAATTTGGGAACATTGAATGCAAACTGCACTCTCACTGACCCTCAGGGAAAAAGGTACCTTTAAGATGTGTTTTATCTGGGAACAGAAATTATATGATGCCTTTAAATGACAGTAGGGATAACATCTAAAAAGTTTCTAAAATCTAGTCCACAAAAAAAAAGTAACTCAGTGATCCTGGAAGTTTGAATAAATCACAAGCAATTAAAACTGTGTGTGAGGCAGGCTATAGATCTGTCTCCATTTCAAACCCTGTAAGCTCAGCATTGTGCCTTTCAAGGCTCTTTACACGATCCAGAAATAAATACTGCTATATCGGTTAGAGTGAAACATGAGAGTGCACTGACAGAGGAACACTGCTTTGTGGGAAAGCAATGCACAGAACAGCTTCAGGCCTTAAAAAAGTAATAAATCTGGCCTCCTGCAGATGTTATTCTACTAACTTACCATTTCTTCCCTTAATGCATCTATTTGGTTCACTATATACCATGAAATGTGCTAGCAAGTTCATCAGATGCACTTATCTAAGCTGAGAAGTGCTGAGTAGGAAATATTACCAGCTAAAAAAACAGTAAGGGGGTGGGGGAGAGCTCCCTGATTCTTTTGGAAGTATCCTATAATTCTGAGGGGTTCTGATTCTGTTTCTATTTCCCTTAGGGGTGATAAGTAGTGAAGATAGTTATTGCTTATCACAATACTTTCTACATTTTGTAGAATCAAGAATGTGACTAAACACAAGAACAGTTCTTGATTTCTCCATAAAGTAGAGAAATCAGCAATAACCTGGTGTATGCTTCTTTTGAGTGACTCTATGGTAATTACATGGGGCATTCAATATGTTAACAAAGTAGGGAAGCTGCTTTAAAACAAAAAGAAAAAAAATACTTAAATCTGTTAAGAACACTTGTAGGGCCTCATTGCAAAGTAAATCAGCCAGCAAAAAAATAAAACAATGAAGAGCTTACCCCATGTGCCTGCACATATGACACTGTCCCCAGGCTTATCTTGTAAGCACAGTAATAAGGAGTTTTATTTTTGGGAAGCTATTACACTAAAGAGTGTGCATCTTTAGAAAGCACATATATAATTATGAAGAATTCTGATCACAGACTAGTGACTTCTCTAAACTCAAGCAAACAAATAATTCTGGCTAGATTCCATTTTATATTTAGCACTAGCAAGTTCCAAGTCAATTTTGTCTTCCAGACTCCATGTAGTGGGACAATGCTGCTAGAGTGACCAATGCAGGAAAATTACTTTTAAATGAAACCTTTCCATTACTAATTACTACTCTATGTGCAGCTAGTAAATTCAGCCCAAGTAAAGAAAAAAAAAAAAAATCCAATGTTAGCCTTCTTACTCTGACAAGTTGCCAGTAGTTCCTATTGAAAAACCCTCCTCTCTATGGTAATGAAAATGTAGTATCTTGAATGATAGATCCTGGATCTTCCTCAGTGCTAGTGTTCTGTTCCACTTTGGCAGGTTAGGTTAGCAATTTGTGGGTTTAGTACTAAAAATTACTTCCGCTGTTTTCCTGAAGCATCTGATTTGAATGGTAATGGGAGGAGGTGAGGTGGGAGCACACTGGCAAGGGGGAATACTTGAGACTCTTTTTGTTTTCACGTAATTTTATTTAAAAAAATAAATCCAAAAGAATTAGTCATTTTCTGAATCATAACAACTAATTTCCTGAATGCAAATCAAGGAATGTTTCAAAATAAAACTTTTTAAAGGCTGTCCTGAATTTTAAGGCTATAAGAAGTATTGAAACATCACTTCATTTAGAGAATACTAATCAATGCACAGATTTATAAAACTTTAAAGGATAAAAATTTTAAAGTCTAATTGTAATGTGATAAACATTTATACATATATAAAGCATACAAACATACATATGTACATATGAAATTGGACTTCAGTAGGAAAAGGACTAGGTTTTTCAGAAGCATTTAACAACTAATAGAAATACTTCTAAAAAACTAAACAAAAGAGATTTTTATCTACAAGCTCATAAACTTTTGCCACCAATAAACTCATAGATTTAAAGACAATCTATTTTCCCAAAATAAATGTTCCAAAAATTTCATAGAAGATTCTAATTTAGTGTGCTAGCAGACTTTTTCAAAGGCCAAGGAAAATTACTTTTATAATTCTATTGTTCCCACCATATATTGTGCATCACAGCAACACTTCATAGGAAAAACAAGGAACAAGACTGAGTTCTGGAGTACTAAGTTCTACAGAAAGTGCTTAATTGATCTCTTAATGAAAACAGCATTAGCAGAATCCAAAGAGAAATTGAGTTAGAACTGCAAATGCTAATCACGTACATACTTGGATAAGAAACAATTTCTGTACCTAAACTAGTTCAAAAAGTTTGAAAGAGAAAGAAATAAAAAAAAGGAAGTTTAGAAGCAGTGACACCCTAATAGTATTTTCATGTTTAAAGACTTGAAAGTTTTCTTGGTTCTTCTAGTATTTATGAGCAGGCTGGCCTTGCCAACAGTGTTAATGCCATTGTTGCTAGCTCAAGGTTTTTTCAAGCTCAGGGCAAGCTAAAATCTGTCTGTCTAGCACAGCCTAAAAATCATTCACACAATAAAAACTCCAATAAACACTTCATTGCCTCTAGCAACCACCTGCTCTATCTTTAGGTGGTAATTAAAAATTTAGTATTAAGCCCTACCTTCTTCACTAGTCATTATTCATAGATGAAAGCAATATTCCATTTTTAAATCACATGGCCAGTGTATGGAAAAAGTAAATTTCATTAAATCTCATTCACTAAACTCATATTCTTGCCTTCACTTCAGGAAATGTGTTACTCTATGGAGCATAGACTACAAATATTACTATGACATTGGACATACCTTTATTCTATAATTGGGATACGAAAATTCCAGAAATCTATCGTCAGTTTCTCACATGAACAGAATGAAGGAGGGAGAAAGAAAGAATCACAAAGGGAAATGTTGCTTCAATTTCATGATACTAAAGCATCAAGAGGACATTACTTTAGAGTGGTGGCTTAATCATCTTATGATTCCACACACCACAAACTATAAGATGCAAATAATGGCTTACTGGAGGCTTTGGATAATTCACATTACTTGCACTATGTGGATGCCTAGCCCCTTACATATCTCCTTAAATTTCTTTAAATTTTTTTTAAGTCCGCAGAATATATCCAAGTTATATTGGATGTATTATACCAGACAGTATAATTCATTCTACATCTTATTGCTTTCATCTACCTTCCACTGAGGCATGCAGTTCATTGGCTGTTTTAGGTTTCCTGTTATATTACTATGTTTTTTCAAGCATCAATGACTTGGATGTAATTAAAAGATTGCTAGAACATAACAGGTTCAATCCTTAAGTGTAATAAAATCCAAGAAACACAGGAAGACAGAGTAGCTGTGAGAGAGGAAGAAAGAGTAAAGGATAAACATTCAAGGTTTTCCCAATCAATGCAAAAATTGAATTGATCCAGTGTTTAAAGACACTTGTCATTTTTAATGACTATTTCAAATGACCAATTATGAAAGTTATATGACATAAAGAACCAGTTTAAAGAGACACTTATAAACTGGATACTATTACGGATATTTGGTCTCTACCATAAATTCAACACTTCTACAAAAACACTAAAATTAGGAAAATTGCCACCTAGTATTGCACCCGCAAAATTTTCACTTGGTTTTTAAGAATGAAGCAAGTGAATGATGTCAAAGGAAGCTTTTCTGGTGGAGTACAGTGCCCCTCTGCAGCTAATCTTGGATTAGTGCTCAGCCTTTCTGCAACCATCCTCACAAATCATGAAAATTAGCCAGAGATGGTTGGAAGCAGTTACTGAGCAGCAGAGGCCTCCTGACATTTGTATTGTGACATAAGGCCTTCAGTCTTCTTTTCTGTTCCTTCCATGCTTTTCTCTGAAATTACATTCACTAAACAAGGAAGAAAATGGATGCAAAATAGTATGATGCCTGCATCTAGCTTCCTGACACCAAATATGTACATAATTATACACATCACTAAAGATCTTGGTCAATACAACACCAAATCAAAGCAAATATCTGCAAAGATGTCCTCTTTGTCACAAATTGAAATAAAATGTCTATACTAACCATGTGCAGAACAGAACAAGGAGCCTAGACTTATTCATGAGTTTTGAATGCCAAATGTCTCTTTGCACATCATGCAATGAACATCAGATCTACATAATGAAATGCATGATGTCAGCTGCTGTGTCTGGATGCTGTGGAAGGATGCAAAACATCCTGATGCCGTATTTAAATTGACATGCCTTACTATATTGGGAGTTTTTGCTGCCTCAGTGGGAGCCTGGGGACTTTTGGGGCACATTGTTGTCAAACCAAGAAGCAAAGATTGCCCTGTGAAAGAAGCCCTGTCAACTTCATTTGCATCTTCCGCAGAAAATTTTTCTCCATGCCGTTCATACTTAGAGAATCCATGAGCTTACTTCAGCTTCAAAACCAAATATTTAAGTTGTCAGTCATGTAAAACAGATTTCCTCTACAATTCCTTTCCATCAAATCAAAGTGAAGCTAAATAGTATTGCAGATGCCTCAGAGGTTTGTTTCCTGGTTAGAATCAGCACCAGGAGACCAACTAATTCCTATTTGCTGGAAAAACAAACAAACAAAAACCCAAAAGGCTAAGTCTCTGCCACTTCAACATCAGCAAACTACTGACCAGTCCTCCTCACATGTAGCAGCAAATTTATACATATCATACACTTCTGCTTATCAAAAGCTTGGTGATCTCACACCAGTCAGATTAACATGCATTACACAAGAAATGCTATGTATTCAGTACAGGAAACAAACCCATTCTGACCCCAAAAAGTTGCTTGTGGCATGTCTCTAGACTTTGCAAAATCCACTTGCCAGCTTAGTTTGGTTCAAGTAATCTGTGAGGGAAGGGAAATCAGTATGGAAATCAAGATTTCTGTGAGGCTGATATTCACACAGATGATTTTACAACCATTCCTAAAGCTGTCTTAGCCAAACCCAGGAGAAATGGGAAGAAATGAAGGCTCATCTCCAGAGTCACAAGGGGGAAAAAAAAAAAAAAAAAAAAAAAAAGGCAGAAAAATCAGTAACTTCAATTATATCCTCAATCCCATCAAGTATCATGTTATTAATTTATAATAAAAATGCTATACAAATTTTCAAATTTTTAGTAGTTTGATGTCCTAAAGCATGTTTTGAGATTTTTGATGAACAGATATTTAGTTATACCAATTTGTGGGTTTTTTGGTGAGGCTTTTTTTTTTGTTGCATGTATTAGAATCCTTATTAGTAAAACTTATTAGTTTTTACAGACCAATAAGCTAATAAAATCAAATTAAGGGGTTTTTTCCTGAATAATAATTTCAGGCCTAGACACATCAAGAAGGACAATTACTATTCTGTAGTCATTGGTCTCTTATAGTCAGATCTTTATTTTCTGTTTCTACATTAGCTGTACTGCAGCGTGAACATGGAAAGAGACAGATATCCTCTCTTGTAAATGTAACACAATCTGAGCACTACTTAGTGGATTTAGAAATTACTCTAACATTTAAACAACATATTCCTGTCTGAAGAAACCAGGTTTGTCAACAGGCTGCTGGTGGTACACTTCAACATCTAAACGAGAAATTTTAACATATTGATACTGTGAATCAAACCAAGAAAAAGCTGAACTTTGTTGTTTGGAAGTTCTGGATCCTTGGAAACTGGGGTACTTGGCATTATCAGGTGTTTTTAGTCTTTGTCATGATCCTGATATACCAGAAAAACAGACCTATAACTAACTGCATTGCACCTAACCCATGTGGTTGAGAGTTTCCAGTTAGGTACTGGAAACTCTTCCCAAGCAGTAAAAACTAAGATATTTGGGAAAGTTTCTGGCAGGACCAGTCCCATCATCTTGTCTTTAACATGCTTCAGGCTTGTAAACCACTTTTAATGGAGCTGTCTAGCATCATTACCTAATAGCTGATTGCCTTTATAAAAACAATATCAAATACCATAATTTTCCATTTCTCACCTGCTTTTCAACTTAAAATAATTAAGTATTTAATCAAGTTTCATGATATATACATACATGCAATATAAAACTCATAGCGAGCCAGTTTTCAAAGTATAGATGAAACTCAGGGCATCTCTGTGTAATTGACTTGTAAAAATTCAGGTTTTTCTGACTGATGAACAGGTGTCACATAATGTCTCCCCTTGAAGCATTGTGAAAAAGTGAAAAAAAAGTTTATTGTAATCAATGTCAATGTCAAACATTCAAGCTGAAAAATAAAGACAAGCATATTCATCCTGCAGCTCAATTCCTACGGAGGTATTTATCTGAGAATCCTAGAAATCCCCATTACAGATAGCTTAGTAATGCTTAATTTCTTAAGCAACATTAGTTCAAAGCTTAGACTTCACGTTAATCAATAATCAGTAGACAGAGCATCCTTATGCACTCAAGTATGTTTCCAATTATAGGCACAATTACATACTTTGTGATTAAGAAAAGAGTAAGCTGATACTAAGATTCAGCAGAATAGAAGCCTCACTAAAGCCCACTAAAGAGCTAAAAGGTTTGGGGACAGAAAACTGAGTACAAAAGCATCTAAAGTCCCAAACTATCCTAAGTACTGGAAAATTGCCTGATAGCCTATTACAGAAAAAGATGCTTTATTTCTCTGGAAAGACAGAGACAATATTCTTCTGATGCCAAAATGACACACTGAAGACAAAGAATATGGCTTGATTTTGACAATTGTGTTTTGCAAAAGGAAATTGTCAGAATAGACTACTTGGAAAAATCTTTAGTACATTTAATATTGCATTAAAGTAAATATGGAATTGCCAGGATATCACAAAATATCTCAAGTTGGAAGGGGCCCATAAGGATCACTGAGTCCAACTCCCTGCTCCTCATGGGAATACTTTAAATCATATGACTAAGAGCATGACCACTTCCCTGAGGAACACGTTCCAGTGACTGACCACCCTCTCACTGAAGGAGCAAAACGTAATGTCCTGTCTGAACTTACCCTGAACACAGCTTCATTCCATTTCCTTGTGACCAATCACTAATAACCAGAGAGAGATGATCAGCAATTATCCCTCCACTGTCCCCCTTCAGGAAGCTGTAGACTGGGATTCAGTCACTCCTCAGCCTTTTCTTCTCCAACCTGAAGAGACTAAATGACTTCAGCTGCCCTTCATATATCTGGCCCTTAAGACCTTTCTCCATCTTTGTCACCTTCCTCTGGACACACTCTTAATAGATGCCCTTCTAATACTGAGGCACCCAAAACTGCACACAGCACTCAAGGTGAGGCCACACCAGCACAGAGTAGTGCAGAACAATCACCTCCCTCGAGCAGGCAGTGATGCTGTGCCTGATGTACTCCAGGATATGGTTGGCCCTAAGGCTGCCAGGGCACGCTGTTGACTCATATTCAACTTGCCATCAACCCAAACTCACAGATCTCTCTCCACTGGGTGGTTCTCCAGCCTCTCAGCCCCCACCTTGCATGTGTAACAAGGACTACCCTGTCCCAGGTGGAGAACCCCTCGCTTGCTCTTGTTAAATTGGGATTTTCTAGAGTTGCTTATCGTCCAGCTCTTTGTCTATCCAGATCACTGTAAGGCCCTTCTGCCCTTGAGGGAGTCCACAGCTCCTTCTACTTTAGCATTGTTGGCAAACTCCGTGCACATTAGATTCTTGTGTCCAAATAATTCATAAAAGCAATTAAGCCTGTGGAGCCCCACTGGTGACTGGCCACCAGCCCTATGTAACCCCATTTACTATACCTCTTTGAGCACAACCCATCAGCAGCCAATTTTCCACCCAATGTGTTAGAGGCTTGTATAGCTGGATGTTGGACATTTTTCCCAGAAGGATACTGTGAGAGACCAAGTCAAAAGTTTTGCTAAAATCCAAAAAATCAACTTCAAAAATTAACATCCACTTTAGTAAGTAACTCCTGTAACTAAAATCACCTCCATACATCTTCCACATCTCAAGCTATAGTATTATTCTCCAAACTATAAGAATAACAAGCACAGGATACAGCCTATTAAGGAATGCTGAGAGGTTTTTTTCAAAGCACTTTCCTGACAGTACATGGAAAGTAATCGTGAACCACATGTTATGACAGTTTTGGCTTCCCTACACAAATAAAAGCAGTTCTGAGTATGGAACAAGCTTCAGACAGCTCTAATTACAGAGCCAGTTAAACACACTAGCAAAATACACCTGCAAGGAGATCCAAGAAGCAGATACTGTCAAAGTAATTTAACACATTAAATATTGAAAGCTCTTCTCATATAGTATTCAATAAACACAAAGGTGAAATGTGTTTTATTTTTATGTAGTCTTTTTGTGTTTCACTAGAGTAACTCTACTTTTCAATGCAAACAAACCAAGAAACAAAAAGATAAGTCGTTTGTGTATGATTAAAAAAAATAAAAAAGCCATCAAGGTAACTGCACAGAAGACAGCGCCACATTTCAAGTATCTGCCTGTGTAACGCTTGCAAAACATTTGATAATGATCAATAGAATCTCATTTCTAAATACTGCGTATCATGAAAAAATTTTGAAATAGAAAAAAGAGACCCTAAGGTATTTTAACAAATCTGAAATATATCTCAGAATTAAAATTCAGACATCAAGATACTAATAATAATCATTGTTACCATCTTTTAGGAGTGCTTTCTTAACGTGTTGAAATGCTATCTTTGAAAACCTAAACTGAAAGGGAAGCATGAATTTAAACCAGGTTTTTCTTCAACTGTGTTACGTAGAAAAAGCAGTACAATTCTAAATTTCTGAACTTACATAAAGAGACGGTATCTTTTAGTAACTACAGAACATAAAAACTATACCAGACAAAATACTCCTATGTTATAGGGTCTACACAATGAAAGAAATTACATTACAAAATTGAGGCAAGGTAAATTGTGGGTAGCTAGCTACCTGCAATGATTTCCCCATACTGAGCTCTAATAAGGCTGCAAAAACTTGATCTCTCACAGAGAAGTGCTATAAGGTGTGCAGGGTGATGAACTGTTCTTAGTACTCACAACCTGTTTCTCTTCCATTTTACACACAAAGTTTATGAGAATAATCAAGGAACTGAATTTGTGATACACAATGGTTTATGGAAAATGTTCCCTAAAATCTGATAAAGTAGAAGTCCGGAAAAACCACTTTTGACATATCAAAATGGCATTGAAAGCCCATTAGTACTGCATCTGTGGATTATCTACACAAAAAGCTGGAAAAATAAGCTCTACTAAAATACATGTATATAGATCCAGATAACCAGGAGAATATCCAGAAAAATCATGTGATACATCAACAACATACATCATATTGGCACATAGGGGACAAAAGGGAAATGTTTCCAAGTAGGGCCCCCTCCCAGCTTGGGTAACTTGAGGTTGTAGATTATCCACATTCTCAGTATTGCCTTGTGGACTTACTGGCTGCCAGTGGTGGCTGCGAATATGGTCAAGGTGATGCTAAAGGGAAGCTGTTCTGTACACACAAATGTTACTGAAATACCAAGGCATTTTTGCAGTATAAAATAATTCTTCATTATCATTGATTAAAACACTAAAAATTACATTTTCAAAATAGCTTTCTAGTTAATTTCATGTTAATACCTTCTTTTGGAAGACCTTCACTTTTTGCGAAGAATTTTTCCTTAAAGAAAATCAAATTAGAAATAAAGTACTTTTCAGGAACGTAGAACTATGAATTGAATTTTTATCTTCTAGTCTATTACATTAACAGAGGAGTGAATTTTTTCGCACAGAAGTGATTCTACACACATGGCTGTAATTTTCTAAGAGTGGCATTCAAGCCTGCTGAGTTAGTTGTTGTTTAGTAGTCACTCAGTCACGTACCATTCCAAAGCAATTAAAGCTTCAAATAAACCATAAGACCACCATAGTATAAGTCTTCAGCATAAAGTGAAACAACAGCTTAAGTTTTTGACGTGAGCCAATACCTTTCAGTTTAATGAACTCACTTAGCCGTTTTCCAGGGACTGCATCAACATTTAAGACACAGACTACGATTTTACGATATCTTGATTTTATTGCTTTGCTGCTTGCAGAGCAGAGTTGAATTTGCACGTTCCACTGAAACAATGGGAAAATTTAGGTGAATGCCAAAGCTATAACAAGATAGGTAAGTCAGGAACTCTCTGTGTACACAAAACTTGAACTTGATATTTTCCTTTCTTAAAACAAAATTTGATACTGGAATTCAATATATTCAAATATACTTAAATTTACTTTTAATAAGAGAATAGTAAGGTATAAGAATAAAATCAGTATCCAGATTACTTAAAAAGTAACTGGATATTTTAGAGTGTAGATGTCATTTCAATTTGCAGACAATGACAAAAGAATATTGTTTTTCTCCAGTAAAGTTGAGTGAGATCAAGGATAGATGTGAGTGGAACTGGATAAAGTCATTCCAGCTAGGTTTATCATACAACAAAATATTTCTAAGTGTGTGTAGGTTTTCCACCCAGCACTTATACATATGGGTGGATTTTCTTATATTTGATCATTTGTCTGGTATTTTAGATGTACACATAAAACAGAAAGAACCTACTCTGTCCACTCCTACTACATGATCAGATCAATACTTTGCCTTGGGCTTTGAGCATGAGCAGGAACAAAAAGTGAGTCATAGATAAAGGTGTAGGCTTGGAGCACAGCAGGCTGCCAGCCCGCAGTGAGCTCTGCCTCCACCAGCTGCATTAGCTTCTTGGAGCTGCAGCACATTTGTCCAGATTGCCATCACTGAAAAAGCAAGTTACTAGAGTTAATGTTCAGTTGTTATTCAGTCCCAAAATAGCACATCCATCTGCTGAAACAAGTGCATAATTACAAGACTTATTGTTACATAAGCTATTTATTCCATACTGTTCCCTTGTCAATTTGGAAGGTGCTAAGCCAAATTCTCTTCTGGGGCTTCCCTTCCATATAATTTAGATCATCTCACAATTCAAGCCACTGTTTTGCTATTAGCAAGCATAAGACACCAAGGGAACGCATCTAAACTATCAGGGAGAAACAATTCATCTGCAAAAGGGCTCATTGATCACTATTTCGTGAGCCACCCAATTTCAGCCAAGTCATCCTTCCACAACTCCAACCTACACTGCAAGTCACAGATGCTGTGTGTCTTCAGAAAGGTCCTCTGAGGCTGAGGACAAGGCTGCAATGCTCATTCTACATACCAAACTCCTCTCTGTATCAGGCTTTCTCCTCACTGTTTTTTTAGGTTTCCAGTTCTTGAATTCTTCCTCCTTACTTTTTTTTCTCATTCAGAAATGTGGTAGTCCAAACTGTGGTGACAGAACTGAGACTACACAATTTTGATCAGGTCATGTTAGAATTTGTAACCTCACTTGATTTTTTTAATACTTAGATTTCAATATAATTGCATGATCTTTTAACAATTCAAGTGAAGGTCAGCACCCCAGTATCACTATGTCTCCTAGCACCAGTTCAAAACACAGGTTCTTAGAATGCTGCTTGCCCTCTTTGCAGTTCTAGCAGTGTACTGAAGCAATCACACAGCTCAATCACACTTTCCAGGCTCCAAATCAGATGTTAATGCAATATGAAACTACAAGAAATTGCTGAGAGAAGCCATCTCAGAGCCAAGGAACTAAATAATTCACAAGGAGCAGACACATTTTTATCTAATTCTAGTCACATATAATGGTGTTGACTTCACAATCTTGTACTCCTGCACAGCTAAAGTAAACATTAACCAGAAAAAAGAAATATTTTAAAAGGATAACAGAAACTACAATTCAGAGACCATAAAAAGTTCAAGATATAAACTTGTCTCTTACTAAATTCAGGAATAAAATAAAAAGCCTTATTGAACAGGTTTTCAAAATCTAGAAAGTACAGATTACAAGAAAGTTAGATGATACTATGTATTATTTTATTTATATGTATCTATTTAACCACCGAATGCTCATTTCATCAATGATATTAATAAAGTTCTGGTTTCATCTGTAATTTTGAGTAGTGTAATTGAAGCAAGAAGCTGGTTCAGAAAAAGGAATCCTACAGAAGCTTCTAGCATTAATCCACACTAAGATTTCAGTGTCTGACTAGACAGCCAAAGGTTTGTCCCAATGCCATGAAGCTCTGAACTTGGGCTTCCACAGATTACAGGGCTGAGGCTCAGCAGCACACAGGCCAGCTAATTTAATTCTACAACAGCACATCCAATGCAATGCTTATTGAGGCTTCATTCTATTTTTCTAAGGCATGTCAGAACTCTGACTTCTCTTTGAAACAGAATTTATAAAATAAAGAAAAAGGCTTAATACAGATTAAAATGAATAATAATGAAATACAGTGCAATACTTATATCTTTGCCAACAACAGACCATAACAAAGCATTCATTCATTTTCCCTGTTATGGATGATCAGAACAACCTGTATTCAAAATGATTTTTTCATAGTTTTCATATTTCATGCTTATGTTAGCCACATGAGAAAAAGTTACTATTTGTGAACTAAAATTGATTTCAGATAACAAGAGCTATGCTATTATTTAATGCATTTATCGTTGCTTATGTTCCAGAAATAGCTACTCATTTAAAAGAGGAGCTAGGAATGTAACATAGAAGACTAAATGGACTGAGATCTGCCGAACACTTGGAATAGTTTACATGCTATTTCTTCAAGGGTATGTATTTGCCCAAGGGCTTTCAATAATGGCAATCACTGAAGTACATAATGAAGCAAAATTCTACAAGTCAGAGAATTCTATTACCGTTTTTTCCTATCAAAACAAATGTATTACCATGTGACATCTATAAAGAACTCTGCTATGTTTTACAAGCCAAGGTAAGCCCAGTCTTGCATCTAAATTTTGTGAGGGCAAAAGAAGAAATCCAGCAAGCATGATCCTTCCCCCAGGTATGAGAACTGTTCCTATGACATTTGACAGAATTAACATTAATTTATATTGCTCACAAAACTATACATTATTAATCAGCTTTTCACAGCCAAAATCCTGTGCCTTACGTAAGCACAAAATGGAACGCTTGCCTTGAGAAACCACTGTTCTCAGTAAACAAGGAATCCAGGGAATCCTGTAACATTTTAAAAGTATAAAATATTACTGTAAGATATACATAAATATATTTTCATATTTTCAAGCACCAGATCAGGGTCACTTTATGGACAAAACTAAATTTAATTGAAAAAATTCTGTAAGTTAACCAAAATGCATCAGGTGACCATGCAAAAAAATATGTGCTATGAAGAAATCACTCCTCTTGGGTCTGAGATGGACAAAAGCTGTTAAGGAAATATCTTCATTTTTGTGCAGCCTGGATATTAACTATTTTAGATGCATGTTGTTAATATTATAAACTTAAACCAAAGAAAATCATCATTTACCTAACATTCTATCACAGTGATGCTGAGGACCTTAGGACTGGGGAGTGTCAATAGTTAAGTAGTTAAATGAATCAGTATATTTAGTTTTTAGGATTCTTCTACTATTATCATTTGACAGACAACATTTGAAGAACCTGGACAGACAAATGGAAAAACAGAGCACAATGAAGGGCTAAATAGCAGAAAACCAGAGAGAAGTATTTCTGAACAGATTCTAAACTGCACTCTAGACTTGGAGTAATGGGAAAATAATAGTTGTGCCTCTGAGAAAACTTTAAGTAATCAACACAAGAAGTTTGTCAAGGAAAAAAAAAGTTAGGTAAGGGAGCAAGAGAGCATCCCTGCAATCATCCACAGTCCTTCTGACATGTTTCTTTCAGTCCTACAGCTTTGCTTTGCACGAGCCATTCCATATTAAATTTAAGTATCCTACTTACTTTATATAGCCCTGTTACCATAGTATCTAACCACTAGTTACATGAAATAGCAGGTTCCACAAGGTAAGAAAATGCCACAACACACATTTGGGAGGGGAAAAGACACACAGCATGGTTAGGTGTGTCTTGCCCAAGATCACTTAGAAAACCCACTCTCTTAAAGCAAGAAAATAAATGTGTCTTACAAATACTATTGTATGTATTTTGGGTGGAAAGGGAAGATCAGTAAATAAATACTGAGGATAGAAACAGCTTTTGCTCAGTCTTTTCAGTGATAATTGTCTTTCAATTAAAATAAAATCAAAAAAGAGTTTTGACCCCAGGTATCACAATACATGAGGAAAAAAAAATTCATTAAAAGGAGAAAAACTCTCAGAAGACTGAGATGCTGGTTGAAGTTCAGCCATTTAATAGATGAGCATATGAAAGCAGTGAATAAAAAAAAAAGTAGGCCCCATATTAACAATACATTCATTCAGAAGCCCACCGAATTTTTTTTTTTTTTTTTTTTTTTTTGGCAGATCTCTTTTGAGCAAGAATGGATATTGGGTCACAAAGGGAAGATTTGTGCCTCACTGGTTGCAAACGGATGAGCAGTGAAAAGAGGAAGCATCTCCTACCAGTTCAGCATGAATATCTTTCAGTGGGTTTGGAAAAACTGTTAGAAATTACTAAATTATTGTTCAGTCTGTACTTGCTGTGAGACTCTCTTAACAGAAAAGCACTTGAGCTTTCTGCATTTCGATTTCTTCCAAAATTTTAAACTGTCTTGTCTGTTGAACATAAATAAATAAATATAAGCTTTTCAGAGCAAAGATTGTTGCTTATTATTACAATTTTCTGACCTTTCTACCTGGCACCAGTCTCAGGTGGTGCTTTTAAGCAGCAACATACTGTCAACACAGGAGTTAACTGTAACATTATAATTGAACATGCCAGCGATTTGTCTTCAAAACACATTTTTTCACCAAATGAACCAAGACACTGAATCAATACAATATGAATGGGCAATATGAACCACAAGGCTTCTCTGACTATAATTAAAGTATGGCAAGCATGCGTTTCTTAACATGCACTCATCAGAATGATTTTTTTTTTTTCCACTTAGGTAAATGTTTCCCCCAGCACTTAGAGTCTACTTATACGAGTGAAGCTTTGAGAAGCAAATCTGAACAACCTCTGACTAGGCAGAGAAAATTTTAAAAAGCTACATGAGTAGATGCTGGAACAGACAAAAACACAAAGTAACTTGCTTGCTCTAGTCAATGGGCAGATGTTGCCACTGGAATCAGCTGCTATGTCCTAATAGCTTGAAATTGTGTGAATGAGAAGCTAATTAAAATAAGTATGGAAATGACCAAATCATCTGTATTTAAAGTTAGTAAAGTAAGGACCCTGTGGCAGGAAAGAAATAGCAATGACACTGATAAGGCTGGAATAAAAGCTTGTGTTTGGCTATAGATGTTCCAATGGCAGTAGATCTGGTAGAAGTGTCTAAAGAGAGAGACCTCCCAGATGATATTTTTTAAGTGTTTCCCTTATGGGAAAAACACTGCCGTCATATCCCTAACCCTCATGATTTTTCGTGACAGAGAACAGACAGATATAAGACCAATCAATCTTACAAGGCAAGCTGAGAAAACTGGTGATGCAGATCACACTTACATTAGACTAAATATAAAGAGCATCCATGTAAAACATCCACAGAAAGTGCTACTGCAAACCCTAAGTATTTAGTAAGCTAATAAAACATTAATCCTTGTCAAACTTAAATATCTTCTATTTTTAAGAGTTCATTTGGCTGCAAATGGCTGTCATCCCTAATCCAAGTACTGTGCTTGTAGCAGATGTTGCTTTTAATAAAGCGATCTGTGCCGGAGATGCTTATGAAACTGCACACAACAGCACAGGATTTACTGCTCCAGTGCTCATCCTCTTAGATTTCAGGTTCTGCTCCTCTCAATGGAATCTTTCTATTAGGCAGACAAAAGCAGATTTCAAAACATGATGCAACAGGGTTTGGCAGACCGTTGAGGGAGTAGCTACAAGGATAAAGTAGTGAAAGGCATGGTCATCATAATGGGCAGGATCCCCAGGGCAGCTGGAATGTGTGGCTTCAAGTATCGACTTCGTGCCAGTTGTTTAGCTAGATGTCAATCACCAAGGAAGAGCAGACCTACTTTGGAGCACTTCTCATAAATAAATTCATTTGAAATTACTCAATTTCAGTGACATAATGGATGAGAAGATACCTTTATTCTTTTCTTGAACTACCAGCTCTGAACAGGGGCTTTTTTGTTGTGGGTTCTGGGTTTTGGAAGGGTTTTTCTATGTTGGTGGGTTGCTTGGTTTTTCTTCCTCTTTGAAAGCAGCTATAGTGTTTACATACATTTTTAACCCATGATGATGATAGGACAGATTTAGTAGGGCAGATTATCACCAGCCTCCCTTATCACAAAACATGGTCAGGCAACCACATAGTTTCCTATTCCTTCCCACTGAGATCAAAGCTGTTCGCATTTACATGCAAACTCTGAAAGAATGGAAACTACTGGATTTATTCCATATGGACTTGAGAACTATCAAGGCAGAGGACATGACACTGAGGTGGTGACTCAGGAGACAAGTGAAAAGCAGGACCTGAAGAACTGGCACAGTGAGTTTCCTAGGTTATGTAGGCTGACTATTCATTCATACAATTTAACCTGCTTTAAAAAAATTAAACACTTGCATTTCCTAAATCTACTACACATCCAGAGATGCATTTCATGCATTTGGTAGATAGGATTAATGACATTTTTACTAGTTGTGAAGTCTGAGGTATCTCTTCAGAGAATATTCTGGAAGAGCTCTGAAGTTTGGATGCTTACATACAAAGTAAAATTAATAATTTCTGCAATATTGAACCTTTAAAACTCAGCAAGAAGAAACTGCATAAGCAGCCACAGGTGCATAAATATACAAATTTCATTCAACTTTTTACAGAACCTTGGAAAAACTAAAGAACTAAAGAGTATTCTGACAGTTAGAGAGAATGCTTACAATCAATACTGAAAATCAGTGTCACCTGTCATCTAGATTGAATTTCTGTGAGCACAACCTACAATTTAGATGGAAAACTGAAGATACTACAAAGCCTGTGCACAAGGTTAATTTAGAATACTACTTTAATTAATGCAAAATCTGGATTTTAGATGGTTGTTATTTTAAGCTTAACCAATTTAAAATCATTTAACAAATTATAAAGAATTCCCAGCAATTGCGCTATAATTCCCTTCAATTGAAGCTATTCCCTTCAATACAGTATTGCCACAACAAAAAAAAGAGGAAGCAAGGATATGAATTGACAGAAAATCAATTAATGCTGAAACCCAGAAACAACTGCTTTATGAATACTACCCACTTTCTAGGAATATACTCATTTGATGCAATAGCTCAGGTTTGCCTCAGAATGCACACAGCAAAATTCAATCATATAATCTCCCTTGCCACGTAGTCTGTTATTCTGAATATCTCTCTCCATGGCAGATACTGTTCCTCCCATGATTTTCCTTTTCTTCCTGTCAATAGCTGAGGCTTTTACCCTCTCACTGTTGTTCTCTGCCTTAAATTCCAACACCATCCTTGGCTTTTCCCTTTACATTTCCAGGTGCTCAACCCCATTAGGGTGTAACAATGCTTTCCATCCCTCAAAAGTACAAACCATCACATATGTTTACTTAACTAAATGTCAAAAACATTCAGCAAGAACTGCAGTCAGAATTCAGACTGTGCTAAAACTAAAAAAGGGAGTAAGAACATCATCCATGCTTGTACTACAATGTGTTTGAAAAAACTTCAAAATATAAATTTTAACTTTCATCATGTTGAGCACATGATGCTCAACATGTGCTGTTTCTATATCTAGTTTCTGGTGGTATGAGGGGAGAAAAAGAAAGATTGATTTCAAGGGTCAAATACGTTTCCAGTTTCAGAACTAAGTTCCAAGATAATTAATTCTCAATAGAAACTCATTACACTTTGTAAATGAATTCATCTATTCACCATCGTTTCAGTGACAAAGGTTCTTGATACACAGATTAAACTCTCAATTCAACCTCAGTTCCATCACCTTATACTCTCACCTCTCCTCAAATTGAAAATACAAGTCATTCATTTGGAAAACCTATTAGTTCCTTATTAATAGAATAATGACCTTCTGATCAGAATGTCTGTCTTCCTACTCAGTGAAATTTTTTGTTCACTTGAATTTACAACAGAGAACTGCCACAATTAACTCTTTGCTGACACTTCAAGTATTATTTAATTACAATAACTTTTCATTTGCATCACACAATCCTCATACACAATAACATCAGTTTAACCAGTAGGTAAAATCAAAGATCTATTAAATAAGGAAAGGACCATGTCATTAATCAGACTGGCTTAGTGGTCACGTTTGTAACTCCCTCAGTTTTCTTTTATGTCTGACATCATCAGACCTTCAGAAGGAATTTTAAAAATAACAGAATACCTAACAATTAAGAATATTTGCTTTTTACCTCAGGCAGGTGGCAGTTGTTGTCTATGTTGGGTTTTTTTTTGTTTCCACATGCTTTACATTACTGCTAAATCCTTTTTATGGGTGACGTGATCAGTACTATTCATAGTGCACTGAGAGCACACCACCAATATTTATAGTATCCAGTCTGGCACACTGTAACCAAGCTTTGAAAGAAGCTCTTATGTTTTACACAGAAAAGCTTGTTTGAAGGCCTCTTGGTGAAATTTCTTGGTGGTATTTTAAAATTGTTTCATGCCTTCTACATTGAAATCAGTGCAGAAGAGGTTACATTAATCACAGCAGGTTTGCTCACTCCATGAGCTCTAATCTTTATGTGATTAGAGATAGGAGTTCAAAACCCAGCCCTGTTTCTGAGAACTTTTATACACAAAAGCCTTCTTATCAAGGGTGGCTCTAAAATCTGTCACTATTCATTTTATGGGGTTGACCTTTTTTTTTTATTCTTCACAGGGGATATTATCTAAAATTCCCAGCTCTTAGGACATTGCCCTGATTGACTCCAAAATTAGTATCAAGGGTTCAGAAATGCTGTTCTGCAGGCACATAATAATTCACTACTATGTTCCATATACTAAGATGCTTGTTAGTATGCAGTTAACAAAGATACTTTGCTTATCTGGCTGTCTGCAAGGAACAACACTCTTGCTTCAAACTAATTATGAAATACAGGTGGAAGATTAAATATTTGAGGAAGCTTGCTTTATTAGCACAGTTTTTGATGCATCTTGTTTTACCAGCATGTTCAATGCTGTTCAGCATAGTCCTAAAGCATCCTCTACTAACAAGACTTTTCATCAGTTAAAATTATCATCCCCTGCCTGAGATCTTCTGAAAGAAGAGCAGTATTAGTATTACCAAACCTTCACCAAGTTAACTATGATATCTGATGATTTGCACATGTATGCCAGCATGTCAGGAGGGGAACATTCCTCCCTCAGACCTAATATAGTCAAGGTGCTTGATTAAATAAAATTACTTTATAATATCACAATAACAAGACAAATACTCAGAGAGTTTTGCACTGAAAAAGTGGCTTTCAGAGAGAATGCATGTGCATTTCAGAGAATTGTGTTTCCCGAACTTCCACGTGCTCTAATGTTCTGATGAAGCTTTTTGCATTGTGCCAAATCATTGTCAGCAGTGCTAGTGATGGGGGACTAACAACCCAGGGATCAAATTGCAGCACTCACTGAAGGAAAAACAGCAATACCAAACTGAACTTATAGTGAATACTGCTTCCAACTACCATTTATGCTGGCATTTTTTAATGCACTGTTTAGCACCTTATACCCTTCTAATACAGGATCTCTAACATGCTCCTGGTAGGATGATGGTAGAAGACAATCTCACATGAACAAGTAATGAGGGACATTTCCAGATCATATAGAAGCAATGGATTTATTTGGAGGGATCTGCAAAGACCTGGTGGTTTAAACCATAAAAAAAAAAAGAATAGTTGACAGTCCTTTCTTATATAAGCCAAAAACATCCTGATATCATAGCAACAGGGAATTGGTGCTTTTGTAAGCAATCTGAAAATGAGAACAGAATGGCTTTTGTGCTGTTAGGGAACACTTGCACCAGTTGCAAACAGGCAATTCCTAACATTGAGCCCTAAGATTTCATTAGTGTCAACTATTAGGGCAAAACACTTCCTGGTTTAAAATACAAAACTACAAAATACTAAAATACAGAGTTGGAAACACTGTTTTTCTACTAGTTTTGAAAAGGACAAGATGTCTTTAAACCCTCCCTTCCTTGGAGATCCTTCTTCTCAGTAGTAATTTCAACTGCCAGCTAATCACAAAATCACCCCTATAAAAACCAGTAAGAAGTTATCATACCTATTATTCAGATAGTCTGTTGGCAAGAAGTAATCTGGATTAGTCCTCCTAGCCTGTGTTTTTTGCTGATTCCTTTCATATGACTTTTTATTCCTACTTTACATCACTCTAATGTAAAATGAGAAGTTGTTTGGATTTCAAGTTTGCATGTGGGCTTTGGGGCTTTTTTGGGGGGGTCTGGGGAACAGTGCCACATTAAATGGAAATTCATTCATATTCAGGGAATGTACATGAAAAAACTTGCTCTGTTTCCTTAGAAAGATCACAGTAAATCATACGAGGACAAATGCACTCTTACTTTTACAGCTCAAAACAAAAAACAAACAAATCCCCATGAAGCACACCAAAAATCTCTGGGAAGCAATAATAATTGTGTCACAGTCCACAATCACATCCCTGATTCGCTTGAAAGACTGGCCTCACCTCTTGCACTAATTTGCAATGCTTATTTTTTGTTTGTTTTCTTTTCAACTACCTATTCCCTCCTTCAGTGGGCAAGTGTAATTAGAGTTACATATTTTAGGACTAAAAAAACCAGTTGCTGATAAAAATTTCTTGGTCTGCCTCTAAATCACATTGTAATACAAGATATCTGTTGTAGATCAAGACTGCTTAAATACATTCAAGAAAGGGCTAAAAGCAAATGAGCCACAGGTGACATTCTAGTCAGGACACTAAGAAGTTTCAGTTCCTCAAAAGCAAATTGCTAAACACGCTTGGTTTTCTAAATTTCTCATCTGAATTCAAGCTACAAGCTTATTGTTCAGATATGCTGCATAGATCGAGCTTTTGTATATATATGGCTCTTTTATGAGTTCTTGAAAGGCTCATGAAATTAAAAAATCCATCTTAATTAAATATATTCCATTTGTTATAGATGTGTGTGTAGCAAATGCTGATGTTGGCATTCCTCTACCTGTTCTATAATCATGTCATACTACTCACCTGAAAACCAGAAGACTGTTCAATAACCCATGTCATTTACTTCATGACACACTGCTACAAATTTTAGCTACAATAACTGGGAACACAAAGTATTTTGTCAGTAGAACAGCCCTCTCCACGTCTCTGCGTACTCAGTTCATGAGTCACCTTGGAACACCAGGTAACCACATTGCAATTGTTGAAATGTTCTGTCTTGTGTTGCAACCTAACAGATCACAAGACTGACAATGGCCACAGAGGGCTAATGGCATCTTAGTGAGGTACAGTGGCATGGATTTCTCGCATGGCAACTAATGCAGCATTAACTTTTTCATTAGCTACAGCTTTCTGTTCCCACATCAGCCACCCACATGTGGCTGCTGCACACTGTTGCAGCTTCCCTACAGAACCCTAAAGAACCATGATTCAGTGACTGCCCAGAAAAGTTCTAATGCTGGTTTAGATATTACATGAAAATGTCAACTTCCAGCTGGATGTCATTTCTAGGAATCCTTCTTTTATAAGAACCTATGGTGAGGTTTCCAAATACAAACCAATACATTCTGCTTGTGTTGAAGTCATGCTATAAAGTAACTCAATTTCACTAGCTTTTGTCAGTTTTGAAAACAGGAAAACACTAATATTTTTTTGTTGTTGTTTCTGGAAAAATGATTGCAGAATTATTTAATATGGTTCTCCCTGAGGGCCATGAGTAAACAAGCATCAAGACAATGAACAAACACAACAGCCACAAACTATCACAGCAAAATAATGAGGCAACCATGTACACTCTTCTGCTAGTTACCAACAGAGACTTCCCATAATTAAATTAAACTAAATGTCAAGTAAGTTAAATCAACATCAATTCCTTGGATCCAGGGATATACACAATTAAGATTTATTCCTATTTTTTATCATTCATAATATTTTGTGGAAAGGAATGGATGTGGATATAAACAAGACTAGTCAGACCACAGTCAAAATGCATTTAGTAGGACTCTTGTATAAATCCCACTACAAATTGTATGGCTGGTTATACTTTTCCATGAATCTTTGTTTTGTCTCACAAAGTTGCCGAAGGATAGTGGTTTCCTTTTTTTTTTTTTTTCAAAAACACTGGACAAAAATAGGATTTTTATTGCACAGGAAAACTACTTGGGGTTTTATTTTTCTTCATTTGCTAACCACCTCTGAAATAGTTTAACTGAACTAAACTACAGCTTACTTGGAGTTGGAATTAGTCGGAGCCACTTCAACTCGATAAAAGATACTCAACATGAACATAACGTATTGAAGACTGAAGATGAGGGGTATTACCACACACATCACAGACTAAAGTCTGTCTTTTTTTCTATCCTTGCATCTCACATTTTGCTTGGAGTGAAATTAGATACACAATGTGCCTTCTGATTTGCAGGAAACAACTCTAAAATAATTTATAATTTACACAAGTTGAGATTCTTCTGAATATTTGGATATGTTCGGACATGACTACAAAGTAAGGTGCAAATGGGATTTGTCATGAGTCTATCTGTACTTCAGGGGACAATATCTTCAAAGCTTTTAGACATATTTTTAAATACATGATGACAAGAATAAATTCTTCTCACTTGAACTTATTTAAGAAGGAGTGAGAAAATGTCTGGTTCCCATGTGCAAACAAGGAAACAAAGAGTTCTGAAGGAAGACGAACTTTCAGCCATTAAATATATTCTTTCACGTGGAGGCTATTTACATTTTATTTCTACCCAATAAAGTTCTGCCAGCCAATGAAGGCACTATGATGAAGTATCTACTTCTGCCTAATGCCACAGATATCAGCCATAATTTCCATTACCAATGGGAAACTGAGGACAAGCAAGATCAGTTTTTCATGCTGCACAGCGCAACAGTGGCAGAGCTCATCCCAGTTTGCAGTCTTAAGCCACAGATATATTCTTTATATATGCAGTCTATACATATACACACAGATATTCTTCTAAGATGTTTATATATAGAAAAAGGTACATGTGCGCACACAGTTCAGTAGCTATTACTTGCATTTGCACATTAAAACAATTAGCTCAGCTTTGATAATCAAAAGAATCAAGCCCAATTCAGTTTCATCACAGCAAGTAGCAAGACCCAGATGAACTCAGCATAATGGGAACACTTTCTACCAATTCAGAAACATAATAAAATTTTAATGTTAATCGGGAATTGAAAACACAATGTGACAGTATAATCTTCTAGTTTAAAAAAATCTTAGTAAGGGCTTACTTCTAATTCTGCCTTCCTCCTCTAATATTAAGAATGCCAAGTAAACAGGCTGAAAATATTTACTAATTTTTCAGGCTAGAAAAAGGTGGAATAGAGGAGCTGGAACTGATATGATGCTCAAGCTGTTCACAAACTGGAAAATAAGCTGTAATACTTAGAAGAGTTTCACTGAAGATGTGAAATCAGACTGGAAAGGATGTAAAGCAGCATGTTCTAGAAATTGCACAGGATTCTGTAAATTAGTTCAAACAGAAGAAATACAGAATGTTTTACATGCTTGCAGTATCACCTGCATGCAGCCCAAGAAAATCACCATGGAATCAGAACAGAGATTACATTTGTAGTTTTTAATAAACTCTTTCAATTAGGAGGACTATCCCCCTTTACCTAAGAAGGTGACTGGAACAAAAAGCAAAAGGGGCCAAATCCAGCAAGTTTTCTTGTGCAACTTGCCATGAGTCTTGCAAAGGTCTCAGAATCGATGAGATTCAGCAATATGGGTGGTGGCACTGTCAACGGAGCACAACAAATGGGCACACAAACAAGCCCAGACAAATAAACTTAGGCTTTTCCTCCCATAAGCATCACTTATTAGTCTTAACTAAGCCATCAAATATTGCCACTCTATCAAGTTCAATCACCTTTGCTCCTTACATCCTCCCCGTGTCCATATCTGCTGGAAACAAAGAATAACATTTCAAAAGTCTAAAGGTGTTCAGATTTCCTTTCAAGCATAGAAATAAGTTATTCAGCTTCATACGTAGCACTTTTAAGTGCATTTCATTCCAGGGGCTTTTAGTGCATTTCATTCCAGGGGCTTCTATATGCAATTAAACAAAAGAAAGTGATGGTGGTTTTTTGTTTTGTTTTAATAAAGGAAAAAGGAGAAGCAATATTGAAATTGTATCATGCAGCATAGAGACCAAAGCAGATATAAGAGAAGAACATGGGAACTCACTTGACAGTAAAAAAACACCAAGAAAACGCCCCAAAAAACCCCACCAAAATAAATGCATGAATAGATAAAAGAATGTTGGAATTAAACTTCTTGCAGCAAAGCAAATGGGGTGTTGGAAAACTAGGAAAATGTGTCCAGGGTAGTACTGTCATGGGCATTTGGATTATCTGAGAGGGTGTAACTGTGCAAGGCAGTAGGTCTTAATGACTCAAGAACTTCTTTTGAGCACAATTATGCAATATGTCTGCAATGCAATATTTCTGTCAGAGTTCAGATCATTTTGCTTTTCGAGATTCTAACATAGCTCTCTATATCCAATGAATTAACTGAATAAGTGGATAAATAAGCAAAAAATACTGCCATAGTGCCAGGTGCAACCACTAATTTCCTTAAAGCACAGGATTTACAATAGAAAGATTCTTCCACTGATGTATCACGGTCCGGGAGGGCTGCACAGGCCGGCTTCCCCCCGGACCGGGGTCCCTGGTTCTTGTAAATCCCACCGGATCTGGGGCGGGCGGCCCCCGAGGTTCTGCGGCATGGCGTGAGTCTTCCAACCACATCAATTCAAGCAGGAATATAGTGAGACGAAGAAAAGAACTGGACTCCATCTCTGTTCTGCTAGGAAGGTTTATTTGGGGTATGGGGAAAAGGGGGTTGCAGGGAAGGAGAAGGGGGAAGGGAGACAAAGCAGGGAGCAGATGCTAGCAGCTCAGAGATGGAAGACCACGAGCTGATCCAGACATCAACTTATAAAGGGAAAGGAAGAGGAGGGACTGTGTCCCCCAGAGCCAGTCCCGGGGAGTCTGAAGGGAAGACAGGCATAGGGAACCCACCAATAGATTTTGGGGTACAGCAGAGCATATTTCAAAATGAACCAATGGTATACAAAGCAGAGGGACAAAGGAGCACATGGAATCCTAAAACCCCACGTTGCTACATTCCACTTCTGTTCAGGTGAATAGACTGACAACTAAATACAGAAACAAGGAAACGATCTAAGAACATAGGGAGCTTTTAAACATCTAAGCTCCACTAGAAAAATAACTTCAAAGTTTCCATGCCCTACCAATTAAAATTAATTCTGTACAATTGAAAATAACGGAACACAAAAAAAAAAATAAACCTTATTGCCAGCTGACAGGTTTTCTAATTATGCACTGTACTAAATGTACAGCTAAAATTATTTCATTACTTTACTGGAAGCCAAATGCTATAGTTAAAATTTATTCTTTCAAATTCCTTGTTATTAAAGACATTTAGTGTTTATAAGTAAAGGATAAGTTGGAAATGTATTTCACTGTAATTTTTAGCATGGAAATTGAAAAAAACTCCTTGTCCTGGTCCCTCCTGGTCCTGCAAAATGTTTCAGACTAGGCACACTAGATATCCTTTGGATATAATAGCAGGGTTCTGAAAAACTGACAAGTTGCCAAGTTTTGAGGGTTTTAATTCCTCTTACTTGTCCTGTCACAGATTTCTGCAAATTGCACAAATTATCCTCCTGCCACACAGAATGAGAACAGAACTACTGTTGAACAAGAGCTCAACATTAAACATGGTGAAAACTGAAACAAAATAAAAAATCCAGAGTTCTGTAATATTTACTATTCCTTAATTTTTCTTTTGCACTTATGCATTATAATGTTCCACTTGATTAAAGACCACATTTTTTTTCCAAAAATTGTCTCTGAGTTCAGGAGATAGTGTGCTGCACAAAGACTAGACAATGAAAACCATTCTACAGACAGCATCCATGCTTCATCTATTATTAAAACTTTAAAGTTGGGTGATGAACACAACAGGAGTTATCCACAGAAGAACTCAGTTTAAGATCTGGTTATACTAACAGCTTGAGCAATTTGAAAGCCACCTGCATTTCAAAACTTGCAAAAACCTAAAGATTTTTAGGATATTTTTGCACACATACCATTTGTGATGTAATCAATGTCAGTATTAAACGTGACAGAAGAAATATAAAGATAAAAAGATGTAAAACCCCTGAATCTGCTTAGCAACAAGGTATAGGTAATATATAAATTCCTTAGCCAGCAGATAAAATTCAGAGTCTGAGGATTACAGACTCTGCTGCTAGTTATTAAATTACAGAATTATCTCCCTAAAGAAGTACAGATGTTTGATCATCTGGGTGACTTGAACTGGGCTAGATAAGACAGTGTCTAATCAGTCTAGCGCTGATACAAGCAGGTATGACAGCACAAAGTGATGCTGTAATCACTATCCACATGTCTATAGCAAAAAGGCAAATGAGTAAATTAAGTGCCCTAAACAATCTCTGCTTTGTGAGGATTGATTTTTGTGTTGTTTTACATGTGGTACTATTTTAACTGTGTCCAATATTAATGTTTAATCTGGTGTAATATTGTTCAAAACAGGATGTCAAAAGTAAAAAAGACATTTAAAATGCCTTTTTATGATAAAAACCCATCACTTAACAGTTCATCTTAAATCTTCAGCTGTGAAGGAAAAAAGCCCTCACACAAATCTTTTGTAATAAATACCAGCAAATTGGAAGCACGAATGAGGACAAAACCCTGTCAAGGGACAAATGAAGAATTAAACAACTGAACAGCAGAGGTCTGCTACAATGCCAACCTTTAGGCTGCAGAACTAGATAGTTTTGTTTAATGATGAGATCAGTAAAAAGACTTTCTGTAGAAAGAAGAAACTGATTAAAGAAATTTAATTACCATATTTTCTTTTCCCAAGAAGTCCAGAATTTCTTCTAAGAGAATGACTACATAACAGCTACAACTTTCAGGTATTACCTGTTGTTGCAATAAATATTTCAAAGAATGGCTTGCATTGGAAGAGACCTTAAAGATCATCCAGTTCCAGCACCCCTGCTATAGGCATGGCCACATTTCACTGGATCAGGTTGCTCAGAGTCCCATCCAGCCTGGCCTTCAGCATCTCCAGGGATGGGGTATCCACAGCTTCTCTGAGCAACCTGTTCCAGTGCTTCACCATTACTTTTATATCTACCCTGATCTATCAAAAGAACATTCTTTTCATATAAAAATTAGATTGCAATATCCTCTCCAGAAATTGAAGTTCTGTGCTCTGGAATTCTAGGCAAGTGCAGAGTCAAGTTCACAGTCTCCATATCCACATACATACAATACAGAAGGTGACAGCTATTTCTGCTTTCCCTGTATTTAATACAGCATTAAAATATAACCTGCAAAAGGTAACATATAGGAAGATAAAAAAGGGGACTCTCACCACAAGAAAGCAGTAGGGGAACAAAACCAAGGTAAATGCAAAGCAAGCATTACAAGAAACCAAATCTTCCATCATCACACACTCATTGAACAGTTCCTCTGTCCATCCTATGGCTGGCTTTTCACAACACAGCACAAAATTATTTGTGCAATGGTAGGTCTGAAAACCTGATAGGTAATCTTGGAATTTCTACACTTCCTTGTCACAATGATTACTGCTTAAAACTCTTAGCTAACAACTGCATTATGTACAAGCAGCACAAAATTCACATGAAGTTGTCTTCATTAGGTGTTCAGCAGGATGATGCATGAAGTTAAGGAATATACATGCTTATTGATTTCTGTACTGGCTCACATTCCAAAATGTTTTGGTTTGGTGTTGAAAGTTTTGGGGTTGCTTCTTGTTTTTGTTTTGGTTTGGGGTTTTTGGTGGGATTTTTGTTTTTTTACAATATTTTAGTATACAAGTCTTTTTTTTGTATTTCAAAGCCTAAGAAATTAAGCACAGTGAGAATAACAATGTCTTTTGCTAAACTTATTAGGTTCCCCCCCTCCCCCAAAAGAAACTACTTCAACTGTTACGCAATAATATTACTCTTCTTTTCCAAACACAGGTAAAACAAGAGTTTCCTAATACAATCTGACAGAACTGGCCAGGCATGCTATTTAAAGGTAATACTATTTGAAGGCAAGTTACCTTATCTGAAAGGGCATGGGAAAAAACCCTCTACAGTAACCTGCCTGGCAATAGATCCCAAGGGATTTCCCCTCATCCAAGTCAACTTCAGGCACAGATGATCATAAAGTAGCCATCTGAGATGCAATGTAAGCCAATACTAACTATGCCCAAGTTATCCTTCTGCCTTGAAAGGCTGGAAAGTGGTATCACAGATATTATTTTTCAGTGCTAGGCCTTCTCCAAAATAAAAGGAACTCAGAAATCTTTTTTCCTTATTACTACAAGGCAACCAGCCAGAACTACAGAAGAATGGGATATTTCTTCCAAATAGGATAACTTGGCTAAATCATCTTACCAATTAAACAACTAAATGCAGTCATGAGTTTCTGAAATTGGTGTAGAGCAAGAGCATAAAAACAATTAAATAGACTGTTCAATGATCAAGTAGGGTGTTGAATCAATGTTGAAGCAATGCATTTGCTCATGGTTCTTGTGTCTTTGCAGTACTTAGCAAAGCCTAGCTCTGATTTATGAGACACGATGAAAATGCTAACATTTTTATGCATTTGTTTCCTAAACCTAGACAAGGTTTCTTTTGTTGACCTGTTTTTGCCCAAAGGGCATTAGTAAAACAGTAGGAGCTTGTAACTTTGTTATATTAGTACAGCAAACCTCTTCAACATATCATAAGACTGATATGACAAATTAACAGTTATATAATAAATAAATAAATAAATAAATAATAAGAAGTATAGCCTTTACATTCCAGGCACAAATGAGAAGTAAGATTTGTGAGGGAAGAACTGAATTTATTAAGAACCTTTATTCTTGGGCTTTTTCTTTCTTTCTTCAGGTGGTAGATATTTCTGTCCCTTATATGAAATTTCAGCTTGCATTTCATGGTTCTGAAACTATCTGTGTCTTCCAGGAAAAAGAAAAAGGATTTTATTGCCAGTGTTGAACATTGTACACGCCTTCAAATGAAACCCTAACCTGTTTGTGTTAAAACTGAAAGAAGCAAGAGAAATAGATCACTTTTTCCATATTAGTATTCAAAAGTTAAGTAATAAAACATTCCTACCATGATGAATGAGTCATGCCTCAGAATATCTTACTAGTCAAAACTTTGTTTGTACTAGATAAATTATTTGCTCTTAGACTCTACTGGAACGACAACTTTCATCAAAATAACTGCACCTGTAGCAGGACATCTGTAAGCACAGATATTTTACCCATCATAATCTTGAGTACTGTATCAAGAGATGCAGGAAGTAAAAAAAAAAAAAGAAAAAAGAAAAAACTAAATTAAAATTAATCAATTTTAAAAAAAGGGATAAAGTCAGTGATTCTGAAGTGAAGGCTCAGTGACCTGTGCTCATCATCTGAGTGAATGAAATATAGTGGATTATTGTGTTCCGTAGATGGTAGTACATAACTATGCAAAATGTTACTTGGAAAAGCCAAAGGTTGCTGGCTCAGTCTAGAAGGTGTTCCAGGTTGTGACTTACACACATAACTCAGACAAGCTTAACTACATACCTGCCAGAATTTATGTTATGCAACTTCTGTGGCATTTTACCTGAGTACAAGTTAAATTTCTAACCAGAGTTAATTGAAATCATTATGTTGTCAAGATATTTCATAATATTAACATTGGATTCATCATGTAACTATTTCAAAGTACTTCTCAAAAGAAATGCCTTGCAATTTACTATGTCAATTAAAACATTACCAGATCTATTGATTTTAAAGGAAAATGTTGACACTAGTATAATGCTTTCTTTATAAAACGTATTACCTTTGCAGAAGACTGGCTTAACCTGGCTAAATAGAGGAGGGCTCTAGCACAGTAGGACAAGAAAAAACCCTATAATTTTCATTTTTCTTTTCCAACTACCGTAAATTAAGATGGAATATGCCTCCCATGCAATAAAGTCTTTTTACTTCTAATTGCTGACTCTATTCAGTGAAATACTATGAGACTTCATTGCTGCAATGGTCACAGTAAAAACACTGTTCTGTGTAACTACACAAATAAAATATTTTGAGGACAGGAAAAAAACACCAAGCATTAGCCTTTGCATTATAACTTTCCTTGACCTTGCTTTATTAGACAGCAGCATGAAAGTCTCTACATGGCTGCATTAAAACATTTTCTGTAAAAATTTTATCTATAGACCAATAGATAATGTCATGCAGTAGTAAGAAAATAGACATGATTTCATACAAAACTTGCATTTTTAACAGTTCTCATAGAACACTGAATCTGTCAACAAACCTAGAAATTTTTTGTCATTTAAATTGCAAAAATAAAATTCACCTGTGTTTATTTATTATCAAATATTGATTTACCTATGCCGCATTAAAGGAAATCAGCATAGCAATAAAGAGAAACATCCCATACACAAAGTCAAAAAAGAAATCAAGTTATCCAATTATGCATTTAAAGCCAATGTGTTTGCCTCAGTGTAGTGCAAATAAGCAAGTACTGCTTCAAAAGACTAACAGAACCATTAACCAAATCTAATTCTTACACTTTAAAACCTATGCATACAGTTTAAGTAACTTAATATTATGGCTAATCCCTGCTCCCACTGGAATCAGCAGAATATATACACAACCACGAGGTTGTGTTTCCTTTGCTGTCTTTTGAGAATATACTTACTGAAGTACAATATGTACAGATACTTGTGTCCTTGGGAACAACTGTCACACAAATGTATTTCCATAGAAGCAGGGGGGTAAACTTAACAGACCTTCAGTTCAGCAGGAAGCACACTATTAGGTAACTGTATCAGAAATTATAGTTTGCTGAAGCTTACTGGTTCACATTCTCTTCCTAAAAAAATGGGAGAGGAAACAGCTCACTACTTATTTCATAGAATTTTATCAAGGGAAAAAAATGGCAGGGCTTCCATAGTGGGATACAATTTAGGCTTAGGAATGAAAATGCAATTCTCTAGTCAAATGGATGAGAAAAGACCTCACTGACAAGTTTGAAAATTTGCACTGAAATTTCCAGCATTGTTTTTGCATCTTGAAGCTCACAGACTCAGACTGCAAGAGCACAGCATCCCAACACTGAAAAGATGTCTAGAAAACTGCAAGTGCTATAGAGAACCATATAAAAAACAGAATGTCCCCAAATACATAAGAACCTGCTTCAGCAAAATTTTTCTTTTTTCTTCTTGCTACCATTAAAAAAAATTTTATATCTGGTCCTGCCAGTGGAAAAGCTTGACAGAGCAAGTTTGGACAGAATTTCATTTCTATTCAACAGCATCTGACCTTGAGCCTAGAAATTCCTTACAGGATTGTGGCAGGCAAGTTTTTCTGCTTTGTTGTAATTCTAAAGCCTATTTCTCTTCCTTTAAGAAAAGAAAAAAACATAATTAACTTTACATTACCAATAGGCCTGCACATGTATTCTCTTTGAATTCCTTGAAGGAAGACAGGTGCCTCCAGTTCTGATAAAGTTTCATTTGGCTCTCTGACAGGAACATGCTCTTCCAAATACTTTATTTTCATCCTCAAATATAGCCATCTACATCTGTCCTCAATTAAACCAGTGTAAATATGGATTGACTGAGCTAACTTCAATTAAATTACATAGTTAAGTACGAGACCAGAACTTGACCCAGAAGCTAGAAACTAATTTAACTTTGTGTTTCAATATGCTTTCAGTCTTACAGCTCCTTAGATTTTCCTCTCAACTCCTTTTTGGCATTTTCATGAAGAATCACACCACATATTTTTTAACCCAAACCAGTAAGCAGGGGAAGGTAACTCAACACACTTGTTGACACTTCTGTCTGCTAATTTATGCTTTTTAGACATTTTTGGCGTTGCTAGCAAATAAAGACATATATTTCGTTTTTACAGTACTTGGAAGTGTAACTGCTTATCACAACAGACATATTCCTGTCAACTTTTTCTCTATGGAGACTTTAAAATTCAACTGGTGTACCTTTTCTCTAGACTAAAAACTAGAAAACATCCAAACCTAGACCAAATAAGTAGTCAATAATACTTTTCAACTAATACAAGAGATGGATGTACTAATTATATGCATTCATATTTAATTAATGTTTTCCAGGTAAGCTAAATTCTTTATAGTCAGTTATTCATTTTTATAATGTTAAGACACCTATTCACATCTCTCATGACTAAACTAATCCACCATACAAGACCAAAACACAGGTTCAGGAGGCACTTACTGTATTCCTTTAATGTCTAAACCAGAATTCTTGGACATAATGCTATACTCTGTTAAAGAAATCAAAGGACTTTGCATCATCCACAAGAATAAAACTGGAGAAAATGTACTATGTTAGGAGATAACAGTCATGTATACAGCTTTCTTAAAGTGCAGTACAAGCAAATGTGCACTGGTTTCTTTTAACTGGAGAGATGAGAGTAAGGCAGAGTTTCTCAAAATACACTTTTTATTTTTTGTTTCAACTTCAGGGTAAAGCATGTAGTGCATTTCAGACTAACATCCCTGATCTGAAGCAAAATCTTTGAAACGACAATTGAAACCTCCCAATCGGGTTCAGTCTGACACGTCCAATATAAAAAGAAAATATGGTCAAGGTGGGAAAAGGACCAAGCATTTTGAATGTTTAAGGATAAACCTGCAGAACTGATAACAAAAACCATTAAGTTCCTCATTTGCAATATATGATATGATGAACCAGCAGATAACTAGTAGTTCATCTTACAGTATTCAAGTTGTATCAGGTGCTATCACACCAAAAAGAACAAAAGAGCACACCTTAATTTAGTATCAAGTGAACTGGCTGAAATATTCATTAAGAACAATGTAAAAATCTACAGAAGTATGGTATCACTAGTTCCAGCCTCCTGAATTTCCATCAAGTAAACACAGGGCTTTGCAAATGCCTAGCAAAATTCTCTCTGTATTTTACTGGCAGCTACAGATTAAATCACTATATAGTACATGCTGCCGTGGTTTGCTGACAAAAGCTCGGGATTCTTGAAATTTGAATCCAACAATATCAAATGGTGATGCCTAATTTAATGCAAAGAGATAATTTATTACCAAAAAAAACCCCAAACAAGCAAACAAAACCAAATGCACCAAACCAAATGTAAAACTTCTTTCTCTGCTTTTTGTATTATTGACAAAATCAATGGACCTTCTCAAATAAATGCCTAAATGACACTAAAATGCCAATATTTGTGCCAAGCCACAAGTTGTTGCAGCATCAGAACTTATTTAAAACAAAATGGGAAAGAGGATTCCTACATACTCATCACTGTTCCTATAAATGAGACTTAATAACAGATGATAAAGCTTTTTTCAATTAGTGTGCTAATTAGGAAAGTGTAATAAAAAATGAAGATTTTTCAAGCTTTTTCATATATTCCTATTTCTTGCATAATCAACATGACAAGTAGAGATTTCATTACAAACACAAGCACGTGATGTCAGCTACAGGAGGTAAGACAAGGCTCAAGTCTCTCTCAATCCAATCCTTTGTGGCAAACTAGAAGTTTTCCAGCTTCATCTTATGCCTATTCCTGTAATTCCATATGAGTGAATTAACTTAAGATTCATTCTCCACTAGTTATATAATTTAAGTTTTACAAAATCAGATTTAACTTTTTTTTTTTTTGCTACAAGATACATTCTCTAAGGGAAATAAAAGATCTCACACAGACTTTTCATTTGTAGAAATAAAACTGTGGGTTTGGATATGCAATGGAACTGCATCATTAAAAAATTGGTCTTTCACATCAAGAGCCAGCTATAAAGAGACCACAAGCAACTAGTGTTGATGCCCAAGGCTTTTTCCAAACAAAAATACATAATAAGTCTAATGGACTGAATGGAAAGGAAAAAATTCAGATTGTTTATCTGTCTGCAACTATCAGACCCAAAAGAGATTTTTAAAAAATCAGAAGTGCAGAACAAAAACACTAAGGAAAGTAGCCTGTATAGTGAAAAATATTTTGATACATGAGTATACAATCTTCAAATCCATAATATGGAAGTAAAACAAATTCATGTATAGATATAAAAAAATTATATTAACAAGGACATATGCTTTTCCTAATACTAGATTAACAATGTAGGGCAGAAATGTATTTTGGACCAGAAAACGTGTATTGGGGGAGGGGAAAAAAAACCCAACATTAAATAATTAAATTGCTGATTTCAATGCTCTTAAAAGCTGATTTCAATGCATTTTACAAGCACCGATAATTAATCTGAATCCTAGCTTGCACAGAAAAAAAAATGAGGAATAACAAGTTTAGTTACACGTTCAAAATCAAGCAACTTACTGTCATACCTGAGAACAGAAAACATGCCATACTTCTAGTCACATGCTGCAGCTATTGAATTCACACTACTCACATTAATTTTGATGAGTAACAAAGAATACTTAGGCAATTAAAAGTTGCTGTTATGGACCATACAATCAATCATGAATCCTCTAGCTGATACTTCAAAGAGAGAAGAGTTTCCAGCCCAACTAACTCCTCCAAAAGCTTTAAGCCAGTGGCTGACAACCTTTTCCAGTCTGGAGACACTTATAATTTTCTATTGCACTTACAAACATCAAACAGCAGCTATAAACCTATCATCCGTTGATTTGATTTTCTTAGTTACTTTTCACAGCCTTCTACAACAGCAAATTGAAAACCATCAACTTACCCAAAATAACTTTGTAATATTTACTGTGAAAGAAAACAAGGCAAATCTGAAAATGTAATCTATAGGGAAACAATGATGACAATTTTTTGCAGTTTGATATAAAAATACCTACAGGTTTCTCCAATATCTTTCCATTAGCATGATATGCAAACCTTTTATGTTCTACATGCTGATTGATGTTGTTGTTTTGTAATAGGGAAAAAACATCTGATTTGCATCTACTTCATAATTTTTAATATTCTTTTAAAATCCTCTAAGTATAGCAGAAAAGGGCTTTAAAATCTTGTCTGACAGTGTGAAGCTTGATCACATTCATTGAAACAAATCAGACATAAGCACCAGTGACAGAATTTGCACTGGCCATGGTTCAGCACAAAAAAAAAAAAAAAAAAAAAAAAGAAACAAACCTGTAGCCTTGAAAAAATAAATCTGAGAGAACTACCATAATATGCAAGAAAGATGCTGCTGAATTACTTAAGAGTAGAATTTAGAATCCTCTGATTTAGCTAAAACAATAGAACTAGCTGGTCCAGGTGTTACTGCAGGCTCCGGGAGGGTGGCACAGGCTGGCTCCCGCCCGGAGCGAAGTCCCTGGTGCTCATGATCCCACCGGATCTGGGGTGCTCGGCCCCTGGGGTCCTGCAGCATGGCGCGAGTCTCCCAACCACAGAAATTCTAAAACGAAACGTAGTGAGATGAAAGAACGAACTGGAGCTCCATCTCTGTTCTGCTAGGGAGGTTTATTTGGGGTATGGGGAAAAGGGGTTGCAGGGGAAGGAGAAGAGGGTAGGTCAGCGGCTGGCAGCTCAGAGATGGAAGACCTCTCTCTGACGCGGACACGGGCTTATAAGGGGAAGAGAAGGGGCGGGATTTTTCTCCCCTGGAGCCAGTCCCGGGAGATGGAGAGGGAGAATTGACAGGGGAAACACACCAGTAGGTTTTCAGGTACAGCAGAGTGCATATTTTAAAATGAACCAATGGCATACAGAGCAGGGAAACAATGGAAGCACATGGAATCCTAAAAACCCACATTGCTACATCCAGGTTCTGTTTACAGATGCACAGGTGCCATGCTGTAGCACGGAAAAGAAACAGCAGCATAGAACAGTCTAATGACAATCACAGCACACACAGATCAAGTGCTAACTGCCCAAATTACATACTGTGTTGATTCTTCTAATTCAAAATTCTCTACCTAACGTTACATTCAACCATACAGCGTTCGAGGTGGTTGCATTTAAAAATCCAAAACAAGGTATCCAAAGTCACAAGACTAGACTCCCTTCTTTTTCATAAGGAATAGATTAAAAAAAGGGAAAAAAATATAAAATTAAACAGCTCACAGGGATATTACAAACACTTGTAGTAACAAAATTGTCACTAAACTGCTGACAAAATACTCATACGTGTTAAAAAGATACATAGGTATACTTTCTCAAGGGACATTCAACACCTTCAGAATACATGTTATAGGATAAAATATAATGGCTGACAATAACCAAGAGCTTAGTGTTCTGCAGCAGGCTCATGACAGTGGCACATTTTGTATATCACAACAATCAGATGGCTCACTAAAATCTACTCATCTCTACTGAAGTAATTTTTGCAAGATTTTACCCTGACAGGCACAAACTGATTATTTTAACAGCACGTAGGAGTTTTATGTTTTTCAATGAGGGGACTGTGGGCATCTGACAGAACTGGATGGCTTAGTTTGCATGCAGTCTACGCAAGGCAGGATCAGGTTCCACATCTCACTTTAGTTCCCAAGTGGTATCCCCATTCTAAGCAGTAACAAGTACACTGTGTTTGAAATAATTATTTTTTTCCGTTTGGACCAGAAATAGAGGAAGAATCAGATTATATTTCCTTTCCCATTCTATATTTACCCTGCCTTAATTAAGTCAGTTTGTGACCCCCCCCCTCTTCACAATCACAGTCAGTGGTTCCATAGCTCATAAGAAGGCTCAGAATTATATCGCAGAAATTGCCTTTTCACCCACCTATCCTAGATGGCTATGATGAATAGAACCAGTCTTCACTAGACTGAAAGAGCCACCAGGACTGTTTCAAATTTCTGAAAAGCCCTGTCTCTTTGCCTTTTCCTCCCGCCTTCCCTACTCAAAACATTTCTCCTAGCTTTATTCTAAGGTGAAGGAAAGTGTCTGCAGGATGAAGACACTTAACTAGGAAGGGGAAGCAGCATCACTCGAGAAGACAAGGAAGTTTCCCCCTTGAACTCATGGCATTTTGCTGTGGACTTAAGGAAGGTCCTGAGAGCTTCCAGCTGCTGCATGAAACACACAGAACAGGCAGTTAATATTCCCTGATTTTTACTTCTAATTGACAACTTCTCCACCCTAGTTTCTACCATTAGATTACCTGCTCCCTTTCCAGAAAGGCAAGTAGAGTGTTTACTACTACTTCAGATTGAACCAAGCCTTCCAAACCTTACCAACACCGACATCAGACTTCACAGGAATAGTGGGACTTTCAGCAGCTTTAGTAGTAAGCTTTGAAGTTGCCTCTGCTGCAGCATCTGAGGCTGAAACAAAGCATTAATTAAAGCAGAGAGGAATCTCCTGTGCCAAAGCAGTGCACATTTAAGGAGCCACATAAAACTACTGGAGCCAGAAGGAATATGCTGAGAACATTTCCCAGGAAACTTGTGAATATTCAAGTAAATACCTAACACCAGTTTAAAAAAGAAAAAAAATATTGACTAAGGAAAAGGAAACTGATTTTGATAGACAATATTTTGTGTGAAAATTTTGCTGAACACCAAAATGGAGATTTTTCTTTTTTACTACAAGCTTAGCAGTTTGTTCCATTTATCCCACGCCTCAGAACAAATCATTGATGTAGAGCTGTACGAAAACAGACGCAGAGCTGTCTTCAAAAATATTCATTATCACATCAGTGTTTTGATTACGAGCACAATTTTTTCAAATACACTAGATGTAATAAAAAAAACACCATAAAAATGCCAATATCATCAACTACATCATCAGAGCAGCCCTTCACATGGGAACAGCACAAATGCCTTAGGGGAAGCCATCTGTCTCCTCTAGCAAGCTTTGTAAATATGCCTCATTTGCAACAGTTGTGCTCCTATCTTTTGTTCAATACCTCACCATTGTCAGTGGCGCAGAGGTGGAAGGTAAATTTCCCCCGTACCACACTCTCATCATGAGGATCAGCACAGCATTATCAGGAAGGCACATTTCTGTATTTACACACTTTCATTCTAGAAATATGTAAGAAAGAAGTAGCAAAGACTTTTTCTTACTTATGTTTGACATCCATATAGAACAAAACAGGTTATTAATAGTGAAAAGGTCTCACAACACTTTTTCAGCAATGAAGACTTGTATAACAGACGCTCACCTAAACCAGCTTTGCCATCTGAATAGTAACCATGTTCTTGACTTTCTCCAAATAGTCACACCATTTAAAACTTGACACATTATTTTAAAATGTGCTTGCTTTTCTTCATTTTAATGACAGAATGCCATGGATACCTTAATTTAGACAAGAAAGGAAGTGGTAGTTGCAAAAAATGTTAGCAGAAGATATTTCTTCCTACTGTAGGAAAAGCCTCATGCTTTTAAATACTGTTAGGATGGTTTCTGCAAGCATGGTCATCTATCTAGAAGTCACAGAAGTCAATGCAGCACAGCCCAAAGTCTGAAGATAACTTTCCACTGGGTGATTTCCATAGCAGCAACTATAAACTGAGTGAAAATAAGATGGACTAGGCTACAGTGAGATCTGGCTTACAAAAGGAAGACATAAAACCTAGGAATTTTAATTAAGATAAATTGCATGTGTGATGTATACACTAATTTCCTATTTTTCCACCTTCCGAGCTAAGAATTCAAATGCAATGTTTGAAGTCCAGTTCTGAGTATATTTCATGTAATTTCTTCATGAAATGTACTGTTAATTCTTTTCTTGGTTTGATTTTACCACATACATGTACCTTATGCTAACCTAACCCATTCTCCACATAGCAGTACTTAAAACTGGTAAGACTGAGTGGAAAAAAATACTGTTTGATTACCCATATAATCCACGGACAACCTTAGAGAACAGAAAGTTTAAGATTAGCATATAGTAATCATAGAATATGTTGAATTTGAAGTGATGCATCAGGATCATTGTGTCCAACTGCACAGGACACGCCAAGAATCACCATATGCCTGGGAGCATTGTCCAAAATATACCAAAAAAAATTGCTAAAAGCAAGCTGGTGGTGAAAGAATTTAAATCAGTCACCTTTATTCCCATATTACACCGTCATAGCTGATAAAAAAAGGTCTTCTTGGTCCTAGATATCACCTACTATGGGGAAGCTAGGATGTTCTTATTTTTATTAGTTTTACCACTACATGATTTTTTTAAGTACGAGATCCACTGAAATCAGAGCAGTTTCCCAAAAATACAAGGTGCAGTGACAATCAGAAATGCTGCATCTACATGCAGAACTTAGTAATTCAGTTTTAAAGACGTGTGCAAGAGAACTTTCCCACAAGACTGTGGGCAGAAGCCAACCTTTGATTCAGAGCAAGAAAGACTGCAAAAACCCTTTGCTACTGTCAGTAATAAATAAATATTCAGAAAATGCATAACTGGAACTTAAACTAGCTGCAGTTACCATAGAAACAAGCAAGACTTACTCAACACTTCCTACTCTATTCCATTATCATTATCTCATGAACTTAAATGGAGAACATTGTTCCTATTCCTATGGAAACCCTGGAAATAGCCCACATCATTGTCACAGATTAAGGCAATCTAGAACTCATCTCTTGGATTCATTTATGTGCCACCAAGGCTCATGAAAGATTAAAAATAACTAAACAGACAGAGTTCATTTCTCAATAGAGATGAGCAGAATCTAAACTATTCCCTATGAACAGTAAGTACCAAACACTGACAAGCAGTTTCTAATCTGTGAACAACTGCAATGATCAGATCTGTTCAGTTACACTGACACACTGCAAGGTACATTCTCAGCAGTTTGGACCTTGACTTCACAGATGTCCAACCACAGGAAGACTCTGCCCTTTCATCTTTATGTCATTTCTCTTTCTTGTTGACCACAATGAGAAAAAGGCAACTTTTATCTAAAACACGTACATAATTCTTTCCATCTCAGAAGAACTAAAATAACAAAAAAAATACAAATAAAATAAAAACAGAAAAACAAACAAACCTCCCCCCCCACCCAAGAAAAAAATGGGGGAGGAAAGGAGATTAAAAAAAATAAAGTGGCGTGGGCCACAAACAAAAACACACCACCCATACCACTCAGGACATGGAACATCCTGCGCTTCCTGCCTGTGCAGTCAGATCTGGAAGCTGAAAAAGCCTTTCCCCTTCTCCTCTAAATTCAGAAACCTAGACCATAGCTAACGGGAAAATATAGCACTCCATTTTTGCCTGACTAGGGGATTCTATAGGTCACACCAAACTTTGCTTAACTACTTAAGAAAAATGGTAATGTAAGAGCCAATAGACTGCAAAACAAATTCTTTTACCAAAGAACTACTGTTTTTCACTCTTGAAAAACTAACGTCAGATTTGAACTTGTAAAGGGGTTGAAATTTTATGAGTACGAAAGACTAAATCACTGAAGAACACATTCAATTTCTACTGTCTAGTCAATTAATACTTTTTATTCTAAATTAAGTCCTATTCAGATTAACTGCATCCTAAGAACATTACATACGCCCAGAAAAAAAAAAGTTAATTTGACAAGAAGATTGGTTACAAGACATTTCCAGGATGAGAGGGTCCAAACTGAAAGAAAAAGAAAGAAAATTTAGGAGAGATTTGCTTATCCTTAAGAAAACTTATTAAACTCCACGTTTGAATTCTGAGATGCTGCATACTCATGTTTGCTCAAGGTTTTGCTTCCTGCTTTGAAAATCTTGTGAAAAAGCTGATATTGTAAAGACCACCCTCAAAAAATGTGTATCAAATGCACCTGCTTCTCCAATTTCTTATCTGTCAAATACCAAATTATCCTTTGAGCTCCTGTTCTCATTAGAGCAATGAGACAACAGTCACTGTCTTCAGAAACAGGGAGAAACCCCACATAATTTCTGAACTGTTAAATTTCACTCTGGCTGCTAGGCAACTCATACTTATCACAAGAGGTTGTGTGTGTTTTTTCTCCCTCAACATTAGAAGAATTTGAGTCCTCTCCTTCAGAAAAGAAGTAAATAAAAAGCAGCAAGAACAAATCAAGTGAAAAAAACTGCAAAAAACCAAAACACACAAGCAAACAAAACCAAAAAACATAAAATACCTACATGTTTCTCCCCAGGAAAATTTCTTATAAACACTTATATCATTAAAGATCCACTACTTTTCCCTGAATGAGTAGTGAAGCCTTCTACCATTTTTAAGAGTTCTTCAGAAGTCCAGTCAAGGGTCAAAAGCTTTCCACAGATTGAACTGTGTGAAATTCAACAATATACATATGGCTGTCTTCTCTATATCAAACACTTCATCTAATTAAGGAAATCTTTTTCTTCTTACTCAAATGACATAATGATAATTTCAGGAAACAAAATCAGTTCATAACTAGGTTTAATTTCCTGCATCTTGAGATAAATTATGAATGTGTCTGATTCTTCTTTGAGAAACCCACCTCAGGAATCTGATACTTCCATCATCTACAGCATTTTATAGCACTTCAATGTAAATCAGTGTTTCCCTGAATAGGTTTTAAGTAAACTGTTACCTTTTAATGTTATTTATATTTACACCACTCAACATCAAATGCAAACAGAACTGCATGGGTTCAATTAGCATGTTTTTTCATCATGTGCTTATACAATTTAATATGGACACATTTTTAAACCACATGTCAAATTCTCATCTACATGGTTTAAGAGGAAAAGTCACATTTTCAAAGGTTGTGTCACCAAGAACATTATGCTCCAGTTGTGCTTCTCAAAACTAAAGTATGATGAAAAAAGAATATTGTGACCATGCAACTGTAGGCACCATGCCTACCCACTGCACTACTTGGAAAAACAAAACCAGTTTCAAAACTGAAGGACATTCTGGATCACCAGATACAAATCTCTTCCTGCAAAGCCTGCCCTTCAGATGAAATTGGGTAGTGTGAATGTTTCTTTGTGCCTAAACCGCTTCTGGAATGTCAGGAATAGAATTTAGCTGCTAAAGCAGTAAGAATGTCTATTTCTATTTCAGTATTTTACCTTTACTATAGTCACATAAACTACAAATGTAATATTAGCACAATCCTATGCACATGCCACTTTTACATCTCTTATAACTACTCTTGCTGTCATTAACAGACAAGAATTACAGGCTAGGAGACACTCAGTTGACATAATGATAAAGCAAGTAATGGTCAAATGTTTTGAAAATTCAACGGTTTAACTATTTAAATTCTCCCGTTCTTGTTTCTCATGATTCTCCCAACAACAACAAGGTTTTAATTTCTCCTCTTGCTTTAGTCTTTAAATGTAATTCTCCCTCTAGTGAATGGAATGGAAGGGGAAAAGATTTTGAGTATGGTTGGGTTTGTTCAACTTTCATTTCCTTCCCTCACAACCACTTCTAACACTTTTAAGAAAACTAATGAAAAGGGGAATCATCTCTATCAAAGACTTCAGTGTTTGTCTCTGAGTGGATTAAGTCATTTCACTAATTGTCTCCAACTACCCAGATCATGAATAACAAGTAATCCCTTACTTTACAGCAGATGCACTGAAACACATGATAATTATTTTGGGAAAAAAAGTATCTTCAGACTATAAAAATGTTTTCTGCTAGTTCTATGGCTACAATGTTTCCTAAGGCCTTCAACTCTGCATCTGCTGTATAAATAGGAATGTTTGATTTCACTAGAGAATTGTACAAATGGTCCAATGTCAATTAAATGTCCCATTTTGTACTACACTACGAAGCTATGACCTTTAAACATGTATGTTGTCCTGTATTTTCCACACTGTCAGCCTTTGTTTTCTTTACCCATGTGTAGTCATAAAGTTTAAATATTAACGAGGTAATTATAGGAGAACTCACTATTTAAATATTTGTTTCAACATTCACAAAGCACCCGGACAAACTGATTTGATAAATTAGCCAATTGTTTTGTCAGGTTAGTAGGGAAGAAACAAAAGCTAGATCAGACATGTCAAACATATAGTGATGGACTCCAGTAGAGAGAGTTCCAAAAAATAGCCTGTTTGGATTCCACAAACAGCACTTGACATTCCACTAAGATTCACTGTGAGGAAAATTACTGTCCAGGTAAGGATAATGATGGGAGTTTTTTCCATGAGCAGAAAACACAAATAGGCTTCTACTTCACACTGATGTGTGTTCCATGCTGTGCTAACTTGTCTCCTTCACCTCCCAAATAAACCCAGGCAGCAGTTCCACAATAGCCTTCAGGTGATCACGCTGAAGTTCAATTGTAACTCTTTTCCCAAGTCCATTTTCATTGGACTGCTTTTTAAGCTTTTTTTGTAAACACTGGATGGATAAGAATTTAAACTCTCACAGTGTAAAAGTTCACTAAAACTTCTTTAGCTGCAGATATCTCACACAATTTTGATTTTACAGAACTGTGAAATCACCAGTTCCTTCTTCTTCAGGGAAAGAAAAGTTCTGCACTTTTATTCAGAAATATAATAGCTGGCAGGAATAGGCTGTATTAAATTAGTAGGAATCCATGAGTAAGTCCTAACATTTTCAAACAATACACTTCAATATAAATATTGATTTGATTTTGCTACAACCTGTATCTAAAAATAATGTGAATACTACCCTCTAGCACAAACGTCCATTGACGCAGTTAACCTTCAGCAAACATTCTCAGAAAGCAAAATTTAAATGAACAGCCAATATCCATTGTGGAAATGGTTCTCCATAAATTATATCCTGTCAATTCAAATAGTGAAGTTGATGAGTGTTATATTAAAATAAATGCACCTTGTTTTCTAAACTGACCAAAATTAACTAACAGGTTCCATGCATCGTTACTTATTTCTCAGATGAGTAGTCCTTTTGATAAACCCAGATGTGCACAATACGTGCTGCTACACCTTGACAAGACTATAAATATACTCTCAGAAATAACCTAACCCAAGGACATTGGCCAGCTGGTCCCTTATAAAATGCAATGGTAAACTCTAAGTACAAAAAAAATACCCTAAAGAAAGAAAGTCATCCGAGTTGAGTAAGTTCTCCCACTATATTGAAGTAAACTGTATTTTATATTATATTATAAGATCATTATTAATCTATTGGAAATATCACAAATCTCATTGCATAGCCAATTCAATCATGTCTTTGCTTTACAGTTCTGACCACTCTCTACATTTGTAACACAGGGCTAATTTTCCAAGTTGACTTTCCATTTTCCAGCACCGTTTTACTTTCAGATAAAATAGGTCTACAGTTTTAACACTGAATATGAAATTAATAAACTTGCTGTGTGTAGCACAGTTCAAAATCATGGTGCCAGAGTACTGAAATAGGCTGGGGAGTGGTTTGGAAGTCAGTTTTCCTTACTTGCTGTCTCTGCCTCTCTCATGCAGTAGAAATTAGTCTGCTATTTTACTTGTAAAAGAGAAAATTGGGACTGACTCAGTGCTGATGCAACAAACCAATCAAAAATCCTCCACTAATGCTGGGACACAGTGCTTCTCAAAAATGTTCTTTAAAATAAAAACACAGAAAATCATAGAAAACTTACAAGTACTCTGCCAGTTAATGTCTGGGCAGATATCATGACTCCTGCCCAATCCTTCACAGACGTCATCCATCCCACTTCTGCTGCCACATTCTCCTCTTTTTCATCTGTTGGTTTGCAGGCTCCATCTGCCTGTGTATCTCCACCACCATTGATCTTCTGGGCCTCCTGCAAAGTAAGTATTTGGGTTAGTTAATGTTTAGCAATTTGACAGCGAAAGCTAGCATATAAGTAGGGCCAAAAAATGCTAAGAAAAACAGAAAATCTGTCTTCCTGGATCCCTACTAGATGAAATTAAGAACCTACTTGGCCACATGTCTTTAGAAATAATGGAAATAGAAATGTTCTTTAAGGTCCCAGACTAACTAAATAATAATCTTTTCCTTGACATTACATCTTCAAAACATGTACTTGGCACCAAATATGCTATATGTTCCTTCCTGACAAGCAATATAATTGACAACAGCTGTGTATGAAATTATAGAGTTAGATATAAATGAATTTGTCAGATATACACCAGAAGACCTTTTGATGTATCAGTTCAAAATAATGCATGCTAGGTGTGAACATAATTTATGTACAATTTTAATTTACTATCACTAGAATTAATTATCTGAGTAAACCTTCACTGAGAAACATGATGCAACAAGACAGCAATTATCAAGTGTGAGGGGAACAAAATATATCATAGAGAATCTGCAGGGAGCTGCAACGCTACCAGTGAACCTGTTTCAATGGAAGTGTTTAATACATCACAGGAATTATTCTGTCAGTAAGTGGCTCTCACAGAACGAAGAGCTAGAAATTAGAGGAGCCTCAGCTGCACCAAGCTCTCTGATGAGTCACATGCACTGGAATTCATATCAGTCTCTCATGGATGCTGCAGCAAAGATGTCATGCTCTGTAACTGCCTGCTATGTGCTACAGTCACGGGTGCTGCACAAACATCAAGGGAAACGACAGGAAAAGCCAGCGTGGATTGTATCGTGTTTAAATCACATCAAATACAAAGTATCAGACTGTGCCATGAGCATGCTTTTGGTGACAGCACAATACTAATGACTTCCTGAATACTTGACAAGTTATGCTAAACAAGAATAGAAGAGGCAGCAAAATTCAGTGCTGAAGCCAGTAATGAGCGCTTGAACTGCACCCATAGATCTGCATTAGTACTCCAAGCACTCTGCACAGACCAACAGCTTGAAATATCTTGTTCGTAGATGACTTGTCTGTAGGCCACTAAGCAGGAAATCAATTGCCATTAATCCCCTTTGGGATACCTTATACAAGCAAAGATGCTTGATGCTGGTTATGTGATGATTACTACAGTAGTATTTCTGTGATGGTCAAAACCCATAATTGTGAGATGGCCTTGAGGACATAGCTGGACAGAAGGGTACATGTCGCTGTTGAGCTGCTAGCTGAGAGAAAACCCAGGTTCTCAGGCAAGAAAAGAGAAAAGTGCGTTTATTATTTTGATTTCCATATATATAGAGTTTTCAAAGGTCACCCAGATTGGTCAGCCAGAAACCTCCCCCTAGGCCTAATTGGCCAAGCCCGAACTGCCCTAATCTCAAGACGCTGTTTGCAAAACATCCAAACTTTATCTTTGTTTATAAAACGTAGCAAAAATGTTCTCACGAGAAAGACCTGTGCTAGCCACAGGTGCAGGCACTTCCTGCGAGCAGCACTGAACTAATAAAGCAATTTCATTGAATCTGTCAGCAAAGAACAGTAGAACACTGCTAAAAATGTAATATGGACACCAAGAGTTGTTTTTAGAGAATTTCAACATTGCAACTTAATTAGCTAATCAGATTCTTTTTCCTCTGTTAGTTTCCCTCACAAAAAGCAGGCTCTGCATTCTTACTAGCAATTACAGCATAGTGTATAATGTTACTATATTGATAATAACAAATTATTCAGAGTTACAACAGTAATTCAGTACACTTCCCAAGCAAATAATGCAACAGAAGATAAAAATTTCTTTGTATTTGCATAACTGGACCTCATTCACTGACAAATTTGGACACAGTGAATCAGATGTTTTGCACTCATCATTGAAAGATGTATCCTGTGCTGCACACGCACAGAGCACAACCTACAGAAATGAGCTCATTGCACAGGACAGTGATGCACAGCATGGCACAAGGCACTTCCATCAGAGCAATGCTTGCCTTGAGCCCATTTGTGACCCAAAGCACCACAAAGCCTTGTAGATCAGTCCCAAAGAAATGCCTTCACTACCATCGGGGTTTTGATTATAAACCAGGAAAGAGAAAACTAGGCTTTATATACCAGACTTTGTAATAAAATAAAGTATTGAAGCTTAGTCAACCTAGACATATTTCCATGGCCTCCCTGGTCCTAGCCGCTGTCCGCAGGGTTTGTCCTGACTCAACACCCTCTGTGGCCCAAGAAGCCATTCCAGCCCTCCCAGGACTCCCACAGCCCTGTCCTCTCCAGCCTTGGGGAGCCCATGGCCAGTCCTCCTTTCTATTTCTAACCCCTTGGGGAGCCCACAGCCAGTTTTCCTTTCTATTTCTAACCCCCTGGGGAGCCCACAGACAGTTCCCCTTGCCCAACACCCAGGCTGCTGTCCCAGTCTGGTCCCTAACTCAGTCACTAGAGCAGTCGTTGGCAGAGTGAGGATGAAACCAGAGTCTTTTTTGATCTTTCAGCCCAGCAAACCCTGTTTAAAAGCACACAGATGCACACCTCGCTAAAAACACAACTATAGACCTTGCTACAGAAAGTCACAGAAGTACAGATCACTAAACAAAAAGACCTGAATGAAAAAGTACATTTTATGTTAGTGAACTTGTATGTATTAAGGTTAGAAAGTTTTTTTATTGTGTGCATGTTCCTTTCGTACCTCCAATTTTTATTTTATAGAAGTGATTACTTACAAGATATAAAAATAATTTAAAATTTCCTAGCACTCAATGAAATAGTAGGCAATCTACTTAATTGAAGGAGAAAGGTAGCTTTTGTATTTTGAAAAGGTTTTCATAACCTACAGCTCTTTTGCTGTATTGACTTTTGGTTGCCAATAGAATAGAGCAGTAAGACATGACAAACCTATTCAGTATTTGATTCTCTAAAGGTATTAAAGTCTGCAATACATTTGAATGTCTGTATTTCCGTATTTATGCTACTTATTTCACCTCTATTAAAATCTCCCACCCATATTATTTCCTAATTAAAATTTAAGTAAAACAATCATCCCCTGCCAAGTATGATTTGGAAAAGACTCTCATGATCAGCCTAGCTCTTGTCATTATTTTAGCTGTAATTAATATGCAGAATAGTTGTGGTTATGTAATATTTGTATTCAGTTGGGATATTTTACATTTTTCATCTACATGGCTAGCTTTTTATCTCACTTAATTGGCAGTTAAGTATTAAGAAAAGTTTATCCCCAAGTCATTATGCAATTGTGCAGAGATCACTAAAGGGTGTTTAAAGGCTGCTTTTTTTTTAATATACTGAATACAAAAATCAGTCCTGCTATTAAGGACATAGTCCTGTTCCATTGCTATTTCTTCACCTGAAAACATTCAGTAACAAACACCAACACCTGAAAAGGGTGCTTAAAATAATAACATGACAATTATGATAATTGTTTAATCATTTACAAGTTCAGTATTACAAGTAAGGGATTTTATCCACTCTGCTTATCAGTTTTCATTACTGTAATTACTTGATAACAGGAACATTCAGGAAGATTAAGTGAGAAGCAGTACATTGAGAAATATGTGTTTCCTGAACTTAATGACAAAATGGAAGAGAGCACGATAAGAAGGAATGTACAGGAATCAGTACTCAGTGTTCTACCAATGGTTTGACACAGACCTGGACCAGAAACTTCAATGGTTTATCTTCTATTTTCAGCAGTAAATATTGATTTAGATTACATAAGTTTGGGGATTCTTGAACACAGTTACCTTAAGGAAGAAGAATTCAAAAAGGGAAAATACACTCAAAACCAGTTAACAGTTCTCAAAATGTAGTCCTGCCTGCTTCACATCACCTCTAAAATAGCTGTTCAAACACAGAACCACTGCAAAGATGCCTTATTCAACTCAGGACAACACAAAATGGAATCAGAAAATTATTATGAAGCCTTAAAATATCATCTAAGGATAATCTGTCTTTTTAAAAGCCCTAAAAATACAGGACACGTTGAAGACAACCTGGAAAGTACTCTCTGATGTATGGTACTGAAAAAACTTGGTATCTTGTTAAAATGTTAGAAAACATAGGAAATAGGCAGTTAATGTTAGGGAAAAGAACCAGGTTAAAGTGTAGTGAAACAAAAAAAAGGATTTGATTATCCTACTTATCTAACTTGTAACTAGTTAAATATCACACAAAAATCATTGAGTATCACCTGCAGTGAGATACAGAGCACTGACTCATGCCCACATCACTCAAGAGAAATAGTATGCTCAATTTAAGCATACTGTTTAAAAACAGTAACACCAATGAGGCAAACACAGTATTAGCCTTTGAATTCCATCCTAGATAATATGAGAGGAGAAATGGCCTGTCAGAATGGCAGCTGCTCCTAGTTTAAAGTATGCAGTAATAATACAATAAGAAAATATAGTTTGGAGCAGTTAGGAAAGGGCTGCTTTAGACAATGATGTCAGCAACTAGCAATTTTATCCCTATTAACTGCCCTTCAATTAACCGCATTGCATTCCTAGAGCCTGGCATTTTAAGAAATGTTTTACACACCATATCAATAACACTTTCATAATAGCCATTCTTACACATGAGGAATCTATATGTATGTTCCTTTCCTTTCCATTCACCTGTTTTCCCCAAAGCCACCAAGAGGTGCTATGTGAAGAGGAATTATTTTGCATGTAAGACTATTTCTCTTTTCTCTTAGGCAAATGTCTAAAACACCATGTTTAAAATTATTAGACTTCTATCAAAAATTTAATTCCATGTCCTTCAATACATTCACTCACCACTTTGACATCTCCAAATAGGGGCCTTAAATTTATATAAAACCATAATATTATGCTGCATTCTCAGAAGCTGAGCAATGTACAGTGAATGTTAAGACTTCAGCTACCTACTGAATATATTGCCATGGCAGATGCCTTCTGTCAGATATAGTTACCATCCATAGTCTTCACCTTCATAGTAACTAAGTACCAGTTGATCCAGTGTTTAAAACAAGCAAAACAAAAAAAAACAAAACCCTGCAGCTGTTCACCTGTTCACCTGTTCTAGTGCAGTTTAGGAAACACAAGTGTTCACTGGAATATTAATAAACAAAACAAATAGGAATGTGAGAAATGAACAGCTTTATGGAGACTTACAAACCTCTTGCAAGAGGAAGAATTCCTGCAGGAAAGAGAAAGCAAAAGCTAAACTAACTAAATGTGAGCTAAGAGGTACTTCTAAACTGACCTATCCACAGCATTTCTTTGCCTATTAGGTTACACTGATGTCAGCTATCATACTATAGCTATGGTTTGACTTGTTTCAAAGGATTAATTATTGATACCCAAACAAACATTATTCCTTTCACTGAATAAAAGAACCAGAATGAGCTGTGGAAAACATGGCTGATGAGATAACCAGGCATTTTGCTCTCATCAAGTATTCACAAGCTATATAATTTGGTGTTTGCAAACTTGGAAGATGAAGAAAAATAAAGTCAAAAATAAAATATAAAATTTTCTTATTAGTTTAAGATTGAGATGTTATACTTGGTTTTCTGCATTCCCAAGGGATTTCTGAGAAGCATCTCACCAGTTCTTACAACCAGAGCCTTGCTTTCTGTGCTGACCAAGAAAACCCTTTCTTTTTTTTTTTTCCTCTTCTCCCTGTGACCAGCCTCTCTGCTGCATTTATGCAAACCTTCAGTAATGCTGACAGATTTTATGTTGTGTGCCCTTCATATTTCTGGTATAGGTTATTGTATAAAATTCCCTTTTCACATCATTGCTTTGACTGACAAAAATTGCTGCAGTAGAGGAATTAATTCTAAAACCTTGACCTGAGAGACAAGGGAAACTAGACTAGTAAAATATAGTGTTCAACCCATGACTCCACAAATAGTACAACAATCTGTCAAATGAAGGGTTCTTGGGTATGGTTCTCACTTAAGAACATGAAACAGCAGACACCTACGTTATCTGAAATCTGAAGAAAGTACAACAAGATTCATTTGAAAGATTAAAAATTTCTACAGATTAATGGAAATGTTACAATGTAACAGTTCCACTGATGTGAAACAGTATTTCCAAATAACTGAAAAACTGGCTGGCAGATTTCCATACCAGCCTAAGAATTGAGAGGCATGCTGGAAGTCCTTGTTCTCTCATCAAATTTTGGAAGTCCCCAGCCACCTTGCCTAATCTCTTCATATCTTCACCCTGCATCTATAAAACAAGAGCAAGAGTAGTTTCTGTAGCATAGGGATCTTATAAAGGTAAATATATGTAGGATTCTAAGTGTTTCAGTATTACACAAAGACAGACAATGCAGGCATAGCGTAGGGGAAATCACAAAGTAAGATACACGAAAAACCTACTGGTGAAGACTGTTAGACTAATTATGTAAGACAATTACACATATTAAAGCAGATGTGTAAAAGGGAAGCAATTAAGATGTAGGAAAATGAAAAAGGACAAAGACATTGCAAACTTACACGCAATCATATAGACAAACAGTGATTTATAAAAACATGATTGGTGCAGTTTACACCAACAGTTATGTAAGCTTTCACTACAAGTTAAGAAGTTTGTGGAATAATTCCATGTAAATTTATTCATAAAAATAAGACTAAGTTTTCTTTTGTTGCTTCTGATTGTGTATCAGACCACATTATTAGAAAAAAATAAATTTTGAACCTGTCAAAAAGACTACATAACAAGTGAATTTACTGTCTGCAATAGATAAATAAATAAAACAGGACAAGTCAGTGCTGTACAGGTTAAAAGTATTCACTGAAAATGTTTCACAAAATGTCAAACTAATACCTAGCCCATAAATTTATTTTCCTTTTTTATAGTTAACAGAGCATTTGTTATTAATTTCCTCTGCTAAGACCAAATTATTATCACATTAAAATATTCTCTCAAGGCCCTTTCAATTATAAAGTAGCAGACAAAAGGGCAAACAAGCATTTCACTTTATTAATGGGGACACTACACTTAAATCAAAGGACAAATTTCATTATTCTTTGGCCTCTACACACCACAGAAATATGTGCATTAAGTAGATTAGACAATACCATGTAAGACATTAGTCTTTAACTATATTTTCTGTGATTCAAGCCTTATACTGAGATAATTTTTTCAAAATGTATTTTACAAAGTCCTTTGGAGTAGATTAGCCTTAAATACGACAGAAACTAAACTTGCAAAAATATATGAAGGAACTTTAGATGGGACTGAGTTACAGAAACTATAGAAGTGGGTTCCTTAATTCAAAAGCCTAGAGAAGGGCAGAAAGGTGCATGCATCTTCTGTTACCCTCCCATTTTCTTTCCTCCCACCTAACCGAAGGCAAATCAAAGTAAGGATACAACTGAAAATAAAATTGATACAGAAATCGTCATGAAATGAAAACTGCCAAAGTAACTATATCTTATTGGGTGAGAAATGTCTTTCTTTCACAGATGACAACAGATTTTAAAAATTAATCCAAAAGTCCCAAAAGTGCTTCATGAATGTGAGAAAAATTTTCACTTAAAAATGGGAAAAAAAAAAAAAAAGAAAAAACAGGGAAATCATCTAATTTGTTTATCTTGATTACAGGAAGTACTCTAGTTGACTGCTTGTAATTTTTTAATACACATTTCCAAGTTTTTCAGTCATTACCTCTCAGCACTTTTTTGTTTTACTACCATGAAAGGATGAGAAATCAAAAAAAAAAAAAACCACCACATTTCTTTTTTTCTAATTTTAAGAGATGTATTACTAATAAATCTGTTATGTTCTATAGGATCTAGATTACAAGAGCAGCTTTTGCAAAATAATTCTGTGATAGAACCTGCAGTAAGAGAACTAATGAAATAACTATTCACTGCCAGCAATAGTCAATTAAATAGGCCATTAAAATGTGGCAAAAGAAGAAATTTTATTTCACTAAAAGATATACTCAAATACCATTTACAAAATAAGTATCAAACTGCTTTGTCAGTTCAGTTCAACTCCACAGTATCTTTTCGATTGTGTACTTTTCTCCATCCTGCTCAGTCATAGAAGAGAGGTTTGTACCTATTAGCAAACAGGATGTTTTCAGTCATTGCATTAACTTCATAATTCTCTCTTGCATGTGCTATCAGAGGTATTCAGGAGAAGGAGATCTAGATTGAATTGAAGAAGGAAATTTTTCCCCTCTTCTGTGTAATTCCATATTTTTATGGAAAAGCAAGACAGCTAGCACCTGGGACTGAAACTCATGCTCAAAATCACATTTCTACTGCCCAAAACCCACAAAGCAGCCATGGATTAGGACAGGCAGTGCACAGCTTAAAGGACAAAGCATAATGTAGTATAGCTACTCCAAAACACGAATTTTGGTCCTTACATAAAAAGGAATTAACCACTCACTTCCTTAGCTCAAAAAACAGATTTTCACCTCAAAAACTTGCTGACAGGAATTTGAGAACTTCATCTGACTCAAATCAAACATTTTCATATGGAAGGGATGGACTTATACACTTATGTTTTCTCTACATGCAAAATAGCAAATTATCAAGATTTTATGGGAATATTGGCAATCATCAATGCCTCATGAGCCTCAATTCAAATTTATTTGCATACACATTTTTATAAAAAGATTTATATTTTTTCAGACTATTTTAAAGGTAACAGCATAAAAGATGAAGCAGAGAAGCAGTGGAACAAAAATAACTGAGAGACTCGCAAATACAACAGGTTGGTAACACCATAAAACACAAGTATAATAACAATTAGAAGAATGCCAGAGAAGCATTCTACCATCTGCCAAATTCAATAGAAGAGTAATCTCTAAGGCTTTTTTGATTCAAGGGTAGTATATAACATTTATTCTCATTGTATTAAAATCATAAAGGAAAGCACAATGAACAAAAGCAGCTCTCTGTAGGATATAAAGCCATATCTAAGTCTATCCTGATTTAGGAAAATAAGTTCCTGTATGCAGCACATAAATATTGGCTGACCTGCTGCTCTTCAAATATGTAATTAAAATATTTACTAGTGCACAACACTTCTCACTCAGAGATTACAGAGTGCCATGCAGCTTTCAGACTGCAAGAACTTGGTGCAGGAGGTAGTCAGACAGCACACAAATGCACAGGAATCTGAAGCAAGATATACAGCTCTACGTCTCAAAATATTGAAAATTCAGATTTGCTTGCCAACTGTTTTAATGATTCATCTAAAATCATTATATTAGACTCAGCATTTCCCCCTAAAAGACCAGTTACATCACACTGTAAGAAATCTCTAAGTGCTATTATTTAATCAAGTAAATGTGATTTCATTTATTACCCACTGCTATGGAAACAATTTTGTGTAATCTGAATCTCATTACTCCCTTGCATAAAGGGTAGACAAAAGTTTTTAATCTATGAGGAATTTTCCTTCTTTCAGGTTATTTCTTTTAGGTAGATTATATTATGTTGGTTCACTTCCTAGACAGTAAATATCAGCATCTAAATTATCCAATGTCAACACTTGTAGACTACAAATACAGCACCTGATATATTTATGATGCAAGGAAACATACACAGTTGTTCCAAATTTATAGATACTGTCTGAAATCTAAGGGAGAGAGGAGAGGACTGCAAAATTTCTGTCTGACTTGCATATTACAGCTCCATTAATTGTTACTTATGCTACATAGAATGAGAACAAGCTCAGTGAGTATTCTCTTTGACTTTCTTAATATCATCACCTTAAATAATAGGAATAACTTACACTGGCACAGAGATCATCCCCTTCTCTCGTGCACGTAGCAGTGATGCACTGCTAGGAACTGATGTGTGACTGTGACATTGAGCATTGCCTTTCTAAGCAATCAGAAGTTGGACTAGTGGAACATAAAGACACATGGTGTCCATTCTTGGCTCTCGTAACACATCCTGTTCAAGGCAGGATTGAATCTGCCTGAATCAAAACTTGTAGGTGAAGCTCCTGCTCTGATTAAGTCATTTTCTAAATGAGAGCAGCAACTCCTTGATGTTCCTCAGAGCCCTGAATGCTCACAAACAGCCCTGGCAGAGCTGCATTGGAAGCACAGGGCCAGTGAGGTGCTCAAAGGCAGTCATTGCTCCGTCTCATGAGTCTGCAGTTTTTGGTTTCAAAATTTATCAAACCAGCAAATACAGCATATGTTACAAAAATATGTTTCCTCTGAACACTCATTCTGCCTATAAATTATGCCTATAAAACAGCAAGCAGTTACAGTCACCTGATCATGAAAGGTAACCTACAGAGGTGAGAGGATAGGTCAATTTAAATTTCTAGCTCTTTCTAGAAGACTAAATAACATTCTGAAGTAACTGAAGTACAGTTATTGTTAAATCACCAAAAAGTATTGAGTTTTAATTTGCTTGACCTTCGTGGGAGTGGAAGTTGACAATGACAAATAATACAGTTAAGGCTACTCTGGAAATTTCAATCTGGAATGCCCTTTGTTTATATCTTGCAATTTTGTGATAATGTGATAATATTATTATAGGGCCTAGAACTCCCATTTTTTCTTTTAAATTTTATATTAATTGTTTTGATAAAGAGTTTTCAGCAGCATAAAGATTGAACAGTTCATCAAAGCAGGCTGTCACACTTTACACTATTCACAAGATGTGTTTTACTGAAACTACTCATCAGCTTGAAGCTTAAGAGACTTTCTCCATTTACCGTGCTGCATAATTACCTCACACAGCTTTTCAAGATGCAAGTGTCCCCTATAATTTATCTGTGAATGAGATTCATTGACAATCCCATGCAAGTATCACATGACATGAAAAATTTCACCTTAACCACTTCTTGAAAGAAAAAAGGGCTTAATTAAGGCTTAGCAAAAAAAAAAAAAAAGTAATGATTCATACAGCAGTAATTCACATCTTCCCAATATCTGATTCTAGTTTATTCAGCAACAAGACATTGAAGTAATATATGCAACTAGGGGATGCATCTGAGAAATAAATAATAACTCTGCATATCAGATTCAGATGATGGAAATTGGCAGGGTGGAGGGAAAGGCATGAACTGTAATATCAGCTCTTTTTTTCAGTTTAAAAGTATGGCTTTTAAACTCACACAGTAGTTTCACAAGGAAAATGGGATCTGCAGGTCACAAAGGCAGAAGCCATACGTATCATGAATCCCATTTTGTCTGCAGATATACAACTCTACAAAAAGCATTTAAGGATATTTTTTTTCCTGGTCACTTTTTAAGTCCTCACTGGTATCATGGGATGCACAATTCAAATGCTTTAATTTATTAACACTTGTAAAGTGCCCAATAAACTAAAAGTGATATGCAATTTTAACTTGGTGCTCACATGGGCAACCATCACTGGCCTAGAAGCATCTAGTGGAGCTCACCCCAGGCTGCAGAAGATTTCTGCTGAATAAAATGAACTTCCTGTGAAAGAAGCTTCTTCCTTAAGACTAAGTCATCTAACAGACTTTTATACTATGCTGTTTAAAGAAAACTTAACTTCTAATACATTTTAAAGTCTCCTTGTTATTGATTGAGTCAATAGAGAGAGCTGTGAAAATTCAAATGAAAAATTGTTACTTTCATTCCCTTTTCATTTTTTATGGGACTGAAAAATGAAGAAACAAGTCTATTTTGCCTAAAAACTCACCACTATTACCATATAAAATTAAGCTGGAATCCCTCTGATCCACAGAAAACTTATCCTACACACTGATTTCTTCTCATGCAGATAACCACAGGAGGAACAGAAAACTAGAAACTAAGCAAAGTCCAATCCCTACTAATATTTTTATAAAGTAAAGGATGTTTTGCATGAAGTTCTAAGTAATTGCACAAAACAGAGGCTTGTAGGGGAAAAAAAAACCCCACACAGCAAAACAGTAAAAAAGCCATTTTCTTTTCCATCAGTTCCTTTTCTTATAGTTATTTGCTTCATCAATCACACACACCAACAAATCTACGCAACTCTACTGCTTCTACAGGTCACAGAGTGATCTTTGTGAACTACTATTTAAGTACACATCACCTCAGTAATTCTCCTGTTCTATGATCTCCAGCAACATCTTTGCCAGTCTGGGGGTAAATACAGTCTCCTTGTCTCTCAAGCAGCTTATGAAAAGAGATACAATTCAAATAGAGAGAGAAACACTATGCCCTCATACTCAGCTCTCACCAGAAAGCTTCTGTGTATGTTTCCCATTACAATCAACCACAGCAGACATTAGCATATGAAAACAAACCCTGGGAAACTCTCTAATGTCTTTTTTTAAACATAACACCAGTTAGAAAGGGGAAAAAAAGGAGCCTGGATTTTTCTACAAGAGCTGTGAGGCACGGACACAGGCTGCCCAGAGACCTTCTGGTTGTCCCATCCCTGGAACTGTTGAAGACCAGGTTGGATGGAGCTCTGAGGCATCTGGTCGATCAGAAAGTGGCCCTGTCTATTGCAGGGAGATTGGAACAAGATGATCTTTAAGGCCCCGTCCAACCCAAACCATTCTATGATATGATTCTATGATTCTACTAGCCCTCTCTCTGGATAGTACCATCTCATAGGGATTATAACCTAGAAAAAGGGATTGTTAGGATTGTGGGGCACCATGTAAAACTAAGTCACAATGAGAGTGCTCTGCCCAGAACTATGGAAGTGCAGGTAAAAAGTTAGCACTTCCTCTGCTGGGGACTGAGCTGTTGGCAAGTTAAATATGAATTAACAGTGTGTCCTGGCAGCCAAAGGGATGTTTATCCTAACACAGTAGGGATTGAGTAAAGAGCTTGTGAGCTTCCACTTAGCTCAGTAGAAGATGTCTAGTGACAAAGTTGAATATGTTGAGAGAAAAGATTTATCATCTAAGCCATTTATTTAGGAGGTATCACCCTTCTTAATTTTTTTTTACTTTCTGTTTCCTTGATTTAGTAATGGGGGTTTTTTCTTCCCTTCCCCTCTCTTCAAACATAAGTTTTTCATTTCCTGTCTGCAAGTTTGGCTTAAAGTCTCCAATTCTTTCAGAGCATCTTCCACTATTATCATCAACTGTGGTGGTGCTGAGTAGGGAAAATATGATCAACATCTGCACACACACTCTGGATGAAACCCTGCCAACCTCCCAGGGTGACAACAGATGTTTTTGTTAGTTCTCATACCTCGTAGGAGCCAACAATAACCCAGGGAATGAGTCAAAAACTGAAAGCAACACTGACAGCAGGAAAAATACTAGGGTCCAATGGGCACTAAGGTCACCATTTAACCAAATAATTTGTTACAGGAGTAAAGACATCAAGTTACCAAAATGGTTGCACAGCCTTTCAACCTTGCGGGAAAAAATTTTTGGCTACAACAAAATATAAACGTGATTCAAATGAAAAAATACCATTAGGTTGGGTCTAAACTCAGGAGTGTGTGGCAAGGCTACTGTAACTGAGACAATGGAATAATAAAAGCTGCCAGAGAGAGTAATCAAGCTCCAGAAGGAGACTGAAAGTTCATTCTTTTGAGCATTTAACTGTAAAAGCAAGCATATGGGAATTACTGAAACAAAAGACAGTCTCAAATATGGCTGGAAAAATGGATAGATATAGAATTAATCAATCCCCACAAATTTATGCTTGAAGTAAGGCAAGTTTCCCATCATAAGTGAGATTCTTAACTGCATGACATGAGTCACTTCATCTTGTAGGAAAAGGAATATGAATACAAATCTTGTTCCTGGCAACCAAATTAGTGCAAAGGCCACACTGACAATTAATTCACTTGAAGAAAAGGTCCAATTTCTTGAAAAGATTATACAGAGCTGTTGACAATTAATTCTAGTTTATTAGAATGGAGCTTTGAAAGTTTGATTCCTCCTGTCTTAAAAAACCCAGCATCTGAGTGCTGGTGGCATCGCTGCCTTGCTGTGCTCCAGACCCTGGAGCTCAGAAGAATGTTTTATTTCATTCCTCAGAGACCTAGCAACAGTGATATTTAATAAACTGATCATCAGTCATCTAAAAAAAATACATTTTTAAAAATGTATGATTTTCTGCTGTGCTCTGCACTCCCTGTAATCAGAGAGTTCTGCTGGAATCTAAGTGAGGGAAATTTTTCATCAACGGAGGCATATCAATTATGAGAATGTCAGCCCTGCTGGATGCCAGATTCAAATTGTTGTTAGATAGGCTATGTATGAGATGGCTGGAGGAAAACTAGAAAAGGATAAAAACAAATTTCACGTTTAACAGAGAAAAAGTAATGATAGAATTATATGCAGGTTAAATGCAAATCCCAACTCACTGTAATAAAATTCTTCCCTCATTCCCTCAGTGTGAGTTTGGAGTTTTGTTTTGCTGGGGTTTTTCTGGTTGTTGCTTGTTTGTTTTACAATTAACTCACTCTCTTATATACACACACTCTCCGGAATACTCACTAGGTATAAGACAAGATTCTAGCACAGACACACTTGATACTAGAACTGAGTTGACTTGAGAAACAAAAGAGCCATTTGAGGACCTCTCCACTTACTGGCATATGTTAATATCCATGTTTTGACAAAACTATCTCAGAAAATTGATTTGTTCATGCTATCAGTATTTTTACCCAAATGCACTCAGACATCCAAAAAAATGTCACCTCTGATAACTCCAAATCTTTCACAAACTCCTCTGAATCTATAAATTCTGCAGAGGTCCCTAAGATGAAAAAAATGAAGTCTTCATTTCTGTGAACACCTGCAGACTTATCTCTATAGCATAGAGCCAATACTTCTTCCTCTTATGCGTCTTTGCAATCAAAACACAGCTTGTAAAAATATCCACTTTCTTTACACTGTGATGATAGAGCATTATCAACAAATGCTACAGATGGTCTAATCAAAGTTATGGTCCTGATTATTAGAATATACAGGGTAGCAACCTAGTTATTGGAAGAACAAAACCAGGAGGATTTTGGCTGGTCAGCTTGGTTGTTTTTTGCTTGTTTTAACTTAAAGAAATGCCAAGCCAGCGACCTAAATAATAAAGGTGTATTGATTCATAAAAATCAATAAGGATCTGAGCCAGAAATTACAAACACACATTACCTCTGGGACAGGAAAAAGCACGTGGGTCTATAAATTACTCCATATGGTGTGGGGTTTTTGTTGGGGTGTTGGCTTGGAGGTTTTTTGGTTTGTTTTTTTGGGGGGGAGTGGGTGGGGCTGGTGTTTGATTTTGGGTTTTTTTATTATTTTTGGTTGCTTGGTAGTTTTTTAAGTCAGCAATGTACAGTGAAAGAAGGTGTACAGTCTGCTTTCTGGGCACAAATAAATGGACAAAATAATATCCCATGATTAGGGGTAAAAGGAAAGAGTTAAGGATGGATACCTCTCTCCTTTTCCTCTAGCAGAAGTAAAGAGAAACTTATTCTTCTTAGTTTGGGTAAATCTGCTTCGCCCTCAGCTCACATGCCCATGATTCCCCCTACCTTGACTACTGTGCCATGACTCCTCCTGCATTTTCCAGTAATCTAAAAGTACAAGCTATGGTTCATGTATTGCATCACCTGTATTGATTCACACTCTAGGACCTTATAGACATTTTTAACATGTTAATGTCAATTGTTCAATTATCTAAGAAAAAATGTATACATAACAGCCTCTCTGATTATTTCATACAAAGTTTTAAACCTGTTTTTTCCAAAATACACATATATTTTAAATTCAAAATTAAAAACCAAAACATAGTCCATAAGCTTCTAATTTGTCGTTATCTGTTATTAAAAAGATTCACTTGTTTCACTGAAAAGTTTCTGCTCACTATAGCAGGGCTGCAAACAGGAAAACTAGTTTTAACATCACTTTCTCTTTTTTTGGTGATACTGAGAAAAATCACAATAGGTTTGCCTAGTTATATTTTTTCCTAGCATGAGCACACATGTGCTTTGGGTTAAGGTCCCTTCCAACCCAAACCACTCTATGATTCTATGAACAAATTATTTCAGAAGAGAAATGATACTACAGTCAAAATAGGTAACAATTTAAGACTTATGTTACATTGAACTAGTCGTGACCAAAGCAAAACAATTATCGCATTCTCAACACTTTCATGTCTGAGTTAAGAGGAGCAAATAAGATTAACTTGGAAGTAGAAGTTCATCAATTTTTAATCAGAAGCATTATTCATTGCCTACTTGCTGAATATTCTCTTACGACTATACCAGTGCACCCACCAATCCATGTGCACAAACCCACCAAAACATACACAGCCAATTAACACGCACAAAAACACTCAAATATAGCTCAGGAACTATTTTTATTTCTAAATTAGTCATGTTTCATTTCTTTCTTAATTGAAAGCAACTTAAAAAAAGGGAACTAATTGTGACCTAGAACCAACAGAACCTGTTACATTACTTTGCTCGATGGAGTGGGGTTTGGGTTTAGTTGTTCTAAATGCAAAGGAAAAGATTTAAGAATTTATATTAAAATGAAGTCTTTAATAGATATGATAGATGCAATAAGGAAAGATTTTCTTTCCTACTTAAAAACAATTTTACTACATTATATCAAGACTTTTTATAATTTTCAGCAATCTTCCAATTAGCCCTCTACTTTACATCATTTCCTTCCCCGGCTACAAACAGGTAATCAGAAAAACTGGACACTTTTTTGTGACAAATCTGATCTTTGGTATGATTTTTCGAACACATGAAAGCAAAGCACTCATTCTTTCAAAAGATTACATCGTGGTTACATAAGGACACATTCTCCTGGGAGCATCGATGGACACTTGGAAGTGCTGACCAACTGCCAGCACCCGCCATGGGCACCACTGACCCAACCACCCCTGGCTGCCTGCAGCTCACGCAGCATCCCTTTGGGCAGAGGCATTTGGTGCTCTGGATCAGCAGCTACCACAAAGCTGGCACTTGGGAAGCAGAACAACTAAAAATGGTCAATGCAAGCAATGCAATCATTTGTGCAAGAGGGATGACAAAAACCAGGATCCTGAGGATTCTGTAACATTATTAACAGGAATGGGAACAGTAGCCTTGGGATCCAGAAAGCACAGGTATTAACCAATGCAGACTACTGTCTCTAACCTCTGAGGACAGTTTGCTCTCATCCAAGCTGCCTAATTTTGTATGTGCTAATTCCATTTAACTTTTCTAAAAACAGAAAACAGAGTAATCTGTAGACAAAATAAGCTTAAAGACATACTATTATCTTTCAACTGAAGTTTAGTTTTTCGTATGTGGGATGTTGCATTCAGACCAAATAAAAGCAGTCATTTCCTAATTCATCATAGGTCACGTAACTGTACAAGATAAATAACAGTACAATTCAGATTTTTTTCTATAAAGAAAAATATAACAATACAAAATATAAATGATAAATCCTTTGAAGCCTGATTTTATTTTCTGTGTCAATAAAGATATATGTATACATGCCCACCTTTACCTAGGAATAATAAATACTACTAATATTTCTCTGAATTGCACAAAAATCCAAATTCTACTATCACATTGTAAAGGAAAACACACTACTGAAAATATCCCATAAATAGAAATAAAATTAATTATTTCCTCACGTACGCCGAGCAAAGGGAAAGGAAAAATATAGTAATACATAAGAGAAAAAGTTACATTTTGAAAAAGAAATGTTTTACTTTTTCTACTCTGTAGCAAACACCTTGAAACTAACAAGAGTTCAGAGAACCAGATCTGGATGCTGTGAGACAAGTAATAAACATAAAAGTGTCTACATATTACAGCATTCCCCCTCAAACTGAAATCATTTTACTAATCTCCTGTGAATAAACACAACCTACATTAACATCATTACTATTAACTGAACACCAAAAATCCCTCATTTTCACTCAGTTGCTTCTCTCAAAATACTGATTCTGTAAAATTAGAACTACCCTTTGCACATAGCAATTACTAATACAATTTGAGAGTTTTACTCCACTCTACCACCAAGGAACATTTGGAGACCTGAAACGTAAACAGCTAAGGGACAAAGTGCCTTCCTTAAAAGTGACACAGTTTAGAACTTAAGATGACAATCTGGCAAACTCAATTAACTCATTTGCACACTTGAGATGGATTATTTACATTGTCTCAAAGTGAAAAGTTCTCATACTATGATCATTACTTGCAAAATATTTTAAGCAGCTAAAATGGAAGGTAATATAAATACCTCATTTCTGCTTACAGATCTCACTTTTATTAAAACAGTATCAAATCATATCACAGATGTCAGGATTTACTCAGACCACTGGTGGCCTTGAAATACTTGCTTTCAGATTATTTAGACAAAGCAGGGAAGTGTTTTTCCAATTTTAAAAAGCAGGTAAAAAAACTGAAAGGCATACAGAAAACCTGTAAGGAAATACAGATCTGAAAGCAGATTACATGTTTTAAGCTATAGCACTAATAAAAGGAATAGCCTTCCTGCCTCCTGTGGTGTATGTAAGCAGAATCTTGTGCCTTGCTAAATAAATCACACACAGACTTAAACTTACTTCTGAGAAGCAATCTTTTGCAAGTCCTTTAGGTTATTTTTCAAAATACTCTCATGTAAGTTGGTGTATACATAAAATGTCTTCCTTATAGTCTGGATCCTCTGACAATTTCCTATTCTAATTAGTTTCCATTGTGCTAGAAAACACAATACTTCTCAGGACTGTAAATTTAGCCCATGTCCTCATTTTTCTACCTTTCATTAAATAGAAAGGGTCATCATACAATCCAAGCTAGCTCCTAACCAAGTTTTGGCAGTGCTTTTTTAAGATCACGTCTCATCATAAGAACCCTTGCAGCAAAGTTGCCATTTAGAAGACATTGTCAATTTAATCCTTTGATTAACTCTGTCTCTGCTACGAGCAACTCAATCTTGAAATGTAATAAAATAAGAGCAGATGGACAGCTCCCAGATACAGCAAAACTGCATAAACCAGGAAAGTAGCTTTATCCACACATCCTGGTCTTCTAAGCCCAAGAAAACATCATTCTTGTTTTGAGGAGATCCATTTTCACATGAATAACATCTTTTAGAATACCCGTATCTGAAATATTCTCCGTCAAAAATGGAACTGCTACTTCAGCTCATGTTTAAGAAACTCCCACATACAGCAGTTGAAATCTATCTGAATTCCTGCCTGCCATACCAAGGACTACACTTTATTCTTTTTCCATCCAAAGAACTGATGATATGGCCTGTAAAGAAAATAAATTCAGCCTTACCGATAATAGAAGGAAAACTTTACCTTTTATTTTTCCATATAGAGGAAGCAGAAGCTAATAATTTAGAATTAAATACAGAGTACTGCGATACTTCGGAGACTCATGGTATCTATTCAAGCAACATCTCTTAAATTAAGACTAACCCATTGGCTGAGAACTATACAAAATTAGTTTGTGTCTTATTCTTTTTGGTAGCTTAGAAGGTAAGAGGTGAACGTTATTCTGAAGATAATCAGGAACAGACTACTATGATTCCTGAATAGTCAGATCTCAATGTATGCCTCAGCTTGGCTAAAATCCAGCGTTCAACAAGCTAAACTACTACTGTTAACCAGCTGTAACCAGTTAGGCATGTTCATCACTGGGCTGAGAGCACAAAGGTGATATGCCTAGTCCTTAATACAATGCCAAGGAAAGCAACATTTAACCACAGAATACAAAAATCTCCTTGAGCGTTTTTGAAGCATTACTCTAGGGGTCAAGTGGTAACAAAAAGTTCTTTAACAAATACCTAGTTAAAAGCGACAAATAAAAAGCTACATGGAAATTTTCCACAAGTCTTTTGATTACAATTCATTTAACATTTAGCAGCAATACTTTTGAAATGCATGTTTCTGCAAAAGAGAAGGCTGTTCCTGGAAGCTCTACTATTGAGTACTTCCACATTTGTTAAATTAACATACCATGGGAAAAAGCTCTATGAACACCAGATTACATATGTCTTTAAATTCTTATTGTGCCAATTAGGGCTCATTACTATTTTTTTAACTATAGTAAAATATTTTTATTTCTCCTAGTTTCTTAAGCTTTAGGGTTTTTTGCTTGGCTTTTTGTTTGTTTATTTGGGGGTTTGAGAGGTTGTTTTTGTGTGCAGTTTTTTGTATCTGATTAAATTAACAATATAAGGTACCTGTATCAGACAGAATTCAGATGCTGAGATTTGGTTCACTGAATTCAAATAGCACTCATTCAATACTTTAAAAATTAATGAATAAAAGTATTTCCTTTGGGGTTTTTTGTTATTGTTGATTTCCTTTTTCTTTGCAGCTAGCATTGCTGTTCCACTAAATGACAGCTACTCTAAGACAAATAATATATAAAAACACTGAGGAGCCATTTCAGTAAGTTTTTTTTTTTTAGATACCAAACAACTTGTTTGAATTTCATTCTATAAAATGACACTAAAGATTACCACAACATACAGAATTCTCTCCCAGATGAGTTTTACATTCATTTAGCATTTTCAAAACACACTTCTGAATTATAATTCATATCTATATTTTTTAACCACAAGTCAACAATACATGGCTCAGAGAACATAAAAATCAAGGAATAGTAATTCTTCAGCCTTTTCTGTTCGTTTTTTCTATACATATACTGGAAAGAGAAATTATACTAATTTCTTTGGAACCTATTAAATAAATAGAACATTGGTAGTGATTCTACTTAATTTTCCCTCAGCGACCTACTATGAAACAAACAAACAAAAAAAACCCAACCAACTGCACCTATTCCTGAATGTTCCCTCTTCTATAATTATCTGTACCCTGAATTCTTTCTGAATATATTTTCACTTCAAGGAACATTTCTGGAGTAAAATATGTACGTATAAAATTTCTGTTACCATTTAAAATTGTCCCAACAACTGTGACAAATTACTATATCATACAATGTAGTTACAATTCTTAAACTATCACTTGACTAAGTGCTTAAAAATTTACCAGAACAACCATAATCCCCATTAACAAAGCGTGTTCAGAAATATTTCAAGAGGAACATAACCTAAAGTTTGCATGAAGCTTCACCTGAAAAATAGGAACTTGAAATGAAAGTTTAGTATAGTGATGTGAAAATGCATTTATAAATACTTATCTACCAGGAAAAAAATTATTTAGTCTTACATGAAGAAATTACGAAAATCCTTCATGCAGGATGAGCAAAAACCTCAAGATTAGAACAGCTGGATTTTATTGATCAAGCAATACCATGTCTTCCATCCACTTTTACTTTGCTTAGATAACAGATTTCCTATGATAACTGAATGCAGACGAGTAGAAAAGGGCAGGAAAGAAGCAATTTCCTGCTCAGTCTGATTGCAATCCTTAGGGATTTGGTTTGTGTAGTAAAGAAAATTTTTATCTGAAAGTCTCAAGCAACTGTATAGCACTCAAAGTTTCTGCATTCCTATAGCCTGAACAAGGAAAAAACAAAAATTTCTTCTCTCATGCATGGAAATGCAAGTGTCTATAAATCACCTATAAAACACAATTTTCTGAAAAGCCCCTTAAATTCAGAAAGTTTAAATTTTGTTTGTATCACTTATCTTTGCCCTGAACTTCATACTGGATAATTTTTGGATTTATACCAATCTTTACATGTAGAAGATTAGTTATAAAAATTAAATGGTTTTGGTCACCACTCTAGATTCAGTTAGAAAAACTTCTGTTTGCTGCTCTCAATCTGTTTGGGTTTGATAAGAACAAGCTTATGGAAGAGAAATCAACCATAAGCTGTTTAGTGCACACCAACTCCATAGGTCCCATAAAAATCATTCAAGTTGCAAACAGCTGAAGGTTTGGAAAGAAAAAGGAAGGACAATCATACATGCCAGCCTTGCTTAAATATTCTTCTATAGGCACCCATGCTTGGCTACCATTTGCAAAAGAATATTTCACTATCTTTATCTTTGATACAAAGCTGTTCATTAAGTTCTTAATCCATAAAAGGGAACTATTTACTTAGATTATGGACAATAACGTCTGGCTTTGGTTTAACTACTCAAAAGGAAAAAGCAGGGCAAATAAACCCTCATAAAGAAAGTAAATGCTTTGAATCAGTACAGCCAAAAGGATTACAGTCACTTGTCCCAACACACAAATTTTTGTGTCAGAAATTGCAAGTTACACACATGGCTATGTCAAGCAATGTCCTCCTCGTATGATCAAGTTTACAGGCAGAAGAAAAAGAGCTGAAGAAAAGAAGAAAAATAAAAATCAGAAGAAATCTGGTGAATTAAAGCCCATGAACAAAAACTAGCCTGTACACATTTGTGTTTTGATTGTCATAACATTTGCTTCACTGTAACATCTTGGGGAAAAAAGATACAGAATGGAAATCCCTATACCTTATTAATTTAAAAAGTCACATGACAAATCCATTAAATCTGGTGCTTTTTTTTTTTTTCATTTGCCATTTTTCACATGTTGCTTTTTAAAATTGTTTTCAGATAAACATTAGGGGAAATATTCTCTAACTTTGTTTTTAAAAGGTTGAAATTAAAAGCGTAATTGTGTAATTGAGGGACAGCTGGCTGTTACCACGATATGCCAAATGAAGATACTTTCCACTGGAATTTGTGGCTACCACTGATTATAGGTTAAATTCCCTGAATTAAACCCCCATTCATAAGGATTTGAAAGGCAGAGCTTAAGACTTGCCTTCCATATGTGCCTGTTCTCACAGAACAGTGGATGCTACTCTATAACTGCCCACAAGAGCAAACAAACAGCACAGAAACATGGCTACAGGGAACATCTTTAAGCTATAAATAAATGTTATTAACTGAGATCCAGTGCATGCTGTGCACCTTATTACAGTCTAGCAAAATGACTGTGCCTGGAAAAATGCCGAAAGCCTTAAGATTTCCTTCTTTAATATACAACATCTGAGCAATACAATGATTTCTTAGGCAATTTTTATGCCACAGACCATAACTTATTTGTGATTTTTTTAAGTATCACTCTACAAATCTGTTTCTGCAATTAAAAAAAAAAGTCACTTTCTTTACCCATCACTGCAATTTTCTGTTGATTTAATTTCATCAGGAGGCATAGAAATGAGAATTGACTGAAATTGGTGTTTTTAAACATATGTTGATACTTTTTAAAATCCAACACTACCTAAGAGCATATTTGTAGTTCACAGTACAAATGATCATAAACTATGCTTCCACTTCTTAAGGGCAATCAAATCCAATCCTGACCTACATGCACTGCTCATGAGCTTAAATACAGAACCCAAATTTCTGAATGGTTCTCTGTAACACATACACAAATGAAGATCCATACTAGAGTACAAAGTTTCAACTAATTTTAACAGGAGTTCATCTGTTTTAGTCTGCAATACAGCACCACATGTCCATCATTCACTACAGATGCTACATGCACCATATTGCCCACTAAAGTTACAAGGCTGAGTAGCTGCTGCAGGCTAGAATAATACTTTTTCAGCAAATGAGTTTTGTTTACTGCCTTTGCTGCTCAGTGAGTGAAAGACCATCAAGTTTGGAGCTGAAAACGCAACAGAATCAGTAGATAAACTGTGGAACCGTGCAGCTAATTGTTTTGCTTTTGGCTATGGCATATGTATTACTTGATTGCCAATTTCACGCTCTGATACTGCTTCTTTATAGCAGCAGATGAAACTGAAGCTCAAGTACTCTGTTCAAAGAGGCTGATAAATATATATTCTGCCCCTCTGCAATGTTTGACACACTCCTCACCCATTGTTATGCTTCCCTTTTATGAAGTGCAAAACAGGCCCCTATTTCAGCTCTTATTCTTGCCACTGTCAAACCCAGTTTATAAATGCTCTTGGCTTAATCAGTATGCCAAAAGGAATTTTAATTTTCCTGTTTACAGAAATCCTCTTATAAACTGTTGTGTCTGTAGAGCATTTAGGTTTGAGGTGGAGGCTCACACTGCTGTGCAATTCTAAAAAAATGCAAGAGAAGAACTGCAGCACATTTCCCTGCAGGTGGAGAAACAAGCACTGAAGGAATCATACTGTTCCATGCGCACAATTGAACTTACAAATTAGGGCTGAGATTCAGACTCCTTCTAGGAGAAGCAAGGATTGCTACTCTAGTTAATTTAGACCCACCTGGCTCTAAGGACTGAGATGAAGACACAGATCTACAGGATGGCTTAAGAGGATGGCTGAAAAAACTAAAGCTTGGGCTGGTCCCTGTATTACTAGAACACGGCAAAGTCAAAGCAAAGTTTCAAATGTGACCTTTAAAGGAAGTCAAAGGAGACAAAAAATACTGAAATCCATCAAATTAATGATAATTACGTAATAGTGGATCAGACAAAACCAATAATAAAAGATGAACGGTTGTGAAATCAAGAACAAGTGGAACAAAAACAAAGAGCAAGTCTAAGGAGATAAAACCTACTAGTTTAGTTCAAATACCTTTTTATATTCAGTGAAATATCTCCACAATATTTTTATTTCCATATTATAATAAGATTCTATGTTCTTACATCACTGATATACCAGGAACTATCTATAATATTTTAGCTGTCAAAGAACCCATTAGATCTGCATTCCAGTATTTTTAAAATGGAAATGTTTCCCCTTCATTTTTCCTTTGGGGTTTCCTTCTTAAGGTTGTTTTATTTTTAAGGAGAAGAGATTTCAGCATAATTAACGAGTGTATCTAATAGCTAGAGTAAGCAGGAGATGCAAAATGAGAAACAAAAATTGGGAGAACTCAGGCACTCCAGACATGTCAAGAATGAGAGGGCTTGGAACGAGTAAGTCTTGCTATACTCAGATATGAAATCTAAGAAGTGAAGAAAAAAAATATCCACTAGGGTATGCGAACTTGTAAGTTCATACATATCTGTGAATTTAGCAAACACGTATATATATATATATGTATGTATATACACACATGCGTTCGTATATATAAAAACAAACACACACGACAGGCATACAATTTTAGATCCTGGGCAACACAAATCTGGTTTCCTCCAGAACGAATCTTCATCATTGCCTAGCAACCAGAGCTATTTTTATGTCAAACTGCAATACTTCAACATTTCAGCTGTCTTTATGGAGATTTGGGGGTCAGGGAGATCACTTGAATCCCATCTCTTCCCATTTGTCCCTCCAATTACTCTGACATTGGACCTTTTCAAACCCAAAAATCACTCCTTCACAGAAGTCAAGTTAGGACAATTTTAACATATACAGCACAGGTTGGAGGAAAATTCTGAGTGACAGAAAAGGACACTTTAGAAAACTCTCCTTTCATTCCATGTATTGATACGGTTTACCGAAATTTTTATTTCTTATTTTGAGAACTCCCTACAGGTTCTGATGCAATCATAAAAGGCCTATGCAGCTAATACCACCTAACAATGCACAGCACAACTGGTTCTTTTTTTAAGGGCTAAGTCATAACAGTATAGTCTTTGACATATAAAAGCACTTCGTTGCACAATATAAACTGCTGTATTGAATTTTAATTACAAAATTCACTAGAAGAATTAATGAATATATTGTCCTAAGATGCTGTACATAAAGTTCAACAAAACTGAAACTCCCTTATAATATTAAGAATTATAACACAAACACGATGGAGAAGGAGATGAGAATTTACAGTAAAAGAACAGGTATATTGCTTTTCCAAATCCAAGGCCTGTTTCAGTCTATAGGAAAAAAAAAAAAGAAAAACAACAACAAAACTACATATACTGTGCGAAAATACCATCCCTTATGTGCATACACATAAACAAGGTAAAGAAAGATGAGGTATTAGAAGACTTGGTCTTGCACATTCCAACTGCTTGGGATATCACAAAGATACTATTCCCCTTCTTCTTGCACGTCAGATTTCTATACCTTTTTATCATGTTACATTATTTACTTTTTGAGCAACCAGAATCAAAAGGACTAGAAACTTTATTTTAAGTGAAAGACAAAATTCTGATGCATCCACATAGCACCAGAAGGTAAAACGATTTCTCTATGGCGATTCTCTGATGAAAAATAACAAGAGCTCTTAACATTACATAATCTGAAAATGCACAAGATTGAAATCCCTAAGAGAAAAATGAACCAAAATACAGTCTTTACCTATAATTTTGCACAAATAATACACGGAAGCAAGAAACCTACAAAAATTTGCGTCAAAATGTTCTTCTGGCAAGGTTACTGCTTCCTACCAAATAACATACTTTAATGCCAGTGTACAACTGCCTTCTGTACAGTCCTCAGGTAAGGATATGAAAAATAACTAAACAAAAAAGTCAGATTCCTCTCAGATATGCATTATTCCTGTTTTATGAACAAGGCAACTGGAACACAAGACAGTTCAGACATTTCCCAATGACACTGATTTTAGGGCAACTGTGAATTCCAGTGCTGGGTTCCAAGAGGGGAAACTACCTAAAGTGCTGTAAGATGTGCTACATTTCAAAAGTGGGAGTGGTCATAAAAATGCACAGAATAGAATCAAGACAACTTGGCTAACATGAACAATTATTTTCTTTCTTTCCAGTATGCTATAGATAAGTCAAAAGGCAACAGCAGTGCATTCTGAACTATGAAATGCACCAAGTACTCATTACGGAGAAACTAACCGACTTCAAATCTTTGCTTATTTAAATACTATGGAAGTCTGTAAATCTGCTTTTCTCTGGAGAGGTTTTCCCAGAAACAGGTTTAGGCAAGGCAGCTCTTCTCAGGTGTTGTTTTTTGGAATTTTAATTCTTTCTATAGCATTTCCAGCAAAGTGCTGTCAGATGGAAAACACAGCTGAAACCAAAGAACCACCTTCAATCATACTTCAGGAAATAAATTATAATTCCTCAGAAGAAGTCTATGGACCTACATAAAAGTAAAAACCAGGAGTACAGTAAGATCCTTGAGAAGTTCAGTTCTGTCCTCCAGTAGGGTGGGTCAGTGCTAGCATCAAAGCTCTTAACTAAACATGAGCACAGCATTCTCTAAAATTAATAAATGGTTTAAAATAATGTATTCCTAATGCTCATATAAAAATTGCCCATAAAAACCAGCAGAGAAATACAATTCAAAGACCACAACAAGAAGCCAAACAACACACAGACAAAAAAAAAATCCAAGTAGAATTTCAGTTGATGCAGGCAAGACAAATGTCCCATGCTACACAGCAGGAAGTATTTGATTTTCTTTCCCAAACTGAAAAACTATCAAACGTTATGTGTACCAACTGTGCTTGGGATCTCCAAGGACAATCAGGGCTTTGAAAACTGATGCAATTGAAAAGTTTATAATTGCACATAATACCTGTCCCTTAAGAACTTCAGAGTTTTAAAACACAAAACGCACAAAGAAGCAAGAGCCTCAGAAAGTGTAAACCCCTTCAAGGAAGAAAATTATCACAACTGACAAGTATCTCACAGACAAACATTCTCCATTCACTAACAAGTTATTTCCTCCAGCTTTTGCTTTTCTATTCTCTTTATTAGCAAAATTATCATAGAAAGCTGGAACTTTTTATTAATTAGTCTGCTGTTACACCACTTGCTTCTCTCTTTTTTTTTTAATGTCAAAGAGTTCAGATCTTTAAAAGCTGCCACCAGTAGAATACATATACATGTATATTGAAAACATTAATTTCATTTCCCACAAAGTGGTAGAAGTCTAATGATACAACAAAGTTCTTTTCCTGGTTCAGATGCTCAGTGGTTATGGAATGCTTCCTAACATGGATGTTCGCTTTAGCAGCTCTGGGAATTATTATAAATGCAAATTATCATCTCTTACATTAGCTCTGTTCTTCCAAGAGTCATCAAAAAAAGATAAAATGTCCTCAAACCACATCATTATTTGCCAAAGATATGTCCCAGTTTTCAGTTTATTCAAGTTTAGATTTCTGGCATTACATATATTTTCTAGAACATTATTGTGTGTGTGTGGTAACAGCAGTGTAAATGAGGAGTAATGACAGTAAAATTTTTAAATAAATAAAGAACAAGCACACACAGCAGTAGCCCTGGTTTTTCATATAAAGTAGTCTTTACAAGTCAAGTGGGTAAAATAAGTTCCAAAAGGTCTATAAACCTGGCTGCAATTACCTTAATTTTGAAAAAAACAATAACATGAGTCCCTGCATTATTTGTTTAAGGTTTGGTTATTTTATTTGGTACTCTACCTGTGTTCCCCTTAGAGGCATTGTCCATCCCAGTCTAGCTAGGCAATGAAATGATAATTCATTGTTCACAGATATTAAGGAGTGCAAAGTCCTTGCTTGTAGTATTTACTAACAGATGTAGCCATTTATCATTCTTTAAGCTATCAATGTGTTTCAATGAAGCAAGAGGACTATTTGGTAAATTTATATTAAAAATTAGTAGCTCAAACAAAGTAAACAAACCAAACAACATTACACGATTATTACATTTAAAATCTTAAAAACACACCATAATTACAAAAATCAAATAACAGCTACACATTTTAACATCTTTTTTTAATGCTGCTACTGCAGTCATTCAAGCCTGTGCAGTCTATGAAAACTAGGTCAGGCATGTAATCTCATTCATGTAATTCTGGTTTTGTCTATCCATTCAGTTTTCATTCTTTTGTGGCTGCAACCCAAGGAAACATTATTTCAAGGAACAAATATGAACTGCAGTTTGATTTTTTTTTTCACTCGGTAAGACTGTTGTAAGAAAAAGCCAACTTAAACCCAACAAATGCAATATGAGGGTCCTAGTATAAACAGGTTACTGAATAAGAATAAAAACACAAGGTTCTACTTGCTAAAAATATCCTAATAAAAAGCAAAAAGAAAGGATGCTACGAAAGATTAGAGTACTTTTCTTAGAACAGTGCAGCTACACTGCAGCAGTGAGGGCAAACTGTCACATCTTCAGTCAGAACTTTCCACCAGGAGAACCTGTAATGAGCAATACCTGTTGATAGGTGGTTGAGGATTTGCTTCCTAAGTATTTGAAGGAAAAAAAAATAAAAATTCAAAGCCACTTTGCTATGATGAAGAGTTAGAGCATGGCATCATCTTTTACAGTCAACTTTGCCCCACGTTCTTGCCATTATCCTCATTTATATCAAGGGGCCAAAAAACATCTCTGTGTTGGGAATAAATGTAAGCTAGTCTGTCCCTTTCACTGTAAATGCAACTCAATTTACAGAGCACAGCAGAAACAAAAACTTTCATTATTTTTCATCCTTCAAACATGTAAATTACCACTCAATTCAGAAACCCAACACGTAAAACTCTTCTTTGATGAGGCTCCATTAAGGAACATGTGTCACATATTTAAATATATGGCACAACTAAAGACAAACCATACAATGTCATACGGGTCATCCATCACAAAACAAAAACTTCCATTTAGCGCTAACTGGCTTTTCAAATTTGGTAGCTTACAGAATACTCTCTGCCATTATTTCTAAACAAAGTTCTCTGAAAGATTGTTGAGTGCTGCTGCCAGACAGGCCAAAAATAAAAACCTACCAAAAAACCCACTCACACCCAACTTCACACACCCAGCTTCCACCATGTGTTCTCACAGACTAATATTTGATTTAGAACACAGTTTGCTTTTGGAAATCGCCCTCCTCAAAAGTATCAGCACGGCATCCATTTTTCTTAATATTTCAGAGACAAATTAGCAAAAAGCTTTGTATTTTGGATCAGAAGTCTTGAGCAAAGTGGAGAATATTATAAAAGTGGAATATTATAAAAATCCTTTCATGAGATGTTTATTCATCAGCCCTAGGGTGTTGAGGGGGGTTTTTCCCTTGCTTATTTTTCTAATATAAGCTTGCTCTCCACTGGAAGAAAAATAAATTCTTATTTCAGGATTTCTAGTAATCAACATAACACCCTCAAACAAAGCCTTTTTTAATTTTAGAAATAATTACTAGGAAAAGATGCAACATAATCTTTGCCTTTAACACATTTAAATCCTACTAACTGCACAAGCTTCACTACAATTTTACTCCATGTCTGTTAAAACAACAGCTTACGTAAGTCAAGACCTAGTCTTTTCTCAACAGAACTATGTTTAAGGAGTTTCCCAGTTTCAAAACTATCACCATTTATTGATATGTCAGACAGATATGGTTTCCAAGCTCTAGGGCATTTCCCAGCTGTTTCTAGTAGCTTTCTTCAGGGGTGTAATTATTTTATTGCCAAGTAAAACTGACACTGCTTAGACTGAATGTAACTCACCAGCAGCTCAGAACTAATGCTGGATGAAGTACACTCAAGTGCTTGACAGCATCATCACTGCTTTGTCCATTGAAAGGAACAAAAAACTGCATTTCTTTCAGCAAAGATTACCTTGTTATCAGATAAAATTCGAAGATAACAGAATTAAACTTCAAAAGACTTCAAAGATTATAGACTTGGTCAGTTACAGAGTTCTATTTTATTGCCACAGAAGCAATATTAGCTAAAGTTGTAGAAAAAATTACCATTAATGGTACATTGAAGTGACAAGGTTTTAATTGGTAATGCCTTAAAATAGCCTAGATTTTTTTTTTTTTTTTCCAGAAATGGAAATAACTAAGCATATACCTTCTGGGGGAAAAAAAGTTCAAGCACCTTAGAAAATTGCTAATCATTTATGAGCCTGTTCAGTGAGCGGGGGTGGTTCTTTCAGCTTTGTTTGTTTTAAATTACAAATACTTCACATCTCTCGGGCAAAAGAGAAAGGATCTTCAGAGAAAAATGTTTAAAACCATCAACTGGTTGAATGAATAACTTAGGAAGTAAGAGGGAAAGATCACCAATATATGTTTGCAGTTGATTTGACCCAAATATCTAAAGATTTCATAAAGTAACAAGGCAAAAGTAAGAGATCATCTAGTTATCAATGGCAGACTTTCAGACAGCGTGATACAGGGACTTAAGATGAAACAGTTCTCTTAGTGATTGAGGGGGAACTAGTCTTTTGAAACTACCCTAACAGAATGTTAAAAAACAGAATACAGAAATAAACCTTCCTACCATTTTGCAGGATGATAGAGATGAAAAAAATTATTCTAGGCTATGCCCAAAGGAAAAATTGCACAACAATTATGCAGAATAAATGTGCACCATAGCAGCTAAATAGCTAGAAATGTAATTGAGCTTTCTGAAATCTTGAAGTAGTACACAAGCTTAAGAAGTGATAAATGAAACACTGCTGAATGTCTAAGCATGGGCATTAACCCAGAATTATAGGTTAATTTCACATATTAAAAGGCAGAGAAAAAAAGTTATTAGCAGCAGTGAAAACACATTCACACTGAAAAACGCAATCACAGATTTTATGGAAGTTAATTTCTGGTCACCTTGCTCTAATACTTCTAACTACAGAATAATTTAGGTATGTGCCCCAATAAATAAAATAACAGTGCTTATTCACCAAGCAGCATGTGGATCTGCATTGTCCACATAAACAAGAGCAAATGGCAAACAGGAAAGCAAGTTGGGAGAGATTTAATTGGCATCCAACTGAGCTCTTGGCTTCTGTGATTCAGAAGCTCTAAAAAACATTTTTTCTTCCATATAAATATTTCAAGGGAGACAGGATCAAAGCCCCCTCCATTTTGCAGGTATCTCACAACTTTCATCCAATCTAAATATAAAAATAGTTAGAAATTATGTTCTGAAATGGCAGCAGAAGAATAAATCTTCCCTAGAAAAGGGCTAGGAGTGGAACTGTCTAATCCAATTAGAGGCACCTGGTGATATGACTGGCACTCTCCAGAGTGCCATCCAAAGCGGCAAACATCCAGCAGAGACAAATTAGGACTCAAAACAGAGAAATAGGAATTTTTAAAGACTCAGATGTTGAAGTAAGACCTCAAATAGCAAGTACTCAGTATTTCGGCATTTTCTCCCTCACTGTCTCCTCAGCCTAAACACATCTAGGAATTTCATGAAAACAGATTCTTGCAGAACTATTCTTGCACAGAAACAAGAAAGGATGTGGAATATTCCCTTTCCACTGTGCACTCCATGCAGACATATCCATGGTTTTGTATTCCTTGGTTCATCAGCAACTCCTCTATTTTATTTGTATGTAATTCTTAGTCCCAGATGGTCTGCTTCTGTGACACAGTGCCTGTCTACTAGACAGAAGTAGTTTCACTTGCTTATCAGAGCTCTAGTACAAGATCTTTTTCAGAAAGCTGAGAAGCAAAAATACAACTGGATGAATACACAGATTTTCTGATGTAACGTCCATGCATTTTATGCATTCAACTTCAGGTAAAAGAGCAAGTTCCCTGCTGAAGTGTTAGGACAAAATGGGTTTTGTTGAGCCAACATGACAGAAAATAGTAAGATTATAAGCAATTTATTTTCTTCAAGAAGAAAAAAAAGGAAAAATAAATTGCCTTCAGCCACAGAAAAAAAGATAGTCATTCTGGTTATGAGGACTAAACCTTTACGTTGCCTAAGACAGGCAGGCAGGATCACATGTATTTGAGTTACTCCCCACTTTTTTTTTTTTTGGTGCATGTTGCCAGCACACATAGGTCAATACAGAATGCTGGGAAACACTCCTTACTTTGTGATGAGTGAAATAGCGCTATGGATTTGTCAAACCTACTTGCCATGGCAGCCTGAAGAGCCATAAAAGCCTTACCTGTTTTCTGTTACACTTATTTGAGTTTTTACATTGGAATAACTGCATTGATTACATACAAAGAAAGAGGTATTTTGACTTCTTAACTCACATTAAAATTCACAAGGAACTGAGAACAATTCACTAAAACTGAGGTCAACTAATAGCAGAGATAACATATTACTACAGAAAAGGGCAAACTGCGGCATTAAATTCTCAGCATTAGTAGGCTTACCAGGTTTTCATGTCATGTCCTATCAGTGTTAGCATGATATGCATCATTTACTTACACAGATCAGATGTATCTAATTTCAAAAATAATAATTATACATTGATTTTGAAAATTACTTTTCAAGTCAGTGAGCACAGAGGAAGTACACAACAGTATAGGTTTTATGAGGATTAAAGGAAGCAATGGAAATTAAAACCTAAAATGACAAAAACTATCTAGAGAAATGGGATGAGCTGCCTTCAGAGTCTAAATGAAACAATACTTGAAATCAATTCTGTTGTAAATAAGTACTGTTATAATCATAATTGCTATTTGCATTGCTACGGCACTGTCACTTTGCATATAAAACCAGATTTATTTCATTACATCTCCATGCAGGAATTGAAATGCTATGTAACTTCATAATGGCCAAATCCCTCTATTTATGTCTACGTTCTGATCTTTTTTTAATGCTGAGCCATTTATGGCCAGCAGAAGGTTAAAGTGTTCTCCAGCTACAGTCAACATTTACAGGCAATAACACTTAAAGATTGCTGATGCTTAACATCTCCCAAATAAACTTAAATATTAATTTTAATTGGCAGGAGATCAATTACATGAAGTAAATGGAACCAAGGCTACTCTTAGTGTTAAAAAACCACTTTCAGTATACCAAAGTGAAAACCATATGAAAATAACCTTCCAAAAGCTTAGCATATCAAAGATGCCAGGATGATTAAAGATAAGTATTGAGAATTCCTTCTGTGGCAACCTTAAAACCACTAAGTTCAGCTTATCCTGCCTATTAACCAATGTGCCATTAGACACTGTTTTTATGTGAAAACCATGTCTTGAGACTGAGCTCAAAGACAAAACTGACTTGGAGTTTCGCAATTACACTTAAAAAAAGAAGACATAATCTATTATTTTTGCCCAAGCACCCAACCATTGCTGCAGTGAAGGAGGCAGTGAAACTCTAGCCAGCAGGAAGGCTTCAAACCAGCCTGGAATGGAACATGAGCTGAACCTCATGGAAGAAATAGTGTAGGTAAATAAATGAAAGTAAAATGTCCATAGATTTTGTGTCTCTTGCTTTCTTCTCATGCTGTCCATGGAGTAGTTGGATTAGAAACCATGTTCTAGGGGACAGCACATGCTTCTAGATTATGAAGCATGTGCTTCTAGATGAAGCATGTTTATGGTAAACATACTACTAAATAGGGATGCTAGTAACACATTTAATTTGGCTAAAGACAAAAATAAAATAGTGCCCTCCCTAAATAGCAGCTTTATTTTCCCAGCCTTTATTTCTTCTCACGATCATTTCTAGTCTCTTTATATCACCACAAATCACAATTACTTCAGTTTAGTACCTCAGGTTTTTAGGTACTATAACAATTCTTTCAAGTTACTTACTAGCAGTTTTTTAGTAAAGCTGTTTTAGACTCATTTTTCTGAAGTTTCTGTAACTTTCCATTAGAAAAAAAATCCAAGCACTTCAAAGCTTTATTTTTACTTCATAAGGAGTATTTAAATACATAGATATGACTCAATCATTGGCTACCCTTTGTAAAAAAAGAATTGTTATTCTTTTTATTTAACACAGTATTTCAAGAAACAAATAATGAAAATCAGGATAAATCTTGCAAGTTTGTAATTGGCATTGTATGTTGTAGCATCCTGATCCTAAAAGGGAATCAAAAAATAATTTGGAAGTTATAAAATAGCTTATTTTTCATATGTGAGGGTTTCACATTCTCTTTAGAAAAAAGAGAGTTTATGAAGTACTTTTAAAGATTAGTATTACCAAAAAAAGTTGGTATTACTAAGTAATACCAAAGAAACGTAATACCAAAGAAAACAAAATTGCTTTGTAATTGACTATGTGGTGAATCACAGACTTGATGAACAAAAAATACTGATTCTTTGCCCATATTTCAGTTTTCAAATCTGGCCCAGCATGAATGGCCACTGACTTGCTCCTGCACTGACTTTCCTAAAATTATTCTTCACAAAAGTTATCACACTGTCATCATTACAGTACAGACGCAAGAGGAAAAAAAGAACATTGGGAAAGGAAATGAAATAAGGAAAAAAGATTAGAGCAATCAAAATAAGTTGACAGTGTCCCCAGCAGGGGTGGTGGAGAGTGGCTGCATCCTGATAACACCCGGAAATACCTGAGCAGGAATGGCCACTGGCAGGCAGCCAGCTGCTGACAGCCATCAGCACCACCACCAGGAATGCACTTCCTTCCCATCCTAACAGCACATTAAGTGATGCAATTTTTTTCCAAACCACACAGGGGAGATGCAGAAAATGGTTTGTTATGAAACTGTTCAGGTATTGGGTCACTTTTAAAATGGCACTTGTGCTCTCGTGGAGCACTTAATTAAAACCATTTGTTAACAAAACCAAAAACAAACAACAAAAAATCAGATTATGAAATACAAAAAGCCACAAGCGTAAACTGTATATTGTAGTAAAGGCAAGAGATGGTTACTGATAATAAAACAAGAATTAGGCCAAGCCTAAGAATTTTTTTCCCTTTCTGTAGTATATGAAATTCAAGTAACCACAATATAACATATATTGTCTGATCAACATTTATCCAATCCTGGCTAGGATCTAGCTTTCATAAATTTCTCTGTATTTAAGTATTTCAGAACCACTCATCATACTGGTCCTTGATTACAGCATATTAATTTACAAATGCAAGAAAAATAAACAAACCTTAATCTGTGTATTATTAAAAATGTTTTCATTATTTTCAGGCTCATTAGAAAGAAAATCCACTTCCTCTCCCTTCCTTTTTTTTTTTTTTTTTTAATGTGAGTTTAGCTGTGTCCAGAATTGACCACAGGGAAGCAGTGAGTGAATTTGGTTCCTTCCTCAGTTCCAGCTTCTGCCAACACAGTAATCACAGCATCCTTACTGCCAGCCACTCAGTATCTTTGTCATCAATCTTATCTTTAGCTGCCAGTCAAGGAAAGAATGGGAATATAAAGCATCATGATGTAGAACCCAGATAAAACCTATCAGTGATTTAAATTACACCACAAAAGAAAAAAAAACCACCCAGGGAGACAAAACTTCCTCAGGAGGCCTAGTGGTAGTAACTGACATCATCTTTCAAACTGACCAAAATCATTCTATAAAGACTTCCAAAGGACAGTCTACTGTTAGAAGCAGAAAAAGAGCTTTATTCAAGTTTACGTTTCACATCAGGGATATAAAAAGTCTCCCGTACAAATGCCATTCATGCTGTCTACTGTAGATGCAAATTAACTTGTTCTAAGGAGTTATCAGATAACTATTTGCAGGAGCAAATTGGAAGCAATGTTTCCATTATCAATTACTTACCCAAATATCAGATAAATTCTATTTTTGGAGACCATTAGGAAGGCCTCTGTTACAGTCTGACTCTACAGCTCTTCACAACTTTTTCTTTACAGAACTGCAACAAGACCACAGAATCTCTCACTTGCAAAGAAGCCACCAACCCAGCAAGGTTTCCTTAGAGTCAACCAAGAAGCCTGTGACAGCACAGAGGTTTAACAGTGGTCTCTCACATCCAATAACATACTGTAACTACCAGACTCTCTCGCCTCATGTTTTGCTTTCTACAAAAACAACATTAAATAATACTAAAAGCTGAAAAACATAATTCTCTCTAAACTCCAGCATGTTGGAAAAGCAAACAAGCAGGAAATACTGTAATCAAATTTCAGTCAAATAATATTTGGGTTGCATAGTTCAAGAAAATTTGGACATGGAAGTTCACAGAAGAAGTGCTAGTGAGTATGACCCAGTGAGTAAATTTTGCTCAATATGACCCAAATTCTTCATTCTGGAGGTTCCATTCAGTTTTACCTCCATGGTCCACATCCTCAAAGACTTTTAACTAGACAGGATCAGTCTTGTAGAACTAGTAGTCAATAAATACAGACTTTATTGTCTGCTTTATTACTGACACTACTTTGAGTTAAACCAACAGTTAGCTGTTCTGAAAATTTCGTTTGCTTCAAGTAAAACAGGTAAATCTTCCTTCTGCTCCCTTTAAGATCCCTATGCACACATCTTGAGCAGTTCAGATTTTTCCTAGTAACAGAACAAGAAAACAAGCTTTCATCCTCCTGTACTAATTTCATTCAATGTTCCACTTAGAGGGAAAAGCTCTGGAGCACAGAGGTCAGGCAGTGAGCTCTTTCAGCACTTCTCTGCAGAGACTACACAGCACAAGAGGGTTGATAACAGTAATACACAAATACACACCAGAACCCAATTGCTTTCTATTCTTCATCCTTTTGCGTGTGCTCATATTTTTTTTATACACAACCCGAAGATTTTCACATCTTCTCAGATGTTGAAATTTCTTTTTCATAGGCATTAAACAAAAAACACAGCAAGCATATCACTCTTACACAAGATGCAAACAGAGCTCTAAAATCTGAATTCTAAGTATCCTGTGGGAAATATTGCTGGAGCATGAACATTCATTAATTATAAAAACTGATTAAACTTTTCCTTCTTAAAGCCTTAAGGTTATTTTCAGATTCTGCCTTCCCAGAACTGGGTCACCTTCATGCCCTGCCCCCTACCTCCTCCCCTCCAATACATAATTTACTAGCATTAATTACCTTAATTTAAAATAAATTCAAATAAGCAGAGCTTGAGGAAAAGTACTCCAGCAATACAAGGATTGCCTCTAGAAACATCAAGGGGATCAGAGGCAAGCAGGAAACAAACTAAACCCTTTCTTCTTAAATATCAAACAGAAACCCATATGGACTTTCAGGACAGAAAATACAATGCTGACTTATCTATACTCACTACTTTCTTGCCAATTGCCTTACTAATAAACTTAGACAAAAATAATCTGCAATATCAACTGTCATGAATTTCCAAGAGAAGGAATTTCCTTCTGGCCCATTCTGCACCCCAGTCTCCCATCAGCAATATGACATTTCATGCACACAATCGGCATAAAGAACCTGTGCACATGCAGATTTTGACAGAGCCCTTTGTCCTGAAGCACATCCATTCTAAGCAAGGTGAACAGTAGCAGTGTAGGTGTCAGGCACAGAGAGACACAGCTGATAACGAGTATTGCCACCTCGGTCTGCGACAGCCACCCTGCTGCCACTTCTTATGCACCAACATGCTCCAGGCAGCACAGCACCCTTGAGATGATCCCTCTGGGTTGGACACAGTTTGCCAGCACACAGGGCAATAGTACCCCATGAGCAAACATAGCGTAAAAACAATCCATTAGAGTTTCGGAGATCCTAAAGTAAAGGATGAACAGCAGCCCATCTTATGACCTCCTGAGAAAAAGACATAGAAAGCAGAGGCACATGAGGCAGGCCCACCTGAGGAGCAGTAACACGTTTGAGGCATGGGGGGAAAGTTTATTTTTTGCCTATTTTCCTAACTATAATTGTGAGCACAAGAGAGAATGATAAAGGAATAAGAAGCTACTGAGATATAGACCAGCAGCTGAAAATACACTGTCAAGGCTTGAGGTCTAGAAAAAATAAAATTAAAAAAAAAATAAAATCTACGCAGTCAACACAGCAACAAGTTGAGGACTTCCCCTTGTCTCTAACTTAGAGAAGGTTGCTGATGTTGCCAGAGCAAGAAAAGAAAAGGGGGAGAGTGACAGTATTAAGGAATATGGAAAAATGGAGTCAGTACTGCCAGTGATGAGCAATTAACAGAACAAGGGAGTGCAATCATACTAAAACTATTTCCTAATTAAAATAATTATATTAGCTGGCCTTTAAGGAGATTTATTTATAGTAAGTGTGACAAGCTATTAAGGATTCAATTTAGATCAGAAGTCTCAAATTATGTCTTTAGGTATGGGGTGGAAGTGAGCTGCTGTCAAGCACAATAATTCATCTCGCATTAGAGTACTTTGGCAAGGGAAATAACTGGAATTATTCTGCTAAGATCAGAATTCAAATACCTTTTGTGTATATGGACAGACATAGATTGTGACGTGTGATTGCTACAGTCCAAAAATTTTTGAAATAGTTGTCAAATGTCATTTGCTTTGTAGGAATTATGTCGTAAGTTTTCTTATACAAATAGCTCTTTTAAAATTCTGAGAGTTTTTGTCTTTTTTTTTAAATACATTTCTATCCAGTATATGTTAACACCTACAAGGTTCTCACGGTTGTATTTTTCCTATATTTAAATATTGCTAAAGAGATTTGGAGTCTCTCACCTCTGATCTATGTAGATATTATGGGCTGTCAAAAAGCCCAGAACCAGCATATTAAGACTGAAACCACCACACCAATCTATCTAAAAGGCATGGAATTTTAGATGTGAGCAAGGAAGGAAGAAAAAAAAAATTACAAAAAAATTCCCAAAATGTTTTGAAGTTCTTCATTTTCATCACCAAATGTAGCAGAACGCCTGTCTAGAGAGGCGGCTCAAGCTCAATGGGCATCCCAAAGTCAGACTGTGAAATCAATAGTCTGGACTCACTCTTTCTGAACACAAATTATCTGTTAGCACAAAATGCTCCTCCTGCCATGCAGATTGCTCATCAGGTTAGTTCTTAAGGATAAATACACTTTGTATTATACAGAAAGATCTCTTGGAACTAGATCAGAGGTATTGAAGGTACACTAAGGGCTTATTGCCAACAACACTCAGCAGAAAAGCTCCATTTATGTCACTCAGAGCTGGTAGCCTATAGACATATATTGCAATTACTGCAACCCACAGAAGTAGACAATTTCTTTATTAATAATTACTTTAATCACACTTTAAGACTTACAGCAATATGCTAAAACATAATATATATTACAAACTCAAGGAAAAGTAATTTCGCTGGCGTTTTTCAACTCAGCTGCTGTCATCAGCATTTCTTATCCAGCAAAGGCTTTTTCTCATAAGATTCCCAACGCTTGTCTACTCCCTAATCCTAAACCCTTGCCTCCAGATACTGAAGGCCATTTGATTCACCTTTCTGATCCCATTTCATTCCACAGATGCTGCTATTTCTAAGGAGCAATCTTTGCTTCTGTAAGCCCCGATCATTCCCACTCCCAGTGCTGATACACATTTTCCTTTTACCCTGTTGTTATCTACAGTGATTTATTGATGAAATTAATTTCTGTTTAACATATTAATAATCCAGTGGTTGCTTTAGTATGTCAGGGTTCCCTTTAGCAATGACAGAAACTCATTTGCTGCCACAGACAACAAAACAGAGTTCTGATGAAAGCAACACTAAATGAAATAATCTAAAATTCTGAACTTATTGGTATCACCTGGAGTACAACATACTGCTTAACTGGCAATTAATAGACAACATCCTCCAAAGAAGACCAGAGCCATAGGCTGCTAAAAGTTCAAAAGTTTCTTTTGCAGTTCAGAATGGAAAGGTCACACAGTGCTATGAGAATGGTTTCCTCCCTTTTTTCTTCACTAGAAGCAATGGGCATTCAGAAATCCTCATTTTTATAACAGAAGAACAAGTTGGGCAGAGATGATAATATCTACAGGGCTGCAAAGGTTTTTTGTTTATGTTTCTTTGTGATCTCCATGAAAAACAAAACAAAACCAAAGAAAACACCCCACAACATTATTTCAGTCAACTACTGATGGAGTTGGTAACTAGACACATGTGACAAATTGACCACTGGATCAGGCAGTAGCAAAATGTGCAGCCAAGCTGCTTCAGTAGGCCCAAACTTTCAACTGCCTCAACTACCTGTTCTGCAAACATTACCATCTGAAAACCACTCATTATCTCCTTTTAAGCAATTGGGTATGACGCCTTAGCTTGACCTCTTGGGCATTCGCTGCTTTCCTCTTCTGTGATGTAGCCAATTTCCACAGTGATAAAACATGTCCAAAAAGATGGTAACAGTACCCCATGAAAGCCAATACCAAAAAGCTGACACTAACCTTTAGTCTACTTTTATCACATTACCTGCAGAACAGTTATCTAATAAGCCTATGGGTAAACTAGATTTAGCTCTCAGCACTTTTTAAATGTACCTCAGCCTAAGACAAATACATATAGAAGGATTGAGAAAGTGGTTTCTACTACCAGCACTTGTGGTTCTGACAGCTTTAATATGCAATTCAACAAACAGCAACATGTCCTTCCATACAAGTCATTCAAAAAGCTATGCTCAGTTACATATTCTCTGAAGGTATATGTTAGATTAAAATTAATAATTAAATAGTTAGATGAAACTTTCTAAATATCTATATTTAACTGCTTAAAATGCATTATAAAGCAATAATCCTTTTAAGGTGGATACATAACCTCAGCTTTATCTTTCCATGGCACTGTTACACTTGAAAGGATTCACTATGCACTTCATTCAGCCATTAGTGCACCACTCTCATGAAATTATCCCCACTTCAATTAGCAGTTTGCTAACGTAATATTAAATACACACACAGCTGTATACAAAACAATTGCAATGATTCTTGAATTTTAAAGTATTCAATAACTTGATAGCACATATTCTAAAATGAAAATATTTTTCAATTGTATGTAATAGCCCTTCCCCCCAAGTAATGCAATTTAAATTTTTTCCATATTGCTTTTCAAATACTAAGTGAAAACAAGAATAGTAACAATGACCTCCACTGACAGATTTCAGCTCTAATTTAAACTGATCTGATCTAAGAAAGAGAGGAAGAACATGCATGTCCTCTACAACTTACACCAGAAAGACAGAGCTCTGCGTTTATAATGACAGTCCAAAAGCACTTTATCCTACTGCACTAGAATGAATTCTTAAGTCCCTCCATTTTATTTAATCAAAGCAAAGAATTCATTTTAGATTTGCATAGTTCATTCATCAGACTGAATTAAATTTTTGATAAGCCACTGTTAAATTTTTCATAACATAACGATCTGCAGTTTAATAGCCCTTTCACTTGCTTCTCCTTTGTCTTCCAAATGTCCATGCTATGAGGCACACTGAAGGGCCTAGGAACTGGAGAGAACAATTATGAGCTTCTTTAAAATACAGAATATCAGAATATTCACAAAATTTCAGAGATTATCCATAAATACTCACAGAATAGTAAACCAGTATATATTATATTCTTATTAGAAAAAAAACATTGAATCCAGGAAACAAACTTTTGTGAGAGTAGATTCAGATTTTATTCTGCAACTCCATCCCTCAAAACTCCAGATATAAAAAAAATATATTCTCTTACCTAGAATCCCACTGAAGGTAGTACCGGAAGATCACAAGAACCCATCTCTACAGACATTTTTGCATGAAATGCTAATTCCATCAAGACTAAGCATTTAGGAAAATTATCTTGTTTTTTCTGATCTTTGTTCACAAAACAAGTTTCTAACACTTTGTCTTCCACTACATCAGCTGTTCATTTTATTGAGCATCCTCAGTCTTTATTCCTGAGACACCCACGATCACACCAACTGCACTCAGAGTTCCTGCCTCCTGGCAAACCTATCAACTAAACCTCTACTACAAAGCCAGCTCAGCTGCAATTTATTACAGTTAAGTTAATATGGCATGAAAAAACCTCAAGTCAATTGCAGGGATGACAACCGAAAGTAAATAAAATGCAAATAGTCTCCCAACTCAAATTACTACTTCTCACATGGGGTATTTGCTGCAGCTACTCCCAAAACAGATGTTTTATTTGGCACCAGGAAGAAGCAGCAGAGGTAAGGATCTGACTTTTTCTGATGAGCTTCCAGAACTAGTCTCCACTCAGCTTTTATCTAATTAATTTGCCCAAGTTCTTAAAAAGCACTTAGGGGTTTGTTTTTTTTTAATTCACACAGCAGACATTTACATTTTATTTTGTTTTAAATTTTTTACTGTATAAATGATATATCAGAAACAACTTTAAAATTCCAGTTCCCACAAAATTTTTCATGCAGGCTGGTAGGCACCTCAAAATGTCACCTTGTCCAAACTCCTGCTCAAAATAGGGAATATACTGAGTCCAAAATTTCAAATTCAAGTTGCTTTGGACTTTGACCAAGCAGATCTTCAAACATTGCTCTCTGCCCTAAATGATGCTCCCTTCTCTGCTTCTCCAGCAGTTCTTGTCAGAATATACAGAGATATATGCAGTAGATTTTGACTGCTTTTTGAAGTAGGCAAGTTAACACAATCATTTTTTTCATGCTGACTCAGCTTATCACAGAGCTAATAAGGTGATCCACTTATGTCTCTAGTTAGTGCACTTCTGTACTCATTTTAGAAATTAATGGTATGAGAAATATTATTTCAATGGCTTATGCTGTTAATGGGATTTTAAATGTAGTCTCTGTAGTCTTCTCAAAAAACCACAAACCCTAGGCTCCTAAAAAAACAAAACCCAAAAGACAACACTCCCACACCTAAACAATTCTAGATGCAACAAGAGAAGGCAAAACCAAAAGAACCCACCCACAATGCAGTTACTCCTGCAAACATCTTGCACCTCCATAACATAGTAGGAAGGACCTGTTTTTTCCTGATGCTCAAGAACAGAACCACAGAATAAAGTAAAATAAATTTTACTTTGTTTTTTTCTCCAAAAGATATGCTGCAAAACAATCTTACAATTTGTTATGCACAGCATGTTTTGCACTTCAACACCTAGGTGTACATCTAAATAATGTCCTTCCTAACACTGCCTGCATCCATTAATAGCGTCCAGCAAATCTTTCTCCACACTCCCAAAGCAGGAAGTGAAGAACATCCTAGGTGCTGATGGAGAAGTTAAGGCTTGGAACAGAGTCTGTAATGACACTCTAAGACTCAGCAGCATTTTTACTGGGACAACACAGTCTGTGGTTTGCAGCCCAGTGTCACATAAGGCTGACGCTGCTTGGTACACCCAGGACAAAAACAGAAGAGCATAGCAATGGCTCAGATTTACACAGTTTTAATCCCATATAATTCCACAATAGGCACCATGCCTGTTGGTTCTTATTGGTTGGCTCCAGGCTTCCAAAGGCATGTAGCCAGTAGGAAACATTAGACAAAAGGACTTAGGTGGAATTAGATGGCATTTAGGCTGGGCGAATCTGGGCCACACCATGCTGTCCCTTTTCTGAAAGCCCTGAACACTGCCAGTATATTTTGACCAACAAATAAGTAACAGATAGGTTACTGGAGAAGAACTACATCCAAGTCATGCATCACACTGTTCGGTGTACAATCAATAAAAATCTTCAATTCAGTTTCTCCAGAAGCATTGGGTTTATAGAAGTTCATGGTCTGTAGTCCAGGGGGATATGAGGGGAAACACCCAGTTCATAAACTGGTTTTTTCCTCACTGATTAAGCCTGTGGCAAAACAAAAAATTGCTGATCTGTGGCATTCCACTCGAGTTTCTGATCTATTGTTTTGCTTAAATAAGGGATTCAATCTACCTGAGCTGTTATTGTTCAAGTACTGTAATAAGAAAACAAAACAACTATCCCACATTGCTACATTCAAACATTTCTCCATCCCCTATTTATGTCACTTAATAATTTCAATATATATCTAAGTAAATCAGATGCTACATGAACTGTCAAAACGAATTTGCTTGAGTTCCATTTTAATCCTTACATAACACTCATCTAGTTTTGCTTCTCTGTTTCCTACACAGGTTAGAACCTGAACTGATACACAGGTCTTTTTACAGGTATGTCCAGGAATAAACACCACCCCAATCAAGAAATTAAATTTTTCATAATATTAAAGAAAATCAGAGCTGAAAAAAATTCATAAAATCTTCTAAAACCCTCACTCAAAACAACTATTTCTCTGGTCATGCACACAGAAGTAAGATAAACCTGTCTTTCAGGAACATGAATGAGGAAAAGTGGAAGATCAACAGTAATGCTGTAGTGGTCTCCGGAGTAGGGTGTTCAAGACAACCCACTCTGGCACTGGAAGAAAATATTAGAACTTCAACAATACATGTATATAATTTATAAATAAATATGCATATATCAGGGATGCATGTTCACCCCATGAGTAATTTTTTTTACTGATGGGGTGAACACAACCCTAGCTGATTCTTCAAATGATTTTGGGGCATCTGATTCAGTTACTCCTACCTCAAGAAACTCAGTGACAAATGGAGTAAAAAAGTATGATTCTGCCTTCACACTTGATGCTGGCAGACCTTCTAAACCTTACGGGCAAAACACTTAACTAAAAAAGGAGGCAAATATTCTCAATCAGCTTAAAATGCTTTCCATTACCATAACGTAGGTAATAATTCAAGCTTCCACACTACCTTTCTTCTTTTAAGGCAACACTTCTACTTGACTTTGCCAAATTTGAAACCCATCTAGAGCTTTACCACATTCAATAATTAATGAGTTTTGGTCTTATGTTCTGGTGGATTTCCTGCTAAATCAGGTATTTGACAAATGCATCAAAAATCTCAAACTTGCCTTAGGTATACAGAAATAATACTCTATAAAAATGGTACATTATTATAATTTTGAATTGAATTGGAATCTTCCATCATGTCTATCGGTATCTTAACATTTTAGGTTGATTCACTTAAGTGCAAGTTAATACCCACTTTATTGAAATTACAAAATCTGAACAAGTGATACAAGGAGTGACTTTAAATTAGAAGTCTGTGCAATGAGACAGATGACCACTGATGGCAAAAAGACCTTAAAAGGCCTAGAGGAGAGACTATTGAGAAACGTAGATTCTTATTTTTACAAAACCTCTGTCACACTGTGTAGTATAAATGCTGTTTTGTACAGCATTTTATACCAACTGAACTACAGGAAAAGGGTTTAGAATGATAAAACTGAAGCCCCATCATAGACAGATGAAATATTTTTGTGACAATTTTACTGTGTTACTTTCAGAGAAAGTATCAGGAGCCTTTGTTAACCTACTACAACTCTGTTCAGGATTAGAATTATTTAAATCAGAGCATGTATTAATGGTCACTGATATAATTATGTCTAAACCATGTTGCACTTTTGTAGAGATTTATTTTCAAGGCAAAGAGAAGTTACCTATTAATTTCTCCATCCAGATTGCCCAATTTGAAAGTCAAGAATGGAAAAAGCATAAATTCCTTTGAAGAACATTGAAACAACACCAAAACCAAAACATATGGCTCTGAACATACAGCACAAATGTAAGAAATTTCCCATAAGTTACCTGTCTTTAATCCAGTGACAGAAACATCAAAGCAGCATTAGGGATATTGAATAAATCTCCTAACTACTCTGTACATATCAATATCATACTTAAACCTTTAGTTCCTACAGATACAAACAAATTTATTTTACTTCTTGAGATAAAATTGAGTAAATTCTGAAAGAGGAAATCTTACTGTATGGAAAAACTCCATAACCTCAACACTAATCCTCAGGTCTTAAAACTAGAGCAAACTGCAAAATAGTGAATTAAAACCCAAGAAATCCAACTGAAGTAAATATTCATTTTAAAGATCTCAGCTGATCTCACCTACTCCTTACTTCTTTAAAATAGCTCTCATTTTAGAAGTTAAGAATTATAACCTCTCCTCTGACCAAACTCCCTAAGCAGTGGAAAAGATGAAGTTTACAAAACCAACAGGTGACTTGAACAGTTAGCAAATAAAGCAACACAGGCCATAAACAAGAAACCTCATTAAATGACTGGGGATTTAGGGAATAGTTAGAATTATAAATGAAGTGAAAGGGGATAGGGCAACTTCTGTATTTGACCAGTTTTAAATTTAGAACATGGTTTTTCTGCATCTTCCTGATAGAGAAAAATTATCTTCCTGATACTGGCATTTGAAGGACACACAGTAGAAACTGACAGAGACTTCAACCTTTCAGTCCTCAGTGTTAATGACTAGCTTGAGCTATTTAGTAGCTTGAGATACTTAATAAATCTCTACAGATAATCACTGCAGGACACAGAGAACAATAGGCACTTTTGCTGCAAACTTCTGTGGAAAGGCCAAGAAGCAGAGGAATGAGGAAATGTAACAACCCTCACAGAGCCTCAGGAGGTATTTTACAGTACAGCTTCTTGTTCTCACAAAGGACAAGTTACGTTGAGTTTTCCTTTGCAATATACATTTTGTAGTCTACCAGAAGCCAACTCCTGCTATTGTCAAGTCAGGCATATTGCACAGCAAATGGATCACTTAAACTGCAACAGCACATTTGAAGACTGAAGTGCAGGGTATGATGCATAACTCTGGCTTCCTGTTACAGACGCTTGCTGGTCTTACCTTGGCCCATTCTCCAGCAGCAAGCAAGCAATTTGCTAAATCCCATACTCACATTCCATTAGTCTCCACAGTAAATGACTGGTAGACAGCATTCAATAAGGTATCATCACAATAAATCTCACTCTCAAATACTTTCAAATGAAAGTGGAATTTTGCTATCATTTGGAGCACTATTTAACAACTATTTCTTTGGATGTGATAACAAGCAGACAGTAATCCATTAGGTATAAGTGGCCTTTGCTAACACTGTTTAATTTTCTAGAGACAAGATAGGACACAGAGCAAGGCAGGCTGTGTGCTTTGCACTTAGCAAGAAATGGATACCATCAATCAATAGTGGCTACATCGTTCTTTTTAATCACTCCAAGTAGCTGGGATGTCAGAAGTGACACAAAATGAACGACTTACAGGTAGGAAAGGGACCACAACATCACACTGTTGAAAACTTCAGCTTTTTGTTTCAGCAGAAGGCTTGTCCTCAACCCTCACACTAGTGATGTAAAAGGATCTGTTACCAGAGTACACAATAGTGACCACCACATGACTTTTTTGACTTTCCTACCTGGTAAAGGAAAACAGTCTGACTGAACTTCCATCCTTTAATGTTTGCCTCATTAGATTAATGGTCCCCTTAATAAGTATATTAAAAAAAAATCCCCAATCAAATTCAATTGCATATTTCAATGAAGTATTTAAAAATTACCATCACCTAAGATTTACTACACTAGAAACCCATCACCTACAACAAGAATAGGAAGATAGTATTTTTCAGTTAGCGCCTTAGCACATTGGTCCTTTGTGACTGACACGTGAGATATTCTCACATACACAGTACCAGCAGCATTTACATTAAATCCATGGACACACACAGGAAAAAAAAACCACAGGAAAAGCAGATGCAAAATACATTTTCTACCTCTGCTTCTCAATGAAATCCATAAAATAGCTTTTCTCAAGATGTTTCAAATTTATATACGGAAAACACCAAGATAAGCGCTGTCTCAGCCCTAGAGAATTAGCTACAGCCTGAACAAACAGGTTGCTGTATTGTCTCAAAATATAGTTTAACCTCTCTTACCCTGGGCAGAGGAAACACTTTATAAGTTGCTACTGTAAATGCAGCTATAGCTGCATTTTTAGTTACACCAGGAGCTGTAGCCTGTATAGGTCCTACAATAAATTGATGCTGAACCTTACCAAGTGTTTTTTCTCAGGGAAGGTTGTGCAAATGCAGGCAAATTACCTTTCTTTACTATTTCTACAGTATGGGGTTTTTTCTACCTGTATTTTTAAGCAAAATTGCATTGAAAAGAAAGCATGTTATAACGAAACAATATTCAAATTCTGGATATTGAGTTATTCAATGAGACTTTGGTTTTAGAGCTCTGTTATTACACAGAGCAATGCTGCCTCATATTAAACACTCAAGTTTACCATGATTGGCAGAAACAATCATCACAAAAATATGACAGTAGTACATAAGAAATATTTTAAGTGGCATTTAAAACCTTGGCATGTACTGAAAAAAACATGCCTGGTGGCACTCTAAAACACAATCAAGTTATTGCAAGGCTGTGGTTCTGTGCCGACAGCTCAGTAGAACTCTAAAAATGTACTCAGAGGTTTAGACATACTGGTCTTGGCTAAAAAAAATATAGGTTAACCCAGAGCAAATTTAGGCAGCCAAGAAGAAATCATTCCAAAAGTTAAAATAAATCAGTAATTAAGTGACACTTTTCAGAAATATAATTTTAGTTCTCATTTCCTTTTTTTCTAAATACTTTCTGGGCTGTTATTTTGAGATGGCTATTAACCGCTAGGTTATTTTTAATGTCCCGCATGTGACAGATGTCTCTGGAAGAAAAGGCAGCTGAAGGACAACAAACTCCTTCTCCAGGATGGGTTTTATGTCCAGTGTTATTGCAAGCACCAACCCCAAATATGCTCTATTAAGCTCAGAAGTCACACTGACAACTTGCATATAAAGAATTATTTAAGACCACTGCTATTTTTTCTTACTAAAGCAAGACCACATGTGCAGGATGTTTAGCCTGAGAGAAGGAAATACATCTGACCAGGTTGGAAATGCACTAGGAGTGGGATCTGATTTGAAACTGAGTCAGGGGATAAGGAAACCGGAGCTAAAGGGTATCCTACAGAGAAATCTGTAATTGCTTTTAGTTCTAGTGTCATTAAACTGACAAGAGGGACCACCATACAGGCACTCCAGTCAGCAGTTTCCTGAGCAGATTGCCAGATAACAAGTAATTGCTATGGAAAAAGTGAGGAAAAGGGAGCAGAAAGAAAAAACAGGTACAGAAAAGTCTCTGTAGTAGAAGATACCCTTAAAACTGTAGGAAATTAGTTATTCATTACAGTCGGGGTCATTTTAAGAATTAAAAATTCTTCAATGATACACATCAAACTGAGTCTGCAAGATGTACACATTTCTGAAGATACCAGGTAAATTTAGCACCAAAAAGATGCATTCAGACAGGAACAGTGCATCTCTTTGATCCAGAAAAAAAAACTTCAGTCCACTCCAGATTAAACAGAGGATTCTTTACTGAAATGCTTAAAAGAGAAGTAATAAGCAACCTCGTGGGGTCAAGACAGAAGATCCCTTTCTCTGGGTCAATACTCAGGCCTGGAATGAACTTGAGTTTGAAATCTTCCATTACACACCAAGGAGTGTGTTTGCACAACCCTAAGGAAGTTCACTCTTCTCTGAAAAGACTCCTCCCTGCCCTGACACCACTGCACTGCTCCCTAAGTCACATTTGGGTCACAATGAAAGGATAGCTAAGATGTGATGAAAAACACAGTCCATCATGACTTTTTTTCAAGTAGGTTACATCAGTCCTTCTGGATGTTACTGAGGCAGAATGTACAACAACAGGTGCCAGAGAAATCCATCTGTACTCCTTGAAGTGCCAAAACACACAGAACTGGAAAATGTTGCTGCAGACACTCTCGGGTCCAAAATTACCACAAAAGACGAAGTAAACCACCAGCCAAGGAATCTAGTAATTTATGGAAGCAGTTCTGTTCTTGCCCCAATTAGAAATAAAAGGCAAAGGTTTCTAATACCACTACTAAGTATTCATTATTAATCCAACATTTGGTATACACAAGTTAAGTATTATTACAGCTGCTTTTCCTATTGATATTGCACAGAAGGTCACATTAGAGGAGAGAAAAGATGGAAAAAAGTTGTACATTTCTCTTGGATCTAGATACACTAAAGAGATCAGAGACTCACTATCAACATACACATGAATTTGTGTACTTCCTTAGAAATTGGTCCTGCTTTCAATTCTGATCAGACACACCTAAGTCAATGCCAGTTTCCTGTGGATCACGTTGATTTACTTGACTAATGTAAAACAGACTTCAAAATCGGGATATTTATATGCCTGGAACCAAGGGGATCAGAAACCTCAGCAAAGCCCATATCAAAGATAATGGGAGGAGGAGCTTACTGAGCCCTCAAGTTAGACTTGCTACCAGCCTGCTAAACAGACTAGAAATTATTAGAAATTTAAGCCCCTTAACTGAGAGTTTAGTGACTACTTTCACCATTCACTTACTGGCACTGATTCTTGTGGATTCTGCAAGCAGTCTTCCTTAATCATTTTTGGAAGCAATTATCTTTAACCCCCTGTCCTTTATTTATTCATTCATTCCTAATAAAAATTCAAATGAATTGCTAAAGTGCAGCAAATCAGCTCACACTGCAACAGGAGCACAGCTGCTGTACTTTACAACACCCTCAACTTCCAGAAAATTGTAAAAACAGGAATGCCTTAACACAAAGGAGGTCTTAATGTCACAAAATTATAGTAAGGACTCTCTGTTATTCAGTAAGAAAGACACGTCCATTTAAACAATGGGTTATAAAACCTGGAATACATAAAGGTGAAACTATAAATGTCTCAGGGATAAGAGCACTAAATTTTTGCAACTGTGTATAGCATTGCAGAAAAGCAATTTTGTCTGGATTAATATGGAAATCTCAAAGGTGGCAGCCTGGATATATTTCATCAACACACCACAAAATCTTGCATGAACCCTAAGATATAACAAAACAGTAAAACTGAAGGCCTGGCAATGTTGACTGGCATTCAAGACAGAATTTGAATTATACTTTTGTCTCAAGCAAGCTACCTTCCCTTTTCAGCACTTAAATACTTCCATTGCTTTCTAGTGATAATTCATTTACGAATCCTGTGTACAATTCACCTTAGTTTTGGAATCTCTAATTAGAGACTGGAAGACAGGCGAAGAATACGATTTAAATCCTAATGACTCTTCAGGTCAGTTTAGGCTCTGTTAAAGACAGATTTATAAGAAGGTATAGGAAGCCTTTTATTCATGGAGAAGAAAATATAAGTAATATTTTTCTATGTCATTTTCAGTGAGAGAAATAAACATGTGACTACACAGCAAAAATTCTTGAATTTCAATTCAGTCTGACACGATGCCCTTTAGTAAACTTCTACATCTTTGTAGTCAAGACATTATTTGCTTACTTACTAATTTTATCAATTTTTTTTTTAAAACAGATTAACCTGGATGTACTAGAAGACAATAAATCATTGGTGAGCAAGCCAAAATTTCCCAATTACACAATGCTTTGCAGACAGAAATGGCTAGATAATGTGTCCTGAGATGACACAACAGGGAAATAACTTATTTTGTAAGGATATTCACATGATGTAAAACTCACAGAGTCACAATGCACAATGAGTTACTTATTTTGGGATAGCCTCAAGGATATGACAAGCAAATTAAAGCTGTTTCTACTTTGCTCCCTCACACACCTTTTCTTTCTTCCTCCTGGTGCAAGACTATGAAATTAATTGTTGCCACAATTTTGACCTGGTAGAATTTTTATCTTTAGTTCAACAGGACCTAAATATTATCTCCAGATCTCAGAACACTGTAAATAATTCCTGCTATTTCTTATTTGCCATCAAAAACTACGGAAGACTGTCAGAGGTTTTGTATTAGCCCTGGCTGGAAAAAATTTCTCACTCTGCTGAAATTCAGTCTCACAGTAATAACTGTTCACATAGCAAAGCTTAGGACAGTCTGAAGTTTTAAATACTCTTCTCTAGCAGAATCTTAACTGATTTCAGCAGCATCTTGGGCCCTTCCTTTTTTATTTCTGTCCTTTCCACTTAATTCAGTTCTCTGTTAGATAAATGAATTGACTCAGAGGTTTTTTTACTACTGGCCAAAATTCAAATCTATGATTATTCCTCAAGACCTGAAGCTGAAATTTCCCTCAATTTAAGTTGCCCTTTTTAGCTTAGAAACAAGACAGAGACTACATTTAACAATATATCAAGCAACTACAAGATATTTTTCCTGTGTACATACATTTTTATTTCCTTCACAAAACTACTATTACTACAATTGCTTTATTTTTAAAACCAACTTTGTGCAAGAGAAGGCTGCCTTAAAATGCCTTAAGCCTTTTCTTAAAACTAAATACTTATTTGCCAATATGAGGGTATTCAGTGTATTTTTCAAGGAGATCTGTCGTTAGCAAAATACAGACCAATTAAGTGTAGGACCATGGTAAATGCATTTCAGGGAAAGGATACTACACTGAAAAAGCCCTGCAAGGGTTCTGCCTCAGTATATTCTATCCATTATCACTCATTCTTGTTTTTCCCTTCGGAACTGTGCTCTTGGTTTTGGGGTCAGGGGAGCATTTTATTTTATGGGACAAGGGAAGTAAGGGAAATGCAAAATTATCTAAGGCGTTAAAGCAGCTTAAAAGCATCTAATGCTGTAAGCTGCTTTCAATGCCTTTGATCTGTTTAAAGGAGGAGGGGGACCAAAATAAAACACACAAGCAAAAAGTATTTCTGAAGGAAAACAAGAAACCTTAGTGAAATAATGAAACAAGAATCATATTTGATATAAACTTTGGAGGAGGACATTTGTAATATTTGGGGGCAAAGACATGAAAACTCGAGACTAGCATTCAGGAAGATACAGTGGTGGAATTGACATAAAATGTGTAATTTACTCTTGGTGATGAATGATTACAGAGCTGGACAGCTGTTTCTAACAGTGTAGCTGGCAAGGGAGAGGTGAGGGGAAGAATAGGCAACCAAATACAATTACATAGTGGCTGCAGGCACAAGCACATCCAGCGAGGCACCTCAAGGCACAAACACAAGAACAAGTCTGCCCCATGCACCTTCAGGGCAAGACCTTTCCACACTGCCAAACTGATCTTTTACCAGAATGTTACTGAGCTTCCACACTTGGTATCGCATACAGACAGAACTGCCGTTGGAAAAGCATTTCCTTGAATTATTCCACTTGCATTAAACTGTCACCACCAACATTCTCAGTTGTGGTTTTATCTTATGTCTGGAAACACATGGTTAATCTTGGCAAAAAGTTCAAGACAATATTAATAGCTCTACGAGGTGATGTAATATTAGGAATAACTGCATCATGTAGTTACAATTTTCTAAGCAATAAAAAGACCCTAGCCTTAAGAACTTATTGGAGAGCAGCTAGCATCGCACAGTCTGCATGTTAGAACTGCACTGACAGCCTCTGTTTTATTTCTCCCCCTCAGAAAAACACTGGAAATTAAAATATTCACCAAATACTGTTAAGGTTTTACAAAATAGGTCTTTCTTTGGTCCTTGGAAAAAGAAACAACCCTTACTCTTTTTTAATATCATTTTAAATTATTTTACAGGTAGATTCTGGTGCCTTAGTAGAACTGAGCAGAGCCTCATTACTAAACAAGAATGTTACTCTGCATTCCATGCCAGCAATCATTCAAAACCTACCAAATGACCGAGATGAATGCTGGGAATTTTCTAGCAGGAATCTAGATTGAAGAGCCTTTGACAGCTTTTGAAATTGGGCCTTTAACTGCTCTCAAATATCTGTTTACCACTCATCACCTATCTTGCATTACTGACAAGGTTGTGGAGCTGAAGCATCCCAGTTCTCTGCACTTTGTACAGATGTATCAAATAAACCACATGATGTCTCAGGTATGGAATTTGAGGCAACCAGTATTTCTGTTGCTTGTAATTGAATAACTGATGGACACTGACTTGTGTAAGCAGTTGTAAACACAAATTACCCAGCACGGGGGACAAAACAGGAGCTTGAAACACCAGGGGAACCAAGACAACTGTTCAGGTTGTGTTGTGCCCTTAAATTGCTTGAAATTCATGTTAAGGCAGACCTAGAGAAGACATTTTGAGGAGCCTCCACAAGATTAGAATCAATATGGTTGACTGAAGTGGATACAACTATCCCTTGTTCTCAGTGCACTTTTACCTTACAGTCACTGGGAGAACACGTCATGTTCTCCAAAGGACTGCAGGACTGAAATCCACACTTCCTCTCTTCTAACTCTGCTTATGAGAATTGGCTTACTTATTGTTCCCATGACCATGTAAAAGCCAAATGACCTATTCCAGGCTAGATGTAAGACCGTGGCAATTGCATATTGCCCAACACACAGCTCAGCTGCAAGAGACAGGGACCTCTCAGTACAAAACTGAAAGAGATTGTCAAGTCCCCCAGCACAAAGGAAACAAAACAGCACTTCAGGTGTTTTTCTGTATCACTGTTACAGTTAATCTGAGCAGTCAAAATGGTACTGGACAATCCCCATCAGGAGGCAGCATCAAAGGGATGCAGGGCTGATGGGTCTACTCACCAACCAAAATCCACTCTGTTCTAACACAATTTCACAAGATGACAATTTGGTTAAAACTTTGGGGAATTTTAGCACAATTGCCCCCGAAGGAGATAGTTTAATTTGCTTTTTAAAAATACTGCCCAACTTTTAAATTCCAATGGAATGCTTTCCTAGCTAAGTAAAAAATCTTCATTTGCCTGTTACTTCTGCAGTTATTGCATATTTTTCATTGACTAGCTCTTCAGTGACCTTTTTTTACTTTTAACATTTCCAGAGTCAAAGTACTTCAGGATTATTTCAAAGTCAAACCAGTGAAATGTAAAGTTATTTTTATGCTTGCATTGAGTTGCTCATTACCTATCTGACATTCGAAGAACAATTAAGGACACACAGCCAAGGTAATTTTTCCTAATTAGAACAGTATCTGTGCAGTCTGAGATGACTTCTTCCAAGTTTGAAACTGAAATCTACTTCTTCAATGAAAACATTTTTTCCTCTACCGGAAACTCACACACAAAATATATTACTTTGCTAGACTGCTGGAACTGAATGTATTTATATTTATAAAAACAGCATGAAAGCATTTTCGAAGTGAAAAGGAGAAGTGAAACAGTATTTTGATGACTCAGGGGAAAAAAGGCTTGAAAAAAAGGGTATGCATAAATTAGACAAGGTCAGTGCTGGGAGATTTGGTTTTACTTCTCTGGACACCAATATTTACCTGCCTAAACAACCAGAAATGAAATCATTATTTGTTATGATAAAATTACTACTACGAAGAATCATCATGATTGCTATAATGAACATTTTCTTTAAAACAGCAGTTCCAATTTAAATAAACCCTTTCAGCTCATCTTTGAATTGAGGAACATGGAAAAATATCTAGTTTTAAGGCCACAGAAATGCCTGCTGAAATTCACGTAAGCAGCATGACTTGCAGGTCTAAAGGCAGAAAAGTAAACAAATTCTACGCTTTAAAAAAACATCAACATCACAATTTTGCGGTTTTAATTTTTTTAGGTGAAAAAATGTGGAAAGAAGGACATCACCATCCTATTTGCTCACTTCCGATTTCAAACACCATTAAAATGCCACAGTTTCTAAGCTGTACTTAGAAATGTTTCCAGGAATGCCTCATTTTTCACCATCTGATGCCACCCACTGATGAGAAGCACAGGGACATGGAAATCAATAGGCAACGCTCACTGAAGCAGTGGGGGTTCAGTTGCACTTTACAGTGGATAAACATTGTGCCCTAGCTAAGGGAATACCTACCCTTACCCCACCCTAATTGCACCTAGTCAAGAATTCCTACCAAAACATCAAATATATGAACCATTCCTGGAACTATTATTTGTTGCAAGGGCTTGGTGAAAACCAGTGCTCACACCACCAGCCATTCTGGATGCCACTTTCCCACGCAGTAATGATTTCTAGTTTGTGTGGCATGACCTCACCACCCTTTGGAAAGCTCTGCTTCAGAGGCCCAGAGAAATATTTCAGAAAATTGCTGTAATACCAACACAAAACTATTGCAGTATTGATTTTAAAAAAAAAATCCAGAGCTTTTAGCTTCATGCTTTTTCCCCACTCTGTACTGCTCAATCATTAGCATATTCATATTTTCTGGATCGTGCTATCAAAATCTACATAACAGAGATGAACTCCCTCACACAGCAAATACGTGTGAACATCTCTTAGCAACAACCGGTCATGAGCCAGCAAGGAAACTTAGCAGTGATCCCACTTAAAACATCCTACTTATGCATACCAAATGATAATGCCATCAGTAAAAATCCAAACTGTTCACTAAAGCAGCATTCTCTTGAATGCTTGAAATTAAATCTTCCCCACAGAAGCCAGACACCAGAAGGAGCTGTGCTTCGTCCTTGACAGCCATTCCAAGAACACTTGCAAGGGAACAGTAATGTGTGCTTCTGTCCCCAACTGCTTCAGTTCCCAAATTCACATTCAGGCACTGCTTAAAATTCACTATGCGCAGAATGTGCCTACATTACCATCACCACAGAAATAAAGGAGGACAAAGAGGGAAAATATTAACAGTTTTCTGTGTTACTCAACCACGCAGAAAAGTAATTTTGCCCGTCTAATACAGGTACCAACCACTGCAGCGACAAAAATCAGATTTAGCAACTGGCCTCTATGAGGTCTGAAAAAGATGAGCAAGCTTGATGTCAGCAGCCTCCTAATTGGATGTGTAATAGCAAGGGTAACTATCAATGATACTGAGGTTTTTCTTCAGTCAGGCCAACTCCTCCAAATGAACGGAGAGTACCACTGGGTTAAATTGAAAATCTAACCTCCCAGTAAGCATAGTCTCTTCTCTCCTCTTTTCTGCCCAATAAGGCCTTTAGGGATAATCAGAGTAATACTTATAGGTGTAACTCCTCTCCTTTGTCATCATAATGTTCATCGCTTCGAGGAAGGTGAGCCTCTAGAAAGTCAAGTCACATTTATATGCCTACAGATGAACTGTCTGAGTTATTTTATGCACACACTTTGTTTTTTGGTATTTATATTGGCCAGAAGGCTCAGCTCCTCATGGCCCTGAGAGTTACACTGGCAGTAAAACAAAACTCCAGTGCTTTTTCATTTTACTATATGCTTAGAACATGCTCAACTTTATGTGGCATGCTTCTCAAAGGGCTGCTATACGTTAGAAAGTAGGCAATTAAATATTGACAAATCTGCTTGGGGTAGATGGGAAGAGAACACTGCCATTAAGGATAAATCAAGAAGAGATGAGTGAACTAGTTCAGAAAGATAGATAGAAATAAAGCCTGACCTGACTGTGGAATACACAGACCACACTAGGAAAAGAGGGACCAGAATTAACTTCACAGGAGTGAACTTTCCCCAAACAAGGTAATAAAGACAAAAGCCCAAGGTGCTGTGGTGAGGAAGGGAAATGTAACAGAAAAAGCAGCAACAAGACAAGCAACGCCTTGATTAAATGCAGTCCATTTTCTTGAAATAATTCTTTGATAAAAGCAGTGAGTTTCAATTGATTGGAATGTACCAAAGAGGGACACTAACTGCTTGTTACCAAACTAACTGCTTCTTAGTAAAAAAGACTGAAAAATACTTTTAAAGTAGGCTTTGAATAGAACTTTCATCTCAAAGAAATGGATCTACACATTCATGGAAAAAACATGTTACAGTTTTTAGGAAAATGCACTAAATACTTCCTTTAATGCAGCAGTTTGTGCTTACATTAAGTGGAAAAACTAAACCTGTCTCAGCTCATTACGTTTTCTATAACATTTATCTTCTAAAGTATTCCTCTATCTTCATGTTTCTGTCAACTTTTATTTGACCTTAAGTCATAAACAGATCTGCATTTTCCATCTTGAATTCTTCAATACACACAGACTTGTTTGAATTACAATAGTTTCACGGAAAATTATGTTGCCATTCAGCTAGCTGTGACAGAAATAACTGTCTGAATTACTATCTAGGGGAAGCAGCCCTCCACTAAAGTTAAGGCCATTATCTCTGCTAGATACTTTATTCAAAATCATCCAGCTTCAGTGTGGGTTGTATAGCTTCATCACTTTTTTTGTACTAGCATATCTCATATTGAGTAAAAAGGAAATTATTCTTAAATACTCAACACAAAATGATCAAAATGTTTTGTAGTTTTTATCAGTTCAATCCTTTCATATTCATTTTAAGCATATACCCTGTAGAAGTCTCTGAAATTGAAAATACTCGTTTTAAAAATATGAACTGGTAGGTTTTGATAGCTGTTATCAGGCATTAAACTATTCAACAGAGAAGTTATAAGCCATTCTCCCTTATACATTGTACTGCCCATACATTACTCATCCCTCAGGAACACAGAAGCCCTTAGTTGATTTCCCACTGATAGCTCAAGCAAAGTATTTCTTTGTCAGAGAGCTGAACAGGACAGTTATTGTCCAGCTGGGATTCCGTGAAGCAGTATGTCAATAACTTGGGAGTAGTTTCAATCAAATGCTCTAAGCAATAAACTTAGAAATTAATGCAGGCTTTGTGAATAACTCAAGATAATGCAATAACTGTATGTTGAATAGGAAGAAAGTACAATTTATAGCTACATTGAAGAAAAATTACTTGAACCACCTTAACCACCTTTTAAAGAAAAAAACCCCACGTTTCTGACCTGATTTTAAGACTTACTTCACAAATTAGCATTTTGCTGTCAAGTCATTCTACCAGTTTCCAAAAACCCTAATAGACAATTATGAAAACAACCTTAAGATTAAGCATAGCACAAGGCTGCACTTTATTATAATCCCAATTCCAAGTTCCTACACCTTGCATGGAACTTTGCAAATAAATTCATTACAGCAGATTTATGCTTTTAACTTTTAGCATATCTTTGATCAAGTAGAGGTCTAAGTGAAATAAGCATACAAAGCACATTCCCAGTGCTTCCCACGGATAATGAAATGGTAGAAGCAGGGTGTTGGGCAATACTTTGGGCCATCAACAACCCAAATAGGGTTTTAAGAACTCAGAGGGCATACACGTTTTGCCTAACTGCAGGAGCAAATCAGAGGTTGGGTCACTAGGTGATGGCTTCTGGGATGAGCCTGACAAGGACTCAGCAGTGCAGAGCATTCAAAGCTCCAAACATCTCCCTGATCATCCCACAGTCACATGGGGACATTGGTTGAGAGAGAGGTCAGTACTGGATATACATGGATATACAAGTACTGGATATTTTACCTCAAAATTAAGATGTAGAAATAAAAGTAACAAACACTGACAGAATGGCAGCAGGAATACTCCATCTATATTGCATCTTATGATCTACTTCATGACCACGTGAAATGGAAAAAGTAAATATGTGCCTTTTCTGCATTATGATGGCCAGTTTTTGTGGCATGAAGCTACATTATTAGCAATCCTCTGAAAAGAGAAATTTGCTTATAAGGCTGAGAGAGGACTTACTTAGAGTGAATCACCTATCTGCTGATCAGGTATTTTGGCAACCACTGGAAACTAAAGGTGGCAAATGACACGACAGGTCAGCCACTACCAGTACAGTGTGCGACAAGATTTCAAAGACCTGCTCACTTAAGTATGTCATAATGCCAAAAGCACTATATGTTCATAAATTGGAAGAGAAAGTATACAGAAAGAAAGTGGGTTAAATCCAGAGGGATACTTCCAGATAAAAATCCCTTACCAATAGTCTAAAGTAATAAAATTCTGCAATTAATTTATCCTGTTCTAAACAATTAAAAACATTTAATTTGTAAAATCTAATAGAACATAGAGAATGAGGCAAAACCCTTGTCTTCCAACACAAGTAATTATGTATGGCATTTGTTGTTATGCAGCTGAACTGACTCAAAGTTCTGCATTAGCCCTCATATTGCAGCCCCTTTTACACAGAATTGCCAGCTTGAGTCTACTCCCACATTGCAACAAGCACACCATGAAGTGGCTGTGAATCACAGATGGTGCCAGCAGAGATCTCCCCATTCTCATCTTTAGTCATTCTGCAGGCAGGGAAATGCACTGGCTGCAGAGCTCCCACCTCCCGCAGCTCCACTCTGCTTTGCCACACACAATCAGCTTACCTGCCACTGCCTGGCTCTTTAGCCCCAAGACATCTTCTGTGCTCGCTGCACACTAAATCCTTCATGCACTGCTGACACTGCAGCACTTTTTAAAATCTACAGATTAAGCCACTTATCCCCTGCCTTGGTCTGCAAGCCTGTTCTCATTCTCAGGTGAACTCTGTGCAGACATCAAGGGCACAGTGTGAATTGATAGTGTGCCACACCTGGTCACGCTTCAGCTTTTCTACCTTGTAACTATTTCTGCAGGTGGTATTGTTATGGAACATGGAAATAACTGTATAAAAAATACAATCAAAATTTTGACTTTCTGAAAGTGGCAGGATGAAGTATTTCAGCATTCTAAACATTCAACATCTTAAAAGCCATTCGACAGCATGGAAGCAGAAAGTATTTTATACCATCAGCACATGGTTCCATCTGTTTTAAAACTTAATCACCCAAAAAAATTTGATGTTAATTCTGTATTATGCTGAAGAAACAAAATTTATGGTCTCTTGGCCAGCAGCATTAAACATCCTGTTCTTCCTTCCCATTATTAACTCCCTACACATCCAAAGAAAGTCAGAATCACTAGCCTAGCCAACTAGAAATATCAAGTATCTTCACCAGAAATCAGGACAAATATTCCCATGGCACAGAGTAATGGAAAGCACTGGGCTAACATACTGGCTAAATGGGGGAGAAACAAGAAAAAAAAACCCCTCCAAAGTATTTCACTAGCTCAGTGTTAAAAGAGGCCTGGAACTCAGTGCTGAGACAACAGCAAGATCTGTATGACAGACCTCTGGCCACTAAAATCAACACTGTGATTGGAACGTGCAAAAGCAAAGTCCCTAAGATAGCTTGCCAGGGAAGGATGTGCTGTGAAGCAGCAGAGGAGCCTGGGCAGCACAGCCAGTGGTGAGTACAGAACACAGCTGTGCACAACAACTGCATCTGCTTCGCTGCTGCCTTGCCAGGGGAGCATACCAATACCCTAGAAGGCTAAAGCATTTCTGTTGTGGATGTGACCTACATACAGAAATCACATCTTGCAAATCTTGTCTGCAATACCAATATACATTATTCAGAGCACAGCCAAATTTCCTCGTGTTCTCAGAAAATTCAGGATAAACTATGCCATGGCTATGTGCCTCCTCCTCTCTTCACTTGTGCAGAATCCATGTTTCCCAGGTTGAAAGCTGCCAAGGGGCTGGTACACATCCACGTAGAAAAAGTTAAATTTAGGAAAAATATAAAGCCATTTCTGCTACACTACAATATAAAAATAACACCTGTTCCTCCAAGGAGAAAAAGCATTTCCTCTTGCTTCCCTTCAAAGTGGGACAAATCAGCCTCCACCATTACCTGTCTCCATCCCCTGACTGCCAGTGCTGCCACGTGGCTGTGATGTTCAGCAGGGACGGGCAGTGCTTTGCTGAATTGTGTATCTGAACTCAATATGATTACTGCCAAGCTGAGACTCTGAATTCCAATTTTCACTTCATACATAGAGTAGATATATGCACATAAACACAGCATAGCATGTGCATGTATACACACAGAAATATGGCACAGAAGAAACACTAATTTGCTCTGAACAAGTGCCTGATGAGTGGAAACAGTAATCCAAGCTTATTTGAAATATGGTAGCACTGTTAGAAATGGCAGAGTTCATAACAAATATGAAGAGTTGCAATGGCTACTTCACATTTACCTTCCTTCTACCTCATGAGGAAATATTTCAAGCTTGAGAGAAATAAATCATGATAGATTTGAGGCTACAGTTCTGGCTTGTACTGGCTACTCAACAGCTCATTAATGTGAAACATGCTAACACTTTTGCAATTAAAAGAATTAAACAGCTTAAGGAGCATCTCCACAAACAGACATATCAAGGAGGAAATATTTTTATTATCTTGGCAACTTTAGAAAGAGTGGAAAAAACCCAACCCCTATGACACTAACAGTTATCATCTATTGAAAGTTTATGATCTGAGAACAATACAACTAAAAATGTACTGCATAAATTAAAGACTAAAATACTCATAGCTAAAAAAAGAAACATAACTATTCTCTTTACACTTTGCTGAAAAGTTTGACACTGGATAATACAGTAAAACAGGATCTCCCTACACTTGACTTTTAACCTCAATAGCTTTTTATTTCTGCATAAACTAAACTACTGGCCACTGTTACTAAGCACTATTTTCTAAGCTGAAAAAATAGAGCAACACAAAACTACACAGGCACATTCAAAAAGGACTTTGCACAAAAGGCTCTTCGAAAAGAGGTTTTTATTGGGGGCATTCAATAAATGTTGTAAACCAGACAAACATTAGATAGTATCAAAGTGAGAACTGGCAATATTACAGCATTGAAGTTATAAATTAATTATCTGAATCTAATTCAAACTGGCACGTGTACGTTCACCTAAGCACCACAGGCAGCTGCGATTTTGTAAAAGAATATATTGCCTCCCACATGCAAAGAGCAGCTCAGCACACCAACTACTACAGCCTAAGGGAGTAACAGTGTACCGTGCCTGTTGTTTTGAAAGCCAGCAACCATAAACAAAAGAAATTTAAAAAACAAAGTTAGACAAAAGTTAAGTATTTTTATCCATTTTCCCTTGTCCTTCAGTTTGTCTTTGGGACAATTTACCCCCACACAATTGTGGGATCAGAATTTGAGCAAGTCCACTTTTTTTTCAACTAGTGTGTATCACATAAAACTGCTCATGCACCTCATGAAGCCTCCAATTTAAAACTGAGCTAAAAATGCCTCTTGTTTTTCTTTCCAGTCTCTTTAACCACAGCCTACACTGAGTAAGGTGAAGTCACCAGCATACAGTATCACACCTTCTGTATATCCTGAGCAGCTGGTTCTCCAGGACACTAAGAGATACAGGAAAAAGAAGGGTGAGAGGACGAAGAGAGAAGAGGGAGGCAGCAACTCAACATCAAGAAATCTCTACCATGGTGCCATACTAACCAGACAATGGTATTTATTGCTGAAGGCTCATGGTATAAGCTACTGTCCATGAGCACTGTCTGCAGAACTGCAGACAGTTTGTAATTGGCATCTATTCTCAGCCATACAGAGCAAATACCAAGTTATTTTGAGATAGTTAAAAAGTCAACAACTAAAAAGCTTTCACCACTTAACATTTTCCTATATAAGCTGGGAAAATAAAACCATTCATAAATTTTCTCTACCTGTTTATTTCTCTCCCTTTACTAAATATTTTACTAAATTCTCAGGCAAAGGCTGTGCCTACCAAAATACTAGGCATGTAGGCCATTCTTTGTTCTCTTTCCTGCTCTGTGGCCTAGAGGGAGAAATACTTTTTATGCTCTTCTCCCTAGAGCCAGCAAAAGCACCACTGGAAACAGAAATACTCCATCATCTGTGGGAACTGGAGTGTACAGCAGGTCTAGACATAATCCTCCCTGAGCAGCACAAATGCTAGGAAAAATCTCTACCAAATGGCTTTGGAGGGAATCTGGTGTTTATTAATGACCTAGTACTTCTAAATATTTTGCATTTGGGGTTTTGCTTATTTATTTTAAATAGGGAAAGGGATGAAAAGTGAAGTATTATCTCATCTGCTAGTGACTATTCATAGCACAAGGCTGGGCAAAATCCCACCTTCAAGAGAACAGAAAGAGAACTTTTCCCTCTTCTTAAATCAAAATTAGGCCTTTTACCCTCGATCTTGCACATTCTTAACCAGTGTCTCAACAGAGTTGTTGTGTCACAAAAAGGGATATAAACACAACACAGAAAAATCAAAAAAACCTGTCAGTCTCTGTCCATTCAATTTGAAACTGACAGAGTGTTAGGAAAAAGAAGTGGTTCATACAAGTTTCAATCTTCAAGTTCCCAGTGAAGAAAGAACAAGATAAAACAAGTAAGGAAAAATTGAGAGTACAATTTGCATCTCTGAGCAGCATGACAGTTATGCAGCCCAACAGTCCACATCATTCATTTGGACGTGTGAAATACCCTGTGGAGAGGTTTGAATCTTAAAGTAGTTCTCTCAAAGTAATGGATGAAGTAGTGCATGATAAACCAACTTGTCAGGAATCCTTTTACAGCTATTCCAACTGGAAATAAGCAGCCCTCTCAAGGAACAGCAAAAGAAAAATAGTTATGCCTGATATGCCTTGTCTCTAAGCCAGAAGAAACTAGTCTGAAAAGCCTATTTACAATCTTTAAGACATGCATTAATGCAAGGGGACAGGGAAAGATTTCTTGCAACTGCCAGGAACTACCTACATGGGAGAGAAAAAACAGAATAGTATTTACAGGAGAAATAGAAAGGCCAACAGTAAAAACTGATATAACTGACATTCCTAATTGTCCAAAAGGGAAACATATTACAAATTTTTCCCAAGGGATTTCAGAGTGTGCTATATAATAAAACAGAATAAAGAATTCTCACACCTATACTTGAGGGAAGGAAACACATTCTAAATTTAATATCAACCTGAAGCAAGATTTTTTCTTTCATAGACCATAGCTTGTTTTTTCTCTTATGTGAATAACCCACTGGATGGTAACTTATATATAACTGGCCTTTGCTGTAAGATATAACATTTTGATAGGAAGCTTCCTGTTTCAATTAAATTCAGTGGACCTACCCAGGTGAAGAATGATGGCTTAGGCAATGATTAAGGTTTGGACAAATAGTTCCTGTTGATAAGGATAACAATAACAAAAGAATAAGCATTAGCAAGGAACTGAACAATTCAGCAAACTACTATACTCGCTAAACACAAGAGCAGGCAAAAAGCCAACATCTGGCTTTTGGTATCTAGAGTTTCCCTCTGAAAACACTGTCACTTTCATGGATTTAAGGTGAAGTCTGGTGCTGACTGAAAACCAACCTTTAAGCTAACAAAGACTTCTGTGAAATCAGCACTTTGGAAAACTGTAGATTAGAGCCAGGATAGATTTATAACCAGGATATAGCTTGTAAATAGCGCTAAAGACTCCTTAATAACATTGCAATTGTACTGGATGCCCAGGTTAAACCCACTCTGCCTTCTCAAGGCTCATTTAAGTGGAGGAGGAGGGAGAGAGTCAAAAGGGGAAGCGAACAGCCAAACCAAGGCACTGGTTCTCGTCTGGTCCCTCAGCCCACGGAGTCACACAGCCAGAGATGCTGCAGCTCCTCTGTCAGACCATGCTGGCTTTATTTTCATTTCTGAAATCTATAAGCAACCTTTCTCCATCGTGCTCGGAACTCAGTAGAGGTTTCAGTTTGGAGGGGAAAAATTACGGCTTGTTCCCTTTTTAATTTTGAGCTAATCTGTCTCTGCCTGCCTGGTTTTACTAAACTATGCTGGATTTCCAGCTACCAACATGCTGTATCTTCCCATGCTGAGAGCTGTCCCTCAGGCAACTCCAATATCTTTAAACATCTCCTAAATCTTTTTTTTTGCAGGGCACTTTGGTTACACATTAAACATGCGTCACATCTTATCAGCAATACCTTCCGTAGCCATCTCCTGTTTTCAGAGGAACAGGAGAAGGAGAAAAAATATCAGACATCAGCTAAGGCTGTGAAGACACAGTACAAATCAAATTTGGACTTTTCTTCTTACGAACCAAAAGTCATTAAAAAACAGATGCTTCCTACATTAAGAAGCCTTTTCTTCCACCAATACACTGACAAGTGAGGCACGTAACATCTGTAAATGCTAAGCAAAATGCTTCCTCAGAAAAAGCAGTAAATAAACAGTTGATGGACATGCTGCCTATAGACAGGACAGCATGTAAGAAATTCCATGGTGTGGTAATCATACATATTGAAGTATGCAGCACGGTTAAAAATTAAGAAATAAATACTCTTTAAATATCAAAGCTAATGAGGATTTTATCTTTATTTTCACATGCTTTATTTTCAGTATTAGTTCAATAAAGAACTGGAAATCCTAACTGCTGTGAATTAAAATCTGAACTTGTATTACTACACACAGTATAAATTGTGCAGTGCTAGTTTCTACTGAAAACTGAACAGGTCAGTTCTATGCATATGAACTTACAAAGTCAAACTTGCTCTTTTGGCCAACAATCCTGCAGTTCTGTAAACAGTTTTTTAACTATGAATAATAACTTTACTATGAATAGATTTCTCTTCAGTGTGCTCTTCACAACTCAGAGGAGCAGAAAATTCTCCAAATGGTCATACAGCCCAAGGTGAAGAAAAAAGGTCTGAAGGAACAAAGGCTTGAGTTACTATATTGCACTGAAATGTTCCTCCCCTGTGCTTAACCCAGCCTTTAGTATATACATAGGAAGCCAAAAAAACTACATCTTCTGGGGGTTTTCCATCAATTAAAAAGGATTTTCCTGTAAAAATCCCCCTAATTCGCTCTATTCTGGCTTGTTGAGAATTTTCTTCCATCCCACTCGTTACCCCATCCTGTTCTTCCCTTTTCTGAATCACCCCTGTCCCTTCCAGTAATTTATCTCTTGATGAGCCACTGCAGCAGCTGCATTTTATACTCTTCCCCTCACGCCTCTCATCTTCACAACTATAAGACAACATTTTACTATTATAATTTAATGACTAGAGTGTTATGGCATAATTTATTGAAACACAACTATAATTGTACATTACTTTATGGCTAAGGCACATTTGAGCCTATGACTTAGAACTTACTTCTAGAGCTGTATAACTTGCCACTCATACAGGGTCTATCAGCTGTATGGTCAAAGAAAAAGAGGAAGTGCAAGAAAGAGCATAAAATGCTATTCCATGCAGATATTTGTAAGGTAACAAAGTAAACAACATATAAAAATTGTGGCAGAAGACTTATGAACTAATTCTGCAACAATTTCTCTAATAATCTATGCAACCAAAAATAAATGAGGCTGTTTAAAAAAAAAATTAAAATTTCACAACTGACATTCACACAGACACACAAGTTTTATGTAAGACAGCAGAATTGACCTACAGTGCAAAACAAGTATTTCTTCTGTTTTATTACAGTTTTTATCCTGCACAGAAAATTAGGCCAGACTCTACCACCTGGATATGTCAGCCAGCAAGCCAGAAAACGTGTAACTCAGTCCGATAGTGAGTTATTTTTTGCATGTGTTACATGGAATAGATACAGCAGGGGATAAATTCAGAACTCTCTGTGGCACCTCCTCTGTCAGGCACTTCAAGTGCTGTTTAGTGGGACTTTTTTAAATCTAAATTTTAAACATCTTTTCTGTACCTCTGTTCTAATGAAGTCCATTGCCATACAGAGACTTCTGAAAGGACAGACAAATGAGCATAAAGTTTATTTCTCTGTGCCAAACCTGGAATTTTCCAAAGAGATGTGCTAAGTCACCAGGAGGTTTGAAAGGACTAAACCCTTTTGATTACCCAGATGGCATTACTGGTCAGCTGTGTTCTCTCTGTTTTCCCCATTATCTTAGACTGCCAAGGCTACAAAACCTTTCTTAATAATTTTCTAGCTAGCTAGTGCTCAATAGTTTTAGTGTTGGCCAAAGGACAACAGATGAAAACTAGATCAAAAATGAAAACTGACGTGATAGCACGGCATCTGATATGCAGAAAACAAAATATCCAGCAGAAATAACTGGTAGGGTTCACCACTAAGGAGGGAATCTACCATAGAGATTTCGAAACAGTTCAGAGTCTGCTCCATAAAAATAATCAGCGCAATCCAGACCAGGCAACAAGAGCAGCCCAAAATTAGCTTTTTAATTTTCCTAAATAAGTTAAATAGTGTTGAAACTGCAATCACAGATGGAAACTTTTATTAATGCCACATTTAGAAAAACTCTGGGTTGAATAACCACAGGAATTATCCAGAATGTTAAAATATTAATTTAGAAAAGAACAAAGGTATATAATGAGGTGAGGGAAAGTGACACCTGAACAGACCTGGAAAGCCAGGCCTCCAAGATTGCCAGCACTGATCTACTGCAAAAGTAATAAATTCACCTTTAAAAGGTTTGAGTAAACTAAATCTGTCAGCATTTAATATAACTTGAACTACTAAAAATTACTACCATAGTTATAATACACCAAAGATGAAATATCTCATTAATAGCAGCAAGAGAAGGGGAAGTACATTAAATCTAAAAATAAATACACCAATAACTTTTCTCATAGCTTTTAGTGCAGGAAACAAAAATCTGACATAGATGGTTTTATGCTAAAGATTTTATGTATTTAGGAAGTCAATTCTCATCTGTCATCCAGGCAACCTATGGCTTATTTACATGTGTGCATGCATAAGAATAGACAAATATGGTTAATGTACACTAGCCAAAATTCAAATTTGACATCTAACAGGTTTGAATAACAGCTGTCATCACTAAGAACTTTAAACTGTTTTTTGGGTTTTTTTTAATACAGCCTAGGAGCCTTTCCTAAGCCCTTAAATGGTATTCAAACCACCAGTCAAATGTTTTGAAGACAATAAATATGTATAATGCTTTTACTGAATTAAAACATCATCTGCACCAACTCCTGGAAACAACCAACCCACTTAACTGCAGAAATTGATTCTCTTCTTACAGAGAAGTAAATCATAATCATAGTTGTAAATAACAGGGAGGGGAAACCCACCAATATAAAGGTAAGGTGCATTTTAAAGGTGCATTTTAAAGGTGCATCTTAATGATCACTCTGTATTACTGGAGCAGTACGTTTATCACCAGTATTCTATTACCTCAAAGAAAATAAAGTTGCCATCTTCAAATGAAGGGTCAACGCTAATAATTCCATAAATGGTGCACTGAAATGTGTATGTAGCTGTTCTGTGATAGCAACACAGAAATCCTGACAGTGTTTAAAAGTTTTTTTTCATAATAATGAAAACACATTATAAAATCTATGAAAGCTTGTCATGCATGACAGACTCAGAGTGTGCTCAATGCCACTTCAGGAACAGATCTACCATGCAGATCAAAGAAGTTTCTGTCCTCTAGTTTTCACCCCAAGCTCCCTTCTCTATGTCAGGAGATTGAGAGGGAGTACTGAAAGAGGGACAAATCTATTATTTCTTTGTTAGCCAGATTCCTTCTTCTTTTGCCTTCTAGAATTGGCACATTTGGGATCTCAAGCCACACCAAGACAGTGTCTTCTGCTAAACAGGGACTATAAAAATCAGTATTGAGCACAAAAATGGAAAAGAGTCATAATTAGAAACAACCTGAAATTAAATTTCTGCAGAGAGGGGACTCCCAATGGACTAAGCTTTGGCCCAATTCTGTTACCTTTTACCACCAACTTCAAGAAAATCCAAATTAGGTCAAGTCCATAGAATTTGAATTGTCAACATGGAAATTTCTTTTACTAAATTTACTTTCTTTTCTAATGAGTCTTGCATCCGAAAAGTTCTCCATACTCCCAACATATTGCTGCTACTTCCTTCTTTCAGTGGATTACTGCAATTCTAGTAATGACAGAGCAAGCTATTTGGGAGTTGCAACATACATTCTCAACATGATCACGCTAAGGCAGGCCAGACCCATTACACCAAAAGTACTGAAATGCAGTTACCAAAACATTTGGCTTAGTTCTGGGAACACTGTGAAGGGCAGTAACTTTCAAGTCTCCTCTATTATGTTGGCTTCCTCATTTCCTAATATACCAGTGTCTTCCAAGCAGCTTAAAAGTGAAAACAAGAATCTGTGCACCCTCAGCATTTTGCAGTGGGTTATGTTAAAGTCACCATGAACTGTGGCTGAACCCCTACAGCTGCTAGGGGTGCTCTGGAAACCGGCCAAGGACATTTAGAGCACAGTTTGGTCTCTAATTGCAGCAGCAGTGAGAACTACACTAATATCAGGGCAACTCCAAGAGATCATCTTCTGCATGTTCTGTTCTTTAGCTCCCAGTATGTGTGTATTTTCAGTTCTAACACCTTATTTATAACTGAATGAGAAATTTTTATTTCAGTTGACATTACTTGCCTCTTGCAAGTTTTTCCTCGATGACATTTACTCATTTTTAATTAGATACTTCAATGTTTGGTCTGTCTGACACCACTGCTCATGGGCAGTGCAAAAAACCAAGAGAGCTGTAACAGTAGTCCTTGGTTTTTCCTAACCTCCATTTCAATTTTTTTTTTCATATATTGTGATTTAACACCAGCTGTGCTCCCTCCCAAATTCTTGTGCACCTGCCTGCTGGCAGAGCAGGGGAAACTGAAAAGTTCTTAACTTAAGCACCACTGAGCAACAACTAACACATCACTGTGTTATCAACATTATCCTCATACTAAGTCCAACACACAGCACTGTACCAGTTACCAGGACCAAAACTCACTCCATCCCAGCCAAAACCAGGACATCGTAGTACTTTGCATTTCAAAAGTCAAACATCAGCTCTCAATCTGAGCTAACTCACTGTACAGGTTCTAGTCTTGCTCCTCTCAGGGACATTTACAATTGTGAAGGGTGTGCTGTCCTTTAAAAAGGACCTACTAGACTACCACAGATTTTTATTTTATTTTTAATTTTTAATTCATTACTAACTTGGTCAAACAAAATAAATAAATGGCAATTTCTCCAGCCTCACAGGCCTCGCAGAAATGACTAATAATTGCTGCTATTAAAGGAGCTAACAGAGAAAGCATTATCCAAGGTCAGGAGATTGCTCTAGCAGATTTAAAAACCTCAACATACGTAAGCTTTGCAGTCAAATTAAAAAAATCACTCCCTGTTCCAGACATGTATCTGTGCAACTTTATTTATCCAAGACAGATGTTCTTATTACAAAATATATGTCTTGCTATTTAGTTCTTACACAGCTTGCTTTTGTCAAAACACTTAAAACAGCCCAAGAAGAGTGAAGTTAATTCCATAGTGATTTTAATGCATCCAAATAAATGTTTTATTATTATTGTAGGTGATAGTTAACCATCTAATTCACAGTTTTTCAGACTCTCACTCTTAACTGCTTTGATTCTGGCAAACTCCAGCCTTTCCAGTAACCTTTCAGCCACCACATTCAGAGGTTAAGAGGTACTGCTTAAGGCCAAGATTTTGTTTTCCTGAAAGACACTCAAGACAGGTACAGTCTCAATGTAGAATTTCTCACTTTGTGATAGAGGACACTCAATTCATGGTTTCTAGACCTTTCCCTCGCATATCGATTTTTGCAAAACCTATCTCAAAATTATTTGACTGGTGCTTACTAGAACTGCGTCCCTGACATTATTTCAAGAAATAAATTCACTACTTTTATTGTTATTCTCCTTTCTTCACATGTTTATTCTATCTCTCAGGTGTTTGCAGGATCCTTATTTCCAAGATTCTGTTCAACATTTGGAACCAAAGAAAATTCAACTCAAACATAAGTTTGTCAGAAACACTGAAATAAACATGAAACACACCCTAATGCCATCTTCCAACCGTGCAACAAAACAGAAAATGTTTTCCATCAGGACCTCCAAAAAGAGAAGTACAGGCTGGAATCATCATCTTTGTTAATGTACATACAACAAACATAAACCCCCAAAAGGTTAACTTGGCCAGACAAATGGATCTTAACATTTCTATTTCAAAAGAGCAGAGTCCTGCTTCACGAGACAAGATCTCATCTCACCACTGTGTCAGTGTCTCAATATCTGGACCAGTTTGTCCACTTTTCTCAGGTTTTTAAATTACATAAAGTGAGACAATAAGGGTTTTTATATTCCTTAATATTTAACTGGAATGTGCTACATAAGGATATATTGTTCTTTGTCTGTTTTAAGTAACAGATCTTGAGCTTTTATCAGCACATTCTTTATAGACTTTTAAATTAACATAAATAATCTATAATCTTGAACAATAAAGAGATTTTACAGCAGACAAAAGTTAGGTTCAGTGTAATTTGTGCAAACATACAGCAGGCAGGATATTAAAAAAAGATTATTGAAGATTGATTATGAATATTGGATGCATATCAGATATTTACTTTGAAGTTACAAATAGTAAAAGGGGTAGCAGCTATTCCAAAACACACTGATGTCCCATCAGATACACTGTGAGGATGTAATAAGTTAAAGCATGAATCAACCACAAGCATCAAATGCATCCTATGCCACTGTTTTTTCACTGAATTAGTCACCAGCAATTCCTCCTGCAATGCTTCTGAAGTTTTCCACACCATGGTATATTTTCAGAGCTTTCTGAGTCATTAGGCCTGGAAGGAGACACTCCCAAGCACATTATCTCCCTGAAAAAATGTCACACTAAACAGTATTTACCATTATAAAGTACATGCTTCCCAGTGAAACAAAAAATACAGCTCCAGAGGGAGAAGCCAAGAGGAAGAGAGGGGGGGAAAGGAAAGGAAAAATAAGTCCCTCAGCCATAGTAAATTTTAGATATGACAGTACAGATATTTCTGTTGCTATTTTGAATCCAGTTCAATCCATGCCTCTGTAGCATATTTTCAGCACAATTAAGTTATTTCATTTTTATTACTGTTCAGCTGATACAAACTGGAAACTGGCATTTGGGCTAAGTTATATCACCTTTGGCCACGCTAAGTAATATCTCATGCCTGAACAGTGTTCCTTTATTGTCATTTACTTAATGAGTGCTTAGCAAGAGTTAAAGCATCATTCAATGACTCTAAGAGATGAAACAAAACTTCTTTTTAGTTAAGGCATTTTCGTGGGGCATTGGCAGATCTGCTCCAAGTGTCCTGGAAGTTGCTTTATTCTCCTCAAGGAAACCAAGTGCTCCAATAAGACTGGTTATTAGGAAGGTGTGCAACTTCAAGAGGAAAAAAGTAATGAGTAATTATATTTCCAGTAAGAGGAAAAAAGCAATGACCACTATAAGAGTGAAATGGAAGATGCACTAGAAACTTGCACCACTCAGAATCCCATTCCTGTTTTTCACTACAGACCTGACAAGTTATTTGCTAGTATTCTGCAAATGGGTAAGAAAACATGGAAAAGATAGAGTTAGACAGGCTGCAAAATCCCATCATGGATTTACACTGGAATAGTCAGAGAAAAGTCTCTGTACTCACACATGGACAACAACTGACAAGCATATACAATAAATAGACAAAGTGAAAAAAGGCTCATCCACAGAACTGTCCATTCAAAACCTTGAAGTATTTCTCATCAACCCCTAAACAAATAAAATTCTGTACATTTAGTTGCAGTTTTACTTTTTATTGGTTCAATTTATCTTTTTATTTTAGCTTATTTACAGACATCATTTTTGTTATTAGGCCCATTTAAAGACACCATCCTTTTGTTCCCAGGAAACAACTGCGAGCTGATTCTTACATAAGTGGGATATGTTAGTGCCTAAGACAAACATGATTTAGTATAATTTCCTAAATGTTATGCATACTATCAGTAAAAAACATAATTCATATTCAAGATCACAGTTAAGTTTTAGTATTTTCATACAAGACAAAATATCTTCTCCTCAAAGCCAGAGTTATTTTTTCTTGCAGCACCTCCATTCCCACCACTCTGCCATTCAAATACCAATCGAGCCTAAAACCAAAAACCTTTAAAGAAGAACCAACTATCACTACAGTCAGATCTCTAAAGCACATCATCTAATCTAACAGAAAAACCCAGAGAATCTCTCCACTCACTGCTTTTCTGAGGGAAGCTGTCATAGCAGGGATGAGTCATGCTGGTTTATCAAAGATGTTCCAGATTGGGCCATCTCCATTTTGGTAGAGCTTAAAGGATTTTCAGTAGGCATTTGAATACTTTATAGCAAATATATTAATGTAAACTAGCTTAAATTGACATAAGTAAAGCTGTCACACTACTGGAAAACAGAACAGGAAAGCATAATAAGCAATGCTTTATTAATAACAAGGGACTTTTCTATCAGTAGGCCAGAGAGACTACGGAATATAAACATATATACATATTAACAGCATGTGTACTAGTATACTTCATGATAAAAGAAAAGCTCTCTGGGCTTTTGAAGTGAGCTATGAGATAAAAAAAAATTACCCTCTTTTTTCTTTATATATTACATTTTTATATAGGCTTCATTAACAAGCTTTTACACTTAAATATTTGGGGGCAGAGGTGAGTTGCCTGTATTTTTCCTTTTCATCTGAGGTTCAAAACTGGAACAAAAAATAAGACTTCCTTCACGACATAAAGACAACATAAAACAAAACTAAGAAGCTGCCAAGGCTAAAAAGACAAACAAAGACAACTCCAATCAGCAAGTGAATTAGGATGTCCCTTTCCACAACTAATTTCCTTTGATTATGATCCCTATTTTTCTTCCCTGCTTATGACTCATTTACCTGGATGAGTCTATGTGCTAAATAAGGCATTGCTACTGTGTGAATGTGTTCATCTCCTCCTTCCTGGAATTCTGCATACGTTGTTATAGTTTCTGCTCTGTGTCCTATAAAGTCACAAAAGTTTATATGCAGTACACAGAAAAAAGCAACTGCAGTCACTACTTTATTAAAATAAGCAGCCCAAACCCCATGAAGAGAAAAAGAAGCCTGGCTTTGCATATTGTTGTGTAGTCAGGGGGATGGTGGCAGAAACAAACCGGAATTGACAAAATGCAGGATGACAGCCTCCCACCTCAGGAAAACCACCACTGACCTTTGAGATGCTTCAAGTGGTCAACCGCACCTCTGCAGCACTGTAAGTCTCTGAAAGGCTCCATGAAGTTTATAATTCTAAACTACTTCCAAATGAGTACATTCATATTCATACTGTTGGAAGCACAGACGTGCATCTGGAATGCTTCCTAGCAAAGTGCTGCAAGTTGGTCTGTTCATGCAGCAGCCAAACGATTTAGAGCTGAACAACTCTCCTGTCTATCAACACTAGTTACTGATGTCTCCCTATGCATGTATGGCAATGAGAAGAAAAAAGTCTGCTGAGGACACGATGAGTAACAAGTGGCACAAAAAGCTCACCAGTTCTTTTCAAACCATATTCCATAGGCCATATGTAACCATGAAAAACACTGCAGAACTGATAACAAGATCCTGATTATTTTGAAGGAGTACCTCCTCTGCCTTTCTACCTTATCACTATTATTTGTTGCACCATGAATTTTTTTATATTAATATAAAGTACGCAAGCCAATGTTGTTTTGATAAGGAAAGGAACATAGCTGTATATCACAAGGGGAACAACTTCAGAGGTAAATGCTCCCACAGGTAAATGAGAAAAGTAAACTTCAGTGATAAATTTGCACAGACAGCAGAAGTAAAATCCTCATTATAGTAGTTTCAACAGCTGTCAGTCTTTGTCAGTGATACAGTTTAACCTTAAAAAAGAGATTTCAAAACAAGGTATTCAGCTATCACAGTATTCATGAGGCAAAAGCAGTACAGCTCCAGATGCATGTATTGTGATCACAGAGGGACAATTGGTGGTAAAACCAAAACAAGAGAGTGGTTCACACAAGGGATAGGAAAAACTGACCTCAGAAGCTAGAATTAAATCATTCCAGGTCATGCATCTTTCATAAAGATTATTATGTTAATTAACAATTCAATACTTATATATTCTTTAGCCCTATCATTGGAAGAACTATTCTCCAGGTATATTTAGGAAGTGTTACCTGCATTAGTAAATATTTTTATACCTGTTATTATGAACTGCTGTCCTCAGTTATCTTGGGTTGCAAATTTTTTTTTACTGCACACCTGTGCTAAATAAAAACAAAAACAAATATCACACACACTGTGGAAAACAGCAATTTTTTTTTTCCCCACTACTGTATGGTAGGATGTCATTCTGAATTGTATCTCTGAGTTTCATTTCAATACCATTATGGTAGAATATTTTCACAGAAGAATTTGTGTTTTCTTCACACTTATATAAAGTACTGCCCATACAATCAGGGCATCAGAAGGCTGCTCAGGAAAATAAAGCCTCTATTAATCCACATATCAAGTTCAAAAAAGATGGCAACTCACTAAATATTCATACGCATAACATCCTACTAAAAGTTCTCTGCCCTAAAGAAGAAGAAAAACTGTCCTGATGTAGTATTCCTTTGTGATATTTCCTTCCCAGGTTTGCATACTCCTTTGCAGTGAGTGAGTCACATTATGGCACCATTTGTTCAAATTGTTCCTGAAAGCAAAATATCCAAACTAAAATATCAACTCTGCAACACAGGCCTAAACTCACCCTCTTCAAAACACCACCTTCCTGGCATCCTGCAATTCCCTCAAGCACTGTCAATTGTGCCCTGGCCAAAGGCTGCCCAGAGCTGGGCTAGGACCTTGCTCCTTCAGCTCCAGGAGCAGCACTCATGTCAACTCACTCTCAGCAAGCAGGATAAGGTCTGAAAAGCTCCACGTTTGGCAGTCCCTAGACAGAACCACTGGATCACACGAGGAACATGATTATCCTCCTGGAGTCACCAGGTGCTTCACTGGCCTCATGCAAAAGTCCATGAGTTCCATCTGCTGCTGGGCACAGGGCACAGGGCTGGGAACAATCACTGGTGACTCAGGCTGAGCACTTGCAGTGACAAAAACTACTATTTCTTTCGGCTGGGGTTTACCTGAGATTTTTTGAGGGAAAGAATTAATGTAGCCCACATTACACATCATTTACCACGCTGCCACATTGCTGTAGGTCAGTAAACTTCAGCAAATTATTCCTGACTTTACACTAAAATGAGGTTTATACCAGAACCCAGTATCTGCCCTTGTCAAGTCTATCAGACACCAAATAAACCTCCCTGACAGGCTTTTTGCCCCACAAAATTTCCCCCACAGCAGTGGCTGGCAGGAGTCAAATTATTACTAACCAAATTAAAAACATGATGTTGCAAAACAGTGCAACTATCTTTTCTAATGGCTTCTATAAATTCCTGACGACTCCCTGACCTTTTCTTATATTTCCAACCAATTATGTGTTGGTTTGGGTTTTTTTGTGTCAGCTAACATTTTATCCTAGGACAGACAAATAACTTCAAACATATTTCTTATTATGCAGCATTTCCCATTCTGATTACATTGTAGCACTATGTTGACCTCATCCTTCCCCTCCTGATGCACATTTATGAGAAAAAAAATAAGTTTTTGTATTGATTTCTGGTTTTGCTTTTTTTTTTTTAATATCCACCCTTAGTAAGTAAGCCCTCACATTTTTCATACCTGAAATTCAAAGTGTAATGTTCTATCTCCTTCCTTTGCCACATGGCACTTTTGCCATCTCTGTTATTCCTTGTGTTCAACAGTTTTCCTTACAGCAACACAAATAACTGTTCACTGATTTGTATGAGCTAATACCTGCTGGGCTCTGAAATCACGATGATAGTAACTAAAGTGGCCTTTTTATCATGCTAAAGAACATCAAAACCACAGGATTGCAAAAATCCTTGCACAAGATTATGGAAAAAAAACCCCAAGATTTCTGGTAAGGGTGACCCCACTATTATGGCATTACCAGCTCAGGGCAACCCTGCTTCTTCATATCATCAATCCTACATTCACCTCCCATGTTCTACAGCAGACACAGGCAGCAGCCAGCAGAGCCCTCTAATTTAATTTCTGCACAAATTCTCTGCCAACTAGATATAAAAATTGAGTTTAACTCAAAATCCCATAGGCTACTCTGGAGGAAAGAAAGATGCATGCAGAGTATTACATATTCAAGTCATAGCTACAGACAAGCATTTGCTTCATAGCAGTAGCAAGACAAAGTTTGGAGGGTTGGGGGGATACTGTACTACCTCCCTTTATTAGTGAAAACTATTTATGCTCCTAGACTGCCTAAATGGTTAAGATTTCAAAATGTTGCCCAAGGTGCCACTTCCATCATCTGTTTTCCATTAAATTCAAAACATAATTTTTAGACCTTGGTTGGTTGCAGCTGGGGTCAGGTGAGGGTTGTTTGTATTTTGTTTTGTTTGCAGTTCTGGAGGAAATGGTTTCAGTGCCCATTCCTTGCAGAGCCACCTCTGTTCATAATGTTTCAGCACTTTGAATTTCTCTGTCGAAATGAGTTTAGACTTCTGTGATAAACCCCTCATTTCTTAAATGTGATGAGGTACTCAGCTGAAAAATATGTATATATACAATATATTTACATACACAGAGAAATTTATGTTCATAAACTAAGAGGAAAAAATCTAGGTTGATTTTCCTGACTTTGCTTTCATTGGGACAGGCAATACACAGGCTAACCTAACTTCTTCTGACCTGTTAACGAGACCTCCTTTTTTCCACACACATTATGTATTCCACACTAATTAAGAAAGAAAGTTAAGCTGCACTCTGTGTAAGGCAGTCTGCTTGCCTTGAGAATAGGAGCTGCACTTCATCTCCTCTCCAATCAATAATCCATAAACTGGGGTTGAATGTGCAGGCTGTTTGCCAGTCAGCTGTAGCTGAGATCTCCTCTTGCCTAAGCCTTTCCTTCTCTTTCAATCAGCTCTGACCAAAGGGAACATTGCAGATGAATAAAACAAAACCCCACGACTTTCAGTACTCCAGTTTGTCATTTATTCCCCCTGCAAACCAACATTTTTCATGTGTAGCAAACCCAGATTTTAATGAATCCTGGAAAAACTCCTCTGTAAAGACAGGTTTTGTCCAGTCTTCCATTAGAAGTGTGCAGATTCACTGTGAAATATAGAACCACACACAGCTCCTTGCATGAAAGTTCAGGTTTTATTTTCAAAACTTAAATCTCTGGTGGTTTACGTATTTGCAACCTTTCAACTTTACCAGTATTCATTAAATATACAATATGCACACAAAAGATTTCTGCATGCAAATTTCTGTGCCTTCAAATTTACATTAAAATTTAATTTACCACTGCACAGGCAAATTTGGAAAGTTTCCTTTCAAAGCATCACTTCAGCATACTTGGTTTTTAAACTCTGGCATCCCTGAAGCTATTATACTTAGCTTTAATTAACTATTCAGGCTAGTGAAACCTTTTCCAATTACCTCAGAATGTACAGACAGGTATGCCAAAGCTGGATTTCATTTTTTAACAGAGTCACTAGAAAAACACAAAATGCAGCAGAATAGTATTGTACTGATGATAAAAAATGATGAAAGAACCTAGAAAACTATCCTGTTAAAAGCATAAGAACAAAGATGTACACCTATAGCTCCCATACCAACAAATCTCTTCAATACAAGATTCCATCAGGAGGATGGAAATGTGTGTGTGTGTACACACAAGGCACTACATAGTAATAGCCTGAATTGCAATTGATACTTGATCTTTCCAGTTTACCTTAAGATAAGGAGAGATGGGGGTGGGAAGCAGTCTTACAAGTCTTTGTTTTAAATTTTTAATTTTAAGAACTGCTATCTCAGCTGCTGTGACAAAACTAAATCAACCTATGAATTTAAATTATTTGTTAGATACTGTGCTATGGTAAACATATTATCTGAAAACTAGATTCATTTCAGGGTTACAAATTCACTCAGAGCATTCGAGTAAATAGTATTTCCATTGAAAAGCTGTTTTTCGGAGGGATTCTTGCTTTCAGGTTTAGCAATGCACCCCAGTTAACAAAGTTATCTATTTTAATACACTTCAATCAACTAGCAGAGTAGCAACATGATACAATTTCAAGTTTTTAAATGTATCATAGTAGTAAGATCAAATTTCATTTTAAAAGAAAATACAGAAAGAATATGAAAAGGAAGAACACAAGTTTTCTTGAGATTCATGGCTTTTGAGAAAGGTACTAGATTTACAAAGTAACTTTTGCATGTAACTAATGTGCCTCCTGGTCTAGCACTCGTGCCTCTACAATAATTCTACCTCATCTGTCATTAATCAATTTCTAACTTTGGAAATAGAAATAAGTGCAGATTATCACCACCTGTCTCCACAGAAGTCCTGCCATGGGTGCTCACTAGTTTTAGTTCTCACTCCCTCCCCACACCTCCAGCAAACACCTGAAACGTGGTACTCTGAAAAAAGCCTGAATATCCAGCATGCCCATCTCTTGGCACCATTTCTCAGCAACTGCCACTTTCTACAAAGATTTGGACTCAGTGATTAATCTAATGAGGGACACAGAGCATGTCATACATTTGGAGGGCAGCATTATAGCCTCTCCATCATGTTGTGTCAAATTGTATTAAAAATATACAAGTGGTGGTGCATGTTTGTTTTTTTTAAGAAGAGGCCAATTCCTGCTGTAATGGCAAAAAAAAAAAATCTATATCTATATATATATGTATATCAGTGTTTACTCAAAAATGGGAAAACTTTCAATTAAAATAGGCTTCAAGGAGCAATCCATACAATTATTTAATTTTTTCCCAAGGAGAAACATCTTGGAAGAAAATCATACATTCCCTGTCACCTCCAGTCTCTCACAAGCTCTACCTGTGACAGAATGTTTCCATTTTAAATGGAAACAGTACTGATGGGGTCATGGGAATTAGGGATCTCCCAATCTTCTCAGATCTCAAGACACCCTGCAGATATTTAAAGCTGCACTGAGAAGAGTATCCTAAAGGGATGATTTGGATTGTAATACAAATGCATAGCAGGATGCACATCTCCATGAGGCAAACAGCTAAGCCTGTCAACATCTGCTGCAGAGAACCTGACTGTGGGTAAGAAGCTCCACAGATGCACTTGCCACAGGATGTAAATTAAAAGAATTAAAATTCATCGGGCACAATACAACTACAAAAATAAAGGAACAGGGACAGCATTAAATCTAGGAGAAGAGATCAGATTTTACATTTTTCCAAATGAGTTCACACTCACAATTCTCAAACACTTGCCACCAAACAAGTCATACATACTGCTGGCAGACAGACATTGCCTTTGGGACACTAACTTCTATTTTTGATTTCTAGGGCATTGTTCTATCCAGTGTGCAGTTTCCAGGAGGGGGAAATTCCTTAAATGAAGCCCTACAGAAGACTAAAGCCATTCAGCATTAAAGTCATCTCTGGCTGCAGCAAGAGGGAGAAAATACATGTTTTGAGAAATAAATCAATCACCTGCATAAGAGCTGAAGGTAATCATCTGCTTTTATGAACCTCCCCATCACACCCAACTCAATTCGCAATGTTTTACATAGTGAAATCATGATGCAATTTTGCTGCTGTGGTTGCATGGCATGTGATGGTATCTGGACTGTAATTATACATGATGCAGCACCTATTTGGATAACATGGACACGGTACTGGATGATGAAGTATTATACTACCTATTCAAGGTTACCCAAAACATACCTGGCAGGAGGGAGACTAATACCCCTTTAAACTGGAGTTAACCCAAGAGCAGTAATTTAAAAGATTTTATTCACTGATCAACAACTAATTTCAAAAGTAATGATTAATGATACAATGCTGGGACAGCTCAACCCTTACTGCTCTCCAAGTTACTGTTTGTACTTTAGAAGAGACACTGAAATCCAGTGCAAAGAAGAAAAACAAACCCAAACCGCTTGTTAAATGACACGGTGTTATTGAAAAACAGGTTTGCAGGCTCTCCCCACAGGATGCCTTATGCTTGCAGAGAAGCACCTGGGCCAAGGGCAGCCACAGGTTTCCCAGGCAGGGGAATGGCAGAGGGGTCCAGGAACTGCTCCCTCCTCGCCAGCCGCGATGGGCAAGGGCAGCTTCACCTTACAGGAAAACTCCTGCCATTCCCTTCAGCCCAATGAGCCGAAAACCTCACGTGATGAGGAGCATTTCTTGACACAAGAATGCTGTGAAGTATTTTTGAAAGCTTGCTGTTCCAAGTGGCATTTCTGGTGCAGACAGCTGCTGGGAAGAAAGCAACTACACCTGGGACTCAGATACCACCAGAAACCAACGCCACACCAAGGAAACCTGAAGTCCAACCAAATACTTTGTCAGCCTGTTTTCACAGTCAAAACATCTCTAAACAAGATCTTAGCTCTTTTACAAAATAGACAGCTCCCTTTCTTATTTGTATTTCAATGTCTTGGAAGAGTATGTTTTCCTTTACCAACTTAAAGACTTTATGTAACAAAGCTTTGAATAAAATCAGAGTAATGTTTCATTATCTGCTGTAAATAACAAATGATCTACTACCTCAGAGCCTTCTCTGAACACTGGTCTACTAAAAACTCAGGCATAGAGCCAAATTCTGGATTTGTGAATATGCATGTGCCTCTCACCAACCTCAGTGTGAGCCACGTGAATGAATCTCTAAGCTGAAGTTGGCTCTAATTCATGTTTTAAGCCTAATGAACTGGTAATAATCAAGTTATTTGCTCCATTTTTGTCTTGTATATTTAATAAGACATAGTAACAACAAGATTAGGTAAAAGAAATGCAACACAAACAAAAATAGCTACTCACTGATATTCAGTATCTCTGGTAAAGTCAAAGGACTAGACAAATTTTGGATTAAAAAAAAAACCAGAAATCAGGTTATTGATTTTTTTTTTATATGTTCTGTTTTGTGCTGGATATAATTTAAACTGTATATTTATTGCATGTAAGAATAAGTTAATACAAACCAATTCACTTTGCTTCATCTCAGTTTAACTTACTGCACAGCAAAAGAAAAAAAAACCTTTTAGAGGAATATCCCATCAGCCAAAAAAACCAGAGCAAAACAGTGAGAGGGACTGACAGTAAAAAATAGTGGGTAGGAAAAGTAGAAAAGGAGCATGAGGATCAGATGGAAAAAGAGCAACATGTCCAGTGCAAGGGAGAGGCAAAATAGCAGGTACCAGATGCAGCTCAACTCTCTGAACAAAGGGCATGAGACTGAGCTTCTCACATTGTTGCTGCATCACAGCCTGACTTCCTTAAGTGTGCTGTAAATATTTTGTGTTTGCACGCACACACTGACCTGACAGGACAACTACACTGCTAGAAGCTGCCACAGAAACAGTTATAGGCATAAAACTGGACTCCAGTGATACAGACTGGGGCCTGAACTAGGATTGCACACTGGCTGCTCTGAAAGGATGAAACCCCACCTTATATTCCTTAGTTCTAGCACCAGATCTGTATTTCATTAAATAGTTTCAGCCAGACTCAGTATCATGGCTTATCAAACCTACCAAGCTTGTTGTTTGCCTATCCTTTGTTAAAGTAAATTAATAACATTTCTTTGATTTATTGAAACTCGTGTAATAAATCTGACAAACTGCTGCACTACTGCCATCCACACTCATCTCAACTGGTAGCTTCAAATCACCATTGGTTTCTAAATAAATATATTTTAAATCACTCCCATTTAATGTCCCCTTGAGGAAGTCTTGGCTCATATAAACACAATTATTCCTGATTAATTTATAGAAACTAATTTAATTGAATAAGTAATGAGTTTTGTTTCCCAGTTGGGTAGGAAAACTAAAACAAAATATGCATTTGTCCCTTGAGAAGAGGCAACAAAATGAAAATATTTGTGAACTAGGGACTTGTTATTTTTGTATACACAGTGGAAAGTAATTTTTCAAAACTATTGCACCTTTGCACTTCTCACGTAATACTAGAATAAATCTGCTGATGACATTACTGCTACAAGAAAATATTTAAGTGAAGATTATCAGGACAAGATCCAGGATCAGTCCAGCTTCTGAGACAGAACAGAACCACCCTTTCTCAAAAGCAAAACAACAGTGCAAGATCAACCACATGGCATATTCCTTCCTCACCAGCACCCAAAGCAGTTGTTTCCCACCACTGACCCAAAGCGCCCAACAATTTCAAGTAGCTCTTCCAACACTGATTGGAAGCACTCTCTTCCTTGCTTTTAACAGTACTTGACAGCTGAGGCAAATATAACTGAACTGAGATTTGGCTGCTTCCATGGATTCTGCTTCATGGCTATATTTACAAAAGTGAACTTGCTGGAAATTGCTAAAAAGATGAAAACTACTATAGCAATGCTTCAATATAACTAAAACAAACGGGCAAAAGATAGACATCTGCTGCACCAGATGGGAAAAAGGAAAGGACACGACCCATTTGCCTGCCTCATTCTCTAATTGATCCACTCCTGGTTGTTTCTCAAGTTGAAACAAGCCTCCACATTCTGACTCAAGCCTTATTACTGGCTCTAAGTCTGCTGTTTAGGGGAAGCATGGTCCCTCTTCACCACAATTTATCTTGATTGATCTTCCTGCTGTGAGCATCCCTAATTCCTATCTCTCCAGCTGTGTCCCTGCTTCCCCCTCCTACTCCTGAAGCTTGTTCTACCTGAATGAGTTCATTGCTCTCAGGGAAGAAGAATCATCCCTCCCCTGGAAGGGGCTGATTGATCTGACCCAGACTGGCAAAGTCAACAAAAGGACTGTTGGCCTTCTTGCCAGCCATGCCCTTCCTAACAACTCATGGCTGGTTCCCAAATGGTGGGCAAGTCCCACATCCCCCCTCAGGTGGATATGCATCTCGTTAGCTTAGAATCATCTCTGCCAAGGACTGCCAGGAGCATAGCTATGACAGCCTGGAGCTCCACACTGCCTCCAAAACTTGCCTAAAGGAAAGGCCCAGGCCAAGCAGAGCTCTGTGTTGCCATAGCTACACTGCTGTTATTACTCAAGCTGTCTAGTTTAAAGTTAGCAACGCTGTCCCCGCCAGCTCCAGCCCCACCTGTGTAAGTGCTGCAAAGACAGGCACTCTGATTATTCACAACACACAGGTCTCCCACGAGGAGTAATTGTCACAGGGTCTACAGAAAGGCACAGTTCAGTACCTCCTTTCCTCCCCACCCAGCTGCCAAAGCAGCAGGCATTTCCTTACAAACGCCCTACTGAATTGCTAAAGATGGTGTGCATGTATAAATAGAAGTGGTTTGGCATGATGAGATCGCAGGGAGCAAAACTGCCTCACTTCAATTTGCAACACTGAAGAGCAGCAGTCTAACTTTAGGTCAGAGATCTGAGTTCAAAATTGCTTCCCAACTATGGAGGGAACACTCATTCTCGAGTATCTTACAAACTTACAAAATCAGAAATTGCGAGAGATTTTCTGCAAATGCAGAGCAAGGCAGCACATTCCCAAGGGTCAGAAGGCCTTAGCTGCCTGTCTTCCATTAAGGAAAACTACTTGATCAGGCCCAGAGTTATTTCTGTAACCTGTAACATCCATTTAGAGTAATTATCTGGTCCATAAGTCTAGGTCCCTTTTACTGTTATTGATTAATTCTACCCATCTTCAAAAACCTCTATTTAAATTCTTACTTAAAGGGGAAAAAAAAAAAAAAAGGTACTTTTTTGGAGGTGTTCATGATATTAAAGGGTTTAAAAGGTTTTCCTTATTTTGAAACATCCTATATTTACACAGAATCTTGAGGACAAAGATTATTAGCACACACTTTACAGACAATTATCTAGTGGCACAGATAGAATCTATTAGAAGCACATACTCAAAGGCATCACTTTCTGTACCATTACAATGCATGAACCACAGAGACCCAGACTGTGACTAGTACTGCCCATAAACAGTATTCCCAACACTACAAAATCCAGTATCTATTGGGAGAACCAAATCAGTGGCAAGGACACCAAAACACTGACTTCCCATCTCATTCATTGCTAATTTTGTCTTTGATCCAACAGCAGTGCACAAGTCCAAATCCTCCTAGCAAGCTCCATTACGGCAAACAACCATACTCTAAAAAATACCACTGGGGGATGCTAGGATTTTTAAAAATTAAGTGAGGAGGGAATTCTCTCTGAAAACACAGAGCTGGACCTGCTGATCATTACAAAGTTCAGAATGTCCAAACCTAAAGATCTGTGAGGCACAAATGGTCCAGGATGAGAAGTGGGCCCCATGTTGCACTAGCAGAGATGGATGTACCTCCCAGCTATACTCATGCAGAGCCATGTCCTCTTCCCTCAGCTCTTTTGTGTTTAGAAGTACAAAACCCTATTCATTTTCCCCGTACACATTTGCATGACATGTTTTGTAATACAGGATGCTGAAACATAGCCAATATTTACACACTTTTTATTTCTGCCTCTGCAGAACAGGAGCTGATAAGCTACTTTTTATTTCAGGTTTTGTTACTTCTAATTTCACACAGTGCAGATAAAACTAATCTATATGTCATGCAAGGAGCTAGGTCAGATAACAAGAAAAAACCATTAGCTATTCCAGTGACAGCATTATGTAAGTATTTGATGATGCATGTTATTGCCTGCGCTGGGCTCCTGCCAGATTGGTAATATCCCTGTTTCAGGTGACCTGTGTTAAAGGCACCAAAGATTTAGGGATGGATCTGCACTAGAATGTGCAGCAAATATTCTGCAGTGATGAGCTGATATTATGTGTACACTTAGCTTGCTAGTCAAGGACACTTGTTCCTCAACAGGTAAGCATGATGCAGCCAAGAAGCCAAGCACAGAAAATGTAATACAATCTCTTACCCAGAATCTCCCAGAAACTGAAGTGAAAGGAGGTACAATCACCACATTCTCGGCTGAGGTTCACTATGTCACACTCAATAGCACAGGGCAGGTCTTTAGATGGCAAGAACCAAATTACTACTTTTCACTCACTAAGCCTGGATGTTCCAGCTTTGCCTCAAGAGAATTTTCTAGTTTGTTGTAAGCCTCAAAGTGGCATACAATGAAAACTAGTTTGATATCTAAGCAATCCCATTTCTGCCTTTTAAAAGCCTTCCTACTTTGACTTCAAGACATTTGCACTTACAAATCTCATTCCTAACTCTTTCCAATACTTTTTAAATATTCATGCCTTTTTAGCCACACTATCATCAGCACTCTATGCTCAAATTCCACCAGCAGCAGCTACACATTTGCCACACTGCATGCTCCAGCCATTTTTTTTGCAAACAGAATATTTATTGTCTAACATGTCTTAAATGTCTTAAAGGAGACTTGGCACTCTTTCAATACACACCTCAATCTGTTATTATCTGTGTGCCTCTGGTAGAATCTAAGTTAATTTGGACAGCAACCTCCTCCACCAGAGTCAATTCTAGCCAGAGATAAAGCAGACAAACTGCACTGGCCAGCAAACACACGGGAGCAGGAAAATAGTCATGACTGGCTGCTCAACCCTGCAGAGCCAGGCTGCTTGTGCCACCACTGCTGGGACAAAGAGGCTCAAGTATAGAGGGCAGCAGCAACTGCTGAGAACCACAAAGCAGGAACCACTGCTTCAATCTGTTCTTTTGTCAGCACTGCTAGCCCACTCTTACTGGTCCTTTCTACCTCTTTCCTATCCTCATCCCCAGCACAAACCACCAAGTCCTGGCCTACCCCTGGTGTTTCATGCTGAGACATGAAGAAAGAGTCCCAAATCACAGCATCAGTGGTGGGATTCAGGTACTGTCTCTTCCCCCCAGCCTAGTCTCTCAAAGATTTTATTTTTATTCTCTTTTTTCTTGCCCCTTAGCTTATTCTTTTTTTAAAGAAGTCCACTCCAAAACTCAAAGTGGCCCCAACACAACAAAGTGGCCTGCCATCCCACTGTCCATACTGCTGATCTTTTCCTTTATGTGGTGTCTGCCTATTCCCATTGGTCTGCAAACCACTCCAAGCAGATACATAATATTAAGTTTTCATGCACTTATTAGACTCTGACTTCACAATTCCAACAAAAATGCTGCTATTAGATTGCACTGAAGTACATATACATATATAAAGGTATATTTATATTTATGTTAGCTTAAGTGGAATGACAACATAAGTAGAGATGGTTTTAAATCTACATTCTTAATAGCAGCAGTTTTGGTTTTCTAGATTACCTCCCTTTTTTGATTCAGATCAGCCTTTCCCTTTTTCCCCACAAAGATGATCTTAACTTTGAATTCAAGTGGCAACGATTTGTAAAAAGTGCAAAGAAGCCCCTGGAAGTGATCTTGAAGAATGGCCTCTCTGACTTGACTAACAATCTCCTGATATCCAGGCATTAGCAATTTTTAAGTGCTCTTATGCTAAAGGCTGCTGGTGGTTGTCAGCCCTTGGGCAGGTTGGCACTGCTGCTGTGATAGGGTTATGCTAAAGGTGGGTGCATTTTTGTCCCAGCTTTTATTATTCCAAGCACTCTCACTACAATGTATTAGCTAAAACCAAGCCCAAAGTAGCATTCTACCACAAATATTATTTCATAAAGTACGTTTCCATAAAAATATAATTTCAACTATCTGTAATTTCTGTCCTGCCATACATTATATATGTGACTGATATTGCCAGCTGAATCCTCCATGATGCCTGATCAGGAAAAGGCAAAACTGTTGGGGCAGTTTTTGACTGGCAGACAACTGTGCAAGGGAACTGGGCTCTGAGCAAGCACCAATTACTGCAATGGGGACTTTAACTCTCAAAACACAATGAAACAGGATGCACTTGACAGACAATTATGCATCCTGCTCTTCAATGAACCCTGATCTTCCACTCAGTGCAAGAACTAGGCCAAATCCATCACCAAAATATGCTTGCTATCAACAGTTAGAGGGAAGAGACCAGCTTCAGACAGGTAATCTGTCCTATTCCCAATAAAACAAAGCACTTCACAAATACCCCACAGTGACAATCCAGAAGCTCACTGTAGGTCTCCTGTTAGCTGCTCAGGTACAGTCTTTTGCTGACCAGAGGTAGTCCACTTCCAGGGCAATCAGTAACACAATGAAATGCTGGATTCTTAAGAACAAACTGAAGGCAACCAGGACAGCAGAAATGTTTTTCTTCAGCCATGCTGGAGAGAAACTTCACTTCCACAGCCACTCCACCAGTGATAGTGGCATTAGCATGCCATTACAATAACAGGGGAAAGCTATAAATTGTGAGGCAGTCACTCTAATATATTATAATCTAAAGCAGCTTGATGATCTAGACCATCCAGTCTGACCATCTCACCTTGCTGCACTGCTAGCATTTGGGTAATTTTCTTCAGTTTCCTTAAAGCCATGGTTACCACGGGAGTCCCCAGTTTAATTAACAACAAAAGCAACAGAACTGTTACTTCCAAGGGAAAAAAACCCACAAAAAACTGCTGGGCTTAAACACATGAAACAGTAGCCAAAAACTACAATGTTTTTTCAAACTTGGCATTTCAGAGAAGGAGCTGTCAGCATTTCCCTACTCTGCTTCACAAGGTAACCTGCAGAAAGTCAGCCAAGTAATATTAACAGAATCTGTTCCAGAGCTTTAAATAAATTAACCAGCATGATATAGACCACTCTTCCAAGGCTGACAGTGCCCAGTGCTGCAAGCACACAGCATTACCCTCATGCACAACCAGGTCTTTGGCAGCACAGCCATTAAAAAAACCCAGCACTTCACTTTTCATAAAGCTGCAACCTGCTTTTCTCTGACTGATGTCCAGGTAATCCATTTTGAGGTGAGGAAATCCTGATAAAGTCTTTGTTTTGCAAGCATGCCTCTTCTTTTCATACGTTTCATACGTTACTCACATTCACACCTGTTTTTTAATAAACATCTCACAGGTACAAATTGTTCATGTATTCTGTACTTTGGTGTGTTTTAAGTCTACTACAAAGTGTGTTCTTAACACCAGGAATACAGACTGTTGCATCGAACTGCTCACACTACTTTAAGTGCATTTAATCCAACCATCATCTTAGATCTATTAATTTTTTTAATGTTTAAAGGACATATTATATGCATGAGACACAGTTATACTGTGTAATTTTCATCTGCTTAACTAGAGTCACATGCCACCATGGCCATAAGCTTCATATTGTGTTTTTTCTTTGTTGGGTCAGTGGGGGATTTACTCATTCTGAATCATAATTTCATTATTGTTTTACTGTTTTCATTACATTCAGGATGAAATGCTAGCTGGACTAACACCAATAACCTGCAGGTATCTTCAAAAGCATTCTTAAGGTAGTTTTAAATAAGTATGGTTACATTAAAGCCAAGGATGAAAAGACATTTCATGGCAGCACTGGGTAAATGAACTCCAATGAAAAGATGTACTGAGACAAACAGCATCCCCAGTGAAATAAGAGAGAGAAGTCAGGGATGGCATTTGTACTGGCAGCTATCCTTTTTATAGCATGCTGAATTAGGCTATTGGGGAGTTACATTTTGAATGAAACTAAATTAAATCAAGTTAAAAGCACAAAACTGAATACTGCTGATTGAGATGAGCTTCAAATGAACCTGGGATTCTACATTTTACCTGAAACTGCTAGCTAAAATTGTTCTTTCTTTTGCATTCATAAAATCTTTCACATCTCTTACATCTCTCACTCTTTTAGATCTACAACACTAATGAAAAAGCACTAGATGTGCTGCATACTCTAGCAAAACATGATCTGGCCCTTTCTAAATATGATCAGAATTAAATTATCAGTTCAAATCAGCAGCAATAAATGAGAATCATTATCTGGCATCTGCCACTTAGTAACCTGGGATATGTACCAGTAGTTTTGCTACGATTCTAGATTGAAATATGCCCCCCCCCAAAAAAAAAGCTTCACATAAATGGCAATACATCTTGTCTTCCACCAGGTCTTTCACCTGTGTTAAAGCCCACACAAGGACATGAAATTGCTTCAGAAAAGGGGATTTTGCAAACAACTCCCAGCACTTTTCTTGCAAAGAAATAGACGCTAATTTCAGAGTTACAAGTGTTAATAAAACGTCAAATGTCAGGCTATTAAAAGCACATTTTTGTATTTTCCTTCCCCCCACCTCTTTTTCCCTTTGACCTACATGTATATGTGTCTACATATAAAAATGTGTGTCACAGTTTGTTTGGGTTTTTTTTAATTAGTTTATAAACAAAGGATGTAAGCATGAACTCCCCAGTTACTCCTGATGAGCTTTCACCTGCACCAACCCTGAAAAAAGCTTTCCTATTAGCTTACCTGTGCATAGAAACAAAGCTAAAGGCTTTTATGCTGCTATCCCAATTTAATGCAAGTGGGGGGCAGAAATCACTAAATTAAAATTAACTCTCTAAGTCATTGAAAAGGGAAAGAATTAAAGAAACATTCTACTTCGCACAAAGTTTTATTCGAAATATTAGTTCTTTTCCAACAATATATATATCTCAACTTATATAGTCATCAATCTCACACCCCTGTTATTTCTTGTTCTTTCCATTTACAGAATATGAATATTTTTCTTCTGATGTATAGACCTGAATATCTATTACATAGTCATTCAAAAACGTAGCAGGCATTTTAAACAGGTTCTGTAAAATTTTTAAAAAGTTGAGCTGTGATCATGGAAAAATAGAATGTGAGGGAAGGATGCAACTGTGACTTTGGGGGGGTATTTTTTAAAGAAAAAACCCACAAATTGTCTTTATCTATACAGCTGTGCTTTAAAAAAGCAAATAGAAAAATGTTTCCTTTTCTTCAGCTTTCTCTTCACAAAACCATTCAAAGATGTTTAAGCGTGGTATCACAAAACTCCACTTCAGAAGAAGCTAAGCACACTTAATAGGATTAGCTCTTGCCATTACAGAAAGGAATACCCTACACATTACTTTTTTATGAAAGCAGAAATATATATATACACATGATGTACATGAGCAAGTTATAAAGGCAGCATATGAAGATGAGCATAGGTAAAGCAAGCAGATCTATGTGTGTGAGCTATGCCCACACCACCTCCCTCAAAGAAGCACTCACTTAAAGGTCACTACTCAACTATTAAGAGCAACTGGAACAAAAGTTCTACACTTGCAGAACCACTTCAAGGAAGTGCATAGTAAAGGAATTCTGTTCCTCTCCCATATCCTCATTTTGCCACAAACAGTTGCTGAGACAGGGAGAGCAGTTCCACTTGCTCTAAAGTGTAACCCACTTGCCAGACATGAGACAAGCCAGGAACTCTCTACTAAGCATCTTGGCTGAGTGTTTCAAACAGGAATCAGCCTACAGAAGCTCACCGGTGCTGAAAGAGCTGGAGTCACTCCCCAGCAGCCTCTGAAACAGGTGACTCTCAAGATGAACGAGGCTTCCATCCAAGTGATGCAAAGCCATCCTTGGCACAGTGCACACGTATGAGAGTCACCACTACTGCCATGTAGCTATTAAGTTCACGTTGATCATGCCACGTGTCTGGCTGAGGCACTGCACACTCCATGACAGCATCTTCCCAGTTCCCCACAGCCTGCACATGACAGCCTCCTCTGAGAAGATCAAGTCCTGAGGTCATCACCCTGAACCTCCCCTGGAACCGGGCAGGACATAGACATAAACAGCCCAAACATCATGTTTCAGTGCCCCTAAGATTGTCAGAAACCTTTCTGTATTAATGACAAGGACTTCTCACTACCAGAGTCACTTGTCTGAAAAAGCATTTCGCAAAGTCTTCATCGTCCTTCCAACACAATTTTCTGGATATTCCCGAAGTCCTTGCATTCTCCACTGTACTCCAAGAACAATCCCAAAGATCAGGAAAAAACCCCACCTTTCATAATGAGCACATTGCTCTTGAAAGAAGATTCATTCTGGTCAGGCTGCAGCTGTTCCTCTCTTTTGCTCTTTGTTTTGGTTTTGTTTTTCATTAGAAAACAGTATATAGACATGTAAACATCACTTTCTTTGAACTCATTTCTTGCTGGAAAAGCTCCGTTAGTTAACAAAATTCGTTATTTTAAGGACAATTCCAGTTTCTCCTCACGAAACAAATGCTGTCTAGTATGCATGTTTACTAATAATTTCTAATCACATAATAATTTCATTAACTAAGGTCTATTCCTTTTTAACAATAATTAATATACAATGTCTGATGTTTCACATACTCAAGACCTTGTATCTTACCATAAGGTAAATGCTAGTTTATTTTACCTAACTTCCACTAGCACCCCATTTATCTACAGGAAAGCTCTCCTGGAAACTGAAAAAAGCATCAATAGTGCCACTCAACAGCCCAGTACATTTGCAAAATAAAAATTTGGAAACCACCATGAAGAGATACTGCAGAGACAAAAAGCAGTCCTCATATGGATCAAGCCTTATTAGGACTAGTAGACTGCCATGGAATGAGGCAGGTGAGAAGCAGCAATATTGTGGAAGGAGCACAGCTGCCCTATGAAGTAGGCAGGAGAAATGAGGAAGTTCAAGGCAAATAGTCATCTGGCCAGTTCTAAATTTACTTAGGAAATTCTTCCAAAGTGTCTTATTTTGACACAGACTTATGTGAGAATTACATCAGCCTTTATATTTATCACCATAAGTACAAGGTTTTTATCAATCTTAGACTAAAATCTCATAGAGAAAAAAAAAAAAAAAAAAATCAGGAAGCATCTTTGATGTTTCACTGATCTCTTCACTAAGTGAAGAGATAAAACAGAGAACTTCAGAGTTTTTTCCTCCCCTCTTCAAAACGTCACTAAATCAACCACAGCACCTTAGACACCAAAAATCCCAAATTAGTTTACATACTTCAAGTGTCATCTATCTTGTAGAAAAACCTTCTTTAGGCAAGAACCTGGACAGATAGAAGTTATACCTCAAAAAAAAAATTCTTAAGAATTAAAAGTACAAAAATCTGAGCCTCTGAAAAGTTCATTTTCCTGTAACTAGACAGAACACAATCAGGTTTAAAATACTGGTCCAGAACTTTACAAAGTGTTCTACAGACGTGTTGATTTTTACTTGCTGAGATTTTCATTACCACTACTCGTCATCCCACAAACATTAGGACAGGCACACACAGACTTTTGGTGGAGTTGGTGATTCACCACCACATACATACTTTCCACCTAAGGAATGTTTGTTGGTGGGGCCCCTGTGACTCACCTCCACTGCACTTTCTTCCCCATCATCATGGTCCCTTGGTGGGGTGTTGGTGATTTATTAACCAACAGCCTGTCATCTGAACTCGAGCAGTTTGCCAGATGACTGCATTGTGACTCCTGCTTCCTGAGGGAATTAAAAGTGTTCTTCCACACCAGTCTGTATGAGTGTACAGTACTCACTACTGTTCTGCTACTATTCTCATTTAACCTTGTCCTGCCATTTCACTGGAACACTACAGCAAGGTAACTACAGAATACTAAGACAATGAACATTACAGAAAACTAAGAGCACTGTGAAGCCACTTCCAGACAGCCCATCAGGCTGAACCCCAGCATCAGCAATAGAATCTCTTAGCTATAACATTACAAAAGTAATGATGCCAACCAGAAGTCCAGTAGCACACATTTTCTGCTCACCAACTACAGACTTGTCCCTAAGAGAAAGCATTCTTACTTGTCTACTAGGGAATAAATCTATTATTAAAAACCAGAAAGGAATCTTGAGGCAAAAGTCAGGAATTTAAAAACAAATAAACAAACAAACCCACAAAAACAAAAGCAACCAACCAACCAAAGAAAAGCACCAAAAAACCACAAACACAAACCCACAGACAGCAAACTCCTGAAAAGTCCTGCCCTAGAAGAAAAACAGAAGTAACTCTGAAGAGGCCAAAACATAGAGCATGTACACAGAAGACATGAAAACACTCAGATCCAAGAAATGCTGCTCACACATATTTCCATATAACAAGAATTATACTGTTTGTAACTAATATTGATGCTGTTACAGAGGGTGTTCCTCACTAGGGCACTCTCCACCCTCAAGATCCAAGTCTTGTGATTGTTCGTATTTTAGCGAGTCAGTTGAAGATATAAAAGGTGCTGAAAGCTCCAGAAAGGAAAAGAAAAACAGGCCTGCAGTCACAGCTAGCAGTATATATAGGGAAGATTTTTCAGATGACTTTTAAGGCTCTAAATTATTATTAGAGATGACTTTTCTCGTTGGTACTCGGTTACAAGCTTTCCATTTGCCCTGTGTTTCTAAATGGCCTTCATGCAGAATATTTTCAAGTATAGGTATCAGCCGTTTAAGTAATTTCAAAAAATGCTTGTTAGTGACTTTTTATTTATGGCATATTATCTATGACATGCTGTTTCTTTTTTTCTCAGTGGTAGAAATGAGACTCTAGCTCAAATCTCTAGTACCCTGTTCTATATTCTACTCTACTTGAGGTTACAGCCATCAGTGCTCTCCTTGTTCCTTGCTCATCTATGCCATGAAAAGAAATTGAAACAGGTAGCACATTCTGTGCTGCTGTCAGTGGTAAACAGTTACAGCTCAGGCACGGACTTAATAAAAATAGAAAAAAAAAAGTTATGTCATATTACTTTGGTTGTGGTCCTCCTTATGTGCTGTAGTGAGAAACTGATGCTATTTAAACTTAGGAAGACAGTTTCTTTTCCATCATCTGCCAATCATTCACAGTTCAGATTAGCAATTACTTCTACACACATATATAAAAAGATCCCTACTGGTCTGAAATGCTAAAACTCTCTTAAAAACTTTTTCTTTTCCAAAATGTAGGCCAACCTGCAAAAGCAGATAGAAATCCATGCTGTGTGCAAAAATTCCCATATCTGTTACTTCCATGACATTTGGAAAGATAATTTATTTACAAGTAACTCACATCTATCCTATTACTGTTAATTTATTTTCCCAATGTTTGCACCTATATACTGAAATTTACTGATCTACAAATTAAAAAGAGGCATAGGAATAGCAACATGATTATGCCGTATGCTGTACATTGCATTATCAGTCTGAAACAGGAGAAGGCACAGGCATAGAGGAAGGGAGCCCTTTTATGGCCATCCAAGCCACTAGAAGCAACCCTTACACCTTGGAGAGTCAATATATCAGTGACTGCACACAGTGTAAGAGTCATCAGTGATTTGACCACTGTCAAATAAATCAAAACCCACACCCCAAACACACCTCTAACTATAATAGGCTGCAACTGGAAAAATATACAAAAAAAATATTCCATAGGAAACTGAGCATGAGTTTGCACAGTCCACTGTCTCCAAAAGCCAAATCCCAGCCAGAATTTCTGTGCATACCCTCTGACTCAAGCTGGGATCTAATGGAAAAGGATGAATAAAGCAAGCATCCACCTCAAACGTAATAAGGAAGGAGGCTATAAATTCTCAATTACTCAAACCTCATCAGGATGTGAGCCCATAGCTTCCCCCAACTCCTGCCAGAACGGATGTGGTTTTCCAGCTGCATAGATGAGGAAACCCTCAATGCTGTTAGTCCATCCCATAAAAATACCTGTTGTTTACATTCAGATTCAAGGGATAGGACTGAAGAGGCTGCATTCACACAGGAAATATTTGTGACAATTGAATCCAGACACAGGTGGAGGCAGCATGGCTTTACCTCCAAGCCTGTCGAGATGCCTCCTTGCACCCTCCTGCAATCAGCAGGCACAGTACCAGCCCCAAGCCACAGAAAGTGAGCAAAGCCTTCTGACACATCAGCAGTGCTCACAGCCCACAGTAAACTGACAGCACACCTCAATCCTGGCTGCTGCTGCCACTGAAGATGCTGCAGGTTATGCTTTCCAGAATGCAACCACTGCCTGATCAAACCATTCTACAGAGAGCCCTAGCAACGTGCAGCATGGCACACAATCTAATGCAAAACCACAACAGGGTAACAGCAACACTACAAGTCAATCCTCAGAACACTACAAGTCTCTCCCTATCTGGTACTAAGAAAGCTTTGCTTCAGCTGCATATATTCTAGTGCCAGATACATACAGAAAAAACAACAAAAAAATCCTCTCAGCCTGTAATACCTGTATATTCTACAGAAAAATAAAACCTTACAGCAGACAAGTATATATTGTAGCAGATGCATATCACACAAAACAACAAGTCCAAGATCATACAGCATTTTTTCCCTGCTATCCAATTACTTAAATTCCACACTCATGTATGAAACCTGACCAATTTTAACCACCATTTTAAAGTAAAATTTGCTTTTTTATTGCTTCTGTAACTTTTATGAGATTAGATTTGGAAAACAAAAATGAGACACAAAAAAGGACAAATTCAAGAAAATATAAACTAGCACTATTTTCATGCATTAATAATCAAATGCACCTGAATAGTCTGACTAGCTATTTATTGTATATAAACTAAAGGTCTACACAATTTTGACTTTTCCTGGAATACACTGGAATATTTGAAAAGCTTGAACAATTAATTCTAAAGCATAAAATGCACTCTTATACTTTGTAAATGCCTCTTTGAATAAAACCACTGGATTTTTTTTTTAATTGGCTTTATTCCATTTTCATCTAGTTATTTCATATTTTTACCTAAAGAAACTTCTCGGGCCAGAATTCCTTAGCCTGAATTACCCAAGAACCTCCATGAAGCACATGAGCATTTATCATTCAGTACACACAGAATTACACTATATAGACACTATAAAAAGCAGCCCTGTACCACCCATTAACTTGGTTTTCATAGCTTTCCCCAGTGTATCTTTTGTTATGACAGCTGCCAAATCACCCCATTACTCAGCCCTCTCCTCCCTGCTCAGCATTACATCCCTGTTTGCCTTTTGCCCACATCCATTCACACATGCCCTGCTACACTGGCAAAATCTGAAGATCTGTATTAGCTGCTGTACTAGCATTTACATTTTTGTTCCCTCACAACCAGGCTCAAAGCACTTTCCTCTCCTGTAATACCAGTACCAGAGTCTCCATCCTCAGCATCATTTGTTTCAGCTTCTGCACTTTCCCTTTAGCTGCCTTTCATCATCAAATCGGGCCCACATCACTAAAAACTGTCTTCTCTTGCCCTAGCAGAAGTCTGAGGTTGATCACACTCCCCTTATTATACATCCACACATTGTCTCCATACAGGTCTTTTCCCCTGCATTTGCCTCTGGCTGCCGGGTAGAGTAACTCATTAAGAGTCACCAAAGAACTGGCAAAAGTACCCAACATATCCTGGCATGACAAAGTAGAACCAATGGTGCCATCTTTTCCAAGCTGGGGATTTCACAACACGAGTAATTATCTCAAAAAGGTGGAAGGATAAAATGGGGAAGATATTAGAGCAGAAAACACAGAGTAGCTAGAAAAGAGAATAGGCTGAGATGAAGCTTTGCATAAACACCAATTACTCCCTCCCCTTAGGCAGAGGCTCAGCTAGTGACCTTGTAGTAGCACAGCTGGGAAAAGCAACTTCCAGAAGTGTTTCACCACGTTGTAGGCAGTTACATTTATTTCTTCACAACTGCATAAGCTAAATGGGGAATTTCAGAGTCACATTCTAAAATAACTCAAAACGTTTTAGCATATTCATTAGACAGCTGTGTAAATTCTGTCTCCTGCCATTCTTCTGATCACTCCAACAGGAAATGCCACTCTGTAAGCTGGCACTTCTGCAAAGCAAATGTGATACTGTATCGACAGCAGACTAGTCAGTGCAAACCTCTGACTCAGTGCTTTTTGGCAGTTTCAACAGCTGCCTCAGGAATAGGGCAGTGAAGAGCCAAACCAAAGGCAAAAATCATTAAATTCCCTTCCCTGCAGTTAAGAAAATCTACCTCCAAAAAAACCAGGGCTTCATCCTAAGACTTTTCAAAGATGGTCTGATATGCTCTGGTGCCAATAATATTAAGATTTTCACATGGATGCAGGTAATATACAACAGCATTACAAGTGCAAGAACAGATGAAGAATTCTCTTCCAAAACACAAACATCCACACTTAATGCTTTTGCCTGCAAGAATTTAATGAACCTCAGGAAAAACATATGGAATTATGTCTACTTAAAGATTTGTCTAAAGTTGTGTGGTTTATCTTCTTCTTTCTTATTTATCCACACTTTTCAAGCCATCTTCCAATGCTAGATAGACTTCCAAGTACAGCTAATTCACTACATGCTAACAGAGGATGCTTTAAGACTTGAAAAATATAGCCAACAAAATCTGTAAAGCAAAGTTGGAAAGTTTTCACTTTCTTCTAAGTAAATCATACTTAACAAGCAAAACTTGGTAGACAAGTTAAATATTCATATAGGATTTAGACATTTAGAAGACTTGCATGTAGAGAGAGACTTGTGAGCCTTCAGGCTGTTTCACAATGGAATTGGCATGAACTTAAAATACAGCATAAGTCACTATCAAAATGGCAAATCACAGAGAAGCCAGCCTTGCCTGTGTCCTCTTGATGTTCACCAATTGCACGTCATCCCTGTTGTTAATTATGATGGATACAGAACGTGCATGAGGTTCAGAGACACGGAAAACCCTTCTATGTTTCTGCAGTAAACTCAAGTCTGAGTTTCCAATATCATAAAAAGGTAAGTAATAGGAATAGTATCACAATTAATTCACTAAACATTATCCATCATGAATTGTTATCTTCCTACATAAAGCTGGCAAAAAGCCAAATTAAGATGCCATTAAAAATACAGAAATAAATACTGAACAAAGCCAGTAGGATATCAGACTCCACAGACCTTGGTCTCTTGAAAGCCAGAAAGAAGCTATCCTCCACAGACAGGTTTACCAGAGAAAAATGACAACATTCAATGTATTTTGTAGAACTTTGTTAGAAATTCTGAAATAAAATCTCTAGGGAAGCTGGAAAAATAGTTAAATAAAAAACTGAGAGGAGACCAAATAAACATAATGGCAATGACACTGTCAGAATTGTTTTGATTCCATTTCAAAACCAGAAAGAATTCAAAATGTGCCCATCAAATATGGGCCCAAGGAGATTAAATTTCTTGGCTAGGTGTTATATTACCAAATAGCCTTCTGAAAAAGAAACCACATAACCCAGGAGTTTCTGCATTACAGCTCCACCTATATTCTGAGAAGTCCTCAATGCTGAGGCTGTACTTTCCCAGGTGCAGGTCCAACCTGTTTTCCTCTCACCCTTGCTGGACCACATGGGACCATGACAGTAGAGAACAGCACACCTCCTCCAGGCAGTGCCAGTGGTCCCACAGGCAATGAAAAGGACAAATCCCTTTTGTGATTTGCAGCAGAACCCAATGCACTGCATTCCCAGAGGGGGTGAAAAATAGCAAACACCCCACCTCTACCCTTAGGCTTCCTATTGTAACTATATTCCTGCAGGAGTGGAAGTTTCCTGCAGCAATGAATGTTGCTCACCAGTAGGCTGTGGTCAAAACATGTTTACAGTCTTGAACCTGATCCATATTTGAGGTAGTTGTGTTTTAAACAAATTAAAGACAGTCCAGGCACTCAGATTTCTTATTTTCTCAATATAACTGTGTGGGGTCTCAGAGCTTCACTCTAATTTAGATGAACCCCTTGTCCTCTTATTAAGTCAGAAGAGGGAAAGATATTTTCCAAATGTCTCTAGTTCTCAGTTTGGTGATTTTCAGCTACTTAGTGTTAGCACCTCTTCTAAGACTGCATTTTCTCCTCACTTTAGCAGCCTCAGCTTCCCACTGCACTAGCATCCTGACAGCAGCCTGACTGAATGCAAAAAAAGCCCATTTGAAGTTTCTGAGCATAGACAGCTGGAGTTACACTGAGTGCCACAACTCAGTTCCTTCCTGCCTCAGATGTGGTATGGTTTTTGCATGTCTCAAAAAATGAGCCATTAATTAGATGTAAAAACTATAAATATAATAGCTGATATTATCTCACACATTAATAAAAAATGAAATAATATGGCATTTTACAATCTCAGTAAAACTATAAGTATAGCTAAAAGCTAAACTATTCATCTATGAAGGCTGGATGGATCCATCCTAAATGCTGTGAAGGATCCCAATAGAAGCACCCATTTTCAAAATGTTCTCCCATTCATGTAAAGACTGTGTTATATGGGGCTACAGATGTTAGAGGTGCCAATATTTTACCTTTTTGTCTCCAAAGAACAGCAGACGCTGCCACACCAGAAATATTACAGTGAGAAATGGGGGAAGATTGACATTAGTCAGCTACTTTGGGTGCATAGGCATGCTGAATAGACCAATTTCAAGAGGCTCAGGACACTTGCAGATCTACAATTAAAACTTAATTTCCATGCTCGGAGCCTTATAAGGAGCCAGGAGTGCTTCTGCCATCTGGGATCCACTCAGAAATGCACTCAAGACCATTAAGGTGTAAATCTCATCCCTCTACAGCTTCAGTGTCTGCTTCCACACTGTGACCCAAGAATTTCCATACAGTAAGTCTGCAAGGCAGGTTTCATAGCAGCCACTCCTTTTTACTTCTCTTCCATGGCACCATAATTTTTCTTTTTAAATATATCATCTACACCTCTTTAACTTCTTAGACCACAGGCTTACAAGACTTCAAGTCTGTGCCTAAGTACAGGTCACATCTTCATTTTCATTCACTCTGTGCTTATTCTGTGTAAGTGGTAAGGGTGGTAGATCACAGAAATAGATGAAAATCTCACATGGAAAATTCTTTAAGTTATGCAGCTCTCCAACTTAGCAGTTGCCAGAAAATGTGCTATTTGAATCAAAAGGCATACCAGACTTCTCAGTTACCTTACTTTGAAGTAAAAGCAAGGCATTGACATTTATGATTAACAGGAAAGAAGATACCGTGATGCTTGGATTACAGTGTGGGATCACAGCTGTGCCAAGCTTACCTGCTTTTGTTAAAACTCCAAGCCTCTAGTAAAGCTGAGAGCTGCCAGGTAGGACCATCAGCACACTCCGGCATCATGCAGATTTATTTCTGTGGTAAACTACATTCTTACTTTCTTTCATAAAGCTTGACTAAACCCAAGAAATTCTGCTCATGCTTTTATCTTGGAATTTACATAGGTCATTTGTATTTAGGAAGGCCTTTCATCAAACTCAAACTAAAAAAAATAGCCTCCTTCTACTGCTGCCCTTTCAAAAGTTGTGTCATTTAAAAAGCTGTGTTTCCAAGAGACATACAACAACTACATAATTTCAGCTTCCATTTTTACCAAGTAAACTGCTGGATCCTGTTGTGGACTTGAATTATTCTCATTTTATTATAATATTTTTATTTCCTTTAGTATCCCAGGCCTGTCTCCAAAAAGAGGAACTTTCACAGCAGTCCACTAGCCTTCAAATGCTCTAAAGAAACACAACTGGCAATCTATTTAAGGAACTGTTTTTCTAACACCAAGGAGAAACATTTTGACTTTGGATAAAATGCAAAATTGCCATTCAAGTCAGTGAAATAAGCATTTGGATGACAAACCAAAACCAATAGTGAGGTGCCACAATCTTTTCCTATTTACACTGGATAAAAGAAGGGCACTGGACAGTGACCAAACAAATGTAAAAAGAGGTGTTTTTTTTCTAGAAACTTCCCCATTCCAAGTTTCAACTTCTATCCAAGTCTCCCACCCTCTTTACTGCAACTAATCATGCTGAACAATGTGGTACCTGCTGGGTTTTTTCCTCTCTCTACTCCTCATCTTTTAAGACAAACTCCTTGAATGAAAACATTCCACCACATGAACACTCATAGCTGCCATCCTTCACTCCTTCTCCACTGAAGTTTCGATCTCTTCCTTGCACAGGCAGCAAAAACAAAAGCTGCCAAATTTCTTTGTATATAGCAATTTGTCCTTCCATAAATCAGGCCTGTGACTAACGTTACTTCTGGTATTTTTGGGTTTACTGAAGCCTGAAGAATATTTCCAGGCTATCCCTAGTGCCCATTCAGGACTCTACTTTCCCTTTCCAAGGCTAGAGCATTCTCCACCCTTCCCCACAGCTGCTGCTTCCCTCCATTCTGTGGGATGTAGGATATGCACATCTTTGCCCGAGTGACTTTCATAAGCTAATGCTGAAGTGCAATCCCTGAATCTCAGATTTTTGTCATTCCCTCTCCTCCTAAACAGAATTGCACAATACATATATTCAGAAGAGCACACGAGTAAAGAAGAAACATGATCTTGTGTAACACAGACAAAGGAGGCCTTCAGTGAAGCTGAAAGGGCAGAGTTTACAGGTTACAAAGAGCAGGAGGAATAGATATGGGGGGAGAAGTGAATACTGTTTCATAAGCTACATGGTCTGACTTTTCATCTTCATACTCACCAAGACTCAACTTTCCAATGAAATGCAGAATTTGCTTATTTCCTAGGTTCATTCACAGCTCTCAGTAATTACACATGTATATTTATGCTTCAGATTATTTTAAATGTTGAGCTTCTTGCCAAGTTTCATTGTGGGTAAACACCTTTACCTACCTAAAGCCAAATTTGTGTTAAGTATAATATTTCTTGCTCCTCTTTCTTTCCTGGAGTGCTTCCACATGCTCATACACAACTGCTACGCTCCACTTAACTGATGACTGATGTTTTTCACACCCATACACATTTTTTCTGAGATGTACTGTGCCCAGCTCTAACTTCCTATTACTGTGTAACATACTGAAATTTTAACAACTCCTGTTGCATTACATGTGGCTGCTTCAGATGCATATTTTCCAGAGATCCCAGAACAACTAATTAAGCACTTACTGTTTGACATTTCTTAGCAGGGACTCTGTCAAAAAAAACCCAAACAAAAAAATTGTATATTTTAAAATATACAATTTTTAAAAAATTAATTCCAGCATCATATAATCGTCTATTACCCACCAGGATCTGTATGTAGCTAAAAACAAAATAGTATTTCTGGTTCTAGAGAATGCCAGCCCTGTAAGGCATAAAAGTACTTTTGGTTGTGAGTTGTTTGGGGAAATTGTTTTTTCCTTCATTAACTCTTAATCGCTGTGGCAAACTTCTGGTAGCCCAAGATTTTCTTTAAAATGAAGAGAACTTCATCTCTGGAAAAAGTCCTCTCAGGGGATCACAAGCACCTGGCATTCTTAGGTTTTTAAACTCATTAGCCTCCTTATGACTGCTATCAGGAGACTTTCCATACCTAAAGAACTAAACAGCAAACACTCTCAACTGCTGAGATGTCACCAATGACAATGAATGGCCTCAGACCTGGAGTGCTGGAAAGCTACCAGCTCTGGCCAACCATTTGCTACATTTATGTTGAATTCTTGGACTGGATTCTAAATCCCCATATTTTGTTTTCAGGCTTTGGCACTGACCCACTTGTATCTCTAGCAGTAATAAATTATGCAGTTGAGAATTTCATACTGTTTTAAAAACCTCAGCTGACAGTGCCTTCAACATGAACTGAGAGTTCTCAGAACATCATGGAACAAGTGCTTCAGTCCTCATCAGATAAATTTACTTAAGTACAAGCTCAGATTTGATTTGACCGAGAATACTTGCTAGATGCATTTGAAAAAAAATAGTGTGAGAACCCTTGTAAATCTACAGAATGTTGTTTCTTTTCAGGAATGAGGAAAATACATCTATTACACTCCTTCACTTCCGATTTCCAGGAAGGACCGACATCCAGTGAGCCCAAGATCGAGAGCCTCCCCTGCCAAAACCTACATAGAGCTGAAATTTCCCTTGAGGACTAATGGGGAAATCATTGTAATATTTAGACTTATTTTAAGTCTGCATTATAATAAAACTTCATATCAAATTGTCATGAAGATTCCCTATTGAGTAATAATTGAGGGAATAAAAAAATTAGAAGCCCTACAATTCCTCAGACAAAGTAATACACCAACTGCCAAGGAAGATGCACCCACAGCTAGATGGATATCCATAACCACCATCCTCCAGTCCTGCAAGCATATCTAACTTTTTGCCATATCATACATGCATTACCTGGAATTTGTAATTGATCCCCAGTGTCCTGGCACCATCAGAACACCAGAGGGACTTGTACACAAACATTAAGCTGCATATCATAATGAATTACTTTGAGAATGCACCAGCCCTGCGTGACATTAATCCAAAATTAGACAGAGACAATACACTAAAAGAAGGTATTTGTACAAAGCCACAGAATGGCTGCTCTTTGCAAAAGGAACAGAGCACTGGGTGAAGAAAGGAAAAGTGTGGGTAAACAAATTGACATTTCACGGCACAAAAAGGAGAATTTTAAGTCTATGCAGATGAAAATATTTCATTGGAGAATTACCCCAAGAAGCATTTAGCCACTAAAACAGAAAAAATAAAACTGCTATGAAGTCTTGAACAAAAGCAATACAGCAAAGCCTTTTATACATCATCTCCTAATGCAATGTATCACACTACTTAATAATATAGATGAATAATATAGATGAAGAATAAATATATAATAGATGATAATCTATTAATATAGATGAAGAATAAAAACAAATTAAAAAGAAATACTAAATCTGCACTAATAAAGTCCTCTGAAGGGTTTTGGCTGTACAATTGTATAAACGCCACACACAAAGATGAGAACACTAGGATCTGTGGATTAGTATCTCAAAAATGACTGAAGAATAAAAGCCACTCCAGGTCATCTTACCAAAAGTTAAATTTTTCAGTAGCACTGCCTAGAGGAATTTGCTTAATCTCAATTTTTTACTAGGAAAATATAAAGTAGAAAACTTCTGGTTTAGACATTATCCAGTCAGTGAGCTGTATTTAAAGTACTTATACAATCCATGTTTACTTCTGAAGTTCTATAGTAAAGTAGCTTCTTCCATGCAGGTTAAAAGAGTTATTTGGTTACAGCACCCAGGTAATCAGAAAGGCACCTGGATAAATTAAACAAGTTAAGGTGTAATTTCTCACTAAGATGCACACTCGCAGCTCCAGCTGAAGTCAGACTTCAGACAGCTCATCAATCACAGAAGCCCAGGACTTCAGAGCTCCTTTAAACCACAGGGCACTGCTTACTTCTGCTGCACTGATCAACCAGCTCCTACCTAGAAACCTCCTTGCTGGACTAAATGTAATTCTGGTCTCAGTCAGACTCAGCTGTGGAAGCACTCATTAGGCTTTGAAGGAGGGCAATAGAAGAAGAAAGTGAGATACTCAATTTTCTTGTGGAAAAAAAAAAATGAGTACATATATCTTGAAAACAAGGTTGCTAGTTTATATTGTGGTTTACTGTTTTTCAGCTCAATTGGCCAACAATGTGGAGGAGCAGTAACCTCAAAAACTAGCCTGCTGTATTGCAAATAACTACTCCAGACCTCTCTCTGCAAAGCAGAATAGCCTGAGATATCACCAGTCTATTTCTCATGTAAACATACAGAAACCTGTACCAAACCTTCTCTGACTTCTGGTAAGCAGTTTTGCCAAAACTCAGCCACTAACCAGGAACTATCAATTACAGTCAATATAGCAACAAGCCTCCAAATCATAATGTTCACTTCAGAATAAAATAAAAAAAAAAAAAAAATTGAATGATAGTGTCTGTGTAATTTATGGCCACATATACCCCAGTCTGTATTGAGAGCATGGATGTCATATGAGATTAAAAAAACAGCATTTAAAAGCCAAGTCCAAAACCCTGCACTGAAGAACTAAGGCAACTCCAGAACACAACAACAGGCACACTGATAAAAAGAACAGCATAGCAATGGCCTAGAAAGGCATGAATGCACCAGGCACTTAAAAAAATATTACATAATATCCAACGTTTTCTTTTCACTGTCTTCTTACAGACCAGTTGTGATCTGTATTGCTCTCATCTTGCCACTTCTTTCTTTCATTCCAATGCTCAAAAGCTGTGCTAAATTTCCCAAGGGCTCATCACTCAGTAAGCAAGCCTGTTCCAATGTACTTCAATGTGTGTCTGCTATAATAGCTGCTTCCACAAATAAACCACACGAAATTCTTAACAAATCTACAGTTATATGAAAACAGAAGAATTATTAAAACCAGTGAAACATTTTAAACGCCTGACCACAGTTTCTACAGAAATTTAGCAGCTACCTTGCTTATCATGTAATCAAATTATTTGAGGGGGTTTGTAGAATTTATCGTATTTCTACAAAGAAGAAACTTATTTCATCACCTATTCTTGCATGCTTTCCACAATAAATTATAGGGATTAAAATGAACATAATACATTCTAATAGTACAGCACATTGTAAAAAACATCTAAACTCTGGTGTAGCTGTTCATAAAAGACTTGGTCATATTTATATAAACTTATATTTTACAAACATGTATACAGCCATACCCTAGGAATGGAAACATTCAGAGACTACAGCTCAGCAGAGAGCAGAATTAATGTATTGCACAGAATTGTAAGATCAACAAATTAACTTCTAATATGGAAACAACTCCTGAAAACTATAAACACTTGTCAAAATGAGATTCCTGAAAGAGCAGCATGAATCAAGCTATTAACTGCCCTTAGTTTTGACCTTACAAACTGAAATAAAATGTAAGACTAAAAACTAAAATGTTTCTTACTTGACCAAAAAACAAAAAAAAAAAGAAAAAAAAAGTTTCTGTATCACTTTTGTCGTTCCCCTAGTTACTGAACCTGTATTAGTGTTTTGAAAGTACTCCAGTTTGGGGGAAAGTGTATTTTTCTGAAAATTATTTATCAAAAATGGAATTCAAGTCTCTCCGCTATAAAAACACAACCAACATCTATGCTCATCTCACAAACCACCTAAAATCCTCCGCTTCAGAGTAGCGAATTCAAGTAAGACAAATGAGACATGCTCCTTCCAACCTTCACGTGAAATGTTCTCACTGAGGTTTGTTGGGCTTTTTAAACTACCAAAAAGCAAGTTAAACTTAAGCAGTATGAAATAAAAGAACAGAGGATGCTTTAAAAAATGACAGACAAGGATGGAATTTGACTTAAAGGTAGATAATGAGACGGACTTTTTTTTTTTTTTTTTAAGCTGGATAAAGATCTAGCTACTAAGCTCCTAAGTTCCCAAAAAGCTCTCTGGCCTACTTTCTGTGCTTGTTCCAAAGTCATGCCAAAAGGCCCAGGCACCTGCCCTGATGAAATAGATGTCCCCAGAGATTGCAATTAGCAGCCTTCTCTCAGCCACATGCCCCATCACACAGGCAATGACACAGAAATCATGTCTAACTGGTGCCACAGCAGAACTGCGGTGTGTGCTGAGGAGCTCTGCCAAACTAAAACCCTGTGCTGTGAGCAGACACTGTTAATCTCCTCATTGCCATTTCTTCTCCCATCTAATTCACTTCTTCCCAGCATTTATACTGTTTACCTTTTCATGCCTCCCGAAACAGGTAATACAATTCAATTTTTACAGTCATTTTTACATTTCTATTCCCAGCGATGCAATCACTACCTTGAAAATATTGCTGACAATTTAAACACGGTAATTTTGGCAACAAAAAAGTCTGCACAGAGATTATGTATTCTTCTTACACAAATCTGGGGGCAAAACTGAATTGGCACCATATCTTCCACTATTTTTATTTTGCATAACAGCTTTCTAAATTTAAAAGGTATATTATTTTTTCTGAAATTGACTTAGTTTCATTTTTGTTTCAAACAATGCAAACCCATTTATTTTCAAAGAAACCCATACAGGGAACGGTATGTTTCTCTCATGTTGGAATAAATACATTTGCCTTTTATTAATAATGAAAAAAAAATTAGTTTTTTAGTAATGCAACAGAAACAAGCATTTCAAACTACCCCCTTAACCCTCTGATTATAAACAAGGTTAAAAAGTAAAAAGCCTGGCACCAAGATCAGTCTCCTGTTAGCGATATGTCACAGAGTTACATGTTATATAAGGCACTATATGTTTTCTCTGGCTCAGATTCTTTCACCTGTTCTCCCCTGGCATTGCCAGCACTACCAGATGGATCATTTTAGATTCAATTAATTTACCCTGTCTCCTAGGATTTCAAAGAAGTAAAGCAGTGACAAGAACCATGGTCCTTTCCTTTCTTGGCTACAGAAAAAGAATCTAGACAGAGAGAGATTTTCCTTTTAAGAACAGAATACAACATTCACAAATAAATATCTCAGGAGAACACGTGCTGTTCAAAGAAGCTAAAAATAGTAAAACCAACAAGCATATGTTTAACTGGGAACCTTCCTACATCCTAAAAGTAGCAATATTCTTTAAATCCAGTGTGGATATGGGAACTCAAAAACTGTGGGCTTTTTCTAATGGCAATGAAGCAAGCATGTTCCAAGTGTCTGCACATAAAGTGAATACCATCCACTGCACACTGAGCTAGACACAATCCCTCCTTGTCATCAGCCTTCATCCACTCCACCACATTGTTTTTCTCTTCTTAAAAATTCCTCAGTACACTACAGCTAAAATTTCATCCCCCCTAAATTAAAGTGCTTTTTTTATTATTGCTTTTATTCTCTGCTTATGTAAAAAATAAAACTTCACAGGATCTTAGAATGGCACAGCACCTTGTAACCACCTGTAGCTCTTTGATATAGTAACTGCTCTGAAGAACTCACAAACCACATTCCCTTCATAAATTTAACAAACGGGGTGAGTGGTTGCATGTTAATTAAATCATCTGCTTAGCTTAATCCCTAGGCTGCTTTATATGGACTGGGACAAATCATTTCTCTGACAGTCCTCCTCCCCTCCTGGCTTTCTCCTTATTATCTGTTTTTACATCCTAAGATGCATAGGGCAGAGGATCGCCCCTTTGTCAAAGCTGGTAATAGGATCTGGCATAACTAAGCCAGCAAAACCACGTGGCCTCAGAATACTACAAGAGAAAAATAGTTCAGATACGTCTTCCCCATTGCTAAGTCCAATTTTGAAGGCATAATGCACTTTATATAGGGTGGAACATTTCACAACAATATCCAAGAGCTCCAGTAATCAATTTTCCAACTTGCAGGAAATGTTGCAACAAACATAAGCCTTTCAGCCTTCTAAACAGAACTTAAATGCTGCAGAAGCATAGACACACAGTACAGGAATTAGTTTTACTTAAAATGTATCAATACAAAACACAAACCAGCTCGCATCGCTTGTAAGGGATGACAATTCTCCAAGGTCTGTCTCCATAACAGATGGATGCATGTCTCCTGATGTTAAAACAGTTGCACAACATTCTAGCTCCAAATCTCACACAACTAAACAAGAATCTCAGGTTTTCACCTTCAGGAGTCTGGTGAGACACTTACAGAGCATTAACTCCAGACTACATAATCTAATCAAAAGCCTAAGGCCAGAGGACAAACAGAAGCAACCTATAATTAAATTCTGAACACTATAATGATTATTTTTTAAAACACCTTGTATCAATGTAGCATTTCCTACAAGATCTGTAGTGAATTAAACAATTTTTAAAAACTAAAATAATTTATTTTTGAGGGTTTGGGTTTGTTTTAGACAAGAATTAATCACGGAATATTCTGAGTTGGGAGGGACCCACAAGCATCATTGAGTGCAGCTGCTCAGTGAATGGCCCATACAGGGACTGAAGCCACAACCCTGGCGTTAACATTGTACTCTGCCCAACTGAGCCAATCTCAGTGGCTTAATGATCTAATACATTAACTTGATGGCCTTATAAATTATTAGAAAGCAGCCCAATTAACCCAAATAAGCTGACAATGTAAAACCAGACATCCAGGATGCAGCATCAATATAATTACAGGGGTGAAGAACCCCCTATACTTGCACTGATATTAATGGCCTGCTACAGTCTTAAGACACAGAACCAGAACTCTCACTTTCACCAGCTCTCAGAGCCCATTCTCATTTACCTATAACCATTAGAGCCATCAATTTTAAGTCATGGCAGTATATATTTTCTACGGGAGTTATACTACAATAGCCTACTTGTACACACCATTTAAAATCCAAAGAGTATTTTACACATCAATGGAAATTACACCCTTGTTCACACTGCTGAAAACAATCCATACCTAGGACCAAAACTATTTATGCCAAGGAAAAGACAATTCAACCTGATAAATAGTTATAAAACCAATCTGCATTTTATTCCTTTAGTTCTTGCTCATAAGCATTTTTCATAGACATGAGCTGGGAGAACACAAATATACCTGAGACACTACCTCAAGAAGTCTGTTTATATTGCCAGAAGCTTTTCTAGAACTTTTACCTTTAATTTGAGCTATTGTTACCTTCCTCTCCAATACTAATAAATGCTTTGAAAATAAAACTCAAATGTTTATCAGCTACAGGAAAAAAACCCTGAAAACAGCCTGGGCACCAAGCTTTATCACCTCTTATCTTAGATTAGATCAAATAGGCAGCAGCTATTTGAGCAACATGTCCCAAACCATTTTTTCCCCCTCGGTCAGAATAAATGATAATAGCTTTATCCATACAGATTTCATACACTTGCCAAAGTCCTCAAGAGATCAATAAAACTCAAAAAAAAAAAGCCAATCTGGAATTATTCTACTGGAATTAATCAATAGTTCTGACACACGCAACACCCTTGATTTTAAAGCAGTAAGATACAACCCCATGTCTCAGCCTTACCATCAGCCTTGCCAGCTGGCTCCCCATCCCATCCCCAGCAGCCAGCCTGCCCCAGGAGCCTCCCGGCACATCTACAGCACCAACAGCAAGGCCACGAGCATAAGCTTTACCCTTAAGTCAGAGTCATGGCACAAAAAAAGAAAGACCAATTGTGAGCACCTGTACAGACATTGTACAATGGCTAAAACAAAGATAAAATAAAGCCAGATGCTTATCAAAAACTTCTTCCAGGCTTCTCCCTTCTAAAGACAACTAACCTTACCTCTAGGAAGATCAAGACACAAATGAGAGAACAAAGGAGCTCCCCAGCTGCCGCACTTCAGCATTTATAGCCTCAAGATTAATTCAACAGAGCTGCAGGGACTGGAGGCCCATGAACAGGTGGAGCAGATCAGGTGTGCTGCTGGAGCTCATCTTCCTACATAGTTTCACCTGAAGGGAATCCACCTAACCACCTGGGAAAGCCAGAATTTACTTTCAAAAGTCACCCAGCTACCTGCTCAAGTTAACAAAACCCTATCCCACCAAAGGACATCATGAAATCAATACATAGCATTGCAATAGTGAAACAAACTCTCTTTTTAAACCTTTCATCATTCAACTTTTACCTATTAAATAACTTCTGCTCAGTAAAAAAGGCCTTAAAACACACTGAAAGGTTTAGGATCTGGACCTACCACCACCTGCCAGTCAACATAGCTCAGGTACCTAGCAGCAAGTCTCCTCACAGACTTAAAGTGTGGATTTATTAGCACTGTCAAACCAGCACCTCAAGATTGATGTCCAGTCTTAGAAGACTAAATAAATACTGGTGCCCCAAAATACTTCACTTGCTCTGACAGATTAAATTGGCGTTTTAAAAAGTTGTGAGTGACGTAACTGGACTTCAACAGGCATTAGGTCAATTGGGTATGGTTTGCATCACCTTCACTTCATACCATGTCATAAAGCAGATGCAAAGACTGCAAAATGAGGCTTGGACACCTTCACAGAAATAATCATGCAATCAGCTACGCTCTAAAGCAAACTGGTATTCCCCTACACTCAAGAGGCCTCAGGAGCAGCACAGTTAAATGCTGCATGACAGTCTGGAGCTCTGTCCATCACCAAGTCACCTCCAACACACCCAGACTTGGTAAACCAACTCACTTTGTGATGAGACCCTCCTCTCAAAAAGACTCAGCAACATCCAGGCTGATCATTAATGAAGGATTTTAACAATTAGCAACTCAGTAGGTTTACTTTCTTGCTGCACCTGATGCAAATCTGGGGTCCCTTCTCCAGTACCCTTAAGCTGTTGCAGGCAGAAATCTTTAAAACTGATTATTCTATTTCTTTGTGTATAAAAAGCAAATAGACAAGCCTATGACATTGTGTGTCTGCTTTTTGGTTTAAAAAAGTAAGTAAGCATTTCACCCTCGAGGTTGAACTATTTTTCACCTCTACAAATTAGGACTACACATTCCCTCATTCAACCACTCTTTAATAGGACAGGAAAGTTTCTAAACACAGTTTCTGTAATCAATCATAAAGATATATTTTACTTTGGTACATAGTGGGCATAGGAGAGAGCTTGAGATCCATTCACATTACTGCTCTTCACTTTAAAGAACAAAAAACCAAAAGACAAAGAAAAACATGGACAGCCAATAAAAGAAGAAAGAAAAAAGCTTGTATATGGGTTTATTAAAGCAACTATAGCCATAGAAATTTTAACTAATAAGAAAATTATTTTTGACTTTATTTTTATTCAAGTTATTTCTAAGAGCAATCAGTTCAAAATATACTCTTTTTTACTACTATTTTTATCAACCTCTCAGCTCAATGAAAATTAAAATGAAGACTATTAGATGTTAATGCAAGAGACACTATTGTTTATAGTGCTTTAAAACAGTGTGTAACTTTACAAACGCTTGACTACCTTCCCCTATGTTTGTATACACTGAGAAGCCAAAGGATTAAGTAAACCCGACTCAAGTCCAGAATATGATGCGTAAAGTCAACATTAAATAAAGAAAAGATACATTGATTTTAGCTGTTATGTGCATGAACAAATATCTAAATAAAGAAAAAAGTTTTCCAGAACAGTAATACCTCTTTCTGCAATGAACTGAAACTGACTGAAATCAATTCAGATTAAGATCTTATTAAGATCGTAAATGTAAATTTTGTCTAAACAGCTATTTTGTGCAAGTGATACCAGTTCCACATATTAAACTAAATTACTGCTTTTGAGTTTTCTTTAAAAATTATGCACAACTTAATAACAAACATAATGCCACAAACTGGAAATAAGAAAAATTAAATGCTTTTTTTTTTCATTCCTGGAATCACACAGGATCATTCCATTGGCAATACAAAGATACTGTGGTCTTCCTATCTTGCATATCATTTAAGTTAACATTAAAACTTTATCACTTACACCATACAGGCAGAGTCAAAGCTCCACATGTTGGACAGCATTTTCTACTTCTAGTAAATTAAAATTTTATTACATCCTAGGGACACATTCCAGCAAAGCAACCAAAATTATTTTTGCAAATATCAAAACTGTCAAGTTTTTAGTGTTGTTTTCTTTCAGGACCAAGAGATCTGTAACATGAATTCAGCTCTCCTGACTCACAAAAAGACAACACGAGAAGTTACACATGTAAGGCAGTGTCAAAGGATGAAACCAGCATTTAGTCAGGTAAAATTCTGTATGGCCTTAAACCAGAAACCAGACCCATACAGGGTGAAAGAAAAGAAGTATGCTTTATAGCTGAGAGTCTTAAGTGATATGAAAACAATGCCAACATAAAGCCAGTAGTCCCCTGTTTCTGATCCTGAAGGAATCAGAAGCCTTCAGGTTTAAGTGTACTGTGTATATATATAGTATAAGAATACTAACACCAAATGCTGGAAAAACTACCCATATAACAAAACCAGTTTATCATAAGTGTATAATCAAAGTGTTTAAATAAACCCCTCATGGGGAAAAATGTTTGCCCTCCACATAGACAGACTCTGCAATACTTTCTCCTACCTAAGCTGTTCTTGTGACTAAAAGGAAAAGGAATAAGAAGGGGTTTTTCCTTCAAAACCCAAGCAGAGTTTGTCAGCTTCTTTATGAAACAATACTTTTAGTGGGATAACCTAGAAAACGTCAAAACATCACAAACCTTCTGCCTTCAGCAAACTCACTTTCTAAAAAGTGATGTCAAATCACTTCCAAGTGATTTAGCCAAAGGATTCACCACATCTGGAGCACCTGAAGTGCTCTACACCAACTCTGACCATTACTGGTCACAGAAGCCAGTAACCCATTCCAGGTAATCTCTGTCCTGAACAATATCTGTGCATAATCACAACTGAGTTTAACAGAGTTTATATTAGACAGACTTACAAGATGCTAAAAGCAAGAATCATCCTAATACATGTCTCTTTACTTTTGCAATAATTAAGACACCATTTACAAACAGGTCTTTTTTCAGACATATCTGTAACAATGTTTTCCCTATACTTAAAATAGAAAATTAATCCAACACCAGTAGCGCTAAAGTTAATCTTATTACTAATAATGATAATAGTAATAGCATATTAAATGTGAGTCACCTTTTCAGTAAAAAAAAAAAAAAAAAGAAGAGCTAAGCTATCACATAAAAATGTAAAAGATAACATGAATGAAATATAACCAAGTATGCCAAAATATTTAGTCATCATTTGCTTGGACCAAGGGGAAACAAAACTGTATTATAAATTTATTTTATAAAGATCAATAAAAAAGGAACACGGCAGACGTGTATTTAACAGTTACAGTCTAACCTATTCTGTTGTGGTGTGATGCTACAATTGTTGATGAGGTTACAGTACTCCTCCCCATTTTCGTGTCCTGGTGATGATGAATTTGGGGTTTTTTTCCCCATTCTATGTTAGTAGTTCTGATGTGTTAGGCAGTGAAGCTCAGGACAAGCAAAAAGATTTCCAGGACTCAGGGCTGCAGCTGCACAGGTTTCTGTCCTGCAGGTGACCCATGGGGCAAGGGACCTCTGCCAGTTCCACTAAATGTGCACTTACTGCAGTTCTAAAAAAAGAGCCAATATTTACCACTGCACATCAGCCTGCAGGAGAGATGCCCTTATAGGATATTAGCAGCCATTCAAGCACTCAAGTTTTGATTTCCAAGGAGAGCCTGGCAGAAGGTATAATTCTTGACCAGAATGGAAACATACTGTGTATGACTTTTAAATATTATGTTTCTAATGTTGAAATCTCAGACATAATGGCCACAAACCAAGTAAATACAACTCACTACAAGAAAAGGAAAAAGCTTTTAAAAGCTTAAAATGTTAACATTAGGATATTTTTTTATAAAGAATCTGATTCATCTAGGACACTGTGAACATCTAGGCCTGAGTCCAAAGCCATTGAAGTTATTAGGACTGCTTCCCTCCATTTCAACAGACCTTGGATAACTCTCTCGTTTCTGTAACTCTCAAACAAATACATGCAATATATCATCTCAAAGCAAACGAAACTCAACACATTTCAGTGGCAGCACATTCATTTAAACAGAACCATGTATACTATATATGGAAATGAAGTGTTCCTCTCAAAGATGCAGACCCGATGTATTCTCAGGCTATAAATACCATCAGGATTCAAAATGGGCCCTTCCTGACCAATGTCTCTGACAGGCAGGGAAGATAGGCATCACTCTTTCTCATTTTTCCATACTCTGCTGCTTTTCCACCCTTCATTGTCACCCAAGGTGACCTGTGTGCCCCGGACACAGTGCCCACACTGACAAACCACGAGTTCTAATTTGGAACTGGTGTAGCTAGCCCTATGTAATTTCACATAAATGCCAGTCTAGTCTTGTGATCTAACGGAGTTTTGCGCTCACTTCCCAGTCAGGCATTGTATTCCTGCAAGGAGCAGGGAGCTGGACTCAGTGATCCTTATGGCTCCCTTCCAACTCATGATATTCTATGATTCTAAGCCTTCAGCCATGTCACAGTATATAAAACCATTACAGACACACAGCTTTTACGAGAGCTTTTTACAGTGTAGTTCCTTTCCTTTTGCCACTAAAATCATACGTGGGGGAGAAAAATATTTTTTAACCATTAACACCCACACAATGTTTCAGCAATCTTTCCCTTGGAAAACCTCCACAAGCTGTATTCACTGTGCCCTCCTCAGACTTCTGATAATTCAGTAACTTTCATACATGTAAAATACACAGTTTTATGCAACATGACTAGATACGTTCAGCAGAACCAAAGGGATACCCTGTCCCCTAACTTCATCTAATGCTATTTTTATGTTTACACCTCCCCAGTAACTGCTGCCCTCCCCACCTCACACTACAGAATGCCTTGCTGCTGCTGAACTACAGCCTGATCCTGCTGAGGAATCATCACCAGCCAGCCTCGAAATTCACACAGACTTTTGTCACTCTGAGCTGGATTCCACAGAATAGCAAAGCCAGTCTCAGAAGGAACACTGACTGCCACTCTGTGTTGTGCCTGCTGACTAGAGATTACTGCTTCTTTTTAGGATTTGTCCCAGGAAGGACACTCAATGACTAAGATTCACAGTCCACTTTCTTGCAATAATACAGGACATACACAAGTACCATCATTGCTGGGTTTAATTACAATCATTAGATCCTGGCCCTGCAGAGATTATACTTAGGGCTAGTGCTCTCTAAATGTTCACTGTTTCTGTCTCTGGGGCTGTAAACTGCCCTCATTCCGCATTCAGAAATCCCAACATATCAAAACTGAGTACAAGGATCAGTATCAGTGTTACTTAAAAGCTTTTTGTTTGTTATTATAGGCATTTCTTCTATTGAGCTAAACTGGAAAAAAAGATGAACTGTAATGGTTTTCAACCAGCACTTACAGATTGGCAAATGTGAGGTTTTCAAGTTCTTTTTGAATGCAGATGTTCTTCCTTAAATGTATGTGTTGCAAAGCCTTGAAAATAAGTATGATACTGTATCAAAATAACATTTTGGTTGAGAATGTTTGGTTTACAGCTTAAATCCTTGTCTATACATTTGCTTTCCTGTATGCATAACCTAATTTAGCGTGTGCTTATAAAACGTGAAATCCTTTCTAGGCTCCAGAGAGCCAAAGTATCTTCCTTTTCAGAGCATGGAAAACAGCAGCATCCACCTCTCCACACCAGTGCCTTTTTCTGCTTGCAGAAGCACCATCTGCAAAGGGCTGCAAGCACCTTTTGTTTCAGACCTTGACCTCTCCACCACGGCCACCTCTCAACTGGCAACCTGTCCGGTGAGGCTCTCACAGAGTAACTGCATGCAGACCACCTGATAGCCATGAGACAGGAATGGTTGAGCCAGGCTGGGCATGTGACTAACAAGTAAAATGCATTACAGTTCCTGCTAATCCCTTGAGCCTTCCAGTTGTTCATCATACGCTGCTGCTCAGTACATCTTCAGAGAATCAAGGTGACGTTTCCATGTAGAGATTTAAATGAAGGGATCCCCTGCATTATGTGTCCACGTGTGTCTTCCAATGTACACTCACCCTTTTCTCAATAGATCATGCCTCAAATTTGTTTCTTTATTTGGAGAGCACATTCACGCAGGTATTGCTCAGAAGCCAACAAACCTCGCCTACACGAGAGCCAGCTTGGAATGAATATTGCTTGCTCCATGGATGACTTAAATTTTTCCACTTAAAAGTTTTCTCAGGCTTTAGAGCTCTGGCTTGAAATTGTTAACTTTTCAAAGACAACTTCTGCAAATACTGTATTTCCAGCAAAACCAGATTTTTCTCAATTCAAAACAAATGGGAATGCTGCTAGCACTGAGTAATTTATTACATTTCAAAAAACATAGACCAATGTCAAAGGAATCTATCAGGGCTTGTAATTTCAGCCTAGCAACTGCTACCTATAACCATAATTTTATTTTATACATGTACAAGTCCTGGATTGTGGGGAGGAAAAGCTCTTCAAAACCCTGAAAGCATCACAATAAGGCTATATTCTACCTGCTAGAAGCTGATGGCATAAGGTCCATAAGAGGCACCTTTCATTGGGGAACCACAGAGCAGCAATAAGGGGTCTGGTATCGTATTCTTCAAAAGGACACAAATTCCACTTGATAATGCACTGGCCAGCTCTAGGAGCTGACTGTGCCCCAAACTTGAGCTCTCTCATTCCACTGCTCCTTCTTCATGTTTTAGAGTTTGTTCAAAGCCAAAATATGGTATCAGATAATGTCAGCAGAAAATACCCTCCAGGAGCATAGAAAATGCAGAGGCAGATCCATACAATCAAAAGAACTATAGATTGTATAATATGCATTTAGCCCCTGTGTACACATTACCATGCATATTTATTTTATTTTTCTGCTGTTACCACAAACAAGAGAAACTAATGGTGTCAGAGTCCAGCCCAGTGAATTTTAATATCACTTTCTATTTTTCATACACAAACAGAAATGAGTTGGTTAACGGACAAAGAAAATGCAATGACAAGACAAGCTCTTCAGCAGTACCTAAGCACTACTAAAAATGTAGATGTAAATACTGAGAAAAAAACCAGCCTTTTTCAAGGCTGTTTGCAAACAGACTGTGGCTAATTCTGAAAAATTGCATCTGAAATTATATACCATATTAACTAAAGAAATACAAGGGCTTCATATTAACTAAAGGAATAGAAGGGCTTCAATAGTAATGACTGTCACACTACATGAAACACTGACAACAAAGATTTACTTTACTTAAAGATTTACCTTTTTTTGAAAGATTTTTTTAAAATGCCAACTCACAAAGCAAGTGTGGAGCATTAAAATCCTAAAACTTCAACAATCATTTTTAATACAGGATTAAGAGTAATGTAGTTCATATACAATTACATAAATTAGACAGGGAAATTTAAGGGACAGCATTGATGATTCTGTTAGCAGTTTCTTATTCTTGACTTACAGTATCGTGACTTTATTATCTCCAGGGGAAAAAAAAAGTAACGAAATTTCATACCACAAGGTGTTCAACTGTTTATATCATGATTTGGAATTTCAGCTTTAAATTGATTGAGTTGAAGAGGGGGAAGACCCAAATAAACCACATTCTAAATCCTTCTACATAGCCATTTAAAAGTTTTATATCCCAAAGTCAAGTTAACAATTGTTGACAAATCCATGACATACAATGTCATGCTTAGAATATAGCAGGGAGGAATAAAAACGAAACTTTTTGCAGTTCTTTGCAATAACATATACGGACATGAGTGTTAGCACAGTAACTGAATTATTCACGTAGATATATGAATTATTCAATAAGAGGCCACAGAAAGTAGACATGAGAAAGATTTCTTTTAGTTCTCTCGCTGGGACCATTCTTTATGCAGACAGTGAGATGATGTAGGATTGCCCAGCTCCCCTGCCACCTGTGGAGCAGCAGAAGAGGTAGCCCAGGAAAGGAACGCTCCTGAAACGCGGAAAACTTCTTCAATCCTGCAGTAGGAGGAGCTACTTCTTCTAAAATTGCCTTTCTAGCAGGTCCAATATAGTCAACATAGCATATATATGCATTCACATTTCTCATCAGCTGCCTCGGCAGCTTTTGCCAGCTCACCAAGCAGCAAAGTATGTGCTTGATGACAGCAAAGTTTAAGACATTCCCAGTTGTTACTTCAGTTAGCCTTTATATGCTAAATACTAGAAAAGTGCTTTGCACTAACTAGTTATGACTAATATCCCTGCATACACAGAATTCCCTCCACTTCCCAATTTTATCATATAAGGAATGCAGGATCAGCCCTTGAAAGTTCTTCTTCACCAGAGTCTTGAAAAGCCTTACAAGTGGAACAAATAGGATCTAAAAGGAGACATATATCTCCCCCTACCTGCAGAGTCCTTTATCCTCCTGCCCCAGGGAATAACATTCATGGAACTACTTGAGTATCAAAGATGAAATAAACTCAAATCTTACAACTTGCCATAGCCCTAGTATGTCAAACTGTTCAGACTGGAAGTGTTTGAACCCCTCGATGAACCCTGTTACTAAATGATACATTTAGCCCAAGTGGTTTTAAAGACAATTTGCACACACCTTTCTATACTGGTTAAGAAATGACTGATCTGATTTAACTGACTGTATCCCAGTGATGGACCATCTGGCCAACAGCACCAGCAAGGAACCATGCATAAGAAGTCTGTGTACAAGTCTCTAACTTTTTACTCTCTCAAGAGAAGAAGCACAAGGTAATAACCTGCAGATTTTTCTTTTCTGTCAAGATCCCTGATAGCCTTTGTAGATTGGTCTCATTCTGTGGAGAGGGAAATCCTAAATACACAATGAAACCAAAGGTTAAGTCTTCACTTATCACCCTTCCTTGAAAATTGCCTTTTACTGCTGTAGGAAATAGTGTATCTTATTATCACAAATTCATTAGAGCTGTGTCATCATACCTGGCTAACACCTCTCTAAGAAAGTTCAGGTTTGGTTTTGAGTAAGAAAAAATGCCTGCAGAAAAGCAGTGCTGCCTGATAGGATTCCTGATCCTTAAGGCTGACTTAAAAGCTTTTATTCCTTAATTTTGGCAATCACTCCTTCCACAGATAGGCCAAGTTCACTGTAATAGTTTAACTTCCAGCTGGAATGTGGAGGTTCATTTAGGCAACCCAAACTACACAACAAGTATCATAACTTTTCATGCTCTAAGTTTGTTTCTGGTTTCCCCTAGGTGCTGGGCCCTTCGTACAGCTGGTGTATGTGCTGTGTGTTTAGCGGGGAGGGGGCAGGAGAAAGGGAAGACAGCTCACTGTACGTCAAAGCAAACCAGCAACCTAGCAACCATATATTAAAAGGTGTGTGTGTTTTTGTGGGTGTCTGTGTGCCAGGAATAACTGAAGCAGATATTATTCCATTTGTAATTCAAAAAATGTGAAAAGGGAAGGGGAGAAACTCCAGTTGCTGGTCTATTTTGGGGTCTGTCAAAATCCACTTTCACAATACAGAGTCGTAACACTTTCAATCTCGTTTTTCGTAATCAAAAATTGAAGTCCGGACTTGAGCAAGTTCTTAGCTTTGGTTTGAAAATAGACCCTTCAAAGCAGAGGCTGAACTTACTTCACATACTGTGCTTTCTTCCACCTGGTAACATGCAAAAATCAAAGGGGCAGAGAGGCTGCCTCAAAGATTTCACACTTAGGTTAAGAGAATAGTGTGTGTAAATACTGTGTATAAATGTGCAGAATACTCCTAGACAGCTCCATTTAATTTAGCAAACAGAAACGTCAAAGATATGCAGGGAGTGGAATTAGCTTCCTAAAGATTCACCTGAGTGAGAAATTGACCCTTTCCATTTTGCCAAAGTTTCTCATTCCACGAGATAACTGAGTTTAGATCAGCATATGCAAGCTCCCACCCCATCATATGCGGTCCCAAGGGTGCATATAAACTTCTGATCTGCACCGTCCCACTACACCAGCATGTGCCTCCCCGAGAGGGTGAGCGTCGGACTGCGGGTGTAACTTTCATGCCACCAGATGAAATCGAACGAGTCCCTGTGTGGGGTGGAACAGAAAGGGGGAAACGGGGGACACGCCTGGGGACTGCACCCAACACCTCACCCCTCCAGCTACACTGCCCACGCCGCAGCTCCCGACAGCCCGTGGCAACCCTGAGCCACGAGCGGCCAGCACATGCCACCGACAAGAGCCCTGCGGCGTCCGCTCCGCTGCCACCTCGCCCAGGTGTCCTGCTCTACAGGGCTGCGCTCCGACTACCACTCCGCCCCACCGCCACCACCAGCGCACCGAACCATCACCGGCAGCAGGAGGGGAAGGCAAGGGGGAGTTACCTTGTTTTTGACCCCGCAGTGGCAGCAGACAGTCCACAGGTACTTGAGGGTCCTCCACAGCAGGATGATAAACAGTCCCCCAAAGAAAGTAACCATGGATGAGGCGAGGAAAGCCCACCACATGCGCTGTCCGCGGCTATCGCAGGGCACCTCCATGGTCACCGGGATGATGAGCGCATCCATCTTGGGCACATTGACGGGGGAGGAGGACGAGTCTGTGTTGAGATTGTTGGCGTTGATATTGTTACTCATTCTAATGCCGCTGCCGCTGCCGCCCGGGTAGGAGCCGCCGCCGCTGCCATTTGCCATAGCTAACAGCGAGCCGGGCGCGCAGGGGCTTCCGAGAGCTCCTCCCGCCGCCAGCGCCCCCCAAAAAGCCCATCACCAGCCATATTGCTGCTGCTGCCGCCGCTGCTCAGCGGCGAAGGGATAAGGAGAGTAATAAAAATGAAAAGCCCCCAATCAAAACAAACAAAAAAACCAAACCAATCAAACAACAAAAAAAAAAAAAAAAAAAAAAAAGAGCAGGTGAAGAAAAGCGACCGCACAATTCCCGGGTCCCTCTCGGGAGCCGACAGGCCGGTGAATTCCGAGCGTCCTCTTTGTACGGCGAAAATAATATTTAAAAAATTAAAAATAATAATAAAAATATAGTCTCCTCCTCAGATTCCCACCCTTTCCTTCTCCCGCATACACAGCCCCTACCCCGCCCACCCCAAAAAAATCATCCAGCACCACCACAAACTGATGCCTCTGAGCGTCTCTCCAAGATACCCAGCGCTGCGACCCCGCTGGCCTCAGCGGGGATCCCTCACTCAGCTTCCGCCGCGGATCCTCCCGGAGGTGGTCTGTTATTATTGTTATTAGTCTTTAACTTGTTATTAACGACACTCAGTCCCCCCCGCCGCGCACCCTCCTCCTCCTCCTCCTCTTCCAAGTCCAGCCCCTTCCTCTCCTCTTCCCCCCTCGGTGCCGGCAGCAGCCTCCTGTGGCTCCTAATTCATCCTCCGCTGGCCCATCTGTGCGTGCGCTGCCGCTGCCGCCGCCTCCTCGCCCATCCTTCGGGAGCTCCCTCCAGGGCCCGGCTGTCGCTCAGGCTGTTGCTCCCACACGCGCAGCGGCGCCGCCGGCTCCCGCCCCTCCCTCTGTGCCGCCGGGGGACGCGACGGCCCCGCTCCCGCAGCCGCGGCCGCTCCGGGAGCGCATCAAGGGCCCCGCGGGGCGGGGGTGCCGGGCCGGCCGGGGTGCCGCGCTGCCGCTGCCGCGGTCGCTGCCGCCGGGGATGGGATCGCCGGCTCAGGCGGGCTCCCGGCGCCCCATGGGCAGCGCTCCCCGCCCCGCGGCCGCTCGGTCCCGCTCGCCGCGCCGCCGAAGCGCCGAGCGACCGCTCCGGAGGACGAGGCGGGAGCGGGGGCTGCGTGCCGAGGCGGGCGCTTCACAGGTGGCGGCGAGGCGGTGCCCGGCCGCGCCGGGGAGCTGCCGGTCCAACAAGTCCCGCCGGCCCCGGCGCGTCCATCGCCGCCGCGCTCCGCTCTCCGCAGCCGCGGTGGGGCGGGGGCAGGCGGCAGCGGCCCCCCGCGCCGGCCGTGCGCGGGGCCGGTTCGGAGGATGTCATGACGCAGCGGCCAACGCACGGCGCAGTCACGGCCCCCGCAGCCCCGCTGGCCCCCGCGCCCATCGCCGCATCCCTCGCCCGCCGCGCAGCGCAGCACCGGGACCGGCGCGACCCCTCCGCAGCCCGGCCGCAACAACGCGCTCGGGGGCGGCGGGCCCGGGGCTGCAGCCGGGGGCAGCGGGGCAGAGGGAGAGGGAGGGGGGAGCGCTCGGGGCTCGCAGGAGGCGGTTGAGCTGCAGCAGCAGGTGCCCGGGGATGCGCACGGCGCGGGAGGGGGGAGCTGGCATGGAGACGCGCTAAAGGAGCGTGAAATAAACATCGGGGACCGTGGCGTGGGTTTTTCCGCTGAAGGCGTTGGTGGCTTGTCTTTAATTGACACGGGGAAGTACTGCAAACGCTCCGCAAACACACCGTAAATTGCCGCACATCCCGAGAACATTCCTGAATTTAATCCTTAGAAATATAAACAACAATTTTAGATTACACACTTGGGGAGAATGGGGAGGAAAGGGGGAGCCACGAGGAAAATCTGGATAGTCGTCTCCTACTTTTTTTTCGGATTCACGTTGAAAAGCAGAGAAATTTATATGTCTGTATGTGTATTCATTTGTATACAAATCAAAATCTCCATTTGGCGCATGGTCTGCTCCCTGGGTTGTCTGTACAAAGTATTATGCAGATCCTCTTGACATCTTTCCAAGGGTAAAATACAGCAGCCTTTGTGTGCGTGACATTCCCCCATCTTATCTAGTTGCTATACCAGCAGAGAGCCACCATTATGAAATAGTAATCTCTTAACCTTTACTAGTAGTAGTTTCTGTTTCTGCATCTGCCAGGGGGTTGTTTATTTTTGTTTGCTATTTAAGTGAAGGTAATGAGATTTTATGAGTTCCCAAAGCTTTTTATGGGGCTCTCTAACCCTCCCACGCCCACTTTTTCATCCAATAACACCACCATTTGTCTAACTCTGAGTTTATGATGTCTCCTTCCAGTCTGTTCCTCCAGTCTGTTCCTTCAGGAGAAGGCTTCCTTTTTCAAGAAGGGTTTAATAGAGACCTCTCAATAGAGAAGGTGTTAGATAATAATACGGAAGTGTATACAGGTGAGAAAAATGCTACACTAATTTTTCCCAAAGAAAAGCAGTCAGTTACATAGCACACCTGAAGCAGGCCATTCCCAGGAAACTGTTGTAACAGGGAATTAAGCTGAGGATTTCTAGATGCAGAAGACTGGCCGGATTGAAAAGAAACTGCATGTCCCAGCAGCCACATGCAAGCCCAGACTGCACTGCCACAGCTGCTGCCCCTTCCCATGTCTTTTCATTACCAACCCTCCCCACAGCTAGAAAGCCACTTGGACTGCAAAGTGTCGTCACAGGATCACACACCTTGGGCCCTGGGCTCAGAACCTGGTCCTGATGGTCATTTGCTCTGCATTCCTGTGCTGCAGTTCAATGAACACCCTTTTCACAGCCGCACACATGGCCACGGATCCTTTTATCCATCAGCAAACACCAGGAGTGGAGCAAGGGCAGGAGCACCGTAACACAGGCACTTGATGTCTGATCTTCAGAAGTGCTAAGTACTTACAGACACTCTTACAGCTAATAGAAACTGCAAGCCCTGTGCACCCTGAAAGATGAGGACAATGAAGAGCAGCTGCACAGCATATCCCAGGGAAGATTCTGAATGGTGGAATTTCTTCCATATTCTGGTCAGGCACATAACAAGGGCTGAGTCTCTGAAGCCAGGCCTATGACATGCGTCCTCTTGCTGTTGTTTGAGTGAGCCCAGAAGATGTGACAGAGAGGCTGCAGTCTGAAAATACATTTTCTTGCGTTAAGCATTCAGAAGGTATGAGTTAAAAAGTATTTATTTGACTCAGTACTGCTGCAGCTCCGTGCTGCAGACACTGGTTTCAAGAGCACTCAATGCAAACAGGATCATTAGGCACTTCTAAAATATCATCCCCATAATACTGTATCCACACATACCAAAGATGGTCCTAAAGAAAATTTCAGCAAAGCAAAGTAAGTGCACCACAAAATACAGTCTGTATGTTAAAATAATTTGATCTGAACATGTTCACACAAAGTTAACACATAGATTTGGACAGAGATGGGAGATTTATTGTGATCACTTGTAAAAGGCTGATTTTAAGTTATGATGCACAAAACGTATTAAGAAAACAACCAACACATACATTAGGAGTCCTAGTTTATAATTTTCACACTATATATCCAGGGGAAAACCTTTTGTTTTATCTGTATAAACAAAACTGGTATTTACATAAATATTGCTCAGTTCTACAAATATTTATGATTAAACTCACCAGTTCTACAAATATTTATGATGAAAGTCATACTGAAAAGTAAATATTGATATCAACTAGTGAGACTTGCCTTACCAGTGAAAAGTTTCCTTTAAAGGAATTACCTGCAAAGACAAAGCAGAGTAGTTAACTTTGTATTTTGTTCAGTTATTCATAGACAGAGGTAAAAAGGATCCTTGAATGAATATCCCTTCCATTAAGTCCCATTTGAGCTTACTCCTTTATGAATAAGGAAAAGCCTGCTTTCTAGTGCAGGTTTTTAAAGCAGAGTTTCAGAAAGCCCGCTGGGGCTGCATGCTTCATTTGCTGAGGCAACAACTCCATTTCATGTTGCCTTCAGACTAAACAAGGTTTCCAGCTCTGCATCCTGGAGAGATCTATTCCAAACAAACAGAAAACCGGAATGGATTGGTTTTCAGATTAGTTGTCTATTTAATATTTCAACACAAGAGCTCAACATTTACTTAGTTAACAATACTATTTACAGAACATAACAAACACCATGCTGACTTGTGGTTTTCCTCTTCCTACCATGTAGGATAGTCCAGGACACAATCATGTCTACTCAACGAAATTCTGGAGGATTTGGTTCCAGAAAGCAATATTTTAGCAGCAAGGAAATTGCTCCTCTTTATGTAAAACAGTTCCCTCTTGTGGATATTCTGTGTACAGTATCACAGAAGTATTTGAAATATTCATCAATCCTGGATCTTTGCAATTAAAACCCCCGCCTCTATTCATCAATTATCTCAACACCTTGGCATTCTTGGTTTTGGCAATTAAATATGTGAGAAAGAATGAGCTATTGCATTTAATCAGCATATAACTTGCACAACTGCACATTATCAATAACAAATTATTTAATTAAATGCAATAAACACAACAAAGCTAAATAAAATTGCGTAACTGTATCTATAGGAGTCAAGTACAAATCCCAGTGGGTTTTTTTATTTTGCTTATATGAGAAAACTTTCCACACATTCCGTTAAAAGAAACCATTATCAAAAAACAAGAAAAACATATACTATATAAAGAAAAGAGACAGTAATGGCAAAGCAGTCAGGGTTTCCACAGATCCATGTACTAAGTACTGAAGACAAGGAAATTCTGGAATGATAAATCTTTCAATTAAAACTAAAGAGTCCAAGCAATTAAGTGACACAGCTTCACTGGTGACACAATATTGCACCAGGGATTAATTTGGCATGGCAGTTTGGGAAAAAAAACCCATATGAATGGAGTAACAGTGTTAAGATTTATGTGTTCTCCACATTAGGACTTCATTATAAAAAGAATATTCTTTTTTCTTGAGAAGTGAAATGTGAGAGAATAAATGTGTACTCCCCAGTTTTGCCTAAAGGCATTTGTTCTAACTGAGTCCAGGGAAATGATAGAAAACAATTGCATGTTATTATCTTGAGGGAAATTATATTTAAAAAGGCTAAAAGCCTTTATATACCAATATACCATAAATTTGTTTACCACACTGTTTTTGTTAAATGGTTATATATAAAACCTTCCTAAACTTTTATTAAAAGTACAGAATAAGTGTTAAAGAAGCAGCTTAAGGTTCAATAAAGGTAAATACTTACCAAGGTTAAAAAAATACCCTCAGAATTCCAACTGTTTGTGTCCAGCAGCCTCCTTCACATTTTTTTTGTTCCTGTAGAACGTACTGTTGGCTTTTATGTAACATCAGTAGCTATGGCAGGGCAAGCACTTCCACACAGAAATAGCATAAAATAATAATAAAATGTACTTCTAGTGAAGAGGCTAGGTCTGTGCTCCTAAGGCCAGTGGGGCACTTGGTCTTGCCTTCAAATGCTGGAGATGCAGTATCAACCAGACTTCAGATATAAGCACAGATGTCTTCCATAATTAATTTGGAGCCTCACTTTAATACTATTCCTTACTACTCCTACTTTGTCCTGGGAGCAGAGTGAAAAATAATACATTTGTAGTGATTAGATGGGTACTGGAACAAAATCATACAATGAAATAATTCTGAGAGATTTTTGTTGTAATGCAAAATGTTTGCTTTCTGAGACGCTGATGTAAAACGTGTAAGGTTGGATCTACTGTCCTTGTCTTAAAGACTTTAAAGAGGAAATATTATTAGGTGATTATATTAATATGCACATAACTACATATTTGCACGTGGCAAATTATTATCTTCAGCATTTGTTGTTTTCATAGAATTTATACAACCTATTTCAGTGCATATTAATTGAAAATTCTGTTTAGCTTACTTTCTATCTGCCCAATCCCTGTTCAAAGACTGAAGTACATATTTAGCATGATAATATATTGCACACTGTAACAGCTTCTTATCAAAGTACTTTGCAAATAGGAATATATTCAACCTCATCACATCTCTCTGTAACAGTATACGTGAACACTATTCTTGGCAGTGGGGTTACGTAACAATTTCCTTGAATTAGTTAAAACTTTTGTATTGAGATCTATTTTGGCACTTAACCCTGGCAAAATCCTCCAGCTGGCAGGACAAAGGCATACCTCAGCAGAATGCTTTAATGGGTCACCCAGTCATTCAGAGTGATCATCTCCAGAGTATTGGAACCCTTGCACTCAATCCAGCCAAATAAAATATTAAAGAAAATCCCTTGTTCACGCTAATCCATATGGCATGAATAGAAATTTAATACAAATGAATATTGCAAATATAGAGAATTTTCTTTGGGCTTTTTTTAATTATTATTTTAATAAAGCAATTCTTGCATATCCTTGTATTTTGTTTAAGAGTTAAACCCAAGCATACTTTCTCATCGTCATTCTTACCAAGTTTCCCAAATCACATGGTATTTGATTGAATGTGATATTTCTTGCCAGTAGGATCACGTATTGGAAAATTAGTATGGTTTAATGTATTAACAGAATATTAATGCATGGCTAGCATCTGAAAAAATGTGACAGCAAAATGATGACCTCAGGAGCCATATTAATTAAGCCATGTTAGATTGTCTGAAGTCTGTAAGTGCATTTAATAAACATTAATCCACACACTGAAAGGCATTCTTGACTCCTGCAAATCAGAGCCTGTTTATTATTGTTTGTACTAATGATATTTCTTTCCAGTCAGGAGAGAAGACAGTAGGAAGATACAGGGATATTCTGAAGACAGAATTAGTAGCAATCGCTGTTAAAACACAGATAGACAGAAATAGCAGTTAAACAATGCATCAACAAAATGTGAAACCAATCAATAAAACAGCCTTTAAAATGTCTCTCTTAAATCGTTACATCCCCTTTTTCTGAGTGGGCCCTGATGCCCAAACCATAGAGAGAAGCAGCAAACCCTTCACCCTGTACTGAATGATGACGAAAGAGCAACAGAGAAGTAAGTTATGTGCAGTGGTGTGCAAAGAACCACTGCTGGGGAGCAGTAAGAAAAAGCAGGGTAAAGCTTCTCTATGCTTTGTGTTGGTTTTGTTGGTTTGTATCAAATCAGGACAGCTACATCACCCTGCAAACAATATCAGGGCAATGCCAGGACTTCTTTCTGTACAATTTTTGTTTTGTGGAAGCACTCCAGATCTTTGTATAAATATTGACACCCACTGGTCATTCTGGACAACCCTGAAATTTCTAATGGAGCAGCTGTTATAGCAGTACAGCAAATATATGTGTGTGTTTGTATGTGTGTACATATATATATATGTCTATATGTATATATGTATATATCTATATCTCCTCTGTGTAACGTAACCATGAAAACACAAAGCAATCCTCCAGTTTCCAGCAGCAGTGTTCATGCTGTGACCATAGCTACTATCTACAAATAGAGCATTCCAGAACTGCCAGGTATTGCCATAATGATTGCAAAGACAAATACTAGTTTTTTCTAACAGATTCGATTTGGAGAACTAAATGTTTGTTGCCTCATCTTTTATTATTTTTCCATTCATTTGACTTGGTATCTCACATCTGGAATTGTGTAGGCCAGGTAACTTTATTTACTTGCTTCCAGGAGCCATTTGGCTTTGACTCTAGATCCTTCTAAAACACAACTAAAAGGGAATGGAGGGGGGAAAAAGTTTCGTTGCAAAATATAAATCTAAAGATGCCTGTTTGCACTGGATGATTCTTTTTTAAGTCCATCAGCCAGCTTTGCCACGTGGCACTTGCAGTGAGTCACTGCTGTCAGAATCAGAATCCCTAGAATGGAAGCTCTGCCAGTCATTCCTGAAACCAGCCGCCAGCCTTAACACACTGTAGGGCTCCAACGTCTGTTGTGTACCATTTAAATTACTTGGGGAGCAAAGCAATAGCAGGACAGCACTGCTGCTCTACTCCAACTAGGCCAAGGGAAATTTTCATAAAAGTCAGCTAAATGTGAAAACAAAGAAAAATGCAAACAGGTGTGTGTTCTGAAACTAGTCCCTGAGAAGAACAGCTCAGAGCGCTAGCTAATTTGATGTGCACAAGGTGTAAATCTGCTTAACACTGAAAAATCAGACATCAGACATCTTATTAAACCATAAAGGGGAGACCATATGTTTACAAGCAGCCACTCCATTTTTTTGCAGCTCATTATGACACACTTTGCTCTCCCCAGGATATATTCATATTTAGGAACTTGGTGTTTATTTTTGACAATAGCCTCAACATAATTCAGGAAGAGCAGTATTTGCAATGACCTGCTTTGCTTTCTTGTCTGTCACACTTGTCTGGAGCTGAATAGCTGAGAACTGGCAATTTGCAACTGAAAATATAAATTAGAACAAAATAAACCTTTTATTATCAAACATCAGCCCATACAGTAAAGTTTGAAAAGCTGGATCTCACCATAATCAGAAGATGCTCTTTCTCTTCCCACTACATAAGCGTATATCCATCAAAGAGTTTTTCCAATAGGAGGATGAGATAAAACACATTTAATATGCAGTCCTGCAAAATGCTGAGCAGTCCTGCTTTGATCCAGCAAAGCATTAAAACAGGTGTCTAATGTTATGCACAAGTAATCTCACAGAATCCTGTAACCGAGTCACATGTTTAAAATTAAGCATGTGTTTTAGGTCCAGGGTGACAAGGCTCGACACCTTGGATGATTAAGTGACTGGTAAGCTGAAGAGGTTGTGTAGGAGTCATGTCCTTAATTGCTTGCTGACTTCATCAGCATGTATATCTTACTGGGGCTGTATTTGCTAGCATGCAAAAGGTGACCTTTAATTGCAGAATTAATATAGCTTTAGCATTTTCTTTTCTGTTTGGAACTACATGTTCTTCAATTCACAAAATAATGAAAAAATAATACCCAACTTAGTCACAATTTTTGAAAGATCAGTGATTAACTGACATTATTTTTCTTACTGCTGATAAAAGATGAATCTCTGAAATAGTATTCTAAAGACATAATATTATGTTTTCACACTGATAGATCCAAATATGTCCCCTCACAAGTCAATGGTGCTGCTAAGGGTCAAATATATAGCAGTAATGACAGATAAGTGTCAATGTTAGAGCTCTGCTAATGCAGCAGTCTTATATGCAGTACTAAGCCTGCAGCAGACTATCAAACAAAATACCCTCAGGCTGAATTCAACATAATTGAATTCAAGGCCAAAATGAGAGCTGCCTTAAAAGGAAGTCTTTTCCAGCAGCAATTTTTTTCCTGTGCTAAATTCAGTGGAATGTTGGGATGCCTAATGGCAACTGACAAAAAGGAAGTGCAGTTTTGACCTTCAGCTGCAGCCTCTGGGCAATATAAGAATGGTAGAATGAAGCTTTATTAACTGAACAGTTCTCATATGCTGCTGCATCTACTCATGTTCATGGTTTTAATTTAATCTGATCTATGGGCAGATGTTAATTTCTGTTTCCTCTCATAAGCTAATTGTAATTCAACCAAGGTCAGAACTACGATAAGTTATTTGGGAAGAGGCATGGATTGTTTGTGTCTTATGCAGTGGGTGCAGTTTTGCCTTTGAATACAAATCAGCAGAGAAAAGCATAATAAAGTATTTATTTTTGTAAATGTTCACAGGTGCATATTCTACAGATAATTTTTAATTATTAATTAACATGCAGGTTTAGGCAATGGAATACTGAATTGTATTTAACTGTGAGACATGTTAATCACAAACCTTCCACCTATTCACCATCTCAGTCAAGTCCCACTCAAAGTCTCTGATAATACACTCTCATGTATTATATGACTTTATCTCACACAACAGGTTTTTCCAGCATCTCCCCTACTTAAAGGAAGTTCATGCTATACATGTGAAAATACATTACTGCTCACCTACCCTCAGTATGTGAGAAACTGATATATGCAGTCTATTGACAACTGCAATGCTTAGAATACTTCTAATGTTTACACAAGTTTACGGTACTTGAACTTGATCTGGTTTTCATAAATTATGCCTATTGTTAAATGTGTATTATGAAGTGTTACTTGCTATTATCAACTTGGCTAAGATTATAATCAAGACTTTTTTTTTCTCTCAATTTCCACAATGTCGAATTTCTGGTGTTTTCTTTTTGTATGAAGAAATGGGTAACCTAGAACTTTTTAAGGTCTGTGAGGAGATAAAGCTCTGTAATCATTCTGTGTCTCTTAGGATCAAGGCAGGTGAAATGCAAAGCTGTGTAATGTGTTTATCTCCCACAATTAAAAAACCATTGTTTTAAGTGCTGTAGAACTCTACAGCCACACTAAGATTATATGACATAGAATAACCAGTACTTCAGTGGTCTTTGTGTGGTCCTGGAGAAGCTCTAGCAATACAGTATTAATTCCATGTTAAAAGAAGAATATTAAATTAGAATTTCAGGGGTACTTTTGTCCCATGGGAAAAACCAGCTTACTACTAAATTGCTTTCCTAGAAGGAAATGCACCCTGCTTGTGTGATAAAGTGTTCATAAAACACTTTCTCTTTTGTTTGTGGAAAGATTGAGCTTCTTATAGACAAGTAATTATGAGCAAATTATTAACTAACTGCACCAGAGCCATAGGACAATGAAAGTTTGTCAAGGGCAGGTTATGATTAATATAAATAAATACTATTTTAATAGACAGTATTTAGGCAATACACTTCATTCACTGTGCATCAGGTTAGTGCCCTTTCAGTGACAGGCACTGGCAACTAATTAGGATGTGTTTAAATCCTGATTGATGTGTCAATGCAACACACTTCTGTGTGCATTGCACGAATCACAAAGTAATAGATTTACCTGGGGTTTATCACTATCAATAAAGACGTAACACAGATTACATTGACTTTTCTTCTTAAAAATGGGGTTTCTACTGCCTTTTCTCTGGGATGGTAACACATTTTTTGTGTTTGTGCTTTCTAACACAAACAAAAGCATACCACCAACCTCCCTCAGTGTGTTACCTTCCCTGCTGCAAAAAAATCCTGCCTTCCAGACTGTAATAAATTCAGTATTAGCCACTTTTAAACATGGAATATCATCTCTTCGGTCTTCTCTGGAATATCAGGTTTCAGGACATACTACAGGTAGAGCTATTTCTTCTTTGGTCAGTCAGAATAGATTTGCTTTACTTTCTTCAGCTTGCACCAGGTTCTGCACAACTACAGTGTTAACCAGTTCTCACCTTGGACTCATAACTTCTGCAGTACAGAAACATCTTTTCTTGTCATCCCAGTCTAAGAATAATAAAAATATCCCAGTTCTATAGCTTGTTATAATCCCCTTGATGAAGGATGAGATCCTAATGGACTCAAGACACAAAGGAAAAAATATCCCATACTGAGGATAAAGCTGTATGTGAGGAATCAGTGCTTTTCAATGCTTCTACAGTGTGAGAGAAGACAGTCCTAGCCTGAGCCCTACTGAGAGGGAACACACCAGGCAACATCCAGACAGGGGCCTCATGATGGAAATGGCCACCGAAGGCAAAAAGATATTAGAATCTAAGATAAGGTTTTAAAGTAGCTGGTTAAAGAAAAAAATGCATGGTATCATTTCAGCTATAGTCAGGGGTTTTTTTCCCGGTTAAAGACTTGAATATTCATACCATCTTCTTATTAAACTTAGATCCATTGGATGTGGGTCAATGCACACACATTTCCTGTTATATTTTCCCCATGATGCCTAATATCTCTTGTATAATGGGTACGTGTTCTTGAAAACTAGACAGAGGCGTTTAAATCTCTTCTAAACCAGGCAATGTAACTATTAGTAGAAAGTACTACAGATGGCTGACTAATTGAACCATGGAAAGCATTATCACACCATTTCCCAATTTAGAGCTCATTATTCATTTGAGTTCAATCTCATTTCATTACTGTTATAATTCCATATAAAATTAAAGTGAGATTTAAACTTACACACCTGAGGGAGGTTATTTTGCAGTCGTCCGAAGTATACCTCATTTCCTGCCAGTCCTACCGGACCACAGAAAATTACTATGGTTTGGTTTTTTGGTTTGGTTTTTTTTTTCTTATTTTCTGAGGGTTTGGGATTGTAGCTTAGTTATTAGAGCAGAATGCCTGCACCAAGATGAACATGCAGCCTTGGCTCTGTGACCTTGAGCAAGTTACTTGTCCTCCGTGGGTTTTTTGTTTACTTCTGTGCAAAGGGTATTGGGGGGGGTTAATATTTCTGCTGAACCTTTAGAGCATTAGGTGACAGGCACTGTAAAAGCTCAAAGTATGACTTCTTAATAATATATATACATATCTTTCCAGGTTATGTCTCAGGTATCCAGCATGGGGATTTGTACAAAGCTGCATGTCTGCTCCAATAAAACAGACTAGAGCAGCTACTTATTTAAAGTTCTTTTGCACCAGATTAACTGAATGCCTGAGAGAATGATACTAGGTCACCTTCTTAAAATGGCCTGAATACCAGCAGAAGATTAAGAAATGGTGGGAGTGACTATATTTTGTTTCACTGAAAGCATTACAAGCAAAGTGTACATGAGCAAAGTGACATTCACTGACAGATTGAATTGCATTATGATAAACTAAAAATGGCAGAGAGGCTCAGACCTTTGGAATAATAACTCTTGAAGATTTTCCATTTTGATAATCAGTTGATTGACAGAGGGTACAATGAGAAAATGGCTATGCCTTTTAGTTTGGAAAACAGCTGCTTTATGATCCAGCTTGGTTTCACCCTTACAACTATGGTGTTACAATCTGCATCTCTGCTGGTTTTCATGAGTCCTGAATCATTCTTTTTAAAAGTGCCAAACCCTCAGTTTTCCAGCAGTAGCACAACAGCTGTAACCAAACACTCATCATAGCAGATCATACGTGATATAGGAGCACATGGAGTCTCATGTGGCCAGCGGACTTACAGTGCCACCCTAGAATTAACTATTTCTGGACTTTGTTTAAGATCATGTGTGTTAAAATATAGTTGGAGTTCTGAGGTTCTCAAGGGCTTAATACCATCCACTTATGCATTTATGTCTTTCCTTCTGAAGTACTGTAATGTAGAACATGAGTGTGTGGGTTACTTTAATGGCATTGGCAGAAATATGTCTATGTGTGTGTGTATTTTATGAGTTTTGTAATTAAAGTCATGAATGCAAATATATCTTAATGTGTTGTAGTTTTAATATACTACAGGATCAATTTCTGGCATTATATTTCACACTGAAGGGCAGCTTTTTAATTCTTTTTTAACTTGTCTGTTGTGAAAGAAAAGTGAAGGGTGAGAGTAAACTTCCTGATTGGCCAGTACCAACATACAAAGAGAAATACTTTTTTTCTCCAGGCTAGTAACATCCAGCTGAGAATGAAACCTACTTTGTCAGAATAGCATGAGCTAAGCCAGTCAGTCATTGGCAGCAAGAAACCAGGTCACAGTGGTCTACAGTGATCCTGCTGCTGGATCGTACTCTCTAATGAAGAATGAACATGGACAAAGGTACAAATTGCATCAGCAGCAGCAGCTGGGTGAAATAAGGTTTAACTGCTTATAGGAACCAGATGGTGGGCTATTAGAAATCGTCTAAAGCTGCCCTGGAGTGGCAGGAACAGGCTTGAGATCCTGCAGCAGGCAGGAAGGGAAAGCATTAGTGTAAAGACTTTGTCAGATGAGCATGTTGAGGCATTCATTCCTAATGTCTCCCTACTTCTATTATAAATTTCAAGGGCCAAGAGCAGAGGAGAAGGATACGAATTATGGAAACAGATGGAGAGTCAGTGAGGCATAGAAGTACAGGTGCTATACGAACAGATGGAGTGAGGGGGAAAAAAGAAAGGAAAAGTGCTAAGTCTGAGAGGTGCACAAAATTCAGCAGGTGTATAACAGTTCAGTCTTGTAGGGGGATTTGGAAATTAATTACATCACTTTTTTTTCTCAGATAGCTCACTCCTTCCCACAAGAGACACTAGTTTCTTCCCTACTCCATGTGCATTGAAACAAATTGACTTGTCCTTGAACACATCTGACTGCCAGGAGTTTTTAAAAAAGTTATCTTGTGACAGGGCCGAACTAAATCAATCTTATTAAGAGCCATTATCTCCTTAATATCATTGCAATTCCTTTTTCCCAACTCTAGACCTCATTAGTTTACAGATCAATGTTAAAAACAATGGCAAAGCTGGAATGCCCTTGCTTTCAATCCCAAGGCAGATGGCATCACTGCACAAAAAGATGGTGCCTGTAGAGGTGTTCGATTTGGTTAACCATCTGATAAACTTAGACTGCATTCACAAAATAGCAAATCCAACATCACCTTCCCATTACACAGCAAAGCACAATCTCACTGTCTGACAAGAATTACATCAATTTCGCTTTTGTAGAAAAAAGACATGTAATGGCTGTTATTTATCCCAAGAAGAGTTGTTGGATGACATAGGCAACTCAGAAAACTTAAATTCAAAATTACAACACATTTCCTCTCTGCCTTTGTTGAGTCAGGGAAATGTCACTGTGAATGACAGCATTCTGTAGCAGAACTGGCTCTGTGAAACTAGCAAGGTTGAGCGTAACAGGAGTCCTTGCTGGTAGCACTCTGGGGCTGTGAACTAGGTTGGCTGGAAGTCTTCTGACTGACAGATTCAAAAGCCATAGCCTCCATGCCCAGGCTTAGCTAGGGAGGCAGCCTCCCAGCAGCAGGTGAGCATAGGGTTGAGCCCTTTCACAGCTAAAACCAGTTCTGTGATTAACCATTCAACTCTAATTAAAATGCATGTGTGCCTGTCATCCTGGGGGCTCATGTTTGAAATATCCTCTTTGGACAAATTGACATTTTTAAGCAAGGCATGGCAGATTTTTTCATTTATCATTATGCTTTCTTCCATTATCTTTTGAAAAAAGAGGACTTACTGGATATCATTGGTCACAAAGCTCTTCTCTATTTCTGAAGAGAATCTCTGGTTCTTTCCTGCAGTAGCATGTCTATTTGAAAAATAGGATTGCTGAGAAAGATTATTTATCATTTTCTCATTAAATCCAAAAGCTAGAAGGGAAAGTATCTGTTAGGTCAACTAGTTATTCTCCCTTTCATATGTTTTACAATGTAAGCTTTGTAGATCATGCCTCCTCTGTGGGAGAAATGAGTTCCATTTTGAAGTATCACTTCTAGACTCCAAGAGAGGCACTGGGGCCAGGGTTCATAATTTCAGCTTCCGTGTCTTGGCCACAGAAACACTTTCATGCAAACTCCAGATACCCCCGTGGACACTGACATTAAACAGTGCTGATGCTCAATCCTTTGCTGGCCTGTGGTCAAACGTGAGCACAAAGGCAGCAGTATAGGCTGGGATCCCAAAGTGCCATTCCCATGGCTGCCATCGCAGTCATTTTCTCCATGTTTTTTGGGTCGCTCTATATAAACCTTTGCTTGACCTTTGATTCTTAGATTCAGTTTCGTTATCTCACTTCAGCTAGCTTTAGTTATCACTGCTTTACATCAGCGTTTCGTCATAAAATCAGAATGATATCACAAAGGTCTGCCAGCTGGCTGAGAAACAAAGTTGGATGCTTATTAGATTGTGAGGGCAATATGCAATAGGCCACCGTTTAGCAGATTTATGCAAGTCATGTAGCATTACTACAATAAGATGTCTCATAAACTATTAGCTTTGGGAGCACTGCAGGGTAATGCATACATTAAGCAGATTAAAAACAAATAGGAGGTGGCAAAAGACAATAGCAGCCATTAAAGGAAGGATCACAAGATCTGTTGGACAGAGTCAACACTCTTAATAGGGAATCACTCTTGCACAAAATTGAGTATTTGAGCCTGCTGCAGTGATATTCAGAGCAGCAGTGAGAAGAAATCTGTCACTGACCACCTTGTGAACTAGGGAATAATTCAATGCAAGCAACCACCAGTACCACCAGCACGCTTGTCCTGAAGAAACCTTTCAAGCAAAGTATCTGAAAGACATTTGTACACTGAGATAGTAAAACAATAACAGGCTCTGAAATTCCACGCAATTGCTGTTTCAAAATCCTTATTATGTTTATCTAATATATTTAAAGGAATTTATTTGTTGATTTATCCAATACATTCAAGACCTGGAGTCTTAGACAAAGAAAATTTGACTTCAATATTAACTCAATTATTGGAAAAAAAAATCCAGTAGATAGGAGAAAAGAGATTTTCTCTTCTGATTCCAGTTGCTTCTTTTTTACATAATGCAAGAAGTGAAGGGAGCAAACTCACAAAAAAAAAACTTAGGGATTTTTTGTACTCATGAGCAAATACACAGAAGAAAATGTATCAAGTCTAAAGTCACAAGCATGACAGATGCACCCAAGGTCTTGCTGACATTGGCAGCCTTACAGGGGCAATCTGTATATAAGGACAACATGTTCTTGAGCAATTCCTTCTAATGAGGTAGGCATAGAGATTGATTTTTAATATCTCTGGCGTAAAGTTTTGAGGTTTTTACTTACGAATTGAGCACTGCAAAATCATTAGAGGACTAATAATAATAATAATAGTTGCCAGGTTGATGACAGGCCCTGAAATGGATCTCTAGAATCTTTCTGTACATATGGAACATATTTTTCTTTTCCTTCAACTGGAGACAAAGCCACTTAACAAAAGGCTCAAAAGAGTCCGTATCATAAGCATTTCACCATTTTCCATTAGATCAAAATTATAAAGGGGAAATCATACATACTGTGAAAAGTAGTCTACAAATTAATATGGTTTAAGCATGCTATGTAAAATATTGAAATATGCATCTACTACTTTTAGTAAGGGGTTCACTAAAAATCTTATTTCATTTCAGGCCTGTACATTCTTTACACCTAAACATCCTTCATTTCCTTTGGAACTGATTAAATGCATCAAAGCTGGTATGTTGTTAGAGACAATGCAATCCTGTATTAAAGGATGTGGGGCAAATAACCTCTTTTGTGATCCTGTCATAGTGAACTGTAAGTCCTGCTGAAACACCCCAAGAGGAAGAGCCATGCAATATGAAAGAAGTGGCTTTTGAATATCACCTACCCTACTTCTTGCAGTGGTAGAATGAACATGACTCATGATAACCCCTGCCTACTAATTCAAGGAAAGCTGGGGTACTTTTTCCTTTATAAAACACATATAATGCTTTTTGGATCATGAGTTACCCATCCTTCATCCCCAGGGTTCTTACACATGCATGTTATCGCTGTTTTTTGTGAATGAAACAATTACCCAAGAAAATTACACCTACTTCTCTCTTCCTTCCCTTTCTCTCAAAAGCTCCTATTAACCTTAGCAGCTCTTCACCCTATCAATACATAGCTGAAATCTTCCCACATTGAACATTGTATTCTTCTAGCTCTAGTTTTGAGAACAAACTGCACTTTTCTGGCCAACTAAATTCATGTGAAATGAATTGCTGGCATGGAAGGTGCTGTTTCATACTTAATTGTAGTAATTGCCTCTGAAACAAGAAGTGTGGGGGAGGTTTCCACAAAAAGTCATTTAATACTTCCCTTATTGCCTGCGTTTTAACATTCCTGATAAACAAGGATTTTGGTAAGCATTTCTTCCTAGAATCCTGATTGGAATGATGCATTAAACATACCTATGGAGAAAGTATATCTAGATGTGCTATCTGTTTGTACTATATAATGGGACTTGGATGTCCTAGTCAGGATCAGTCTCATTGACCCAGGTACTGAAATGCTTTGTAACTACCATCCATCCAAAAAGCTGTTTTTCATCCCCTTTTCTTTTCACAAGGTTGCTTAAGAAATTGGATATTTTAAAAATAATGCTTTGTGGCCTAATGAGGTAAAGTCCTATGTTGGGGAAGATGAAATAGGATGGTTACTGAAGGTAATCCCCCTTCTTGATAGAACAATGCCCTCTGCCCAGGCAAGTCCAAAGGTCAGAAGCAGACCCTACCTGCCTGGTGGAAGATCCCAAAAAGCAGTTTTTTAAGGTTTGAAACATGACCCCGTATGGTAATGTGATGATTCTTATAGGTTGTATGTAAATGCTGTAGCGTTTGTAGCTTGTCTTTGATTGGTTAAAGGGAATTAGAATATTCAACAGAGAAGATGATTTATTGCATTGTAAACAGCAAATTGATCTCTTTTACTCTCTTCTTTCTGCTCTCTCTCTCTCTCTCTCTCTTTTCTCTGGCCTGCTTTGGGCTGTGTCTTGCAGCCCAGCAGGCCTCTCACGCTATTTCACAATAAACCCTCATGTTCTAAAACTCATCTTTAGAGATCTTTTGTCCCTATTTTTATCCCCATAATTAAACCCCAGAGAGTTCCTTCCTTACAGTCCTATGGGTTTGTAACTGTGATGTTTTCTGTGATGTTTGTCATTGTGATATCTGAATCTTTCATGAACAGCTAAGGTACAGACTCTAATTTCTCTGCAGTGTTTGTGATCATTTATATACCAGCAGTAAGTTTACAATGAGCCTGAGATGGTGGCATTTTCACCAGTGGCAATGAAATTACACCTGAAAAGGTAGTTTTGCTTCATCTAGTCTTCAAAAAACTAACTGAAAAAGGAATAACCATACTCATTGCACAGACTTAGTCCAAGAGATGATGTTACATGTCTGAAGTCTCCCTGTAAGGCAAAATTGAACCCAGAAACAGAATACATGAGCCTACATACAACTGTCACAGAAGACTTACACCCTTGCCCAAAAACTTTCTGGAACTCAATACAACCAAACAAATATGTGCTGTAGCACTGCAGTGCATCTTCTGTGTTTTGTGGATGTGGAGATCTCAGGTCAAGGACCTGGAAAAGGGCAACTCAGTTATTAGTAAATTGATGGATAATTTTCTTGTTTGTGTTTTTGTTTGCTTGTTTTGTTGTTTGGGTGGGTTTTCTTTAATTTTGGTATTTTTATTTTCTAATAACAGTGAAGCCAATGGTTATCTTTCAGCAGTATAGAGTAAAACTTGACAGTTCTTTTCATAATGTGCAGCAGAATCAGCTCAGCTCTCTTAAGGTTATTCTTTCCACAACTCATTAATCAGCCACTCATAGTTTCATTTTCCTATGAATTAAAATATCATCATTTCAGTCATCATTTTTAGCAGTTATTTCCTTTTCAGTACTTATTGCATCCATTTCAAAACTTAACTGCGATAGCTACTCTGCAAACAATCTTCCATATGTGTCTCCTCCCTCTTAAGAATAATAATAATAACTGTTTTAGTTCAATCCTTCAACCACATTTCTGAATAAATGGGAGTGCTCTTATTGGGATGACCCATGTTAACACCGCAGTGACTTAAATTGTGTAATTCATATGCTTCCTGGCATTAGAAGAGGCATTACCATGTGCTCAGGGCAGTCAGATGGGTAACAAGATCAACGAGGTATTTCAATCTATGTGACATGAATAGGCTTCACCAAAACGAGCGAAATGCCGGAGTTATAAAAGGCAGAGCATAGATGTCATGTTTATTTTGTGCTTCGGGCTCGTGAGCTCTAATTAGCTGTCAAGCCAATTAGCCTGAACAGGCATGCTGAAGTCCTTGCTGTAAGACCAGCTCAAGTACATGAGCCCAGGACTGAGAAACCAGGAGCTCTCGGTGCTGCTGTCCCTGTCACCTCCCCTTGCAGCAGGGGAACAGGGACCTGAGCAGCCCTTTTAGCAGCGGGGAGGAAAGGGCTCAGCACTCAGTACTGACACCTCACTCACACTTTGGAATACAGACAGCCCCTGCTGAGTCAGCCTCAGTGATCTGCAAATTGCTGTATACTGCATTCCCGTGTATTACCTCCTATTTACTGCAAGACATCCCTGTAGCTAAAGGAAAGGGACAGATTTTGCCCTGCATTTCTTCTTCAGCTGAGAACCAGTTCAGCTGAAGGTTTGTGTTTCCCTTAAACCCTCAAAACAAGGATTAAGTGTGACTTCGCTGCTGTTGGCCTAGCTGGTGCTGTTAGGGAGGTGTGAAATTCATCTAGACTGATCATAGCAAAAATATTTTAGTCTCCTTTCCCAGCTGGTATTAAAACTAACTTCTGCAGAATCAATCTTTTGCAGGAACAGCTGCAGTAGCAATAGATGGGGAGACAGGAGGAGAACCCTTAAATTTTACAAGCTGTTTTAAGTTCTCTGACACTTTGAACTGTTGTAGGGTGATTGTGTTTGTTGCATTTTAAAAGCTGATAAGGTTTCCGGCTTTTATTAGATTTTTTATATTTTATTATATTGATATATAAATTTATTATATTGATATATATAATAATGCATTTCAATAACTGCATTTCAATTATAATCCCTTTCTTGAATAACTAAAATTCAAAAATGAAAATTATTAACTCTGTACTATGAAGTCTTTCTAAATGAGTTTGTCCTGCTTGGTCATTTATCATATCACAGTAGAAGCAGTAGTGTCTTTTGCAGTGTGTGAGCATACAAATATGCTTTTTTAGATTATGTTCGTTTATTCCCTAAAGCTAAGAGTAATTTAATTTTTCAGGTAAAATCAGAACGGTTACACAGATAGCCCTGAGGTTGAATAGTAACCACCTGAAGATGACTCAAGGGGAAGTTGCTATGACAATGGCTTCTGAACAGAGTAAAAAATAGGAAAAAAGAAAGAAACCCTCACCGCTTGCTTATCGGAAGAAAAGTATGACACAGGAGTTGAGGTCATCCTGAAATTAGACCCTCTGCACTATAGCTTTCGATAAAACTCTAACAGAGTTTTTATGAATCCAAGCCTTGCTGTGACTCCCAACATCTATAGAAAAGTAAAAGTATGAGAAATATTCTCTCACTCACAGTTGGAAAATAATGAGACAGCCAGGTAAGCTACACAAAGGAACAGTGCAAATTGAAGCCAAGCAGTTAAGCATACCAATTCTCTGTTCCATTCAGACACCCAATTTGTCCCTCTTCCTATGTGCTGCATTGGCATATGTAGAAGAGTTATGTAGAAGAGTTGCACATGTGCTGTCCCACACCCATAGCTGAAGCAAATCAGCTTTCCATATCAGGGCTCCTTTAACATCTCCCCAGCTTGACATGCCTGGTATGCATCACTCTGAACATGTGAGCTGTTAATTACCACAGTGCAAGATTTCCCTTGGAGGAGAATTCCCATGGTGGGATTTGTCTGCAGAGCCTACTCTGTACTACTTAGGGGACAGCTGTTACAGCAGATGAGAAAATCTGAACACAAATTGAGACAAGCATGCTTTGATATGTGGAACTGCTCTTTTAGAAATGCCAAGAGGTTTGCATTACAGCATGGCTGCAGGGGTGGGGTTCCTATATCTCCAGGTCTGCATTTGGCACACGGTGCACACTAACTCAAGGAGATGCAGCTGGGGGAAAGTGGCTGCTTGGATGCGAAGCCTGCACAACATATGTTTTTAGTGAAGGTAAGCTGTGCCACCAAAAAAATCAGTTTATGAGGTAAACAACATGCTGTGTTTGGGCACCCTCTGAAATGGGGACAGAGACTCTACACGTTTACCATTAATGATTAGCATAAGGTTTCCCAGAGTGACTTGTTGTGCCTTCACTTCAGGATGCCAAACCTGTGACACTGTCAGAGACAATTGTAAACTCCTCTGAAATCAGTTCAAGGGGTCTCACACTAGATGCCCAAAATAAGGAGCAACCCAATTGGTCATTTCTAGAGTTCTGGATTTCTTCATTACTAATTTGTGCATTTTCTATTCAAGTAGAGACCAGTCAACACATTTCTACTAGAAAGAGTATCCAGCTGAGGCACTAGGCCATCAGCATGTTCCCTACAGGCAAGATCTTCTCTCTGCTTCAACCACACAGAATTAAATTTTTAAATAATAAGAATAAAGACAGGCTTACCAACCTACATTTAAAAATGCTTTTGCTTATTTTAGAAAGATCTTTATCCATTGATTAAATGTCCTTTAAACATTGATTAGTTTCACTGGTTAATAGAAATTGAAATCCCATTCTGTATTTTACTTCTGGCTTTCAAATTTTGCCAGCTTCTTTGCTACAAGGTGGACTTCACTGTTAACTCAGCCCATGCAGTTTCACTGTCAAGCAACAACCAGCTTTTTATCAATTATACCTGGTGTAAAACTTTAATGTAATCCATGCAGGTTTAGGGATTTCCCTGCTAATCCTTTTGTGTTAAGCAGTAGGTGGTCGCTGGGCTGTTAACACGAGGCATAAGTGGCTATGACAGGTCTGTTCACAAGAGAGAATCTCAGACTTTCCCTCTCCACTTTTGCATCACTCTGCCTCATGAGCAAGGCTCTGGGTGGGAGCAGCAGACCTCCTCACACACTGGCATCTTTCCTCTCCCTTCAGCTGCCGCATTTAGGAAAAATACGTAGCTGTGGCACTGGTGTCTGGTACAACCACGTGAGATAAGGAAAAGGCAGTCCCAGCTGGCCAGAGTCACCCCAAGCTCTCAGGTGAAGATCTTGCCCTGGGCTATTTTATCTCTGGCTCTTTGCAGTCTGCTTCCCCATCCCTGCACACCTCTAACCAAAAGAGAAATTATATTTCTGTGCCAGGCAGGCAATTACGGCTTTCAGCCACATGGCTTTCTCCCAGCTATTGACCACATTACCTTCAAAACAGGAAAGTGTCAGGAAATTTATGTCCCAAGCTGAGGCTCAGTCTTCCGTTTGCAATGTAAGCCACACCAACCGGAGAGCGCTTCTCAGGTTAACGACAAATGCTCCACTTAGAGCAATTGCTCAATATATGCTCCCAAGGACTTTATCTGACAGCCTATATAAACAATATTAGAGTATTTATCTTATTTGCTGCCTAGAAAGAATGGTTCCTGATTGGAAATATAAAGCATTTCCCTCTTTCTTCAAAGTAGTTTGTGAATTGGTCCTCTCTTACCTCCATTCCTTCTAATCAATGTTAGTATCCAAAGCATGTTCGTTTCCTTAATTTTCTTGACTGATTGTCCCGAAAAGATGTTCTCAGCTGGTGATGTAAGGAAAACATTACTGTATCTAGAAGACACAATACAGCAGCTAGAAGGTACTGCTTTTCAAAGGGGCCTGTTCCTCAAAAGACACGTCAACAGTTTCATGCTTTAAACATCTCAGTAATGCAGTGACGCCTGGCCTATGTGGTTCCCATTACTGGACATTCCACAGTATAAAATATAGCAGCAAAGGATGAAGTATAGTACTGAGTTGAAGAGAGAGAGAAAACATGTGCTATAGGAAGTCTGGAGCATTTTGGCTGACTCAGTTAACTCCATTCTATTATAAGCTTTTCAATCAGGGACCAGTTGTTACAAAAGCAAAATGTGCATAGAGTCGGATGGACACTTTCTACTAACTGACCAAACCCCCAAGCTTGCAAGCTTGAAGTGATCTAATGTATCGTAAGTTCTCATGTTAATATCAGTAGCTGTAATGTTGTCCAACCATACAGATTTTTTAAGAAAAATGTGGAAGTTACTAGCATTACAGATATGTTTTCATTTCTGCCTTCCTTATTATTTTAACTATTACTGCAGTTGAGAAAAAACATTCTGAAATGAGGTTTTCAAGCAAATTTCTCAAGTGACTTGCAACAAATCTGAACATGCTTTTTGATATCTGTAGTATTTGAGCTCTTTTGTGTAACTACTGAGAATACACAGTACTGATAGCCCTGATAGTCTATACCCCACAAGAGCAAGAGTCTTCTTCTAAGACCCTTTCACCCGAAGTCTTGAGATAGGCAACAAAGATCATTTTTTTGTGTTTTATTTTTTGTGTAGGTTTTGTTTGGTTTTTGGGGTTTTTGTTGGTTGGTTGGTGGGTTGGCTTTTGGTCTTTTTCTTTCATTAGGAAATAACCTTCAAATTCTACATCATCCCAGAGAGGACCTCAGACTTTAAACTACTGAGTCAGTGATGTCAAATCTTCAGAAATAACAGTTAAATCTGAGTTGAGGCAATGACTGAGAGTGACAGTTTCTACATCCCATCACCAAATCCCTTCAGGTCAGGGATGTGAGCTTACATCCTGAACCATCTGCTGCTGGAGAAAAGGTCTGCTCACTTACAGGCCTCACTCATTCTCCTGTTCAAAAGGAAAGGGGACAACTGAGGATGGGTCTTAACAGCCAGCACTGCACTTCTCTGTAAAAGCTACAAGAACTCATTTTCACAGAGGAGGTGGTGAGAGAGTACAGCTGCAGCAGTAGGAAATGGGTGCCACGGTCGTGCCCAGGCTTGAGTTTGCACTGCATACTTGCAGAGGACAGTTCAGCTCTAGTGCACTGCCTGCTCTTCCAGAAGGGAAAACTGTAATCTTATTACCCTGTGGAGCCAGCTACTTTCTGGCAAGAGTCATTACAGTGTTAGCTGTGATTAGCAATCTCCTCCTCCCCTGAGCCTACATCCTCTCCCTAAGGCAAAACAACCCCCTTCTCCCTCAGGGTTTCTTGTGTCATAAAAAATAGAGCTGCAAACATCATCCTCAGTCATTTTGTACATTTGGGCAGTATTCTCTGTGGTGTGTTTGGGCTCTTTGCACAATGCAATTTCAACCTCGGAGACATCTGTTCCTCAAGTAATGGATCTAATTTAAAACCACAAGTTTCTCTAATCTTTACAAGGACGTATGAGTGCATTCCTCCGCTAGAAAACAGGAGTTACTGGTTCTTTCTTTCCAGAGCACATTTGATTATTTATCTTACATGTTTGAAAAGGGTTCTGTGCATAGTCCAAAATGTAATATTTGGTTTCTAGGTCCCTGTCAGAAACAGCAGTTAATGTCATTCATTAGACGTTTTCATTCAATAAAGGAGGCTAAAAAGGGGTAGCCCTAATGGACACCCTGTCACATCTTATCCATCTTAAAAAACATGTCTCTCACAGTCAACAAATTCAACAGGATGCCTCACTGCCTTTAGCTTTCCTTTTAGATGAGCCAGCCAAAGTCATTCAGATTCTGCAGACACTATTCACAGTACCTTAAAAGTGAAATCCCAGCCTCAGAACACCTGCCAAGAGAAGAGAACAAAATAATATGAGGGAAGACTGTGTAAAGGGATTCAAAAGCCTCAAATCCCTGAGAGAGCTATTATTAACTGACAGATTTAGATTTCATTTCTGCTAGAAAAATTCAGATGTTAGAGATGCTTCATCATTAGCTACAGAGCAGAAAATAAAATGTAGTGGCTTTTACCATATATCCCATTTGAAACAAGACAGATATTTTAACCAAAAACTGGGAGTACAAACCAATATAGTCAAGACAGATTATCTGAGAGTTTGCCGATTCATGTCTCGGAAGAAAAGTAAAAGTTTTAGCCTTTCCTGATAATAGTAATTTCTCAGGAAGAAGCTAGGTTGACCAAGCAAGTCTCCTGAAATTAAATGGGTTGAACCATGAGAGGAAACAGACCATAATGTGACTACAGGTTCTTCTGTAAATGACTGGAACACTTTTTGAGGAGAATGTTTCAATGGAAATGGTAGAAAATAGGACTTTGGGGTTTTTTCAGTTGCTTTTCACCCTATTTATTCAAATCTTTCCTCTCATAGAAAAGAAGCATGAATAAAAAGAAAGAAAACAGCTTTTAAAGTGCCAAAAAATTTTCAGCTCTAAATAACTGAAAACAGTTTAATGGAAATAAAAAATCAGGGTTTGAGAAAAATTGTGTCCCCTCTGTACTTCTACTTTCATGGAATCCAGCAATGTTTTCTAGCAGTTACAGGGACTGCTCATGTGAAAAGCACCTACACCATTTGCTTTTTCTTTCTCTCTAGTAAGCCATCCAAATGAAGTTAATGGGAATAACAGGAGGAGGGCAAAGTAATTAGCAAGAGGCTTTGAAAATGCCTGTAGGGTTTTTCTCCTTCAATGCTATAAAGCTCAGATTCATATTTTATTTTCTATTCTCTGCATCCTACTCCTTTATTTTTCCCATGCATCATTATATAACAAAAAATATAAATTTTCCTATTAAGTATTTTTCATCTTAAGTGAAAAAATAGAACAAAGTAGAGAGAAGAAAGGGGGTTTTATTTACTTTGGGATTAGGCCAGGACATGTTTCTGTGGCCCTTTGCTTGCAGGCTGCACCTTAAGGAAATAACAGGTTTGCCTTGTTCTTTTTCTTCATGTTTTCATTGTAATGTGTTCCTCAAGTTTTATATGCTATGATTTTTCTTCCTGTCTAGAAAATTTTCTTCAATTTTCTTCCCTTCCCTTCTCACAGAGAGCAGGAAAGATGCTGATTTATTCTGGAGCAGTTATCAAAGAGGACCAAACTTACACATCATTTTGGTGAAGCTGGATAGAAAAAGCTGTAGTGTACTTTAAAAGGGAGACATGAGCTGAAAGGTAATGAGGGATACTTCATTGGAAATAAGAAACCCACTCTTGGGACCTCATGCATATAACAAAGGACCAGCTAAAGGTTAGAGTGCCCTATAACAGGTGGATATATAGGACAGGACTACAGCAGGAAGTGTCTCTGATGTGTCACTTTAATCTGACTTAAGGAAACAAAGTTCTTAAATGCTTGCACGAATGTTGCCAGTGTGGTGGAATAGAGGAGAGAGTCTGCAAATAGAGGCTATGGAAGGACCTGGTTGAGTAAAACAGTCAGGTCACAGGAATTCGTGGCAGGATGCCAAGCTGGGGAAGGACCCTTCCCTCCAAAGCTTTATACCAGTCATGTCACCAGCTGTCAATGGAGAAAAAAAGAAAGGAGCATTTTCTAGAATAAAGGCCACTTCTGTGGCTAAGATCCTCTGTAATACAACACTTCTCTCCCTTTCACCTTTATTTGCTAAATAAATGAATAATTGGATTGTGAAACATGACAGAAGAGTATTAAAGGCTATTAGCATGTGAAATGAGCTGTCTGCTGGTGCAGCCCTAACCCCGTGTAGTGCAAATCTATGTAATTCAGAGGGGACTGATGGATAATTAGCCCTCAGTACAGCTGCAAGTCTCTGATGTGTGAAAAATTAGACAAACTTTCAGTAAGCTTTCTTCTGTTACTTCCTTCCCAGCCACACCAGTACATTCCAGTTATACACATATAACTGAGCACGCTGGAAGGTTGAAATCTAGTTCAAAGGCAGACACAAGTAAGGCAGCAACCCAGACAGCTTCCTGCACTGCTGGCTATTAGCCTTGCTCTGGCCTGAGCTCCACTTTCCACACGCTGCTGGGAAAAGCTCTGGAGACCTGCCGACAGATTGTGCTGCATCAGCTTATCTGGATCAAACACAGTAAAGTTGGAGTTCTCTCTTTGTCTTTGAGGGCTCTCTGCTGCCTGGCATAAGTCTAGCAAAGCTTTCCCTTTCACACAACCACTGCAGCTGAGGATAGTTTGGAGATGGAGCCAAGGCTTGCATAATGAAACACGAGAAACACAATGGTAGAGCTCTGTGCTTACCCTTTCACAGCTCACCAGAGGCAAAGTACGGGAGCCATGCCTGCACCCAAGGGTATCCAGGCTCAAAATCTCCACCTCAACATGGTTCCTGGTTACCAAGTTCCCCTTTTCTTCCTTTCATACTGGGGCCAAAGCAGGCAGGATGCCAGCAGTGCCCTGCAAAATCTGGATAGCACTCTACACTTTTGTGTAACAGCTATTTTAGTGTTTCATAAACTTCTGTGCGGATAAAAAAGAAAACACAAAGTTTATTAGCAAAAAAAGTATTTTTTCTATTTTTATTTTTTAAAATTCTTTTTTCTAGCTTCTTACTCTTCAACTTCAGTTCTTTAGTGTAAGAATAATATTTATTCAGACTAAAAGTAAAGTTTCCATTTTCTATACTGAGGCAAAATCTGTGTGACAAATGTTCCTGCTGGTGGATTCTGTAGCTATGCCAGCTAAGGAGACCACCCTATAGCTCTTCACATTCTGCCATCTCCTAACAATGCTTTCAACCATGCCCTTAGTGCAATACTCTTGGGTCTCTGCAGAGCTGATTAGAAGGCATCCAGATGTACATGCTGTTCCAAAACTATCCCTTTGCCCTGCAGTCCAAATACATAATCTAGTACTCCCTGAAGCCCTTTGGAATCCATAAACTACTCACTGTATAGACAGTGTTTTACCTTTTTCTGGGTAGTATTTTGCATTCTACTTAGGTCTCCAAGAATTCAGTGTGCAAAAGCACTAAAAGACAAATTGTTTACAGGGAACAAGGTGATTAATTCAAACAGGTATAGATTTACATGAACCAAAAGCACCTTACAAAATTCTAATTGAGCAAGAAGGAGATAATGGCAGATTACAAAGGCTGTAGAAATGCAATTCACTCAGTGAAGTCATCTAAAGAACTAGCAGTTCAGCTGGTTTCACACTGACCCCCCTGGCTTCCATTTCCCATTCTTCCTCCTGATATATATGTGTGTATATATCCCTATATACACATGCACACATTAGCAAAGCAGCTGAGATTTTTCCAGATTCAGTTGGACAGTGTTTATTTATTTCATAAGTTTAATTTCTTGCACTGTGCAAACATTTGCAACTGGAATATCTGGAAGAAAAATTTCCAACAAGACAATGATATGTCAGAGTCATACAAAACTTTGTGATGCCTAACATTGTTTAACCATTGTGTGGCATATCTAAGGAATCTCTCTCATCTTACATGAATGTTTTACTTACCTGAGCTTGAAGAAAATGAGAATAAATAAGAGCACAGTGGAGGAAAGAGGAAGATTCCAACTGTACTGGCAGCCCGTTGGGAGATCCTAATTGCCCTAAGGACTTGTTGTCCCCTCCTCTTGGCATTGGCATTCAAATGGCTGCATGGATCAGGTCTTGCATTCTGTAATTTGTAACATGGTGTATTTAATAGCTGCCCAGGACCCTACTGTTGCCACATCATGAGATTTATGGAGTCTGCCACCATCTGCAAGTTGATTATCCCTTTTTATTTGGATGCACTGGGCTTTTTTTTCATTAGAGATGATATATTTTAATACTTGTGATAGAAGTAGGTAGCTATATATTTCTTTCTTTCTTCTTGGAATATGGCTACTTTGGGAGCTGTTTCTTTGCCTCAAGTTGCAAGATTTAGTGTGATTCACGATCGCAACATTTTGTTGGGGATATAAACTGTGAATCTTACCCTGTACATGACAGAAATACAGATTTGCTGAGCCATAGAATCATCAGAGTAAATCAAAAGTTGCATCATTGCCCAGTCTATCATATTGCTTTAGTCCCTTTGGTTGAAAGTTGTTCTGTGACTTTTAACATGTAAGGCTGGTACACAATCACCTACTGGAGAACACCTTATGGGAGGGATTAGCTGAAAGCATCCAAGACTCTTGTGCTCATGCCAGTCATCTTGTTCTACATTCCCTGCAGCTCATTCTCAAGCATTAAGCTTGTACAGCAGGTTAATGCACACATTCACCCAGCTAAGTTATAGCCGTGGAGCTGCTGCAGACAGATTCAGCTGGAAAACTTGCCCAGGAAGCTAAATAAATATTCAGGCAGCAAGCCCACAGCGAGCTGCAGTCTGCCACAGCTCTGTTGATAGCTGCATTTCATTTGTCGAGTTTCAAGCTGGCTGCTTCTCCGGTGTGTGAGATGCAGTGATGGCAGTGCTGATGCTGTTCTCAGGAGATGAAGGACAGGGCTGGAAGGCAGGCAGAGTGTGTGTGACCCATGCCAGCACTGCCAGCTTCAGGTAACCATGTGGGAGAGACCTCCTTCAGGAAGAGTCACACATCTATTCCTTGCTTGTGGCACAGGGCACAGGACAGCACCACAGTAAGAATATCTTCATCAACGTGCCTCAGGAAGGGAACAGGAGGGATCAAGAGAAATCACACCTAGGGCTTAATAAATAAAACTTGTAAATGAGCTTAGGCAGTGATTATGCAGAGGGTGGTGGAAACCTACCACAAAACTTAGCAGCCTGATCTGGGCCCTCCCCACCATGATTGAAGAAAATTACTTGAAATAAAGAGTGGGTTCTTACCTACAAATGAGAGTACAGGTTACTGTGAAAGAAATATGAGTTTGATGTCTAGTTTCTTAGTTCCTGCGACTGAAAGCATTTGGCAATTTTCTGGGAAATTGCATCCAGAGCTCTGTGCCAGGATGATCTGGAATGGAGCAAAACCTCGATGAGACCCAGGACCCTAATTTATTTCAGTTTTGACTGCAGTTATATTTAGCATAGATATGCTATCTTAAAAATAATAATAAAAAAATCTCTAAACTACTTCCCAGAGAAAGTTTGTGCCCATATATGTGATTCTGTGTCATAACAACTCAGGCTCTGCTCCGTGTCTTAATGACGCTCATGTGATATCAGTTATAAATGGGAACTGCGAGAGCAAGTGACACAGTGTATCTGAGAAGGAGTTATAAAAAAATATGCTAATTCCTGGAAGATTCTTGGAAGGAAATTTGAATATGTTGATGGAACTCTACAGAAAGCAACATATTCCTCCACAAAGACCTTTCTGTTGCCAAGAACCTCTTTTTTCCCCACCTTAAAGGATTACTTTATATAAATGCAGAATGTGTGTGTGTTTTTACAAAAGAAAGAAAATTCTGTCTTAGCTGTGTTACATGCTCTTGGGGATGCAGAACCTTTAATCACCCATTATGTTACACAGCTTTTCAGATGTCTCTTTACCTCCCAAATTCTGATGACTGAAACATGTTTAGAACAAGAACAGCTATATCTGTAAAGACTTGAGCCTCTTTGAAAAGTCATGGCTAATGATAGTTTTTTAAAATGAGCTTCTGGGTACTCTGTATCCTCTAGAGGGCTGGTGGGAGGAAAGGATTACATGCGTTCATGGCTGCTCCCTCTAGTTCCTCATTCTACTTCTGAAAACTCTTTCACAGCTTTCTGAAACTAGATATTGTGAAAAAGAAAAAATAAATGGAGAACCTAAAGCCCTTTGTGCATTTATCAGGTGCATCTTAACCCATTTGCAAAAATAGTTGCTTTGGAATCTGCTTGTGTAAATAGTTACTGTGTTCCCTACCTTGACTCAAAAGAGAGTAATAGCCAAAATATTTCAGTTCAAACATTTTTATTCAGGAAATGCTAACTAATCATTCACACAGAATTTTTTCCAAGAATGCCAATTTTACACAGGTTGGTTTGGGTTTGTATGAAAATGGAATGCCCTTTATTATTAATTTTAATGTCATTCTAAAGTGTTGCTCTTTAGAGTGTTTCATACTGCCTGCAGTGTGTGTTCTTCACCTTTTTTCCTCCCCCATGAGCTACAATTCCTCACTGTGTGTCTGCAATGGCCAAGGCTCCCTATCAAGGGGAGACTATGCCATGCAACTACAGATTTAATTTATCCAACACCAGCTGTACAAAGCCACACTACTCCATTTCAAGATGGAAATAGAGCTGTTTTCATTCACAATGTTATATGGATAATTTCCTGTGGTCTTCATTACCACTCACAGTGTAAATTGATGATTGTTCATACACCAGTTGAGACGTAGTGTTGAATTATTCAGTATGGGTGCTGTGGTTTGTAACCCTCTATTCATGTGATGTGATTTTGGTTCTTGCACAAACAAGTACAAACACTAAAGACCAACAACAATGTTATTGAACTGAAGCACAGCTCTAATTGATTAATTGGTAAAATTATGGTAGCAGCTTATCTCTCTCTTATCTATGGCTTCCAAATTTGCAGAATCAATACAGGGTCAGTACTGTTGCCCCTACATTTTGCAGTGCTAAGAAAGTGAAATATGAAATAATTAAAAAAATCCAGAAATCGATTTAAAAAAACCCAACAACAATCTTGCTAATTTCTTAGGTTGCTTTAGCAGCTAACATATTTCTGCCAGAAATTAAGCCTCCCCCGCTTTTTCCCTATGAAGATACTGATAATTGATGTCAGAGCAACACAGAGAACATGCATTTCTATTACCTAAAATATTTGACCAGAAACACTTCCTGCTCCTTTTCAACTCAATAAAAATCAAGACAAAAATGTATTTTTTTCTTTATGCTAGTCAAATGAAGAATAACAAACTGCAAATACAGAATGGGAAATAGCCCCACCATGACAATTAAATGGACGGTGTAAGGAAAAATGCAACTGAATTCACTACTTATTTTACAACATTTCAGCTTGAATAGTATATCTGGGAAAGCTTCTAATGTCTACAAAAGGTTTTTCCAGAAGAGAACATTTATTATAGTTGTCTTGGCAACATGAGTTCTGTGGAAATATAAATCAGAGCTTACACAGGTTGTGTTTTCAAACCCTGAAATAAACCAGAATAAAAATAGGGCAACTAGGTGAGCAGAACTTTATGATCTTAAATGCATTAAATGACCAGATCCATTACATGTTAAAGGATCCCACCTTGCTTTGTGCTGATGGAGCCTTGAATGAGGAGCACTCTTAAACAGGAGCCAGGAGCAATGTGCAGAGAAAGCTGGAACAAGCTGCAGTGAGCACACATTAAAACAGCTAACAGGATAATAGGCTTAGAGGAAGAGGACCCTTAACAAAGTCAGAGGGAATTCAGAATAGAAGGTAGGGGACTGAATGAACTCATGATTGTGATTTTTCAAAACCTAAATGTTGTTATAAAAAGAACAGTTATAAAACAGTTATAATAGTTATAAAAAGAACAGTTTCACATGGCCATCAGGATCCCAGCCTTGAGAAGCAAATCCAGGAAGGACTAAAAAATTCAGCTGAAATGGGGTGAAATTTTATTCTTTTAGTTAATGTCTTTAAACATAGTAAGAAGTTACCTAGAAAACTCTTAATCATTAGTAATTTTTAGTAGAGTCTAAACAAGAAATTTTGATTATTTGTCCTTGGGCAGTCATAAAGTGCTTCAAAGGTATACAGAGTTGTAAAACATTCTATCTCATCACACTTTTTTTACTGGAAAACTAGCAATCCCTTCCTCTTCTACACCGGGTGAGCCTGGCACGAAGCAGGGTGCTTACAGTGCTGTCATCCATGTGACAGGAAAACAGGACACAGCTCCACTGAGCAGGCACACAGCCTGCCCTAGAGAACTTGCTGCTGCTATCATTGCCTTCATGTTAACATTTATTGAGAATCATGAATTTCAAACTGGAAATCAAAGACTCATAACCTTTCTTCTCCGGTTATTTTAACTACAAGGCTCATCTAGCAGCAATGGAAGGGAGAGCAGGGATATGTGTGACCCTGAGGTAGCTGAGCCTTTAAGAGCTGCCCCAACTCCCTACTCCTACCAGTAGTTTTTGTCCAATACCACAAAGAAAATGCATTGTGAAATTCAAAGCTGAAGCATTTCCAGCTACACAGCATGCAAACCTAATTTCAACAGGAGACCGAAGGTACTGAAATAGATGAAAGACAAATTCACTGACCAGTGATTTCAGCCTGGATCCAAATTTCAAGAAAATTTTGACTGCACTTTCCCGAGACCCCAGCGCTGCCATGCTATGCAAAGATCTTATTTAAGATCTTTGTTAAACTTTCTGGACAGCAGCAGTATTATATTTCTAGCTTGGCATCATCCTATAAGGAAAAATACAGTTCCTTCTACAGTCAGCAATCACTAGTAAAATGATAAAGGAAACAATCAACCAAAATTCATATGACACCAAAAGGAAATCAAACAAATTTGACAGGAAAAGTGCAATTTTTGTGATCCTATTGGTGCTGTTCCATTTAAAACTCAGCTGTGATCTGAAAGGAACAAAAAGGGGTAGTCAATGACTAAAGTTTCTCCAACTCAGTGAGAATTTCAAAAATTTCAGTAGCACTTTTTTCACAACTTTTGTCCTTTCTTGATCTCATAAACTAATCTCATTATAGCTAATGTTCTCAAAACACCCTCAAGGACCTTGATAGTCCTCTAGACCTTAACATAGAAGCAGCGTGTCTGGATAGAAATCACTCAGTGTCCCAGTAGGACATTTCTGTTCTGTCTCAAAAGATGTTCAAAACCTTCTGATCTTCAGGTGTCAACTTAGTTCTGTAAAGGTAAAAAAATAAAAAAAATACATATCTGAGTCTCCTTGTGTTTTCTTTTATTGATCTTTCTCCTTTACCACCTGTTAACCCAAGATGTAATAAATCACCTCTATGCAGTAGGGCAGACATGTAATGCACACCTGTGATCTTGAAACTTGCTCTTGTCTCCACCTCAGATGTAGGGAGGGACAGCAACAGCAGCTACAGGAAATGTTTTGAGCTTTTGCTGGTGCTGCACATCACACAGAACTGATGTGCAAAGAGAAACTGCTCCCAAGCACAGCCCACTCGGCAGAACAAAGTCAAACTATAAAGATGCAAAGGGCATAAGGACACCTACTGAAGCTCTTTCAGGAAGGAAAGGGTTCTCTTCCTTGAAAGCATTATTTAGGAAGCTGCTGTACTTTAAGATAATCCACCAACGCAGGTCAGACTGTTGTCTGCTCACTGCTTAAGAGTTTGCCTTGGCTAAACTTGTTAAATTTAATCTTTCCTGAGGAAGCTGCTCTCTTTCACTGTTCCGTGTTGCCCATTACTAAATCTATGAAACTTAAAAGTTGAGATGTACTTGTCTTCAATGCATCACAGCGAAACAAAGATAAAGTACAATTTTCCTCATTTTATTAATGCGTAAGAGAGGTGAGATATTTAGGATCTCAGGAAAATTGTCAGAATGAGGAAAAGAGCTCCACTCTCCCAAATTTCCATCAGACATGTGAAACCTCGCTCCATTTAATTCTTTTTCTCTCTCTTTTCTCTTTTTACTATGCCAATTAACATAGATTCTTGATAGAAACAGGAAAAGTGCAGGGGAAATAAAACCTAAGATACATTTACAGCTTCTTGATGTACAAGAACATAGTTCCTTATCTGTATGGGGATGATTTGCAGTGCCATCAAAATTTGGTTATGTTAAAACAAATCAGACTGTATTTGAGACAGGTGTTTTTACTAGCTTCAGTACCTTTTCCAGTGTAATGGCTGGATCATTCAAATATTCTCCAAAAAGATGCAAAATTTTGTTTTCTTTCTCATTTCCAGGGTGGTAGAATGTACACTTACATGATAAAATAAGAAGGAAAATGTTTAAGTTGGGGAAGACAAATACTGAAATTTCACAATTGCCTGCAAAAATGTGTTTTGAAAAGCCTCTAGTCTAAAAGCTGCTCTTTCACTTGCCATCTTGTCCTCAGAGACAGGTTTTGCTCATGTTAAGGTTGAGTGATCTCAATATCTGAAATGGCAGCATGATGACAAGCACAGAAGAGAATGAGAAATAGAAGCACTCACTCTCTATTTCAATCTCTTTTCATTTGATGCTTGCTGCTGATGCCACTGCAGGTGAAATCATTATATTTCTGGTGCAGAACCTCTAGCTGGAGACTCAGAGCTGTTAGTTTTAAGGAAAAAAATAAGTGATGTTGTTCACTATCTTTTGTGATTGTCAAGAGATACTTCTGCTTCACTAATGGAATCCAGTGCAAGCTTGTTGGAGGAATTACCAGGCATGGGAAGATATGGTAACTATCAAAAGAATTTTAACTTTCTTTACTCCAAACTTTAGCTGTTAAAAAGGCAGGCAGAATGTGTATGCATTCTGGAGCATCAAAACAGCTGCAGGCACAGCAGACCAAATCCTATACTGGCATTAATGTTGTGAGGTAAGCATCAGCTAGTAGGAAAATATCTAACAAAAAGAAGTAGAAGAAGAAAATAGCTAGTGTAACAAGAAGGTCAGAAACACTCTCTTGGTCTGGCTGGGGTCTCTCTCCAATTATCCCTCAGAAACCTTAACTATCATTATGAATACCTTTTTTTTCCTCTCAAAACCCATTCAAACATCATGCTATAAAATATAGGATATACCAGCTTGGGTGTCACAGTACAAAAATGTCACTGGAAGGGCTGTTTTCATAATGCTTCTTATTGTCAGAAGCTGAATAAAGACTAAATCAGTTACTATTTGGGGTTAGTGGAAGAACAAATAGTGTTTGTAAACTAGTGTTTTCTAAATGTTTTGTGCTTTTACAAAGTTTTGTGATTAGCGTTTTCTAAATGTTTTGTGCTTTTTCAAAGTGGCAACTATTCTTAAAGGCATTTGCAAAGCATAATGTGGTGTGACAGTTATAATCCTGGAATGAAAATGTAAAAGTAAAATGCTACACTCCAGCTGGGGAAATAGGCATTTAAGGATTAATAGGATTTCTCCATTGTTTCTTTTTCTGATTTTTCTCTATAAAACTCTTCCCCCTTAGATCTTAGAAATTCTGTAAAGCTCACTGATAACATTTCCAAGTGTAGTCAAATTAACTTTTTTTAATAATTTACATCTGCCGATTGACCTTCCAAGTGACTGCTTTAAAAATATGGATTATTTTCATCTAGAATTGAACACAGTGTATAGCAAATTTTGGATTTTATTTACTCTATTAACCCATGAAATGCTACACAACACTGAGTGCTTTTAAAAAACCTATTCCTGTGTGTATAAAAATAGAAGTAGGGAACAGCTTTGGAATAAATAACTGTTTTTCTCAGGTCTTCATATGTAAGTTAGGAATGATAGCATTCACTTTATCTCATAGTGACAGCAGTAATGAAAATTAATATTAACACATAGTTGAGATATTTTAAAGATGATAGAAAAGATCATGAGGGTAGGGGATATGTTGCTATTTTGCCATCACAATGAAATAACAGTAAAGGTGCAGTAAATCTTTTAAGGAACAAATATATCCTAAATAATTTTTCATTATTGCTTGTCTGTTGGGAAAGGTCACCATGAAATAAGAAATTTCTGTGATAAACTGATTTTGGACAGGTCCATTGGCTGCTCTGCCTCAAGACAAACAATAAGACCCCAGAATGCAAGTGCTTCCTGCCTTCTCCCTGGTTTTAAACTCACACCATTGGCAAACTTGTAGGCATAGGGAAGTCACACTGAAATTTTACTCAAAAGGGCCAAAGCAGGAGTGAACTCCTGTGGAGAATACATAGAATTAGTAAAGCAAGAACATACCATGATAAACTTAATGTGAAACCTTGTTTCCCATCTATCAAATATTTTGTTAGAATAGGTTATGCTGTTACAGGTCTGCTCCACATTTCTTCAAGAGTGGCTTTTAAGAAGTGTTCTGTGTGAGCCACGTTGAACTAAGTTTTCCAGACATATTAAAGGTATTATTTCTCAGTGTGGTTAATTAACAAGGGATGGGAGGAATCTTACTTTTTACCCTAATTCCTTTTGGTTGCAAAGACAGTCATGAAAATAACACATAGAAATCATATTTAATGGTAGAATACCCCTCTCCTCCTTCCTCCCTTCTTCCCCCCAAACCCAATCAGAATTAGTCATGCTCCATATAGTTTATGGCATTAGTGCTCATATGGACAGTAGTCTGGCAAAGAGCCTCATGATTATTATGAAAAGTTTGATAACCTTTAATACCATTGTTCCGGATCCTTCAGTAGTAGCATCTAATGCCTCCAAAAAAAAAAAAAAAAAAAAAGTTCGCTCTTGATTTCAAAAGAATGCAGAAGAATGAAGGATTCCATCTTCTTGGAATAATGTTTTCCTGCTAATTCTACTATGTGTTTCATAGCATGACATTAGAGGGCCTGTTAATGGTCACTAAAACAATGGCATCTTTGAACGTAAAATGAACTCCAAATTAAAAACATGTTCAAATCCCAGCAGAATTCCAAAATTCTAATGTGTTTGTAATACACTGTAAACTATGTAACATTTATTCCTTATGTTTCTAATATATGCTATATTCTGATAGATTCTAAATACAATGAGGACATAACTACAGCTCCTAATGGAAAGTGTTGCTTACCAGATATGACTCTTGATAAAAAACCCATACACTACTATGCATAAAAATCTCTTGTTAAAATACTTTTTGAATAAAAATATACACAGAGAAAAATACCCATTAGCTTTTCTCATTATAGCTAATGGCAAAACCTCATTGATTACAACAAGAGCTCTTTTCAGAGAGCATTTCTGCTTACTTTCACTGCAGGCCAAATTATACCTCTGCAATCTCTGGAACCCTTAGTATTTTCCATTGCCACATCAACAGCTGCTAGCAAGTGCTCAGCCTTTTTTCAAGTGCCTGAGTCTCTGCTGATGTCCCCAGCCAGCTTGCTCTGCAGGGTCACATCTGAAATGCACACATTCTGCTGCTTGAATTGTTATTTCCCTCCCATCTAATAACTAATCTCAGCAAGGATTTATACCAATCAAATGAAAGATGTGCAGAACATGATTATTTGAGTGTAAATCTCTGCATACACTTATTTTTGGGATAGTAAATCAATTTGGTAAAGGTCGGTGACAAGTCTATTTTAGCTAAATCAAGATTAATTACTGAACTGCTAAATAATAATATAGTCACCAGCTGAACCTAGACAATGTTTTAAAACATGTTTTCTGTTAATTTGATTGAAATCCGTTTTGATTTGGTATCATGTAAGGGTATGGAAGGAAAGCAGATAACCCTATTCTACATGCATATGAAAAATGCATGTTGTTTGACATTTATCATATGTTTTAAGTAAAGATCCTTAAATTATGGCTCATTGTTTCTGCTTTCTATGAGCATGAAGAATGGGATTTTGAGTTTGTTCACATGAAGATACTGAACTCCAAAACTTCCTACCTGTCAGCATCAGTTGCATTCCAAAAGTGCAATTTCCCCCCTTTTCATGGTCACTCACTCAGGAAAGCTACCCAAAATATTATAGTTCATGTAACTAAATGCAGCTATACACAAAATAGCATATATTTTTTAAATTTCAATAGATTCTGGAGTAAAAAAGGTTAAAATATTTTTTAAATCACTCCCCACAAGGGATTCCTGAAATGCCAAGCTTCTAAAAAAAACATACAATAAAGACTTACACAAGCTTACAGGGAAATTGCCATTTGAGATGCCATCCAAACTTGGATCTGATGGCTATAGATGTAAACACATATCCTGTTTCAGACTGGGGTCTGGGACCAGCAAGATGCAAGGAGCTATCTATATGTATGGGAAGTTGTGAAGGAAAAAAAATGCCCATAATATGAGTTATTTTCCTGGCTCTGACAAACTCTCGGCCATGAATTATTTCTCACTTGTAGCAATGTGGGTTTTTAGGATTCCATGTGCTTCCATTGTTTCCCTGCTCTGTATGCCATTGGTTCATTTTAAAATATGCATTCTGCTGTACCTGAAAACCTATTGGTGTGTTCCCCCTGTGAATTCTCCCATTCCATCTCCCGGGACTGGCTCCAGGGGAGAAAAATCCCGCCCCTTCTCTTCCCCTTATAAGTCCGTGTCCGCGTCAGAGAGAGGTCTTCCATCTCTGAGCTGCCAGCACCTGCTATCTGCCCTGTCTCCCTTCCCCCTTCTCCTTACCTGCACCCCTTTTCCCCATACCCCAAATAAACCTCCCTAGCAGAACAGAGATGGAGTTCCAGTTCGTTCCTTTGTCTCACCACATTTCCTGCTAGAATTTCTGTGGCTGGGAGACTCCCGCCATGCCGCAGGACCCCAGGGGCCGAGCACCCCGGATCCGGTGGGATCATGAGCACCAGGGACTTCGCTCCGGGCGGGAGCCAGCCTGTGCCACCCTCCCGGAGCCTGCAGTAACACTCACTTAGTTAGCCCTGTCAGAGAAGGGCACTGATTGTGGCAAATTCCTCCTGTCTTCATGGTAGTTATTTTCTCCAATTCTGTGCTGAAGTTTCTGTACACTTTTCATTTGTTATCCTGAGTGAAATAGATAATATTTTACTTTTTTTTTTTCCCCTAAAATTCAGCTTCTTCTATTTCTCTGAAGATGACAGTAAGTTTGTTATTACAATAAAGGGATAAAATGTACAGTTCTTCTTCAGCCCAGGCCATCTGCAGCTATGGGGCATCATTTATAATGATGCCAACTGGAGATGCCAAAGGTACCATTAAAGAAAGACAGGAAAAACTCAGCAAAGCTGCAAAACAACCAGCAAGATACATTTGCTGTTATTATTTTCCAGTCTCTTTTAATGAGATATGTTTTCAGTGAGCCAGACCAGAACAAATACTATGGCCAAACTTCAGTTAGCTTGGAAAGAATCTATTATCATCAAAAAGACAGTCACAGCATTACCACTGAAGTCTGTAATGACAATGTACCTTGTACTAAGATTTATATTTTTTGAGTTGTAACCAGATAAAAAGTTGAAGCTATTATCAAATTGACAAGGCTGCTGACATAAAGTATGCAGACAATTATTTTAGTATGCTGATGGCTATATTTCTCACACACAGTATTTAAGCATGATAGCTGCTCTTTTCTTTTGCTGCCCATGTGGGATTTTCATGGACATTATTATTAACTACACAGAGCGGCATATAAACATGTTTGATTCATTTTGCAAAGGGCTGAGCTCACAGTGTTTTGTTATCATTATGGGATATATCCTATACAAATTTGTATTTACCTGCTTTGCTTTCTTCCCAGTCCATTAGGTGTTTCTGCAGAGCCTAGAAAACTGTTCTCAGTTCCCTGCTGCCTCACTGAAACAAGAGCAGGAAGCCTTGGGGTACATGACACAGGAATCCCATGTGGAGTTTGCTGGGTCTGCAAGGATGGCAGCAGTGTTAGCATGTACCAGCACATGTGTGTATGGAACACACATGCTGAGTGAAATGGTGAGCTAGGAATCACATCAACTACACACACAAGGATTTCTGTTCTTTTTGTGAATTGCTTTGCATTTGCCCTCCTACAGCTCTCTGTATTGGGCTTTTGAGCTGATCACCTTGAAGGACTATGGCTCACCTTTTGTCTCTTTTATGGACAATACAGGAATGAGCTACTGGCAACCTCCTTCTGATGGAAAGCTAAGCACTTAGTCATCCCCCTTGTTTTCTTGGCTCTTAATTCACCAGTAGACTATTCATCTCATGGTAGGGATTACTAAACTACCCTTACAGACCTCGTGAAGAATCTTCTTTGCTGCTTTCCTAAAACCCTAATAATGTTGCATTCATATGTCATGAAGCCTCTGGCAGTGTTAACAAACACAAGAGGTGTGGTGTTGTGCCATCCCCCCTTTTGACAAAGGTTCTCTCACCTCTTCTCCAGCATATCACAGCTACCTGTGTTTCTACTAATTGAATTCTTTATTCTATATACTAATTTGCCTAGCATTCAAATCAGGCTTACAGTCAGCCTGCAGTCATCTGAGTGATAGAAATGGATCCAAGTGGTAGGAATCCCAGGCTCTGCCGCTGGGAACATTTTGAGGAACAGGTAACATTCCACATTGCTACATGAACCATTTCTATTTAACATATTTTTGAACATGAAGGTAAATAAACTCAAATCCTGGCACTCTTTCATAAAGAATGGAAGATTTCTGTAAATAACACCTTTTTTATGGCATCTTCACTATTTCTCCAATTAATGCCTGCTTTTACAAAAAAGGTACTGCTGGGAGAATTTCTTTGATCACCTTCTCCCTGAATAGTGATGCAGCCAATATCCTTAGCTTTTCAGCAATGGCTTTTATCTTCCCTGACTGCTCTTTTTGTACCCTGGATCAACAGTCTGCTCCAAACAACTCTCTCAAAATTTTCCTAACTTCTGATGTGATAAAATCAGATTTTGCTATAAGTTTTCATATCTTTCATAGAATACTCCAGTTTTAGCTTTAACTAGCAATATTCATTGTTGCTTGCATGGAAACAATCTCTACTTGGAAAGACTGGTTTTGGGGATTTTTTTATTTTTTATTTCTTAAATTACTTCCTTTACATGGCTGTGCAATGATGTTGGCCTTTGAAGGTCATTAAAATAAAATAAAATTCTACTGCAGTAGGTTAGTTTCAACACTTCTCCTTAAAAGAAATGCTCTTCTTTATCTAATATATTTGCTAGATCTTCAGCTAGTATATCTCATTTCAAAACGGCAAGTCACAGCATAGTATGGAATGCCATATCCCACATTATGCTCATCATGCCATTTATATAAATGTCATATGCCATGAAACAGTGCATTGTTTTATTTTTAATACAGAAACCTTTTTTTTAATGTGGTACATTGTTGACATCTCTTTTCTGATTTATTGGATAGCTTGCAATGGAAGTGAACACCAAATTCAATGAAACCATTTAATACTAGGAAGAAGAAAAACAGATAAGCATTCAGTGCACTAATTAGAGGAGCAGCTATTTTTTGGATACGTCTCTTAGCCTGGAATCATTTTTCTAGTATATTCAAAACAGATGCTCTTTTAATTAGAAGCAGAAAATCTGAATTTCAGCTAGCAACACCCAAGAGTACGTTTGAGTGTATTGGAGATAAAACACCAAGTTTACATAAGTTCTACCACCTTCTGTTATGTAAATGTCTGCTTATGTATACATCTGCTCGATGGCATCAGCTCAGTCAGAATGTGTGCCTCTCCCTGTGGCTGTGACAGTCTCCCTGCACAGAGGACAGACTACAAGTCAATAAAAAAATAGCGTGAGCTGCTCTTCTTGAACAACAGTGGTCAAGACCTGTAGCTTTTCAAACAGTGGATCCTGGATTCTGGTGCCTGTGCTGTCTACATGCAATTTAGTTAGCTGTTGCTGTCTATGGCTATATTTAGAATCAGATTTATTGCTATGGGTATGTTACCAAGAGAGCAGATCCAGCCTGATAGGAGAAAAAATATTAATTCCATTGAGTTGAAAAAATATCTCCTGTAGCCTGCTTATCCTTGTCTCTATTTCATAGCCATGACAGCAGTAATAGATGTCTGAGAAATACCTAAGCCAGAATAAACCTCAGTAGAAAACCCAAAATGAAATGTGACCTCTCAAAAATTTGGATTTTATAACAGCAAAACTACAATAGCACCTTCTTGCAAATGACAACTTCATAGACATAAAGAAACCAAGCCCATATTATCACCACAGGTCACTCCATATGTTTAAATGTGGACAAGAAGAATGAGAAGGGAAAAGCACAGCCTTGTTTACAGTACTGTCTTCTTGAGGTTCGGGCAGCCATTCCAAAAATAATAGCCAGCAAGTCACAACAAAAAGTGTTGCCTGGACCTTAACTCCTTTTGGCTCTACATAAGGTAAAAGTTAAGTAGAGCAATTTTATTCCTTCACAGAGCAGGGTTGTCCATGACAACACAGTTACCACAATTCTTATCTTCCACATTGTTTTGACTGCCTTAAGTTGCATTCTGTTCACCGCATTTCCAAAGGCAGAAATATCCTCACATTTTAACTCTCCCCTGGTTCAGACCTCTGTTGGAAGTTGAGAGATGAGTGTGCAAGAGGTACCCTGGTGGTTTAAGATGACACAATCCATCATGAGACTTACCTAAGCTTAACCAAGGACCTGAATATGTCAAATATTCTGAGAGCCCTAGATCCAGTGATGTCTATCAAAGACTGCTTACTTCTGATAAAAGGGAAAGACAACTTCTTCTTGAGTTCTTTTAGTTACTTTACAGAATGAAAAGAGGAAAAAGATCTAATGGAATAGACCTGCAGTAATTAGCTTGCTCAATACTTTTGCAATGTATTTGATAAAAAAGATAGTCCTGCCATATTGAACACAGGTACCATACTCAGACTGGCTTGCAGACCCTGGCCCTAAGCAGACCACAAGGCATCTGAACACAGACTGTAGCTGCTTGTTACTATAGAGAGGACAGTGTGGGAGGCAAGCAGTAGAGTTTTAAATAGGTTTTTAAGACCTAGAAAAAAAGCCTGAGTCAACTGCAGAGAACAGGGAGAGTGAAGGGAAGGAAAACTTATATAGTGAGATGCATAAGCAGATTGGCAAGACTTGTGACAGTTGGTGCTTTCCTTAAAGCTTCAGGTTTTAGAATTAAGGGACTAAGGCAAGAGACTGATTTAATTTAACATTAGAATTTTTTAGCTCTTGACCAGGTAATTTCAACATTAAATTTCTAACAGCCTCTCTGAAATGACACATTAGTCATTCTAAAGTGAATCCTTTAGAAAGGGGGAAAAAGTTCAGGAGATGTATAATTTATACAACTTATCTATTGAGAAGTAAAATGTCCTTATCATAAATACGGTCTTGTTTGGAATGTCAGTACTACTTTGACAGAATCACTTGGAAGTATCAAAGGAGCTAGCAAAGTTTTGGAGCACAGAAGGCTAAATGGGAATAAGATAAGAAAATATGGTGCTTTTCTTCCATTGTAGCTGCCTTGGTACGCAATATTTAAAAGTTAACTTCAAATTGCATGGTGGTGTCCAAAGTGAATCTAGAAATCACAGAAATTCCCATGGGGCTGGGAATTTGAAAGTGCACTGTAGATAACTTCTTTGCAAGGAATGACTTGGATTTCCCATTATAAAAGCCTTTTTCTTTTAGAAATGAGAGAAGTGAATACTGAATATGTCCATGGCTGCCTGCTGATCACTAGGACAGCTCTAAGAATCCTGAAGCACTCTGCAAACACAAATTCTTTCATTCACACACCAGAGTTGCAAAACCAGCCTTATAGCTACATTACAGAAGAATAAAGTGTGGCTTGGGCACACCACATGACAAGGTCAAGGTCACAGAGCTAAGGAGGAGCAGATCTTGGAATAAACCAGAACAAGCCTATAATTCCTGGTCCCTCTTGGTTGGCATTCTTTCCTATTCCAATGCTCGAGTCTGATGACTCTACAGCACTGTAAATACCAGCCAGTCCTTCAGTACAGAAGGACAGGGTTTGCTTTAATGCTATTTTTAGTTAAGCAGATCCCACTTTTAAATCTGCAACGCCTTCATTTTCAATATCGTGATTATGTTTAATGTTCCATAGGAAGATGAGGGGATTAGTATGAATCAGAAAGCACAATGCAGCGTAGGCAGCACCATGCTGCCTTCTGAAACACCAGCACAGAGCAAGCAGGAGCTTCGGCGGGGGCTTTACACGGGGAAAAGGCATTAGGCAGCTGGACGTGTCAGCTGGGTGCCTCATCAGGCAGCTGGTGCGAGTGGAAGGTCAAGAGCACATTTACTGTTTACTGAATTTGTAAATTACTAATTATTCAGCTCACTAAGCAAGGCAGGCTCATTGCCTGCACGTGATATTCCCCCTCCCGTCAAGCCTAAGCACATATGGAAGAGAAGGAATTCTCAACTATATTTTGATAGATGGAAGTCATTAAAGTACCATAATAGAGGGCATGAAGGGCTATAATGGGTAGATCACTAGTAAGTATAAGCACACTTCCGTGTTGGTCAGAGAACAGGTATAGAAGTCCAGCTGAGCACTGAAAACAGCAGTTCTCTGTCTCTGCAGAGAGCTCAGGCACTGCCTTGCTAACCAGGAGATGGTAGGATTTGGTGTCTGTGTCCATGGAAAGCAGTGGGCTAGGAGTTAAAGAGGGATCTTCACTCACATTCCTCTGTGGGAGACAGAGGCAGTATCCAGACAGACACTGTCTTGGAGCCAGGGAGATTGCAGAGGTACTGGCCAGCAAAAGCTGTGGGAGATGCACCACAAGGAAGGAGCCTGCCAAGAAAGGAAACAAGGAAACCATCTGCAAAATGAGGGTCAGAAAAAAAAACTGCATGGTGGGCCTTGAACCAAGAAAAGAGATTTGTTCTTTCTGTCCTGTCTGTCAGCAAGAGAGATGATTTTTGGAAATCAGCTATTCAAGAATTCTTAAGAAAGAGACTGAGATGATCATCACAACTTGTAAAATGAATGAACTCTGATGTCTTTTAGTCTGCCTGCATTGGGGCAGTCAGAGATGACTGACATAAGGATGCTTGCGGTAGCTTCAACTGAATAAACCCAAATAAAAGGAAAATTTGGGGAAACTATATTCAGTTCTTAGGTTAGCCAAGTGGCCAAACAGGCATGTCTTCCTCTCCAAAAGTGTGTCCTTGTACAGGGAAGTATCTCCCACAAGAAGAATCAAAACTGTGGTTCCTCTGGAGTGAATAGGGCTAAAGGATACTCTCTACCCAGTCTTTGGTTGCTGCAATATCTACCAAGACCCTTTATAAAAAGGGAAAAAAGATTAACCCTCTCCTGCACTTTACTGCTCAGACAAGACTAGGAGTGAAGATTAACAAGTTACCAGATCTTCCCAGGGTAAAGACAAGAAAGGGCAAGAAAAGAGGAATGATAGGTAAGGTCAGTGTTTGGCATGGAGGGATGGAAATAAGGATCAACTGCAGCAGACAAATGAGACAGTGCGTTTCTCAGAATATTGGAAAAACAGAAGTAAACATTCCAGGTGGGAGGACAGACTTGAAAACAAACAAAATTAAAAAACCCTAAAACGCGTATGTCAGTGGAGGAAAATAAAGCAGCAATGAAAATCCATTAAATAAATTAAGATATTAGATCCAACAGAGAGACTATGAATAAACCATACTGTATCAGAAGTTCTACACCAAGGCACTTCCAAGCATGCCACTCAATCTATACATATCACTAGAAGCCAGTCTTTATTGGCAGTGTTCAGGCATTGGAAGCAGGGGAAGTGAAGTAATGCATTGGTGAGAGGGCAGTGAAGAATATTCTGCCAGATATGCCAAAAAGAGCTGGGTTTTGTGATAGCAACTCTCATTTCTTGATTCTGGCTCAGGGATATTCACCTGAGATGAGGTGACTTGGAAATGACAACACTACATAGTTTCTATTTTTTTCCTTTCCCTATTTTTAGAGTTGGACTACTTTAAAACAGACTTCTACTGAGACAGTTCAAGACTTTTTCAATCACAGTTTGATTTCCAGACCCGGCATTATCCTAAAAGGCATGAAATTGCATCTGACATTCTGAAAGATCTGTTTCAAAAATAAGAGGCACTATTGGCTTCTCAAAGCACTTCATGCAGCTCAATTCCCAGTGGACAGATGGGAACACCAAGGTGCTGCCAAAGCACATCTCAAGTCTTGCAGCAAACAGAAAATGCATGTGCATGTACTGTTTTAGAGTATATATGAAGATGTTCCTCTATGCCTTCTCAATATCATTTACTATATTAATGTGTATCTCAAGTTTTATTGTAGATGCTGTTTGCAAGTTCTGATCTCATGTCCACATTTGGTTTCCTACCATGGCACTGTGGTAGGTGACCTTGGTGAGGTTTGAACAGTCCTGGAGGACTGGAGCTTTTCAGAACATTTGTAGAATTCCCTCAGTCATGGCAACATGCTGGGCAGCACCCACCCAGTACTTGGACAGTGCTGCTCCTACAAGAGACTGTGACTCACTAGGCACAGGTCAGCGGGGCATGGACTCTGTGTGGAGCTGACACTGAGGGGCTTGAAGAAAGAGGAGGGAAGGCAGTGGCTTACACTCTGGCTAATTCAAGTCCTATTTTAACTCCTACTTTAAAAGTTGTTAAGTTATAAAAGAAATAGCATTCCCAAGAAATTACCAAAGAGAACTATGGGACAAATTAAACTGGCAGAACTACTGTGGAATAAATACGATGGAAACAGCAGAGGCAGAAAGCCAGGCAACTATTTCCTATAAGCAAACATGGCTAGAAACTGCTTCTCCCTTGTTTTCATTTTCTCTCAGCCACAACAGGACAAGGTGAAATCTAGACAGAGATAGACATCACACCCAGCAGGCAGTGTCCATATAACCCTGGAGTTTGAGCAGTGTCTTGACTCCCTTCTGCTTTTCACCTTTGTTTCTTTCTGAAATATATTTCATCTCAGTTTGTCTTTTGAGTTTGAAAGAACAATCAAGAAGTGAAACTTCTAAGTGAAAAGCATTTAGAGATCCTCAGGCTGTTGAATAATGTGATTATAGATCTTTGGTTGTTGGAAGGAGCAGCAAAATGGGATGTATTAAGTTGCAAAGACTTTAGCACATCTTTTCAGCAAACTATACATGTGTTTTAGTTTTGATCTGCTTTCTACAGAGGAAAACCAGTCACTTCCATCACAGACTGGAAGCTTCTTTTGGAAAAGAATGGGCAACAGTGAGATTTGGAGTTTGCATGAGCTGCTAGAGATCCTCTTTGCTGTTTTGTCAGAGGCTCTGCAGCACTGCCTCTGTGCCTCACCCATCCCCACACTGAGCTTTCAAAGGTCTGTTAGAAATCAACTGCAGAATAATTACTGCAGTGCTTGGCTCCAGATCTAACTTGGAAAGTGCTAAGTCATCAGCTCTACAATATATAAATTATCACTTCTGGTCAGTCTCAATGAAAAGTATGAAAGCCACAGCATCTTGACAGAGCATCTAGACATATCTTAAATCCAGTTCAAATAACATAAAAACCCATGATGGAAATGTGTAATGCTTTCTCCAGTGGTTTGTGGTGCCTTTAGCAAGAAGGGGCAGATAAGGATGGCTTTGAGACTGAGCAGTGCTTGTGCCATCCTGGGTATATTTGGTATGATCTAAACCCAGTCTGAAAAGCAGGAAAGACTTTTACAGTGGAACTTTTCCATAATCTTAAAATAAAACAATCTTGAACACTTTACTTCTCAGAGGAAGCCTTCTTTGTGCCTGACTGCAAGGTAGAAGTCACATCTAGACAGAACTACTTGTCCAGGAGATAAACGTACAAGAAAAAAATATTTTGGTTATGAATTGCTGCCAAATATTTTCTGATTCTCACATTTAATAATATTCTCAAAGTAATTTCTGCAATAGGTTTTTGAGCTAAAGACTAAACAATTTAATTTTTTTTAAACCCTAGCCTTGCAAGCTACTTGATAAATAGCTCATGTGAGCTGTTTCCATTACTTTGAGTGAAACCAGGCTCCTTTTGCAAATAGTTGTCTTAGAGTTCAACATTTGCCTTCTTTAAATACTTCTATTTGTCTAAGATTAGCTGTTTCACAAACATTCTTTGCCATGATTTCTTCAAACCTCTTTGCTAAAAGACTGTTAAGATGAGAATACTGCTCCATAGATAAAATTCTCCATTTTCTTAAAAGGAGACAAAATGTACTTTCAGTTATTTGTTGTACTGTGCTAACAGGATATTAATCAAACAATTAAGAAACATTTATCCAGTTATTGTGCTGAAGCCAGAATTATTGCTTCTAAGTACCTCACAGTCTTATCCAGAAAATGTTTCCATGTGGAAAGGATGTGCCAATGCTCCCATTTTATAGCCTAAGAGCAAGGCCTAGAGAGGCTAAACAACCCTGTAGAGATCGCTCAGAGCCTTTGAGAAAAAGGAAAACATAAACAGGGGCTCCACTGGAATATCTTTCCTTTCCTGAAGAAAAATCAAAACTATCTTACTGAGTGATCCTCTCCAAACAGCACCACTCAGTCACAGAGCACTGATGCTTGTCGGATTCTTTTAGGAATATTCCAGGCACGAGTCTCTGTTTTAGTCTTTCTGACACTTCGTCTAATTCCTGAATCCCAGAGGTACTGAGGTAGGATGTATTTTGGCACCCCACAAAAAGTCCCAAGCTATTGTGAAAGATTTACTTAGATAACTTTAGGTAAAAAAAGCAAAAGTCTTTACAAGTATCCCATTTACTTCCAACTTTAAAGTTAAAAAATCACAAATGCTTTAGCTAGCTAAATATTTATAATAGCTTGTCTTTATGCATGCGATGCATAATGCCTTCCAAGTACTTTAACAAGCTAGAAATAGAGAAACATGCAAAGCTGAAAGAGCCATATTTGGGGTGAAAAATGGAAATTGTTTAAAAACATCACATTCAGTTAGAAGAGAAATGACACATTTTAACGTATGGGCTATTTTGAGTCAAGCAGGCGGTAAGGATTATAGTTAGAATTTGGCCAGAATATCAGACCAGGATATCATACTTGCAAAAGAGAGCAGCTGTCAGTAATAAAAGTAAATAAGCAATAGGAGCCCTCCAAAGAAAGAGACATCTGCACCCATGGCCAGCCTGGAGGCTGAGCTCAGGCATGACCTGCATACAGCAATTCTAGTTCTCCTTCCCGCAGTGCCCTAGGTTTCCTGGTAAGGAAGCATTCCCTGAAATAAACATCTACAGTCCAAAATTACTCACAAGATGCCCAAGGCATATAGAATAATTGTATTCATTTGCCTTACAAAGTTCTTGGAGCATGGATGCTCTTCTTTCAGCATAGGTTTTCCCTCACCCAAGCAGCAATGCTCAATTTTCTACCACTCGGATTTTTTCCCTCAACACCACAGCCCTTTGGTATCAGGCAGTACAAATGCAATGGCAACAGGTGAAGAAAGCCCTGGGTTCTCCCCCAGTGCATGCCTACAGATATAAAAACATCCTTATGAGCAGTCTGTGATGCTGGCAAGAGCAGCCACAAGATGGGTATTCCAGTGATGCTCCAAGCTGCCAATATTGCCACTCGACAGCAGTTGGCAGCAAAGCTTGTCACTGCAGGCCTGACCTCAGCCTTCACTACTTTGGGTATTCACAAATCAACTCCCACGTCACTAAATGCTATTTTCTTTACTCGGAAAGAATGAAGGGGGACACATTTGCTTTGCAATCAGTATTCTATCTGTACAGTCAAAACTTTAGGTAGACAGGCACACAATTAATTGCCCAAAGTGCTTGAAAATTTGCACTGAATTCATTTATATATACTCCTTTAGCCAATTTTCTGCAGCTTATCTATTTATGTATTAATTGTTATGCGTGCCTGCAAAATGCAAAGCTTTATTCTCTATAAATCAGAAACTGCACTGTGGTACTTGTGCCCTTTGGTTTTTTTCTCTGCTTTAAAGTCTGTCTGCCAAACACTGTGGTTTTGTTTGCTGAAATTTCATGACAGATGCAGACTGTGCAATGAAAATGCATTTGACCATTCCTGTGGGCTCCCAAAGAACTCAGACCAGAAAGGCACGGGGAAGAAGAGTGGGGAGAGCCAGCATTTCTCTCGTGTCACTTGCCTGTGGAGACTCAGCTGGGTGCTGTAAAGCACCGAACATTCTGTGAACAACAAATAACACTCTCTGCTCCCTGTTTTGTGTCTCAGTTGCAGCTCCAGCAGCTCCAGACCACCTCCTTTCACCAAACAGACATGCTGTCTAAAAGCTATTACATTCATGATCTCTTCCATGTGTAGCAGTTCTGGAAATTTTCCTATCTGGGCTGCACAGGGTTCAAAATGAGATCCTAACCTCTTTCTACAAGGTTTCATACAAATTTATTGATCAAAAGCTACAGCCTGAAGTCAAAAAAACTGGCAAGGAAAGGTAAGTGGTGTTATTCTTCAGCAGAGTGAGGCAGAGAATGATACTTCTTTGGGGTGGGTCTCCTAGATGGCCCATGAAGAAAACACATTGAAGAAGATATATACAACCTGGGGCAAAGTTTCTGAATTTGAGGTACATTTATTCCAGTTCAAGGATATTATGACTGTAATATCTTTTCCTTTCCTTTCAGCTCTGAGATTTTAATGGATTTTCATTATGTCGAACCAGACTGACTTGCCTAGGATAATAAAAGACACAATTTCCCAGAAATGGGAGACAATTTTCTGAGTCCCCACCTAGTATCTATCATACCTTCCTTCCTTATTTCTGCATCTTCCAACACCACAGTACATTGAATGCAACCTTGGCTTTGAATAAAAATATATCAGTTATATACAGAGGGAACAGCTATATGTAGGAGCTATATATAGGAGCTCCTATTCTACCTTTTTCTAGTCATGATACACATCAAGAGCCTTGAGAAGGATGGAAAAAATATAACTGAAGTAACTAGTTCAAAGCCATGCGACTGACAGAAGATTGTCATAAATATAACATAACATAAATATGATATATATGTACACTGTAAGTGAGCATCTCTTTGGAAGCACACACCTGACCAATCTCTTGCCATCTTTGTCTAAGCTAACGTAGCTTCAGCTGCACTTATTTATCCAAGACTCAGTATATTCACTGAATCTCAGTTAAAATAGAAAGGCAGCTACTATGCCAAAGGGAGATGTGAACTGCTCTCGGCTGGGAGTCTCATTTATGCAGTTTGCAGAAAGGCTCTGAAAAGCTGCACATTAGCGTGAAACACAAATGGTAGTAACAGGGTACAATGAGGCTGTTCTCACAAATGTCTCATCAATAAACATCATAAAGGACTTGCGTCAGGAAATAGTACTCCATCTACACTATAAGCAAACCATAATAAATAATGAAAACATAAATAGGAGAGCAATAAGGAAGGCAGGCAGGGAGTACAAATGAGACCACTGAAACACAAATAAAGAGCAAGGTTACTGGTGAAAACAGAGGATATTTTCTGTATAGGAAATTGTGCATAACTTTCTGCTACAACAGAGATTAGTACTGGGGTGAAGAGTAAAATGCATGGATTCATTCTTTTTTCAAGATGCTGGAGCACAGAGAACCAAGTCTTTTGTGTTTGTAAAGAGTCACTTGGGAAAAAATAATTTGAATTTATCTTTAAGTGAAGCACTTGCACATCTCACATTGCACTGTGAATCAGAATTCAAGGAGCTTTTATTTCTGCAGTGTAACTCACTTCAAAAAGCCTCTGCTCTTGAACGAGTATATCCACACAGTCCATTTTGGTTTGTGCAATCAACGTTAAATTCACCTGACTAGATTAACTGTCTGAAGAACCTCCACACAGACAGACAGTAAATAAGGAAAAGAGATGCACCACAGACAAAGAAAAGAATAAGACATGACTACAAATCTCATTTTTATCTGGTGCTGCAGGCAAAGCTTGCCTCTAAAGGTATCAGGTGAGTACAAATGCAATCCTTAATTCATCCAACAAATGCACAAACCACATTAGCACAGAAAATGAATAAGCTAGCATTCATATGAAAAGGCTATTGAAAAACTAAGTTGAAGATAAAAATTGGAATCTATTTATTGAGTTCTTGAAGGATAGGCCTTTTCTTTAATTAGAAGCAAGCATCCATATAACAAATGTAACCTTGTAATTTTTAATAGCTGGAGCATAATCATAATCAGTTGTGATGGAAATTCCAGATTGCACACTCTCATCTCTCGACCTTGGAGTCACCATGTTCCTCTCTGTCTGTAATTAATACCTTTGTATTAGGGGGAAATGACTTTGTAAGGAAAGTCAATAAATACAGCCAGTCTAATGTCCTTCATACTGTCACAAGTGCCACAGGTCGAGTCTGTGTCTGAGGCTGCTGCACCCCAGCAGCTGCACAGGCAGCACTGTCTTTGTGGACAGAAAGGACTGACCACAGAAGGTCAGGGAGCTGCACACCCCATTTGCAAGCACAGTGAGGAGGGCACTGGAGAGCTGACCTGAACAGCTTGCTGCAGCTCCTGGGCATGGAGTCCCTTCTGTCAGCAAAGAAAGGGGTGAGATGTTGGTACACAGAACCTGTTGGAAATCAAGGCTGTAACTGAACTGCCTTTCAGACCTCCTGTGCATAAAACCAGAGCTACCAAGTGGCTGCATGACAAATACTGATCTGCTGGTACCAAATGGTGGTAGGTACTTCCACAAACTGCATTAACAGCTAAGGACTCACATGGTCCAGACTTTTCTCCTTCAAATTGCTCCCTTTGTTCCACAAGTTTCACAAAAAGAAAAAAAAAAAAAAGGATGTTTACGTCTTTTTGGAGGAGGATTTATGTCCCTCTCTGACCTCCTCCAACTTTGGCTGGAGGCCATGGTGACATCAATTATGTGGGACTGTGCAGCTTGATACTTGAAGAAACTCAATTTTACCCCCCTCCAAAAAAATCCCACAAAAAAAAAAAATCCCAAAACACCCCCACAAACCCAAAAAGAGGAAAAAAACCAAAGAAAGCCGAACCCACACAAACCAAAGAGCACCGAATTTATCTTTCATCGGTCTCTCTGCATTAAAACAAAAATAAAAAAAATCATGTTTGTGCCCTCTACCCCCGCATTCCTCATAGGTCAGAATTGTTGGGCTGCTAAATAACAACAAAAGGCAACAACAAGTTTTGCCTTTGAACTGCAAAAGAAACGCTTTTGCCTTAGGTGGCACTTGGGCAAGAGCTCAAACTCTGTTCTGAAAGACCAGAAGAAAGAAGAACAGAATGATGGGAGGAGTAAACTCAGAGAAATGCTGATTACGAGATACTGAAATGTTATTTCCTGGAGTAATTATCTGCCTCAGTGAGTGCCCAGAAATCAGCCACACTTAAGGTAGTTTGACACTTCACACAGCTTTGTGTAGCACAGCTCTCCAACTAAGGTACATACCTAGAGCTCTAACATGTCTCTCCTCTTTATGGCATCACTTAGAATATTTTATTAGCCATATTTTAAAAATCCCACATGATTTGTTCAAAACTGGTCTCTATTTGCCTTGCAACTTTCTATCTGTAGAACAGGATACAACTTCCTATCTGTATGATACCTGAAAAAAAATATTAGGCTGCATAAAAAAGATTCTGTAATCTTCTGGGATAAAACACACGGTCTTTCAAGACCCAGAGGCACTAAAAAAAAAAACAATCACACGTGTGAATGTGGTGCTCTGCCTCTCACAGAGAACTCCAATATTGAAGAGCTTGTTTTAACTATTTTCCTGTTTGAAGGAACAGCTAATCACTCACTGACCTCCCTGCATCGTTCCCTCTCTATAACATCAGATTTTGTACAAATACACACAGGTAAGATACCTGTAAAACTGAGGTAATTTTACAGCAGATCCATGGTATCAAAGCAAATGAAAAAATAAAGTGTAGCAAACAAGGGCTCTGGGGCCTCCAGCAGGGTGAAGAGAGAGGAAAAAAAACACAGCCAGTGTCTCAGTGCCTTTGAAAACAGCAACCCAAAATGTCCAGAGCAAGCACAGCAGGCAGAGCTGGAGCACAGCCACACTCCTCCTCACGGCAGAGCGAGCCTGCTCCTTGTGCCCTTTGATGGTAGAGGTTAGCACGGGCAAGAGGCACCCAGCGCTTCCAAACCTGCACACCGAGGTGTCTGTAACTTGAATAAAGAAATTCACAAGTGAAAGGTCACAGCCCAATACAGGGAGCGCAAAAGGAAAGACATGTAGCAACTTCTCGTGAGGCACTGGGACGATTTTCATACGCTGGGTACAAGACAGCAACACATGGCAGAGGAGCTTGCTGACAACTTAATGACTGTATTACTTACTCTGATGCCTAAACAAAAGAAGATGCAGCTCTGTAGTTTTATCAAGTAAGAGGAAGTTCTATAGGTCTAACTTGGGAAGCTGGTACCCAAAAATGTGCATTTTCTCAGTGGGAAATATGCTGTTATCACTGAATTCTGGATCTCTAGAATTTAGAGTTTAAAGTCCAAATAACTATACACTGGTATTTTGTATACTTGTGCCTTAGAAGGCTTCTTCCACAAATTTGTATGAATATACTGTAAATGATTGCAGAGAGCTCTGAATATGTCATAAAAGGAAAATGCTACTCAAGCTGTGCATGTTTCCATAATGAGGAAAGCACTGTATCTGTGAAGGCTTATACAACAGTGACTTCTGCTGTGAAAACCTTGTCAAACCAACATATTAGTTATGAGGGTTAAAATTTCCTGGTATTGCTCCCATGAGTCAAAATACTGAATATGCTTTAAGTAGAATTTAACAATGTGCTTCTGACAGGAGCATTTGAAATGTGACAGCCATCAGTTCCTGTTCTTGCTCCTATAGCAGGGAGTAAGGTGTCTGTTTTAGTGGGACAAGGATAGAGACATAATAATCCAACCATTCACTAGTCCCAAAACAAAACCAAAACCTTTTCATTTTCATGAAATTGTGAACAGTTAATTTTAGGCACAGGTGGAGTCAAAAGAGTTTTCAGGAGTTGCATCTGACATCTTCATCTGATGCCATTGCATCTTACCTGAGTTAAAATCCAAGGCAGTTTTAGTGAACTTCTGTTGTGCCTGCATCCTAGGGACACTTAGGGATTTACCTGCCAAGGAAGAGTGCAACAACATATTTGACAGCCTTTGCCTCTAAGAAAAAAACAGAATATAATAAACTAACAGACTTTGGAGGTTTGAGAAAATCTCTGGGTTTTTGTTTTGGTTTTTTTTTTTTTTTTAATTGAGTGGTTTCAACAAAGGGCTTTACTTAGAATAAAAGAGCTCATGAATCCTTACAAATTTTAATACAGGCTTATCTTCTGGAAAAACAATTAGTAATGAAGAAAAACCATCTGTTCCCCATAAATTAAAACTGGTTAAATATTGGAAAGTATTTATTTCACTAAATAAAAGAACTCTCTGCACCCCTCTATCTTTAAAGCCAAATATCCTTGCTTGTGTATTCACGAATAGGTGGAAAATAACTGTCTGCACAGGCTATACACATTAAGTTAGTCTGCATAAACTGTCACAAAGGCTTTCCATTTTAAGTCATACCTTTTATAAGAGGGACTTGACTCTAAGCCAGTGAGCCTGATGCTCTCTCATGCTTTTTGCATACTTTAGAGACTAGATTATTATTGTCTGGTCTCAACTAAAGGTCCGTGGCCATACAAGGCTTAGTATGCCTTCATCAATTTAGAGTGATTGCTGTAAAATAGCCCATAATAGGTGTTTGAATTTAACACACTAGAAATGTTGGATCTACAGATAAACAATATGCAATACTTTTCAATCACTTCAGAACCACGGATATTTGAAATCCCGCTAATCTTGCATTATAGACCGCCACACACATTATTTTAAGATTCAGTTACTTTGTTTTTCCATGCCTTGCATGGCAGCTGTTGATTTAGTCATCACTAGGGCTGTAAATTCTCACCATTGATTTTACTGATACTTTCTGTCTTATGGAAGAAATTGTCTTAGAAGACATATAACTTGCTTTTCAAAAGCCTAAGCATATTTTTCTGGTATGTTTTTGGTTTGGTTTGAGGGGTTTTTTTTTGTTTGTTCATTATTGAAGTTCTTCATGATTTACAGAAAGAAAAAAAACAACAGAAGAATTTACTGCCAGGCTTGTGACCTTGAGACGACAGTTTAAAATTTTGCTCTTTATCTTGCAAGAAAAACAATCAGCGCTACATATAGCAGAAATTGACTGTAAATGAGATGTTGCACCTATAAAAATAGTGTCAGAGGTGTTTGATGTGTGAGTTTGCAGCAACAGACAGGTTCTCAGATTTTAGAAGAATAATTTGATAAATACAAGTCATCTTCCATGTATTGCTGAAAAAATTTTTAGTGTTTTTTTTAATCTGTTGTAGTTTCTGTACTGCTATATTAGCACAATGTGGAAAGAAACATTTCTTCTCTCTCACATACCAGACATAATTCTTTCTCTAATCATTGCATTCTGTGCTACACACAGAAAAAAATCCCCAAACACAACTTTGAATGATGAGCAATTATATAGCATAACTCCTCTTTTCAGTAGCTGGCTTGAGACATCTTTTAAAGGGTACTTTCTTTTTCAGAAATTGCTGACCATTTTCATGAAAACAGTAAATACCAAGAAGAAATAGAACAACAGCTTTCCTTTCAAGGAATGTCTCATTTCAATGTTTTTTAAATGAAGTATCCCATTCCAATGCTTTTATTTTCCAAATGTAATTTTCAGCCTAATAACACCCTTTTAAGGCAGGTATATTGAAAAGGAAACACAAGACTAAATAATTGAAAAGTAGAGCATCAGGGGTTTGTGGCTTTTAAGTGACCCATCAGCTTCACTCTAAACTATTTTGCCATTTGCTGTTTCACATTGAAAAACAAACCATATATTGGTCAATTACTTATCTGTAGGATCACTGATTTTCAAGACACATTCCTGGTGTGTGTGTTATCTGCAGAATTATATTTTTAAAACATACAAAACAAGAGAGCAAAATGCTCCGCTCACAAAACACAGGGATATATATATATATATATAATATATATATAATATATTATATATATTAAATATATTATATATATATTATATATATATTATATATAGATTATATATAATATATATATAAAATATATATATTATATATATATATTATATATACATATATATATATATGCTAAAAGGGGAGTCCCACACTGGATAGGTTAGCTGCCCTAACATTTTTCCTCACTGAGAAACAGGAAACTTCCATTTGGAGTGATTATAGAACCATGAATTCACACCATCAATCTGGATGATGGGTTATGATGGAAAAAACCTGTATTTAAACAAAAAACCACATCCCATAAGTAGCAGGGGTTAACAAAAAGTCATAAACCACAAATCTTTGAAATAGATGAGTCTTACATCTAACAAAACAAATGCTGAAAGTACTGTGCATAATGAAGTACATACCCTGAGGCAGAGAAGTTAAAATAGTATTTTCACAGGAACAGTATTAAGGTGCCACAGATACTTTTGGTTTGGACACAGGATTTTTAAAAAAAAGGGAGTCAGATATTGCAAGTCTCATTACTAGACCACTGAGAACAAGAAAAAAAACCCCTAACTTTCAAACTCTGAATTAATTATTTCAAGACAGGATTTCTGTTTCTGAATAGTTCTTTCTACAACTACGAGAACTGAAGAAGGATTTTAAAGGCTCATGACTTGCAACATTCAACAGAGTTTTGTTGCAGTTTTTGTTCCTTCCATCATATTGTGCAGTATAGACTATATGCATCTTGAAATGACTGACATTACAGAGGGTGCAAAATAAAAACTGGGCTTTAGGGCAAGAGTAGGGTGGAAAAGAAACAAGAAAAAATGGCTACTTCTGCCAAATTCCAGCATTTCAGAACTCTTTATAAACTGAGCTCCTGTAACCCCAGTAACATCCTAAGTGATAGCAAAACAGATTAAAATTAGAATAACAAAAGTTTATTTCTACTGAAGGTCAGGCACCATTTGTGGATCTCAGTAATTTGCAACAACTCAATTCAGCTGTACCTCTGCATACCTTACCAGTGCTGGGTTATCACAGAATCTGAACAGTGCAGAGCAGAGGGAAATCCAAATTAATTCAAAGACTGAAACCTCTGTAAGCCAGCAGAGGTCATAAAATCTTAAGGCAGGTTTGTGGACTTTCTGAGGTTGTCTTCTGTTGCTTACCAAGTATGTCCTGTTACAAATGTACTGCTGACACTGCTGGAAAGATAGCAAGGCATCACTTTCAGAAACTGCAGACATGCAGACCTTGCTAAAACATTACCTGAAATTGCTGGTTGCTGAATGCTGGAATGGATCAGCCACTGCTGTTCACGAGATCATCAACAGTGAGTATAAAAAGTGTTTAAAATCAAATCAGTGATTAATACACAGCCACATAGTATGCTTTGTGAAACAAACAGACTTTACATAATGTCCCAAAATACTTTAGCATTAGATAACAGGGCGAGGAAGGGAGAGATTAGGTTGCATCAGCAATGGAAAAATATCTTTGAGAGTTTAGATGTGTAAGTGAAGCACGAAGCAAGGAATGGGGCAAACAGGAAAGGCTGCACTGGATGAGAAACACACCTTGAAAGAAGATTTATCTACTCATCATAGCAAGATTATAAAGGCAAAGGGAAACTAAAGCCACATGTAACAGTAAAAGAAGGGGAAATCTTGTGACATATCCATAATATAGCTCTCACAAACTAGAACCTTGCTCCTAATCTGAGAAAAATTTCATGGAGCACTTGACAAAACTATGTCTGTGTATGGTTACATAGCAGAAAAGGGATAAATGAAAGGAAAAACACAGCAGCAATTGCTGATCAGAAATCCCATTTCAGCTCAGGAAGGCACAGAACTGCCCTATGGAGCCAGGACTGGAAGCATCTCACTAGAGTTAACTCAGGCAAAGACTGGAACATTACGAAGTATTCCATGGAGAAGCACAGCTGAGGACTGAAGCCAGGGCAGGCTCAACACTTCCTTGCTCCACACCATCAGGAAACAGCTCTGATCACGTCCTGCACAGGACAATAGAGCAATGGCAGCATCAGACAGGAATTCAAGTGAACTCATGGGAGTTCCAGTCTTGCAGCTCTGAGGGAAACTCTGCCATGTAAAGATCAGGAGGGGAAGGATATCCAATTGATTTTTACAACTTCACTTGAATTAATTTGCAGCTGTAAAATGGTTACTCTGGCATGAAATATGTGGTACCACCCTGAAAAATGAGTTCTAAATAATTGAGCAGAAAATCAGTCAGAGCAGGTCTCAACAGATCACACTATAATTGCAGCTATTAACCATACATTTTTTACTACAGCACAAGTCAGGGTGTAAAAGTATGAGAATTCATCTGAATGCTAGAAATAGATTTGCAGCCAGAAGCTCTGCAAGGCCATACAATTCAGCCAACCCCAGATATAAGTGATACACATTTTCCACCATGGGACCAACCTTAGTGGTTGCGGAGGATATGCAGTTTTTATCACCTTCCTGGAATTCAGCTCCATGTGCTTGGTTTCTTCAGCAATTGCACTTACTCATCTTTGCATCACAAACCTACTTGTTACTATAATGATACGAGCAATTGCTGGCACTCTCAAATCCTATTTTTCCAGCAGAGAACAATCTTCTCTCTCTTACTTTAGGTTCTTTTGGCTGACTTCGCTGGAATTATCCTCTCAAAATGTTATAACTAACAGTTATTTTCATCACAGAACTATAAAACTTACCATCACATTTAAACTCCTTGCACGTATTTAGATGAAAAAAACAAAAGCATTTTCAGCCTTTTATTGCTTACACTAGACAAAAAGACAAGCTTGAAACCTAATACCTTAAGTTTATCACAGTGGGCCACAAATATCATCTCCACTTGGTTAAAAAAATCTGATGATTGAGCTAACTGCTAAACTCACATGGTAAGCATTTGTGGACCAAAAGGATTTGTCAAATGAAGGAATAATGATAATTTTAACTGATTGTTGTTTTTGCTAACAAGATTAATCTGCAGCAAAATGAGGTGCAAAACTGGAAAAAAAGGGTCACTTACTCTGAAGATGAAAGTCACCATCTTCAGAAAGCTGATCACTCCCTGCTTTCAGAGGAAGGGCATAGGGAATATTACATAAGGAATGTCATTAACATTTGCACTGGAAAAAACTTAAAAAGAAAAATCCATTGCAAATATAAGTGTGATTTTATCAAGAAACAGATTTTTTTTCAAGCTGTTGAAAGAATTTAACATTTTGACAGACTTGTTTCTAATTCTGGAGAAATATGAAGTATGTTTGTGAATTAAGTTAAGAGTAAACGGCTGTCTTTTTGTTTAAGAAATTCTAATGTATCTTCAGGAAGACAGGAAGGACATGAAGTCATAAAAAAGCCAAATTGGACACTTTGGAAGTGGGGTTTGGTGGGAAGGGCGTTGGTTTGTATTGTGCATTGGGTTTGGCAGGGGTGGGGGGGTGTTGCTGTTTGCATCTTGGGTTGTTTGTTTTTCCAACTGGCAGCAGAAGTATTGGAGCTCTTGGACACTCCTTATAGCGTGAGTGAGTGAAGGAAAAGGGTTATAAATGAAGATACTCTATATTAGAAAGCTTCCTCAGCCATTGGTGCTATTTTCTTCAATACGGTAGACACAGAAAATATCCCAGTGAACACACACATTCAGCATATAATGTACTCTTAATAAAACATATCACTGACAGATAGTTCACTGTAATGTGATGTGACTAGGCTATACAGTATGGAGATTTTTATGATTTGATTCCTGAAACAGTTATTAGATAGCTGCTATTTTCCCTCCTACATTTTTAGAACAAAGACTCATATTTTAAAAACCTGTGTGCATCTGTGTTAAAAAAACCCTAGAGATTCACACTTCACACAGGAGGATAAAACCTCTTTATCTTTAACAGGTGCATTTTGTAGAGGAAAGTTAATTAAAAATGTTTAATTGAATGAGATCTAAGGAAATACGGAAAACCTTTAATACACCTCTTCTCACTGTTTTTCAAGTGAGTTAAGTAATAGGATTAAATAAATATTAAAAAAAAACCAAACAAAAAACCCAAAACATTTTCCATACTGGAGGTCTACAAGATAAGTCCGGAACTGAAAATGTTTTAAATTTCTTTAGTCACAGTATGCTTCCATGGTTAACCACAGTTTATCCACAGTTTGCTTCAAGAAAAGGATCCATGTAGACAGACAACTTACAAAGTTGTCTAAATATAAAATTACAGACCCCATTTAAAATTATAGATAATGTAAAAAACAACTACTCATACAAAAGCTTGTAAGGAATTATTGGTTAAAACAAATCCAGATTAAGCTGGTACTTTCACACTTAAGTAACAGGGTACCTTGTTCACCTGTTTTTTGGATTTATGCTCACATCACTTGTGTTGTGTTAGCACAAGCATCTCTTAGTATTCAAAGAAAAAAAGAAGAAAAATCAAATAGCTAAGAAGTTTACTAGCAAATGTTATCAAAAATGTACTTTTTCAATGAAGAACGTGTTCTAAACAAAATGACACAGATTTAATGTTGGAAAAAATACAACCAAGAGTAAAAAACTTTCATGCTCGTGGGCAGAGTAGCATAAGAAAATTTACAGGAAGAGCCCAAGCACCTTTTTATGCTGTTCAGTTTCTACTGCAGTTCTGAACCTTCACTAGTTATTGCACAATACCAATGTCTGCTCTGTTGGGTACCTGTTTTTTTCACAGTAGTCTCTTTAGTTTCCAAGCCAGTGCATATTTTTCCAATGTCAGTCTATTTTAGCAGAAACTGTCCATTGTGAAGTGTAGGCACAGAATTGTAGAAATTACATGGAGCCTTAAACATAAGTCTAGAAAAGATTACAAGATTGTATTTTAATCACAAATAGATCCATCAGAGACAGACCTAGGAAAGCTGTTCAAGACTGCTCAAGGCAATGTTTGCATTCACTAGAAAGAATTATGATATGGCCTCCAAATTTATCAGGCACTGAAAAAGAACCCTTGTCAGAGGTGGAGGGGTTGGCAGCTGTCACAGTGTAATTTTGGATCAGGCAAACACTTGTCCTGCAATTCAGGTCAATGTGAACAGAATGCAAAGGTTTGAAAGCACATAGATGTTTGTCAACATATTAACAAGAAATCATATAGATGGGCTGCAGTATCTTCAGCCATTTTACGTCAGTTTAGCTGTGGAGAAATAAAGTTCAAAGATTTTGATTTCAAGTTAACTCTACCCACAGCCAGGCATGCTCAGTGGTGGCTTATAAGCACAAGGGTGAAATTTTCAGACTTTTTTGTTTCTAATTTTACTGTTTTGAAACTATTTTAAAAATACCTACATAACTACATTCTTGATTTAAACACCAGGACAAAAATTACTCTTTCCAGACCAAGGGCCAAATCTATCTCCAGCATGTAATATTATAAAATAAAATGGTGTATCAGGCATCTCTTTCTAGTGTTCAATCATTACTTCAGTTCTACATTGTTGTGATCAGAAGATATGCAGTGTATGGCTGTTACTGACCTGCCAGAACCTGCCTATTCTCATTTTCTTCATCCTCTATTAGATGATGTTACCGTGGTGTGTTTTTTTCAAGAGCCGATAAGGTGCAAGTCCTGTCTTATGACTAAAGGCTATTACTAGGCATGCAGATTACAAAACTTCTCCATCCACCAGTTGGGTTCATGCTGAAGCTGACTATCTGGCATCTGAGAATTAACAAATTGATAAAGCAAAAAAGTTAATGCACAAGAATTACTTTCCCTAGGCTTTCAGATTACTCAATAAACAGAAGAGGCTGGACTGCCTGAAGTGTAAAAACTGAGGGCATTCTACAGTGTGCCTTTCAGCTAATATTTGCATTTTCACCCAGTGACACTCCCTTGAAAATATCAGTGACAGACTCATTCTTCAGCTAAAGCCTCCATCCAATCAATTGCATTTCCATTTGAAATCCTTGACACCAGTGCGCCACAACATGAAAAATGTCAACACAAACCAACATCTAACTTCTTGTGTCCTGCAGTTTTTGAACGTGTCTGGTATTTATGCATTCAAGGACAGGCAAGAGCACAAAACAAACTTGTTCTTCTCAAGGTGGGTACTTTAAACTATGAGGTGGATATGACAATTTCAGTCAGAAATTAAAGCCTTACATGAGGGCTCAACTAAACAGAGTCAAGAAGAGCATGAGCTCTATACACCCGTTACACACAAGTGAAGTTACAGAAATTGACCTTTATTTAGTAATCAGTTTCTTTAACTTGTTTTTTGATACAAAGTGACATTTTCATTTAGTACAGAAAAATCCATGTCAGAACAGTACCTGTCTGTTTCAGTTGTACCACTGGAGTCTAGTCTGATCTCAAACTTTAAAAAAAAACAAACAAAAAATTGAGATAAACAAAAAACAACTTCTGTCCCTCACCATGAGAAGTACTTGGACTACTAATTCATCCATACCATTTAATATTTATTAATTTATATATACAGTATTATAATAGTATGGTATGATACTATATAAAATACTATATATATTTGAGATGTTCTTATAGTTCAGAATACTCTATATAGTGTATAACTACATAAGTACTATAAAAAGTATTTTGAACTGTAAAACAGCAACTGTAAAACAGAATTTAAATTTAGGACCAGATCTTTGTTGAAGAACTGTGCAAGAAGAATCCCTTTTTTTAATTATAAAAGCTGCAAACAGAAGCAAAATTACAGCCTGTAGTGTAAAACTAGAAACCTTACATAATGAAATGTTAGAAACAGTGACTGAGAAGCAGGCCTACTCAAATAATATTTTAAAAACAATTAAAATACAGTACCCAGGAAACATGGCACAAGAGACAGAAGAAACAGGTACAAAATCTGTGTTAGGAACACAGAGTCGGAAGTGCAAAAAACCAAAAAGGGAACCGATATAATAGAGTTTGGTACAACAGGTAAATAAGTATTGCAACCAAAACTAAACGATCACTTATTTTTTGACAGTGAAAACACTAACAATTTAGTACCTTTCTAAAGGCTTTTAATTAAAGCCCTAAAACTGTGTCTGCTCTTAAATAAAAACAGTCTATGTGAATGCTACACACTGAAGTACAAAGCTTAAGAATTACCCTGCAAAATTGCACCAACAGAAGCTTTCCATATCTACAGTATCTAAAAGTGACAGAACACAGCATGCTAGGCCTAGGTTATGACTCTTCCCCACCAGTACTTAATCCAGGCCCAACAACCAAAAATTATTATTTGTCAACACAAGTTAAGCTTGGATTGCTCAGATACATTATGACATTTAAATATTAGCTTCATGCATAAAACAAGAAAGGATATCTTTGACAGACAAGCATTGACAGGATACAAACAGTGGTCTGCCCTGTGTAGGAGTGTACTTCCTTCTGAGCTTACTCCCGAGACGTACCGATTCAATCCCACGCTACTACCTGGTTGTCAAGTCAACAATGTGCTTTAGAAATGGTCAAAATTGTAACTAAAAGTCACATTGTGCATAAACTGTTTGCTCACACTCAGAAATTTCACTCCATTTTGGAGAGTTACCTCATTAAGTGAAAGGACACAGAGTTAAAAAAAGAACAAAACAAAACAAAAAGACATTCAAGTAAACAGCAAGAACCAAATACTTTGAAAAGGTTTTTGTAAACTTGTAATTCTACAGGGTTTTGCAGCATTGTTAAATTCATTACTCATGGACAAGTACACACAGGTCACAACCTGTCGAGTGTACACGTACGACGTAAGAGACAAGCTCGGTGAAGTGATCTACCCCTTCCCACATGCCTCATCAGGTCCAGGTTCAGTGTTATCATTCCCCTTCATGAAACAGAAATCACTTATGGATATCTTTACAAAGACAGAAATGAACTGAGTCCGTTGGATAGAAAGTTAGCTGGTTATTTACATCTACAAAGTAGTTTCACAGCAAAATAAATCTACAGTGGGCCAGCTGGGATCCACAGGACTTTGTTTTGTTCTTGGTCGACAGTTGTCATAATCTGAGTGCAAATGCTTGAAAGGGCTCCTCCCTGGACAATGCCTGGAGAAGAAGAAACCCCACACACAAGTGAGACTGGAACAGTTACGAGTAATTACCAAGAGCAGTCTTCTGCATTTATCTGCAAAGTGTTTATCAACAGATCAGAATTAAGCAACTCAACTCAGTATCTGAGAGATGCATGGCTCTGTTTAAAAAAAAATAAACAGAGCGACGAGGTCAAGCATTCAATACGCAGTTTCTTCTGCTAGCTCCTAAAACAATCCAGAGATGTCAAGGAACTGATTGCTATAATCAACTAACACAACTGTTTTGTAAGAGGCCTCCATGTACTATTTTCAGAGGCATCAGGTGGCAAAGTTTAAGTCTAAAGATGGTCAGAACCTGCTATAATAAACCTTCTCTGTTCAACATGTGCTGTTAAGAGTTTTATATTTACAGGGTAATATACATAGAGACTATAGCTGTAGCAACTAGACACTATTTACAAATATTAGAAGTAAATTATGAGCAGCTCACAGATCGTTGACCTAAATAAAAAAGCAGCAGTTGTTCTTATCATCAACTACATTCAAGGAATAAAAGGCCAACAGCAAGCAACTCCCTGAAAATCAATTCAAAAGATAAATGAACACCCTTTATTCTACCCTTGCTAAACATAACAGTCATAAGTAAAATACCAACACTGACACAGGAAAGGAGAACATATTGTCTTTAATACTTAAAAACTGAGGAACTTCAAGACTTGAGAAATATGTCAGCAAAGCCTCTGGCAACAGCTACCACTAATGCTGAAAAAGTATGGCAAGTCTTACACAGCTTAAGGAATAATTTTTCTTTTTGAAAAGAGAAAATATGATGTCACATAAACATATAATGTTAGGCTCTGCAATATATACAACAGTTAATGATGTGATGTGACTTTGGATACAGAACACAGTAACTAAAAGGGTCTATGAAAGGTGACAAATGGCAGGGAAGAAATGATTCAGATTACACACTGTGTTCACACCTCAGTAGAGGAAACAAAGCCAACTTGAAAGTCATTACTCAAAAGACGAACTTCATGAAGTAGTTAAAGAGCTCTGGTCTGGGAGAGTGTGACCTATAGCAGTATGACTAACCTACTGTGTACAACATGCCTATCTACAGACTTACTTTATGTACAACATTGTGACTTCAACAAGCTTAAATGTCAGTGCAGTTTGAACACCAACCCTCTCTGACTACCATCTGGAAGGGCTGGTGACAGCTGGAGTCCACTGCACTTGGCACCAACAGGAGGAGGACCTTCCCACAGGGCATATGAGAAGATACACTAAGGACTCTCTTGGATTGAGGGCCACTTCCACTATCAGGGTGAAACTAAAATGCCACAAATGACTAAGCAAGAAGCAGAAGATAACATGTGGCAATGCAATCTGGCCATGTGCTTGTCAAGTTCTGTGAAGATTTAGTATGTCCTATGTAAAAAATATTTGTATGGCTCTTACGCAACAGGTAACCAATTTTGTTGAGAATACGCAGCTTCTCTCAGGATGCACTGAGAGAGCTCTAAACTGAACACACCTCTTCGACTCTGCACTTGGCAGTTATGCCTCAAAATACATCTGTAAGAATCCCATTGTTCAGGGGATGAAAAGCTAGATTTTGGCTAGTTTAGGGTGTTTGTTTGCTTGTTCTTCTTTTTAAGGTTTGTTGCCATGCACATCAAGATACATTCAAAAGAGTGGAGATAAAATTCTAGGTATGTGGAACCACGTGAATATATACTCTGAAAGGAACAGTCTCCAAACACTGTTTTCTTTCTCTGGTAAGAATACAGTATTTACTACAATCCAAGACTGATATCATAATCTTATGAAGTTAAAAATACTTCTAAAGTTGAATTTAATTATTTGAAACTACAATGCATGCTCAAGAAACCTTGGACAATTTTTCTTCCACTGTTGAAACATTTAAAGTATGTCTCACAAATAACAAAATGACACAGAATTACAGAATGGTTAGGGTTGGAATGGACCTTTGGTAATCATGATTTGTTAATTTAAACTACAAGGGGTTTCTATTGGTTAGTTTGATTTTTACAATTTAAAAAAAAAAACAAAAACCATAAACCTTCTACTCCTTACATGGTGCAGCACCAACAACACTATGCCAAATTGTCAGATCTTGACCATACTTTCAATACTACTGGCTGACTAGTAACAAAACCTTTTCAGAACCTCTTTAGATCATAAGATTCCTAACTTTCAGAACAAAACCATGTAGAAAATGTCCATCTTGACATTTTCTCTCTGGGTAAAATAGACTAACAGAACATGAGTTTGTCAAAAGGGAAGGCAGAATGAAAAAAACCAAAGTGCTCATTGAAGGAACAATGATTTTTTGAATTAAAGTGCAAATTAGTTAAATGACCACTGTGTTCCTACTGAAAGTTTGATTAAATACTAACCTGTAAAGTACTTGCTATACTCCTGTTCTATTTTTTGAGCTGTCTCAAATTGTTCTTTGGAATGTTTTTGTGTAACTTTGTCCCTCAGGAAGATTGGGTCTTTTTGCTCTCTGAAAAAAAAACAAACAAAAGAGAAAAAAAAAAAAGAAACACCTTGTATAAGAGTAATTTTTTTAATGGACTTGAAAAGAATCCCTCCAGCTGGGTGAATACAAAGGCTAATTCACATGCAAGCAGACTCCCAGGCCCAGAGTGCCATCTACTGTGTTTCAGCAGTATTGGCAGAGTCATCAGAATCATTTCAGCGCTAACAAATTTATTTGCTGTCAGACGAAGACAGTATTTCTTTACATTTTCAGAGACTGGGAGGCAGTTGAGGAATAAAGAAGATAATTTTTTCCAGTTCATGTGAATTGGATCATCATCTCATATACACGACAGGACTCCCTACACAAATCTGGGCACAAGTACCACTCTTCTAAGGGCTTGTGAAATATCAAGCATCAAACAAATACAGTATTTCCATGTTATCATATACATGACACATTTTTGAGAAAACTCTTTTTCTATTATAAAAACTTTTGAAAATAAAATATGAAAAAATTTAGATAAATATAGATGCTAAAATAATTATTTTAATTCTGATCAATGCTCTAGCACTGTTTTCCAAATCCAGCTTGGGAGACACAGGAGGGGATTCTGTCTAAAAGCAAGAAGAATTTATATTCAACTAGTAAGGTCATGTAGACAGATACTGAAATAACATAGTTTCTTACAGCAGTGAGAAAATCAGCACAACTTTATGCTATAAATAAATAAAAAACCTAATTACTAAACAAACCTATCATTGCTGGGGACCATTTCAGAGAATGCCAGTGGAACCTGTGCTGTATCCAAAAGGGTGTTTGGAAAAACCTTTGGTGCTCACAACAGTTAGAGACAATGTGCCAGTGTGACATATATTGATGACTGCCAGAAATCCTTGCTTGATTAGTTTGATCTCTGTCACTTTCCAAAAAAAGGAAATAGCTGTAATGGTCACCATTTCACTACCTGTGGGGGTCAAGACATGACAGTTCCATCTATCATTTAAGTGCACCATCCTACAGTGGTAATGAAATAGACCTCATTGCTCTATGTCCTGTTTCTACTTTAAAGTAGTGATACTTATCTTCTTTATTAAATAGATACTAATCAAATTCACCTACAGATCAATATTATAAGAAATCCTCAACTTTAAATATGAAGATGGCACAAGTACAGGATCTCTTAGCAAAAGAGCTTCTTAATATTTTGTTGGGAGATTATGTCACTTCTAGCCAAATCAATCTATCAAAATGTGTGACGGCTTTCTCAAACATCAGGGAGGGAACTGGGGGTTTGCAACTCCTGTGCTCTGTTCCTGGCTATATTCAAGCAGGAATTTCACAATTAATTGAACACACCCTGAGAAGACCACAGTATATACACTGTGTGGCAAAAGGGAACTTCCTTTGCTTTGTTTACTGGAGAATGACGGTGGGAAATCAGAGGTTATAAATCAACAGGCACTGCATCCATACCCTTGGCCCTTCTAAGAAGACGAAGAACAGCTTTTTGTCATGGTCAACACTTAATCCTCAATGGATCTCCCCTGTATCTGTCTTACAATTTACTACAAAGGTTAGCTGAAAAAATCCAAGTACCTCCTGGAGGACATTCAGTTTGGTCTCCCATGGATTTCTTTGAAAGATTCACTTAATTGTCATGCAACCCAAATGAATTTAAGACCATATACCTCACAGTGGGTTTTATGAGGATTAATTTCCCCATTTTACAGAGTCACAGAATGCTCTCAGTTGGAAGGGACCCAGAAGGATCATCGAGTTCAGCTCTTCAGTGAGTGGCCCACACAGAGATCGAACCCACAACCTTGGTGTTATTAGCACCAGGCTCTGACCAACTGAGCCAGTCTCAGTGGCTGTTTTAAGAGATTTAAGATGACTAGGATGAAATAAACAATAAAGGTAAAACAGACTTATTTTAAGCTAGAATAAACATGCCTGAACTATACCCCTGACAGACTTACTTGATTTGTTTAGCATTTTTGTAGCGAATAAAAATTACAATAGGGTAGATATGAACACTGTGGAGCCGTTCGATGGCATGAGGAGCGATGTCAAGCAGACAATGACAATCCTAAGATCAAATGTAAATGCAAAACACTCATTCAGTTAAAGAGCACAAGCATACATGCAAATCCCCCATTTCTTTCCCTACTTAAATCATAGCAACCCAATAGAATATTGCCATACATTTAGCATTTTGGGGCTACTGAGCAATTTGTACCCAAAGGATTTATAACAAAAGACAGAAGATGAAAAACTGCAAGAAATTGCATTCATAGTACCAAAAGCATGCATTGATAGGAAAAAAAAGTACTTGAAGAACTAATGAAATGAAATATATGCAAGAATTTTTTTCAAAATCTAAATACTCTTATTGATTTTCTCTTTAAGAAATCATAAGCAAACAAGCGTTAATAGGACTTTTCATGTGGTTTGATTGAAAACTGTAAGCAATGAACAGATTAAAAGCAACATCTGTCTCCAGGACTATGATGATGTTTATATTCTGTATGACTGCATTAAATGGAATAGGTAAAAAAATTAAATCTTTTTTTTGGAGGGGACTGAGGAAGGAATTTAAGAAAATTATTTCTAACTTTATGTGGTAATACTGTAGAAGAATATGAACATTTCTAATTTCTATAAAGATGAGCTTGCATAAAACAATCTTTAAATAGTCACATGCCGAAGTAAGTTAAGTTTTATTTTATTTAGCAACCTGGGGAACAGTTCCCTGCATGTCTTAAAGATGACACCTATAATATAATTTCCACCCCCCAACATAAGTATGCAAATTGTACAAAGAACTACAGCATTAAAATTGACTCACCTTTTCTGTTATTTCTTTTATTGAAGCTACAGTTGTCACATCAAAATGTCCACTCCTCCGTTTGTAATCGATAAACAGACAATCCTTCACACCTCGTTCAATGGCTTGCTGGGAAGCTTTCATAACCTCTGTTTCATACAAGAGATCCCCTTTCATTACTATTCCTTAGGCACAGAACAAGGCTAAGAAGACAATGTCTGCAAATTCAGATTCTTGAGGTTTTATCCATGTTTGTGTTATCATTTTGTTCACTTATACAGATATTGCTATCATGTTTTCTAAGCATGAATAAATTGGTTATATTTGCATACTTACCAAGAGGACATCTGCAAAATTTTCCAGGGGATTCTTTGACCAGCATGTCTTTCACAGCATCAAGTAAAGGTCCTAGAATAAGGACAGGCCTAGGAGAGGTACAGTCCACTTTCTGCACACGCTGATAAGCCAAACTTGCAGAATCTACAAGCACAGAAGATATTTATTAGCAAAAGAACACATTTTCTGGCATTCCTCAAATAAACAGAAGCACCCTTATAGTAATTATGAGAAGACCTCTTCTGCCAGGGCAAAGGGCCATGACAAATACAAAATATGGTCACTCACTGTAATTTTCTGACTTTAGAGCTGAAAATAGATATTTTTCTAATTAAACCTAGAGTTCAATTAGAAAAATTGAACTTCCCACCTTTACACAGCCTTAAAACCAATCATTCCTAGAAGTGCAAACAATACACAATATCTGGCACCTCTTGCTTGATCTTTTGAGCTCTTTCAAGGAAGTAAACATTGTAACCAACATGTTTCTTCTAAAGGAGTGAAAAAATAAAAGCAAAGATTTTGAGTGGCGCACAGGATTTCTGTCTCGACTAAGCAACCTGGATAGAAATTAAATAGTTGAAAGGAAGATCAAAACCACGCATCAAAAATAATCTCCCTCTCCAAATGACATAGTAATAGGTCTAGGAATAAATGACCACAATATTATTTTCAAATGCTCTGGCTTGTAATATAATAAAAAAATTGTTATTATAAGTAATGATCACTGCTTGTATTCAGAGCAATTAGAAAGTAATATTATTTATTGTGCTTATTAAAAATGAAAGACAAGTAAAGGCAAACCCCTCCCAAATATAATAAAGGTACTTGCCATCCAAGAAAGGAATTGAGTCTGTACTGATTGTATCAAGAGCCAGTAAATCTTTTCCATCTTTGGAACCACTTCGCTTATGTTTATGCTTTCTTCTGAAGAATGACCTCCTTGCTGCTGCTGACAATGTCTTAGATGAACTGTTTTCATCTTTAGCCTCAGACATGCTGTGTCTCCTGTAGAATTCCTGATCCATCCTAGAATGAAAAAGACAAAATGGTTGGTATTTGAAGTTATCTTTTTACAATTTTTTGACAGTATCACAGCTGGCGATGCTGTGCCTTATGCACCCCAGGACATTGTCATTTCTGGTTTACTATTTAGCAGAATTAAAACCAACTTGATAGAGCAATAGATTTAATTCAACGTATATTAAAATACGCCATTCCTAAAATGACACATCTAAGAATTACTATCTCCCTGAAAGTACAGAAGAAAACAAATCTTTTATACCACATCTCACTAGTCAGGCTTCTGAAGATAAATACCTTTTAAAGATAAATCTGTAACTGAGGTCACTTACATATATTTACTTGGAATCTGTCCTCTTTCCAGCTTCTGTGCATTCTCGTCTAGCTGCCAAGCCATCCAACAACCAAAATTTCCCTGTGGTAGAGTGTCATCCACATACAAAATATCATCCTTCTTAAAGCTTAAATCCTGTTCCACCTCTGCCAGACGGTCATAAAGTGCTCTGGAAAGGAAGACAAACAGGCTCTGCAACTGATCTCCATCAACTCAAAAGAACACACCTCTTTTGAAAAAAGTTAACAGATTAGTGGCACACTCTACATTTCAAGAACAACAGGTGTGAAAAGCAAAGGCTTGCTATACTAGACTGTGCAGTCACTGTCAGATAATAGCTGGATAAATTGGTGAACTTAAAATTTTAAAAAACATGGCAAAACTGATGTTTTCTCTCTCTCTCTCACGATGGTCAGCATGTTAATCATACCAGCCTTATGCTGTCATTACCAGCCATGCTCAAATACCTGATGTAGAATCCATCTCCAGGAAGCTCTTTTATCTTATTAAACTCTTCTATTCTGTATTGAGTCTTTATTTTGATGTTTTCTCCAGGCTTCAACATTTCAAGATAAGCTTCCTCAGCTGTTTTATTTCGCATGTCAATGGACCCATACTGCAAAACACAAAAAGAAATCTTTAGATGTTAAATTGTATTTTAACAAGCAATAGAACTAGGTGAGCTTGAAAAACATACAAACATCTCACTTGCAGGTTCTGTATAAAACTAAGTATTGTAACTGAACTCTAGTACAGTTTGCACCATAAGAACTCTAGCAGGAGACTGAGACATTACAGTGGAAAACAAAAAACTCAAGTGAAAACAGCAGACAGCACTGTGAGAGAGCACTTCTTGAAAAAGATTTCCAAGTGTAAGCTAGGAATCATAAAATTTACACTGAAAAAAATCTAATATTTTTAGGGATAGCAAGTGGTCTGAATGAAGTCATAAATATGACTACAAAGCAAAAGCTCCATTTGGATACAACAAGTTCAGTGGGAGAGTCTCAGTGCTCACCTGAAAAGCTCATAAAGACCTTAATAGTCTTGGCTATTTCAGACACAGAAAGCAGAGTCAGACACAATATACGGTTTTCCCTCAACTCTCATTAGAATTTCATAGTGATAAGATCAATATTATTCTCTGTTTTACTAAATCTTTCATATCCTTGCCTTTCTCCTACACCCAGCATTTGGATTCAAAGCTTCCCATTCAGATGAAGGGAGCTGCTGTTGACAATTACAAGTAGACTTATGTGGAGTCCTTCAAACTCTGCGGCATGTTGAGCTATCAACAGTGATAGTTCTCCAGGTTCACATCCTCCAGCTCCTCATGTGCTGCAGCCAAAATGCAAGTTTGCTTTCTGACCATTCTTCCCCAGCTTTTGTGGCAGAAACTCAACATTCACACAGCACTGCACACTGTGGGTCAGCACAGCACTTGGCACCTTCCTCTTTATACCATCCCAGCCATTTTGTCAGTACGCTCAGACTTTTCTGAAGAGCTCACCTCAAGTATCATGTCACCCAAGACCAGTCCATCAGGTCCTTTTGCTGGGCTATCGTCATCTACATCTGACACAAATATTCCATACAGGTTTCCACCACATATCTGGATCCCAAGATCAACTTGGGATTTTTTAACGACAACAATTCTAGGTTCAGGGGTCCTTTTGTTTGTGTCCACAGGGCCCCTTTTGACAGAAAGAAATTATATGAGTACTAGAATTTTAAAAAGTGCATTGCATAAAATCAACTTGCCATCTGAAGAATACATATTTATATAAATATTATTCAGAATAGGTTTCCTACAGAGTCATATATGGCAAACATCACCTTTCCAACTAAACCAATCTTGTAGAAAATTTTCTTCACTCCTTGCAGACCTCATGTTTCAGAAAGTCTGAAAACATGTACATTTATCCTGGGGTCCACTTAACTTGTCTGCTGACTTATTTCAACCAGACACAGCATTCACATAAGTACACTTCATTTTTTAATATCCTTCATATCCACCCTGACCATTTATTTTCCTTTCAGACGGAAGTTTAACTCTCTACCTTAAGGAACTCCGGGGACTTGTAGTTGGAGTGGTTTGTTTGGATGGTGGTGTCATTGTTCCTTCATCCTGCTCGCTCACAGTGTCGATTACGGAATGATTGTCGGGCGTTGCAGCTCCACTGCCTTGAGGGGTGGAATGATTACTCACAGGTTCTAAGCGAGAACTATGACAGGGGAAAAAATGGAATGAAAGACTCGTGCGTTAATGCCAAATATTTTCCATTCAAAATTTTTACTTTGGCCCTAAGTCAATCTTAAAGGAAGGGAGATAAAACCCAAACCCTGTAACACAAATAAGCATGACAAAACCCATATGTTCACCATAAGTCTAAGAGGAAAAACAAAGCTTTGTTTTGAAATCTGATTGTGCATCAAAACAGGATGGGTAATTTCACCAGGTCATATGCCTTCTCTAACTAACATTGGAAATTCCGATTATGCAAAAAAAAAAGTAAAAAATATTTGACACATTAAAATACCATAATACTAGGAAGAACTCATCTTGGATTTTAGTTTAGAGTATTATTTAAGGATTGCACCTAAGTAAATGAGAAAACATATTTAGATGCCTCCAGCATTTTTCTTTAGACAAACACATATTCACACATTACTTTTCTAAGCAATTACACTTATCAGCACACATGTGCTCCTATTTACAAACATATTAAGTGTACAGAAGCCAGCTACTAGCTAAAAGATTGTGTGGACAGGACAGTTGTCTTTTGCCAAGTCTAGCCAGCCTTACCTTGACCGTGAGTGATTGCCAAGCTGATACATGTGTGGGTTATACTGAGCCAGAATAGTGATGGTGTCGCACTGCTGCCCAATGATTAGTCGAGCCTGTTGTTCTGTAGCATTTCTCAAATTTATTCCATTAAACTATAGAAAAATTGCACAAACCAGAATGTCAAGTTTTCAAATGGAATCTAGCAAAATCATTCTTTCAGTGTCCTAATTAGTTTAATGTCTAAATGCTCACTTACTTCCACTGGAGTAAATAGGAGAATGAAAATGTTGCTATACAATGATTCCTAAGGTTTACTACTTGGAAGGAATCACCATAATTTTTAAGTATTCAGTAACCTGATGAGGAGTTCAACAATATTTTCACTGTTAAAAGGCCTATGTATTCTGAGCAGTGCTATGATTTGATATCACTGATTAAATACAAGTTGGTTCAAATCGCCAATCTGAGTAAATTCAGAATTTAAAGAGAAATTCAGATCTATTCAGGACAATTTTAGTATCAGAAAAACACTGTGCAACAGAAGGTGCTTTAACATGGTGTTACATTTACAAAGCAGCTCTGTACTTTACAAAATGCTGCTCCATGTGTTTACCTAACACCATAGGCAAAAACATCACTGAGTCTACATGAGCAATTTTTTAATCAGCTATCTTAGCTAAGGATATGGCACAGCAACAACAGTATGAAACCTGGTAAAAGTCAGCTGCTTGAAAATGTATTCACCTTATCAGGCAGTTGGGCCTATTTTGTTTTAAGTACTGGAACTAACTAGCTTAAAATTTAATTATACCTATATAAGATGGGATGCAGATACACCATCAAAAGATATTACTTTTATTATAAAGTCTGAAAAAGGTCCAAACAATCACAGTTACGGAACATTACAATAGACAGTACTCTTTGCTACATCTCACAGTGCACAAGGTTTCACAACATAGTCTTTCTGGGGAAGGCAGCTATGGCTGCAGTCATACAAACTGATTGTTTAAACCTTAGGAATAGTAAGCAAACAATTACCTCCAGTAACTGATCACCATATTCAAGGCCAGCTTGATGGGCAATGCTCCCACTTGTTACTTTAGAGACAAATATTCCACCATTTTCTCCGCTCACAATGGAAATCCCAAGTGGCTCAGAACCCTTCTGCACTTTAACATGGCGTGGCTCTTCCATGTAGGGCCTTTAAGAGGAGATAAAACTGATTTGGAAAAAATTGCACTTGAACCACCACAACATTAAAGTTACATGCAATACTTTATGTCTGTCTGAATAGTAATAATAAAGTAGCTTTCAACAGTTACATAAAAAAACCCCACTGTCAACTGTCTTAAATGCATTCCTTTAACACCATGCAATGTACAGTGGCAGAAGTAAATGTATACCAGGTACATGACTGCTCTAAAAATGATGGTAAATATGAATTATAAATAGTATGGTCATGAAGTTGATAGGAAAGAACCTTCCAGATGCATATTATATGAAAGTAATCGAACCACTGTATATAATATGTCATTGTCAAACCATATTCCAGAAGGGTATGTTACAAATACAAATGCTGGGAGTCTTCATTGCCAGAGAAAATAAACATAATGAATAATAAGGTGGTAAACCAAAGGACAACAAAGCACAAATATCGTATTTCATATTTGTATGCTGGGCAACATAAATTAGTAATGAAAATTAAGCAGTTGCAAACTCAAGCCATTAAGACAGCAGTTTGCATGGTAGCATTACAATTACCATGCAAATTCTCCTCAGGGGAATTATCCAAACGTAAAAAAAGCACAAAGTGCGCAATACTGCTCGAGAAGGACAACCTTAGATCAGGCCAACCTCAAACTCCTTAGTGATGAGAACCTAGGCCTAGGAGCCACAGGGATTCTCAGAAAAGACCTATTACGGAACAGATATCTGAAAGATGTAGAAGATTTAAGACAAGAACACTTAGAACAAGACAAACAGTAGTAAGACGCTAGCAAGTATAACAAGAAAATGGCTTATACAAAAGAAAACCCTGATACATTCCCCTTTCCTCCCTCCATATTTGGGATGCATCCACCTGTACAAATGGGGTTGGGTCCATTCATGATGTGTATAAACAAACAGTAGCCTTCTAAAAAGTCCTGTCTTTTTATTATTATAAACTTAAAAACGTGTACACAGCAAGACGCATAACCAGGTGTTGAGCTCACTGTGAATGAAACAGCTTGGGCACCAGGTGCAGTGTATTTTTTAATACCACTATACTGCATTTGACATTCACTAATTTGAATGTTTTCTTTCCTAGCATTTTATCATGCCACATGGACATTCTCAAAATTGTGCCAAGTGCCTAAACTATTTTATTGTGCTGTTCAGAGACCAGAAGAGTTAACTGGACTTCACTCACTACCACTAAAGGGATTGAGGCTGAGGAAAGGTATTTTTGGGAAGAGTAGGATTTGGGGCTGAAGGCAGAGGGAAGGAGACATTGTTTCATAACTATGCATATTGCCAGTCTTTGAAGGGATCTTTTGGTAACCTTCTGCAGCAGAGGCACAATAGTTTGCCAGCTTATTAATGCATATAAGATAAAAACTCTTGGCTGCTGACATGAATGCAACTCTGGAACAGTGTCACCTTACGTCACTGTTAGAGGTAATGCCCTCAGCATTTGATTAACAATGTAGTGAGCTTATTACTGATGCTTACATTTTTTGCATGTAACCTAAATTAACTAAATTCTGACAACTTGCAAAAAACTGATTTTTTTTTAACTCACTGATGAGTGTGTAAGCAGTGTTATATGAAGTTTCTTCATGTCACAGAATTTACCAAGGTATATTATTAAAAACTAAAACTGCATCTTTCTGAGCTTTGTTTACAGTACCTTTCTGTTTTTTCATTTACCACAATCATTTTTAATTTGTTTGGTTTGGATTAGACTAAGAATCAAACCCATACAAATTACACAGGATCCTATATGAAAATTCTAGTAAGTACAGAAAGACAGATAATGATGCCTGTATAGTGAGTCAGTAATAAAGTAAAAAAGTGATAACATTAAAAAGGTACTTTACTTGATAGGCAGTGTAACCAAAATCAAGTGAAGCCCTTTTCTATAATATCCAGACTGCCTGCCAGAATCTTTAGCCATGGAGTAGAGAAAATATCTTAATTAATGAGATATTTTAATTTTCATTTAAATTAAAATCAACAGAACAAACAGAAACATTGTTGGTTTTTTTTCATCTGTATTATTATTAATTTTACCTGGGGAAAGGCCAAGTGAGTTATTTGTATCTTGTGTGAAACAGCTTATGAAACCAAAAAATATTTAACATTTCTTAGGATGGATTTAAGCAGCTACTTTCCTAACTGAGAACTGTTTAATAGTTTGTTTTGTTTTATAAACTCACAGCGAAACCTTAGAATTACACTCTTTTTAGAATGTGAATTCAGACTATGGTTTATACATAAGCACAGAAAGAGTGATGGGGCTGGAACATGGATGTACTTCAATAATCTGATCAACATTAACAAAAATTGCTGTTTCCCAGGGATTAGAACATGTATCTTGTGCTCAAAGACACAAAGATATAGCAGTGCCAAAACCCCAACTTGTTCAGCTGAACACTCACATCATTAGTCATGTGAAAGAGAAAAGACATTCTGACTTGGAATTTGCAAGTGACAATTGGAGGAACATTTATACGAGAACATAAGTTGAGTACATGTAGTACAACAGTCACACTGAAGTAAGAAAGAATGAAAATTCACAAAAACCTCTTTACATTCCCTTTCAAAATAACGCTGTTCTTTGTACACAAGACATTCTAGAATTGCTAAAATAACTTAGTCACAAATACTTCAAACAAGACAAAAGTTTCATATTACATTTTATGAATAACTTTTTATTACTACCAGAAAAGTTAGAATACAGAATATCCTTATAACTTCATCATTCACATTTCTTATGGTCAGTGTTTTCACATAAATTAAGCATACAAAGGGGTCTTGAAGTCCACATGAACGTAATCTATTTCAACACATCGAAGCTCCTTTACACTGCCAGAATGACATTTAGCTGCCTTATTGGAAATACAAGTCTGATTCAAATTTGTGTCTTACTGTTCTATGCTTTGAATTTGTGTAAACTTTTTCATATATTCAGTCTAACCAGACCATGATAAAATGAAAACAGATGTCCAAGACTGATACTATAATCAATGTATCTGAAATATTCATCGTGAGATAAAGAAAGTCATTAAACATAAGCATATGTTTTTGAAAAAAGCTATTGCATTAGATTCAAATTCTGCAGCTACACATATACTTAATGCTATTACTAGCAGTGGTCCAGATACAGCCAAAGGGATCAGTCAGAGTAGTAAAATTGCATCTGCACATATGGATATGTTCTTCCACAGTAATGTGCTCAATTTTTCATGTTATCTGGTTACATGGAACCAAGGCACAGTGGTTAGAGCACATATTCTGCAATACTAAGGCACTTGATATTTAGCTTGATATGTTACTTGGTCTTAATTTTGTTTAGGTTTTCAGAGTACAGAACAAGGCTATCATAAATAAGCATGTGAGGTAGTCGAGCTGAAAGGGTGTATTCCAATTTAGATTGCTCTTACTTGGTGTGGCTATTAATTTAACATGAAAGAAACAAAACCTTTATGAAATCACTTATTCGTAAAATCCACAAAAAGATCTCTTACATGCTTTCTAAAGAAAAAAACAACATTCAATAACAGGACCTGAGATCCATCTCTGCACCTACACATTGGTCATTTTACACTAAATGTTCAATCCTTCCACTTAATAAAGAAACACACAAAGTTTCCTCAGACACATTTGTATTAAAAACAGAAAACATGGGGACCTTACCTATCTTTTCTACGTTCTCCAACAGATACAGGGCTAATGGAAATCCTAGGTAATGTAGAAAGGGAGTTCTGAGACTGGCTGCTGGTGAAGGAAGACGTTTCCAAGTTAAGAGGTGACTGGGGAGGAGTTATCAAGCTGGGACTGCTACATTCAGAGTGTGACAAGGAGCCTAGGAAAAGTCAACAGTTGAGTTTTAGTATCCTGCATCTGTCATAGCTGGCAGATCCACCCAGACACAGTGAAAGAAACCACACACACCTGAGACAAGAAAGAGGACTGGCTGTTCAGTGTCTATTAGTCATGTAAGGAGCTTAGGGAGAGCAGGGAACTCACTTCAGACAGTGCAAACTTACTGTCCTTAATGACTCTTTGTTAAACCTGTCCTCTCTAAGAGTGCAAACAGCTACTGACATTTTCAATAGGAGACAAGGTGACAGACAAGCTACACCATAAGCATGTCTGAAAGCATGTTAAAAAAAAAAAAAAAAACAAGAAAGAAGTAAAATAAAAACCTATTCTGTAGGCTTATTTTCAAATCAAATATTTATGTGCAGCCCCTCTCTTTACATAGGAGATATATTATGCTACACCTGAAAAAGGTAACAGAAGCCAAGTATGAATCCTACACAGAGACAGGAAAGCTCTGAAATTTCAAACAAGCTTGACATGACTAACTTTGCATTTTAACCTGGCTGTACCCTCCCTAAGTAATCTACTGAACAAATACCCTGACACAAACAGTTTGCTCCCTTTGAAAAGCTAGATAAAATAAACCTCATATTATTAATCACAAAAGAAAGCTATTTTTAAGAATTGCATTTGCCCACTTAGGAGAAGCACTGCACACAATACATTCAGGCTGCAGAACATTTGAGCAATAATGGCAGTGAAGAGTTGCTGATTGCTGTCAGCAAACTCCTGATTCTACAGCACTTCCAACTGCTGCTTGTGCCATGTCTTTAAACATTTTCCATCAAGCAATTTTGAGTGAAGTGCTGAAATATTTTCACTGCATTTCAAAATATAATTTACAATCAGTGATAGAACAGAAAACAAATAATATGCTTGAAGAATTTAAAAAATGCAGGTCATCTCGTTAAATTTTTCAAAGCATCATTCTAGAAGAAACTAAAACTATAAAACATACAGCAATACTTATTCTTTCTTTTGTCTGCACTTTTATTACTCAGTGTGCCATGTACTTAAGTCAACTATCAGAAAAAAACAACTTGCACTAGACAGTTTATTTTCTTTTTTAATATTTCTCTGGCAAAATGCAGACTTTGTAACTTTAACAGAATTATCCTACTTAGATTATGGCACAACCTGATTTAACAACTGCAAGGGCTTTGTATTGGTTATGCTGAAAACAGTATGACTAAAATTACTTATGAAAAGATTCACCTCTGTCAGAGCCCATCATGGACCTTGGATATCTTGGTGTTAAAGGGATCTTAATTCGTTCTGTTCTGTATTGCAAGTTAGTCGAGGAACCTATTTTTAAAACAAGGAAATATTACAATGACAAAAGTAAAAGGAACTACATGAAACAAAAAAGTACATTTAGATTCTACTTCTCCAATGAGCATTAAAATGGCCTCTAAATGATCAAGGCAAAAGCTTTGATGATTACCCTCATAATTGTGAATATCATAATTATAGCAAATTATCTTGATTACATAGTATAAACAGAAAACAGTGCAGCTACACAGTGTATATCACTACTACAAAGCATGCATTTGCTTTGGAATCATTAGGCTAGGTTTTAAAAAAAATTGCATGTCAATCAACTAATCATAAGCATAATTCATTTTCCAAGAATATAATTTACATTTGCCCATTAGTCATCCTAGACTTTTTGTTCAGGGCGCTCTCTGCTTTCCTTTCTTCTTGCCAGCTCATTGAACCTCAACCTTTGGCCTTGCCTCCCATCTCTCTATGGATACTTTCAAAGAATAATATGCATGGAAAGGAGAATCCCTCACACATACGCACCATTTCAAAGAGACTGTAAAGAACAAATTAAACACAGCAGCTTCCAGGGAACACCTTTAGTCATAAACCCACAAGAAATGAAGCAAAGGAACACCAGAAGCCTTTGGGCTTTGCCAATGATGACAATCCCATAACATGGGTACTTAAGGAATTTTCCATTTATAATTTTCTCCAATACACAGGAGTTCCACAGGAAATAAATCAGAAAAGCTAGTTACCAAGTCTGGCACTAGATGGCAATGAATTTGAGCCATGAGATGCTCTTGTACGTGAATTTTCAGAGTAGTCAGTGGAGTGTTTATGACTTAGGTCCAAACTCAGGCGACCTTGATGCTGAGAACTACATCAAAAGAAAAGCAGAATAGGGCAACAGTCAGAACTGGGAAAAAAACCCTCAGCAAATAGAAACCGGCCAACAAAAAATTTTGGTTAGCCCCCGTGCTACTGAATAAAAAGAATGCTTCTCTCCTTCCCACTTCCACATTGTCCCATCATTTTAGGAATTAATAAAAGCCAGAAGAAAGATAGCCTTAAGTACTACAACAGAAGGGGAAAGCTTTATCTGGTTTGGCAATGACATGAAAAAATATTAGAAATCAGTTAACTAAAAAAATTATTTTCTTTGTCAGTATCAGTCAGTAGGGCAGAAGAAAACCTAATCCAGCAGGTACTGACAGAAATGAAAGCAACTGGCACATCATTTATGTGCAATAATGGTTTTGAGAACCCTGGATCAAAATAACACACAACAGCAGCATGTTTCACTCTGCACTCTATCAAACTACCAGATGCAATTTTATCCTAATGAAAACAAAATTTTAGGGAGATATCAATTTCAAAACACCTGGGATGCAGATGCTGATGACATATTTGGCTGGCAACTGACGGGCAATTGCTTGTGTGAACTCTATGGCTCCAGGCAGTATAGATTGGATTTCTCATGACAGCAGTCACTGCAGGACACGGTGCTAAGCTTCTTGGTACCGTCCCTGCTTCAGATGATAAAACATATTCTTATCAACATTAGTAGCATATAAAGTACAGATTTGAAATAAACATTAGTATTTTATAATAATAATTATTATAACATTTATATGTATGATAAACAAAATATGAGCATACAAATACATTATTAAGCACCATACATCAGCTTTTTGATAATACATACATGTCTAAAACCTGTTTATAATTCTATAATGAGTTAGTAATAAAGTGGATTATATTACCAAAAATGAAGCAATTCACAGCATATGATTTTGATATGTGCTAGCAATTAAAAGATTTTCTGTTTCCAAGTACAGAAGTTTTTTATCCAGGAATGAAATTTCTGCATTTAGTCATCCAACCAGCATGCAAATTTTTATTTGGCACTTGAACAGACTGCAGCTAAAATTATTGCGGTTCCTCTCTTTTATTGCTTCAAATAGTCCCACTTGTAGTATGACATTAAATTCTAGTATTTCAGTATTTATTTCTGAAACTTATTACTCAAGCTGCTTTTTTAAGTACACTCATCCTTCAGTAGTAAACCAAAGTCTAGCTTAAAATTTCCTCTTAAATGAGTTGACAGCAAAGAATACAATAGCAAAAACTTTTCTCATTTCAAGACATGGACTCATGCTGTCTAAAGTAGGTTTGACTTGACTCAGTAATTGTGCAAAGGTATCATGCTAAGATAAAAGTTAACTACAAGGTTAGAAATAATACCTTTTAATACTTTTTCTACTAACATTAAGAGAAAAAGAAGACAGAAGAGTAGAAGAAATCAAAGACAAGCAAGGCTTCTTGGTCTGAGGTACTCTTGAGCAGGTCTTTACATTCTGAAAACTGATTGGGACACCATCATTTGAAGCTGTCCATTGTTCCAGATACACAGATTATTATCTTCATGTTCTCCAATAAGAGTAAAACCTTCCATAATTTCTAGAATTTACAGGAGTTGGGGGCTTTACAACAAGAGAGGATGAACTCATAAAAATCAATTGTCTTAAATTGAAATTCAAGATTAATATACAACTGCTGAAAACTGAAATCTGAGACTAGACACTAGAGACTGAGCAATCTATCTGACAACACACTTACCCATTGTTTTTTGACTATTCCAAATTAACTACCATACAATGTCCTAATTACTTCCTTAAGCACTCCATTTAGTCAGTGCCAATTCAAAACTGGCTAACATGAACTTCAATACCAATAACTGCTTGATTGCCTGAGACAAAATCCTGTTTTCTGTTCCACCTGATTATACTGATATATATGGAGATTTTTGTGAGTCCCCTCTTCAGTCTCTTAATATCTCAAACATGTTCACATTTAACCTTTAATTTAGATTAAGATCACAGCCAGTTTGGGCACCCCAATGTTTCCAATAGGCAGAACTTAACGTGTTTCACTTTGTGAATATCAGATCTTCTTCCTTGGAAGTATTTCAGAAATGAAGCAGTTAAAGCTTGGGATACCTCCATTTGGTTTCAAAAATACTAGAAATCTTACTTGCCCCCTACTGGACAGGCTACAAGTTCTATTGAGAACTTCTCTGCACAGAAGCTGATGAAAATAAATCCTTCAGCCAGAAGTTGCTCAGCTTCCCTTGCGATTCTTTAAAAGGTTTCACTTCTTTACAGTTCAAAAGCTGAGCAGATCATGTTCAGACTACAATAGACTATGGAAATATGCTTTGTGAGTCGCGTTTCTTCTGTACTTAACACAACTAATCGCCAGTATTGTCCAACATACTGGTGCTTTGGGGCATTCCTAGAAAGCAGCTTCAAGTTGTGTCACTCACCTGCTGACATGCTGCCAGGGTATAAGGCAGCAGGCACAAAGCCATCGCTGTGCCTAGCAGCACGTTTGGGGGAATATGGTGCCCATTCCTGCAGCTCTGGAGAGAGGTGCTCCTCACTAGCTGGAGCATATTTCTGCACCTACAGGAACACAGACATTTGATTACAGGAAGTTGGAGATTCCAAAGAGTAATAGCCAAACTGTGGAAAAATCAGCAATATCAAACTTTCTAGTATATGTTCTGGAATGTGCCGCCACTGTGCTTCTTACACCTTTGTCTTTCAATGTTGTTCTTCTACCCATTTTTCCTCCATCCTACTTTGTTACTATTTTTTATTATTTTGCAATCTTCTTAGGCAAATATTTGCAATTTAGCTGATGATTTTGCTTCAATGAAACACCCAGCATTTAGTTATATTTCTCCTTTAAAATAAAGTCTTCCACAGGATATTTCAGCCACTATTGCCTCAAGTGTTTGCTATAGAAGATCTGGCTAAAAAGCCAGAAAGCATTTTCCTCTAAGCCTGCATTTCCAGATACATGTAGAGTAACCTCTCTCCAACAAGCAATTCAGGTTTTAGAACTTCACCTTCTGTCCTGTATATAACAAGTAGACACTGGTGAGTTAAGAGCACATGAGAATAGCTCAGATATTGACAGTGATGCAGGAGAGCTGCAAGTGCAGGGCTCAGCACAGGACGTTCTCACATTTGAAATGTACAACACAAAATATGACACTGATGCACATAAAAAGTGAAAAATAATTACTGAGAAGGTACTTACAATTTTTATAGTATCAGTATTTTAATTAAATGAACAGTTACTAAGAGCACAAAGACTCTAAAAGGCAGAGGTGCCTTCTTAGATGCAGTACTTGAACATTTTCATGTCTGCTCTAGTAATTGTTCCACCTATTATTCAGGAATTAAAGTACACCTAAATTTATCAACTTATCAAAATACACCAAATTAACTGTGTATTTACACATCTAAGTAAACTAGCAATACCCAATACGGCTACAAATGAAACTACACTGTATTTTGCTACTACAAACACTGCTTCAGGAGTGAATGCATGCAGACTGGACACTACTGTCACAACAGTACTGCAATGTAGTTGCAATGGACAAGAGCAATTCCATCAGAAAAAAATTTTCAGAGTGACTGATGTTCACATTTTGAGGCACAGTATCACTTGTATTCTCTGGCCAACAACTTTAGAGTTACAAAGCTCTGCCTACTTTGTGGGTGGACAGAGGAAAGAGAAGAAAAGTAAAAAAGGATCAAAGAACCTACTCTTCATTTAATCCTAGAAACAAAAGTTAGCTAATACATACAACAATAATAATAAAATGTTATTGTAATTGTATTATATAATTTTCTTCTTTACTCGAACCAACACCTACTTGACACCTGTAACACAGCTTGGGAAGTACACTGAAGCAACTGTACTATGTCCCCACATATCCTTTTGGTCTCTTCAACGGTGAATGCCAAAACCACCCACTCTGTTCCAGCTAACAAATCTCCTGGGCCTAAATCCCCACCTACATGTGTCCTTGTCACAACTGGCAACTCTTCCGTCACTTATTTCTCACTATACAAATATACTGCAATTATAACCAGGATGGTGTACATGTTCATGATGCACTACAACGAAAAATGGGACTTGCAGTGCTAATGGATCAACTTGATATTCTACATAAAGCAAACACCCCCATTCAAATGTGTTCAGCATCTTGACCTTGTTTTGTTGTTATGTACATGCTAAAATATGGCACTAGAATATTCCCCCTGCACTTTTTGCAGTGCAGTTCCTGATGAAAACTAGCGACCTTTCTCTTAGCCATATCACTCTTCAGACCAAATCTACTGATTTCAGCTACAAAATCAAACCCAAATGCTTTTCTGTCATTTGGTGTGCTGCTTTTGGCTGGGACAGAGTTAATTTTCTTCACAGTAGCTAGTATGGACTGTGGTTTCTTTGGAATGTGCTAGAAGCTGTCGCTGTTGAGCCACTAGCTGAGAGAAGACCCAGGTTCTCAGACAAGGAAAGAGAAAAGGTGTCTTTATTATTTTGATTTCCATATATATAGAGTTTTCAGAGGTCACCCAGATTGGTCAGCCAGAAACCTCCCCCTGGGCCCAATTGGCCAAGCCTGAACTGACCTAATCTGGAGACGTTGTTTGCAAAACATCCAAACTTTATCTTTGTTTATGAAATGTAGCAAAATGTTCTCACGAGAAAGACCTGTGCTAGCCACAAGAAGCAGTGCTGGTAATACAGGTATATTTTCATTTTTGCTGAGCAGTGCTTACACTAAAGCTCTCCATCACTATTTTTCCCTAAAAATGTTTGGAAATGCATAAGGAATGGAAGCAGACAAAACACAAGGGAAGCAGACCAAAAAAAAAGGCACAAAACCCTGCCAGTTATTCTCTTATTACCAGTATTTTTGGAGGAAGTGGCTCTAACCCTGAACTAGTTCCAATTCACCTCTGCCATCTGTATTGTTTCCAAAACTCTGTGAACAGGGTGGGATTATCCAGGTATAAACAAGAAAGGGAAAAAAATATGAAATTCTAAGTTATTATGATTTAATTACATAAAAACAGAACCACTGTTATAAACTTTGGGTTTCAGTTGGGAAAGAAAGAAAAAATCTCTATCTGTCAGTTGAGCAAATCTGAGGTAGTTGACCTGAAATAACATTATTGATTATGTCACTTTATATAATGAGTCTAAATAGGTTCTTCTTCCCAGAGCACAAAAAATTTTTCTTCCATCTACTCTGTCAAGACATGACACACCATCTTCTCAGCAGGGTTGTTTATTCTAACAAATTATATGGTGATTTTGAACTTGCATCATGTTCTAATAAATAGTTCACTTTTACAGTGCAATGGGCCTAACACCCTCTGAATTTCAGATAAGAGGTACAAAATTATTTAGACACATAGAAAGACTTACAAAAAACCAATGCTATGGATGGTATACCTTCTTCCACTGAATTGTACAGTGATCTGGACAGTCAATCTTACGTTTACACAACTTCATATACCCTATTTTCAGTTTTTCTAAAGCTGATGCTTTGCATTTTTATTTCTGTCTTTTCAGGTTAACTAAAACATACAAGAGCCCAGATGTTCTAACCAGCAGCATTAAAACCCAAGGTATGGTAGTTAAGCAGAGCCCTGTCTTCCTGCTTGATGGCTACCACTGCCTGTTAAATACTGGAACTCCACAAATTGGTTTTGTATTTAGTGATACTGCCAAGTGCCAACTGAGCCTGAGTTCAGGGGACCTGCATTCTGAGGACAGGCTATGCTTCTCCTGCTCTGGTACATAACTGGGCATCCAAAACCACACTGCTAATACACTTCAAGGGCTCTAGTTTTGTGCTTCAATACACCAAGCTTCTACCTGAAGTGCAGGATTAGGAATGGGCACAGGGGTCATTTTATGCCTCAAAGCAGGAGCCGATTTTGGCCTTGGTCTTTTAATCTCTGGCTCTTCAACTCTTTGAAAGCCAATGTCATCTTCACAGGATTTCCTTGAAGACAGGTGAGTGCAGTCAATTCCCTCCTCCCGATAATAATGCCCAGCATTCCTGCTGCGCCCCTTGAGAGTAGCAGAGTCCTGTTTAAGTACCAAGGAAACCGGAGCTTGGGCGGTGGCTGGGCTGGTGGGTGGTGATCCTGTTGTTACTGTAGACTCTGATGCAGAGCTTGCCTGCTGTTTATGTTTAAATTTGATAGAGTCACTTCTCTTAGGAGGAGTTGGAGGAGTTGAAGCCACTTCAGCTTTTGATGGCTGAGGTGAATGGCCTGTCACCTGATTAGGGGAAAGGTACTCCAGTTTGGGAGGAGTTGGTGGCCTTTTGAAAGTATCAGGGTCAAAGATAGATTTCCTTTGTTTTGGCTTTTTGTACACAGAGAACTTTTCTGTTTCTGTTGCTGAGATATTAACCATGACTTTTGGCCAGGTCCCACCACTATGCTTAGTTCCATGTCCTTTGTCAAATGCTGTCTCAACCATCATGCAGTCAGTTCCTGCAGGTTCATAAGGCAGCCTCCTGCTGTCCATGTCAACAGCTCCATAGCCTTGGTCCCCATATGTCTCTGGGCTGAAGGAGCTGAGACTGTGTTCTGAATTACTGTGGCAACTGTGCACTGTGTTCCTACGAGAGTCTACTCGTAATGTGTTATTAGGGAAAGGTTTGTGATCGCAAAATGAAGTGCTGCCCTGATCACTCTGGTCCTTCTTGCCATCCATGATGTCTGGATTGAAAATGTCAGTCTGGGTTGAGCTGTTCAGTTTCAGATTTCTTTTATTTTGTGCTTGTATCTCTGAAGCGTGAACTCTACAGTTGGATATTTTTTCAGAATCCTTCAAATTGTCAAATATATTTTGACCACTCCAAGAGGAACTCTGAGGAAAAACCTGAAACAAAAACCACATGTGATCACCTTATTCTTGTGGCTGATACCTGTTTAGTACACATCATACCCTAGCCTCTTTGATTTACATATACCTGAATATACACTTAATAATGTCTTACAATTCAAAGCACAGAGCATCAGATAAATGAAGCTAGAACATTTTTGTAACGTTTTCAGAACAATTCCAAAAGGGCAGCTCCGTATGGTGGCAAAAGTACTGAACCAAAAGTGAAGGGACCTGCATTCTGCCTCTGCCTCTGATAAGTAATGTTAAAAAGATAACTTGCATTGCCCATTTCCCCTCAAATATTTCATCTTTTTACTTTCTTAAAACCTCAAGCTCTCTAGATCTTGAGATTATGACTCTCAAAATCCATGCAACAGGCCAAGAATAATGGGATTCTAAACTCAAAAAGCAAAACAGAATAAATATTTTATAGAAATAAGCCTGAAAAACAAAGCCTTGTACTTAATCTTCATGACAGCAAGAGCTCAGTTTTCTGCATAACTCCTTCCTGACTAAAAGTTAACTTTCTTTAGACAGCAGGCAGTTAATCTTTCACATACAGAAGTGCTGCAGCTCTCAAGCAAAACCCAAGAAGCAGCAAGCAATTGTGGTAAGAGTCATTCCACGTGACCAGCAATCAAATGGGAAAGAAAACATTAAGTTAGTCTCATTTCCTACTAGATGACACAAGAGCCTTACTTTGCAAGTAACTGCTGAGGGAGTGTACCACCAGTGAAATGCATCCAGATGGTTATTTTTCCCATTTTGATATACTCTTTCCTGAACAACTAGAATAACTCTGTGCAAGTTCAAGAGAGTTCTGCAAATTTAGTTTCTGCTACTCACCTTCATGAGTGACAGAGTAAGGGAATCCCTACAGTTTCGTAGCAAAGCTTCACATTCAGTAAGCGACTTATTATCTAGTGCAATGCCATTGATCTACACACAAAAGAAACCACAACAGACATCTGTAAATCAAAGGTAATAGGTAGGGAGGATCTTAAGGTAGAGGATCTTTGAGACAGAGAAAACACTAGTCTAGCAGTGGTATCAAATTTTACAAGACAAGAAACCTTTCATCCAATGAAGGGATGCCTTTTTGGAACTGACCTTTCCTAGTCAATAAAATAATCACAGATATTATACATATATAGTCATAATAAGTGTGAAGAATAAGCTAATGCTTCTGCGACAAATTGTCATATGAACTAAACTCAGGAAAGAAGCTGCACATTATATTCATCACTCAGCATGCAAAACAAATAATTTAGAAAAAATATTTATTGAATTAACAAAAAGGATTTAATATTGCAGAAGTAAAAAAATTAACTGGAATGTTTGGCATCTTAAAGAGTAGCATCAGTGATAACACTTCCAAAAAAAAAATTAAAAAGGCAAATGCATTCTTACGACTTACAGCAATTATTCTATCTCCCACAGTAAGGGAACCCTCTTTGGCAGCTGGGCTTCCGGGCACAACAGCAGCAACAAATACTCCATTTTCTAAACTGACCCCACTATCTGAAATACACAAAAAATAATTTGATTCTACAATTCAAATATATTGCTCAAATGGCATGTCTGACCAGCCTGCACAAGAAAGAAATATGACTACCAGACCAACTGAATTTCAATTTCTAAAAACCCTTTCAAAGAAATTACAACAAGAGGGGGAAAACAAGGATTTTGAATATCCCAAAAATTAATGTAATCATACAAAGATGGGGTAACTGGGTTAAACAGACTTGTTTATACCCCCAGGAACAATCCAGACAGGCAGTTAATGAGATACAATTGTTTAAAAAAAAAGAAAAATTAACTAAAACCTACCCAAGGACAAAAAGAAAACCTGTACTTACAGAATAAAGCTAATATCAATAATAGCATTCATAGTTTGCTAAAAAAATATTAATGAAAACCCCTATCTAGGACGCTGTAACAGTCTAAGTTTGATATAAGCAAAGGCTCAGAGAACATATATCTTTATGTCAAGCCTTATTTGGCTGAACAAACTTGTGCCTTTTACATGTATCATTTATAGTCATTACCTTTATGTCCAGAAACATTGATGTGAAGAGGTGTTATCACTCGCCCACCTAAAGACTTCCTTCTTCGAACCACCATATTAATAACACCTCCTCCATTTAGAACAGCTTTTATAACTTGCTTTTTGTCCTTATTTGTAAGATCCACATCATTTATCTTCAGCAGCCAATCATTCACTCTGGTAGATACACAGAATTAAGCAGGTCAGTGTTACAGGCACACTTTGCTGGACACAGAACATGAATAACATTCCATGAAAAGGCATGCAACAGAACTGATCTCAATAAACTAATCCTTCATTATCTGGATTTATCATTTCCTGAAAAAGCAATAAATAGCAGCTAAAGGAAAAGCAGGACTGCTGGTCTGCACTTCACTAGGAAAAGTATATCCTCAATTCACCAATGACTACTTATTCAAAACCAACTCTTCGTACTGAGAAGAGCTCACTAAAAAGCTTCTATCAACACTGAGAACAGGAGATTGTTGCAAATGACCCTTCGCGTCACTCCCCTTCTCTCTCGCCCTCCCTCAATAACTTATCCTCATGTCTTTCCCAAAATTTTAAAAATAGATGTAGGCTTGAGGAGATAATAATGGACTAAATGGGATACAGTGCAACAAAAGAACATTTCAAAACCTGTTGAGTTTTAAGTGCTGAGTCAAACAGTGTTTAATTTCTGTAATGCTTGTAGGCATTGGTGTTCTCGGTGTGATTTCCCAACAAACATTAATAAGATACACATGGCAAATGATTAAAAAAGAGAACTTCAAGAAATTAAAATAATTAAGACAATTTCCAATATGCTCATATTTAGTTTATTATGACCCAAAAAACCAACAGTTATCTTCCTGAGTCAAACCCTACCTTAATCGACCATCAGCAATACTTCCTTTGTCTACTTTGGTAACAAAGATCCCACAGTCTCCAGGGAGGTATGGCTCATTCACGCCTTCTGCCACATCAAAACCAAGTGCTTTCAAGTCCATATCATCCTAGTAAATATTATTAACAAGTGATTTAACTGCACTGGCAAACATTGTCTCTTAGCAAGAGTCATTACTGCATGTTTGCACTAGGTACTTATATTTAGAGTTCCTGAGTCAGGCAAGTTTTTATTTTCTGTATGTGAATAGATAAGCTCCCAATTCCATCAGTTATGGGCATCCTCTGGCATTAGAATGATCCTTCTCTCTCAGATTAAGACTGACATAATACAAATGGGGAACTTCACCAAAAAGGAACAGAAAAGCAGCTGAGCATGTGAAAAAGCACATTTAGACTCACACAACCTGTTTTAAGGTACTGTGTTGGTTGTGTAATGAGAGAACAAGGACATGTTTCCCAAGAATGGGCATTACTGGGGGAAAAAACAACTATAAAGGTAAGGAAATAGCATTGTGTCTTAGTGGTGGACTCAGAAAGACCTCTGCTGTGGTACGACTAGAGACTACAAGTAAACAGCAAAGGCAGCTCTACCATTCTGGGGGACAATTTCTAGATACAGATTTAGAGGTGATATTCTACCAAGCCTGACCCAAACAGACCATTCTTGATGTGAAAAGTGGCAAACATCTTTAATGGATCAGTCATTGAACCAAACAGGGAAATTTTAATGCAGTGCTTGCTTTGGTAAATGGCAAGGTCACTGTAAGGAAAAAAATGGTCAAAAAAATAGTAAATTGGGACCAACTGACCACAAACTGATTTATTATTGCTATTTTCACTGTTAAATAATACACTTCTAAAAATTAGAAAACTCTGCCTGAAGTAGTCTACTGGATCAACCATGTCAGCATACTGAAAGGTGATGATACTTGAAATTTAAAATATAACATGAAAAAAATAAGTAAAGTCTAAATCAGATGTGTAAATATGGTTCAAGTTATACCCTCAAAATCAGAAGAGTATAAAGTCTTCAGGGAGTACAAGAGATGCCCAATAAAAGCTGAAGATAAAGCATGCAAAAAGATGAAGATTTACCAGAAAATAAATTGAGGTAAAGATGACAAAAATACATTAAAATTCTTATGATTCTTACAAATGTCCTATATAAGACAAAAATGTCATAGGGAAGAGCATTAGGCTGCCATAAAATAAAGATCAAGTAGACATCACAGTATCATTACCCAGCATCAGAGCTGAAAGTGAATATTATTTCTCTCAGTTTTGAGCTGAGTGATTATGTAGAACATGAGTTTCAGCAGACAGGTGAAGTTTAAGCAAAAATAAAAGGATTGAAATGTATTGAACTCTATAATCTCGACTCTGGAATTCAAATGCTGGTAGACCAGCAAAGACTTTTCCATATATCTAATCAAGGTTGGCACAGTACTATTACTATAATTTGATTGCAGCAAGTGTAATCCCTATGTTTAGAAAAGGAAAACACATTCAAATGACAGTGTACACATTTGATCTCAGTGATGCAAACATGCGGAAGAATCTTCGAAATAAAGAATAACTAAATAGCTGCACATGAATGAAAAATTCATCAGCCTGCAATGTTGTTTATCACAGGAATGTCATATGCTAGACTTGCTAATCAATTTTACAGACAACGGAAAAGCAAAAATTTTAGTTATCAGTTAAAACAGAGGAGATGGCAAGGCCTGATGGAGCTGGTCAGAAGCACTGAAAAAGCATGGTGAAAGGGGAATTACTATTCCAGAAAGAATTTACAGATGGTGATTCTGATGAATCAACACTGGTACTCAGTTCATATTATATTTTCAATATGTATTTCAAAACATAATAACACTAAATAATATTTTTTGTGTCAAAATGGGAATGTATTAGTTATTTTGTACGGATGCCCTGTCAGAACACTGATTGGGAGTGCATAGAAAAAGACAACCCCCAAATACTGCAGTAAAATAAAATGGATTTAATTTGACAGCATTTAATCACAAAATTTTGTCATTCAGGAATGAAAAAGAAATTCTGGTATATACAGAAGCTGTTATAAATGAATCACAATCTGGAAGACTACCCGTGTGTTTTATGTGTTCAAAAAAGTTACCATTAACAACGTGATGTACCAGCCAAAAATTTCAAATAGAACAGCATACAAGAGTTACATACATAGCACCAGAATATAAATTCTATATTACAATGAAAACAAAGTGAAATTACATGGAAGAAAATACTACCAGGATAATGAGAGGAAGTAGAGGTTATCTGGATTGCTAAACATAAGAACTTTACTTAATATGTCAAAACAGAAAAGAGATTTAATTTCCTCTACAGACAAGCAAGAGATTAGCATCTCCTTTCATCCCAGATTTTCAAACCGAACAGTAATATTGCCACAAAATACATGTTCACAATGAATAAGGACTTCTAATACTTCAAAATTTCCAATCAGCATATCTGAGCAAAAGTAAGAGAAACAACTTAGTGTAAAACATTAACTATTTTATGCACAGATTTTAAGTGTTGTTGCCTGTAAAAGATTGGCCTCTAATATCACCCTTTACTTCACATCTTAAGTTTTGGCTGCCTTAGCACTGCCATGTTTGCAGTGAATCACAAACTTGAAGAACACTATACTATATGCACCTGGGTACCCTGCAACATTAGATGTAGGAACTATTTTTATTTATAATGCATATGAAGAAAATTATAAAGCTTGTATACAACAGCTTGGTTTTATCAACTACTTTCATATAGCTGTAACTGCACTTGCTGCCTACATGTGCACCTCATTGGTTCCTTGCCAAACAACTATAAAGAGCTAAAAAGACCAAAATAGTATTTTGACTCTTACCTAGTATTAGAAGATTATAATTGGCTTCAGGGCTATCCAATACACAAGACAATGCAGTGTACGTTTTTTACTTACTCTGTCTTTTTCAAATTCTACCACTTCTGTTTCCCACTCCAGAGAATCTGTATCTATGGCTGAGTCATGGGAGCTATGGGCCATCAATTGACGAAATCTGGCCTCCTTTTCCAACTGATTTTCCATCTTTTCCCTAGGCAAAGAAAATTATTACTTGCAGCCACAGACAACCCCCTTTTAAATAAACTGAATGTTATGATTGTAATAGATTTATCCAGATTATATTTGGTTTTCTAAATCAAAAATTCAAGCTGTGTCAAAAATTTCCCTAAGCTTGTATTTCCAATATTCTTGGCCTGCTATCAAATTGGCTTTCCATTTCTACATGCTGTACTAACATAGCTTAGATTTTTGCAATATTTTTACATTATTTAGTGCACAGCTAGGTTTCTCATATCTTCCAAAATGCATTTAATTCACCCTCAGATGAGCTCCATCAGTATGTAGACCATGATAAATAACAATGGCAAAACCCCTCCCATAAACCAGTGAGTAAACAGTTGAGAGGAATTAAATTGCAGTTAATATGACTTCAGTGAAAGGATCCCAAAATCGTTTAATTATATCTCCACAGCACAAAGCTTACCCTATGAGTCTCATAAATAAGATAAAATAGATACTGTCCAGCATAATAACTTCCATGATAACTAACAATATAGGCAATGCTTCCACGCACAATAACATGAATACCTGCTGCCTACAGCTGTAACAACGTATGGTTCACTTAAGAACACAGCTAAAAAAGTAAAGTTTTTATCGCAAACTTTCATGCAATTTGATCATTTCTCTAACGAAACCAGCTCTTACTTCAGTTCCTTCAGTTCACGAACAGCATCATTTTTCTGCTTTCTCATGTCATCCAGATTGCGAAGAGCTTCAGCCAAGTCACTCACAGCCCGGTCTCTCTCCCTCCTTAAGTTGTCACACAGAGTTCTTCAAAAGAAAAAAGTTTCAATCTAGTTACTTAAAACACTATTGAAGTAAACTGGTTTTACCACATTGTACAGTTAATGTCAAATTTCAAAGAGCAGTTTCAAAAGGTATCTATCTATCTGCAAAATAAAATAGAATAAAGGAGAAAAAAATTACATATGCTAGGTCTTAAGGAAATGCTTGTCAAGATAACAAATTTTCTTCATCCCTTCCAGAACCTTATTTCTACTTATCTTCATTAAACTAGCAGAAAAAACCCTTATTTAAGTATTTTCTTTTAGTTCCTTAGATATATTTAGTAGCAAATATGTTGGATACTTTTTGTGCAGGCCCCCCAGGTAAAGAATTACGTGCAGGACTGTAGCTACAGCAGGATTAGGTACAGCATGCCTAAAAGAATGCACAATTGGCTGTTCCTACACAGCAGTGCTTTTAGACTCAATGGTATTTACTAGAGACATTTTGGTTATGAAAGCACAGAAAAAGACGAAGATCTTGGAAGATGCCCTCAGCGTTTTTAACAAATTACAGTGTGCCAGCTAATGCAGAGAAGGTGCTGGCAAAACCCAGCCATCCTAGAACTGCATCAGCTGCACAGCAGGTGTTACAGAGATCACTCATGTATCATCTAGCAGTTGTTTACCGTATACTTTCCCTTTCTGCAACAATCTTATCCCGCTCTTGAAAGGCCCAGTCCCTCCTACACTTGGCTACTTCTGCTTCCTGGACAGCTTCCTTTAGTTCTTGTGACATTGCCTCATATTGTTTCCGAAGCATTTCAATTTCTTTGTTTGCTCTTTCTATGTCTAGGGTAGCAGAATCTTGTATCTAGGAATTAAGAAACACAGATAAGTATTTTAGGCACAATTTTTAGGTACATATGCACAAACAGCTTTTAGTATATATATATATTGCCAGGTGTATTCAATGTTTTATGTTTTCATGAAAAATATTCATTTATTTTAACAGCAACTTTGGGGGGTGAGAGGACAGATAAAATCTGCTGTAATGCATTTCATCCAGTAGCACACAAATTTGTCTAACTACATGAATAAGAATCCTGACTTCAAAATAACATCAGTGAATGTTTCATATTTCAGACATGACATTCTGTGCTTCAATCTTTTTCTACTAAGCAGACAGAAAAAACCCTCAAGTATACTTAGAAATCAAATACACCACTACATGCAGTTATAACACGTATTTCCTGCATTAACACCTGTTATTTACCCTGGGACAAGAATCCCAAGACATGGGATTCATACAGGTCCCTTAATTCCAAAGCAATATAATTGGAGAGCAATGGAATTGAAATTAAGTTTTTATTTAATGCTTCTTGCTTTAGATAAGAATTACTTTATTCTTAAGTTAAATTGTCCCTCTACAATTCTCTATTTTGAACAACAGAGATGGTTACAACAGTAAGACAAATACACAGAGAAAACTCCAAGCCTGCAGCACAATAACACAAGCTAACTACAACAGTACCATAAGCTGTGGGCTTGCAAACAACTGTGTGTGGTTAATTTCAAGAATATAAATGAAAGTCATGAAGCTAGACTTACTGACTTAGAATTTGGTCAAAATGTAAACTTCTTCTATTTATATTTACAAACACAAACTTACTGTGAAGCACAACTGTATTTCTTCCAAAAAGAATTTCTGTCACTATGGTCTTGAAGAACATATGTGCACATGTATGTATTTAAGAGTAACTTGAAGAAAAGAGGGAAAACTCCCAATATGCCCAGACCTTTATCCTCTTGCAAATTAGTCACCCAACTAAGCTAAGAAAGAAAAAGGCATCTGTGAAGACTTGTAATACCTGACGGGCTTGATAATATTCCCTTAGCAGATGGTCCCTCTGGATGATAGCTTCCGTTCTCTCTTTTCTGGCAACATCTCTTTCTTCCTTCACTGTCTCTATATCCTTGCAAGCTTGATCAAGTTCCTTCTGGGCCTCAGCTTTGTCCTTCACTTCATGACAGTATTTTTCCAGTAACTCATTCCTCTCACAAATTGCTCGATCTCTTTCCACTAAAGCAGAGTTCAGTTCCTAAAACAAGATCCATTGTTTGCAGTAGGTTAAGTTCAGAAGCAAATAGTTCATCTTTCCTACTAGATACGTGTCATGACACCTTAAAAGTCTAAAGAGTTTACCATTAATGCTCTGAACAATGGGAGCAGATCACATTACATACAAGTAAATACTGGCAAAGAATATTAAATGTGGTATTGAAAATATCAGACCATCACATGAGCACAGTGCTTTGTCAAAAGTAAGCAAGATTCTGGGAGCACTCATAGCTTTGAGGAACCTAAATGAGAAAAGGTTATTAACCAGACAGTGTTGGTGTTTAAAAAACAAAAAATACAGCAAAGGGTAAGAATATGTAACAAATCTTTTTAAACAATTTTACAGGACTGAAATAATTTAGATAACCCAGCTACATAAGCCTCTTACAGCTTCTCCATAAATTTTAGAGGACCATTAAAGTTACAATATACCATTAAGATAACAATGTGCTACAGAATGTTCAAAGATAAAACTACAATATTCTATAAAGCAGAATCACAGAACATCTTAAATGTGGAATTCAACTGCATTGTAATAAAAAAGATACGACAAAAATAGAAGTGTTCTAAAATAGAATCTGCCCTTCTAAAATTATTTAAATTAGACTTCCATTACAAGAATGGATCATTGAAAAAATTCCATTTCATGCTACTAAATTTTCATATGGCTCAGCTCTCTAGAAGCATTCAGTCAATGGCTACAAAGATGTCCTCCCACACACAGGCACTTCTAGCTGAAAACTATTCATGTTTTGATTGCAAAAAGCTTACCAGAGACAGCTGACATTTCAGAAGCAAGAGGAAAAAGGGGTTCAAGTGCTTAAGGATAGAAAGATATAATGTCATAAACTGATTTTCATTCTATTTACCTCTACAGTTTGCAAATAATAAAACTGAGTATGTACAGCACAGATGACAATTCCATTTTGCTTTACTAAAAGAAGTGCTCTTGAGATATGCATCTAATTAAGGCCAGTCAGACTATTAACAATGACATTAAGAGACCCATTTTTGCTATGGAGTAGCAGACAAACACTGGAATTAATGGATCACTCTTGTCAATCAGTCTCCATCACCAGAACACCCAAGTGCTTTCAACACCTGTAAGAGGCTCCTTGCTCAGTACCTCTGAGGAGAGGAAAATCCCTGAACTGTCTGTTGGTGCAAACAAGTTTTAGTACTGAAAACACCATTTTGCATGGTTTAACTATAGTTTGTATAAAATGTGCATTCAAATGTGTGTGTAGAAGTTACACAAAAATATTAAGTGCTTTCCCACAAGCAGCTGAGATGAAAGCTACCAAGGCAGAGGGAAAGTTCTCAGCAAACCCTTCATTAAACAAGAGTTTACAGTACTTTAAAGTGACTGTAAAAAATACACACTACCACAGTTTAATCCAGCATGTTCAGTATAAACCATCTGAGTAAGAGCAGCCATTGCCTCCAGTGGTCAGTGGTAAAATTTCACCTCTGTCTTTTTTTCCTGTGACATTTGCACAAAATTACAACATGACAGCAAAGGGAAATGCACCATTTGGCACTGATTAGAACAGCTTCTGTTTGAAAACAGTAGAGCAGTTTGAGTTGAATGAGTCTGGATTTGTGAATTATTTTTATGTTTTAAGGAAGTTCTCATATCTGAATAAAACGTAAGGACAAAATATAACAGATCTGTTAAACAGAGGGGAAAACTGGCTATCACTGAAATGAAACATAACATTCTAAGTACTTGCCAGAGCAAAAGATTATACCAAACAACCAACACGACTGGAGAAAGGAGAGAGGGAAATCTCTAACATCCAATCCCTTGCTTACAGTGGCTGAGTTTATGAGAACTTAATCCAGAACTGTCCATTAGCGCAAAAATCATAAGATTTCTTCTATAATTTATAAATACCAGAAAATTAGTACATTTTAGATGTCTGTTGAACCAATAAGTTTAGGCATGTGTGACTAATAAAAGGTTACATGTCTCACTTGGAAATTAACTGTCTGACCTCATCAGTAGCTGCTCAGACAAAATGCCTTAGAAAAATCAACCTGTTCTCCATTTCAGATGCTTTACAATTTCTCTGGGACAACAAAGGTACACTAGCAAACGTCAGGGAAGAAACTACATTTAAAATTACCTAACTGGGTTCAGTGCTGTTCCAAACAATCAGTGAGCACTACATAATAGGGCACTTAAAGGTCCTGTATGTCACAAGGAAAGTGAAAACCATTAAGTTGCCTTTTCAGAGAGCACCAGAACCCTGAAAGGATTATCCCACTTACATGGGCACGTATTTCAGGATACTGTTTCAAGTGAATCCATACATTGATGAATACATTTTTTCAATGTTTCAAACATTTTCCATGACAGAACTAGAAAATCCCTTATGCACTGAACACAGCTGCAGCAAGCCAGTACTGTGACACAAGAACATACCTCTTCACAAGCAGAAGAGTCATAGCTACAGGAATGAAAAATGGGACAAAAAGACAACTCACAGTATTATTTTACACCTTTTAGAACATTACAGAAGCAGTTATTTCTGCTTTCTGAACGGCCAGTTCTGAGGGTGAAGAAAAATGCATGTCTCTGCCTTGCCAGCACCACACTCACCAGTCCTAGGCTCTTGCTGATTCTTGTTCAAATATCCCTTTAAGTCAATACCCACGTATTTAAAATTTTAATTCCTTGCCCCTTAAGGCACTTTGGCAAATTACTCATAGTGCCACAAGGACAGATATAACAAACTGGAGCAGAATGACTAATTGTGGCTATTTCCATGAGTATTCCCAACCTACCCTGATCCCACTGAAATCAATAGCCATTTCAATTGGCTTAAATGCTTTGATGAAAGTAGAAGAGGTATGAAACATTTTAAAACCTCACTCACTGTAGAGCTGAATTACTGAGCTGACAAATATGCAGGGCTGAGAAATATGACTTCTTAAAACCAGAACTTAGTCACATTTAGAAGCTCTGATGCTACATGTCACAATCCGCATTATGTTCCTCAAAAAATGGTTATTTATTTTTTTAAAAGAAAGCTCCACACTTAATTTTTTGTAAGAGTATTTTGTTCAGGTGTAATGCTGCAAAAAGAGTAAAATGAGATTCATAGGCAATGGAATACATTTGCTTGTATCTATTTCATGCTAAATTAAGTATTTGTAAACAAATAGTCAAGTGAATGCATGTGAGCGGAAATGAAACTGAGCAGCAAATTGTGTTCTGGAAATCATAACAGCATCATTCTAACATGGGTGTGATATAAGCATTTCAAGAATGTATTGCTGAAAAAAATACAAAGTTCTGGTTTCATATGCTTTAAGGCATGCCTGAATTCTAAAGAAAAAAATCTTCAAAATATCCTCTTTAACTTATAGGCAGTAGAAGGGCAAATGAGTAAGAACATGCATGTCAGCACAGGCTTTGCAAAAGTATTTGAGAAGACTTGATCATGTACCGTCTTAAGCCACAGCAGATAGTTTCCAGTGGTTCCTACAGAGGTTAAAAGTGAAAAATAATGAAGATTTAGAGGTATATTACTATAGAGAGCATTACTTAAGAAGGTATAAAAGACTAACACAGCAAAGAAAAGGATTTATAATATGCAGAACAGAATTAAGTCCAGTGAATAGCAAATTTCAACTGGAAAGGGTTCTGTGAAACATGGAAGCTTGATAAATTAATATCAAAAAGAACTGCTACAGAAAAACATCAGAACACAATTTCCTCTTTGCAGTGGATTCCTATTTTCCATTAATCAGTCATACATTCCTGATTCCAGCACCAACAACATATACTCATTTCCTTTCCCCATTAAAACAATAGGTTAATACCTGTCTTAAAGCTTCCATCTCTTCACTGGCCACACGTTTCTCAGAGGAAGTGTTCTTCAGCTTGGACTCTGCAAGCTCCAGTTCTGTTTGAAGCTTATCTACCTCTTTGATTACTTGATCTCTCTCACTCATTATGAGGCGGTACTCATTGAAAACCGAATCCCTTTCTTCCTTGTATTTTTCTGCATCCTTGGCTGCTTTCAGCTGCATTGTTTTGAACCTTGTCACCTCTGACTGTAATCGCTCCATCTCTCTCTGCAGCTCTTTGTTTTGTGCTGTGGCGTTGCTTAGCTCCTGCTGCACTGATTCAAACCTAAAAACAAACGGAAACATCAGTAAGACACTTGTTACCCATTTTCATACATTAAGGATTTGGCTGCGTAACCAAATGTATCCATTGGTAAAACAAAACCACAGAGAACTTCCTGGAAAATGTATTCTCTGTGCTGCAAAATAACCACTGCTTTAGGAATATTAGCAAACCTTAAGGAATATTAGAGAACCTCTTTAAGGACTCAACCACAACAACTATTAGAAACCATTTACAAACATGGAAAAACCCCATTTTTTGGCTTTGTTCTGTGGGAGTTGTGTATCATCCCTAACAGTCAATGAAAACATTCTTAACACACCCACGGATGCTCTTAATGGTCCTTGTGTGTGCTGACGGTCTCCCTACCCCATATGGTTACCAGCATAGGCTTGGTATGGAGAAGGAGCAGAGAGGGAGGATAAACCATGTCAGTGTCTGTGCACCTCTTTTTGTGCTGCTCATAGCAGCACCTTGTCAGTGAAGCAAGAGTCCCAAACACCTGTGGCCAGAGAACTCTGCTGCCACCCCAAAGCCCTGTCTCAGTCCCCCACAGTCTGCAATTCTAACACCATAAAAAGTTAACTTATGCTTGAGAAGATTTTCATTTGCAAAACACCTTTACAAATAATATTCCTTTATTGATTTGCTTTTAGTGTTTAAATAAAGAGATATATATACAGGCTCACTGTGCATTAAAGAGTATGGTTGGAACAAGGCCTGAGGTTTAACAAAACTCTAGTTATACTATAAAACAAACATAGCTTAAAAAGCAGAGCAACCTTTTCTCACACAAGATAAACAATGGTTAAAATTCCTCATACAATTCCAAAACTGTAACTGGCAAATAATTTTCTTAAGAAAATGCACCATTTTTTCAAATTAACATACCCATCACGCATTCTGAAACCTTCCAGAAAATTTTATATAAATACAAATGCTTACTCATCTGACCAATATTACATACACTACAGAAAAGTTTTAGAAAAAAGATTAGAAAGGTATTTGGGATTCTACCACAATGAAAATAAGATGCTACATTAGAATTGATACCTCAAAGGTATCAAAACTTGGTTATACCTCCTAAGAGAAGATGAGTATTGCTGCTGGAAATGAATGGCTGTGTCCCTTTGCTTCATGAGCATGTCGATCTGTTTCTGAAGGCGTCTGTTCTCCTCCTCAGCCTGCTCCAGGCGGCTCAGATCCGTGTTGTGACTCGCAATCTTCTCGTTGTACCGTTTCCTCAGGGCATCATAGTCCTTCTTCACACCCTCCAGCTTGTCCATGGCTGTGTCGTAAAGTTTATTTAATATCTCTGATGATCCATTTTGCTTCATAACCTGAAAAAAATGCCAGAAACTCTATCAATAACCTTTACTGTTCATCAGTTCAAGAAATTTGATTTAAAATATATACATAAGAAACAAAATTTAAACAAAATTAAAACAAAAACATATTAGCCAATTTCAGTAATCATTCTTTGTAATGACTAAGGAAAGACTGAACCTCTAAGTGCTACAGTTACTCTAAGCATTGTTACATCTGCTTTCTGTTGAGTTAAAAGTCTGCTTTATCACAAGTGCCCAAGTGTATGGAAACGTCTCTTTAATGGCAATTGCTATGAACATCCATTAAACCCATATTGGTTTTGAAGCACTTGTAGTTTTACCAAGAGGTAATCACTACTTGATGACCAAGATGATAGTGGTAATTTAGGAGATGCCCACTAGGTGGCACCCACGATAAGTTGCCTGCATCCTTTAAGAATGAATTAAATAATTAAAAACCTAATGAGAATAAAATCCCCCCAAAATATGCTATACACTCAGGCATATTATTTTAATATTCATACAATATTTCATCTGAGAACTTCCCGCAGAGGTTTGTGTTTCAAAAATCATACATAAAATATGAACAGGAAGAGAAAAACCAATTTAAACGTGAATGAAGCCTGACCTGAATCTTAGTTTTAAATTAATTTACATCAACATAGGAATCTTGCTGTAAATCACAACACTGATGATGCATGACCAGAAAAAACATAAGAAAGCCCTAATGAGCATCAGCAAATTTAGTCACTGCTCATTCTCAAAAGGCAAAAAATATGCCTGAAATAAAGCCTAAAGGCTTAGCTTCCTCCTGCCCCCTTTTTTTTTTTTTCTTTTTTTTTCAGTTCTATGCTCCTTTTTTCTAGTTTTGTCTTTTAAATTGAAATCTGGCCCTGATGGAGCAGTGGGAAGAAAAAGGAATGCTCCATATAGAGAGGTGCCAGGAATTATATAATACTAACATTAGCTTACAAAGGTATGTCCCTAACTCTCTGAAAATAAAAAGTATTAAAGCACTAGAAGAAAAAAAAGACAGAAAACACGAGCTCTATAAAAATTTGAAACCCAAACCATAGCAGCTATCCTGCACAGATTGGCTCCTGATATTTTTTTGCATCGTATATTCAGAGTAAGGACCAGTTCCTGAACATGGAGGAGCCTGGATGCCTGCAGACCAGAAGGAAAGGGGAGAGCAAGACACTGCCCACTCTTCACTGCCCAGAGGTGGTGGCTAACAACGGTCATTGTTAACAAACCACTTTGCTACACAGGCAAGACAACACAGACATAAGTTCTTCAGCCTCACACTGGCCTCCTCTAACTAACCAAGATATATAAAAGCAGTGAGTCTTCATCAAGCGGGCCTGGAACAACACTGTACTTGGGCTATTTTCAAATCCACCCCAATCCTCAATGGATTCAGCAACATATCCCACACAGAGCTGGATACATGATTAGCCAGCACGCTTCAGTAAACCATTTCAGATAAGCTAAGCATGTAGTAAGCTGTAAGCATAGGTAAAATGTAAATACATAGATTTAAAACCACTCAAGAAAGCCATTTTCCTGAAGACTACTTCCCAAAGGAGTTTAAGAACAGGTTTGAGAACAAATTATTGAAGAATCCAAACAGAAACAAACCACTTCTCACTGTCTAAAGCACATAATGGAATATATTTATGTTGAAAACACCCTAAATAATTAAAGAAAAGAAGGACTAATATACAAGAAATTGGATGGAATTCATCATAAACTTGCTAACAGAGATTTGCCAGAGAAAGATGGACACACCAGTGCAATAAACGTCTCCCATTCAAAATCCCAGTGTGAAAGAAAGTGAATAGTCCCAGCTGGCCCAAGGAACACAGCCGTGGCAACACGAAACTTCAGATGTGAGCAGCAGAAACTTAAGCTGGTCAGCTGCTACACAGCAAATCCATGACAATCCCACACAGAAAGTAATTTGATCAAAACCTTTTGCTCTCTGAGGCCGCCAAGATGTATTCTGTTATGGCCTGACAACGAAACAACACGTCAGAGGGATCAACACAGAATTAGACTAATTCATACGAGAAATTACAGGGACAAGATAAGACTTTTGGCACCCCTTCAAGACACCATGATTCACTCTGACAAGCTGAGAAATGGAGTTGCACAATTTTCCCACTAAGAGTCACATACATAGTTTTCTTTAAAGGTTTAATCATGATGTTGACATGACACTGGATTTCTTTAAATCAACCCTGACAATGATACTTCAGCCTCCCTCTGCGCTTCCAGATAATTTCAAACTTCAGGACAGAACCACAAAATAGAAGAGCCTTCTCTCAGAGGCTTTGCATCCCTGCTGACACACAGACTAGTCAAACTACTTGCCCAGGCTAACACAGCAAACCATTTCTGCAATCTTCTGAACCAGGCCACTAAACAGTTTCACAGGAGAACTCAGAAGATAGTGTTAGAAAGATGGATAAAAAGGAAGAACAAATCTTCACTCCTCCTTACACTACCCTCAAACACCTCCTAAAGTACCATTCAGCACATCCAGCTTGCTTTGACCTTTGCCCCTCCTACCCTAGCAAATAATTATTTTGGCTTGCATAGATTTTGCTTCTGAAGCCTAATGTTTGACTTGCAAGTTTGCCCTGTGAATCAGCCTACACACAGTGAACCAAGATATTCTGTGTAACCATTCCACATGTTAACTGTAACAATTCTAACTAAACGAACAGACTTTTTCATAAGTGAATAGTGGACCTGATACAACCAGTAGCTCCTTAGCATTACTCTTTTTTAAATTTGACCTGATACCACCAGTTGCTCCTTAGTATTACTCTTTTTTTTAATTTTCAGAACATGTGAACAACGCTGACCTGGAGACAGCCTGTGATACGAAGTTCTGAAGTGTCCAACTCTTCCAGTCCTGGAAATTCTGTCTCTTTTTGTTTCAAGTTCAAAACATTAATCAACCTTTTGTGGTTCTCCCCCAAAAAAACAAACAACAAACATAGCATGCAAGTTTGAAGTAAGCCCTGTCCCATAAAATAATACCCTAGGAAAACAGTCATCTTTTTAATCACTTTGCAACTTTAAGTTAGATTTTTGATGCCTGTCTACCCACTTTAAAAAAATATCATGCATATATAATCCTTATGTACACTTTTTCATCTCTGCATCTAAATACCCCTTATTCTTTTTTTCCAGTTAGACAAAGAAAATCAATTAGTAATCAAGATGTCATTGTCTCCCCTGATACTGTACAAAGTAAGGAGGCTGTTTCAGAACCAGTAAGACATAAAAGGCAGCAATGCTACTTATGAAAGGAGGAATGTCTTCCAGCACAGACACTCCAGGCTGTAGCTCACCTGCTGCTGCTGGCTGCGCAGGTCTGTGATCTCCTTCTGATCCTCATCGTGGAGTCTCTTCATTTCCTCACATGACTGCTGGAGATGGTTGTGTTCCCTCACCAGCTGTGTGTTCTTCCTCTTCAAGGTGTCCATGTCCTCCTTCAGCTGGGACTGGTCACTCAGCAGCCGACTGTGCAACGTGCTGTCACGACACACAAAAAATGCTCTTAGAGGCCAACTTGCAAGGACAAAGTACTGGAGCAATTCATTTCAAGCATGAGCTTCCTACCAAGAACGCAGGTCAAACTAACTCAATTCTGCATATTTGTGTATTCCAAGCAGCAGGAAACAAACAAAACCAGAAACAAACAGGGATGTAAGTATGAAAATACATGAAAGTACACAGCACCCTTAAACCTCATCAGAAGAGATGAGGGATTTATGCCACCTGTCAATGCTATTTCATAGCCATTAAAAGCAGGCAGACAAACACAAATGCCATAATATGATGATTCTCGAGATATCAGGAATTATCCCACCAATCATCCCACCTTTGAGCCCCTCAGCTGAGCAGCAGCTGAACAAATCATAGATGAAAACAACAAATCTCCTTGTGTGCTACTGTTTTAAAAACAAACCAAACCCCCAAACTATCAAAAAAATTCCACAGTTCTGATTCAAGATTGACCTTGCAATTCAGGTGGAAAAACAGCATTAAAAAATTAATTGATTACCATGTTCTAATACTTTTTGATCTAGCACAGACTGGTAAACTTTTATGTTGTACAGTTTTCTGATACTTACTGATAAAAATCTGCCTCTTTTGCTGCTTCTTCACACCTTTTCAGTGTCTTGGTGTGTTGGTTCTGCAGAGACTGTAGATCTGACATGGCCTTCATACACTGAATCTTCAACCTTTCATAATCATGATTTGGTTTTGGACTAGGCCTAGCATGGAAAAAGAATATGAGGTCAAACATTGGCTACTAAAGTGAATGAAAAGCCTGGGAAATAACTATCCAATAAAAAAATGCTATCATACAATGACTGTTCATATTTAGGTTATAATACGCATTAATTTAAATATTGACCAGTTCCCATTAAGATGCAATCACTAATAAAAAGTCACTGACTTGAACTTGTGTTTATTAGTTTTATATTGAGATGTAACATCTAATAATGGGCTGAATTTGTCTAACTACCACTAATATGGTCAAAAAGAGTACTGAGCCTGCACATTTCTCTCTTGTGAGGAGCAACACTACCCCAGAGCAGAACTTCAATTGATACAAGAACAAGTCCATCACAGCACACTCAGCTTTCCTGTGCCACCATGTCAAACCCTCAGAGACAAAGCCCAGACCTGCAGTGAGGGCAGGGCTGGAAGAGGCTGCCAAACTCAGCTGGGCTTGCATGGAGACCTGGGCAGAAAAAAAGCTTCTCACAGGCAGCAGATGGAGGACCTTGTCTCTAACTCCCTAGGAAAAACAGTTAGGCTTGAGAGAAAGACTTCCAATAGGATACCAAACACAGATATCTGTGCCAGCAGAATTGGACCTGTTTGACCAAGTCATTCTGCTGAATTACATACCTGACTCTGTGCTACCATAGCTTTTTAAATTGCTATAAATGAATGAGAAAACATGTCAGAATCTACCTCACATTTCCATAAGATAATTATTTGAAGAGAATTTGGTTATTAGAAATCTCCAATACAATATAATCTCCAACAAGCAGTTTTCAGTAAACTGGACAAAAGAAAAGCCAAAGTCAGTCAAAAGAAAAATTTAGACTCAAATTTCTTTGGGATGATTGGGAGAGAAATTTTCTAAAATAACTTACATTTTCAAGCAATTGACCATCATAGATTATGTCTAGAATGTATGGTACTTGTATGTGATACCTTTATTTACAGATCAGAATTAGATTTGTATACCATGCTAGAAACTAAATTAGCAGGATTGTGTCTTCTTGCTTTGTAGCACTAAGCTTCTAAAAGAGACTCTAAATTGAGCTGCTCCTCCTCTGTACACTCACAGGATTTTTGCACCATTGAATTTTCTAGTTTCAAAATAAAGCTTCTGACATCTGTCCCTGTACCCTCTCCTGGGTCTCTTATAACCCCACAGGCAATGAAAAAAAAAAAATAAACAAACCACCAAGAAAGAAAACTAATGCTTCCAAAAGAAAACAACTGCTTTCCAATTTAACACTGCTTATTCTCATATCAGATTTGCTCCATTGCTGCACAGCTCACTCTTCCTCCTTCAAACCTCAAACTCCCCCAAATGGCTTCTCTGCAAGCACAGCCTGAAAAGCAATCAGAATTTTCTTTGCTTCATACAAAAAACAGCAACATGGATTCTGGAACTAAAAATGCAGCTGGCAATTGAATCAAAATCAAAATGGTTTCGCACTGCTGCAGTGGTAAGACTTGTTAAAAAAAATTTTAAAAAATCTAAAAAATAGAAATGCCAGCCACATCTGGTTCCCAGATTTTCAGGGGGTGTGTGTATGATATAAGGTACATTTTGGCAACTCAGTTGCATCAGGGTTGCTGAGTAGTGAGGCCTTCAATTGTAATTCCTCCTTTTCTCCTTTCTCTAGAGAAGGGCTTCTGGGGAAAAACAAAACAAAAAACCATTCTTTGATTAATAAACTTTACCAACAATTAAAATCCAAAATCATATAAAGTAGCCAAATGTTCAAGTCACGTCCACAGGGGTGTCTTTTAGGGTGTTCTTTAATTCATTCTTGAGGGGTACCAAAAGTAGAATGTTACACACACAGTATTATGGCCACTACTGCAATATTGAAGGGTTATTCTTTTAAAATACAAAGCTAGTTAGCATAAGTTAAACTCGATTTGAAATGTTCACACTCTTGACAGAATCACTAAAACCCCAAGTTATTGATTTAAATTAGACCTTAGGGTAAAATTATTGAGAGTAGATACCATCTGTCCATGACAGTCTTTAAATGACAGCATTAATTGGAGCACAGTTTAACTCTCAATTGTAACATTAAGTTTACTGAGATCTACTAACAGATGTTCATATTAAACTATTAGGCCAGTCTGAAAACTATGGTTAAACTTGTTCTACAAGTCTAACATCCATCATACGTACTCATATATTGCTGAAGTAACACTGACATTATTCTTAAAAAAAAAAAACCAAAAAAACAACAAAACCCAAACCAAAACAACATTAAAAACCCCGACAAACCACCTATAAACATATGGAGACCATGTAGGTAACTACACAAGTCAGCCAACCTACACAATGAGGAAGGACCAACAACGCCACCAAAAACATTCTGCATTCTACCTCATCAACATGAAATAAAAACCACATGGATATCCAAGGCCATATGTTCCACACTGCTGTTCCAAGGCTTCATGTCTCAGCAAGAAAAACAGGAGTAAGAACAGAAGCAATATTGGTCAGAAGTCAAAAATCAAAACTATGGCAACACAACAGTCCATTCAACAGCATGTACTGGCTGACTCTCATTTAAGCAAGATCACCAAAGTTTTATGCTATAATACCCCAGAAAATACCGAAAATTATTATTTCAATAAAGGAGAAGTATCTGTTACTACTTAGGAAGCATTTGTTCAAACATTAACAAAATTTAAAATGCTAGTGTCAAAGGCCCAACTGTTTTCCTGATATTTGTGTAAGAACTTGAAGAATCCTTTGTGCTATAATGGAATTACCCTGACCATAAATCAAGGCCACAGTGAGACTGGCATTTACAGGCATTTGATGCTGACGTAAAAGCTAATGCCTACCACAGGTCCAATTTTGTGGGTAATGCCTACCTAACAACTTCCAAGTTGTTATAGTACCATTTACAACTGTAATTCCAATTATAGATTACACATAAAATGGTCTCTTCCAAAAGACAGTTCTCAGAGGTTTTATTTGTGTTGTGGTTCTCTTTTCCTATTACTATTAAGGAAGTAATAATAGCAAGTCTATAAAGTGCAACTTGACCATGCTAAATTTGGTCAAATCTGCTTAATCACCACTGCACATGCACATACACAGTCGCTGTCAATCCACGAGCACAGCATGAGCAATCCTACTCCTGTCCAGCAGGATGGCACATGTTGATCTGATTCAGCACATCACAATCCACTGCTGTGGCTCCTCTTCCACTGCTCTAGACTTAGTCAACATTTGCTTTGGAAAACAGCTCTCAGTTTTGCAACCTCCTCAGCCAGCACAGTCCAGAATACGAATGTGCTGTGAGCTGTTGTGAAGCGTCCAAGGTGACGTGTCAAGGTCTGCCTCTGCACCACCTGTGTTTGGTACAGCCATAGTTACAGCAGCATACACAGCCAGGAAAATAAAGCCAGGGTAGTAAAAGTCACCATCCACATAATAATCTCTCAGCTTTCACACTTCAGCATTAAGAGTTTACCATGTCTGGGCTTTGACTCCTGGAAGGCTGAAGATTAGTTTTACAAGAGGAAAGAATTCAAAAAGTAAAACAAATACCAGTAAGATTTCAAAAACCATAGATGTGTATGCAGATGGGACGAGTAGTTGCTTTTACACTGAAGGAAAAGAATGACTATTAATAATCTTCAATAATTTCCCACTCTGCAAATATTTGATTGTTTGGAAGCCAGCATTCTCCACCTAACATGTACTTCCAAGGACTGCCCAAATACAAGGTTTATTTTGATGGGTTGTTCTTGAAGCTGTAAATATTTGTGTTTTATACAACATACAAATTACACACTGAAAGCAAAGGATTGATTTGACAAAGAGAAAACTAGGGCAGTCTAGAGGACAGCTCATCAGAACTTTATTAATAGCATCCTGGATTATGCAGAAGATTATTGTGAGCTATAAAATCCTCTATGCCCAAGCTCTAGTAACTTCAAAGAAGAAATCCCTCTATATAACTAAGTAACTGGAAGCTATGCAAAAGATGTTGGCATTTGACAATCTTTTCCTTTCCCATCCCCACAATGCTTTGAGAGTCTTATATAGAACATGATGCTCTTAAAGCAGCCCTCAGAACTCACAGAGGGAGGAAGGGGGTCATTAAGATGAGAAGCTACTGAGTTAATAAAATGTCTAGATTCTCTCAATGCCAGTTCACTGGTTCAAATCTTAATCTTCTCAAACAGACAAAAAGTTTAATTAACCACCTGATCACACACAGACACAGCTGATTAAGTAACAAACAACACCAAAACATTTAAGTTCAGGGAAGGTACACATCATGGCAACACCTCCCGGAAAACCTGTTCTTTGCTCTTACTTCAGATTCCGTGACACAATTTTTTCCCAAGGTTCCATACATATGCAGGCAAAAAGTGCTCAGTGTACCCAGACACATTTAAACATTAGCAGATCTTTAACTCTTCAAAACAAACTAATTCTATTTCCTACCCAATAAGACCTTCATTATCAATTAACTCATACTCTGAGTACTATCTTCATCATAGCATGTCAGCCCCCCAAATTAGAATGAGCTAGATAAGCCTCCTGGTCTTAAAATACATATTCAGTGGAGGAGAATTCCTTATTCTCAATGTCTTTTCTCAACATATTTCTGCTACAACTTCCCCAATGTATGGATACCGGGAAGCTGATCTTCTAAAAACCACTTATTCTGCTCAGCAGAAATCCAAACCTCTCCCTCTTTGCAGAAGCATAGGAAAAGCTGAGATTTTTTTTCCTCTCCTCATTTCTGTTCTCCAGCTAAGTATTCATAGCTATTTCCCTTTTTTCCCTCTTGTTTTCAAAACACCAAATGCTTCAGCCACTGTCTTCTTTCTCTTCCCACAACAAAGCCCATGAAGCCTAAGTAACTTCTTTGCTTTCTCTTCTCAACACAGAGATGAAACCTTCCCCCCTCAGTCCCACAGAAAAACTGCTGGACAAAGTGGGAAGAGGCATTCAACAGGAAGTTCTGAAACATGGATGTGGCCACATCACCAGGATGCAAGCAACATACGGACATTGCAAGCTCCTTATAGCTTTACAGGCAAGCAGGAGTAAAGACACTGGAAAACACTACTGAAGACTAAATGAAAATGCTACATTTCCCTTCTGTTTACCTGCAGTCATCGAAGGTTGACCCAGGAGATGAAAGTGCAAGTTGCTTGCGCAGCTCATCCCTCTCTCGAGTCACTTGACGGAGCTGATACAAAATAGTCTCCAGCTTCTCACTCATTTGTCTCGTCTCTATCACAGGGGGTGGAGATGATGCTTTACCAGTCGTACCTGAGAAAGAGATAAATAATTGGCAGTGAGTGAATGCCTCAAAAGAACAATAAAATTTCACTAAAGAAGAAAACACTAATCTAAAAGAATCCTTTATTTCTGTTTGCAGAAACCTGTTCAAAATGAAAAAATTAATTTAAGTTTTCATCAGTGAGTTGAAAGAAGACTTACTTGAGTTAAACATTCATTTTAGCAGAAACATCCCATGATAGCAGAAAGGCCCTGTGCTGCAACTCCAGTTTACATAGGTAGGCTCCTTTCTTACTCATGAACTTACAAGTAGTTAAAAGGCAAGGCAAGTTTGTAGTAACAATTGCAAAGACCTCAGAAGCTATCTACTGACAGAAGAAATAGGCCAAAAAGTTATTTAAAATAAAGAATAGTGACCATCCTTAAAAAAAAACCCAACCAAAAACAAGAGCAAAATTCACCCACATCAACTTACTCCAGTGACAATAGAGAAATTACTACAGCACAGGGGCTCTTTTTCCTTTTATCTAACAGCACAGAAATACTATTCTGCTATGGGCTACAGACAACATTTATTTTAAATTCAATTCTGTGCTTTCATGTCACAGTTTTTCAGTCTAGCATGTGGAGTTAAAGATTTCACTAACCAACAAATCATGAAAACTGGCTTCATTTTTAGCAACATTGGCTAACACAAGCACATTACAATCACTGCAACTGGACTACACACCAAATTTCCTCTAAGGGGCAGTCATACATTAAAGTGTTTTGTGGGACTTTTTAATTCTCAGCTTTCCTAAATCAGAGCTGAACAATGATGGCTACTGTCTTCTCAGACAACTGTAAGAGAACAATGATGTCTTCCTCCCAAGAGAAGACAGTCTGACATATAATTTCCTAACACACTGACAACTAATTCAACCCTAATTTCAGTTCTGCTCATTGAAAATTAAGTTGTAAATGCAGTTTTGCTCACGTGTCTCTCAGACACATGGGAGCAGACTCAAAGATACAGGTTACAGACGTGAAAGTTAAAGGCTTAAATATATATAGGTGATTATTTTCTACCTAAAAGAGAAATTCTAGAAACAGTATGCAAAATTATACAACTGAAACAAGTTGCTGACATATGTACTAACTTGGTAGTATGTACCTTTATTATGCCTTTTTTTAAATTAACAAAGCAACAAAAGATAGAATAGTAAAACAATGATCTCTGATCACTGTCTTTTCAAAGAAGGAAATTCCAAATTATTTCACTGAATCAAATGCTAATGAATTGCAAGGATTGGCTTTTTATCTCTAAACCCAGTTCATGAAGGTGCTGCAGAATGTAAAAACTCCCTCTAACTTTCCAGAAGAACTACCTGTCCTTTGAAGTTCCCACACCAAAAAAACTGCAGCATCAGGGCTATCATATGTACAGCATCTACAATAATAGGATCCCTGGCTTTATACCTTCCAGCTGACACTGTAATTCTGTAATGAGAATTTATGAGCATAGGCTGTTCTTTTAATCTAACTGTTGCCTAATAATGTATGCAAGTGCTCTAATAGCAAACTGAAGAAATAAAAAATTGCAGGAACTTTCTACAGGAGGACCTGCACTCTAGAAGGACACAAACTCACATAATTCTGAAGAATTCTCAGTGGAGGCTGCTTTTCCTACTACTTTGTTTCACTCCTGCATCCAAACAAAGCCCCTTTCATCTGTAAGGACTAAGGATTTCACACTTCCAAAATGGAGTTATCCTGTCTTTTAGATGAGAAATAGTCTACATATTTTTATGGGAAATTTATACACTAATCAGTAATAATACATATGATAGAGGAGATATAGGAAATAAATGAAGGAAATAAACAAATAGATAGGAAGAGTCATAATATGTATTCATGAGAAATAGTTTGAACACACCAATAAAAAAGGAATTTCATAAACAAACTAAAAGGTAAAGGCAGACAAATCAAATTCAGGTACTGAAAAGCTGCATGATCTTTGGTAAATTCATTGGCAACCTGCACATCATCTCACTTGAGCTGACATATCAGAGGACGCATGACACAGAAAAATCCCTCCTCATCCTTACAGAGAAGTTCAAAAGCTTATGTCATCCTGGGGCTGCTTGCAAGCAAAACAGATGAACAGGATGCAAGAGGTCAAGAGGAAGGAGGAGATGAATCAGGAAGGCTGCTGTGCATTACATGGAGGAGAGGGCACTGGATTAACAATAGCCCATTGCTAATATCAGTGCTAACCCCAGCAGCAGTCCCATGGACAATGTCTGCTACACAAGACCTGCACAAGCATCCAACAGATGCCTTGGGGATCTTTAAACACCGAAAAAGCAGGCCAGTTCTACTTCTGCTCTCCACCTCTTTCCTCTCCCAACAGCTTTGACAGCATCCAAGTGACAATCTTCTTCAGGCAAGAACATTTGTGCACACAGTCCCAAAACTGTGCCAAGAAAGAAAAGTCTGCTTTAAATAAAGACAGACTAATTAGCCCTAGGAAAAAAAGCTTTTTTTCACTAATGTGAAGCCACTTGTCTTAGTACCAAAAAGAGGTTATTTTTCATTAACTTGTCAGTTTTTAGAAGTACATCAACAGATACTTTCATCTCTAATGCAATGATATTTTTGACACATAATATCAGCCATGAGATGTACACCTGTTAAGTAAAAACAGAGATCAATATAATCCAGTTCTTCTGTCCTTAAATGAAGATTCACAATTTACCTTCGCTTGATTTACTAACAACCTTCCATTTTCAACAGCTCTCCAAAAGGTCTTATAAAGCTTAAATTACATTTCTGAATGCTTAAAAAACAAGCACACACATTCAGTAAAATCCTTTTTCATCAGAAAAATTCCATAGTCTTGGTGTCTTTTAAAGGAGCTTTTATAGCTGAACATTGAAATTCTTTTATTGCATCTGACATCTTGATGCAGCAGAAAGAAAGTGACCTGTGCTTCCAGCTTTGTATTCTTTTTCTATGTGACTGCATATGTTACACGAAAGTACTTCCTTTTGGTACTTTAGCCAGTCAAATCAATGTTAAAACTCACAAGCCTGAAGGCTAAATCTCCATTATCCAAATTATGCCACTTTTCAGTAACTCACCTTCTTTCTCAGACAACCTGGATTTCTGAAAAGGCACTTACTGCATATCCTGCCCAGTGTAACTCATTCATCTGTTGTGATAAACCTCACAACTCATTTCTGACACAAGTTGCACTTGGGTTCTGAGAAGCTGACCGTCACTTCCTGGCCAGCATCCAGCTGAGCAGCACTCCACCAAGCCCTGGAAAAGCTGACAGCAGTGATGTGTTGTGTTGAGAACACACTTTGCCCGTAATGCAGTGCAGTCATTAAGTCCTGAGCATGCACTGACTTATATAAAGCAAGATTTTGCAGGATTTCCATCACAGGTTGTATAAAAGAAAAGCCTTAAAAACAGAAGCTGGAGCAATCATATCTTCCCTACTATAGCCCAAGTGCTGGACTTCATAGAAACCATGAAGATGCATTAACTGCAGCTCATACTGAATATAATTCTTGATGATTACTCGAATTGACAATGATTGAAGAGATAATATGTCCACATAGAAACCACTGCTTAGCTGCATATTTGGGGAAGGGGTAACATATTTTTTGAAGACTAACAGAACATTTTAACAGAAACAGGGCTGGAAAACTTATTAACCTGACCAAAATGTACTATAATGCCAAACAAACAATGTTGAGAAAAGAAAATGGGCACCAAAGTATAAACAACTAATTTTAAGAAATATCATCTTGAGTTATAATAAACTCCTTGGTCTTTGAGAAATACACTTGTATGACAGATTTAACTAATTCAGAAGGCAATCTGTCACAAGCTAACAGAATGCCTAAATTTTACAATGATTTTTCTTCAACTCATAAATTTGTGCTCCTTCTTGCTTGAAAACAAACAGGAACTGTACTCATTGTACAGTCAAGTCTTTTTCATTGTTTCCTTTCATAAAAAAGAAAATCAACAGAGTTATTTAGGATATTATTTCTTAATGGCCTTGTAGATCATGACTGAAAACATTAAAAAATACTTGCAAGATGCATTGCAAAGCATGATCAACACGGTTTCTCCCCAGGCCAGGGAAAGTGTTGAGAGTAAAGACTTACGCCTGCTGTAGGAAAATGTGTTATAAAATATTTACTTTCATTCAATAATTTGTGAGGACTAGAAAAGGGTTACATTCTAAATTACATTGTAGTTATCATTTAAATACATTTCTCCACATGTATCTTTTGAAGTGATCTTGAATCATCAGAGAGCACAGAACAGAATTACATGCAGGTGAAATAAAACATTAGAAAAACAAAGAGCAGTACACTGAGAAAAGGAAACTGAAAGATAGAATTGTGAACTGCACAGTTTCATTTGACAGACAGAAAACCTAACAGGTTATCAAAGCAGAGACAATCATGTAACATGCAAGGACAAAAGGATGGGTAGCACTTCAGTATATTGTTTTAATTCAGAATATAAAAACCTAAACAAAGCCAGCAGTATCTAAAATAAACTTTCAACTTCAGTATGTTTAAGACTATAGGAAGAAGTAAACAGTGGTTCTAGAAAGGTCAACGTGAAAGAAAATCTACAACCTAATACTAAAAAGTAGCAGAGGAGATGGAGCACTGGGTGGGAAAGGCAGATGCATCAATCTGAGAAGTCCTTGCATTCATGATTCTCAGAGTAAAATCAGAGACTGAAGTTTAAGTGTGTGGAAGAGTATGTTTATTTCCAAGTTAAAAATCTTGTTTCCAAGCAATCTAAATGAGTAGTTTACTACATAGGAAATAAATCTATACGAAGAGTTTTAATTCAATCATTAAGACCAAATTTTACAGGAAAATGACTTCTGAATACAAAGACTGATTGGCGAGGAGGCAGAACAATTGAAAGCAATTACTGCAATAAAGAAAAGGATTCAGATGTGGTGTACTGGTAGTGCTCCTACTGCCTTTTCTCATTCATTCATAGCCTTTCAGCAAGTATAATATTGTCCCTCTTTCATTGGTGTTAATTGTTAAGGTGTCTTTAGCAAATACAAACTTTGTGTTATTAAAAAAAAAAAAGGGCAAGAAATGCAGTAAGAGATGACTATAGGCTCTCAGGGGAAATAAATAACTCTTTCAGACAAGGACAGAGTGTTTATTTTTGAATGAAAGAGCATCATAAGCCACACCTGCAACTGAACAATTCCTGTGAATAGTGAAAACAATTACTTTGTTACATACAGTTGTAGAAAGTATGAAGCAATAAACTGAAATCACAACATGAAAGGACACTTGTCAAAATGGGCAACATGAAAATGAGGAGTGAAAGACTAACATTGTTGGGAAGGAGTCTGATAGGAGGGGGAGATGTTTGATTTGAAGTAAGAATTGAGGCTCTAAGATTAAGCAACCTGAAATGCAATTAGTAAAAAACTATCTGTAAATAGCCTATTAGGCTGATGAGCTAAAAAAGTGTTAAGCAAGGAAATACTGTCAGTTGAAGTCCAGGTTGGACAACTTGGTGGAGACAGATAGATGACCACCTGATGGCTGCAAGGAAAAGACATAAAATTACAGAGCCAGTGGTGGTGTTCATTACAGATTGGTATGTCCATGGCATGGGGGTTCAAACTAGATGATCTTTAACATCCCTTCCAACCCAAACCATTCTATGATTCTATGTAAGCTTCCACAGCAAAATGTAGCAGTGATAGGAACAGAGAAAAGTACAAAAAAACCACTTTGATGAAAACGTGATATCACTTGCAAAGAACTGAACAACTGGAAAAATAATAGCCTGTTAAAGGTGCTAACATGCAATATTAGCATAGTGGAAAAAAGAGGCTACGAGACTGGCAGCTGTAATCAAAACAATGCAAAGACGTCTGGCTGTGTAAAGAAGAAATTTACACATGTGAAAAGATGGAACGTCTTTTCCACTCCAAAAATCATCTAATTAGGAACTCAGTATACTTTCAAAGAATGCAAGAGTATGCAGTGCCTTTCTGTTAAAAATTCATCATCAAAAGTATTATGGAGGATCTTCTCAGAACCACAGCCTGTCGCCTGCATGCAAGCTGCTGTGTTCTATTAAAAAAAATATTTCCTAAACATAAACAAACAAACCAAAATAAACCCCAAACATCTGTGCATTGAGGAGGGGAGGAAAAACATTTTTAAAGCACTAAAGAAAAACTCTGAAGCTTCATTATGGTACTAGGATAGGTAAAAAAAGGACTTGATTCTAGAAACCATAATCCTCTCATGGCATCAAATGTCAAATTATTAAGTGCACTATACAAACTGACACATTTTTTTAATTCCTTTTTTAAAAAGGGGTCTTGATTCTGTGTTCTATTCCTACCTATTATCGTGACTGGTCCAGTGGGAGACTAGCCAGGGGCTGTCACATACAGCTGTGTTACTGCTTTCTATCCAATTCCTAAGTGACACTGTTGCTCCGTGCTTGGCACTACAGGCACCGAATCTCCATAAATTATTATTCTGATATCAGAGACACAGGATTGTAGCTCCTTTCAGAGAATTTGCTGGGCACAGGGAGTAGGCAGATGAAGGATGTTTTTATTTACACAGAAAAATCTTTGTCACTGGCCAAGAGCAAAGAGAAAGGAAATACAGACAGAGACGAGGACAATTTAATGAGGATTTGTTCCTTTGAGGGGACAAAGTTGGGGCTGACAGACAGTGGTGGTATTACAGCACTCTGTATTGTACCTCCTTTGGAAACAAGCTGAATATTTGCTCTCCATACCATCACAACTACCTGTTTTACGGCACGGCATGAACTATATTAATACATCAAAGAAAAAAGGAGGCAAGCAAAAGAGAAAAAAAAAGAAAATATTGCCATCTAAATTAATTTTGAATAATGAGGAAAATATACAAGAAAAACCTGCTGTCACTCTGCATTTTTATTTACATACAGATGAAAAAATAGCGCAGCATTTTGTCTCCAAGGCTGCTAACACCTGCTGTTACACAGAGGGGGCAGACTGGCTTCCACTCATCTGCTTATGCTATCACATGCACATGAGGATGGAAATTCATTCTTCTTGCACCCCTCATGCCCTGCAAGCCCCATATAGGCAGGGAGAGAGAAAAAACGCTTGGATGATAACACAGTACTCAGAATAGACCAGCCCTAAGCTCATCTCTAAGTCACATTACGCAAATTGCATCACTCCTTGCTCTGCTCTTATATTGACATTACTGAAAGCTGAGAGCCCCAGAATATCCATTTGTTCCCCATAGAGAAGTTGCTGGATAGCTGTTCATTCAGCTGTGCTGCAGCTCTCCATGCTTGTTGCACTCTTGGCTTTCAATGAGAGAACCAGAACTGCAAATATGCCCAAGACTTAGGTACACCATGGGTTTATATAGTGATTAAATGATGTTGTCTGATCTTTCTCTCTTAGTTTCAAAATCCTAACACCATGTTTTATTTATTGGACTGAGACTGAGCCCATGTTTTCTCAGAACTATCTTTTAATAACAATCTCAGTTTTATTTAAGATTAGTCCTTAGATCAGAGTCTTTTTCTGGAAAACAAGCTCATTGTTATATACCTTAGTTCATCAATTAACTCAAACCCAGGATAGCTGTAAAATGTATAGCAGCATCTCCATTTCACAACTTCTTGACTTACTTGGAAGTATTTCAAAAAAAGATCATTTCATTAAGAATGCTGGCAGCAGAAACCATCTCTAACAATAGCTAGGGTAATTACGGTTTGGGAGGAAAAGATAAAGTGCATGGGCATACAAGTCTCTAGTTACATTTATGAACTATGGAGTCTAAAGACAACATATGAAAAATTGTATTATCTCTACTAATTAGATGATGCTAAGATTAACTCTCTGAAGGCTTATCTGGACGTAATTAGTGGCCCTAAAACCTTTTGCATTTCCCCTGGAAAGTGAAATGTGACAATTTGTTTCTGAACTGCTCAACAAACAGAATCAAGGTTTTAATTGAAAACCAGTGTTTTGAACACAGGTATAATAAAATAGATTCCAGATCTTTTCTATGAGGAAAGTCTGTGAGTGGGGAAATAAAAATACTCCTTTATATACATGTGTGTACACATATAACCATCAATATCAAACTGAACATACTCAAAAGGTTACATTGTCTCCAAACCATGACCTATTTACTGTTTTTTCACTGATGCATTGATGTCATAGGTTAAACTTCCCATTACCACCACACAGAATTACCCTTGTGAAAATTATTTCAGTGAATGGGGGGAAGAGGCATGTGAAATTCCTCAAATGCTACAGCACCTCAGTATTTGCTGGGATTCCATTCAAGCAAGTCATATGAAGCCTCAGGGGAGCTGGCAGGCAGGCAGTTTTAGTTATGATAGTTTGTCATTCAATAAATCGGTCAGTATTAAAATAATCTGACTTTGAAGTGACTTGCAAAGATGTCTATTAGTATATGTTAGTTATTAAGCAATTTTCCTATTGATAGTGGATCACAAAAAATATTGTCTCTTGCACAACAAGATGCGAGGATGAGAAAATGATTGGAGCAAAAATCATACTCATTAATAACAAGTCTATAATCACACCATAAAATAAATATACCAGCTTCAAACAAAGAATTCCTCTGGCTATTAGTCTTTTAAATATTAAATACCGAGCTCACATGAACCATTTAAATAAAACAAAATTATGGAGAATAGTAGTTCACAATTTTTGTTTAATAGCAGGGCACTTCATTTTCAAAATTATAAATTTCAAAAATTATAAAATAATTTTGATCATGTATACTCCAAATCAATTCTGAGGACAGCCTTTTATGTCAAGTGCAGAGATCCAGATTCAGTATGAACTTCAGGATCTCAAAATATGAACAAAACATAGTTTGTGGGAAGCAATGTAAAGAAAATTAAAAACAAAATTTTAATATTTAAGTGTACCACTTCTTTTTAAAATGAGGAGCATGGAACTAGACAAGACCACTTGCATTTTTCCTATCTTAGCCATCACTTCATCCAATTATCTCACAAATTTACTCAATTTCATTTTAGAATAACTTCCTTCTTTGGAAGGAGCCTGAATGTGCTTGTCCTAAAAATTTAGGAACTTTTTAATTCCTGTTTCGAGTCCTAGTTTATTCATAGGAAATTAAATCTACCCTTCCTTCAGGTAGTAGCATACAAGTGTGGTCTTGATTAAAATCAAACTAACATGTCACAGCTTCCAGTATTTTCAGTAAATAGTTCATTCAGGCCTAAAAATCTTGTTCCTGCTTGCTGCAGTTAAAAGTTCAACTCAATGACTGCAACAGATGCCTATTCACATCCTTAAAAAGACAACCAATTTGCCTGATGCTGTCAGGGAAGTTTACAGATGCCTGACACAACATTGGAACTTTAAATATGCAAGAGCCTGCATTCCCTATCCAGGACAAATGACTTTTACACAGATTTCACAATAGAAGGTATTTCTATAAGTAAAGATGAGGAAAACTGACAGCTAATAGAGCTGTTCCAAGATCATGTCATGGACAAAACAGCTCTAATAATGATTTTTTTTACCTCCAATCTTTCCCAAGAATTTAAAAACAGACAAAAATTTATCAATTAATTGAACACAGGAAAAAATGCTAAAGCTTGAAGCCACTGTCAAAAGTTTATAAGTGTATGGCCTTGGCTAACATTATTTATAACTTCTATGATGCTTTTGATTCTGACCACAATTTTCACATCCACACAAATACATACATACCCAAACACACATGCTTATATATATGTGTGTTTTATATGCACAGACTTGTGTAAACACAACGTTGCAATTTTTACATGATTTTACTAAGTAACTCAAAACATAGTTACATCATTTCACAAACGTAAATGTAACAGATTTTACTGGCAACAACTGTAGCCAGCGATGAAAAGGCTTAGCTTGCACTGCATAAAAGTGTATTTTTTCCCGGTGAAGATGCATAGTTACATCTTACAGTTCAACTTCTTTGATTTCATGACCAGGATCCCTCTACTCTTCCAGAGGCAACCTTAAAAATTTGTTCTCCCAGTACCCAAAAGACACACTCAAGTTCTTATATTAATACTTTACTCACCAATGCTGCTTAGAGAACTGCTGCTTTCTGAGTCAGAAGGCATTATAGAGAGCACACTGTAAGTAGACCCTAGAATGAGGAAAATAAAGATAGTATTATTTTTTCTCCCCTTTTTCCTCTCTTCAAACAAAGGAATGAATTATTTCTTTGATACTGTAGATGCCAAATAAATTTACTAAAATTACTAAAATCATTTAAATTATGAAATTAGAGAGAACATGCATCACTGAAACATAAAAATCTAATAGGCAAAGTATAGTTGGTAAATGAACATTGCACTCTGCGCTGAGTAGAAAATTTTGGATGACATGGTAAAAATGAGTTCAGCAAAATATTGAATACATTGGTTATTTCAGACACACTGAAAATACAGTTCATGTCTATAGCAGGAAGATTAGGAGTGATACTTGTGACAACAGTGACAATCTATTTCGGTTTCTTACGTCTTTACATGTACCAACTCCTAATTCATGGTGTCATTGATTTGTATTCTTATCTTCAAACTTCATTCAGACATACAAATTCCATTTAATTTGTAAATAAAATTTGCTTACACCCATTTGCAACTTTCAGTATCTGGTCTTGAAAGCAGCAAGCTTTCTCATGTATTAATAGATCAACAGACAGTGAAGCCTTTCATTTTAGTTATTTTAGAAGTATGCTAGATTTACCAGAAAATCTAGAAGGACAGATCCTACTTCAAAACATTAACTAAACAGCTCCATCATCCCTCACAGAAAGGATAAACCCACCGCAGTAAAGACAGGGAATGATTATGTACAAAAGCCATTAGAAATCTAGTCTATTTTCAGCAACTGCCAGGATGCAAGACCTGTGCTCGTAACAGATAAGCTCTAAGACAGTTTCAATACTTCCTATAGTCCCACCTTCTTATATGGCACTAGTTCTTTCTTCCAGTTTCTTTAAAATTAAGAAATAAAAGCTGAGAAGCAGCATGAGTAACTACATGGAATAGACTAAAGAAAGGATAGGCTAGAAAATAAGAAAGAAATTGGGTTTTGCTCATCTCCTCTGCTTCTTACTAGAGAAAAATCATTACGTCTGTAACTACTATGATGTTAGATGAATGAAAGGCAAGATGTGATAAAATAATTGTACTAACACCACAAGCAATAACAGAATAATCAATTTCAAAAAGCAAAAAAAAATAATTGAAAAGAAGCAAAAAGAATCGAAGAAGAAGAATTTTGAAGAAGACTGTTTAATTTGACAAATCTCTATGAAAAATTATTTAAAATATATTGGTTATAAATAATTCTATTTGGTTGTAGGGGGTGTAAGTTTTTTGGTTCGTTCAGGTTTTTAAACAAAACCTAATACGAGCATGTCACTGATACACTGTCTGGCTTCAGAAAAAATCTGCTGCACATTTTTGCTTCCATTTCAAACATTTTCAAATAATAATTTAAGCTGTATTCCTATTTAATTACCACTTATTAGAAGTAAAGTAATTCCTGCATTAGTTATATTCAACCTCCTTGTATATTCTAAATTCATATGACTTGAAGTATTTCTTGCAGTCTGAACTTAAGACTGATTAGAATCATAAGGAAAGTTGAAAAAAAGCAAATCAATATATTAAACAGAGTAGGACATCTTTACGACAGACAATGTGTACTGAGATTGTATCAAAACTGCGTGGGACTCAGGCACAACAAAATCTTGTGCCAGGAAGTGACACTTTATTATGCTCAGCAATTTAAGGCAAAACTGCCCCGTTCCTCTAAAAGATTACAGAGGAGTTCCACACCTAAATGAACTTGTAGTGATTGTTAGCTGCTTTTAGCAGTGAAGAAATAAAAGACTCAGAATTTCATCATCTTAACTGATCTTCATTTTATTTATCTTCAAGACACACTGATCCTCTCTGTCTCCTTGTCCTGCATTACAAGCCAGAAACAGGACTTAAAATGAGTTAAATTCTGCTCTCTGGAATGGACAGAAAGGTTTTGTTAAGCTGACTTCATCAATGGAGAAACATGATTCTCTGAAGCAATGTTCTTAAAACATTAGCTCATATTTGTAAATGCAAGATCCAGTATGCATGGCATGTTATCAAGGAAACCTAGAATTGTGAAGAGGGGAAGAATCATCTGACCTGCTCATAATTGTTCACTTCCAACAACAATCTAGTAACATTTGTGTGATTTTCATTTGTTTTTAAACTACCCAGGGTACAAGTTCATTATCTGTAACAAGTGTCAGCTTTGTCATCAGCAGCCATATTAATAAGCATCAGAAACAGCAAGCAGAGGTCTCTACACAGCTGTCCCAATATTAAAATTCATCTTTAGGTACTGTACTGACACACATCCTTGTATTAAATCCAGGCTAAAGTGGCATTGTACTTGGCATATTCTGCTTGATCAAACTAGCAATACATTATTGGTACCTGCAAATGCTCCAAGAAATATTTCCCTACTTTATAGGATGCTTCCTCACATAAATGAAAACACTCAAAATCATCCCAACAGCAATTCAGATGTGGATTTAAAAAAAAAAAAAAAAGTAAAGGAAAAAGGCACAGGCTAGTTTCTACAACCAAGGGCACTAGAACATCCTGTTTATTCATGAGCTACACAACCATGCTATTTTAATAGATTTGTTGTAAAATCACCCTGCCCCAAAATAATTTGCCACCTTATTTTCTATTCTTAACATTTTTCTATCTTGTCACATTGCACAAAAAAAAGAAAATAAGATCAGAACACTAAACCCAACAAGAAGCCATAAATACTTGCTTAGATTAATGTTGGAAGTGTTTTACACCTAGGAGTTCACATGCCTTTCACCACACTTTTCCAATTACTTGACTTCAATATTTTTCTGCTAATATTCACCTTGCAAACTGAAATCTCCCAGTGGTAAAACTTGCTATATTTGATTTCAATTCACTGATTTATAACAATTGCTGCCAAGTTCCTAAAGTTCAAAATTACAACTTGCAATGACAGGATTCTGAGAAAAAACAGTAGAACTGATATACACTTAAAAAAAAAAAAAACAACCCTACAACTACATCATCAACAACAACAAAATACCAAAACAAATTAAAAAAAAAAAACCCACAAGCAAACCAAAAACCAAATATGTCTTTCACAGATACACATTCACACAGAGAGGGAAAACACCATAACCATCCTGCCTTTACACGGCAGACTTGCTTTCTTTTTTACTCATCCAGACATAAAGGTTTGGATCAGTTCCTGACTGTATTAAACAGCTTTGGCAGAGTACAGAGATTTAGAAACTGCTACAGTATATACTTGAAAACCTTAAGAATCTTATTTCCTTCTCTTTCCAATAACTAGAGCAACTCAAATTTCTTTAAGTTATTACTGTCTTTATTAATCAGATTACAGGAAGGCCACTTAAGAACTTGCAAATTCAGGAAAGGCACTGGTTGCGTAAGTGTGGAAGCCACCTCCAGGGACAACAGAGAACTGTATTCCAGTTTGACTTCATCTTTCACACAACAGCCACACAGAAAGAGTGAGACATAGTTTCCTTGCTAAGAAAGATAATGATAGAGGAGGGAGGGAAAAAAAAAAGGAAAAAAGCCAGAGAAGAGTTACACATCCTAAGAAGACAGCAACTGTCTAAACCAGCAATAAACTCATCAGCAATACCAAATCAAGACTGATGGAATTAAACTATTAACACAAAATGAAAACAGAACATTTCTCTCTTCTGTCTCTCTAACTTCTGAATTGTGAAACACCATGTAACACTGCACATCACCTGTTCTTCACTAAGAGACTAAAAAAAGCCAAGTCAGCTAATCTCCAAGGAAAGCCTCCAAAACAAGCTTGCACTTGGCACGGTCTGTAAGAAAGTAGTACAAAGGATCAAGTATGATATCTTCTAGAATATTATTGAACTACTTGGAAGAAAAAACACACTACGTTCCAATTAAATGAGTTAAGCTGTCAGTTGTCAGTACCACACAGAAATTTCTCAACCTCGTCCATACAAATACAAACGTATATATGCAGGCTCTGCTCACAGCTCTAAAGCATGGTATCCAAGGGGACTGGAGTGGCAAAATAAGGTATAGGGATTCACCTTTACAAAATTCACTGCACATATGCTTTCAATCCACTAATTCTTTTTTCCCCACTCTTACCTATAATGCGACTCAAAGAAGGCTATTTCATCTTCCTAACTTCATTGTATGAACTGAATTGTGTAGGAATAGTTCCTCTCTCAGATACACTCCCTCAGCACAGGGCCAAAGAGACAAGTATACCAAACCTACTTCAGTGTGTGAAGAGCAAGGGGTTTATTCAAGGAGCATGAGGTGTTTCACCCCACAAGATGGGGAGTGCTCTGATCTTGGCTGCACAGCTCTTGGTAGGTCACCCATCTTTAAGGATTGCATTTAGATCTGCAGTATGGCTGACTCCTAAATCAAGCATACTTTCTAACTAGGAATACTTAGCCCATTGTAGGACTGAGACCGGAAGGAGCCTTTGCCTGTACAAATTTCTTTTGCTGCTTCTCTGTGTTTAAGGATGATGTTAAGCAACCCTCCATGCTCCCCTGCTGCAAATTTCTATTGTTAATTAAACTCTGCTCTTCCTCCCACCTCTGTTTCCAGTGCCATGACTGCCAGCTGATTCAATTTATTGCCAGCAAAGGATTTTTTCTGATGGAAATCCAATCAGTAGATGGGAGGGCAGCATGACAAGCATTGCTTTATCCACGTGTCCATGCACCAAACCAAACTGACTTTGGCAGCACTCCTACTTGCTGGGGGGGAGCAGTTGTTTGATCACAATTGGAAATGGTCCAGAATACAATGCTCCTTTTGCCTTTACAACAACAAAACTGCCCAAGGAGCTCAAGACCACATGGATCTGCCATGCTCTGTTCCTGAAGCTATTCTTTCCCTGGCAGCCTGTGCAACCAGGTTTGTCACAAACCACAAGACATGGTCATTGCACGCAAGATGTGAGACATTCAGACACTAAATTCTGACCTCATACAAAACCTTCAATTGGGTATTTGCTTCCATCCACATCAAACTCATTTCAGATGTTTCACAGTCATTTACCTTTAAGGATAGGAGTAACTCCAAGAACAAAGGTACAAACTTAGCAGTAAAGGTCAAATAAAAGTAGATGCCATCTTGCCAAAAGTTTGGTACTTCTTCCCTGTCTGCTTTTAAATATGGCTTTGTTACTTATTCTGTATATTTGTTTTTAAGACATCATGAAAACTAAATGAACATGACATGTTTTTTTAAATAATCAAGCAGCTAAAAAAATAGTATTTTTTTATTTCCCAAATAGTTCAGTCTATAACAGTTTCACAGAAATGGTGAGGGTCAAAAAGTTTGTTTTCCTTTTCAATAGGAAAAGCTTTTTATAGCAACCTATTAATGAAATATTTAGATATGAATATTAAAAATTCAGCTTGGGAAAACATAGATGCTTTATTGCTTAAGTTAGTCTTGAATCCAAAGTGATTAAGAATATACTCTTAAGGATAGAACACTGCACACATGAAAAAGGACTTGGCCACCTTTCTCTGAAATATGTAGTAAAAATGAACCTAAAGCCAGATTTAAGTACTAATTATGATTTGATATGACAATTTCTGTTCAGGTTTAGATGCAAAAAATTAAGTAACCTGCCAGAGGCCAGAGACATCAGTAAAGAAGCCCTGAATTCAGTTCCTAGCTGTCAGTCAGTACAGCATCTGATCTCAAGCTGTTAAAAACAACACTAGAAAAATACCTGTAAAATTCCTATTTTCTTAGCATCATCTGAACAAGAGAAATATTTATTTTTATAGGCACACACAGCAAATGCAGACAAAATAATAACTGATTATGGATTCTTCAACCTCAGTATTTAGTACAGATGGGAAAAATTGACATGTAAAATCAAGTCTTAGTAAAAATGGAGTGCAAGTAGATAAAACATGGAGTGCAGGTAGATAAAACAAGTTGTCCCCTATTTCAGCTCACGTGAATTACACGGGGTTATACAGGTTATTATCAATGCAGCAGTGCCGTCTCCTGTTTTAAAACACGATGTGCCATTACAGCTGACTATCTTATCAAACAACTACAGATATTTTTATTAATAATTTTTCACATAGATGTTTTAAGAATTCCCATTGACATATTCCTCGGAACCCATTCTCCTTCACTGGTAAAAAGTCAAAGATATCTATTTTTACTTCCTTCTAGGTATCAGGAACATTACACTTGTTTGCTGGATTATGTATGATAAGCCAAAGATGAAAAATAAAGAAAAAAATTATAAAATCAAAAAAAAATTTCTTTTTGGGACAAGCTTCCTACAGTCTCAAACACTGTTTCTCTTAGAGCTATCTCCCTTATCTAGATTACTCATTAAATTATATGTATTTCATCAAATAATTGTATCATCAGGTAATATGAATGACAAAATAAAATTTAAGAACTCACATTATTAAGTCTGCAAGTAAATGCTATATTTAAACTTTAATTTTTGAAATAAATCAAAGTAACCACCTAATTATGTTTTTTAATAGGTCATGCCATTTAAAAAAATACAAAAAACCCCCAAACAAAAAAAACCCCAACAAAAAACCAAAACAGAAACAACAAAACAAAAATCAACCAAACAACAACAAAAAACCAAACAAAATAGAACAAAAAAAAAAAAAAAGAAAAAACAAAACCAAACAAAAATTCAAACAAACAAACAAACAAAAGAACAAAAAAAACCCCACCCCCCAAAAAACCATGTCAGGCATTCTCATTTAAAAGACTAGAAACCTACTAGGGAACAAGGGAAGCAAGCATGAATTTCTCAAAATTAACCTCTTATCCCATCCAGTCCTTTGAATAATTCACTCCATCTTGCAACTGGGTATTGCCCTGCAAAAGCAGCTGGGAGCACACCTGGAACTGCAGGTGATAAGAGCATCCACCACATGCTTAACCTGAGCATTTTGCTAACAATTCAAACTTTGTCCATGATAAATAAGCATTGTGGCTCCAACTGGTTTTTTAGGACAAGTCATCAAGAACAAACAGGTACTTACACCCATCCATAAATGTAGTCTAAATATAAGACCTGATCTACTTCAATGATAATGATACAGTTAAAGTCACATTGCTTTTCTTCTCTGCAGAGACTTTCAAAGAAGGCCAAAGGGGTTTAACAGAGTTCTAGCTCACTCCTGTACAGCGTAAGAATTACACAAGGAGGAAGGCACCTCAATGCAAACATAACCACAATCACACCAAGGCCTTGTGCTATTTACAGATCACAGAAGTAGAAGGGCCAGCCCTTTGTGATCCCAAGCAGAGCAGTAACAAAGTCCAAAGGCTTTTTTACCCTCTCCTGATACAATCTACCTTTTCTCAATTCACCTGGGTACAGTTTAATCTTATAAAGCTATCTATCTTCTCTGAATATCCTGATTTCCACAACCCTAACATTGACATGGGCCAAACTTCTTTTTCTAGAGAGAAACAGAACAAAGAAGTTGGAATGCTCTTCTCAGAAAGCAGTGCAGCAGCCTGTTACTATTGAGGCACTAAACCAGCAACTGACTGGAGAAGTCACTTACACAATACTTCCCCATATGAGCCTGTTGTTTCTAGTCTGAAATCTGCATTTTGCTACAACTTACAAAGCAGCTCACATCTACTGCTCTCAGGACTGCTAGAGAGGTATCAACACAACTAGTCAAACCCAGACTACGTGGAAGTCACTACTGAACATGCCTCCTTTGAAATTACAGCTGTGTTGGGAGATTTGACTTTTCCAAACCTCGTATCTCTCGAAAAAGTGGTTCATGTTACTTGGTATGAAGCCTGGCATAATGCTCAAGAGACTTCCTTGCCACCTTGAACGGAGATATACACTCCCCAACCAAGCCCCAAAAAATGAAGTCTCCTTATATTGCTCTTCATAGCATCCTTCAATATTCAACCCTCACACAGAAAAAACAAGGGGAAAAAAACGTCCCAAGATGGTTTCATCAAGGTATGTACAAAAGGGTTTTAAATGCAACTTTGCTGTGCTGTTACAATGGAAAAAACTGTACACACTTTCAGACAGAAGAGAACTTGTATTCAGGCTTCTTCTGTCTCTGTTTACAGCAATTGTTACTTAAAATGCTAAGTGAAAAGATATATCTAAGCTAAATAATTTAATTTAAATCTTGTTGCCTTGGCAAGTTAATTTTCTTCCCCAGCATTCTACTTTATTTTAGATAGCTAAAGTAAGGAAGAAAAAAAAAAATACAGCTTTTCTTCCTCCCAGTGCTGTAGATCAGGAAATGCTGCTGCCAGCAGTAACTCCATTTTAAATGCATATATATTTATTCTGTAGGCATAGAGTACAAGACTGTCCTCAGTAAAAGAAATGTAAGCCCCTGTTACCTACAGACTTCAAGCCCAAGTCCTTTTCAGGACATCTCCAGTTACAGGAAGGTTGTCAGAACTTTGTGAATGCTACTTGCACATACCAAGTGCCCCAGACAAAGGAAATGGCAAAGTGACTGAGACCCCTCTCTAAACCCAGACACATTGGAGCAATCATTCTGTGTGCATCTACACAGGATCTTTCCAGAAATGTATCAATTTTCACAAAGGCAACAGCATAATTAGATAACTCTTGCAAGTTCCAAGCACTGCTGTGACTTCAGAAGAAGGGGTGGAGAAAGTAACAATATCAATTAAGAACATATTTGATCCATAGACATTACTTTTTCAGAAGATGAACACACAGGTATAACACAGAAAGCGCACTTACACTCTCATTCAAACAACACAATTAAATATGTCCTTAAGTGCTCTGCTGTACTGAGTGATTAGTACAGGAGCCTATTACCTATGAACTATTTACAAAAATAGTTTGTTGTAGAAATCCCCAGGTGTGAACTTCATGCCTCTTCTGGTTACAGCTGCACCACCCACAAGAACTTTTCATCCCTCACCGGAGTTAACCTTGGGCTGTGATGAGGCAGGATCAGCCTGATAACCTCCTCCATTGGCACAGGCACCACCAGGTTGTGTGTGAGCAGACCTCTCCCTGGCACACACCGGGAAATACACAGAAAAACATTGCTTAACCTTCCTAAAGGCAAAAACAACACATGTAACTAAACAGAACAAAAAGCCATCTTCCCCCAAGTACCAGCGTGCTCATGCATACAAATGCTCACTCTACCTGGGAGCTAAGGGCTGAGAATGCTGAAAAAAAGGAACTCATCTGGAAGCAATTATGGCACGAATTTCTGCTTTCTGCCTCTTCTCTGCAGGACATGAGTGCTGCTCCTTTCCCTTCTCTCTCAGTCATGGCAGGACAAGGAGAAGACAGTGTTCTCAGCCTCTGCTGTGGCTTGATAGAGGGGGGAGGCAGACACACAGTGCTTTGCAATGTTGAAGGAGTTTTCTAGACATCAATATTCCTAGTGGCTGCTTCTTCTGGCTTCATTTTTTGCATAAGTCCTTAATGACAAGACCCTGTCTGGAGACTAAATCCATATGAGTGTCTAGAGAGGATTTTTCCTACATAGCAAGGTTATCAACATGCTAGATGGGCCTTTTAGCTTTTTTGCAATTATTATTTTGGGAGAAAGCAACTGTAAGTGCTGCCAGTCTAGCAAGTCACTGAGTGGCTAATGACTTAGGACCTTTTAAACTAACAGGTCTGGGTGACCAAGCAAGCATTTGCAGTGATCTTACAAGGAATAGGTGAGAACCTGAAGTCCTAGTGACAAGCAGGTAGATTTTACTAAGGGGAGGATCTTTAGAACCCAAATATTCACCAGAAGAGCAACAGTAAGTGCAGGGGGGTAGGGAAAGGGCACTGCCTGTGATACAGGCAGCAAAATGCTATTCGCTCTATCAATTCTGGGAAAAGTTCTAAAGCTTACTGCACTGACAGTGTACCCACAAAAGCCTGAAATCACACTCTGACCACAAAGCAGTAGCATTAGGATTACATGACAGCACACATTGAGCTTAGTGCAGTGCAGCCGACTTCCTTGGAGTCTGTGGAAGAACACAGGCTAAAAATTCAGTAAATGCACTTGGTGTCCAACATGCTACTCCAAATAAAAATATAATGCCCTAGTCCACTAAGACAGTGACAGGAGAGAATAAGAAGGAAAGAAAACAAGACTACAACACAGCAGTAGAACATGGCATTTTGGACAGCAGAAGTCAGGGCTGCTGAGGAAAGAGAGTGGCCTCCCACCCAAGGGAGGTGACAAAGACAATAAACAAGTCAAGACTTGTTCTGACTGGGAAGTCACCTGCCTGTCAGAGAAATCTGGTTTCTCCTTACCCATTTCTGATCTACATTTCGGAGCAGAGGAGCAAATGAAGATGCTGCCTCCCCATCAGCACCACTTGTCAGGCACTAAGGTTGAGTGAGGACAGTTATAACACTCAGGTTCACCTACTGATGCCAGCACAAATGTGCCCTAAATAAACATGCCAGGTGGTTGGGCATAGCAGACTGCAACACTTTGCAACCTCTTTATTTACCCATATAAACATCCACATTTCGCTGATTCCACATCAGCAACAGAAGAGGCAGTAAAACTTGTGCCTCCAAAGGCAGCCTTGAACAGGCTTTACTGTGCAGGTTTAAAGGCAGGCTTGGACACCTCTCCTCTTCCTTAAGCCTTCAGAACACTGGCTTTCTTTACATCTTTTTCCTTGAACAGGTTCTGTAGATATTGGGGATTTTCCTAAAGGAGATGCTGTCAATAAAACAAGCTCCCATCAAGTGTTACATTTTAATTCCCATTTCAACAATAGCTAAGAGAGTAGTGAGGTCAAGGGTGTGCAGAGGACAGAAAAAACATGAGGAGAATGGTAGTGAGTTAAAAAAAAAAGGTAAACATTCATTGCGTCCATTGTTTTCCTCACACATACACACAGTTTTCAGCATGAAACACTGGCATACAGTTAAACACTGATTAAACCATAATCAAAGCATGCAAGTCCTATAAACTAAGAAAAGGTTTCCCCCTAAATAAAACCCACCAAAAAACTGAAGTAAGATGAATTACAATGCTACTGCACCCATAACCACCAAATATTTGAAAAACACTACAATGAAGACAAAATTCAACTACTCTGTAACATGAAAAACAGCTTAGGAAATGACAATGAGGACACAGGTTGAGAAGGATCAGTGTTTACCACAGGATTGACATCTCCCCTGTCGTGAATTACAGCCATCTTTCATACTGCAACTCCTCTCTCCAAGACATTTTCACCACTTGTTTCTTTATTCTCAAATAGTACTGCATCATCTGCCGTTGTTACAGAATTACTCTTATTCTACATTGTCACTAGATAAGTCAATATTCAAGATAATTAAATTACAAACAAATAGGTTACATTCAATCAGAGTTCTTCCACGTCCACCTATTCTTATGTTGCTGCAAAATTTTAATGTTAAGAATACAGAGTAGAAAAAATAAGAGGAAAGTCTAATTGTGTAAACAGAAGTATTTAAAAGCAAACAGATGACTGGAGCTCAGCTCACCAGTTCCATCTTTTCTAATAGTGCTATAAACGTCAAATTCCTCATGGGAAATACTACATCTTCTCTCAGCTTGGATAATCTTTCAAAAATAGACATTTTGAGTACATTAGAAGAGATGTAAGAAACAACTGTGAGTATTAGTTTGAACCCATTAGAAAGTAGCTCACATTTCAAAATCCACAATGCAACAAATCCCAAAAGGGTTTTAATTTGTACAAAAGCATATAACTATCTCTTTTCTTTCACAAATAATATCACAAGAAAACTTCAAAGACAATTTAAATTCTTCAACTGAAAAGAGGGCTGATAGCATGTAGCTCTTTAAATAATTGCTTTCCCTTCCTGTGCTACCCTTTAACCTGATGGGAAAACAAATCTGGCAACTTTTCACTTGAAGGGATAAATTTGCTTTTCAATTAGAGATGCTTGTGCTGATTCTGTTTTATTTAAAATGCAGAGATCCTTCAAAAATATTTAATAAATCAATACTTAAAAAAACCAAAAAACAAAAAAACACCAACAAAACAAACACCCAACAACATCTTACTAGGCAGAGGAAACATTTACGACTTCACAGACTTTCATAGAGGTCCAGACTTTTTTGTTCAAGAGCAAAGTCAGATAACTCACATGCTACTATCTTCAGTGTGAGGACAATGGGATGAACCAGAAAGATTTAATCTAATGAACACTCTTATTTTTTGGCATGTTCTCTGTATGTATCCTGACAGGTAAAAGTTTGAGATTGATCATATTTATTTTTCCGCTTCATAAAGTATGCTTTTCTTTGTCCCCCAGACAGCTTATCAGAGGTAAAAGACTTAATGCCCAAATATACATTAACACTTGAGAAAACAAACAAATAAAACCCCACAGAAATCCTCTTCACCCACGCAGAGTTCCTATCTCAGTCCCCTTCACTATTAACAAGTACGAGCATCAATCCCATAATATAATAAGCAATGCAACGAAGTTGTTACCTTCAGGGAGGCTAATAGGAAACAAAAAATAAAGCTGGTGACTTGCCACCAGCTGCACATACATAAAACCCAGGAGCTGATCAGTATTTGCAACTACACAAGACAAACTGAGCAGAGGCACCCTCCTAGGCATACAAGAAAAGGCTTACAATTCAAAACGGAGCTCAGTTTGCATACGAGAACATCTGGAACCTGCTCATACTACATCAAGGAGTTTCCCCATCAAAAAGCACAATTTTGAGTGCTTTTTGGTGATGCCATCAGACAGCAATTATGACACATAAAGAGAAACTATCAGGAAAGTTTTGAAAAATTAAACCCTGAATATCTGAGCTACCAGGGCCCTTTGAATAGAGGAGCAACACCCCTTTACTAAAAGCCTGTATTAGGGAAGCATGTTGTTTTAAACAAGTCAGAACAAGTCCTGCCTGCTACTTACCTCCCTCCTGCTACTTTTAGGCTGAACCCCTGTAATCATTCCTAGAAGTGCAAATAGTAACCACTACTATTAATCACTTGACATTTGGGCACAGTAGATCAGCATCATCTGGTTTTCAAGGCAGGATGACTCTAGTCACAACCTAAGTGTTTTTAAAATGTCACCTTCCCGGTTCCTCAGCTCGAGCAAAAAGGACAAGCGTTTGCACAGATTACATGATCACTCACTGATTCACGCCTGCATGGCAAGTAGTGCCCTCTGGCCAGAATTCATCAGAAACATGTTGGCAGATTGGAAATTGGGATGCTTTGTCACACACACAAATATAGCTGCACATTTACCACCTACACAAATTAAAAGCAGATACAAATAAGAGCAATAGCCAGCAAATAAGTAGTGATAATGGACAGCTAAAGAGAACATAAGACTCAAAATGATTCAAAAAATTGTGAAGAAAAACATGCAAACTGAAAGACCACACACAAAATGACCAGGCCATTATGTTTACTGGTACATCTAGTGAGGCACTGGAATTTGCTTTCTGTTTTCAAAAGCACAGTAGATCTCCCAAAGCATACCCCTTCTATTGGACAGGGGAAAAAAAACAACTACTAGAATTAGTAGAAACAGGATAAGGAAATCCACACTGGCACCAACAAAGTTATTCTTGTTCCATTAGGACAATGGCAAGAGACAACCACATTCCATGGTCCCCCCACTAGCAGAAATCAGAGCCCTAAGGAACCTGCTGGCCCCTGTACTATTCTCATCCCTCCGAAGTGAAGGCATATCCTGTCTCCTCCCTACACCTCACTGCAGAAACAGATCTATTCCTAGCTCTTAATCATCATCTGTCACGGCTGTCTGAGACACTGCTTATCTTCTTACTGAAGCCAACCTCTATAATTTTCCTACTTTTTAATTTTTGTTTTTCTTAGCAAGAAAAGGTAAGAATTTTCATTACTGTGGGGAGGGGACCTCTTTTTATTAGTATTTTTGGAGAAGAGAAGGAAAAGCTGTATTCTGAAAGTAAACAGACCAGCTTTTATAGGACCAGAAACACCCTGCGATGGCCTTGGCTCCAAACACACGTATGACAATCTTTCAAAATGCCCATCACCTCCATCAATATTTCTGTTTCCTACTCAGAAATCTAGTATTCTATTTTCAAAACTAGAAATCATGCCTACATCTTCTAGTTTTCAAGAAATGAGCTAAGGAGAAGATTTGCATACTTTTGGGCTCTGGTTTTTTGGTTTTTTTAGTAGAATACTGTATATGGAGGATGTATGTTCATTAAGTAGAAAAATTGAAGTCTTAAGTGGCAACAAGAGGCAGCACAAGGACAGGTGGATTGCATATGTAATTCCATTTACCAAGGTAGTTTTTCTGTGTTACGAGTTAAAAGAACAGATGTCACTTGGAACAAATGACAACAGTTTTCTGTTGCAAGCCTTGGCACAAAACAATAAGATGGCTTGATTACATTCTTTAAAAATAGTTAAGAGCAACACCATTGATACAGAGAAGCAAGACTATGTTTTGGCTAACCATCCCAAAACTATAAACCGTTAGAAAAATACTCCAACTTCTATACCTGGGGTCAAGATCAACACTATCTTGTGCCAAGTGCTGTAGCCTACACTTGTAAGAGCACAAATACAGATCTAGTGATGACTAAAAGTCTGTGTCCATAGACTACACATGTATTGTTCTTCCCACAAAAAATGAAAATAAAAAAGAAAGATAACAGATGGGTTTCGACAGCAAGAAGTTTTAGCTAGCAATATTCCACACATAAAGAATAGAAATCAGCCTGAACAACTGTTACATCACTGGGTAATTTTCCCCAAATTAATGGGAAGCAAAAAGCTTTCTGAGAAACAGAATCACTCATAGTAGCTCAGTCTGTTCTCCAGTGGTAAAGCTATCCATAAACCACTGCATTTTAGTGAGAGACACAGGCATGGAAGAAGAGTACAAAAATAACGGGAAATAGGCTATTTGCAATAATACATGCTAATCAACAGCAGGAACAGGTCTGGAGAAAATGCTGTGGTGTGAAAGGAAATGTTCACCTATTGAGGAGTAATATCAATGTTAACACATTGTTCAGTGTTTTGCTCCCTGTGCTGAACTTGCAGGGCACTTGAAGGAAGCTCCTGTGACCCTGTGACTACAAGGTATAAGCACAGATAGCATGAAGAGAAAATAATGCAAAGAACAAGGGCAGGAAGGAAAAGTAGAGAAGTTTTCTCTGAACTGCGTTATGGCACAAGAGTGCTCCTGCCACTGTGACCACTCGTCTCATTGTGACAGCTCAGCCTGAAACACAGCTCCCAACTTCACACATCCACAAGAAGAAGCAGGTAGAGTATAAGAAAAATCCAGAAACCAAATCACAGTCATGTAAGGCATGATAAATCTTTAAATGGTTGACACCTTTTCCATGTAGTCTGATATTAAGCTAAATTATGTTAAAACCTAGACAGTAAAACACCAATTTGGAAACCAAAAAGTAACATTAGCACATCGACTTTTTTCTACTAAAAAACTTCCAGCAACCTCAAAGCAAAAAAATATCCTTGGTAGAACAGCCTACAGATGCAATGTAGCATACATATGCTCTCCATGGGTCTAGTCAAGCAACATTAAAGCTCTAACAGCATGTTTTAAGAGGAATAAGATTCATGGCCCAGACAACCTAAATAACAAACCACAACTTTTGTTTTAAATAGTCCTGCTGCCTCTGTGTTTAGTTGTGAAAGGCAGAAAATCTGTCAGCATGGCTTGTACACAGAAAGAAAACTGGAGTGATAAAACCCACTCTTGTCACCAAGACAGAAGCTCCAGTATGGCTCTGTTGTGGTTGTTAAAAAGGCAAGCCTATAAAATTCTGCTTATTGTCTGAATAGAAATACTACAGAGGAATGTTGCAAAAAATTTCTAGGAAGGAGTTTTAAGGGTGCTTTTAAATTGCTGGACAAAGGGACAAAATTGAGAACCTGGAGAAACCTGATCTACAACTGGAACCAATGTTCATTTGTCTTGATATGCCTGTGTCTGCTCAGACAACAAATGCTGTAATGTGAAACACGGCAAAAGCAAAATTTACTTCCCATATAAGCTGTATGTCTCACATAAATTAAGTTCCATGTCAGTGAAGCAAACAGTAAAGACAAGTGTTCTTCACATCATCCCTGCTCCTGCATTTTCCTGCAGACTGAAAAAGCTGCTGACTGTTCAAGTCTTAGTCTTCATACCAAAGTGACAGAGGTCCCCATTCTGTTTATTTGTCATCAGAACAGACAGAAGATCTCTTTATTACTTGAAGGAGGCATAGCCTCCTCAGATACTGAGCCTCAGCACAGCCCCAGCAGAAGACAACTGCTGTGCATGATCTAATGCTTATTTTCATCCTTAGTGACTTTTTTTTGGTGTGGAATAAGAAACTAATACGCAGGATGAAATGCTATTCATGTTTCCAAAACTTTGAACCCTGTTAATTTATTGCAATTTGCTCATTTTGAAATCTGTTCTCACCACTGAAATACTACACAAATTATTACACCAGTTAAAGAACTGAGAACGGGTATTATTTCAGCTTCATACCTCCAGTAAAAGCATAATCTCCTTCGTCTGAATGTCTCACAGTGATGTACATTACAGAGGTGTCTAGCAACCTCTGTGTGTGTATATATAGGTACAAAAACTCTGGAAAATATTTCAACATCAATTACACATCTCGCTTTTCTCATTAAAAGTATTTTTTAAAAATAAATTCAATTATGAATGACAGTTTCATAAAAAAACAACAGCTCTGAACTACAGCCCCACTCATGCCTTCAATACATGAGGTCTCCTAGCAAAGTCTGGCAAGATTCAGAACTGATGCTTTCAGCCATACCCCATTTGACACAGACTGTGCAGAACCAACATTATGCCAATAAATTAACTTGCACAGCAAAAGCTATGCCCCTCACTTCACACAAAATATAGGCTTCAGCATGTCCAAAACACAGCAACTTCCATCTGATTTTGCAGCTGCAAGTTCAAGGCTTCCTTACATACATCCAATAAAACTCTCCCATGGGATTTCCAGGAAAATTTCCACAAGACTTTAAAACAAAGAATAAAATAATCTACGGTGTGGGAATAATGATACAGAAAGGAAAACACCATGTCTGAGGACAGTGACTCGCAAAACCTCTGTTTACATACAAGTCACTTGCAGAAAGCTCTGATGTCAAAGCCAGGTTTGCAGTGCTTTCATTTTTCAGCCTCAGCTCCTAGTAAGACTATATCCTCTATACATCATTATAAATGGAGGAAGGTACAACTTGATACACCACACTGGCACACTCAGGACTTCTGCATCACACTTAGAAGCACCTTTCCTTTCTATCAAATTCTATATGATGCATACTCAGACCAACGATATGCTTGAAATTTTTTTGACATGCCATTTTAGCTATCGGCAACCTCTTACCAGAAATCACTCAGCAGTTTGTCTCTAGAAAAGCTGACTGTCTAGGAACCAACATACAACCTGAAAAGCTATCCAACTGCTACAGGTTTTATTCAAAATTAAAAACGTAATATGGCTCAAAGAGAAATTGCTTCACAGGACATACATGGCAATAGAACATATATCCTTGGCTGGGGATGGGATGGACACAACAACACAAATACTTGTCTTGGAAGGAAAAAAAGAATTCTCTTATCCCACATGTTGCTTTTAATCAGCCTCAAACACAAACACAGGAAGCCCAGGCTGTTGGGACTTCAGCTGAAGAGCTTCCCGTGCCACTGAACACTGAAAGAGGGAAGTAGGTTATGACACTACCACAATTAAACCACTAGAAAACTCTGATTTTGGCCGCAGAATGTTTCACTTCTTCATGCTGCACAATTCTTAGCAGGAACCTTATAAAGTAATGACTAGATTGAACATTTGATTTTGATTTGCCAGTCAAAATGTTTTTCCTTCTTTAAAGGAAGTTTGGCAATTTATTTCAATTAGCTTCTGCTTGTAAACAGCAATTTGCTGTATTTTACAGCCAACTTACAGCAAAGAATGGCTGAAATACATCTATCCACTGTTCATCTATCCACAGATCAACGCTATTAAGAATCGAACCAGTCAGAAAAAAAGAGTAACATAAAGAAATTACAAAAGGAAAAAAGAAACATTACTCCAAATTTTTCACAACCTTTAACCATTTCCTTTCCTAAACCAAGCAGAAAGCCAAAGGAATATTGACAAAGAGCCCATAAAGATACTCAACACCAATGCAACCACTCAACTTTCCAATACCTTTCAGTGAAGCTTTATAGTAAGGCATTTCTGCTTCTGCTCTCTTCCAACTCATCTTCCTTCTCAACTCCAAAGATTACAGGTTGATTGTACAGACAGTATCTCATATATGCTTCTCCCAAATCCTCCCAACCTAGCTAAGCTTTGTCATTATCACGTTGTTATTGTCTTCCTCATCAAGTCCATGTTCCACAAACAGGTTTGTGATTAAAGACAGACGAGTTTGCTTAATAACCATAGTCATTATCACCTGGTTTCAGGTGCTGCCTGCATAACACTTCATTTTCCTTATTTCTACCATGTTATAGCTGTAATTGGATTTGTTGCTCTCTTCAACATTGCTCTTGGGATGAATGAGATCAGCAAACAAGTACTCATAAAATGAAATATGTCTTAAGCTTAAGTTAATGCAAGCTTGAAAACAAAAAGTCAGAATAAGAAACTATCAAAAAAAGCACAGAGGAAGTGTTATTACAAGCAACCATATTACTTTTGCCACACACTGTATATGTACCAACATATGCTCTATGACTATGATCAAAAAATTTAGCTCAGTCCCTGTGATTTAAAAATACAAGCTAATGCTGTGGGGTGGGTGGGCTAAAGAAATTACAGGTCTGTATGCTCCACAGCCAAGTATTACTGGAACATTGGTAGTCAAGCTGCAGAATGAATTTATATTAAAGTGGCAAGAAGTTATAAAATCAGCACTAACAATCCTAAGAGCAATGTCTGAATAAAGTAAACACAAATTCACGTCTTGCACAACAATCACTTTAGATACAGGTTCAAAATACTCTGTGTGCTTCCTGGCATGGCAATATTCTTCTAAAGCAACATCTCTGCAACCACCCAGATTTTTCATTTTCCAAATACTTGTAATCATAAGACAGAGTGCATATACCAAAGTTTTTCTGTTTAGAATTTTATTCTCAATAATAAAACATTTATCAACATGGGTCTGGAGAAGATATTCCAGTATTAATTTTAACTATAAATGAGTAGAAGCCTTTGTCCAAGAGTGGCTGAAGAGAACCAGTGAAAAATAAACTAACACCAACAAAAAAAGCCCAACCATAAAACCCCCCAAAAACAAAACTAAAAAACCCACCCCAACCAACTAACCATCAAACCCAAACCACTTTCTAGTAAGCTCTTACAGGTAACATCACTGGTATAAGCTAAACCATAAGCAGACTCCCTGCAGCGACACAGACTGAAAAGTCTATCTGCTAACTCAGCCAGAAACTACTGCCATATTTCAGGCACTACAAACTGCATATAGCACGGAGCAGAAACCTTCCCAGCCAAAACCAAACAAAACACCCTGCAAATATTCCCTGGACTTTGTGCTGCTGCTAGAGAGGTAAAGCGCCGAGCGCCTGCTCTCGTGCGGCTCTGCCGGTCCCTAAGCAGAGCACAGCCCGGGCACAACAAAGGGCTCTTGTTGCAAGGCAGCAGCAGGGCGGCAGCTGAACCAGTTGGCCCAGTACCCTACCGTGGGCTGTGGGACATCAAAGGCCGGCTGTGACCTAAGCAGACAATTAGGATGTGTGGGTGTAGAGTTACAGAGTTCCAAGAGGTCACTCACGGATGAATTTTAGCGCTGCAGTACAACCCCTTTATAAAGCAGTATCAGTGGCTTTGCGCAAGAGCCTTCAGGCTGACCCCAGATCTAGGCAAGTGACTGCAACAGTGCTTTATATTTTGTTTTTCCTGTATAAAGTCTATTGCAAAATTAAGTGCAATTCCTGAGATGAGCTAAGTAGCTTAAACACATGTATAACAATTTTAGTTTGCAAAGGATAGATACCGTGTTACCTTCTCTTAAAGAACCACATTACCAAGCTAACCAAGACTCTGATGAGGAAAGAGGTGAACAGCTGTAATCAGCAAAGACAACAATCACACCCTCTTGACAGACACTCAAGCTGCAGCAATAAGGTACAACACTGCAGCACAAAGCAAGGCTTGTCAGTTCTGTACATATGTCATGAACATAAAATCAAGAGATACCTCCTTACAAAGAAGCCCAGCTGTGCTTTCTCCTCTGTTGAAGATACCACCAGCATCAATACCAGCTATCCCACCACACAGCACTGCCCTTCTCAGCAGCTCAATCCCATGGTGCTGTCACAGGACTATTTCCTCTCAGTACTGCTGCTCCCCAAGCCACAACTCTCCTAATCTAACCACCAGCTCCAAACACCATGCCCATCTATTAAAGAGAGACCTGAAGCAAGACAACACTGGGCCAAGATCACAACACTGCTATACCATACCAGTCATTTAATCACATAAAGACCAAAAGTTCTTAGATGATGCATTAATATAAAAATATCAGAACAGATTTCTTTCTTCTTCACTTAGTATGGCTCCACCAGTAAGGCTAAAGATCATTTGCTAATCAGAGATTAGCTCGAGTCAGGTACTCTGAACAGTCAGACAGCCTTGTGGCAGACCTTCATGCAATCCTGTACTTGGGGATTCATAGTGACCACAACTGATACACAAACTTGCATATTTTTGTATTTTTAAAAAACATTGTGTCTGGGGTAAAAAGCAACTTCGTTTACCTAAGTTTTAAAGAATCTTAAAAATTATTATCCCATGATTCAAGTGCTTACTAAAAGTTTCAAACAAAAACAAAGAAATCCTGAGGTTTGAAAAATATCTTAATGCTTTTGCTTCAGTCCAGCATCATCTTTCACATTTAAGATGATTCCCCAGTAGGATCATCAACAGCAGCAAGGAAGCACCAAGCCAGGGCATTTAACTTCCAAATGCTGCCAAACTAGAATGAAACTGACACTATGAGAAAGCAAATTTTGTTTGCAAATTATCGTATCAGGAACTCAGGCACTGGATTAACAACATTAGGGTCATACTTAATCATCTTAACTCATGCAAGCAGCAATATCTTTGTACAACCCAAAAGCCAAGGCGTTCTCTTGCTAAAGAGATGCATATGTTTATGCACCTTGTTAAACTGAACTGAATCTTTCAAGTGATGCTGTTTAAGGAAGGTCTTTAGGACTTCCTCCTTTTTTCTTCTTCCCCCTCTTTTTTAAAAAACATAAGAGGTTATCTCAGTGTGACTCACTTCATCTGAAGAAAAATCTTTTGGGACCAAACTCCTGTTCTTACAAGTTAAAAAAAAAAAACCAAAAACAAACAAACAAACAAAAAACCCCAAAGCAAACAAAGAAACAAACAAAAAAAATCCAACACCAATGTTACATTGTAGCACTTGACATGAAATTAATCAAAATGAAACATAGGCGTGTATTTTCCTTCTTTTTCTCTTACACAACCCATTGGAACTGGCAGAATTTGTTGCATCCTGAGAGTTCTCAGAATGTCATAACTGTTCACTCCAGCACATTTAATTAAATACTTCCAAACCACAACTTTTACAAACACATCTATTTCAGTCAGGCCACTACCAGAACATAAAAGTTAAATGTAACCTTACTATGGATAGTTCAATCTTCATATGGTAGTTAAAGAACTAAACCATATATTTCTGAAAAACATTCTATTTTACAGAATAAAATTTGATTAATTACACTAATTAGAACACTGTACACCAAACTCAAAGGGGTTTAATATGTTCACGTCAGAGCTATGTTCAAGAGCAGTAAATCTCAAAACAGAGAACAGCACTATTTTTCATAGCATTCAATAACCTTTGAAATGCTACGAAGATCACAAAAGTAATTTCTACTGCTTTTTCCTTCTAATTAAAAAGCCAAAGAGCAACAAGCAAGATGACAGAAGCCAAGAGTAAGATGAAGACAGAAATAAACCAGATGGCATGGGAATATATTTATATATACTTAAGTTATTAAAAAATTATGAAAAAAGAAAAATCAAAATCTTTGCATTTGCCCTATAATCAGTGTTCTTTTCTAAAAGAGTTTTCAGATATTTTTATGTAAAGAGGATTGTGAATTCTAATTAAGATATAGCTGTAAGCCAGGATCCTCCATCATACAATTAACCTTAAATCCAGCTTCTAGTTGAGCCGGGAACAGATGGAGATAGACAGATGTAATTACAAAGTCCATCAGCAGTAAGCCACTGGGAGAGGTTGCAGGCTTTCCTGTATTTCTACTTTGTACAGGGTGGTAGGCTATTTTTCTCAAAATATACCAGGAAGACGCAGCTACTGTGATATAGTCCCAGCACTTTCATAATAGCTTGAGTTTGCATCACATACTTTAAGGCACTAATTTTGAAAAAAATTACAACTGCATTCTTATTTCTGCAGGCTGCACTGTCTAACAGAACGCTGTAGTTGGTATTGCATTCCCAGCTTCGTTTCTGTCCTTGAGGATCAACTCCTCCCTTCTCTGCTTCAAACCTCTCCAACTATAAAACTCTATTTCACTATCATTCTGAATACGTAAAGTGAGATTAATTGCTGAAGAAACATAATTTTGAACCTAAATTCTTAAAAAAAAAAAAAAGTACCTTGGCACATAATTTCTGGTTTTTGTAATACATGTTCTGCTCTGCCATGGAGTTTGCGTGCACGTCTTAGTTTCCTCCAAATGATGGAAACCTTCTCCACAAGTCTTCAACTTCATTACTGTCCCTAAAAACTATGCGTTCAGGGAAATTCACAATTTTTGCCAATTTTGAGATATGAGACAATAATATCCTGTTCCACCTAGAAATCAACTTTTCACATTAATTTTGTTATCCTACATCTAAACACGGTATAGCAACTACAACTCAACTACACTTCTGTAATTTCTTGCAGCAACAGTACTGAAGCAGAATATCCAATAACAAAGCCTAAGACATGTAGTTTGACATTTTCCACTAACCACAAACCTACAACAGTTTCTGCTTAGTGTCTGAAAACAGTAATAAGATTGCACATTTTAAATTTTATTACGTTCCCATTTTAGATCTGCAAGTAGCATTTAAGCATAGCAAAATAAGAATATTTTATCCTCATATGATGCAGTTAATTCACATCCCACCATCATACATGAGCCATTTGCTTATCTGAAAGCAGCAGCAAAGATTAAATTCACATTAATCATTTTACTGCAGTTATCGTACCCAAGCTGGGGAGATCAGCTACACCTCCCATGCACTGCAAAGGGTTTTCTCTATGAGTTTCACACAGTAGTTGAAAAAGGAATCAAAAAATAGATGGATGTAATGGTAAAATATTCAGACCCAAACTTTTAACTCTAGGGTCATGAACTGACAAATTTAAGAACACAAGAGTTAAGGGTATTTATGCACATTCTTAATTATGCATCACTGCATATCTGACCAGGGCAAAGACCTGGACAACAAACATCCTGACCTTTATGTTCAAAATGATATACCAAAACCAGTGACAACTATAACAGTACTGGTAAGTAAAAGGCTTTTTTAAAATATTCATTATGTGCAGCAGGGAATTCTTCGTGAAAACGCCAACTTTTAGTGAGGACAATCTCAGCTGTCTTTACTGACTTTGTATGAAAGCAACCAGGAAAAGATCACAGTTGCCATCACAGAGGAAGTTCAACAAGTTTGCTCTCATTTCTCTCAGCAGCCCTCTCCATGTCTCAGCCCTAAATCTCTAGAAAGCTCATCAGAACTTCACCCATGCCACAAGGCAGAGAGACCCCAAGCCCAGCCTGGCTGGTGTGCTCTCCTCTGACCCCGAGCCCAGGAACACCTGATTTACAAGGCAAGTTGAAAACACTGTTCAATCCCATCCCAATCTGAGCCCATGAAAGGTCACTTAGGTCTGCCAATTCAGGGCTTTTTTTCCCCTTCGAGAACTCCACCTGATTTTATCACGAAAGCAGTCCTTGCGATCAGCTGCCTTGTACTTCATTAACAATATATTATTCACATCCTGCTCTCAATACACATCCTTTCCCTCTTCTCCATGGCAGAAGTCCCCAAGCCCTTTGGACGTGATCATTCCATTAACACCATTCTCATACCTCCACAAGGTTTATTCCTTATTTTTGCTCTAGAAAACTAAGGCAGAACAATTAACATCAGTAAAGTTGGATGTTCAGCTTAGACATCCACAAAATGGCTGAAATAAAGTTATCAGAATGCAGCTGGCAAAGAAAACTTCTCTCTGAAGTGCCACTTTTAAAGAGCATTATTTGAAGTTGAAATTGGTTTTTATACTAAGACGAAATGAGCATTTTTAGCTTAAGCATTAGCAGGTTCACTCTTAATGATGCACTTAATGAACACAGAGCTAGAGCTATTTAGAAGACTCAGAATGCCATCTTTTCCCCATGATGCCACTTCCAGACAAAAATGCAGATACACACTATATCTTATAGTGTGTACAGAATGAAATTTTTTAAGACTGCAAGTTACTTTATTTAAATCCTAATCTTGATCTGAAAAAAGAAATTACAGGGAGAATTATATATATTTCATTATTTTCATCATGATAATTATTCTATGCTTAGTGAAAACTAGTCTTTGGGTAATTCCTGTTTAGGAAGAAGTCTGTAAATTTCTCGAGGCTAATATAAAATTATGACAAAAAAAACCCATTTTCTTTGAAGTGTTTGAAAAAAGAAGGGAAAAACCCCACAAGTTCAGCAAGATCTGTGATATGAATAAACATTTTGGCAAACCCAAATTTTACATTCAGAATGCTGCAGATATAACAATTTAAGATGTACTTATTAAAACACCCACACAATAAAAAAAAACAAAAAAAACCCACTGTTGGAGCAGAAAGGCTAACTTCAATACTTCACTTCTGTCCAGTATAGTAAGAGAACTCAAGACAAATTTCATTTCTTCAAGGACTTTCAAAAAACCTTTCAGGAAATGCCTAGCCACTGGTGTACCCTGCAATCCAATCATCAGACACAGATAATTCATTTCCCCTTCCCAGCATGCCACACCTTTTATTACCTTTATTTATAAATGTTCAGAAAAACTTCATTAACCAAAATAAGTTTACAATGCGAACATCAGAAATTTGTGTTTCATCTAATTTCTTCAAATCAAAATTTATCTAATTTACAGAAAATTATAACTTTTGAGTCTCAGTGAAATATTTGTGCTCAACATCTCTCTTAAGGATCTCAAGGTAATACAGAGTTATTTGTGCTATTAAGCTCTTTCTTATATGTTTATCTTCTACAAAGCCTATAGGTAACATAGAGATAACAGGTACTCTACTGCAACCATCAAGAAAAGACACCACATACTCAGTGGGAAAGCCAAGAAGCCAAAAAGTCTTTACAATACACTACATGTGAACTTAAAAACACATGAGGACAGTAGAAAATGGAGAACAGAGATTAGCCAGCCAAATGGGACCCCACTCCATAAGCTAACAATGATCTGTTGAAATTAACAAAATTAAGCACACTTTTGGTTGTCTTCTGAGACAGATCACAAAAAATGCAGATACCATCTACATTAGACACTACTTAGAATTAAATCAAAGGCCAAGGTCTCATTATCTAATCCAGAAGGTCAGAAATCCTACAGCCTCGGTGATCCAAATGCACCTCCTCTCACTGTCATAAAACCAGGGAATTATTCCAAACATGTATTATTTTTCAAAAGCTATTATTACACCACCACGTGCAAAAAAGTGGTTTTAGCTAGTGCTGTGCATTTGCATCCTACACAGTAACAAAAATGTGTGACCATACTCCAGCAAAGCCTTCATCTAGGAGTGCACTGTAGGAACAAGTCAAAATATTTTGATAAGAGGAAACTAGTCTTCAGAAGTCCTATCTGCATTCAATATATATATATATATATTTTAAGTATTTCTCATTACAAAAGAAGCACTTATTAAAAATTTCCACACACAAATGTACACATACAATGTATTAGGTAAGATGAATTGACAGAACTTTTTAGTGGATTTCCTCCATCAGCTACTACAATCCTGAGACAGGATCTGGCTCACATGCCCCTGAGAAAGGTAAACAGATACAGAGCAAAACCAATAAACTCGACACTGTATTGTTGCAATGCAGACTTGCAGAAGAAGAAAAAGAACCTTCCAGAGATGCTGAGCAACGTGCACTGTAGCACCCTGAAATTCCTAACAAGAGAGCACCCTGTGTAGCACAGTGCAACAAAGTGCTGATCACTGTAGCCAGGCTAGAGCTACACTGAAATCCTTCCAGTTCCACGAGTCTGCCTTAACCTTCTGCTTATCACTGGTACAGAGGAAATCAGGGCCCCAAAAGACAAGCTCAGTATCAAAACCATACTAACAACCTGGCATTTGGCAGCACTGAAGGAATTTGCTATAGTTGGCTCTAAAATTAAACTGAGATTTGACGTTCTAGACAATATAATGAGATACTCACTGGCAAATGAAATTTTATGCAAGTCATGTATGCACAGCATATCACTGAAGATCAACTCAGCCAGAGATAGAAAAACAGCTCAGCATTTACACATTGTGTTTTCTTCCAGTCCAGCACACACCACACACAGGTTTCAGCCAAACAATGTTGTACAGAACAGGACCGCCACCAGCCTTGACAGACAAGGATTTCTTGTATGTCTTTACTGATTTTCATATTAATGAATAATAGTACTCCTGACATCCTACCAAGTCCTAAAACCCCAAGGCAGAAAGTATTTCTGACCATAATATCTGAAACTACTTCTCAATGTTATCAAGGAGCGTTCTGGTCAGCCAAAACACTGCTCTGACACTTGTAGCAATGAAGCTCTCAAAATACTCCCATTACCTCAAACGTGCCAGGCAAACAGGAAATGTTCATGGACCAGGATAACAAACAAATATATCTGAAATACAGCCTACCTTTAAGTGCCGGCCTACACATTTTCAAGGCCAGCAATTTAGGAAAATACCTCACTGTATATCTCTCAAAGTTCATGTCTGCAGTCTATACCTAAGTCAGCCTTGGGTTACTCAATAGGGAGGGAGGCAGGGTTAACCCAGAAAGGCAAACTAATCAGACCCTTAATGAGAACTAGTCAACATACTTTACAGAAAGTGCCCTTTCCTAATATGCCCTAAAGGTAACTAGAAGCCTCAAAACCTCAAATTTCTCCAGAAAAAAAAAAAGCAAAGACTGCTTGTGCTCTGTCAGAGCAGCAAAGGAACGCTGTGGCAGCATATCTAAATAGAGAAGGGAAAATAGGCAGCCTGACCATCCTATGGTTCATTGCCATAGAAAGCAGAAAAGAGGCTGAACAAGAGAAGGGGCTAACAATAGTTCGATTTTCAATACACCCTTCTATTTAAAGAGAGGGAAAAATACCAGTACCTCAAGGCAAAAATAATATAATTGAAACTGAATGCCCTCTTGAGAATACCTTATTTGTTATCTTGAGAGGGTTTAGTACCTCTTTTTGTGATTTTATTATTACTAAAATTCAGGTACACCTACAGAGTTTGTTCAGTCTAGCCTTACTCCAGAGTACATGATGGAGCAACTGATAACAATAACAAACCAGTTGATCAATTACAAAGGAAAGCCTACTGTTGTTGAAGACTTTTTGTTTGTTGGGGTTATTTTTTGTTTTGTTTTTCTTTAAGATCTTAGCATTTTATATGATTTTTAACCACACCTACTTAAGTCAAATAGCCTTTAAACTGAAAGAGTAAAAACACACCCTATATTCAATTAAAGCTTAAGCAAACTCTCAAATAACATCGCTCTCTCTCATAAAAGCGTTCAGAAAGGAAAACCCAGACTGGAAATTCACGACTACTTTAGAGATTGAGAAGTGAAGTTAATAACTGAGTATTTCCATTGTGCTGATGCATTTAGCCTCAAATAAAACCTTTAGATAACCTGATTTCACCACCATTAATACACACACTAGCACACCACCTGAAAAACACATCATTGTGATCTAAATGCGAATTAGACCTTCTCCAAAACCACTGCAAATGTTCAAAAGATTGTGCATGAAGTGTTTCAGAGAACTTTAAAACTGAATAACAAGATTTCCTGAAAGAAGTCATTAAAACAACATCTGTCAATCTTCTGTCAACTTCTAGCTGAAGAATTCCCAACAACTCAATCAACCCCTCTTTCTACAAGAGGATCATAACTGTGTAAGGCAAACTCATATTGTGTAAGTGCTCCAAAAAAAGCAAGATCCCATGGTTACCCAAGTCTCAAAACTCCCCCTACAGTGATTTTTCCACAAAAGCATGCAACAGAAGAAAGCTATCCCCAAGAAAACCAAATACAAACAAGAAACAGAAACAAACAGAAGAAAGCTGTCCCCAAGAAAACCAAATACAAACATGAAACAGAAAAAAATAAAGATAGATAAATATAGTTTTATGCTTATTTTAAAAGCCCATGAACATCTATGTAACAATTTAGGCAGCTGTGCTTGGTAATTTTGATAAGCCTATTTTCTACACCAGCTTTACTTCCCCCACCCAAAAGTTCTGATTCTTCTACAGAAAACCATACTTGTTGGCTGGTCTGTCTCAGAAAAAGAATATACTTGAAAAGGGATTTTGGTGCACCAACATCAAAAGAACATAGTTCACTTACACCAAGTGAGTTCACAATTCCAACTACATTTCATATCCATCCTCAAGGAAATTACCTCTCTTCCTACACCACAGCTATCTTTGCCCACACAAACTCCATTTTGAGCACTACTGAGCAGCAAATAACCATCAGCCTCGCTTTCTGAGGTACAAGAGGTACTTAACTGACAAGATTGTCTAACTCAGAGTTTAGTATGCCAGGCCTGGATTCTGCCAACATTTGTACATGCCCAACATGATGCATATAAACAGGGATTACTCACATGCTGGAAGGTAAGTACATGAATAATAAGCATGTTCGGGAATCAGCAATTATGTACAGGTAGAATAAAAAGCCAAAGCAAAAGGAGATGAAGCACAAGAGGGACGAAAGCTGTCACAAGGCATTAATAATAACTGTGAATGCTCCCAAATGGATTTTTAGGAAAACTAATTTAGAAGTAAGTTTAAAGAACATTGGCTTTGAGGGTTTAGAGGCAGGGAAGAGGAGTTTTTTGGTTTGTCATCCAATACATAATAAATCGTCCACTATGCAAAAAGTCTGCAAAAAACCAACCCCTCAACTCTCCAGCTGAAACACTTCATGGTTTTACATTGTCACTTTTTGTCTCCAGCTACAGGTCAGCTGCATGTCTGGAAATCTTAATCAGGGTGACACAGCCTATTGAAAATACAATGCCTTCACCAGACAACCAGAAAAAAAAAATATGATTTTCTAAAATACAAAGAGCAGCTCTGCAGAACAAACATATTAATGCTGTGAACAAGCAAACTGCTGAGCAGCTCAACCCATGAACTGTGAAATTAGACGTTTCAGAAGCTGTGAGGAAGAAGAAGGTGGTGTTATATATATAAAATAGGCTGCTTTTAACCTCCTCTGACACCAGTTTGGGTAAGTAAGGCTTTCCAGTTGTAATATGTTATTCTATACTGCCCAATATTCATCCATTGTCAAGAAAAATATCCTTCAGTGTTGACCCCAAGTAGCCAAGTGCCTCCGTCAGCTTCAAGTGCCACCAATTCTCAGTACCACGGCCACTGTGACCAGCTTCTGAAGCCTGTAAAGGGTGCCCTGTGGAGATCAGACCCTCCTGCACAACAGCTGACTACAGCAGTTCTCACAGATAACCTTATTTGTTAGCTACAACAGGAGAGGATGGGATATTACCCCGTCATGATCATCAACACACCTGCCAGTGCACCACAACCTGTGACAATTATATGACTATACCTATTACACGCTTGCATCAGAAAAGCATTTGTTACCCTCCAGCCAAAGCTCAGCCACTGCAACCTTGCCATCACCTACATCAAATGATTCAGTTCTAAATTGCCACCATTCACAAAAAAGCACTCAGTGACTCTCATCTTGAAGGTCACAAATAATATTTCACCATTGACTATGCAATATAATTCAGTAGCCTAGGTATCTCAACTTCGTTACTACAGCTCTTTTCACAAATAGTTATATGCACTAACATGTTTTTCTATTGCCATCAATACTACGAGCAGTCTATATAAAGAAATGTTTTAGCATTATTGTATGTAGAGCATTTTAATATTCTTCATGTGAAAAGCACCCACAACAGGAACTAATTGCTTCACACTAACACCCAAAATGTGCTGGTGACTTATCAAGGTTTAACCCCAGCCAAAACCAGGACAGCACTGAGCAGCTCTGAAAGAGGAAACCTCTGTCCTTGGGATTTTACAGCTTAAGAAATGGTTACAAGCAATTTATCAAGACTTACTGATATCTTTCTAATAACTGGAGTTTTGAATAGGGAATTTTAATGCTAGAAAACTGTAATCAAAATAATAATTAACAAGAGCAAGGAAAACTAAGACGCAAACATACAGAAATGAAGGTAAAAAAACCCCAGAAAGTGGCAAAAGCAAGCAGCAAATGGTGGGGGGCAAAGAATACTTAGCTCAAATTACAGACTGCTGAGACAACTGGAAAGCCCAAAGTCACTACCCATGTGGTGGCTTGGTTTTCACTAACTAGACAAGGGGGCCAAAAGAAATCAGACAAAACCAGGACTGGTTACAGCTGCAAGAGAATAATGAGAATGAGAATGGTAGTTAGAACAAGCCAAAGATCTGAAACCTCTGAGACAGACAATCTTTAAGTTTTAAAAAGTAAGTAAGGACGAACTCATAGAAAGCTGCTGGCTTTCCTTAGTGATCATATCTAATTTTTTAAGACTCCAAGTCCTATGTGTGTCCAAAGTAACTTGATAGTTGGATGCACCAATACCACAAAAATGGTTATTATTCCCTTGACTGAGGAAAACAGTGTTCCCGGGAGTTTACTGTGGCCAGCTTTCCTTCCACCCCCATCCCTGAGCACAGCAAAAATGTAATTGAGAATTACCACCCTTGGGATTTAAGAACTACTAAAACATGCATTTCCTTCTCTGGAATGGAGAGCCTACTTCCAGGCTGAACTTACTACTATCAGACATTTCATGGGGAATACCCATCCAGACACCTGCCAGAAGCTTCCTGCATTTTTTCAACCTGGCAATTCTAAGAGATACCAAAAATTTGAGATCATCAGAAGACACAGGTACTGCTAAACTCCTGCTGGGTATTTTACCAGGCTAAATTACTGCTCAGCCCTGCTGAAGAGCTGCACTTCTCCAAAGGTGACTTTTGAATGCTGCCTGCTTTTTCATCAGCACAACTTAAGAAATCCTGCAACAAGGCTTGCAAAGCTACCCTGAGAACTAATAGCAGGTCTGGAAAAACCCAGACATACTGCTCTACTTCTCCCACTCTTCAATTTTCAGTGACAGAAGGGAGTGTAAACTGTACTTAATTGCAAAATTCTCAGTTCAGTCCTTGAGTCAGTAAATCACGCTTTTACAATTTCTCCTCATTCTCCCCATCTCCTTTCCCAGGGAATGAACACTTAGAGCGTTAATCCTCATTTCCAAGCACTTGTATTGTCTTCTCCCCTTACCTCACCCCAGAGCCTCCTGAGCTCCCCTTTCTTCTCCCTTGCCCCAACAGGAGAGCACATACCACCTCCCCGTCTTATCCCCTTCTTCCAGTCTCTTGGCTCCTCACTACCACAAATTCTCCTTCCTGCTCTTTTCACTAGTCACCAGCCAATGTTTCGTGGGGATCAGTCACGACCTTGTGAGGGATGGGACAGAAGAGACAAAACATGAAGGTCCCAGCACCAGGTCCAAGCAGCCATGCTTCCAGCTGTTCAAGGTCAAACCTGGAACGAGTGCATTCCCTGTGGGTCTCCTGTGATGCTGCCAGAGAAGTGGATCCCAGCTCTCCATCTCCTAAATTCAGGCTTACAGAGCTTGTCTTTCATGCTTGGTTTTAAATACACTGAAAGACTTAGAAAAATTTAAAGTAAAATTTGTGAATTCAAATCCCCTACTGTCTGAAACAACTCACTCCATTTCTTTTTTTAGATACAAAACAGAGAGAGCAAGCTGCGACAATCCCTATAAAAAGAGGGAAAAGTTGGAACTTTTTCCCTGCTCTACAACATGCCCACATGTACTTTTTGACTGAAAATTAACACTTGATATCTGACCAAACACAGTTAAAAAAAAAAAAAAAGTCTTAATAAATAACAGAAGAAAAACTTTCAAAGTCAATCTACAACCATCTTCTTTCTTTCCTGCTCCTTTAAAGATCTTTTAAAATATGCAATCAATTTTGAGTTCTTGAAACTGTTAAAGAAACCACCTCTAAAGCCTAACACACACTCACTGACTACAGCTGGAGGGGTATGGAAGACCAACTGTTAATACAAAAGGAAACTGTGAACCTAACATTTTATTAACTGTGCAAGCCATAATGAAGCTTTTGAGTTCAGCAATCTACTCAGTGTCAAGATAAAATGCACCTTTGTAGCCCCACAAGCTCATCTCAAAAACAAATTCCAAGCTCGACAACCAAACCTGCCCTTTTCCCACCTTTTTAGTCTCACAAAAATATGAGCACAAAGCACTATGTTATCTGAGGCAATTTGAGGACTACACAGTTTGCTTAGATTTCCATTCTAGCAATTTAATTACATTTAAAGAAAATGCAACTTAATAACACCTGTCATAATTAAGTATCTTCCACTGCATTATTGTCATGGACACTTTCTATGACACAAAATACATATTATAGCAATCATAAGAATGAAACATCTTCCGGTTAGCAAGACATCTAAGAGACAACTGAATGCTCCAAAGTAATTTATTTTCACATTAGAAAGGATATGTAATTCTATCAGGATAAGGATTTCTCACATGTATGATGGAGGTTATTTTCCAAATCAAGTATTTAATGGTAATCCATCAAATCACCCCCAAGTAAATAAAGAAAAACACCTAGCACACTACTTAAAGAATTCATCCATGTGCAAAATACTACGAGATTTTAAATCAGTCAAGCCATCACTATCACATGGGCAGAGCTACTTTCTCACAAATGTTTACAAAGAAGTGTAATGTAGTAACCAAAGGTTTTACTCAGTGAAGAACTAAACTCACCAAACATGATTAAATGAAACAGAAAATCCCACTTAGTTTTATTTTCTGCTTTACAGAACGTAATTTCCTGTTTGATTTTGCACTCTTAACTAGCACTGTTAGGCATACTATTCTCAAATTAGAAATAAAGCAAACTTAAAAAACATACATATTAGTGGAGAAATTTTACAGTTTTAGGTTTAAAATCAGCAATTAGAAACCCCTGTAGAAGACAAACGTATTCAAATGCTGACTGAACAGGGGGGAACTCTACAAAGATAGAAAAACTCTTTGTAAAGTAGACACAGTGAAAAAGTTTTTTGGCAGCTATCAGGACCCCAGTTATTTCCCTTGAGCAGTCTGAGCAGCTGTTTACTTCCCTCTGTGGCACAGATAAATACTTATAAAAGTGTCAGCTCTACATTGTCCAGCCAGTCACAAGAACTGCTGGTATAAATAACAACCTGAGTTTCCATCAGAGGTCACACATCACCTTTAAAGTACAAAAGGAGGCAATAGTTAAAATGAGAAGGAAGAAAACACAAAGTAATGGTACAGGCTGCACACATTAAAATGAATAAATACTCATCCTACTGTAGTGAGTGGTCTGTATCCTGATTTCTGAAACTTTGAACAAAATAATTTTGCTAAATTAGCTTCTCACTTCCCTCACAACAGCAGCACACTAGAAAAAAATGAATTCGCAAACACCACAACAAGACATTATTCATTATAAATAATTTTCATCTCCAACAAGCATTCAGTGGATGTGCATTTTATCAACCTCCTCTTCCAAACAAAACTAAAATTAAGTGTACCACTGTAAACTATCCTTTTTACATACGCTAATGGTAATGTGAAAACCTTATTCAATTCTATAGGTTCAATCAAAGGGATGTTTAAGAGATCTATTTTCTGCTTCTAAGAATAAAGGTATTTTACATAACATGGACTATTTCACTTCAGTATTTTAAATGCAGAATCCAATACTTCTCACTGCCACGTTTATATCTTACTACTGCACCCAAAAAACAAAAAGTGACTTGACTCATCCACCTACAGTATCTCCAGCAAAAAGGAGTAAAACTCCCAAATGGCACGAGAAGAGCACAGGGGTGGTCAAACTTCCTACAGGGAGTTATTAGAATAAAACTGACTAGAATAAAAGAGCTGAATACATGTTCAAACAAAAACCTTCCTACCACAGTTACCATCAAACATTAACTCTTTGTATAACACATCCAGGACAAATTCACACAAAGACCAGGAATTACTAGGGGCTTTCAGTGGGCACACAAGCACTCTCGTGACTCAGTACCATAACACCTCTCCAGGGGAGCAATGCTGGAATATCTACAACAGTATTTGAAGGCTCAGGCCCATTACCTTGTTACTGTTTATTCTTAATTAAGCTTGCTGTCAGCAATCTCCTGTGAACTAATCTTCAAGCATGTTTATCACAAGGAAAATAACCCATAACTCAAAGTTAGCTCTTTATTACCACTGATAAATGAAAGCAACAACATTTTAAAACCCATCACATCAGAGAAACATCCTTCCCCACAGAGATGTCAGTTGAACTCAGATTAGCCTCCTCAACAGAGTCAGTCAAAGAGGATATAGTTCACTTTGCCCACCAAACTACTTTTCCCTCAAGAACTCACTGTTGTGAGACATCTTTCAATTCCAACTTGCATTTTAAAAAAAGAAGACTATTACTACATTCAACATCTACTTCATTTTTTTCTGCCATTCGTGATTTACACCCTTGATTTTAAGGCTGGGAAGTGCTAGTAGCCCAGTACCATTAATCCACCTTCTCAACAAGACAAGAATGAGCATTACTCTAACCATAAAAAGCCATCATGGGTCCCATTCTGGAAGGCTGTGAGTGCCCTCATCTCCCATTGATGTCAGACCACATAACGTTTCAAGTATTGACGTCTATTGTTCAGTCCATTTTCCCCCATCTTTGGAGGTCCTGCCATATATTCATTAGAAAAGGCCATACACTACACTACACCGAAATAAAACAAAACCTAAGACCCTCAAGCATTTGTGTTTATCAAAGTCCTACCATCCACAGCATAATTCAAATGAGGGCAGAGTACAGAGTGCAACCACACATGCAGGGACTATTTTGCAGACAGATGCAGCTCTCATATGGCTCTATTTTCTTACAGGAATGGTAGAGTTTGTAAGAGTCAGGAAGCCCTCCCAGTGCATTTCCTTACATAAACAGGTAGTGACACTGTAAATCCCAAATCCAGCAACAACACCAAAGAGAGCGACCGCATTTCCAAATCACTCAGCTTGGTTACACTGGATAAGAATACCTACACATCACTGTAATAGAAAATTACCATTTACTCCAATTTCTCATTTAGAAACAAAGCCGCACTTACAAGGCCTTACGTACTGTCACCTATTATTATTTTAAAGCTTTGGTTTGTGCACATAAAAGTAGGCTGTGACTTGTTTTAGAGGGAGGAGAATAGGGAAAGACCTGTGGATCAAAGCCCAACTTACTTAAGGAGGTGTTTCACACTCAATTTCTCGTCTGCATTTGCAGTGAAATCAATCGCTTCCCTGTTCTAATCACCAAGAAGAGTTACAACAACATAGCCTCAAACAAACAGAAGGCTGTCCAGAGAAAAAGAGTTCGAGTATTTACTCAAAGGCACATCTGCTGGAGGGCTGCCAGCCAGCCAACTCCGGCAGAGTGGCTACAGGGGGGAGTTGCAGTTTTGCCCGGTCAAGAAGCGGCTCTGGTGCTCAAGGGAGAAAAGCCCCTTCGGGTGCGGTTTTCCCGAGCGCACAGGCGACACCCGGCTTCGCGGGACGGGAGCAGCCGCAAGAACCAGGCTGGGCTGGCCTCGCCAAAGGGCACGGCGCAGCATCCGCGGCACCTCTCGAGGACCAGTACCAGCGCTCCCGTCAGGACAGAAAGCGAAAGGGTCGGAAGCACAAAACAAGCATCGAGAGCCCAAGCGCAAACACGGGAGAGTTTGATTCTGCACCGGAAAAGGAGGACCCCCGCCCGCTCCCTTCCCACCTTCAGGCGGGGGCCCGAGGGGCCCGCGCTGCCCGGCGGGGGTGGAGCCCCGCTGCCCCGCTGCTCCCGCCCCGCGCCCCCGGCCCCACTCACCGGCCGTCTCGGCCGCGGCCGGCGCCCCCGCCACGCCGTTCAGGTAGAGGATGGAGAGCAGGTGGGGCTGCGTCTTCTCCAGGGCCACCCGCAGGTCCTGGAAGTGGTCCCGTTCCTTGCCCAGCAGCAGGGCGATGAGCAGCTCGGCCTTCCCGCCGCCCGCCGCCTCCAGGTCGCGCAGGTCGCGGGGGCCGAGGGCGCCGGCGGCCTCCAGCAGCTCCACTACCTTGTCCACCTCGGTCATGGCCTGCGCCAGGCTCTGCCGGCACTGGGCGAGCAGCTCCTTGTGCTTCGGCTCCATGGCCGCTGCAGGGCCGCCGCCGCTGCCGGCCAAACTTCGCCCGCCCCCGGCCCCGCCGCTCCGCCACCGCCGCCCCCGGGGAGGCGCGGGCCGAGGCGGGGCGGGAGCCGCCGGCCGCCCTCCTCCGGCACCCGGCGCCCCCGCAGCGGCCCCCGGCGAAACTTCGTCCGGAGAGGGGGAGCGGAGCTGGGACAGGACCTGGGCCGAGCGCGGCTTTGCCTTCGCCTCTTCCTCCTCCTCCGGCAGGCGGGGGGCGAGCCGCCGTCAGGGGCTGCTGCTCCTCTTCCTCCTCTGTCTGGCGCCCCGCTCGCCTCCTTTCCGCCCCCCCCGGGCGGCGAAACAACTTCTCCTCCTCCTCCTCTCGCCTGCCCGCGGGAGGGAACCGCCGGGAGCAGGAGCCGCGGGGAGCGCCGCCGCCTCCCGGCACCCCGCACCCCCGCGGGGCAGTCGGGATAACTTCTCTCCGCCGCTCGCCGCAGCCACACGGCCGGGAGGGGGTGCGGGGAGACGGGCTCAGCTCCAGGCGCCTCCTTTCATCGGCGGGCGCACGCAGCCATATTGGCTACACAAAGCTGCCGCCTGCGCCGAGACGGGGCTGCGGCAGCACATCGCCCGCCCCCGCTCCGCTCCGCTCCGCGCCGCCCGCCCGACGCAGCGGCCGCCGCTCCCCGGCCCGCTCTGGCCCGGCCGCCGCCCGCCCCCCGGCCGTCAGTCAGGGCGCCCGCCGGCCCCCGTGCGGCGCGGCGCGGAGCGGAGCGGGGCGGGCCGGGGGAAGGACTCGCGGCGCGGCCTGCGGGAGGCTCTCCCGCTCCTCCCTCCGGGGCTCCGCCGGGGCAGGACGGGGTGCCCGGCCCGGGTGTCTCGGCGGCGAGACAAAGGCGGTGCTGCGGCGCTGGGGACGGGCCGGGCCGGCCGTGCCGCTGCCCTCTCCCAGAGGGCGGGAGAGGCCGCCTGTTGAGGCTGCCGGCCGTGCAGCGGCGGGGCTGGAGTGTGCATCGGGCGGCAGCTTCAGGCGGCAAGATTTATGTCCTAAGCCAGGAAAAGCTACACATCAAAATAACAGCAGGCCGGTTAGGGGCTTTGTCCATTAGAATTTGCAAAAACGAAAGTTTGCAAACAGGAGATGTAAACACTCGTAATGTCTGTTGGCTCATCTAGCTTGTAGATTTCATCAGCGTTTCATGAATAATAGGAGACCAGGTAATTATCAAATAGAGTACAGATGTGTCCGTACTCAGCCGTGGTAGGAAGATACAATTGTTTAGCAAAGAAACAGGAGAGTAACAACTTTTCTGTTTGAAAGTAAACTGGCTGCCAAAATCACTTGCACCAAATGTTATCTTAATTTGCAAAAAGGGAGGCAAACAGGCTGCAGAAGGACCACAAGCAGTTATCATCCTCAATTCACACTTTATGCTTTTCGATTACACTGTAAGGGCTTTAATGGTAGTGGTGTTAACCCCATTACATCAAGAAGGAACCGCAATTATTTGACAGTCTCTGGTCCAACCAAACACTTGCTATATTTAGTGTCCAGAAACCTGGACTCAGTGAAGTACTAGGGGAAGCCTTTGTTCTCTAAAATTTCCGGTTAACACACCCATTGGCAGAATTCAGGTCCTGAACTGAGTTTCAAGCCACTTTATATAGCTCAATGGATGGTGATTACTCTTATGTGAAAACACCTTGGGTAACGTGCATAGTTGTGCTATGTATTCTACTTCTGGTGGAGGCACAGAATAAAAGGACTTAGGGATTTTTCTCAATCTTAAAAGTCATTATTTACAACAATACTTGAAACTATGGGGTGATTTTGAAACACATATTTTCATGTTTGGTCCATTATTGTTATTTAATGCTTTTGTAGACTAATTTTTTTCTAATTTTGCATCCATGGTTTTTGCAACAACTTTCTTTGCAGTACAAAATACACAGAGATTAGCTTTGTTGTCTAATGATTAATGTCACAAATTCCTGCAAACTGCTATTTCTCATCTATTTTAATTTATCAGAATATCTGCCTGTTAGTCTCTAGTAAGTTGGGCAGTTTAGCCATTAAAGTAATTGTACATTGCCCTAGTATTTGTTAACACCAGTGTGCATTAATTGTTGGCTTCACAGCCCCAGTAAGAAGTAAAAGCTGCCTGGTGTCACCCACTAAGGAGCCAGAGGAGATGTCCTTCTGTGCCTGCCACAGGACACCATGCAGTGGAAAGCTTTTGGAAGATACATGCACAGGAAGACTATAAGAAAGAGTGCACAAGTTATTCAAATATGTCCTATTTTTTAAGACTTTCTTTTTCTCAGCTAATCTCCATTAGCAACATTATTTTATTGTGTATGTGCTTAATCAGTTTCCTCTAAAGAAAAGGAAACATGCCATCAAATTTAATTACAAGGCATTGTGTTAAGAGCCATACCTTAAGTCGATGCAGCAGGTCTCTGCTACTTGAAATAATAAAGATGATCTTGGTTTCTGTCCTCTGCCTGACTGGGCACTGAAGTGCACCTTTCACCAGGGGTTGCAGTAACACAGGAATGACATCGTTCAGGGAGGGCATAACTTTGCTAGTTTGAGTCCCATTTGAAAATCTAGAGGGAAGCGCATTTCGGCAAGTGGTTGCTCTGGATACTACTTACTCCTGCCTTTCCCAGAAGTGTATCTTAGTCCTTTGCCTTCTCTGCCAAATAAAATATTCATCTTCTTATCGTGCATTGCCTGCTCCACCTTTTGCCTGCAGATCCACATTGCCTGTTGCCCTTCTCAGGTAGTGCCAGGTAAATCCCTGTTGTGTCTGGTTTCTTACTTTCTGGCTATGCAGTTTCTACCTTTTTGACATATCGGAATCTCCAACACTCCATTTTTCTTGTAAATGGCAAGTCTTTGCTCTCAGAAAAATTCAGATAAATTTCTCATTGGCACAGCTAAATGTCTTTTCTGCAGGTCCAGCTATCAGACACTTGCCTGTATAAGAGAAGGACTGCTGTTACCCCAATTACTTAACTCAGTGCAGACCTTCTCCAACAAATGCAGGGAAAGTCTTCATAAGACTTAGGGATGCTTTAAAGACTCAAATTATTAAATTGATGCAAATTTATTATGCCAAAAGTTTATACAGTGACCGAAATTCAGATCAGTACAGTAACCCAGAATGTTGATACTTTCTGATAAGACACCCTTTAGACACGTCTAGGCTCTAAAACAGGCTTCTTATACTTATTTTAAGGGAACTTTTCATTGGACAGTAGTCTTCTGTGCAAAATCAGCTGTCACTTCTCAGACATTTCCTCCTTCTCTGACTTGCCTGCTTACTACTGCCCGAGTCACAGGAGCAGCCCTGCTGCTGTACATTTGCTGGTAAATCCCCTTCTCAAAATCTTCCGTTTGAACCCATCCCAAATTCTAATGGCCGAAATTAGAGGATTTTCTTTAGAAGATACTTTAATTATTTTTAAATACATGGGAGACATTTCAATTGCTTTCTGGTATTGGAGCCCTTAGGATGCAGGTCTTCAGATTTCATTGGCAGTCATGTATGCTAGAAACAGCTTTGTAACATGATGCTTCTCATGTAGTCATATGATTCAAGCAACTATGGGTTTAGAGAAAAACATTGAGACATTTACTGTAAGTTAATGGACAGAAGGTTATGCAATCGCCAGAACAGGTATATGAAAAATACAAGTAATCACCAAGTTAAGATTAGAGCTCTTTAGATACGAAGTGAACACCACAGAGACTTTGTCATGGGTGTAATACGAAACACTAGCAGGTAAGCAGTTTTCAACAGAAGCTTATTTTTTCAGATTAATGTAACTGATAGAAAATGAATTAGCATTTGCAGTATAGGAAGGTGGTGGTCTAATGTGCCAGCAGATCAAAGGATCTCATTTAGCCATTAAAAAAACTCAAAACCAATAATGTAAGCAGTCTGGGCACTGCCCAGGGAAAATATTTCACCTGGCAGTATCGGCTCCAGGAATGGACTGTGCCCATAAATTCTGAGATCCTCAGAGCTCCTCCTGAAGCTGCAGACTGAAGGAGCTGCTGTTGGACACTCACAGAAGCACAAGGATCATTTATCTTCCAAAACATGTCTAACTGTGAACTCCAGGAAATGGTTTAGCTCTTTCTTCACTGAACTCCTATGACATACAGTACGAGGGAAAGCAGACCAGAGGCTCTACTGCCTTCTCCCCCCCCTTTTTTTTCTGTAGCCATAAAACCTATTAGTCACTTCATCTAGTACTAACTACACTAGGCAGTTTTCAGATAAAAAATATCGTGGTCTTTTCCACTCTGGGCAAAATAAAATGAAGAAGATGAGACAGTTATGTCAGTGAGCTTCAACAGAAAGAAAACACCTTGTTTGCTGAAGGTTTTAGATTCCTCCCGGGCTGTTGAAAAAGCAAATAAAAAACTTGTTTGACTTAATCAACTCGTTAAAAGAGAAAGAAAAGGCTTTCCTCAAGGGCAGAATAGCTGGCAGGAAGGGTGTTTGTTTGTTTGGGGAGGGGGAGAAGAAAAGGGTAGGTAAATCGTCTCCGCCTGGAGTTCTGAATACACACAATCACTTCAGTTTCTCAGACAACTGCTTTGAAAAACAGGCAGCAAAAGAAAACCAAAAACACTACTGAGGCATATTGGTGGTGATCCTGCAGAGGCGTAAGAATTTCAGCTTTTGTAGAGAAGACACTCTGCAAGCAAATCCCAAGTACCCATCTGCTTAGAACAGACCAGGGGGGTGATTTAATTTTCTTTGGGAGACGGGGCTGCCTTGTGATGTGGTTAACGTCTATAAGCAAGCAGATGTTAAACAGCCCCTTGAAAAGCTGTTGCTTGCAGTTTGTTATTGGTTCAGTTTCTAGGTCAGTTTTCAAGTCAAGACAAGAGATTATTTATACAAATCATTGGCTTTTACTTCTTTTAGAACCAACAGGGAGATAAAAGCAAATGGGTGCCCTAAACATCCACGGGCAACTTCTATAAACAAGCCATGCAGGAACTGGGAGCTCGTAAGAAGAAAACCCAAACTGCAGTTGAAGAAGATAGTCAAATGTAATAGTAAGGATTCCAAAGAATGCCTGAGCACATTTTCACTGTCTTCCCTGGTTTTCTGTCAGCAATGAGTATTTTCAAACTGGACGGGAATCTAAAGGCTCTTGAAGAAGGGAAGGTATTTCCTTATGTTCCGTTTCTCAGCTCTGCTAAAAATTACATATGCACTTTTAAGAGCAAGTAGTTCCCCTGCTCACTGACATACAAGGATTTAAGAGTTGAATCCATGCCAATTACAAGGTAAGTTTTCCAGAATCTCCAGGGGCAGTGCTTTGATTGTGGCACAACTGAACTCAAAGCAAATGGCTCCTGATACTGAAGAAAAGCCAATTTTCCTTGAAAATGCCAGGGTAGTCAAACTATCTAGTCCAAGCCCAAAGAGCTCCCTGAGGAAATGGAGACAGGTGTGCATGCAAGTGTGGTTCTCTCTGTTGCTCTACATACTGTGCAACACCTGTCTTTCCACGCATGCCTGAAGAGCTCATCCATCCCACAGCTCATCTATTTTGCAATGCTTAAGCAAAGGGAAAACAGAGGTGGCAGCCCATTCCCTATAAAACCCCAAAACCCAGCAGATCCATATTTGAGAACATACCAATGTTCAGATGGTGTTGGACTGCAAAAGCTTGTCACACATGGAAAAAGATAAACAGGATTGCAGAGAGCTGGAGGGATTATTGCTTCATAATGAATGCTCTAGCATTTTGAATTAATCTGGTTTATGATACAGGAGAAGCATTTCTAGTGTGCTTCCATTAATTGTACACAGTTTTACAAGCGCCTGTTAAAACCAGACAAAGGTAGATGGTGAGGACTTTGAAAAAAATGCTGGACTTGCAGCAGATCCTGTGTGTCACAACCATAGCTAAGACTTCTACTGCCACTTGACAGTGCTACATGGATTTCTGTTTACATAAGAACTGCATAAATTCCATATGCTTCTAATTTGAGAATAAATTTTTGGTTTTAATATTGCAGGATATTCCTTGGGCAGGAGAGGGAAATGATTATGGTAGGAGGGAAACACAAAACTGGGACGACAGTGAGAATAAAATCAAAGAGAAACCCTTGTACAGCTTGGTGTAATCAATTTGTTCGGGCAAAGCAGACCATGGGCCAAGATGCAACTTAAGACCGAGGAGTGTGTTTAAAATGACAAAAATACTGGACTTAACTCAAATCAGTTCTGAAAACAGTAACTAATGTGGAATGAACTAACTCCTAAATTAGGCTCTCATTTAAAAGCCAAGAGAATACAGTCTCTGCTCCAGCCTACATGCCTTGGAGGGATGGGAAAGCCATCAGAGAGTTCCAGAGCGAAATAAGGTCTCAGCTTGGCACAGTGGCAGCTGTGTTACCAGGTTCCACAAGATCTGGTCATACAGTTTAAAATGAACTACAGATCTTCAACCTATCAGTATTTTTTCAACCTATCTGTATTTTTTCCCCTCATAATACAAATATAAAAATTAAACATTCAACAGTTCAAATTAGCCAGTATTTTTTAAAGACAAATGCCATAAAAATAACTTAGAACTTAAACTATTACAAATACAAAGTTTTGTCAGAATTGAACAACAAACAACTCCCACAACAAACAGAAAATCCCCACCACAATACTAAACAGAAAAGAGCATATCCAGCATGGCCCAGAGTAAGGAGAAACATCTGAGGCAAAGTCCTGAGTGGCATGGAAGCCTTAAAAAGGATTTAGGTTAAAATTTTTCTTTCTTAATCAAGTCCCCAGCAGTGATATTTAGCGAAGTGTTGTTCAACTGTTTGAAACTTATGAAGATGCATTAACTGGTGGGTGTTTGATGGATAGAAATATTTAATATAATGCATATATCAAAGCTCATCCAGTTCTTCTGAGTTCTCTAATTGGTTTCCAGGGGATTTGGATTAAGCCCCAGTTTGGTAATAAAAAGACTGTGCAAAAGAATAACCAAAATAAAAAGTCTCCAAATCTGCTAGGGATATTCCATGAAGGATAAATACACTTCATCAGCAAGGCAAGCCAAATATTATCCTTTTTACCATGGGCTATTTGTACTTTTAGAACTTTTTTTCTTTAACTCACCTTCAGAGCTGCTACCCTCTCCTTCCAAGAATATTATTGGTAACCAAGAGTTTCACTGCTTTGCCTTCTCCTTTTCCAGCTGAAGTCAGTCAGTGTCTGTCTTGCAGCTGACTTCAAGAGCAGCAGCTACTAGCCTTTTCTGACTTGCTTTGGAAGATCAAAGAATAAAAAGAACTATACACAGCAGATGCATTCTTTAATCCACACATCCTGGCAATGCTATTTACTAAGTATTCCATATAACATGTATGTTTTCACAAGCACTGTCCCATCATTCACCTTGATGATTCTACCCCAACCATGTTGCTCAGAAGAGACTATTATAATTTATTAGTCTTTAACAGACTGAATCTAAAGTACCAAGAGTCTAAAGATTTCCCAGGTCTTACAAGTCTGTGGCAGCAACAGTTAACTGATTGTCCATGTGCCAGCTACTTCCCAAGCTGCTATGCTGCTCATCTTTCCCCATACTTATTTTCAACAGAATACATACAAACACAAGCAAGGGAAAAGACATTTGTGCCAGCTAACTAGAAAGGCTGAAGAAGACATCCAAAACAGACTAAAGACAAAACTAAGTGGAGATCTAAAGGGCTGAATGAAGTTTTTAGTGCTTACAAAGAGCCATGTGAAGCAGGTCTTTCATTTCAGTTCAGAGTACAAAAATATTTCCTTATATAATAAGATCTTTTTTTTTTCCAAAAGTTATTTGACCATTGGTATAATTTTGATGGCAATAAATTTCCACATCCAGATGTGCTGAGGAGATGTTTCTTCCTTGAGTAGTTTAATTATCCTCCAGGCCAATGTTCACAGTAACCTTGCATGGCTGAGCTGAATCCAGCCAGTGGCACAGTATGGTTGACATAGCACTGCTGCAGGGAAACAGTGTCACCAGCAGTGACAGTCACTACAGGTCCACAAGGGAGGAATCTGTGGGAGAAACAAGGACAAGGAGACAGAAATAAATGCAAAGGGAACTAGAAAATACACAGCAGTAGCATAAGTCAGAAGAACTAAATATCTTCTGGAAAATAAAAGTTTAAACAAAGTCTCAGATATAACTGGAAAATATCTGCATGAGTGAAAAATCTGGAAGAATGGCATATGGGAAAGGGAATAAGTTATTGTGTGGGCATGTCAAGGTAGCTACACATACAGGAGGCATTTTAGCATTATTGCATTGAAAAAGTGCAGGGATCAGGGCAGAGTAAGGAGTGAGGTGTGTCTTCCTTCTCCTGAAAGAGATCCCCCAGCTACTGTGCCCTTCAGAAATGAGTCACACACTGCCACTGCTTCAAGCCTGCACCACATGGCCAAAGCCACCCTCATCATTCCAAACACAAGCAGCAGTTTACCACAGAGATGCTGCAGGTCAATCAGCCTGAGTCACAGAATGCCCTGCCTGTGACAAATCAAGATGAATCACATGATACTAATCAATTCCCAGAAACCAACAAACCCTGGAATAATAAACCAAGAAAAATAATTTCAAAGTCTCACAACTAATTCTGACATTTTCTGGGACGCATGAAGTTTACCAGCACAATTTCACTATTGCTTTTATTTCCTGGCAATTAATTTCTTGGCAATTTATTTTGCTTTTAAAAATCTCCACAATTTAATATTTAAAAGGAATGCACACTGAGAAAATTGCCACATGTAGCAAAAGGTTAAGCAACCAACCTACACTTGCACAAAAGGAATAAGATACCTGTGGTTAATAATCCCAGAGCTGCTTTCACAACAGTTTCATTTCTGGCCAGCACTGTCTCCACCTGACAAAACACCACTATCATGGAGGAGAAAGAACTTGGTATGAAGCCTTAGCAGTACCCCAGCTTTCTGTGGACCCTGAGAGCCACAGTCAGAGAGATACCTGCATGTCCTCTTTTACCCATGGACTAAAATTCCTTAGCACTATCTGGTTCTGAAACCAACATAAAAATTGAGACTCTGTGCAATGAATGTCTGCCATCACAGTACTACAATTATCAGCAACAGAAAAAACAGCATAGATAAGCTTTCCTTTACCAACTTCAGTCAATTACCCATCTGTTCTTTGTAGATGTTCACCTCTCTTCTGGTAAGAGACTATGTAAGGAATGTAAGTGATGTAATTTCTGTATCTTGTCCCAGTAGCAAGACTTAAATATTATTAAAAACTCCTCAGATAAGGATTTTCTAGGAATATTTATGACCTAACTGCAGGTATCGACATATTTAAAAGATTCCCATTCACCTGCTAATTATAGAGATGATCTTCCACATGAGCTGTACCAGAACCCACCAGGAACAGCAGTTTTTACACTTAACAGTAGCAATCACTGTAGTTCAGCAGCTATAATTATGCACAGTTGGTTGAAAGAGCATTATAACTTAACAGATACAATACCTGAAGGAATTAATTCAGAGTTATTGCTCATTATAACAGTCATCTATAAAATGAATAATGATTTAACTATCATTTGTCACAGCCACTAACAGCAATCCCCAGGACAAATGACAAAATCTTAGTTCTCAGGAATGAATACCTGTCCTTTTCCCAGCTATTTCCATTACTTCACTAGGACTCCTTACAGAGATCATGAATATCTGTGTGTCACTTGACACAGCTGCCATCTCTGTTTCCTCCCCAAACAGATCTGAATTTCTACTCTGCTTCCATATACCCTTATTTTTGCATTCCCTGTCTTTTCAGCTGTCTTCCCTCTATCCTCAATACCTGCAGAAACAACCATACCTTTGTGGAACATCAGCCCTATCTACTGCCATTGCTCCCAAAAGGAGCATGCAATTATTCCTGATCCTGAAGGCTTGAATTCACAGGACAGACTCTTTGGATGAAGAAACACCTTTCACCATCTGATGCACACAGCGGTTTCACACAGAGCTAATGGCGGTGGTTAAGGCAATGCAGCATTAGTGCAGCTCATGGTCCACAGAACCCCTAAGCACAGCCAGCCAATACCAGGTTCTCACCACTGTGAATGGAGTCACAAATATGACAGGAACTCACAAACTACAGGCACCACTATAGCTTTCAGACAGGCAAGTGGAAGTCATCTTTCATAAATCTTGCTGGTTTCACCTATCCATACACAGAGAAGACCACCTGTTTCCTATTATTTCCAGTCCTAATCATTGGTCTCTTGCATCAATCAGCATCACCTCCAAGCGTTTTTAATACAGCCTTGCCTTGGAGTTGTGCAGCACCTCAAGGATGTGAGATGCTCCCCAGCCAGCTGCCACAACTTCACGCTTCAGAGCAGCTCTCAGAGCTGGATTTCAGCGCCTGCTGGAGAGACTGAATGCAGATTGAACAATCACGGCTGCATGGAAAATGCTGCCACAAAAGACATGTCCCCACTCACAGCAGATTTGCTGTTCTCTCACTTCCCACAAGCAACCCACTGCATTCTTTTAGGAATTACTATAGCCTCAGCACTTAAGTACTGCTTTTTGTTTCTTTGTTTTTTTAAGCCAGATAGACAAAAGATACGCAAGTGAAAACTTTTACTCATAACGAAAAGTGTATGTGGACTCTGCTTTCTCCTTAAGAAAATAAATTCCCTTCATCTCCTTCCTCTTGTACTTAATTTTAAAAGGTGACTTTCCTTCTCATAGCTACATTTCAGTCTTGATATAGCAGAAAAGCCATTTTTAATCAAAAAAATAAAAGAAGCCATTCAAATACCTCTTTTCTCAAAAGAAAATGCTGCTCTCTAGTGGAAGATGACAATATGATCTAATTAGAACAAATGTTTTAGAATCTCCTTTTTATCAGTTACGGGAAACATTGATTCATTTTCAGAAGCACTCAAACACAAAAGTAGCAGGGCTGGTTTGTTTTCTGAGTCTTTCAGATTGCCCTGTGAGATTTTGGTATTCATTCCTCAAGATAAACTTGGTATGCATTTGTATCTGTGCCATAATCCAAACAACCTTCCAAGTATTTGTGCATTAAAATATGTTAATATCTCATAATTGGGTCCCTTTTAGATTTTCTATTTTTAGCCAATATAAAAATAATAGACCAATTTTTTCTTATTTTCTTATGTTTTTTTTCCAACACATGTAATTACCAACAGACTTTCCTAGGTCTGAATACAAAGCTTAGCCAACCACTGTGAAGATAGATTTATTAGTTACATGCATAAAGGATTTAGGCAAATATGCAAATACTATGAAAATCTGTATCCTGCTTGCTATGGGTTTCTAAAGACATTCCTGTCTGCAAGCACAGTGATACAAAATTGAGGAATTCCTGTTGCAGTGGTTCCTTCAATTTATACTGAAACAGAGACAAATGGTCAGCCATCAAGGAATATTTGTCCTGAAATAGCCAAATTTTATCCTACACAGCATTCATATGCTTTCCTTTCCTTTTTTTAAGCACAGATAACCAAAAAAGGGAATAGCCCTCGATACTAAATTTCTTCAAGTTATGGACCAAAGCAGCACAATTCTGGATCTACTTCCAATTTTCCACAGTCATAACAGGAAACCTATATAGCACGTGCAGCTGTTTCCTTCTCTCTCTGCAGATAACAGATGTGTGTGAAGTATTTACTGTTAAATACACCAAGAAAGTACTTCATGTAATGAGAAGTTTCAATTTGTTTTAAAACAGCTGGAAAAAATGAAAAAGATGAGAAAGCAGGATATGGATATTCAAAACCAAACTTATTTCTTGAAAATTTACACTTAACTAATTTCAATTAGCACACTAATTAGAAAATAGAGGAAAATATGAAAAATATTATTTCTTTTTAAGAAATTAAACCCAAACTAAAGAAAATTAATAAAAATGTATATTTTATTATTCCAAAGTTCCATTTCTTTGACTGTTAAAACTGACCCTTAAAAAAGGCTACTTATGAGTGAAATCCAACAGCTAATTTGTTTACTGGCTGTAAAGAGAGCTCAAACAATAATTACTAATTCAGAGTGCTCTTGTAAACAATCTATTTTTGGTTGAAACACTCATGAGGACCAGAGCATGCTCTGAGGACAAGACAGTGACTTTAAGCAAGACAGGTTTTATACTACTCATTCATTTAGGTTGTAAATATCTGAGATTTAAGCTCAATAATTCTCAACTGTCTTAGTAACTAAACAAATAAAGGAAATGGAGGTTAGTTCATCCATAAATTAATTATGCAGAAATATAATACGACAATAAATAAACACAAGGTTTACATTTTCTTTACCTCTGCCTCTTTTTATTGTCATATTAAAGTCAACAATAAAAGATGTAATTCAATTCTTGCTTTTAAAGCATACAAGAGTGAACCCACCATTTAAATAGCTCATTTCTCTATATTTACAAAAAACCAAAACCAAACAAAACCCCCAATAAACAAAAAACCCCAAATAAACAAAAAAAAAAAAAAAAAAAAGGAAAAGGGAAAGATGTGGTTATTTGTTCCAATACACACTCCCATTTAGACCTTGAGAAGAAGCTTTATTCAGAAAAATGCCAAGCACTATCAGTAGAATTTCCCATGATAAAGTATTTAGCCACAGGAAAGGTTTATAGGCTTTCTCTCCATGAAGCCCCTACCCATGTTAAATTTACATCTTGAAAAAAAAATAGACAAATGAGTAAATGGCAATCTCACCGAGATCACAAAGAAAACTAATTTATTCAAAAATTTCTATTGCTAAAACAGAGATAGCAAAATGTATGTAGCTTTTAGAGCAAATAATAAATTCTACATCTCCATTCTCCATCTTCACCCTGCCAAAATCTAGGCAGATCTAGATCTTAGCATCACACTGAAAATACAAAATAGTTTGAGAATAGCTATGTTGAATTTCACATGAGATCTTGTCTGCATGGAGAATGAATTTAAAAAAAAGACACAGTGGCACCTTAAGACTTAAACCAATAGATTTAGTCTCTGATTGCAGCCTTACACTTTTCTTTTGGTGGACATAAAGACGAACTGCAGCACAAACTTGCTCATTTTTCAATGCTAGAGTATTCAGCAGCCTGCTTTTACTTCATGAGGGCACAACTTCAGCTTTTTTCTCTACTTCATTTCTCTCCAACCTTGACGCATGTCATGAGCACACTGAGTATCCAAACACTGCTGACAAAACACTAAGGTACTTCGCCTCATAGCACCACAGTAAATTTAAACACACTACACTGAAATGATCTGAGATCTATATTCATGCTGAAAACTGCTCTAGTAGACTACAGCTAAAAATACTTGCAAATTATTTCATGGCAATGCATAAAAACAGTATCCCCTTAAATTCCTACTTTATATAATAAAACAAATCTAGATTGTTCAGATTATACTGCTCAATTATGAAATTTTCCTTAAACAAAGACTGCTGTAAGTTAATGATTACAGCACTTAGACAATTGCTGTCATATGAAAAGCTATCTGTAATTTCCAATATTCTTACAAGAGTCTTCTCAGAATTTATTAGCATCCCCAATGTGCAGCTTCTTGTACATATGGTCCCAAAACCCAATCCTGGGGAGGAAAATAACTTACTGGATAATAACTCAGGGTAAAGGGAAACCAAATAAAACCACCAAAAGCAAAGAGCAAAAATTTCAAACACTTTAAACAGCACTCCTGAACTCACTATGAATTATCACAGACTCAGTTCCAGCTTTCTGAAGTTCCCGTTCTTAACAGCTGTAGACTAACCTCTGTAGCTCCTGTTGAAAGGACATTTCCAAACGCACTCTGGGCAAGCTCACAGAACTCTCTTAAAATTTTCTTTTTGTTTTCTAATAAAATCTGAATACACATTCAATAAATCCTGAGTTAATAACACCTTCTACCCATTAATAGTAACAGAAAAAGCTAACTCTATCCCATGAAAAGAAAATGTTATTAAGGTGAAATCCACCATAAATTTGTTTCCACTCTCTCTCCTTTCAGAGTCTGTAGTAAAACCAGGGGTGAGCAATTGGGCAGTTCTTCTGATAGAAATTCATGTATCAACTCACTGCTATTGAGACACATAGAACTGATAATACACATTTCTTAATTTAAATTATGTTTGCTTACTATTTCTTGGTTTGCTATATTGTATTATGTCCAAGTGCTACGTAACAATGGGAATATGAAATTCATTATGATCAAATATTAGAGGTCGCCTGGGAGGGGTTGATTCTTTGTCCGCTTTGTGTAACAGTTTAAAGAGTCCTGTGCCAATATTCATTGGAATTCCCATGATGATGCACTCAGAAACACCTAGGAAAAAAAAACCAAAAACACACTGAATATTTGAACAGGAAGGCTTTACAGAAGTATTTTCATTTGCCCATTCTGTTATGTGTTGTCTATGACACCTTAAACCTCACATGTAAGGACCAAGGCCTCTTCACTAGACAAATGTTATGGTCATCCGACCATAACCACTACGTCACTTAAACAGTGTTAAAATTCTACAGGAAAAACTCACTCTGACACAATCTTCTTTTCCAGTAATGAAAGCCCTTCAGAAGGTTTGTTTTTGGAGAATACATGTTCCATGTAGCACCTTTAGCAGAGGATGCAAGGCAAACTTACTTCATGTTCATTCTCTGACTCAGTGCTAAAGCTTCAGTCAAATCTGGCAGAGTTCCCTTTAAACCCCCCACAAGCTCCTAGTGACAAAGGCACAGAACTACTTGAGCTGTAAAGCTTTTGGCATTTTGATCACTCAAAAAGTGCTCGTTTTGAAGTGAAAGATTGAGTCTGTCCCAATGATTTTTGATGGTTATAACATTTTCACAGCAATGTGCTGACACGTTTATATTTAAGATCTACCAATGTGCACGACTTTTCCAAAGGACGTTCCACACTCAAAGCACGCTCTCAGATACCACTGTTCCTCTCTCAGCATACTGTTAAGATCCAAATGACATTTCTGCATGTTATCAGGAATATAACTAGATTGTCCTTCACATAAATATTTAAGAAGATAACAATAAATAGCTCTACCTTTGAATGCAAAAAGGACGAAATAAGGTTGCTTAAAATTCTGACAAGGCTTGATTCGCAATTTGAATGTATGTGAATGAAGAGGCTGTAATTTTGCTCTTGGACCATTGCTGGGTTTCTACTACATTATTTGCCAATAATATGCTCTTAAAAATCTTGTGCAAAATAGAACTTTCAAGTGGAACTGTAGATTTAGGCCCCTATAGCATGCAGGTTACAACAGATAAAGGAAATCCCTTTCTTACGCTTAGCAAAATAAACTTCCCTGCTTTTGCACAATAATCTTTCAACCTGAACGAACCACTGAATCATGAAAACTGAGTTTAGATTTTGTACAGCCCTCTTCACTTCCACGTATGTAACAAGAAGCCTTCCTCCCCACATCCTTTTTGATTCACAGACCAAGTACTAAGTCAGGCAGCTGCACAGCAATTTTTCACACAAGCAGGCCAGTATCATCTCTTCAGTTCTGGTAAGCAGACAACAACTACTGCTTTGTCCATTGCATTTCCTTATTTGAACTAAAACATTTATATAGCAGGCAACATCAGAAGAGCTTTGGTCTTCACATTATTCAAAACAAGATTTTACCAGCTCAGAGGGGACTTAGAAAACATTTTCTTTTCCTTGCTGTCTAGGAATGAATCAAGTCTCCAAAAGGATCTGTGTTTTTATCATGGGCAAATAATAGTTAAAAGAGGAAAGGAAAACGGGAAAAAAAGGGGGAAAGGGAGAGGGGAGAGGGGAAAAGGGAAGTAAATCCCACTTACATGGAATGCTGGAGAGAGTTCTCATAACACAAGCTAGTAATACACAGATTCCAGTGATTCAGAAAATACTGTGCACAAAGCACTGTTAGAAACTGGCTACACTAAGACTACCTAGATTTACACCCAAACCAGTTAACTTAAACACAACACATGCATATTTTACATTTCATTAGCACCCAGAAACCTCCAGTGAGCAATTCCAGCTCCAGGAAGGTAGACATTACATAAACAGATCTTGAAAAGGGTAAAACCTGCTTGACTTCTTTGTTTTATCTGTTAGGCAGACTTTTTAACAATTCAGTCCCAAAATGTATGCTGCTCAGAGGAGAAAAAAATCTGAAACAAATGGGGGCAAAGGCATTAAAAAAAAAGCAAACAATAATTTCAATTCCAAATATTAGAGCTTATGGCAAAAATACAAAATAAAGAGACAAACAGAATACCAAAACTCATTTACTCAGTTTTCTGTTTGCTGTATGGATGTGGTCATGCATACATTTGTGCATATGTAGCTATGAGTTTTCAAAATTTACCAGATTCTTTCATGAATTCCACAAGATGATTCAGTGGATGCTAATGAACTTAAATTTAAAACTGAAGAGCAGATACATTCAAAAAGAAATTTCTGACAACAGGTATCTTGTTTGTTCTGTTAATGAACCGAATACTGCTAAACAAGACTTCTAATTAAAAAAAAAAACCCAAAAATTTTCATCTATTTAGATTAGAACTAAATAAAGAAGTCAAGAATTTGGCCTCTCTGTTTATTTCTAGGTACAAACTGCCAAATCACCTAAGCAGTCAGGTAACAGTGTAATCTTCAGCTAGGCTGAGATGTAACTGTCTTCCTACTTCTTAGCAGGAATGAAAATGAAAGCTAAATACTGAGTGAGGTACAAGATTTATTCATCAGCTCTAGGTATTGAAGATACACAAACCACAAACTTTCACAACTGAAAAAACCGAACTAGCAAGAGTGGGACAAATTTCCTAGTATTTCACTGAGATCTGGGGTGAGATGTAAAACTGAATTATTCAAAATCTGCTTTAAGAAACATCCAACAAATGTCCAACTGATTTCAAGATCCCAGTCAGAGATTAGAAGTAGAGAAACATACACCAAACATCTAGGACAAAGAGGGTCCTAGAAGATGGATTAGCCTTAGACCTGAAGTTTTTCCACATACCAGCTGAACAGGAAGCTACCAACAAGGACAAAAATCCAATGCTTTGAAGAGGTTTTACAGATGCTGGGTAAGGACCACAAACTGCAGACCTGACAATACCTACCACAAACAGAATCCGTCTGTCCAAAGTAGGCAGCATCAAAGAGATGGTCTGCAGTCTTTTCAAAAGAAGCCAGCATCAACACACTTTCTTTCATTTTTGCCAGTCCGAACCTGGTAATGCCCAGCACTTCACCCTTGATTGATGAAAAAACCCAAAGAGTAAACCTGAGTCAATAAATATACTATCTACAGTACAGTATTATCATAATATGCTGCTTCGCAGTTGAACATCCTGAAGATTAATAGTTTGGTAGTAATCGATATTTACATAAAACAAAAGTAATTCTTCATGCACAATATAAGCTACTGTAAGTGGTTAATAGATTATTTTCTTAGGCAAGAATATTGCAAAGATTGACAGAAATATGGCCATGAGAAAAACCCCCACAATTTTGAACTGGCTGCTAAGCTACAAACTGCAGTGGGGTCTGAGAGCACTATGCTGAATCTATTGCCTATTGTCTACAGATAAATCTGTCCTCAGCTGCCGGAAGATTGCAGAAGATGCTAAATCTTCGTATTTTCACTCTCCAGAAAAAAAGGTAATTAGCTTTTTAAACTAATTTGACTTCTTTGTTCCTATGTTTATTAGAAATATCCTGATTGTATCAGAGGGCACGTAGAAACCTAAGTCAGCAGCAGAGCCAAAAGAATGCATGGTAGGAGCCCAACAGGTTTAAAACATGGCACTCTGATACCCTTTTCTGCTGCTGTGCTGCAGCTCCCCAGGGTCATCCCTGAGGACTGCTGCAGCTCAGTACAACAAAGCTCTGCAGCTTTGGAACAAGCCAGAACTCCATCCATTTCATCCAAATTAAACCCTTGCATTCTGGCAGGCAAATTGGAGTGTTTTACTTCACTAAGTATACTCAAATCTAAAAACCATATTGGATGTGAAGAAAAATATATATATCAATCAATAAAGAGCAGATATAATTTTGTACTAACATGTTCTGTAAGACTGTTCATGTAACCTGATTCTGTTTGTAATGTCTGTATCCTCTGACTCTCACATACAGTGCAGCTGTTACAAACCACACCCCGTGGGGTTTTCTGCACAGCAAGCCTTAAATTGCATGCATGGCTTCCCAGTTGATTTCCACACCATGATTTTCAGGATTCCTATTTTCAATATGAAATTATGGTTCCCTACTCATTATATCAATTTGTTTTCAGTCAAAATAGAGCCCCCCTGCCCCAAGAACTAGAGTAATTAAGCATTTTCTGTAAAATACAAATACCAGTATTTGGTCAGAGCAACTTTGAATTCTTTAAGCCTAGAATGAATCTCCATCACCCTAGCTCACCCATCTTCCTCAAACATGGTAAAATTAATTTGGATAAACAGGCCAATGCAACATTTAGAAAAGAAATAGTACAAACCTTGTAAGTCATTAGATCAGACAATAACATAACATGTCTCCTGTCAATGCTCATGCCATGGTTCACCATCGTATACTGAATCTCATTGATAATGGTCGTCCGAGCAGCTTCAATTCCCAGAGTTTTCTCTACCTACACAAGATTGTTACATGATTGTTACATGCTACATGAATGAAGACCCAAACGCTTGGGGCAAGTATATTCCTGGAATAAATACCATCTGATAGCATATTAATATTCCATTTCTGTGACCACCCTTTTAAACTTCACCATTTGAAACATATTTATAGAAACAGCCTCTTTGAAGGGAACAGTGCTGCCAGTGGAATTGTTCTCTTGTGTTAATGCACTGTGACATCAATTAGTGAAATCAGGCTTGATTCAGTATCAACTCCTCCATCTGAGCACAAACAAGCACTTGTAATAAAAATGCTATCGGGAAAGGCCCACAACACCCATTTAGACATTACCTCATAAGTGTTATTAGAGGATGTTTTTGTTCCTTTCACTCCATGAGTAGCCATAACAGCTCGCAGATTATCACCTTCAACCAGAAGTTTGTATTTTTCCTTTCCACTTTGCTCATCAACATGAATGACAGCTCGGGAAACCTCTGGTATGCCTTGCACTACAACCTTCAGAGAACAAAAGAACTGTAGTAACTTTGATGTATACAGTAGCACAATATAAAAGGGCAACACTTATCAGCATTCAAACCTACCGAGAAGGTCTAGTATGTGGAGTAAAGGCTCACTTAAAACATATACAAAATAAGGTTTCTCACTCTTAAATATATGTTCAAAACTGACACTGTATTATAAACCTTACTTACTATCTACAGTTTATATTTTGTGTCAGATATTCTCACACTCACTCGGGTGTCTGAATGGTGGCAGAGCCATACAAACAAAAAGGCAAGCTGGTAATAATATAGGTTCACTTATATCTATTTTTAAAATCTAGAGTACGGAATCTCCTCACAGAAAACTGAACAAATGCCAGATACTGTCATGTGGTTCAATGCTAGATGCAACTGGATGCACATATAGCTATTTCATACAACTGCTACACTTGGAATGCTTCAGTAAATTGTAAGGTAAGTATCAAAGTTTCCACTTCATTTACAAATATAAGTAAAGGATAGCTTAGTTTCAACAGCAAGGCAGTACCACCACAGTCTAAGAGTTACTGACCCAGCCTATCTTCACTGCCAATCCTGACAAGAATTATTTCATCTTCTCACCATGGAACCCCAAATTATTACTACTGATTACCTCCCACGAAGGACGAAGGTATGAGACAGCCTTTGTTTTTACCTTTGGTAGTTCTTCCTTGAGAGACTGCAATACGTAATACATTGAACTCTTGCTATTTTCACGAGGGGTCACACATACAACTGCTTCTCCATGCACAGCAACATCCCCAGGCTTCACTCTGAGTTTAGAGATGCAGATGGAGTAGCGCACAGTCTCTGCATTCACCTGGGGCAAAAGTCAGCCAGCAAACACCAGGGTTATCTCAGCATATATCAATGTCCTCAAATAAATGGAACAATCTTTCAACACATTATAAAAACAGAAGAATGTGGGAAAGAAGACCCCAAACATACTCTTATAAATCACTCCCATGAATTGCACGAAATACTACCCTGTGCTGAGGGTACTGGCCTGTACATTAACCAATGGACAGAAATGGCATCCCAGTGTTTAGCAAGACAGAAATGTATGTTGTCTCATTTCCAAATAAAGGGGAAATTATCCAATTTGCAAACAAGAAAAAAAAGGGACCCCTCCAGATGTAATGTAGCCACACAACATCCATCATTCACTTCCTTTTTTTAACTTCCACTGGTGTTATTTCTGACACAGGATTAAGAGATGCTTTGGAATGCATCCAAGGTACATTCTGCATAAGAAGTGAACAACTCACCTCTAACCTCAGTAGTCTAATGCGCTCTAAAGACAGCTTCACTAAGATGAAACAATCATCTGGGAGAAACACCTCCTCTATATATTCAGAAATCTTTGAGAGACAAGGACAAAACAGTTAGCCTGCAAAAATAGCTAAAATGCCCCATAGCAATTGGCTAATGCATACATTTAAACAATTAGCAATTTTTCTTACCTCTCCTAACAAAGTTTTCTCAATTCTTCCTTTAACCAGACGGGCAAAATCAGGATCATCATCTATGTCCAACTGTGCTGTTATAATAGGGGTGCTACAAAAATAAATACATACATACACACACACAAAAAGTCAGAAAATTACTCATCTAGATTACAGACGGCAACTCAAATTACGCCTTGCCTTATGGAATTTCTCTCTTATCCAGAGCAGGATTTGGTAAGATGAAGAGAACTTCAGGTTCCTCAGGTCTGTTTAAGGAAAATTACTGTTCATGCACTTCAGAATGGCAAAAACAAACATAAAAGTACTAGTGACTGTTTCCATGGCATATGTTATTCCAGTATTATTTAAGTGTGGCTTCATACATACCTAGAAATAGGTATGCTTCAACTACTGCTAAACATCAGTACACTTCACAATAAATGAGACATCTAACAAAATATTAAACTTAAATAACCATTTTCCTTCATTTGATCTTCTCTCTGGGCTTAAGTATCACTTAGAGTTGGGCAGACATTGTATTTTTCTTGTTCGGCTATTTGCATTGAATGATGTCTGGTATATTGCTGAGGACAGGAAAATGCTATAGGGTATTGCAAATTTATCCATCCAGTTTCACTTGGGCAAAGGCAAAAAAAATCCCAAACAAATCAAAACAATGCTAATACCTAATAGCCTTCGAAGCATTAATGATTTCTTTGATTCTTGGCACACCCAAAGTAATGTTCATTGAAGCAACACCAGCAAAATGGAAAGTCTTCAGAGTCATCTGTGTGCCAGGCTCACCAATGCTCTGTGCACAAAGAGCTCCAACTGCAGAACCAGGCTCCATCTGTGCCCTGATAAAAAATACAGAATTAGATATGGTACTGAATAAGCTAAAAGATCCTAAGCAAACAACAACAGAAACTATTCTGTTTCTTTTACTAAAGTAGTATCTTAACAAGATACTTGGAGATACAAGGAGAGATACAAGGAGATACAAGATACTTGGAGGTACAAGGAGAGAGGTTGAAAGGTCACTAATATTTTAAGACTGATCTCACACAAAGCAAGAATATGCCCTGTCATTTAAGCATCCCACAGATACAGTAGAACTTCCATAAGAGGTAACAAAATGCTTGTCCCTCTTCAACCTAAGCATCAACAACTAGAGCCAGGGTTCTCCCTTCAGGGAAATGCCCTATGCTAACATTTACTTATTACCGTAAAAATCGTAATTCGTGTTTAAAAACACTTAAAGACAAATGTAAACAAGTACTCCTAGTAAGTGAAAGCAAAATAGTGGTAATTGCTTTAAAATAGTTAAACATATATGTGAATTTTCTAGAAAAATAAACCATTAGAAAACAAGTGATGTAGGTAGGTCACAAAGCAGAGATCACCCACGGCTGCATGTGAATGTCCAAATCGGAGGAGTCTAAGTAAATGAAATAAATCTCAATGGATAAAGAGGTTAAAACATCCACACTAGCATTATCTTGGTAGAAACCAAGAAAAACAAACAAAAGAATCCTGTAAGTGCATGACAGATCAAAAAAGATCTCAGAACAAAGTATCATATAACTCTTCACAGACTGTGTAGATCAAGAATAACTATCAAAATTCATGTTAATTTGAAACTTATCTCTTCAGACTTTGTTCTGCAAGGACTTACTGGAGGTTTTAAACAATCTCCTGCAAGAGGGGGGAGGAAGGAAACATGTCTGCCAGTGGGTGTAAAAATCTTAAGTGTCTAAACAATATCCTCCCTTACTCTGAATCCTATCACTTTTGGCTTTTACCAGAATCTGCTGTCAAAACACAGTCTGTGGATATAAGTAGTGAGTAGCTAAAGGATAAAACTGTGCTTGTTGGTTTGATTAATACTATTTCAGAAGGAAGGTGCTTAAACACAAGCAGACAGTTTTGCATACTCAATAAACAGAAAATCAAACATAAAGCATTTTTTCTACAATGTAGAAGGATACCAAAATCTGATAATGAAAGAATCTGACTGTGAGTCAGGACAAATGTAAAAACCCCACCTGTCAGACCTCTGGAACTGTTGTACAAGCCTCAACTCTGCCTTCATAAGCCCACCTGTAGACAGTGGTGCTCTTTTTTTTTTTTTTTGCACCCTACCTTTGTCTTGCAATGTTTATGTCATTGGAGCCACTTGTTTCTAATTCTTTGTACTGCATTCACAACAGCACCAATATTCATACAGTAAAAACAGCAGAACACACCCCTTTGTATGTTACCAACAAAGCAGCAGCTTTGAGAGCACAGCAGGGTAAACACTCACCTCATGTATTTGTCTCTACAAGTCTCTAGAAACTTCTCTAGTTGTGTTGGAGTAATCCTATCCAACTGATATAAAACTCTTGGCTGAAACAAGAACAGAATAGTTGGAAAAGCAACAACTTATGATGATTGAAAAGAACTACATCATTACCCCATAGAAACTATTTACCTCTGTTGTGCCATTGTCATTAATTCCATACTTGTCCCTAGTTTTTTTAATCTTCTCAGAAACACCTTTGATGAATTTCTTGATTTCCTGAAATCACATTAAAACCACAGTGAGCAAAGACATGGGTTCCATATTGAAGTCTTCAACAGTAAGTTATTTGCTTAAAGCTCCAAATATTTACAATAAATTAATAATGCACAATATGAAGAGAGTAACATCAAAATTTAGACACACACATACACTAGAGTTTAGCAAACCAGATCCACTCCCGTGTAGCCACAGATCAGTAGCAGTACATAAGGAATATGTTCCACGCTGAATAAAAGCATCCTTCCTGAGCACACACTGACAGGTGAAGATACCTGACTTGGGTTGATCCTGCCTTCCTATCCACCACCTACTGAAACTGATTTAAAAAACAAAACAAAAAACACCAACAAACCTAACATGACTTATTTTTTGATGTTACTGACACAAACACATTCTCACTCATTTCTCAGTATTCAAAATAGTCAATATGGAAACACTGGCAAGAGAGGAAGTATATGAAGTGTATCTGCTGGACAGATTTCAGAGATTTGAGATGCACTTCATCTATAAGAAAAAAACTTCAAAACTATTACATAAATGTCAGTTTCTACCAAATATAATTCAAATAACTTCTCTATGCTGTGGAAGGGTCTTGCAGGTAATTGCAGTTAACATGTCATAGTACATAAACATTTCACTCTCTTACCAGGCTTATCCAAAAGAAGTTCTAATAGTATTTACTGGAACATAAACTGAAACAATATTGTTAGAAAAATATCCAACATTTATTCTATAAAAGATCATTTGCTCATTACACTTTGGCTACAGACATGTACACTAGGAGTCATGAAATATGAGGTCTATGATTAAACTCCTCCAGGAAAGTGGACTCAGCGTAAGTCACTGCCGTAACAAAGAGTTATCAAAACCAAAATATACACAAAAAGCAAGAGGAAACCCTTCACATCTCTTTCAACAATGACCCGGGAAAGCCTCCATAGAGAAACAAATAGTCTCATTTTTTAGAGTTCTTTTAAACTCTTTCTATCACATTAGTCCTACCTGACAGACAGAGTGATGGTTACACAACATCACCTCTTCTGCACTAGGTACTGGACTCTCTGCAACCACCACAGTAGCTGAGCATTGACAATTACTTGCAACACTGATTAAGTATTTGAGGGACTGCCTCTTTTTTTCTAACAACTGAGTTCATAAAACCATTATGAAAAGACTTGTATTACATTCTAACAGAATTCTCAGATTCTCAAAACCACAGCATTCTTACTGGTATTCAAGGTATTTCCAGTGAGTATGGTGTTTTCTGTGAATACCAGAACCAAGTTCAAATGGAAGAACAGACAATAGAAGTGCTGCTGGAATGGATGCTTCAAAGTCGCTTCCCCACTTGGATGACACGATTCTTACAATTTTCCCCTTTTGCCCTGCAGTAAGTAGCATTATTCACAAACAACAAATTTGGCCATTGTAAAGGCTTTTGACCCTGAAATATCTGCATAAAATTCATAATGTGATTTATTTACTAAAATAAGTGTTTAAGCAATAATATGGTATTGGAGAAGTTAATCTTTTTACTACAGGTGCATAAAAAAAGGAATGTTGCAGGACTTGCAGAAGACTTATCCTCTTTGACAGTGCCCAAGTTCCAAAGTACTATAAAAAATATCCAAACAACTCCAACACAGTAAATCAATTATTATATATAATTCTGAATAAGGTACTCATATTATGTTATTTCCATACACCAGAGTCAGAAAAGGTGAAAGACAGAAGATGAGTCTATTAAGACTTATTTTTCATAGTCAAATTTTTATTCATGCAGAAGACCTAAAAGAGGAAATTACTACTTCTTCTCAACTTTCAAGTATCTGTTGGCAATTGATCCCAACTATGGATTAATTTAGGTTACAAATGGAATGAAAATGTAGCTCACTCTTCGCTGAGCCTATCCATCTCTATGGACTTGTCATCTTTAATGCAACACCGTACTGTATGAGCACAGCAATAGAACTTCCAGAATGGACTCATAAAACCACATTTTTTTCACACCTTCTAAATGCATAAAGTCTTAGTCCGGACCAGATTAACAACAAGGCACCAAATGAGCTCAGTAAGATCTGGCTCAACACAGGCCCTGTCAGCTCCTACAGAGGTGATGTGGAACCAAAAGAGCAGTTCAGGGTATAAACCATGCTCATCCAGGGTTTGCATCAGGTGTCCCAGTGCTTGAGTTAGTGGGAGCATTTCTATACCTGAAGCACTGCTCGTATTGCAATCCTTGAAGTGAAGAAGCCCACTGAAATGCACAGTGGCATGGAAAATGCCACAAGATTCAGCCAAAATCTACTCTAGTTCAGGCCGTAGGCCAACTGCATATGGCAGCACTGACTGGCTGTGTGCAGAGCTCTTTTTGTGTTTGCACCACACTCCCAGCATTCCTACCACCTTGAAAAAATCCACAGAAAAATGCCTTTTTTTAAATTGTGAGGCTTTTTAATGATTTCCCCAATTCCAACCAGATGAAAAAAAATTTCCCTTCACCAGTACTTTAATATACTCAAATATGTTAAACATTAACATAATTGAAACTGTGCCAGCCAACAATCTGCTTTTTCATCAGCTGAATCCCTCCAGGAATGGCTGAGTGCAGAAGAATGAATCCTGTCTGTTTGCAAGAGGTTATTTAGACATACTGTGTTCTGGACCAGAGTGGATGAGCCCATAATAGGAACCTCAGCCAAAATAACAGCGCTAAGAAGCATCTCTGTTCTGGAATGGAAAAGTAGAGGAAGGGATAGGAAAACACCAGAAAAACATGCTAATATCCCTAAAGATTGAAAGAATGAGTTTTAGAAAGAAGAGTCAAGAATGAAAAGAAAGCTTCCTCAAAATCCTTGAATTTAGTAATGACTACTAATTAATGTGTCACAGTGTTCACATTAAAGAAGTTAAATAATTGTGATGAACACCTATATCATAACTTAACAAGCAGTAATGTATAAATGCTAATCAATTACTTTAGCACTATACACACATCTTTAGCTAAAAAGCACTAACATTAATGCTCACACAGTGCACACACATGCTACAATTACCTCATTATATTTTTCATAACCTGTCTCAGTTAATGTCTTCAAGGAGGAATAGGAAAAAAAAAAAAAGGAAAGAAGAAAATGTAACTTAAACCTTAAGTCAAGCTAATTATCACTAAGGTGAGGTAGCCATACCTGATCTTCTGAAATTAATAACAATTATTTGCATTTTCATGATATGATTTACAAGATGTATCCTTCAAATAACAGCTTTATCAGCAAACTCTGATATTAAAATATTCAATTTCTTATCTTCAGAGGTGCAGTTAAGGTTTACAGCATATTTCAAATATGGATATTACTATTTTTTCAAATCCATTCTATCAATGGAAGTGCAAAATCAGATTTACCTTCTGCTCTCATCTATTAAAAAGAAACCCTTAAAAACAGGTAATTAAATAAATCTTGTTCTCATCACTGCCAGTAATCAGAAGGTTCATCAAGGTAACAGCTCTACATGGAGGTAAGTTTAATTCTAGTTTTTATCAGTGATTCTCATGGAAGTCTTGAAAGTGGTTGCTCTCATACATACTAAAATTGCCCAATGCTCTTCTGAACAAATTGATTTTTACAATTCAAAGTGCAAGCAATCATGTGAACCTTCACTCACCCTTACAAGCTGTATAAGCAGTCTCCAGACAGGCTAAAGTACTGTCCTTAATTTATACAGAAAATTTAATCACAGCGTGCTAAGAAAGTGAGATAATTACCTGCAGAAAACTGTCTTGGCAACAAAGAAATTCATTCTTCTTCATGATGGACTCGGATGTTAACATCAATTCATTTTTGCTAAGGGCTGGTTCACTTCGGCACGGATAGACAGCCTTAACAGGAAAAAACACGACTTCACAGGAAACATGCACAAAACCACCATTGCAAAGACACAGAATACACCGATGTAGAACTGATTAACAGCATTCTTGAGTTTTGGTTGTGTCTTTTTGTAGTTTGTTTAATGGGGTTTTTTTGGTTGGTTGGTTTTGGTTTACTATACTATACTGGACTACTGTGAAAAGAAGGGCCACATCCACTTCTACCTTTTTCTGCAAATCTGAAGGTATACACCCAGATATTTCTAGTTCTATCCATTTATTACACTCATGTTACAGAAACCAGAACAGTTAGCTCAGCAAAAGCTTCTCTCTGGAGAGGAGCAGGCCATGACACACCAACCCCACAAAACCAAAACTAAACAATACAGGTCTTCAAACACCACAGTATTATTGAACAACCATGAGCCAGTTCAACTCAAAGGACGTGCTTGTCTTAATAAAGAATGATTTTTTGCAATGTACCAAACCAGTACCCAAATAAGCCGGTATTAATTTATCTAGTGAGTTGGATATTAGGCCCTTAAACTAGGTTCAAGCAGAGAAAGAAATTTTACTTTTCACAGCTATTACACAGCTTAGTCTCTGTACACAAATTGCTCTGTTCCACTGTAAAAAATATTTATTACTCTTAAAATACACGTGCTGAAACACCGACCAGGACCTTTCAAAAAGGGCAATTGGAAAATAAATACTTCAAGTGAAACAATTTTCCCCCAAATTTTGTACTTTCTCCTCCACGCTTAATAATATTTTCACACTTCCAACAAGGATTTCAGGAATCCATACCCTGATATTGTCTAGAACTCGCTTGAATTCCAGTGGTTCATCCTTCCCTTCCATAGCTGCAGGATCCAAGCCATCTCCTCCATAAATAAACTGTATAATGTCACCAGTAGAACTTCTGACTGTTAAATCATACTGTGAGCAAAGATCTTCAAGGGATTTTACCAGACGTCTCTGAAAGAAAGAAAAAATACAAGGAAAATAAAATGGATCTTTTTAAAAATAGCTACTGATTTGCTTTACAAGAAGTATAGAAACTGGACTCAGGAAGTAAATCTGACAGAGACATGAGCAGGCATGAAAACCTATTTAAAATACATTACCCCTACGGCTTTCCTGTACATTCCACAGAACATAAAAGTCAACAAAATTTCAAGCAACAACACAATACTCCACATTTAGAAATCCGTTGTAAAGGAAACCTAATGACCTAATGCTAAGCTGCAAGAACCTATTTAGTTTGAAGGAGTTATCAGGACGTGGGTTTTTTACACAATACTCATATTCTTCCAAGCAGGTTTATTTCTCCAGGAATAAAATACTTTTTGTGTATGGAAGCAGAACCACTCAACAACTGTTTTTACTGACAAAAGCCAAAGACGTCATAGAAAAATGGCTTTGACCAATCTGGGTTGTCTGCTTCTCTTACATAAACTCCTTGCATTGGGAAATCCCTTGAATACCATCTTCCTTTCTATCCCAAAAAGAAAGCACACTACAAAGCATTTTAGGTTAAAAACATTTTTATTTGAAATACGGACTTCGTTGTTCCATGAAAGCAAATTAGATCACCTAAACTAGACTATAAATTGTTTGGGTGTTTTTCTCACTGGCGAGAAAAAAGGTTAGGATAAAATAAAGGTTATGATTTTTAAAAAAAACTCTGAAGTCCCAGTACTGCAATTCATTCATATAAGAAGAAAGTTGAAGAGGAAAAATATTTTGTAGGTTGCTTACTGTATTGATATTTTTTGTAAACACCTGCACACATGCCAACATTTTGGAGAGAAATTGTTTTTGGAGGTTGGTTTTGGAGACAAATGGTCTAATCAGTTACCCACCCCAAAAGGTGGGTTTTTTTCTGTCTTGGCACAGTTATTTGTGTATCTTAGAATGTTTTCACAGCCCCAAATTATCATGGCTTTGCTACTGCCTATTACACTGGGAAGAGGTCTATACCGTAAACACTACTTAAATATTTGCACAGAAGTCTTAAGACTGCACATAACAGCAAGAAGCTTTGTTGGAGAGACATAGATTTGCACAGCCAAAGACACTAAAATCTTACAGAACAGTAAGTCTAGATGGCCAAGATGCCTCCTGCCAAGAGAGAGCAGACACTGAAAAGGAGCTTTAGCTGCATTTCTGTCATCGCTCACACTAGTTTTAGGAACACGCTACACAGAACGTAGTCCTCAACAATTGCACAGATCAAGGACTTTTACAACCCATATTTGAGAGGAAACAGCTTAATACAAGCATGTTACTGTATCATTGCCTGAGGTCTCATTTACAACTCCACACCTACTGGAGAACAGACCACGTCATGTATTTCACAGTATAAATTACTCTGTTACATTGAAAACACACAATGGGTGCCTTTCTCCCTGATCCGTCACCTCAACATGCACATGAGAAACATGCACATTTTGCAAGACTGATAAAACCTTAAATCTGGTGACATTTACCTGCATATATCCAGTTTCTGCTGTTTTAACAGCTGTATCAACCAGACCTTCTCGACCAGCCATTGTGTGAAAAAAAAATTCAGTGGGAGTTAACCCAGAATAGAAGCTGTTAGCAACAAAGCCTTTTGCTGCAGGGAGCTGCAGAGAAGAGTGGGAAAAACATAGTTAAAATGCAATGTACATTCTGTACGTTACAGAAAAACATGGTGCATGTCATCTGAATTCTTTCTCAAAGTTAGCCAATACCTCCACCAACACAGGGCAATGATCTCAGCTCTTCTTAGCTCTTAAGTTCCACTTGTATTTTAGATCTGAATAAAGGTTTCAGAAATCCTTGCCTTGTTCTTCCAAACTAATTTAACAGAATTTCCCCTTCCTCCTACAAACCTTGTCACACTTCCAACTATTCCTCCAACACTACACCAACACTTCAGACTCCTTTATACTTGCAAAAATTGAAAAGGCAATTAGGAATGCTCATTTTGCTACAGTAGTGCAAAGGTATTTGCAATGCCGAAGACTAAGAAATCCAGAAATAATATGACTGGAGATATGGATATAATTAATTACTTTGAATTGTTTGCCCTCATCCCTAAGGAAAATTCTTGCCAATGAACTTGATGCATGCATTACTTCAAGTAAAAAAATCACTTTTGTTGTTATTTAACAGGTAATGCTTTCTAAATCAGAAAAAAATCTAGAGCTAAATTTTACCTTCTCCTCTAAACCATGAAATATTGTTTCTTTTTCTATTTGTTCAGCATGTTACAGAACTCTGAAGTTGAAATTTGGACATTTAGTTAAAAATTCAAGTGTCACAGCTACCACCTGACATTCAGCTAACACGCTAACTAGACTACTGGCTTATACCACGAACCTTCTTTACTGTTTATTAGATTTCAAATAACACTTGAAAAAAAATTAATCTCATTTAATTACATTTACAAGTGCATGAGATTCATTATTGCTTCATGTAGGACTGAACTGGAACATGAAACAGAGTAACCCATGATACCTATTTCTGGAAAAAGAGAAAAAAGAGACTCCAGAGTGGTTTATCTGGCATGTCCCACCTGTTTAAAGACACCAACACACATTCAGCAGTTCTCCTGAAAAGTATTAGTGCAGTCAAACATAACACCAGAGAGAAACTTTAACAAATTATTTTAGGACTCTCAAGAGAACCTAAGATGTATTTTCACCTCATTTTAAGTTTACTAAAATAGAAAGGTCAAAGCAAGGCTGACCTTTAAAAAGTGAAGATAACTAGATATCCTATGGCAATTGAGAACACTGCTGTTAACTGCTAAATCACAGAAAACATTCTACATTGACCATATATGAACCTTTTCCTTCAGCATATCATGACAATCCATTTTATTATGCATCCTTCTCAAAATGGCTTAAGAAAACTTGTTTCACTTCACAGTCTACAGTACACATACAGACTGACCTTTGAATGCTTCTCAAAGTGAGGCAAGGACCTGTTCTCAAATCCGTCAGGAACGCGGGACCCACTGATAGCCTGCTGACCTACACAAGCAATCATCTGCGAGATATTAATGAAGGAGCCTGAAAAGACAGGAAGGAAAAGAAAGCCCCTCACTCACAAATGAGGAATATACTGCTTCCCTGATGAGCTCTCTTCACTTACATGAAGATCTATTATTTAGCCTTGTAATTGGTCAACAAAAGAGAATTGCAAGAGTTACAGAAGCTTTTCTGTTACTTAACCTGGTAATTTTAGCATTTATGCAAAAGCTGAAATTAAGTCTCTGCTACAGGCAGTAAATTTTTATTTTTTGTCTCTTTGGGTTAAAAACATTCATACCACCATTATTTGACTTCAGTCCTTATAGTATCCTGGTTTGTATTATGGAATATGTTTTACACAGCCCATGATGCTAACCTACATATCTTGCTTTACAATTTCTTCAACAGTATTTTTCATAAAGGGTTCAGTATCTATCAGGACTCCTTGAACAAATTAAGTCACTAATTCGGAAGTTTTATTTGCTGAACATGTTTGTAACAATGCCTCCCCATCACCCCCATAAAAATTATACACTTAATATATTTTTCTTCTTAGATTTCAGTATTTCTTTAGAACACAGTATGTCCCTATGAGGCTTTCCACAATTTATTAGACAGTTAAAAAATGCAAAAGTTTAAACCGTTTCTTCAAATTCTTATAAGAAACAAAAGAAAGCTCAAACAAGAATTTGACAAACATTATAGCACCTTCTAGTACTTAAAGAGGGGCTGCAAGAAAGCCAGAGAGAGACTTTGCACAAGGGCATGTAGTAATAGGACAGGCTGGAAAGATTTAAGCTGTCAGAGGACGGGTTTGGATCAGACATCGGGAAGAAACTCTTTATTATGAGAGTGGTGAGGCACTGGAACAGGTTGCTCAGAGAAGTTGTGGATGCCCCATCCTGGTCTGGTGAAAGGTGTCCCAACCCATGGCAGTGGGGTTGGAACTGGATGATCTTTAAGGTCCCTTCAAATTCTGAATGTATCATTTGCAGTTGATTTTTCTATGTGATATAAATACTTGAAGTAGAAACACAACTGAAAACTTTTTACTGATTAATTAGTTCAAGTCCTAAGAACACCTAAAGTTCCAGTAAGATGTTCTTCAACTTGTGCTAAAAATTAAGACACAAAAATATCAGAACATCACCTTGATTTTAACTAACTATACCTGAGCTGTACTTACCAGGCCATTTAAAACAGCTATGACATGAACTTGCACAACCAACAGTATAAAACAAGCTATATGATGGAACAAGTAATTTTCACAAAAGTGATGGAGTGAGCAACCTACATGCAAAGTTCAGCTATCCATACCTTTAGAACCACAGAGAGCCATGATCAGGGGACTGTTGCTTTTGTCCAGTTCTCTGAGACAGGCACTGCCAGCGTGATCTCTGATAACAGACAGTTCTTTAAGGATTAAGGCCTGAAATACAGTATTTCAGAGGTTCAGAATTTGTTGTAAAACACTTACACAAACAGTACTCCATCACTCCCAGCAACACCTTCAGTAGTCAAAGGGAATTCAAAAGTACAACAAAGACAAAGAAATCCCATCATGGCTTTGGGTAAAACAATACTAAATTTTAACTTGCATAACTTCCAGTTGGCTGCAAAAAATGTCTTTGTCATGTTCCTGGATACCGCTGTTTTATCCCAGCAATCTCTTATCAGCATCAAAAACATCAGCTAACCTGAGCATTGCACTAAGCCCTAAGTCACACTGCACTACACGAAAGAAAATCACAAAAATTTTGACAAATGTAATCAACTCCATTCTGATTACCTGTGTAATTCTATTTACAGGTAGGAAGGATCTCAGTTGTTATGTGTTTGGCTAACGTTTTCAAATGCATACAAACATCCTAAAGTCTGTATAGACTCAACTTGCCTAGGGACTGTATTTGTTTGTATTTTTAGGTTTCAGAAGACAACTTTAGACCTGACAATGTAATGAATATATTTGTGAAGTCTCTACTCAAAATGGATAATGACATAAACTAAAAATTTTACCTCTAGTGTCTCTTCTGCAGTACAACCAGGCTGCTGCTGTAGCTTGCCAGTGTTCAGAGCTTCAATATACTCGTCACATTTCTTATAGCCAGCATTCAGGAGCTCATACTTAGCTTTTAGCAGGCCCTGCCCAGGGGTTACATCACCAATTCCAATTGAAAAGCCACGATTAGCTATTATTAAAAAGAAAACTAATTATTTTCACAGCTCAATCACATATAAAGAAGACGAATTAAACCCAAGAAATATTATTGGGAATTTTCAATTTCACCTCCTATCATATGACCACCACAAGCACTGCATAAATACACTAAGTTGTTTCACTGCCTGCCAGCTTCAAAACTAGCTTATTTTTTTTAAAGCACAAAATGTCACATTTGAAGCAAAAATCTTGCTTGCTCTCAATTTCTGTATTAAAGTACTATTTTACATGGAAATGTACTTACAAAGATAGACAGGAGCAAGTCTGGCCAGACGTGACATGGCATCTGCAGCTTCCACCTGTCCCCAGTCTCTCAGCAAGATGTAGAAGATGTTGTTCTTGGATCCTGACCCCAGTGTTCCTTTGTCCATACTGCCACTCATTAACTCACTGTTTTGAATTGTGACATCTGGAAATAAAAAGGCAAAAAGAATTCACCAGTGTTCTAAAACATGCACTAAGTAATCACTTATGGAGAGAATTTTTAAATAAAAGTTCTGTCCATGCTCAGTATTTTCAATGTGAATTTAGGTACCATCTTCTCGCACCACAAGTCACTGCTCTATCACTTATTATATCAAATTAAAACACAATACCAGGTTTTCTTGAGACTTTTGAGAATTTACAGAGAACTTTCTGAAGAGAATTACTACACCTTCAGAAATGATTTTTTTTCAGAGAACTGAATGCAGCCAACAACAAAATCCAAAAGTTTTCCACATCATGTGCTCCCATCAAACTCAAAAAATGGCAATTCTTGCCATATTTTCTAAAATGAATAGACTGAAATAAAGAAAATGTCATGTTGACAGGAGTGTGAGCAGGATTGCTTTTGGGCCTTCTGTCCTACAATATTTGGTGGCTGAAAAAAATCGTTCCACCATGTTTATAACCAACACACAGAGTTGTTGTTTATCACAGCACAGAATGGTCCTTTCATCTACAGAAATCACTCAGTCTGCTGTAGAGGGGACTTGAGTGCTAACTGGGAAATTCTTCCTTGCATCAACGTTGCATGACAGAATTAGTGTAAATCAATGGTTCCTCAACTTATGCTTCTGAGCAGCAAGGAACCAGCCTAACCTTGTCTGCTCAAGTTCCTGCCCAACGCTCACCCCATGAAGGTTTAATTATAAGCAAAGTCTTGCTCATCTCCTACAGTCTTTTCAACCATGGTGCTCTGCACTCCATCTGCCACTGACTTCCCTAACTGGAAGGACATGGATGGCTTGATATGCTAAGGATTTCTGTCTTCCCTGTGTACGCTTAACTCCTTTCAGTGTTTGACTTCTAATCCTTCTATTACTACCCCCACTTAAGAGACTAAATTTTTCCATTTGCCCTCTGCACAACTGTTTCCTAAGCTTAACTTTTCTTTCTCTCAACTTCAAACACTAAATTAGCATCATGACAAGCTGAGCATCATACAGAAGACATTCTAGTTTAAGAAAATATCCAAATCTTTTCTTTGGTGTTCAACATGACTTGAACTTTTGAGAACAACGGCAAGATTTTGCGATTCAAGAGCACACATGTAAAGGACCGCTTTAACTCCTGCAGTGGGCTCAACAACAGCTATTATTTCTTTGAAGACTTCCAAAACACAGCTTGAGAAGTGTCACTCACAAGAATCATTGTAACACAGGTCCTCCCCTCTGCCACAATACTGCTTGCCCTTCGTCCGTAGGTTGGCTTTTACAGGACAATCATCACTGGGTTTGAGAATGAGGCTGAAAACCTGTTTTCCTGTCCAGAGTGTTACAGGCTGAGAGAAAAAGGAGAAGAATTAAGGTTATAAATTTATGCTACAACTATAGTACAAGAGCAGGCAAGAATTTATATGTAAAATTATTTTATATACAGAAGCTATCTAAAGAGAATTGCACTTGTGAAAGAGCATAGTAGCACTCCTTTGAAAAGTATTTTTCATGCACTTTTATACATTTGAAAGCTCTCAGTACTGAACGGTTATCCTTCCCAACAGGGTATGTGCATGCAGTCAGAGAAACATGCTCTATTGCTCCCTCTTGCTGTCATGTTTCCCTTTCTGATCAGAAAAGGAAAAAAAAACCCAAAGATGCTGCTGCTGTCATTTCATTTCTCAGAAAGGTTGTAATGTTTATAATTACTTCTTTATAAAGTGCCGTTGCTTCAAAATTTTAGGATTTTAAAGATTCATGTAACATCACCATGGGTCAAGAACACACAACACAGGAAGTCTTAGTAACGTGAGAAAAATAGCTTGACACACCTTCAGAATTGCTGGGGGTGGAAGACGAACTTTGGTCTTTTCATCCTTGCCAACCAGGATAGAAGCAATAATCTGACAGGCTTTGGCTCGATCAAAAAAGGTATCTTTCAATGTAAGAAGATAGGCACCTGGAATGGAAAAAGGTATTATGACAGACTAAATTTAATTTCAATTTAAAAGCTATTGCATATTCAATGTCAATTATTTCATTCTAATACTACTCAGGTACTTACTATGTGAAATGACAATAGTTTAGACAGCTTATATTGTAAATCCTTTCCAGAATTTTTTCTTAATTGCTCCACACTAATTGTCTAAAAACTAGAAATAGGGTATTTTTCTACCCTCTTGCTCTCAGACTCCATTCCATCAGTGAAATAAGGCCTTCACATTGATTTTTGTACACTTTCTTCCTTATGTTCATTGAACATTTCCCAAAGAATTTAAGAACACTGAAGGTACTTCCTGGAAGTAATTTTTGAGTGAAATCAACTCCTCTACCATAATCATAAGCAGTTTACATTGTCTACCGAACACAGACAAAGATCCCATATATTCATTTGCAGAAAAACACAGCAAAATACACTCAAAGGTAAAAATAATTGCAGTTACAAAAGTAGATAGCATGAGAAATTATTCTGAAGACATCATAATTATATTTCAGACAAAAAAGGGCCTTATTTCATAATGTCCCTATGACTTGTGAAGGAAGGTTTTTAATTAACATAGAGAAATTCTGAAAAAAGGGAAGTGATTCAGAAGGAACAATTGTTAGATCACACAGCTCTGAAATAAGCTTATACACACACCTGTGAGGAAATCCTGAATAGCAGCAATAAGAGGTTCTCCATTTCTTGGTGTTACCAAGTTTGCTTTAGTCTGTGTGACATAAAAAAATATTATGCATTTGAAGACATGGATATTCCATTTGTCATTCAAAATGGAACTTAGCATTTAAGACATTTATTTTAGCAAAAATGGTCAAAGCCGATTCTTCAAAAAGTTAAAAAAAAATAAACTAGAAATTTCAGTTCACTACAGTCCATGCACATCTATTGAGGGTTAAGGAACAGTCTGGGAATAGTTACTGGAAATCACACATTCTGTTTCCAAAGCAGAAACTGCAGTCAACTTGATGTGTTACAGTAGGGACAGGGAAGGGGAGACAAGCTAGCTTTGAGAACATGGACAAGAGTGGTTACACTCACTGCAGTGAGCTACTGGAATACTGGAAGTTCTGTGGTCCCTACTGGTAGGTAACAATAAAGCCACCTCTAGCCCCATGTTTTTATGCTTTACTCAAACCACTGCTCCTGTTAATATCCCCCCAGCTACGAGCAGTTTTGCCTGAGCACATTCCCACACAGACCTGAAACACACACTTGGCAAGAGAGGAGACTGTTCTTTTTAAGCTCACAAGTTAGTTCAGTGAGCCCCTACAATGCTGCACCAACTGTATCGCAACACCTGAATTACTGCTGGCATTCAGTTACCCTAAAGGAGCAATGGACTGGGAAACCCTCAGCTTGGTGCTACTGACTCTACTTTCACACTACAGATCAAAGTTTGCAACCATCAGATAGATCCCTATTTCTCTACCCTCCCTTCTCGACCCTGCCCTATGAGCCTACTGTCTTCTGCCTTCTCTGGGAAGCCGCCTTCTCCAGCACAAGCCCAGTATCACTGCCTCAATTCCAGCTGGTCTGCCTGTCTGCAATTCCCAGGCTGTCAGACCAGAAGCAAATGATGTAAGTGCTGGTAACAGAGTCATCCCAGTCTGGTAGCCATCTCTAAGGAAAGTCAGGCAGAAATATACTAATGACATCTTAAAACCACTGGATTTTCCACAATGTTAAATCTAAGGCTATTAGATTACCAATGTGTAACAGTCCCAATTTATCCTGAAGTCCCTCGTGCAGAATTTTCAGGCAGCTTCAATGTCGCAAATTATCCCCACCCAGTAATCTAAATAGGATTTCAGTTTTCACATGCAAGTTAAGAACTAAAGGGCTGAACTCATCTGTCATCAGCAAAATCCAAACCTGAACATTGTATCTACCTACCCCCATTAAAACAAGTGCTTCTGCTTTTGCCTCTTCTGTCTGAGGAAGGTGAAGGTTCATCTCATCTCCATCAAAGTCTGCATTGTATGGTGTACAGACACATTCATTGAATCTGAATGTCCTATGAGGTTTTACTCTAGCCTGGAAAAGGAAAAAAACAACGATGCACACACAGTCAAGCATGGCTAAAAAGATGCCATGTGCAAGTGTTTCCTTGAAGACTTCCTCTTTATATTACAGACATGAGTCAAAATTCCTGACTATGGAATTTAACTCAATCAGGAACTGACAGAAATTGTACTCACATTATATTACAGGAATGTAGCTAATAATTTGCATTATAAAGAATTTATAAAAAGCATAGAAGACAATGTGCTTTGTAGAGATCACAGCAGCTTTACAAAAGTGAAAACTTAGGCAAGCAGAGACAGTGAGGTCAATCACAGCTCTTAGCAGAAGTATGCAAACAGCATCCTGCCCAGGTACACATCAATTCCCATGCAAAGGCACAACGGCACTGCATTCATCTTTGCCCCCAAACACAGTTGCAGGAGGAGCTGTTTATTTTTGCTCATTTAAGACAGAAACACCTGTAAATAAAGGCCAAGTGCCTGATATTCCAGGCTGAGCTCTGTGCACTCACAATGTGAGCCATAATGCTCAGCTTGTGCAGAGAGGGCTGCCGGTTGAACAGGACGATGTCACCATCTATGAGATGTCGCTCCACAATATCACCAAATTTCAGCTCCTGGGCCATCTTCTCTCGGTTTCCGTATTTCAAAAATCTTAACAGGAAGATATAAAAAAGGAGTCAGAAGAAATACAGACAGTAGATGTAAAGACAACTAAAATCAATTCTGTGTTTAAAATGCCAGATTTTCCATTAAATGCTGGAGCTATTTGTATTACAATGACTAGAAGACAGAACTGGTGTGGATTGAACATCAATCCTGATGCTCTTTGAAGCAATGAATGTATTTTGACATTAGTCAACAAAGCTACAGAGATTACAACAATTAAGTAAGAAAAAGGTTCTGTGTAAAAACACAGAATTTGTTTCAATTGCATTAGAAAGTATAGGAAGTCTCATTCATATATTATCCTTTCTTCCTACCCATTAACTGACTGCAGATTAGCTATCACATGAAAACAGACAGTACAATTTGCCCAAAATTGCCTGTTTTAACTAATGTCTGTACTACACCCTCTTTTTCAACTATGATAGACTCAGTCACAAAAAACCCATAAATCTAATAGCAGTTCAGTATCATTAGTATGTGGACTTCAGTTTAAATGCAAAAGACTATTTAAAAAAAAAAATTGTACACTAAACCTGAGGACATAAAGACAATTCTTTTGCTACTGCCCTTTAGGAAAGATTCTAAAAATAAATTTTAACCCCCTGCAGATATAACTGCCTTCACATAGCAACAAGAATAAGATTATGGGGAGAAATAAAAAGTGAATCATTACAGATAAGCATGATACCTTTTCATTTGGGTGTGCCTTTGCTGTATGAAGTTTGCTCCAGGATGAACATCAGGACCATTACAGACCAGTTTCCTCATAAAATTAATATTTGCTTTGTTCACCTGTTGCATAAAGACTTCAATCAGAAACAAACAAAACATGTTTCAGGATCTTGTTTTTACTGGTGGGTCATGTGTTCTCAAATTTTAGGCTCAACTGAAAATCCCCCTACACAGCCACCAGCTGCTGAAGGGAACTCTCAGGAAGGAATAAAGGAGGAAAACGTCAACCAATCTTTGAGCAGAATATCAGAGGGAAATGAAATTAAAAATCTGGGAGGTAAACCTAGAAATAAAAATACCCAACCACTCTTTCATATGAATCTACAAATGAGTTGAAAAAATATGAATCAAAACTCTTCCTTCTGGAAATATCACTCCTTACACCACACCTTGTCAGCACTTGCCTATAGCCGACACTACAAACCTTTACTTGCCAGCAGCAACAGAACTGGCAAAGTGTCACTGAATGACACTTCAAACATAATGCAATACATTCACCCCCTTTTACAGTGAGGCTGTAAGGAAACAACACTGAGGTCTGGCTTGGGGAAAAAAAAAATAAAAGGAATAGAAAGAGTTTGAGTCCTACACTACTTACCTTTTCAGGAAAGGTCAGTATTTTAGCAACATGAATAGGCACTGCTACTTCATCTATTCTTAAGTTAGGATCAGGTGAAATGACTGTTCTGCCAGAAAAATCCACTCTCTTTCCTGACAGATTGCCTCTAAACCGACCTAACAAATTAAAAAAGTTAAACACTTCCATCAAAAATTGTTTTCAAAATGTTATCTGTTAAGACAGCACATTAGAACATCTTTTGAGGTACAGCACTAAAGTGCAATACAATAGTAGCAGAGAAACACTTGGCAATAGCAAAAACATGTGATTCAATTATAAAAAATAATTAAAAGCAACTTTCTAGACAAACCTTGCTTTCCTTTAAGTCTCTGAACAAAACCTCTGGTCCATTTTTTAGGTGCCATGTTGAGGGGTATTCCAGAGAGTTCACTGTTAATGTACAGAGCACACTGCAGTTGAAGAAAATCCCAGTCTTCCATTATCATCTGTGTTTTGGCTCCTGATATCCTATGCTAAACAAAACAGCCATCCAATTCAGAAAATAAATATAACAAAACATACTAAACTAGCAAAAAAGTTTTCTGTTATGAGTACAACTCTTCCTTTGCAAATGAAATTATCAAAGTCCTATAGACTGGAATGAAAAAGGCAAAAAAACTTCGCAACAGGATGCATATTGCTATAGCATAAAGCCAGTCATAAGTGAACCCAGCAAAAAAATTTTTTAATTTACTAACATGGGCTCTAAACAGGTACTCACAAAAAAAGCTATTGGTTTAAATTACATTTTTCCCAATCCACTTGAGCTAATATACATTAACAGACAAGAAAATCAGCAGTTAATAACTTTTCAGCCATGGGAGAGTTAGTGCTCAATTGATTGTGCTTGCCTGACAAATGACCAGTTTTGCAAAGTGTGCAAAGTATTAGTCTGGTAGAAGTGCTCTTCTAAACAAATGATAAATTGTTAAATTTTCTTTTAGTGTCTATTTGATGACTGTGCTAAATGAAACCTGATTTCTGAAGAACAGATGCCAGAATAAAGAAAGGACTAAGATCTATAAAAAGAGGGAGGTCTGCAAGAAAAAAACGCCAACATAAATCAATAGGTATAATATTTTCATTGTAAGTTACCATTCAAAAAGTGTGATAGTCATGAGAGGGAAAACAAATAAAGAAGAAAAAAAAAGAAAAATAGTTAAGAGACCAGAGCTGAAATGAAAAAACATTTCCATAAGAATCCCAGCAGATCCTCAGCAGGTCCTACACTGCAAGCAGCCAGTCAGCCAGCTCCATCTGAAGTAAGATGCTCCTACTCTTTCAATAAAATGCCCAACAACATAGAAATACAGTACCAGACCACAAGCAGTAAATCCACTTGCTATATTAAACTCTAAACAAACCTTTTCGAAGGCAACAGTCTCAGAGCTTGAAGGCTGACTCACCTTTTTTATTACATCATTTAGGAAAATGATCTCTGTCAGTTTCATTGTCAAATCATCTTCATTGGTGCCAGACTTCAAGTCGCTCACAACAGAGGGTCTGATACACAGTGGAGGTACCAAGAGTCGCGTGAGGATCAAATCTGAAGGTTTACCTGCTTGTGGGTTCATAAGAAGTAGAGGAATGTCTTCTGCTGGGATTCTTCTAAAGAGGTTCAACACTACCAAAGGATTCAAGTTTTCCTACAAGATCCATTGGGAAATGGTGAGAAGAAGCCATTACATCAAGTTTTAATGCTTCCCTCCTCCTTTAGTATTTTTCAAAGGCAAATATGGAACTATTCATGCAAACAAAACTCTATTTTGGTGTATTTATTTTGAACCAATGCTCTTACCATCTCAGATGTTAAGCTGCTATTCTTTCCTTCCATTTTTCCCTATAATGAGTATAACTTATTGTGTTGCTCTCTCGTCTCAAGAGTTAAAAGACAGTATTTCATAGTTAATAGACAAAGTAACTCAATTACCATCCTACAGTGAACTTACAGTACATTGTAAGTTTTTTCTACATTTTACTAGTAGAAAATCACAGGATTACCATACTTCCTAGATATTTTTCAAAACTTAATTTCTCTCTTCTTAGCACAGCTACTGCTGTATTCACTACTTTTTCTATCCAAGTATGTACCTGGAGATCTTTCCAACTTGTAGAGAGCAGAAGGAAACAAAACTGCGTAAAATTAAAAGCTTAATGAAACAAAAAGTTAGTAAATTAAGCCTCCTCTCTCCTTCTCAACATTAAGAACTTCTGAAGAAAAAGATGTGTGTATTGGAATTATACTGGATTACAGTAAATCTATATATACGTGCAAACTTGATATGGACCAGTGTTTCTTCTTCCTTGTCTAGTTTATGGAAGCATAACACACCAAGAATATCCCAGCCTTTACAGGAAGAAAATGCTGTAGCAGAACATGACAATATGCTAAATTTTTAGCAAAGTTAACATTATTGTACTGGATAGAAACATTCTTCATGTATCTTGATAGACAAAATTCTTGGATCACCATAAGACTTTAGCAGATACACTGCAAATCTTTGAGGGGTTTTATTTCATGCACAAAAAGTAGCAGCAAATTTAGGTTATAATAAAATTCACCTGAGCTCTTCCCAGTAAAGGTTCTATTTCTTTGTTATGTTCAATGGCAGTTTCAAAGGACTGAAGAAAAGTAGATACTACTGGATCAACAACTTTCTTATTTGTCTTGTACTTCTCATGTATTATTTTCAACAAACCACACTTCTTCACAGTTCCTGCAAAGAATTAAATATGGTTTGTCTTGGGATTTCACTTCAAAGTAACAAAAACACCAAAGAAAACAAAACATCACCAAAACTTATATAAGTTACAGCTCCAAAACAAGCTAAACCTTAAGTAAACAAAAGAATAAAACAAAACTTAACCAGGTTTTTAACCAGTTTCCTAAACTCACAGAACAACAAAAGGACAATCAAGTCATACCTTCTTGTATAGATGGCTTGATGTATCTATACCATGATGCAGCCTCTGAAGCTGAAAGCAGGTGCTTTAGACCACACTTTAATTCAGCTTCACCTCATTCACAGCAGGGCTGCTAAAGAAGAAGTTCCCACACTAAAAACAGGACTAAGAAGTGCCATTTTTGTATCATCCCACTATCTTCTAAAGTAATTTAGAAGTGAATTATCAGAAAAATCTGATAAATATTTTCATGTAATGCAGGTAACATTATTTGTGAAACTTCCCCAGACTAGTCCAAATGCTCAATTTTTTTTTCCTGAAATGTTCTGACCCATCATGTAACTTTGTAAATGTTTACTGTTTATGCCCCCTATATTTATACAGGGTACTTATGATGAAGCAGCTCTCCGTTTATTCAGGTTGTTGAACATTACCACAACCAACCCACAGTTTTCATGAGTTAGAAATTTTAAGTCATGTATTAACCATCTACTGTGAATCTGTAACACTCCAAGTCCTTAAACAGTAGCAACATGCGATCAGTGCAGATGAAAAAAAAGAAGACACATTTTGAAAACCAGATGCGAAATCTTCCAAAGACACTCTGCCCTGAAGAAGGGATTATCTTAAGAAAGGTAATTTAATACAATGATGAAAAATGATGCTCACTCAAAACTACAAAGGCTACAATGGCTACCAATGTGAACGTATTGATCACTGCCAATAGCTCCTGGTACTTTAAAAAACATGTTAAAAAGGGGTTTTTTGCCATTATTCAAGTATTGTTTACTGATATGAAACATGAAATAATACAAGCAAGCAGGAAAATGTCTATACCCACATAAATGAGATGTGAATAAGCATGTGCCTGCCCCTAAAAAAGCAACTACCTGTTTCTTAACAAAGGCCAGAGAGAACACCCAGTAGCTACGCAATGAACAAGCGTATTCAAGATCTGGATCCTATCACAGCCATCAAGGCAAAAACCCAACAGAGCAGACAACTTCACAAACTGCTCATGTCAATACTCACCATTAAATGCCCCACAGTAAGGACAAGTGTTTTTCTTTCGGCACTTCTCAGACACTTTCTTTTTTAGCCCTCTTTTCTGAAGATATGTAAGGCCAGGTCGTTTTAGGTAATCCAAAAACTGTTTTTTTTCTTCCACCGACAGCATGATACGGCAACAGGTTTTGCAGATCATCTTAAATGTAAACACATACAGACACAGTTGTCTAAAAGACACATTCAGAGACACAACCTCTTGAACTATAGCTTAAGTTCTTCAACACAGTTCATTATTTTGGAATGAGATACTTTTGTCTTGACTGAAAGACCAATTCACATATTGGAATACACGTTAAAAAGCACATGAGAAAAAGAAAAATACAGTCATTGAGGCAAATCCTTATCTAAGCTCTTAAAAATCCATACAAAGCAAAAAGAGCTTTGATTTACTGGGATGTTCTAAAAGGCAAATTATCCTGCATACATTTAATTCAAAAAGCAGAAAAAATAATGGATTAAATTTATCAGTCTGAGATTACATAGAACATCACTAAGACTGCTCCTTAAATATATGTATTTTACAAAACAAAATATACATAAAGATAAATTAACAATGCACCCTCATTTTGGCCTTCTCGGCTACTTTCAAGCATCATCTTTCCTGAGAATCTCCTTTTTCTAGACTAGAAAGTGACAACAAATCATAATCACCATTACCTGTAAGATGCCTATCACAGCTTTGAAGTATCCAACATGAAAACACGGTAGTTCTAAGTCAATGTACCCATAATGTCCTAAACAATCAGCCAGACTTTTTCCACAGGTTTCACAAGGACGGTCTTTTTCACTGGTTCCCTTTGGGAGAAAGAGAACACACACGTACAGAAAAAAATTACCTGTAATTCAGTGAAAAGATACAAAATACAACAGCTTTTAAGCTAGTCAGCAAGCCTAGTAGCAGAGCCACTCCTTTTCCCCACCATCAGAAGCATGTCAATAGCATTACAGACACTCTGACCCTTAAGAAAAATGGTATTTACACACAGCCTCTGACTCAAAAGAATGCATTCCTGCCCTCCAAAGGCATGAAGAAAGCAGCTGGAACTGCAGCTAATAGTCTATGAAACTCAAGTAAAGACTAATTCCAACTTATTTTGGACAAGCAGTACATTTCCGCAACCCCAGCCATGTTTCTTTAACCACTTCAATAACTTTAGAGAAAGAATATGGAAAACAAACAAAAAAAGAAGGGTTCTCACCATGCGATGGTCCAGCACTCCATACTGCAGCGGAGAGTGATGGTTGTCCTGACTATACAAATTTTTGCTGACCACTTGAATGTGAGCTTGCTGACGCATCTCTTCTGGAGATTTCATGCCAAAACAGATGTGGCTTCTAGGACAGGAAATTTCAGATGTATGTATGGGCACATATATGTACAGGCAAAACCACTTATAACAACAAGTATACGTATAAGTAAGTATCACAGAACAAATTAGGTTGGAAAAGACCTCGGAAATCACTAAACCCAACCTATGAGCAAGCACCACCTTGTCAATTAGACCATGGCACCGAGTGCCACATCCAGCCTCTCCTTAAACACCTCCAGGAATGGAGATTCCACCACCTCTCTGGGCAGCCCATTCCAATGTCTAATCACCCTGCGAAAAAATTCTTCCTCATGTCCAATCTAAACCTTCCCTAGCGCAATGTAAGACTGTGTAATCTCATCCTGCCACTGGCTGCCTGGGAGAAGAGATCAATTCCCAGCTGGCTACAACCTCCTTTCAAGTAGTTGTAAGGAGTGATAAAGTCTCATCTTTTTCTCCAAGCTAAACACCCCCAGCTCCCTCAGCCGCTCCCCACCAGTCCCTAGGACTTGTGCTCTAGACTCTTCATCACCTTCGTTGCCCTTCTCGGTACCCCAAAGTACTCGGAAGCAATGCAAAGGTGGCTACGTTGATTCACAACATTGGTGAAACAGGTTCTTTTCAGATAATTATAAAAACAGCTGCTGTGCCGTGAATGGGTGGTTTCTATCTGACGGATTTATCGACCTTCCCGGGCAGCCCCACGGCTGAACACAGGCACAGTCACCCGTGCGGGAGAGTCCAGCCTGTCCAGCGCTCCTTGGAGCGGAGCAGCCGTGCAGTGAGCCTTCCCCCGCGGCTCTCCACGCTCCCAGCTCCGCCGACAGCGGTTCCGCCCGCCGAATTCTGGTGCTCCCCGCCTCAGCCCGCGGGCACCGCTCGGCCCCCACTCACATTTTTTTGGCCACATCCGTCTCCCTGAACTGCTCCTTCACCATCGTGGCGGCGGCAGAGCCCGCGCGGCTGCACGCGGCTGGGCCAGGCCGCGCGGGCGGTGCGCTCAGCGCAGCGCAGCTCACCTCAGCTCAGCCCAGCCCAGCGCGGCCTCCGCCCGCAGCGCCGCCTGCCGGCTCTGCCCTAGCTCCACAGCCTCTCTGGCGCTCCGTGCGCGGTCACTGCGCAGCAAAGGAATTCCTTCTCGTGTTCAGGTGGAACTTCCTGAGCATCGGTTTGTGCGCATCGCCTCTTGTCCCACTGCCCAGCAGCAAGGAGCAGAGCCCGGCGCTGCTCTCCGGCTGCCCTCCCTATCTGCACACATAAACGAGGGCCCTCAGGCGTCTTCTCGAGGCCCAACTCTGAGCCTCAAACAGCTCCTCAGCCAGCGCTGCACCGCCACGCTCAGTCCGTGGCTCTGCGTGTTCCCGCAGCAGCTCTAGCCTGGCCCAGGTCACCAGCGGCGGGACCAACCCCGCGGCAGCGCCGGCACACGGCGGGGCTGAGCTCGGCCCAGCTGAGCTGAGCCCGCCGCACAGCGCTGACGGAACGGAGCCTTGCCCAGGTGGGACATGAAGCCACCTCCGCCCCGGCTCCGTCAGGCGCACAGAAGCCGCGCCCCTCACTATCTCCTGCCAGCTCCGGCTTTGGAAAAGACAGCCCTACGCACGACTCCGCCCCTGCAGAAGGACCCCCGCGCCGCCTTATGATTGGCTGCGGGAGAGCGCCGGCCCTTTTCTCGTCCGGTCGTAGGAGCTACTGCCGCCGCCATGGTGAGTCTTCGGGCTGAGCCCCGCCATCCGCCCCGCGCCGCCGCCATCCGAGCCCCGCCGCGCCCCCGCACCGCCGCGCCACGCCGCCCCGGGCTGGCCGCACCCGCCCGCGGGGGTATGGCGGACACCGAGCCCGGGCTCCTGCGGCCGGGCCGCCGCGCGTTCGTGCCCGCTGGTAGCGGCGAGCTGCGGGGTGAGGGCCGCGCCGTGTGCTTCGCTGCGCCGTGTCCGTGTCGGTCAGAGCAGCCCCGGGCTCTTGCCGTGCGGCACCAGTGCGCTGTGCTGCTGCGGGGTGTTAGGGGGTTGTTGTGGACTGCGCCCGCCTCTGTCACGGCTGGTCTTGTCTGAAAGCCTTTCGGAAATCGTGGCGTGCACGGTTTTCAAGGAACCTTCCACGTTGCATTAGGAAGCGCTTGGCCAGCAAGTCGAGGGAGTTCATCTGCCCTTCTGCTCAGGCCGGGTGATACCGTACCTGGAGTGCTGTGTCCAGTGCTGGGCTCCTCGGTACAGGAGAGACATGGAGCTCCTGGAATGGCTCCAGCGGAGGGCAGTGAGGATGCGTGGGGGACTGGAGTATTTCTTAAGAGGAAAAGCTGAGAGAGCTGGAACTCTTCAGCCCAAGAAGAGATGACTGAGAGGGGACATTATCGGTGTGTATCAGTATTTGAAGGGAGGGGTCAGAGGATGGAGTTCGGTGGTGCTTTGCAACAGGACCCAGGGCAAGGGCAGAAACCGATGCACAGGAAGTTCTATCTAAATACGAAGAAGAACTGTAGTATTCCCGTGCATGGTCACTCAGTGTCCCTTCTGCACTCTTGTTTCCTTTTCACCCTGCCCTTTACCCCAAACCCACTGCTGTGGCCCTTCTCTGAGGTCAGGTACTAACATAGCAAGTACCATGTCAAGTCTGTAATTTGCTAAAAAAAAACTTGGTAAAATTTTGTGGACACTCTGACTTCTGTTTTTCTTTTCAGCCAGTAGCTTCCAGAAATCCTGGGTTCTCCTTTGCCCTTAGGGGTGAGACGCTGCAGAGGTGGTAGCATTTGGGCTTATTAAGGAAACTTCCGTTTTATTGTTGCAGTACTTGGGATTGAACTCCATATCCTTAACTAAAGGCTGCTTCAGCTTTCCATGGTAGTGGAAGTGTGCATGTTGGTGTGGTGTTTGGAAGCTGGGGATTGAGTTTGTCAGTATTTCACTGTACTACCTAAAGGTGTTTTCTGTTGCCCAGAAACAGTCCACTTAGGTTATGAGTTTGCTGTCAGTGTAAAGCTCCTGATGTAATGCTGTAATATGCATTATTTATGCATTTAAGTCTCTGTTTTATTTTTGGCTATTGTTTTGTTTTATTTAATGTTTTTTCTTGCAGAATGACACAGTGACCATCAGGACCAGGAAGTTCATGACCAACAGACTTCTGCAGCGCAAGCAGATGGTAAAAGATTATAGAAAATTGCCTTTATTTGTCTGGTGTTTCTGGGCTAAAAGTGGGGTTTGGCTGTTATGAGCATGGGTCCCTTAAAATATCCAGAGATCTTAAATTAAGAATTACAAGAGCTTATAGGTTTAGATGTGTTGATGTATGCTCAAGGTAAATCTTTATGGGGATGTTGTACCAGGGGAGCTTGAGACTGGGTGTTGGGGAAAAATTCTGCACCAAAAGGATTATTCAGCATTGGAATAGGCTGCCCTGGGAAGTGGTTAAGTGGTGGTATGTAAAAGACATGTAGATGTAGCACTTGAGGACATGGCTTAGTACCATTGAGACACTTGACACGATTGGATTTACTGTTGGATTCAGTGATCTCAGTCTAAATGACCCTGTGAAGCAAGAAGCTTTTGAACCCTTTTGTATCAAGTAATTAATAGTTTCTGCTGGTAAGGTGGGTTAGTTTTAGTGTAAAGCTCACAGTGGGACTGTAGCGCCTGGCCGTTGTACTGCATATTGACCTTTTATCAACTTGTAAAAATTTTTCCTTAGGTCATTGATGTTCTTCATCCTGGGAAGGCCACAGTCCCCAAAACAGAAATCAGGGAAAAGCTGGCAAAAATGTACAAGACAACCCCTGATGTAATTTTCGTCTTTGGCTTCAGAACTCACTTTGGTGGTGGCAAGACAACTGGTTTTGGCATGATCTATGATTCCCTGGACTATGCAAAGAAAAACGAACCAAAGCACAGGCTTGCCAGGGTATGTTATTTTCTGGTATCTTGAAAGCAGTTAGAATGGGTTGGAAGTGTTCAGTTACCTGTGATGTGCATGTTTAAAACTTGAAGTTTTGTGAAAGTACAGTTGTATGAAAACTCTTACAATAGCACAGGTTACTTTCTGCATTTGCAAAATAGGGTAAGTATTTTTTTACTCTATATTACAAGGGAATTGGGAAGGCAAAACTGATGTTACCAGGGGTGTTAAGCAGGATTTGTTAACAAAATACTAATAAAGGTCTGGAAGAAGCATATGAGATGGGGCTGATTCGTGTGCTACTTGAATGTTTATGTTCTGTGCTGAATCATTCATTAGTTAATTAATTTGCTATTTAGTTAATCAAATTTAAACTGTATTTGAAGATTTCAGTAATCGTAGAATTTAAATTCAAGAGTTTTTAGTAGAGAAACAACGTTAAATGCAACTTCTAACTGTTTTTAATAGCACGGCTTATATGAAAAGAAAAAGACTTCCAGGAAGCAGCGAAAAGAGCGTAAGAACAGAATGAAGAAAGTCAGGGGCACAGCCAAGGCAAATGTTGGTGCTGGCAAGAAGGTAGGATGAGAATATCTTTTTAACAAGAGTGAGCATATGCCTTTGAAATGTTGATTAGAAATTCAGCAGAATAACATTGTTTTTCTTCCATTTTTTCACCTGTTCTACTGGATAACAGAAGGTAAACTGTGTGTTGTATAGCTCGTCATCAGCTCAGTAGCTTAGTGTTGCGCCTCACTGCTGCAAGCCTAGCTGACACAACATGAAACAATGCTTCCTAAATTACTGTTTCCTATATGTCACTTGAACTAAAGATAAATTTCCATTAATCTAACAGTATTGCTCTAATCACATAACTTAGTTTCTCAATACACACCTTAGATAATCTTAACACTTGTTACTCAGGCTGCCTAAACACCTAATGCTTACTCCACCGAGTTACTGTTGGTGTGGTGTTATCTATAGAGGTAAGTTTGTCAAGGCTGTGTGGTTTAGGCAGTAAATAGAAATAAGTTAGGATACCTCTGGGTTTGAGGGACTTGGCAAGGTAGTGGAGTCTTCCTCTGGTGAGGCTAGACTGATACAACCTTCCTGGGCTGTGGCTAGGACCTGATAGAAGCAGCTTGGAGGGAGGCAGATTTCTTCTGTCATGAAGCAAAACTAAAACTGAGGACTAGGTTGGGTGGGAAGCCAGTCACTTTATTTCACAGTGTTCTGTCCTCTGATAAATCCTGAATAAGCTGTACAGCCCAGTGGGTTTTTTTTCAGGTGTTTTATCAAGGGAAGAGAAGGTAATGGGTTTTGATGCTTAGTGTTGTAGCAGTGAAAATGCCTTACAATCGTGAACTTTAGTAATCTTCACTTTTGCTTTTTTCCTACTTTCTTCGAACTCTCCATCAGAAATGAAGTATCTGCAGGTACTGGAAATGAGCATGGATGTGGTGCCTGAATTATACATCACTGAGATGTGTCCATCCTTTTAATTGAAGCACTGTACTGCCTTGTATGCATGTTTGATTTAAACTTAGATCTGTCCTATGAAGGTTCAGTTAATTACATAATGGACTTTATTCCATGTGACTTGGAAGTAAAATTTGGCTAGTGGCAAACTAGACTTTTTGAAACTAGTGAATCAGCTTTAAAATAATTTCCAGTGAGAAGACATCCAAGAAACTCAATGTTGACTTGAGGCATTAGTTCAGACACTGCAGGATCTGATTCAAAGTAGTACAGTGCAGTTGCATGTGGCACTTGACTGTTGTGTGAAATTAGTTGTGTGCATGAAAGCTAAGTCACATCACACATTTGAGATGGTGTTTGGAAATGGCACAGTTGGCAGCATTAAACTGTATTTAACTATTGCCCTGCAGTATTGCAAGTTAAGACACAAATTACAATGGAATTGGAAATCTCAGTGAAATTAGATTTTGTAGTTCTCATGGAAGTGAAGTTCTTGTTATCCCTGGATGGAAACGAACCACTGTTACTGACAGTTACTAGATCAGGTTTTATTCTAAATTTCTAAAACAGTTAGAAGCCTTCTTCCTTTTTGCTTTAATGCTGTTTTAGTCATGAAGTCCTACAATTGTTTATGGCACAAAATTAGCATTTGGTATAGTAATGAGACCTAATGTACACACTTCTGTCAATGGCAAAGGAGTCATTTATTGTTGCACCAATTCAGATGAGCTTCTTCTCTTCAAGGCTTTTGCACCTGAAGCTAGCTGTTGTTAAGTGTTAATGAAAAGTGATTAAATGACTCACTTGAATTATTAATGCTGTCCAGTTCATAGAAACTCTGTTGAAGCATATCAGCACTTCAGAAATTGAAGGCAGGGATTATGCCCTGTGGCAATTACGTAGATGTGAGGTCTGTATCAAGTGCTTATCATGCAGTCTTAGTAGTAGGTGAACTGTGTTTTTGATTAGAGTTATTTTGATGTCTTAAAATGATCTTTCAGTTTATAAATATGCATGGGTCAGATGTGACTTTACCAGATTTGTTAATCTTTGTGTCGTCACTTAAACTAAAGATAAATTATTTTGTGCTCTTCCTGGAAGACTTGCTTGAGAAGAATTCTGTGCTGCATTACAGAAAAACATTTGTGCAATACACTTAGGTCTTTAAGCTTTGTCTTGAAAAATGCATGTTTAAGGATCAGGCTGTGGTGTGGTTCATCATCCTTATCACAGCTATGTGGAGAAATTTTTATAAGAGCCCTGGGATAGATTTTTAAGTCCACCTACAGAATCTGTGAGAACTACGTTATCTCAAAAATGTATAGGTACTTGATTCTGAGAAATATTCAGGCAAGTGTATATTGTTCTAAAACTTAAGTATGATGTAGTAATGAAAAAGTCAGACATAACTATGCTGATGTCTTGTTAAGTTTTCTTTGATGCTTCCTTTCACTTCCCACTCCTTTAGAATTCCTGTTCTGTTTTCCCTGCAGTTTAAAGAGAAGTATTTTAAATAATTTTGTGTTATTTAATGTATTTTGTGGCTCTAGAATAGCTTACTGAGCTTGCTAAAATCTGCAGCAGGTATATGTGGATGTGCCTCACTTGGTCTTTGCATTCAAAACAGTGATAACTGAAATGCAGAAAAACTCCACCCTCCCTTTTAGTGTCATAGCTGCAGCTGTGACAGCCTTTGGCAGGTGAGACTGTCAAACAGAAGTGTGGATGGATAAGCACTTTGAAGCCATTGTAGCCTGTAGGTATAATTGAACAGGCAGTTGCATTCTGAGTATTATTCAAGCTCTAAATAGCTATTGTTAGAAACCGTTCAAGTGAATGTGTGAAATCTAAGTCTTCAGTCTCTACAGTAGTCAAAACGTTGAGGGTTTCCTATGACATTTCAATATGGGTATTGAAAAGAGCACGTTGTGAGTGTCAGTAAAAACCCTCAAAGCTCTATTTTTCACAGTAGTAGAATTTAGATGAAATTATTATTAATTGATGCTTTCTCTTTTTCAGTAAATGAACATTCTCCAGGTGGAAAATGGATAACAGGTATGACTTCAGAAAGCTTTGTAAGGGCAGACATTCAGCAGGGCAGTCATTATGATAACAAGTCTTAAGGTTGATTTATGCAAAGACTATGAAACTTGTGCAGACATAAAACGCAGTGCAAGGGTTTAAGGCTAAGAATATTTACAAATCACTTTTTCACTTACTGAGTGCGTAGCTTATGTGACTTTGACTTTCTTGAAATACCTGATTAGTATAAAGGCTGAACTAATACATCAGGCACTTCACATTTACTTCTGCTAAAGCTGCTGATTGTTTAGTCTTACTGTAAACAAGGCTTATATTTTTCATTTGTGGGTATGCTACAGAGAAGACTTTTGGTTTTTATTGTCTTAAATAGATTGAAATAGTGTGGTAACTATTTTTGGAATAGATCTGTGTTGTTTTCTTACAGATACTTATTTCAAGTAAAATGCTTTCAAACAAATGTGATGCTCTTTACAGTCACATCAGACTACATTTTTATATCTTTGCTGCACAAACACAAGTGTTGTGGTCAATAACTGCTCCAGGAAAAGCTCTGGTTTTATTACAAATGGTCTGAGTGACTCAGTTGAAAGCAACTTAAACAGTCTGTGTGGGAGTTGATCTAGTGGGTGTAATGTCTTAAACAGAAAGCTGTCAAAGCAGTTGTAGCTTGTTGATCTCTTCTACAGAAGTGCTATAATATAGGCTCATTTATTGCCATGACAGTGCCTGGAAATTTTGAACCTTATGCTCTTATAAGAAGAGCAGTGTAGTTCACCTTACTTGTTTGGGAACCTGGTTTTCAGGCTTTATAAATGTATGAGTGTAGAAATTGTTTTGTGTGTCAGTGATCAATTTTTTTCCTTTACAGGTGGCATCATTCTATGAAGAAGTATAGAATGAATTATCCTGGAAAGCAGAAGCTGCTCATCTGACTTTAACATCCAATAAACTATGTCAATAAAATGCTGGTTTGCCCTTTAATTTTGATTCAAAAGCTACCATTTTGTAAAGTTTTGAGAAATTTGACATAGGTGCACTGTTTGCACTGGATTAAAATCTTTTCATAATTAAAGAAGTCTTGTTTTGAGTATCAATTTGAAGTGAACTGGAGCTTCCTACAGGTAGTAATAGGAGCTAATTCCAAGCAGGCTGTGTTAGTTCAGGGACGTAGACATGCTTCTGTCATCTGGTGTTCAAACTGTGGTTTGAAAAGTCTTTTTGTTTGGCTGCCTATTTTATATAGACCTGTAGAATATAGTGGAAGGGAGAACAAAACATGGAGACAGACACTCAGAGCTGTCTACTTCCACAGTTGAGATTTTTACTAATGAAGATGTTAGGTATGATTTGTCTTATGTTCCCAAGTTGTCAGGACAGGCTCTGGGGCCTGTCTCTGGGCTGCAAGCTGTGTGGTACACCCCTAATTTTTCAACTGATCATGTTAAAGGAGCCGTTCAGGATAAAAGTGTGGGCAGTCTGGTGCAGGTGTTTTGAGGAGCAAGGAAAGCAGAAGTTCTGTACTTCAAATAGGACTGACAAACTGGGCAGCTCTAGCAACTGTGATGATTAAGGCTCTGACTGCTACCTTAATGCAGTATTTTTGAATTCTACTACCTTTGTACTGAGCAGTACATTGTAACCCAGGTAAAGTGCTTTTAATATTTAAAGGAGAAGACCAGCACTACCACAGTTAAAAGTTGTTAAAGGGTTGAAAGGGGATGTTGTACATGATGTGCTTAGTATAGATGGAGCACTTAATGCCTCTTGTACCTTCAGCCTGAGTCTTGAGCTAGGAAGGTTGCTGTTCAGCAGCATCACTCTGGCTGTACAGCTCCTAGCTGTGGTGCTGCAGTCAACCCTTCCCGTATATAATGTTCAGCATAAAAGGAGAGAGAGGAGTTACGCTATTTAGTGTAATTGAGCAATCACTAGGGGGTGGTGTGAACACAGCAATACAAATACAAGGAAGACGTGCAGCAATTTTTCATAGAATAGGCTGAAAGGAGGCCAAATTGTCCCCTGCCAAAGAGGTCAATTTCTTTGAAAACATGCATTAAAAATAGTTGTGTTAAGGAGCTGAGACTTGAAGTGATATGCTTGTTTCACTCTTGGTTTCAATTCAATGGAAACCATCTGTTTCAGTGAAGACCACAGAGTCAGTGTTTTCCAAATGTTTACTACTTGAAAGCTGTAGAGTGCTGGCACACATTCTGGTTGCTCTTTTCAGAAGCCTCCTTACCTTAGTTTTATGCAATCAAGAAAGGATCTATAAATAATTCCTGGCATAAAGGTATGTGCCTTGTGTAGGATTGATGGTTTTAGTTTGCATAGCAAGCAGTACTGTTCCAGGGCAGATCTTCCTCTAGAAGCAGAATTTATTTCTGGAATTGGAGTATTTAAGGTTTCCTTCTTCAGTTTTGTAGTGTCTTGTATTTTATTTATTACAGATTTGTTTATATGGGTAGTACAGTAACTGCAAAGTAGATGGATTGAAATAATTACTGCTTGGTGTCATAATTTGGTATTCAGTGCCCAATTTTGATTGGGCAAAATTGGGCACTGAATTCACTACAGCAAAAAACATGTAGTGAATCCACAGAACAATTCACTCTTGTTGCATGGTTAGGTTATAACCTCATATCCATAAGCTGTACTCTGGTCTTGCAATGTGAGGCAATAAGCACAAAAAATAGGGAAGGGGTCAAAATGACATGGATCTAGAATTAATTGATAAAATCAGATCAGGCAGTTGGAGTTTTCCCACTGTTCTGCAACATGCTGTGTTGATATTGCTGTCCTTTTCTCCTGTCATTCTAACCTGTAAAGTGTCAAACAGCTGAAGAGCTGTCACTGAAATGTTTGTGCTTCATACATACTCAAGTCTTGTGAGTTTTGCTTTGTCACTGTTTTGCCTCTGCACTCCAGTCTAAGCAAGGTGTAGCAGGTGTTCTGTAATTCAGAGGTTTAATGCACACACCATGCTGTGAACACTAGTTTAATCTCCTCTCCTGTGGGAGATAAAACAATTAAGTAGAACAGGAATCTTCACCTTTTTCCCTACTGTGCGCTGAAGGAACCCTTTTATTTCCTGCTCATTTCAGCACATCCCATCATCTAGAGGCAGTAGTTGTGTCACTGTTGCCTGCTTGTACTGGCCCTCATGTTTCAGTATCTCAAGAATTTTATCTATTTAATGAGAGTCTGGAATCCAGGTAAGAAGTTGAAGGAATTTTGGACAACTTCTAAATTAATCTAGTGGTGAGCAATCTCAAATTTATATATGTAGAAAGACTTTTATTAATCACCATTTACAATGGCTAGGGCTTATTGGAGTTGCATGCATAGAAAATGTTGGTGTTTTTCTGTAGGAAGGACTCAAAATTGTATAGCAGGCCTAGTAAGAGTAAATTAAGTCTTCCTGTGAAATATTGGGAAAGCTGTGCAGAAGCCTCAGGGCTTGTCTTAAATGAAACTGGATCAAGTAGTCCAAGTTCTTGCTGAGGTTCCATCTCTGTGTTCAGTGAGGTAGGCACAGCAGAGACATAATTCTGGCTCCTGTCTGAGGGACATGGTTGTCCTGAAGGCAAAGGACAAGCTACAGTTTATCAGAGAGGGTCTTAGCAGGGAAGCAGAGTCTGTCTGCTGGGAGGAGCAGAGATCAGTGTCCTGGCTGCATAGAAAAAGAGAACTTTGGTAAAGAAGAATGATGGTAAAATTTGGCACCACGTGGGTGTAGCAAGGTGGTTTTGTCTGGGGACCAGCTTGTAACAGGTTTGAGGACAGATATTGAGGGGAAGAAATGAAGCTGGTGCCTTCAGTGCCTTGAAATAAATGAGGCATAATATGCTTTGAGAAGACTGCAGCACCAACAGTCAGCTAAATGGGCGATGTGGTTTCTTTCTAATGATACAAAATGTGTCATTTAAGGACTCAAGTATGTAGGTCACTATCAAATCTGTTTCCAACAGTCAGATGAAATTACCTTGTTCATATTATTCTGGTCAATTCCTATAAAAATGGATTTTTGTGTCATTGGTTTCCTACACAGAAGAAATAGAACATTGTGCAGTAGCAGCTGTTGATGATACTAGATTTGTACAATGAGTTAGAAATCCCAGTTGTGAATGGTTCATGCTCGTGCTTCTATTTGAGCAAAACAAGATCTAGTGAACCTTTTTGTTGATAGGTGTTTTGATATTACTAAGAGATGAGATGTTCATTTTTTTTCCTATCAATACTGGCAAAATTTCATCTAAGCAGGTAAATTTTCCAGTACAGGCAGCAAAAATTTCTTTTGTTCATCAAATGTCCCTAACAGAATTTTAATAAGATTAAATTATTGCTATGAACATACTTGTTGTAATGCATCTAAGACGTAAAAGGGAAAGTCTTAACTAAGCTTTTACAAATCAGTGTCAGGAGCAGGCACATCCAAGTACATTAATGTTTTTGGACACCTTCCTTTTAAAGAGATTAAATGGAAACTTGGGTTTGTTGCTGTCGCTGTTGAGCCACTAGCAGAGTAAGAAGATCCAGGTTCAAAGTGTGGCATCAAAAAGAAAGCTTTTATTATTTAATACCAACTTATATAGACTTTTTAAAGGTCACCCAGATTGGCCAGTTCAAAGCCTCCCTGTAGGCAGATTGGCCAGGCCTGAACTGTCCATATCTTGAGAAACTGCTTTTAATAACATCCAAACTTTATCTTTGTTTATAAAACACAGGAAGAAGAGCGAAAAGAATTCTCACGGGAAAGGTCTGTGCTAGCCACATGTTGCTAACATTTTTGAACTCTAGTTATGTCTTAAAAAATTCCCTGTGGAATTTTGTCCACATCTTGAATTCTGTGAGCTTCCTCTTAATTTATTCTTCGCTCTCTGTAAGGCGAAACAGCTGCAGGAGTGGGTAAAACAAATTCTGTGTGCTAGAAGGTAACTATATTTTCCAAGAGCTGGCCATTGGCAACTAGTTCTTCTGAAAAAGCTCCATCTTCTTTCTGTCACTGCTGTTCATACACAGATAAGGTCAAGTAGTGTTCTGGGGCAGAGGATTCAGAGCATCTGTGCCTTTTCTTAACATAGTAGATGTTGCACAACCAGCAAAAATGATGAGTGCAATGCTTCACTGGGGTGGATGATAACAGTTTGTACTTGTGCTCATTGGGTTAAAATACAGCTGTTATTTAATGAAGCTGGCCAGGCTGCACACTGACCCCCATTAGGAGAAACATGCTTCGCTGCCTTTCATGATGATCTGATTTGATTGTACTGGAGCTGCTACCCTGCTATCATTTTCTGTCAATTTTTGCTAGCCTGTTTGTTAAGCCAGGCATCATTTGTGTTGATTTGATAACAGGTTTCAATCACTGATAATAAAACTTTTCTGTGACAGATGACCTCAGATCCATATCTCCTGCACAGTGTTGGCTGTAAGTAGAAAATTGGGACTGACACTTTGCTTTTTCAATGTTTTGTGTCATTAAGCTGGTTTTTTTTTTGTTGTTGTTTTTAAGGCAAGTAGAAGGGTATTAGAAAATATGAGAACTGAAAGACTTTATGGTTTAAGTATTTATTTTAATTGATCGATTCTGTTTATTGTAGAGAGGTTGATTTAGGCCCTACTTTAGGGCTTGATAGGAAAGAATAATGTAAGGATCTAGGACTGGGAGAAACTACTTCCTATTAACACACTGATATTAAACTTGTATGTTTTTGAGGAGTTAATTAAATGGAGAATATGTTATTCCTAGCATTGAACTCCATAGTGCATGTGTAAAAAGCACTGACGGACTGTACTCATGTGTAAAACACAGAAAACAGGGTGAAATTGAATTGTCCAGAGTCAAAGAAATGCTGCAAGGTAAACATCTGTCATTAAACACTAAGTGTAATATGCGTCTTTTTTTTTCTCATTTTTATTAAACATGAAAATCTTCACATGCATAGATGTCTGTTAGTTGCCTTTTGTGACTCCGACTTGTGCTTTTCAAAAAAAGAAAATCTCCTCTCAGCATGGTAAATGATTGTTTTAAAATACTTTGTTTTGGTTCAACACTCTTTTGGCTCCTGGCAATACTTTGTTGGTATGACATGTCTGATGACCTGGGTGAAAGGCTCAGTGTAGGACTAAAAAATACTTTTATAGAAGCTTTAACATGGTGTGCTGCACAGACCAGACCTTGGGGAGCCTCCTGTGCCACTGAGGACGAAGTGAGGCACTCCTCTGGTCCTGGCAGACAACCTTACAGTTCAGACAACCTTGCAGTTCCCTAGAAAATGTCCTTGACACCTGCTTTTAACTTGGTCAGCCCTGACTCAGGTCATTGGACAAGATGATCACTGTAGTTCCCTTACAACTGAAATAGTCTATTCTATGTATTTGTACAGAAGTGTATCTGTAGTTATGCTTTCAAAACAGTGAGGTACTTAAAAAAATATCCTCAGACTTTATTCTGTGCTTTGTGTATGAAGTGGGAGCACTGGAATGTTACAGACTTTCTGCTTTGGGATTAACTTTTGTCAGTGATGCTAGATCAACGTAATTTTATACCCTTTTAGTCTCACAACTCAGCTGTTCCCATAACTGGCTGCCTAACTAGGGGCATTTTCTGAGATTTATAACTTGTATCCCTGTGTTCATTAGTGGAGTTCATTGCCCCATAACATAAACATGTTGTCCTTTCAAGTAAATACTTTGTGTGATCACTACTGATTTTAATGTTTTAGAAGTGGGGAAAGGTAGGTAGTTCTTCAATCTTCTATTTTTTTGCTGTCCCCTGAAAGAAGCTTGATGTTCCTTTAACCCACAAGCCTCCTTAGCCAAGACAATATCCCATCTTTGTTCAAGCTGCCTGTTGCTCATGGACCATGTTTCTTTCTGAACCCTGTGCCCGTCCTTCCCACTCACTTTCGGGAAATGCTCTCTCTGTGTGGCTGTTGCACAGATCTGTGTCTCAATGCATGTACCCATAGTGATAGATCTCCATAAGTCTGGTGTTTCTATTTTGCATCCTCTCCCCTTTCATCCCAATGGCTTTTTGTTTCTTATATTTGTTCTGCTCGTAGGTACTTTTCCCAGCTTTATTTTCCCATAGACTGTGTAAGAATGATAATAATCACATCAGTCATATAAAGCAATTTCTTTATCAGTCTCTTTCCTAGTGGTTCATCAGTGCTCCACTGGAACCTTGGGGTACAACTGCCAAAAAACCCTGCAGAAACCTGAGCTTGCTGTCTGCAGGGTTGAGAGAACTTTGTAAAGCATTTTGTATTTCTGTTATGTGGATAAAAGGACTTTTACCTTTTTTTTTCCCCCTGGACTTCCCAGGTGTATCAAGGTACTAAGTTTCTTCAGACCAACATTAACTGTCTTTATTTAGCAAAGATCCAAAATATTTTCTGAAGGGTTTTTCAATCAGAAAACCCCAAAAGCAAGACACCAAAAGACAACAAACCAAACCTTTCAGCTTCTCCCTTTGATTAGAATTTGTAAATGAAAATGGAGAAACACTACAGCAGACACCTACCAAGTAAACACTGCACAAGGTACTTTGGAAGTCCACTGTTGAATTCTTACTTCCAAATGTAGTGAAGCTTTTCTGTTGCTTTTCAGCTTAGTTCTCCAAGTACTTACTACTTCCAGCCTTTTTTTTTCCCCCACTGTTTTACTGCTTAAGTAGCTGTCTTGGGATGTGAAATACAGGAGCATGTGTAAAGTATTTTTCAAGGGCCTGAGTAATTAAAATGTTTTTATCTAGCCATTTTTAATCTACACAAACTTAAAGAGCAAACATCTTGCTTTTTAGTAAAGATGCACACAATAAAACTACTTAGATTCTGAAAGAGGTTGTGCAAAGTAATCCTTTAGCCAGCAGAGGACTGTAGAACCACATATCACACAGCGAGACAAAAATGTTCCATCACAAAGAGTAGAGGAAAAACCCATGTACCAAACTATGTAGTCAAGATAGTCTCTTAAATATGGTAAAATACTGAAAAGGGAGGGCTCTTTTCATTGTTTGTTTCTCATTTGGGAATTTAATTTGCCCCAGGTTCCCCTTGTTGATGAAAATCGATGGGAATTTTGTTTACATTTTGAAGCACATTGCCAAGAATAGTACTTCATATAGTAAGTATACTTATCCTTTTGGGGGAATGACAACACTACAGAAATGGTGGTGCATTCCCTAAAGGAAAGCATACTTCATTTGTAATGAACATTATGTCTGCAGAAACTAATGGCACAACCTCCTATTCAGCTTATGTAAAATAAAACAGGCCCATATGTTGCTGCTTTTAGGGTTTGGGTGTTTAAATTAAATGTTCTTTAATGAATATTCAAGTCCATTTGCTCAAAAGTTGTGTTCAGCGTAGCATCTTTTCCCTCTGTCTTTGGTCTTACCTAGAGTATTAAGCCATTAGAAGAGGGTGCTAAAGCAGAGGCATCTGTTTATGACTAAAACTTGGATATTGAAAACATCAGAGCAGATGAGAGGGTAAAGAAAGACGTACAGTAAGGGGATCATATTATTTTTTGTTTTGTAATTAAGACTGAGAGAGGTTTGATATGCATGGCACCCTCTAAGAAACAGGAACATTCACTGTGCTATTACAGCAGCTGCACTTTGGGTATGTTATTGTGGCCTGTTCCCTCCCACTTCCTGCAGGAGTTCATTCAGCTTTTTCTGAATGTGTGGGCAGATGCCTGAGCTGTGCTGGCATGCCTCAGCAAACTGCTTTCCAGGGACATTTGTGTCTGTGTGGGGTTTTAGGGCTCTAGATCTCCGTGCCTGGGGTGGGCAGATTGACTGAGGCAATCCATAAAAGCTGGAATTCCTATAGTGGCAGTAACAAGGTCTTACCTTGTGTCATCTGTCCCCTGCTTAAAGTCAAGTAGTAATATTAGTAGTCTGGAAGAATTCCTCTAGAAGCCAGATCTGTCCTTTTGACTGCCCTAAGATACGTTGGCCATTCATCATCAAAGGTGAGCAGTTCCTTCGAGTTGGGAAGGAAGGACAGCTACAAATGGGTGGTTGAATTCATTCTCAGTGTGCATTACTTGCTACTATTTAATCGGCTTTGTAATTCATGAAGGCACTCCTGCATATATTTAAATTCTTCTGTTTTCAGGAAAATCTCTCAATAAGACAAAACCTGAAATAGATACTTAAATGTTTTCATGAACTTTATCTCTGAGTCCAGAAATTGACAGTACTATCCTCTTTTTTAATGGCGTGAAAAAAAATCTCATTAGAAGACAGCTGGAATGTAAACACAAATCACAATAATTGGCTTTTATGTATTTTCATGAGGGTTCTTCAGATGCTTGTTTTTACTGCACAAGTGCAATATTGTAGATATACAGTGAAGCCCTCTTCAGAGAATAATTGATACATGGATAAAATACTTAAAAACATTTGTTAATGCTGTAAATCTGAATGAAGGCTGAGGCTATTACATGAGAAAAACAAAAATGCAAACTCTCAAATTCTTTAAGATTCTGTTATTTGCTACAGCTTCCCTGGCCTAATGAATTCCAAGGTCTCTTCTGAGCTGGGTTGTTAAACATCCGTTAGTGCAAGAACAGAACAAGAAATTACCTGCGCAAGGAGGTGTCACCTGAAGATAGTTAACCTGTCTGTAGACAAAAATTCACCACTTATCTCTCTCCTTTAGAGTATTTGTTAGGGATCTCCAATTAGAAAAAGAAATCTCTATGTAGATTTTTTTTTAAAATGGAGGTAACAGTGCCATCCCTTGTCTACAATATGAATTTCTGAGATGAAGAACACTGTAATTTCTATTTGTATGTCAACAGGAAATTACACTGTTCTGGCTGCTGTACAATGTATAGTGGGACACTGTTCTACCTTGAAATACTGATTTTATTTTGCATCTCAGTTCTGAACTCCTAAAGCTTGAAATACATAGGAAAGCATATTTTTCTTTTAAAAACTTGATATGGTAGGAAAAGTCTTAGTAGGGTATGTACTTATTTTAAAAATGTATTGCTATGTAAAATTTATTTCTTATACAGTCTTCCATGCTTATTCAGTGAGTATATTGAGTAGTGAAACAGTTCTTTTGGGTTTTAGCATTTATTATGTTTTTAGAGCCAGCCCAGGACCACAAAGGGAAATGAACTGTCCCATGTTTGTCATCAGTGGGACTGTTCAGTGGTTGCCATCAGCTACTATCTTCTAAACCCTCCATGTGCACAGGGGTAACCAAAAAATCCCCAAAATGTTGGGATTTTTTTGAGTCAAACTGCACTGCAGGTGACTATATGCGTATGTGCTGAAATTTCAGATAATCTGCTCCTTTTACCTGTAGGATAAATACAGTTGGGGCCGTTTTATATTATACTGATAGGATCATGATGTGCACATGGCCTGAAATCACTAGCAAACAGCTTTCCAAGTTGCCAGTGTCTGTTTGGCTTTGAGTTTCTAGACCCTTCTATGCTACAGCATCCTGGTGAGTTCAGATTCAGAATTTAACTGACAATTCACACTTTGTTTTCCTATGTTACTTCTTTTGAAGGACTCCCACCCTTCACCAGTTACAATCTGTTTCAATTGCAGAGCAAAATATTCTCCAAACACCAGGAAAATATGAAAGACTTGCCTTTTTTTTTTTCTTCTTCTTCTCCTATCATGCTTTAAAACACACTAGCTCTTTCTTCCTCACCTTTCTTCTTGTCAGCTATAGCAAACACAAACTGTCCCTAAGGAGAAAACAAACACTTGCTGTGGTATGCAAACACTCCATGACTTCATGACATCAGTGCTAACATGGCTTGTTTCAGCACCAATTTAAAACTCATTCTCTTGCACCTTATGTCATCTCTTCCTGGCTATCTATCCAGCTTCCTCCAGTTTGTCATATTAATCTGGCACCCACCCTTCTGAATGCGAAAATGCGTTATCCCCCTTTCTACAGCAGTCTGCATGTTAAAACATTGAAATATTTCTGCATCCTCCTTTGCGCTCCATAGGAAAGATGAAAGGGGCCATGGAGAACAATTGTACATCATGGATCTAGCCCTCAGGATAGGAATGATACTGATGACAACCTGTCAAAATGCTGAACTTGTGTTGTTGTTTGGATGAAAGAGAGAATGCAAATGAGGGATAAGGAGAAAATAAAAGCTTCAGGATAGGCAAGGGGGATTTTCCAGCAACAGAACAGCAAACACTGTCAGGGCACTTGTCATTACAAGTCATACAGCCCTCCACTGTTGGGAGCCAGAAATGTCTCTTCCTCATTTACACTCCTTCTCAAAGACTTTATAATACCTGAAAGAAAATAAATCCAGACAGATTCCACAAGCTACAGAAGGAAGATTGGCCTTTAAAAGTTTTAGAAAAGACTCTTGGACACTGTTGTGTGCTACTTGTCAGGAACTGTTTGATGTAGACTAGGAAAGTTTACAAATTTCCAAGACATTTTGGAGTTGTATATATGGCAAATTCACATAATTAAAAAAACCCTAAATTGGTAAAGAGGTGTTACACCTTCATGTAGTTGCTCTCACTTGGTTTCAGTTAACCTTCTAACAAGTTAGCTTACCTAGATTAGAGAGTTAAATCAATGCTGCTTTCTGTAGCAACTGTGACCTTTAAGGCTATAACTGACATAAGCAGTAAGCATTAGCATTAGCATTGACTGCTTTGGGGGACTAAAAGATGTAATAATGCCTAAATTTGTTACATGTATTTCTGTGCTTTACTGCAGACAAGAATAAATATGCTGTAAAACCTGTGCTGTTTTCTGAAATTCTGTCAGTAATTATGCTATGTATGAAGAAACTCATTCCCTCAGATCACCTGGGTGTTTTTATGGAGGGAAGAATTCTGCTTCCCACCCAGCTTTTAGAAATCACAGTGCAAATACAATCAAAAAAGGGTAAGCAGCACTAGGTAGAATCACTACAAAAAGAAAAGCTGATTTTCTCCAGTCTTGTCTTTTTCTGTGCTATTCCTCCCCATTGCCTTGCAGGTAGGACATTAAAAGAAGCTGTATACAAGGAACTGAGAATAATCAGGGCACAGCACTCTTTCTTGATTTATTACTTCATTCATTAATCCATATATAAAAAGCAATCTAGGAGAAGGTTCAGAAATCCTCACTCCTGACAGGTTCTCACATATTTGATAAATGATTTCACTGCATGGACTTGTAGGGCATCTGCAGTAAGTTCTGCTGAGATCTATTTCTCAAAACATTTTTAGAATTTCATATCAAATTAGAGGATATCTCATAAATGGGTGATTGAATTTCTATCATTTGGATAGGGGTGGAGGAGTACAAACAATCAGCACCATAAGAAACCCTCAGCTTCAGGACAGTCCATTTGAAAATGATCCTTGGAATTGCTTCCTGTTTCCTTTCAGCCCAAAGCTTAATTGTGGTTGTGATTTTGGAAGACACTGATATGAATATTGTTTACTATAACTATCCAAAGGAAGAAACACTGTGCTATATGGATTCCATTTGAGTTATTCCAGGCCCAATGCGGATTCTTCATTATTATTTGACAGCTGAACCAAATTTTAATGTGGCAGTCACACAATCTCCCTGTAACAAGCTGCTAGGGAAGCTGCGGGTGTGCCATCACAGGAAGTGTTCAAGGCCAGGTTGGATGGGGGTTTAAGCAGCCTGGGATAGTGGAAGGTGCCCCTGCATGTGGCAGGGGTGTTGGAACAAGATGATGTTTAAGGTTCCTTCCAACCCAAACTATTCTATGATCATTCTAAAATCTTAACTTTACAAAGAAATGTTACATTCATATTCTAAGTGTATAGGACCTAGAAACTCAATTTTTTCTCATTCCTTTTGATTGTTTTGAGAAAGTAACAGTTAAATTCGACAATTCCAATGACTGCTTCTTTTTCTTACTCTTGCCAACCCATTAGTTCAAACATCCTTTGTCTATTTCACCGAAAATTTAGTATGAAATGTCTTCCTTAAGATGAGATGTAAATTCAGGGATGCTGGCTTCTAATACAAGCTTAGCTGCAACATTACCTCTACCTCTGTAGCAAACACAGTGTGCTGTAGATCTCAATCATGTGTTTAAATTCTCTCTGGATATACAGATTATTGCTGCTGTGCAAAGAAAATCTTCCTACTGCCCTTGAGTAATATCCTCCAGCCTTTTGCAGCCAGGCAGTATTTATCAGAAAGTCATTACAGCTGTTTTGTTTGCATATAGCTTTCGTTCTTCATATTTTAATGTCTGGACAGCATTAGCTCAATTAGTCTAACGAACAAGTAGGACTTCTAATATTTACTATCTAATTAGTTTATTGGCCCAGACATAACATGCTAGGTCTATCTGTGTAACGTGTCTAGCCAAGTCTCTTCTGATGAACTTTGTGGACCATTTCTATTTTGGCTCAGCACTTTTTGGAAAATAAAGAATGGACTACATTCTGCATCTGTTTTCCTAAATGCTGTCAAAGCAATACATTTGCCTAGAAGAGACGATACTCTGGCCCTTCTAAACTCCCAAGCAGACAACGCTGAACCCTTTCATTGTAGGATGATCTGGATGTATTGGATAACACCTGAGAGAGAAACTGAAATAAAGGCCCATCTGTACATTTCCAGCTGACGTATAGCATGCAACAACAGAAATGGAGGACAACCCAGTAGGATATATACCAAGGATCAGAAAATGCTTTACTATGTGTTCTTCTCTCACCAAATGGAGTACAAGAATAACTGCTTAACACATGTTAGTTGTATTACTTATTAATCTGCTAGAAAATGCTGAGTTCTTACCAAGAGAAGCTCATATCAAAATACATAACTGTGTATGGAAACAATTGGAAAAATGGTGATATAAAACTACATTACGTCACACTGTTTCCTAAGAAGTAGAACAACAAATTCAATCACACCTTCTTTCCCCTCCCTATTTGTTCTACAACAAAAAAGACAGGTATTTTATCCAAAACCTTCTCCTCCCAGCAGGCCCAAGAGCCTCACAGGTTGCCAGCATTAGCCCTAAGGAGCAGAGTGGTAACTGCACCCAGCTGCAGGTGCAGGTTCTGTGCCAGGCCAGCTGATTCCCATTCCCTGTGCCCCAGGCTCAGCTGATTCCCATTCCCTGTGCCCCAGGCTCAGCTGATTCCCATTCCCTGTGCCCCAGGCCAGCTGATTCCCATTCCCTGTGCCCAGGTCAGCAGGGCAGTGATGCAGCACAGCTGATTTTCATCACAGTCAGGCGAGGTAGGGAGCTTTTCCTGCTGCCAGGCAAGGCCTTAGCCTTCTTCCCCTGATGGCTGCTGAGGCTCTGCAGGCCCAGAGAAAGGAGGAGCAGGAGACTAAACATTCACTAGCTCACTCCTTAGGGATAAGAAGGTGGAAGATGACTGCTTAACTGAGATTTTTCTGAATGCTCTCAGGATCATTCACTCATCCTGAAATTCGAGGAGAGCAGTCTGAAGAAGTCTTGAGCTCAGATAAAGGTAGGACAGCTGTGTGATTTCTGTTTAAGATTGCAGGAACTTCATTGCTTGTATTTAGAAATTGGAAATGCTTAATAGAAAGACTAGGAAGTTAAATGTGTGAGTGTAACAGTGTCTGACTTTTTAAGTTAAGAGGCAGTTTGCCTCGCCTCTAAACTGTTAGTTGTCTTTTGCAATGTCAAAAGGATGCAAAAGAGAAGGTAGTAAAGTAAAAAGAGTTTAGTTTTGAATAGGTGAAGTAAACACATTAGAAAGAAATATTTATGAGTGGGGCCTCTTTTTGTCATTATTTTCACTTAGTCACTCCTTGACCCAAAAAATGGTTTTATAAAAAGGTGTTCTCTAGTTCAATCAGTATTTCCAGCAAGTCTTGAAAACTAAAATTAGGGCTAGAAAAATCTCTTTAGTTTTAATTTACTCAGTATAGCATATCTCACAATTTAGAGGCTGTGTAGCTTGGCTTCTTTCAGGCTGTTTTAGTTGGTGATGCCTTGCACAACTGTAGGGTGTAAACTGAAGACATGTAAGATTTGATAGTTTAGTGCATATGTAACTGTGAAATTACTGGTTCCTTCCTTTTTTTCCCCTCAGTGTTACAAGGAATGTTGTGAATTCCAGGGAAATCTCAGGGTTTACTATAAGATATCAATGCTTATGCTTCTAAGGAGTTTGTTTTGAAGAAAACTTATGTGGCTTTCTGGTCCTGATTTACTCAAACAATAAAAGATATTGAGGCTTCTGAAGATAGACATTGGATATTCTTTTTAGTGTGATATTGTTGTCATAGGGGCTAAAGTTATGGTTAGGCCCTATAATAAGTACGACAATGTGTTCACAGAGCTTGAAAATCCTGAGCAAGGGATGCACTGCATATTTCCCTATTGAACTATTTGCTGGAGTGATTCCATGATCCATCTGTAAGAGCAAATGGGTACAATGGGCTATTTTAACCTCGTAGCCTTTTTCTTCTCAACAGCAGCATTGCAGCTAATGATGCTGAAAGGGCCATCCCAAATAACTAGCTCCTGGAAGCTAAAGCAATTTGTGAAGCTTCTCAGAAATGTTTGTGGAAATCTTGGGTAGAGGTGGAAATAAATACGAGAAAAAAAGCCTCTTATTATTTAATGTATTATTTACATTTACAGTATATGTAATTGATCAGTGTGGTGTCCTAATTACTTATTTGTTCCACCTTCATTAAATGAAAAAAAAAAGCATAACGGAAATGCAAAGATGGGAGATAGTCCTAGGGTAATTATTTTGCTTCCTGGCTTTTGGGAAGCTATTAATATTTAGGCAAGATATTTGAGATAGACCTGGCCTTTCATATTACCGAGTGTGAGAAGTCTTTACATGAATTACAAATCAGCTCTCTGATTCACTAAGTTGTTAACTGTTGTTGTATTTCATGAAGATGGATAATATGTGGTGAATGCCTCTGTTGTTATGGGTAGTAGTATGATACTGTTAGTGGTGTTCAAATAATCATTGCTTTGTTTCAGGATTAACAAATCATAGTAAGTGGTTAAAAGAAAACAACAAACCACTTTCCAAACCTTCCTTGTAGTATTTCAGGGATCTAATTCTGTCATGATCTGCAGCTGGAAAGATCAACCGGTGAACTGAATCTTTGTAAACAAACAGATATGAGGGAAAGTTTTAAAAATCCTGAGGATAAAACTTTATGGAGGTGTATGATGTCCCAAAGAGGACAGTCTATATTGTTAGGCACTTCTGATGTACTTGAAAATTTGGTGCTGTGTTTCATTTTGTAGAAGTTATTCACTTGTATGGTGCACCAGGATGTCACTGTGTTGGAAAGCTGTTCTGATTGCTGCACTGGTAGTATTGACTGACTGGGATCAATAATGGTACGATCAAATATACGACAAGCACAGCTTACCCTTCAGATTTGCATCTGACTTCTGGCAAAATGGGAGCATTTCACTTTTTAAAATATTCACTTTCATTGCCTTTCATTCTCAGCTAATGCTGCTTCTGCTTTCCTCCTTTCTTCTGTGTCAGCTATGATGATACACCTCCAAAACAAGTTTGAATCCTGCTTTGTAAACATTTATAGATGTTTATAAGTTGGCCCCAACATTTCCTGTTGTCTCTGTGTGTTAATAGAGTAATTTCTGATCCCTTCTACTTCATCAATATACATTCACATAAATTCATGTGGCAGTTTAGAACCAATTAAAATTTATAAGCCACAAGTAGTGAGTGAAATTCTAAGGATTAATTTACTCACTGAAGTATTAATCTGTGTAATGTAGTAGGTTATCCTTCAGTAAACCTGGTTATATGGAGATAGGGAGATAGATTTCCTTGCATGTTTTACTGTAAATGCAGTAATTGGTCCCCCTGGGCTGTTGAGCTTGAATGGTTACAGCCAGCAGTACCACTGCAGCCTTGGTGTGAACCCTGGGAATGAGAACCAAGTTGTGTTTATCTAGCAGCATCCATCTTGCTTTTCACTCACTGCTCAGACTTGGAGATCAGGAAAGAAAAAAAATTCAAATGAATAAAATTAATCAAACTTGAAAACAAAGAAAATCTGTGATGTGAATATCAGAAAGTACAACCTATTCTCCTTACCTCACCCAAACCTCTGCTTTTAAAGAAGCAATGGAGAAGGGATTGGAAAAGGGCAGCAGAGATCAGAAATTGCATAATACATTTGGTAGAAGTGACTTCCTCCATAAGGCCTGTGATTAGGATCCTTTTACACTTGAAAAACCTAATTGATCAAGCCTAGCAAATCTGACTTTTGTTAATGGGTTTTTAACTATCATTTATTCAGCTAATGATCTTGCTGATAGGGAGCAGGAACAGAAAAAGATTGTGGCTTATGAAGGCCCACAGGAAAAGCTCGTGCATGATCCAATGTTTTAATTTAGATCCTGTCCCTTCTGCTTCAAGATGTGCTTCCTTTCATCAACTTCTGCCTTCTTCCTGAGTTATTAACTGTGAGCTTGCAATGGTAAACCCACTGGAACTCATGTGTATTTAAAAAAAATATAAGCTGGGGAAAAAATGGTGACAAGGGTGTCTGGAAAGATAATTTTTTTTTTCTACTGGAAAGACGCAGTCAAGGAAAGCAAATGAATAAATATGCTGTAGGAACTCGTATCTTGGGAGCACTGATGTTTGAGGATTGAGCTGCAGTAAAAGTTTATCTCATAAAAGAGGCTAAGCCTGGTGTTCAGCCCTGTCTTCATTGCTGTTTCTGGCTGTGGTTTGGAAAGCCAGCATCCTTGTTGTCTCACTTTATTTGGTTTACCTGCCATATTCCCTCTGAGAGGGATGATGCTGGAAGACCAAAACCTGCTGAATTGCCTTTATCTGGATGATATGGGAATTGCCCCTGTCCATTCACATAGTCCTAATTCTTGTGTTTGTCAGTTCCTGTGGAGCAGAAATATAGGTGTAAAAAAAGGTAAAATGGCTTTCTGCAGTTGACTCCATGACAGCTAGGAGCAGATCACAAATTCTTGGTGGGCTCTGCCCTGTTTCCTAAGCAATGCCTGCTTCCACACCCTTCTTCCCAGCCCCCAAAGTCAGGTCCTTGGGGAGCTCTCTGTCCCTTCAACAACTTGAATCTCAAAGGAGGCAGAAATCAGTCTGCCTACTGGGCTTACCAGTCACTCACTGTCAGGGGAAAAAGTCTTGTTAGTGATGCATATCAGGAAAGTGGGCAAATACTTGTTGGTTTGACCTCTTTTCAGGACCAACGCTGGAACAGAGCCCAGAATAAATGTGTAGGATTTAAAGGTTTTTTAACTGAAAATCATGCCACTGTACACTCACTGAAAGACTCTTGTTAATGCTGTCCAAGTCTAGAAAGTTTTAAGAGTTGTGAAAATAGGGTACCTTTTGGGGAAAAAGATAACAGAGGTATAACAGAGGTGCTTTTTGGGGAAAAAACAACAGCTTGAAAATATGTGCCAAAGAATCTGCTGTTAGGAATGGAAATTACATTTTGGGTTTCATATATATATATGGTAGAATTAGTAACTTCTATGCCAATCAGATTCTGGTTTTTAACAATAATTTGTTTCATGCTCTAGTGGGATGACCCTGGCTGGATGCCAGGTGCCCTCCAAAGCTGCTTGCTCTCCCCTATTCAGCTGGACAGGACACAAAATATAACAAGAGTTTGTGGGTTGAGATGATCACTCATTGGTTATTGTCATGGAGAAAACAGACCCAGCCTGGGGAAGACTGGTTTATTGCCAGTCAAAGCAGAGTAGGGTAATGAGAAAATAAAAACTAGATATTCCAATGCCTTCCCTCACCTGTGTCATCATCCTGGGCTCACCATTACCCCCGATTTTCTCTGCCTCTAAAGTGAATTGTTTTTCTCATGTACTCTCACTCCTCCCTCCAGCTGCACTATTTCCCCTCTCCTTTCCCCTTTTTTGGATGTGTTAACTCAAAGGTGCTACCAGGTGCTATCTTGGAGCTGGCTGGCACTGGGTCTGTCAGACACAGGGGAAGCTTTTCACAGCTTCTCACAGAGCCACCTCTAGAGTCCCCATGTGACCAAAGCCTTGCCACACAAACACAATAATGTGGTACATTTTCAAGTAATTTGGGGAGAAAGTTACCTTGTTTCATACTGTGCCATTTCTAAATTGTTAATAGTAATTCTTCCTCCTGCTTTCTTTCTCTCAGTTACTGAAGCTTGTGCACATTGTATTTTTGTGTGCACTGTTTGCTGATTAGCCTCTGTGAGGTATTACTGTTATATTCCTGTGGAGAATAACAGAAGTAGGTAGAGATTCATAAAATGCATTTTAAAACCCTCTAATGAATGTGTGAATGTGGGGAGAGAACAGTGACTTCCTTTTGTTTTAGCTCTTTAGATGTCTACCTCCATTCAAATAGTGGCGTTCAGGAGGAAGGGATTTGATTAGTATAGCTCTGTTGCATTGCATTAGCTTCCTAGGAGAGAGTCTGGTAAGAGTTGTCTTCTCTGAAGGTCCCCATTGTAAACACTAATGTTTGTTCTCACAGTTTTTGGTAATTTCTGTGTTATTGTTACTGGTTTTCTTTTTTGTTACTAAAGTAACTTTTGTAGATTTTTATACTGAGTATCAAAAAAGGATCCTCACTTGCTGGAAATAAAAATGGAAGAAAATTGCAAGTAAGCAAGTGTGAGCATGAATACTGTGGACTTAATTTACTCTTGCAATTACTAAAATCACTTTGTATTTGAATGAATCATATTTTTTTCTTGATGATCTGAACTAAAATATTCTCTTACCAAGGACTTTCCAAGACTCTTATGATGAAGTTAACAATGAAATGAAGATTCTTGCACCTCTAATGTTGAGACTGAGTGATTGGTTGGATTCTTCATTGGTGAATAACTTCATTTTTATTTGGTTTAGGTTTTCACTCAGGTGTAGCAGGGTAAGGGACCACGACTTTGAAAGCCTTGGCTGGCACTAAAAGTATTTGCTGTGGATTAAGATGCAGGATGAGCTGGCTGATATTGCTCTTGGCAAACATTGCTCTAGTTGCCAGGATGGGGAACACATGGAATAATGAGCTTTAATCCTTGTTAATAATACAAATGAAAGATTCAGGCTGGCCAGCCTTGCTTGTTAGAAGAGCCTGATTAATCAAGCCTTACCTTTTCGGAAGCAAGTGCTGGAGATTGATTACTGCTTTTTGTCCACAGATGTTTGATTCCCATTTATTTTGTCCTGACCTTCTTTCCCCATGAGCTCTGTTCCATGTTAGCAGACTTTCGTGTGGTCTCTTGCATGTCACAGAACTGGGTTGTCAGGCAGTATTTATTCCTTTCTTTTAGGTTGTTATTCCTGTTTGTGTCCCAGCACCAAGTCTGTGCTTGCATTTGTGTAAGGAGGTGTTTGTTGTGGGTGTTGGTCTCTGCATGTGTGTGTCTGTGTTGAGGGAGTTGACACCACTGGTGCCCATAGTGTGAGCCATGGGTTCACTCTCACCTGGAAGACTCTGAGGAAGTGTGGTTTGCATGTAGCCATTGGTCACTGGAACCCTGGCAGGGTTGTAGAAGAAAGGTCATAACTTTGAAATTTCATATATGCTTGCTTTTTGATGAGAGAGGTGCTATAGATGGTGTGGGCCCTTCACCTTGCCCCAGGCCCCATTCCAGCTGGCTTGTGCCTCCCAGCTGCAGGCTGGTGTTGAAGCAGCAGGAGCAGAATACACCAGTGCCTGAAGCTGTGGCAGTAAATTATTATCATGATGCTTTTGCTGCTGTGTCCTTTGTTCTCCTGGGATGGAGAAGATGTTGCATTAACCAGCTGTTTGGGGCTCCTCTCCTGTCCCTTGGCTCTGCCTCGCTCAGCTGCTGCTCACAGATTTGCTGTGAGGCATGAGAGAAACCCCTTGCAGCACTGTGAGACTCTGTGCGCTTCTGTGTTCCTGCAGTTTGGCTCCTCCGCCATCTGCTGTAGGACACAAATGAAGATCATACAGTACTTTGTACTGTGATAACAAATGTCTTCCGGTATTTCACATCTACCAAAGAAATTTAAGTGTGTACACATGGGTAAATGGCTTTTATTGGAGTTTTCCAGCCAGTATTTATATAATTATCTTAATAAAAATGTCTTTGTAAAGGCTTTTTAATGAGATTTTTATAATAATTTTGAAATATTTAAGTACAGTGGTCTTCATCTTTTGCAGATGGAGTTCATACAATATGGTCTGGTAGCAGACTTGTAGTGAAGTGGGGGGAGGCCAGCTTTGCTTTTAGGATTTGTTTTTCAAGCTAGAGCTGCTTCTATTTATAGCCACAAGAAAGTTTAAAGGCAGACTTATTTTACCAGCTGGGTTGTGAACTGCTGTGCTAGATAGACACATAGCTGCTGTTATTGGTGATATTTCCCAGGTCCTAATTTCTTGTATCATAGATATCTAGCCACCTTTACATTTTTCCTAATTGTCTAGGTGACTTCTGGAAAAAACCCTACAACAACAAAAAACCTAAAACCAAAACCAACCAAACAAAAAAACCTAACAAAAAAAAAAAAAAAGAAAAAAACCAACCTAAAGCTTGTTTGGGAGAAAGAAAGAATGAACTCCTGAAGCTGTGGTTCTTGAGAAATGATGATTGAATTGTACATTTAGTGTGAACAAATGACTTGGATTTGCTATTTTGAGTCTGCATGCAGTGAAGAAATGAATATATTGCGGTAGGATTACTTCAAAAGCTCTGCTTTAAAAACCACCTTGTACGTATCAATGAGTATATGATAACTTCTACCAGAAGGCTCTATATAAGGGCTCTCAAAACTATTGTTAACTTGAGTTAGATGCTGGCTTTTTAGTTTACTTCCTGTACTGCATGTAAAGTAAAAATACAAATATGGCTACTGTAGGATGGTAGGATACTTTGTCTTCTGTGGGGACTCCTGTATGTTGCCACTGTCAGCTTACATCAGTCTTATCAGAAGGTGGTACAATAAAGGTCTGAGTAAGTGCAGAATTGACATCATTTGAGCCTCAGGCTGCTAGGAGCCTCAGGCTCAAATGTCTTGCAATTGTAGCAGCTGATAGGTTTACTTGTTTTGGTACATGCATATGCAAGGGTACAAGAGAGAATTTATTTACTTTTGATCTTTTTAATACGATGCTGGAAAGACCAAATGGCAAAATGGTGAAAGCTTTTTTCCACGGAAAACAAGGTGTGGGTGTAAGCCTTTCCAGCCCCCCGTGAAGGCCAAACCCTGATGACCCTGATTGCCACCAGCTAGTAACTCTAATTTGCCAGTGGGCTGCTGGCACCTCTGTGCTGTAGGTTGCATGTTCCAGCAAGTTTTAGGCATGCCTGCTCTGTGATCCAGTTGGCTCAGGGGAAATCACATCCTGGGTAAGAAAAATGTGTGTTTGTATATTCTGGAGGGACCACAAACACAGTGAAGTGTTAGGAACAGTTTAAGCTAGTGGTTTTCAGCGGCATTCAAGCACTATCAGTCAGTAGCTTCTATATTTGACTAACTATTTATGTATATAAATTAATGTCATTGCACTTGATCAGGTATTATGAATATGCATGAATGGTACTGGTTGTGAAAGGCATGAAGGATGCAGAGCTTCACACAACTCAGGCTCATGCTCTTGACATAATCTCCACAGCTAGAAATACATTTGGGTAATGTACAAAAACCGTCTTGTTCATTGATTGCTGCATGACACCTTCAAGGAGTCAGTCACACATGCAACACATGAGTACTGGACTACTCTGACTGCTTGCAAATGAACTCTTTGCTGAGGAAATGTCCCAGAGATGCTCTGGCATCCAGCTTTCAATGGCTCTTTAAACACTGCAAATTGAAACTCTACCCACCAAAACTGGAGTTCCCTGTGCATTGCATTTCTGGTGAATCTTGGGCGCTATTTGAGGTTGACAAGTGAGATGTGTCCTTTGCTGTGCTGCCTGTTGCACATCCCAGTGCTAGTCATGATTTCTTTGCTAAATCCTCTGTGGAGAGAATCACTACCCCATCTACTCTTCAAGCTGTTTGTTTTTAGGTTCATGCTGTACTTGGGCCCCTTCCCCTGCAGCAGGAACACACTTTGCCTCTGTGACAGAGACTTAAAACATGAGCATGACAGTACTGGTTCGTACCAGGCAATGGCGACATCGCTCTTTCTGACTGTTCGGTATATTCTGATGCCCTGAAATGTTACCTTGCTCAGACAAAATAAATGTGTGCTCAAATATAGATCATGGTAAATACTTGGTTTTGTCCTTATTCAGGGAAATCCAGATTGACACCAGTCAGAAAGGTTGTGGTTTCTCTAACTGTTTTTAACCCTCTGTTGAGAGCAGACAGAAGTGGACAGCTTTCATTACTAGAGAAATGAATTAAAATGTTTTGATATATTGGCCATCATGGGACCGTATTTGTCTGCCTTCTTAATTCACTTTTGTAAACAATAAGTATGGTATGTTGTTCCAATGATCAACATTTACAGCATGTTAGATAAGAAAGTAAATATAAATGTGCTGTAATCATAAGAATTTGCCATGTTTAGGTGTCAAACGATTGGCCAGTCTATCTGTCTGGGTATATGTTAAGAAAAATTAGAAAATTCTCATAGTCATACCACTTGGATTTATTATTGTATTGGCATTATTATAGAGGGGATAATTCATGTTTTGGAACAACCTTAAGGAGACTGTGATGTAAATGTTAATTGTTTTTAACTCCCCATTATGTGATTTGGTAACATTAATATTTAATGGAGTCAAAAGATTAATGCCAGTGTTTATTTCTAAAAAAGGCAGAGATGCTGCAGGACAGCCTTTAGCTTTGCTAGTTCAGAAAATATTACTGAGGAAAATATTCATGCTTGCAAATATTCCTTTCCTTTTCCTTGCCTCTCTTAAAATCTTTCTATTCTCTCATTTCTTATTCCTAAAAATAAGCCATAGGGCTCTAATAGAGACACTGATTAAATATGCTGCTCTGTAATTTATGCAAAAGTGAATCCCAACAGGAATCAGGGACTCTGAAAATCTGTTGTGAAATAATTATCCTGAATGACATTGTAGAAATGGTCCATGAAGATGTTGTCAATAATGCATTACATAAAATTTGTTTGAAATAAACCTTGAAAATTACATGATATTCATAGGAACCTGAAAGAATTATCAGTAAACAAATTTAATCAGCCTGATGTTATGCATACCACTCAACCTCTTATTATCTGATCATCTAGGTTTTAGAATACTATGGGGAATTGAATGGCAATTAATACTGAGAGCTGTAGGAGCTCATGTGGTGGTTGCAGAACTACCATATTTTCTCAATTTTTGCTTATCTCTGTTTATCTGCATTAATTTCTCACTGCCACAGTCTTCAGTGATGTCCACTGATAGTGTCCTGGCTGCTGTACCTGTTCCCCTAACAACAATGCACTTTGTAAACAAAGAATGACACTTGACAATGAAATTCTATTTTTCCCCCTTACGGAGAAGTGTTTATAATAATGTCTAGACACTTTCAGTTGGGATATCCACACTGCATTGTGCCAGTGGAAGTCAAACTCTGCAGTCAAGTGTAGAATAAACTAGTACTAGATTATGTAGGGATTTTTTGATTACTCTTTCAGGAAAAGGCAGGACCATGATGAACTCCTTTGCACCCAAGTTCAGAAGAGGTGATGTCCACTTCTACTTGCTGAAATCAGTAGAAATTTTGCCACTGACTTCACACAGAGAAATAGGACTAGAGTTTGGTTCACCTGAACTCTGTTATATCAAGCTACTGCTTACATCTAACAAGTTTTCTATAAGGCAAAACAATATGCAAGAGGACTTGATAGGGGCTCCAAATCTTCCTTTCAGTAAATGGGAAAACAGTGCAGAATTCATTGGCATGTCTTTGCTATTTGAGGTCATTGGTTACACATGTACTAGCCTCTAGGCTAGAGCTGTAGTATCCACTTGCAGGTTTACATGTGCATTGCTTAAAGGGATTTTCTGTTCTGTGAATGTGTTTGGATGAAATAATTTGATATTGGAACTGTGCAATGATGTACCTATTCAAGATGATAGTGTTTCTTTCAATCCACAAGTTTGGAATATTCAGGTGAGTATCCTGCTAAGGAAAGCATCCTTTCACAGAGAAGCCATAAGATTTTCATGACAAATTATTCCTTCAGATTGCTTTATGTCAAGATGGCAGAAATGCAGCCAGATGCAATTTTAAAAAAGCTTGAAGATCAGTGGGAGGAAGATCAGCTATCATACAATAATTTCTAGCTTTGCCCAAAGATTCTGTCTAATGTTTAGGCAAGTCACAATAGATATGACTTCTGCAGCTCTAAAGGATGGATTTGTGATTTCTGAAATAAAGGGCAAGTACTTTATTATTTGTGTTAGTAAGATGTTTCAAGACCCAAAAAAATCACTAGAACACATTTTTCTGAGTCATTAAGATAGTCTGTATACTTGTGGCAACCTTGTATTTGGAAGTTGTCATATGATAGTTTGAAATACCTTTTCTTGGTGGTAGGGTTGTGAAGGAACATAGAATGGTAAGAGAAATACCTCTGTTTGTGATGCTTAGCTTGCTGAAGCAGGATAGTATATATTAAATTGGGCACCAGTCTATATTGCATTTCAGTGTGTTCTACTCTGGGGGATATTGATCAAAACAATATCTTCTTCACAAAATCTTTTATTTCAGATCTTTTATTTGGTTCTATTTTTTTGTTTTCCACGTTCAATAGTTTTACTTTTGCATCACTGTAGCTGAGCCATAGAAACTGGGAATGAAAATTAAATACTCAAGCAAAAGACCTATTTTCCTGTACTTAGAACACTGAAAAAAGTTCCTGACATTATATTAATTTAAAAAAATACATTACTTCAGGCCTGAAATAAATTAAATTGTGAAGCAGAAGATAACATTTATTACCCAGATAAAAATGTCTTAACCTGTCTCTCTGAGGGATGATGACAGAAGCCAACCAGCTGGCATCAGGAGAAGATGTGATTTAGGTCGAGTATAACTCTATCTGTTTGAAGTGATGTCTTTGCTTAACTGAGACAGATTCATATTAGCAGTGATAATATTTAGTGTAGTGCACTTCCAGGTCTTGCTAATACAACTTTTGTATTAGTAAGCAGGGAGAGATAGGATGGGACTATGAACATTTAGGACTAGTGTACTAATGTGCCAGAATGATTTGCTTAGTTTTAAGGGTGTCTTTTATATTTTATTACTTATTATTTGTGTATGGAGAAGAGAGTTCAAACACATTTAGAATCAAGAATGCTAGATGTCACCCAAGATGGATAAACACAACTATGAAACATAGAAAAATGGATGTTTGAATTACAAGGCTTTTATTTCACATGTATCTGTATTGAAATCCAGCAACAAATTAATGCTGGGTTGTTTTGATTCGAAGTTATGGGTGGTCCACATGCTTGGAGTTCAAAGATGTTTGTAGCTCTTAGCTTTTGGCAGGAATATCAGTTAATGTTTGCTGGTATCCTTGCAGTAAGCAGTTGCATGGAACTTTGCTTCAGTCGATGTATGGACTGTACTGTCAAAGACAGGACAGGAAGGAAATCTTGAAAAACTCCCTTTATTCAAGTGCTCTAATGAAACAATTTTGGTCAAAGCCCTTTCTTTCATGATTGAGGTTGATAGGTCAGTACCTGTGCAGATGATAAGGGCTACAATTTTCAAGTCATTTGTATGATTTAAAATGTCTGCAATATTTTTGCAATTCCCAGTTGAAGTGCTGCCTACAGAAATAATGTGAAATAATGTGCTCCTATTTTGTCGCCATTCTCTTTTGTTGTGTGCTGTTAAAAATCTGTTCCCTTGCTGAGAAAAGTAACTGTTTCAAACCACCTACATTAACTACCCTCTCTCATAAATACTGAAATGAAATAAAAAATTCTTGACAATGAAGATGCCAAGACAGACACACAGTGGAAGTTTCTTACTTTTTCCACATGTGTAGGAGAAACTGTGATATTAATCCCAAATAAGATCTGGGATGGGCTATTTAGCTAAGTTGTTCCATGTTAAGTGCTCAAAATTCAAACTCCACCCATTAGGTGCCGTTTAGAAATATCTTGTCTTGTGATTAACCTTTGAATTGTCTAGTATTGCTAGGAAACACAAGTCTTAGACAAGGTATCCAGACTTCTCTCACCCTGACAGTACTTTGCTTGTCAGAGAGTTTTTATTACCTTGTTAGCTTCATGAAGTTAATAAGACTTAGCACCTCTGGCACAAGGGTGAATGAGAAGGACCTACTATCAGGGTCATGGTTTATTATTGCAGGCAACCTGAACATGATATCCTATTGCAGTGTGTGTTAAACATAACTGAAATGTTTGGCTCTGATATTGAAGCAATGTGGAAATAATGTCTTGAGCAGAACAGTGTCATCTTCCTGTTTTAAAAATTAAGCTTTCATTTCTTGAATTTCTTTCCTTTTTTCCCCTGTGTTAGCAATGCCACCTTCCTTATCCAGTTTTATGCATGCTTCCTACATACACATTTTGCCAGGCATCAAAAGGGAGAAGAATTTCAGATACTGACAGGCATTCAGGTATTCTATTCTTCAGTTTTTCTGGATTTGACTAAGTCTTTTTGTCTCCCAGTCTTTGACACCACTGTCAGTTGGCCTTCCTGCTCCACTACCTTCTATTTGACATCCTGAAGCTTCCTCCCTCCTTCAAACTGTCATTAGTCTTTCCTGTAATTTCTCTCTGACCTTCCCTTTGGGAAATAACTGAATCCAGCAATATGTTGTCTGAGTGAATATGTCAATTTCTCAAGGCGTTTCTGTCACTACCTTCAGTATCATTGAAGTACAAGGCCTTTGGTCATCTTGGACTTTTGTTTCTCTCTCTTCTGTGATTGTTCTAATTACCACTGTCAGGATTTGACTCAACTGAAGAACCAGGAGCCAAGTTTTGTGTGCCATGGGCTGCCTTCCCCTCAGAAGGGCTGTGTTTTGCCCATCAGTCACCAGCCCAGCAACTTCCCCCCAAACACTCTCTGCTCATCTTCAGATCTGAGAGCTCACCAATGCACCAGGTTAGGTCCTGACTCACAGGCCTTTGAGGGCAAGCTGCTGTCATGGCTGAGGTCAAATTACAAGGGTGGGTGAGGGATGAGTCAATCTGCCTTTTCAAAAGTCAAACTTTCAGGCTGTGAAGTAGTGCCATCACTTGGGGATGTGGTTGGAGCTTATCTGGTTATGCAGATTTACATGTTGCTTATCGAGTTCTGTGTTTGTGCATATGTGTTTGTTCTTGTTTTAATCTTATAAAACAATATGTGCAATTGGAACTGGCTTCATGCTTTATACTTTTATCAGATCTATTTATATACATCTTTCAGTGATCAACTGAAACTTAATGCATTCACTATGACATAGGGAAAGCATTGTCCTTTTCTCACAACACACTTGAGAGCCCAAAGTAAATACTATTCAGGCAATCATAGCTGATCTGTTCCATGAAAGCTGTGATGATATAACTTGTTGATGCAGGCCCAAACTATTCAGCAAATTCTTGTTATTAGCTGACCTCTGAACACAAGGGCAAGCAAAAATATGTGTAAGTTTGTAGAAAAGATATCAATAATTACTCAGCCTGTAATGTTTCTCCAGCAACTGTATGTTTCTTCTGTTCTCTGACCCAAATAGAATAAGTCAGAGTATTCTGTCTGCCTTAAAATAACTGCTGCAGTCAGCTGTGAGATGGCTACGTCTGAGTGGTGGGTAGAAAAAGTGTTTTATTTATACATACTGAATGTTAACATGAAATTTGTATGTCTGAATGTCAGACTACATACACACACATTTAGGTAATAAACATAAATATGTGTAAAATTGGACACACTCACATGAAACCTAGTCCTATAAGCACTTGCTAATGCTTCAGTTTATCTGTGAAATTGAGTAAAATATCAGTAGTAAAAACCTAAGTTTTTTTCATGAAGGCTTGCAGCATCTGTCCCTGGGTTGTGAGGAAATGCTCAATGCTTTTGAGGGATGACTCTGCTGGACACAGGAAGTTAATGCAGCCGGTGGCAACAAGTGCAACAATTGGCTATTTTCTCCATTGTCATTGAAACAGTGTTGTTTGTACCTTTCACGTATGTGTATATCCAGTTAAAGAATAAGAGCAGATAAGAATAAGAACAAGCATCCCATTTCTTCCACTTCAGTTTATCATGATTGCTGTTTGATAATCCACATGCCATGACCACTGATGTCATCTGAACTTGGGGACTGCGAGCAGAAATACTGTGGCAGAGCTGCCATGTTTTACTCCTGGTTCACTTTTTTCTTTTGTGAAAACATTGCTCATGTGTCAGTGGTACCATTTTGAGTTTTCATAAGGGATGGCTAAAGCATGTAAGTGCTTCAAACAAATACACAAGTCTTGAGCATTTTCCTACTGGCACCGGCAGTAACTCTATGAGAGAACTTGGGGGATAAGAGCTACATTCTTGGTCAAAACTGAAGTACTGTACATGAACTTAGAGTCCTGTGTAAGAATTGAATGGGTAAAGTGTTTTTCTTTGGAAGAACAGAAACTTACTAGTGGGCACAAGTGTCACTTCAGGAAAACGTGATGGTATTGGATGTGGCAATATCATGGTATTGTTTTATTGGCAATTAAATTCCAAACTCACAGGGATGTATGAAGCCTCAGTTATGAGATGGTGTTGTTCTAATGCCATCTGTCAAACAGTTTTTCTCTTTATGCCACAAAATGTGTACTTTTGGGGGAAAAAATGATTGAATAGGAGTGGAGGTAAAGCACACCAAAGTGTGCTCTTGTTTTTGACTCGTGCTGTCATTTGTGGAGTTTGCAATACAAATGTTTGCATTTCCAAAAGCACTCAAGGTGTGATGCTTCCTGGTCCTTGTGATACGTGTGACAAAAAATACATACTGCTTGAGGTCTTTTTGATGTGAGAAGGCTTGTGAAACCTGATACATGCATTAAAATGAGTTGTCATCTCTCTGAATTATTGGCTGTTGAAATCATGCCCTGTAAAGTGCAGATTCATTTAGATTGGAGAAGACCTTTGAGATCAAACCCAGCTATGAACTCAGCACAAAACTGTGGCCCTAAGTGGCACATGTACATGTTTTCTAAATACTTTCAGGGGTGGTGATTCTACCATTTTGCTGGAGAGCCTGTTCCAATGCTTGATAACACTTTTGATGAACAAATACTCCCTAATTTTCAATCTAACCTCCCTTGATGCAACTTGAGGCCACTTCTGCTTGTTCTATCACTTGTTGAATGATATAAAGCAATCCTACCAGTAAGAGGATTTTACAGGTATTTATGGGACTTCTTGCGAGGGATTGCACTTAGCAGGTCAGGTAATTGTATTAGAATTATTTATGCTCACTTTATTTATGGTTATTGTTTCTAGTGCTTGAGAAATTTGCTGCCAACTGAACTTGTGGTAAAATATTTTTACACTGATGGGTAGTACTTGGTTTCCCTACCAGAGGCAGGATGCCCAAGCTACAAAAAAAATTGGTGTACTTGTTAAGGTGAAACAAGACAACTTAGAAAAAGGTGCAACAGCCAAGAAAGTGGATGCAGACGCATCACGTCTTGCCTCTAATTTCAGATCCCAGCAGTGAGATGAAACCTCCAGGGAGTTAAACCTAACTTGAAGGCATACTGTAAATAGCACTTGTGTAAGATGTATTTTATTATGGCACAGTGAAAATAAAATTAATATCTCATAGAAATTAGGACTCCTTGTGCCTTGGGGCAAAATAAATCCACTGGGGAGGAATAAAAACCCAGTTGTAGTGATTGGAGGTAGTATCAGTCTGATTCTGATCTGCAACACAGTTGGTAGACTAATAGTTTGCAAATCCTCTTTCAGGCTTTTTTTTCTTGTACAGATTCAAAAGTAGGGACAGATTGTGTACAGTCTTTATTAAACCCCAGAAGCTGAGGATGAAATCAGTGATTGATGAAACTGATTGATGAAATCAGTGCCTTATCCATGTTCTTACAGGAGGAAAGAGAAACTTAGTTATGTACCTGGGAAAGACAGAATGTAAGGAAAAAATCACTAACTCTGAAATGTAGTGACTCCAAGTGCTTTAGAGATGGTATGTGATTGAATGGTGTTTTTATCCACTAGCTTGCTGTTCTGCATGAGAAATATTTCTCTATATGTTTATTACATAATCAAATATACATAGCCACACAGGTTTGACTATATATTTATATGAACTCATTTGAGCTGTTAGTGACAGTAACTATATTTTTAATTAAATTAAGCTCAGTCTGTATAATTAGTAGCTTTTGTTGGGATTTTCCACAAGATGGTGTCAGGATTGAGAAATATTGCAAATGAAACCTGTGTAAAGATGTAAATTTTTTTTTGCATTCCCATATTATATATCCTCTCCTGGCATTCTCTCAAACATGAACTGTAATTGGATTCCCTGGTAGTGCCTTTTGGAGGAAGGAATATGTTAGATTAATGGTACTTTTTAAACTAGAGTGCATCAGGAGCAACTCTGAAGACTTTCAAATGCAGCATCCTTTAGTGAAAACAGTGGTTGGATGGCAAAGCAACTAGATTGCTAGTGTGGGTTTGGTCGTCTCATTTTACCTGAATGATAATTCCACTGATCTGTGTTCTTTTTCCTCTCTGTCAAACAGCACTAAGTAGGTGTTTTTGCTTCAAGAAGCAGTTGAGAGACTGAAAATCCTATATTTTGAGTAACAAGCACTGTAGGAAAATAATCCATTACCAAGTTAAAGCAAGTGGAGATGAAGGTTGAGTCAGGTTTCATTCACAGTGAGGTAAAGCTAGCATGTTAAAACTGGGAAACAGAATGGAGTGTGAGAGGCATCAACAACAAACACAGCCCAAGAGAGTATATAGCAATTGCAGGAAAAATTTATCAGTAAAAGGATAAGAACGTTGCTGAGGCAGAAAAAAATACAAGGAGTTAGAAATAAGGATTTAGGAAGGGTGGGTGGGGTGTTAGAATAAAAGTTTCCTAATAATGATTGGATTTATTTTCTGTCATTAAGTGACAAGTAATTAAATGGCTTGATGGGGTGTATGGGGGATTGTAGAAAAATAGAAATAACAAGTATCTGATTTCCAATTGGTACTACCTATTTTGACTATTTCCCACAAAGCATCAAGCTCCTGATTACGCAATTATACTGCTGCTAAAAATAGTTGAAGATTTCTTCTGTTTCCCACTAGGTGTAAGAAGTAGACATTTTTACCTTCAGAATTGTTTAGAAACACTTGTTTTGGAAATAATAGTTTCCACTTCTCATAACTGGCTCTGGAGGAAAGTAATTTATGAATCTAACAGTGCTTTGGGAATTGCGTGGGCTCCAGCATAGAGGATGCACATCACCATGGACTCCATGATCTCTCAGAAGCTGGCAGGACAGTTCTGATGCTTAAAACTGTGTGTTTTAGTATCTTGTTCAGCATCTTGCTGACCTGGCATCCTGGTTTTTTGCCACATCTGATTCACTAAACAAAGAAAATTATAAGGTGAATAGCAGAGCAAAGTAAATAGTTGTCTCATATCTTGGTGTTGTCGTATACAACAAAGCTGAAGGAAGTATAAATCCTTTATAAAAAGGATAGTAATATTTCTAAAGCACCAGAAGTCTGTAATGCCTGAGAAAATGAATTGGTTACATAGGAAATGACAAAAACAGTTGGTAGTTGAAGTTCACTCTTGTCTCTGAAATATCAGGTTTGATGCTTTCTGTTATCAACTGTTCTGCTTTTATTTTTGTGATTTAAAAAGAGATGGGAGTCTGAACTTTTTAGATAAGCATGAGCTTTTTGATTCTAACATTTCATAATATAAGTACAAAAAAAAGGTGCATCTTTAAAGCTGAAATGTAAGCTGACAAATCGAACCACAATGTTGTCAAAATTAGTCTTGGCAATCTTTGATCTTGATCTGGATTGATGATTTTGAAATGTGGGATCTTCCAATCAAACCTGACAGGGAAATATTTTTATGCACCTGTGGTTCACTTAACAAAAAAGAACATTTTCAGTGAAATGTGCTATTTCTGATACACATTCTCACTAGAAATGGAATGAGAAAGTAACTGACAATGGCCCCTCTTGTCCCCCTCTCCATATCCATACCTGCTTAGGCCACTGCTCTGGGTTGAAGGTCCAAGCTCTGCTCTGTCTGTGAGTCACATTATTGGAAGCCTGAGGAAGGAACTTTTTTGTCAACCTCAATTGTGTTAAAAAATTCTACAATCTTTCTCAAAGAAAAGCTGAAAGACTGTAGTGTAGTGACTAAGACCTTATCTGGCATATGGTAACAACATGAATTCAACTCCAGAATTGGTGTATATATTGTATCTTCTTGAAAATCTCGTTGCTAGTCTGCTTGCTATCCACAGATGGTTTTGTCTGTTCCTGTTTCTGTTTGTAAAAACATTTCAAAAGGTCCTGGAGCTGATCAAAGACTGAAGAAATCAAGTGAAAGGGACCCAGAATTTTTGGCAAAACACATTCTGTTATCACAGTTAGCCCTTCTGGCAATACTGGATTTCCTGGTATAGAATCATGCTGGACTTGCTGTTCCCGTTGCTGCTGATAAATGCATTGTTCCTGAGGGCCAGCAACTTGCAATCTCTTATGATTATTACTTTCTCCATTGAGTTTTCAGAGATGATTTAGATAGACATACAAATTCTCATAAGTTATTAATCTATGTACTTGTATTCCACTGTAAATTTTCTACACCAGCTTGTACTGTGAAGCTGTGGAAGTATTTGTTTACCCATGAGTTAAGAATAATTCTCTTGTCTCTGCTGCTAAATTGCTGTGAGTGAGAACTTGGATAACATATGCATTTAAATAAAATGGGGTAAGGTGACAGAATGTTGAAATGGTAGAGAACAAGTTAACTTGATTACCTCTATTTTGCAACTGCACGGTCGCAGAGGTTTGTTCAGTGCTGCTGCCCAGTTGCTCCATGGTATGGGGGCTGTAGGTGAGCTGCCAGACTAATCTATGCTTTCAGGGCAAATCTCAGACTTGTTTGCTATCTTGAAACTGGTGTTTTAGCAGTGCTAAAACCCCTACAAGTCAGGTGCAGACAGTGCCTCCTGCATCCAAGACGCTAAGTGGAGCGTAATGTTGACTTTCATAATAGTTCAGTCTGTCCTGGAGAATAATTTTTGCCCCTCGAATAGTGGAGGGCCAGTGAGGTTTTTCTGTGAGATGTAGAGGTTTTTGCCACTTGGTATATAGCAAGTGAGAGGGTAAAACCTGGGGGAGGGTATTAAGATAGAGAGAAAAAGCTCCAAGTATCTCTTGACAGATGGTGCTTGAAAATGAGTATCTCTTTGGCACCATGAATGCTCCCTGAGGGGTTCTTAATTCTCCAATTCTTTCCTTTTCTTTTTTCCCTTCGCTTGCTCCCTGACACTTCCCTTCATTTGCTGTAATTTAAATGAAAGCGCAGAAAAGGCATATTTGGTTTTAATATGTAAAGAGCTACTCCTGGGTTTGAAGCAGCCATTTAACATGCAGGTTGAGTGAAAAGAGAAATGGAGGCTGGGGCTGCTGGCTGTCAGTTCCTGCCACAGCACTCGCTGCCATTGCTTGGCTGCTATCAAAGATTCATCAGGGGGAAGTCGCTGCTTTGCAGACAAAAATAACAGATGGTCGTTCGTGTTTGCCTTACTCCGGGGGCCTCGCCACAATACACGAGGTCCAAGAGAATTTGAATTACTGGGGGTGGTTGCTTTCTCTGTGTGTGTTCATGCATATTTGAACAGATTTTTTTGTTTTTGGATTTTATAAACTTGCTAATGAATTTAATGATGAACCTATAGATTTCCTGAGATGCTTACATGATGTGTTGGTTTTGAAGTGAGTTTTAATTAAATTTTCCAGCACTCATCCACAATTTAGCACTGTTCTGTTGCAAAACAAGCTTCTTGCCACAGGTGGCAGGGCATGGATGAGACTCAGATAAAAAGCTCTCCCTGCTGCCAACCCAAATAAACATGGTTCATTTTGGAAAAATACTGATCACATTTTTGTCTCCAGCAAACTAAACACTGTATAGACAAAATAAATGTCTGTTTCTGTAGAAGGTAAGTAGATCAGAATAGAATAATTAAATTTTGAACTATCTTTTTTTTATCTTTCAAGTTAAATATTTTTTTTTTCCCCAAACTAACTGGCTTCATCTTTACAGAGAAGTTCTGTTACTTGCGACTTAACATTAAACTCCTCAAAAAGGTATCTCAAATACTGTGTATGGCCAAGGAACATGCCCCTTAGCCTTTTTAAGTATTTTAAATATTATTGCTTCCAATTAAGTGTCTCATTTGGTCTTCAGACTTCTCATGTTTAAAAACCGATCATTGTTAGAGTATACATGTGAGTGTGCAGTCAGTGTGTTTATACTGATCAAGTAAAAAGTTTATGAATTGCAGAAGCTCTGGTGAGAAGTCAAGCACACATTTAGACCCAGTGTATTGCTTGGTCCTGGAAGGGTTCTGTTTAAGACTCAAAAGCTATCCACAGACGTATTTGGTCAACTTGTGTGCACCATGCTGGCAGTACATGTGTGGCACCCACACACAGCTGGGTGTGGTGTCACATGTAGGACACATCTCGTACTGAGGTGCTTCTTGCTTAATGTTGGAAGAACACTGAGCAATGGTTGGTAATCACAGATTCACAGAATATGCTGAGTTGAAAGGGACCCACAAGGGTTCAGCTCATGGCCCTGCACAGCACCATGCCCAAGGGTCGCATCTTGTGCCTGGAAGTATTGTCCAAACACTCCTTGAACAATGTCAGGCTTGGTTAAAACCCTACACTAAAATCTTCAATTTGTTGTTACCAAACAACAGCAATAAGGCTCTGTAGCCTGTTTGGATTCTGTGGGTCCTGACTCCATTTATCTGCTTTTACAAACAGTCACCTGGGGCTGGGAATCATTTAGAGCAAGTTGTATGAGCGAGTCCAATATATAGTGTAATGCAGGCTTCTGGTGAAATAATTTCTTTTCTCAAATTGCCAGTGTGGCCTCAACTGGCCACCCCACTTGCTTCCTTCACAGCAGAAGAGGAGATAGATGCATAGATAAGTGGGTGGTGGTTGGCATGCTTGATTTTAAGAGTGAATTTCTTGTTAATGTAGTGACTATTCAAGTATGACTGAAAATGTGTGTAAATTGGCTTAGATTCTTTAGTATGGCTGGCTGATTCTCAAGTGAATTTTGCTAGATGAACTGTGTAATCAAGTTGTACTGTAAAGCTATGAGATGTGTACTCTGTGTAGATGTTTGGTAAATGAAAGTTACTACTGTAATTTTGAACTCGGTAGACCTTTTAATGTCACAAGGAGAAAAAAGCTGGTTTTGTGGTGGTTGTTGTAATGATGGCCAAGATGATCTACCAACAGTGGTCTCTGGGTTTTAATTTTAGATATGCAGAAGCATGGCCAACTGGTAAAATGTTTGTTTTCCTAGTCAAACTCTATGAACAGACAAATTAGAAGACAACACAAAATAGCAAAGTTGAAGGCTTGTTTGCCCAGTGATGAAATAACAGCTCTGCAAAACAATGCTGAAATACTTAGAGTTTTCTCAGTAATCCTGTTCTAAATCCTGCTTCTGGCTCACACATAGCAATGGCCAAATGGAAAAATGTGATTAATAGTCAGAGAGATGCTTTGTAGCAGTTAAAAAGGTTAATACTTCAACAAGTATTTCCTGGCAAAATACTAGTTCTGATTTTTATATGACTACTTAGAAATTTTACTAACTCTTATGATGAGGAGAATAAAAATGATCGAATTTTTGAATCCCAGACAAATTCAACTAACTTTGAGTGTCATTTGGTCCAAATATGAAGACATTAAAGCACTCCACAGTAGACAAGAACATGGGTACAGTTTAGAATTCAGACACCTGCATTTCATGTGTCCTTCCAAATAAGGTAAACTTGCCTTGTTTTGTGTGTGTTGTGGAAACTTTTCAAGGAAATGCCTGGGGTTTAGATTTTTTTCCCCCCCATAAAGTAGTGATTTTTTTTTTTTTTTTTTAATTCATCTCCAACTGGAAGATATACTAAAACCATCCGTGGATAGATGATTCTTCATGCGTTTCATCATCCTTATCGAAGCAGTGTTGGCTGTCTTAGTATTTGAATGCTTGTTTGTAGAGTGTTTTGTGTCCCTGAGATGAGAGGATTTTAAGTGTAGTTTGGTATAACTTGGCTACTTAACGCTGAGATTACTTGGCTACTTATGCTTATGATTGGATATTAATGCTTTGAGAGATCCTCTAAGAGTCTGCAGCCACCAAAGGTTTACTATTTAATTTTTTTCTTATCCTATGTAGAAAACAAACAACCCCAAACGAAACAAAAGAATGCCACCCAACCCCGCCCCCCCAATCAAAACCAACAAAATAGAAACAAGTTGATCTGTTCACAGAACTCTAATTAGGTAAACCAAGTGTTTGAGGGTAGGAAACCCCTTTATTCTTCATGCATTTTTGCCTGCCAGCTCTACAATTTCTGTCTTTTGAGTACCTTATAGGAGGTGTTTGTTTATTGGTGATAGACTGCACTGGGTTCAAGTACCAGTGACTAGTATTCATTGAGATGTTATTTTGAGATGGTGTTTGACACAGTATGTTTTGAGAAGTTCAATTTATAATATTTATGACCTGAATGCATGGTGGTGAAAGGGTCTGGCAGAAATGGTTAAAGGCTAAGTTCTCTAGACCACCAGATGATTTCCAATGTGCTGACAAGGATGGGTGGATTAGCAGGTGGTTCATGCAGGAAAGCTAATGAGGTTCATTGGCAACTGGGGATATGAAACAGCAGGGGAGGAGTAAGGAGAGGCTGGGGTCTGGAAGAGAGTGATAGTGGGGTTTCTGGTTTAATAAGACTGCCTGATCCATGCTACAACTGCCTCTTTTGTTCGATAATCATATAAACTTTTCATGTCTTTATTTCATCAGTATGCCTTTGCTGACAAATACTGTGAAGTTCTTTCTCCTTGCTTGTGAACACTGGTGTCTACAAATTAATTGCTTGGTCATCTCTGGACTGCAGTTCGGACTGTTTAAATGCAGTTTTATGTAATGGAATTGCCTGTGCTTGTTTTATGTACTCCATTAGCAGCTGAGAGAGTACTGAGATGTGCCCTAAACTGCCAATGACTCACCTTAGTGGGGTGGGCTGCAGATGGTGCAAGTTTCCCTTCCAAAGTTGGTCTGCACTAGCTGGGCTGTCAGGGTGAGTTAAACAGAATAATTTGGTCAGCGCTGCCAAGGTGATTGTGATGGTACCAAAGTTGGTCAAAGGCACTAAATGAAATAGCTCTGCCAATTCTTTAACTGTTCCGGATCTGTCCATTCCTTACCTCCAGAAAGGCAAGTTTTAAACCCTCTTACTTTTCAGAGGTTATTTTCTGGAGTTAAATGTAATTGTGTTTTTGTTTTTTCTCTTCCCCACCCATGTAACAGCAGTTCTTGAAAAGCATTGTGTAGATGTAGAAGGTTTACTTAGAGACAGTATGAAAATTTAAGTCACAACAGGGTCATAAGATGTGCTGGTCTATCAATCTGACTTACAAACAGAAATATCTGACGTGAATAAAGCTATACTGTCAGCCTGGTTTCTAGAATGCCTGCTGTATTTGCATTTGGTTAGATTATAAGACATATTGTCTTGAAAATTCTCTGAATCATCTGGAATGTAAGAGAGTATGTTTTGAAATGCACAGTGGTAACAAAGAGGCACAGTTTGTCTTCTCATTCAGCCGTAAATACTGTTCTTATCCTCAATCTGCCATATTAGGACAAAGAACCCGTGGGCTGAGAAAAAGACAGTTTAATAGGGAAAACAAAACCTGCACACACAAGTAAAGCAAAACAAGGAATTAATTATCCACTTTGCATGGGTAGGCAGGTGTCCAGCCATCTTCAGGAGAGCAGGGCTGCATCACACTGAAGTTGCAAAGACAAATGCCATCATTCCACGTGTCCCCCACTTCATCCTTCTTTCATCCACTTTAAATTCAGAGCATAATGTCACAGGCTCTGAAACATCCCTTTGGTCACTACAGCTACCTGTCCCAGCTGTGTCTCCTCCCAGCCTCCCATGCACCCCCAGTCTCCTCACCAGTTTGTTAGTACAAAAAGCAGAAAGGCCTTGGTTCTGTGCAAGCCATGCTCAGCAACAACAAAAACATCTCTGTGTTATTAACCCTGTGCTCTGCACAAATCCAAAATATGGTCCCATACCAGACACTGTAGAAAATTACTCCAGGTGAAACTAGAAAAGAAGTCTTCTCAGAAAAATAATGAAATTTGGCTATGGTTCCTCAGACCCAGGTGTAGGGATGTGAAGTCTTATAGAACTTTGTGGTTACTGTCGAGATACATAAGGTCCTTGAGTTACTCTGAAGACTTGTTGGATTTTTAGGATGTTCTGTAATAGGCAGAGTTATCTAGGCTAGGATTGGATTTAGTACAGCTAACTGCTTCTGGGCTACACTTTGTTAGGTGGTTCAGACTGCTGAGATGACCCAAAGGGATGGGAGTTATCAGTGTGAGGGAAATAAAGATCACGTATGTGACCCATCTGGTTCAAGTGACTGGTACCTCTGTGCCGCATGGCCTGAATATAGAAACTATGCAGGCAGATAAGGCTGATGATAATGAACAGTGGCACTGCCACATCTCTAATACCAAGTGCATTACTGAATAATTCAGTCCCTTGTACTGTACACTTCACTTCATTTCCCTTGTAAAGGGATTTATTATTTGGCACAATAATTCTACTGCTGTCCTTGTCACAGCTTGGCCATAGGAATGCAATATAAGGTGTGCTTGGAAGCAGGAAAGAGATTTATAGGAGATCAAAGCTACCCTGTACTCATCTATTGTAGACTCTATGATAGCTCCTTGGAGCTGGTCTAGTTTATAGCTGAGAAGGGAAAAAGTGAGAATGCTTTTTCAAACCAACACCTCACACAGCAGTACTGCTTAATGCATGTTATTCAGATAATGAATTCTTGGAAGGAGAAGTTCTTTTGAGTGTGAAAAATTCTCTTCCCAGGAGTTTTTCTTGGTGTATTGCATATTTCCATGAGCTCAGATTTCCACCTACCCAACTATTTCTGTAATCTTCAGGTTTTGCAGTAAAATTTGGGATAACTGGTATGAGAACCCAGGTGTCTGAATGCAAAATAATCTAACAGTTTTTTTGAAGCACAATTGACACTTGAAACTTACTGAGTTACGAATTTGGAACAAGCACAGTAGTTCCCACAGTTGAAACTTGATCATGCAGGAACTTTTAGGGCCTATCAGATTCTTCTTCCAAGTGCTGAACACCTATTGGAACTAGACTGTTGTTTTTCTCTTTGATGGAACTTATGGAGATCCTTTCCTATCAGAGAAGAAAGCAGTGCTTGTGTTAAAGTTCACAGCTTTAGTTCTTCTCCTGCATTTGCCATGGACTAAAATGCAGCAGATCATGGGCCCTTATTTGTACCATCTTGTGCAAGGGGCTTTTGCAAGGAGCAAGTTCATTTAACTGTATTATAAAAGTACAGGTTGTTGCTTTAGATGGTGCATTGCTGTTTTGCACAGTAAGCTCAAATCATAGTTAAAAGTGATGGAAGGAGAGTCAGGGAAGCAGCTGAAGGTGCTTGTGACCATAGTACTGAGCTAATATTGTCTTAAAGTAATTCTTAGGTTTTACCAAAAGTTAATCAAGTTATAGTAATATTTTGATACTTCAGCACTTTCAAATAGGGGAGCACTGTTCTTTCTTTGCTATTGTTCTCTTTGTCAATAGTGATAGGCTGTTGCATGCCTTGTGCACTGCTAATGGCAGTGTTTTCTGTATACCTATGTGGGTTTCTACAATTACTTTGATGGATTAACACTGTAAGTGCTCAAATTTCTCTCAATTTTTTTTCTATTCCTGCCTTTTCGGCTTGTTCTATATATCCAACTTTGAGGTTGTATCTCTCCGACTTTGTTCAGTAAACAAGTGAGGAGATTAATTAGAGTTATCCAGGGTGGCATTCAGCCATCTGTTCAACAGGATCCCTGGCTTGCAGACTTGCTCTTTGATTATATGGGTGGTTTGTTTTTCAGATGCTTTTGTTTTTCGTTAATAGGGAGCATTTTACAGTAGGCAGTCTCATGTCTTTCCATACTATTACAGAACTTGGAGGGAAGTGTAAGGCAACAAGTATAAGAGAGTCAAGGCAGCACACAAAATGTCCTGAAGAACTTACGAGGCACAGAAGCATGGGGGAAAGAGAACAGAATTTCCTCAGAGGTAGATGGAAAATGGCTGAGGACTGGGGAGGATGGTTATATTGCTGAGCTATAGTTCTCAGCTGGACTCCCTTATGGCCAGGATCAGAGTAGTGCCTCTTATGTGGGGAAGAACTTTAAATCTTACTATGTTTAATTGCTGCTGGGGAGAGCAGAGGTAACCTGCTAGTTTTGAATGAGTGAGCTCAGGTATTGGAAGCAATCGAGGCACAGAAGCCCAGAGCATCAGACCTGCTGAGAGCAACCTTGCTTCTGGTACTGAACTGAAATACAGTGTCTCATTATATTGCACTTTTGTAAATGCAGGTTCATGTTTCCCCACTCTAAGACATTCAGTAGTTTAGACTAATCCTCAAGCACGTGCTTAATTAATCTACATGAGGGACAAGCAGCATGATGAATAACCAAGGAGAAAGGAAAGCATTCTACTGCAGTTGACATCATGTGACCAGTGTCTGTTCAAATAACTGGTTTTTTAATGCAGCTGGCAAGGTCAGACATGGAGTGTGAACTAACCCATAGTTACTGAATTGGGAGCTCCTATATGTTCAGCAGTAATTCTGTGCTCTTGGTAATGGATTAGTGACTTGGTATGAGCTCCAAGTGTGCTGTAGTGCAAGATGTCCAATCTGAACCTTGAACAGGTGAATAGGGGAGAACATCAGTTAGGGATGACCCTGTGTGCTTGTGCACAGTTTGCCAGAACCAGAATGCTTTGCCCTCAATCCAAATTTACAACAGGATACTGAGGGAAGGAAGGACAAAAAAAAGAACCATGACTTATTTGAAATTGGTTTCTTCAGTGACTGATGTAAGGATATGTTTGGGTGGTCAGAAGGATCAAGCAGTACCTTGGTGGCTATATTGTGGTACCTTCACTTGAAGGAAACTATTCTAGAAAAATACCTATTCCATCTACATAAGGCTAGATATCTGAAAGCTGAACCCAGAAAAATTCAAATTAAATGGGAAAGTCTTACTAGGTCAAGTTGGTTAACTGTCGTATCAAAGTGTCAAGAGAATTGTGGAGTCTGCTTGCCTTAATTCCCTCAGGTAGAGACTAGAAAGTATAATTTGATCAAACAAGTTTCTGGCTTAGACACACAGGCAATTGGTTAATATTTTAAGTATTATCTCAAGCAGGAAATTATATTACTCTGTAATGGCATTCTTTGGTTTTAGTATGTCTGATCAGCTGGTGGAAAAAGAAAAGAACATTTTTCTCTGTCACTGGGAAATTAAAATTCATTAGAATTTGATCTGGAGAGAAAAATAATTTTTGTAGCTTTTCATTTAACATTTTGTGCTGAAGAAAAACAGAATTTCCGTATTTCTGCAAATGCAGACCTATTTCATGAAAAGCTTATGTCCAAGTGTCTTATGTGTGCATACATACTCTATTTTATTTTGAAAATGTATTTCAAGAAGCGATGTAGCAGTGGATTGTTGCATATCTGATAGCTTAAGATCAGGAAGACACTATTGAAGCTCCTTGATGAAAGGTGTATGGTGTTTGTTTACCACCTACTGCTGTTCTTTTGAAACACATATGTGAGCACAATATTCTCAAGGGACGTTTATAAAATAAGCCAGGAGCCTGTCAGCCACTCAGCCTTTTCTTTGTGTTTTGGTGAATAAGTTAAATTTCCTCTGTGTTTTCCTATCCCTCTTGTAGCAGAAAAATAATCTGAAATCAACAACAATGCAGACAGCTGGAAACCTGGCTGCCCACATATCTTTTTATGAAGAAAATTGGGCCTTGGAAAAATCTTCTCATGCTGGGAAACCCTGGTGGTTCTGTCTTGCTGGAGTGCTGGGAGCCTCTTGCATGCTTACACGGGCAACTCCTAGATAACATTTGCTTATTGCTAGAGAGTTCTTTCCTAAGCCCACAGCTTTGTGCAGAATTTTACGTTTCATCTTCCTGGCCTTTATTGACTCTGACTTTACTGAAGCACATAGTGAGTAAAGTGCTTTTGCTTACATGCGATTCCTTCCTTGCTAGTGCTGCTTTCAGTAGCTTTTCTGTTCCCAGTTCAGGAGTAGTCCCTGTTTTGAAGATCATCAGTGAAATTTGTCATTAGAAGTGAAAACTTTCTTTAAAAGAAAACAGAATATCAAACAATCATCTGGTACCTTTTGTAGTGCTATCTTTGATGGTACCTCCTTGCTGATTGAAATAACATTTAATATAGGCATTTGAGCTTGAAAATATTGTTCTGGAGATCACTTTTCAGCTTGGACTTAAGCTTTATACTGCGTTTAATTTGTATTTCATTTTTAATGTAAATTTCTGTTTGAAAACTATAAATTACTCAAAAAGATTCTATTGTCTCTGAGCTTGCAAATTACTCCAGTCTCAAACATGGATTGTCTCCTTTACTGTAACCTTTGTTTTTGAAAGGTGACAACAAAGGATCTGTTTCCTTCATTCTATACAGAATGGAAGTATGTTCAATTATTTGCATGTAGTGTTCTCTTAGGCAAATCAAAAATTTCATTTACCCATATTGGGTATCAGATGATGTTTTGTAACTTGCTGGGTATTTTCTGAATTGAGAGTATGAAAAAAGAACAACAAAAAGCAACAAGAACCAAACAATAAAACCTACAACACCACCTTCCCGCCCAAACAAACAAAAAATCCTGAAAACCTTGATCTAGACTAGAAACAAGTGCTGTGGGAAGCAGAGGATACACTTCCACTGACTGCTGTAGTGTAAACAGGAACATCGAGCAGACTTACCTCTGGCTGTGCAAGTAAGTTCATCATACTTCTTTTATGCTGCTTGTTAATGTGTAATCCTCTGTTAGGATGTTCCATGTCCTGCTAGAGTTTTCTGATCATCTGGACAAAGGATGAGAGCAAAGGCAGCATGCTCAACTCCTTCCTACGTGTGTATTGAAAATGTGTCACTGTTTGCCTGACCTTGTTAGCACAGACATGGTTCATGAATCAGGTTTCAACCACTGCAGATGTAAAGTGTGTTGCTGTCAGAAAAACAAGGCAAATGGGGTCTTAACAGTGTTGTACCAAGTGTAGTGCTTTTAATTAACTTCTGATCATTTCTGTGAAGGTTTTTTTGCAAAGGTTGGGTGGCATGCTATGTCTCATGGCAACTGTTGTGTGAAGCTTCATCCTGCATGGCTCCATGTGAATGTATGTTGTATTTAGTGCCTAAGTGCCAGCTAGGTCAATCAACAGTACCAGCACTTATTGAGATGTCACGCTTCATGAAGTAGCTATTTATTGCATTGGTATTGGAACTTTTCACTCCGTTTGTTTTGCGATAACACATTAGCAGCAACTCAAATGACATGTCCAAATTCTCAAGTTTTGCAGGAGTTCTGAGGCAAAACCCCAGTAACATGTTATTATCTTTATCCCATAGCAAAAAAACTATGTAGAATATTAAGCATTCAGCATTTTGCAGGACAGAATGGGATGTCATGCAGGGTCATGAAAAAGTTTATCAGAGACCTTTTACAAGAAATGTTGAGCACAGTAACACTATCAGGAGCCTTGGGCTTCTCTGTTTCTCAGTTCTTTCTAATTTATTCACCCAGGACCTTGATTATTTTGTGCAACTAAAGAACTTCAGGACTGTATTAAGGTGGTACATCCAAACTACATGTTGAGTAGGACCTTTAGGGGTTTTTTTTGTTTGTTTGGGCTTTTTTTTTTAGGTTTGGGGTTTATTTTTTTGGTTTGCAAATACAGAAGGTAAATACATAATTTTACAAATGTTCACTTGGAAGGAAGCAGTGCATAAGTCCCAGGTTTGCTGGACTAGCCAGGCTCTGATGCTACTTAGCAGATATGAACCTCTTCACCCTACTGTAACATCTGATATGGTAGAAAACTGCATGATCCAACTTTTACCATTGGAGTGTGGAAAACATTGTTTCTAGGATCTGAAAAAAGTTTTTGCTAGTGGTACAGGCTTGGAACAGTGAGACTCTGATTTATGTTCTGTACATGTACCTGCTTGCAAGTCCTATTTGTGTATAGAAAAGCTCTAAACAGAAATTGTATAGGCAATGTACAGATGGTGGTTTTTGAGAAAACTCAAGATCACAGGTCCTCCAGGAGAGAATTTGATTGCTAAATTAATAATTAACTTAGTATTAGGGGATTTCTGATGTGTAGGTTTGGTGTTGTGTGTAAGCAAAAGAGTATGTGGTACTTCTTCCTTTTGAACATGCTACCTGAACTGGTGAATCAAATCAGTCCCATTGTCTGTTTATCATCCTGTGAACTAAAAGGTACTATGTAGTCTAAAAATATTCTAGTAACTCATTTCTGTGGATAAATCACAGTTTCAGTATGCAGTTGTTGCCTATTGTGTTGCTGCAGTTTAAGAATACTTTAGATGACACTAAATATTTAAAGTTACAGCTGATTGTGAGTAATTTGTTTTCTTTTGGTTTGAATGGTTGTAAAAGGGCTTCTGTGTGGTTTTATTTGACCTGAGATGTAGAAAATTCTCTTTAACTGTATTTGGAAAATTATATCAAACCAGCAAAAAAAAGTTACAAGAACACAAGCTCATCCAGGAGGTGATTTTGATGAAGCTTGAAATCTTTTTCCCCTGTGCTTTTTGACTGTAGCATGCAAAAATAGGTGGCAGTTAAGTATAGTGCTCTTCATAAAGTTTAAGATTTCTCTTCCTGCCACTCATCTATCGACTGAAGGTGCAGTGTAAAAGGCTAGTCAATCCTTACTGATAAAATTATGTAGTAGCACAATTCAACAGGAAAAAACCCAGAAATGTCTGCTTAACATAATAGAGGTTATTTATTTGATCAGTAGTCAGTTTGTGTGTCTTACAAATCTCTTTTTTAAATTCAAGGCTATTAGGCAGGTTTTCACGTGGTGGCAAAGATGATGAGAAAACATCACTTGCAGTGAGAAACAGTGACACAGTACTGAATATGTAGTAGCAACTTAGTGATTAAATTGTGTTGGTTCCCACAACTCTCTCTTTGCAGCACCCTTTGATTTATTTATTTAATGTGTCACACAATGCCATTGCTCAGCTAGAGGCTAAAAGGGAAAGTAGGTAGACTGCATATCTGCAAGAGAAGCAAGAGGCCTGGAATTCTCCTTCTGGAAAACGTTATTTGTAATACAAAGACAGGATCCTACATCTTGTGGCCCTGGTGTCCTTGTTATTTGCATCAAGGCACCAGCATGGATCAGTTCACTGCGGCGGCAGTCCAGCTGATGTGACTTGCATTATTATCAGATACCTGATTGCAGTCTCTGGATGGATGGAGGGTGGGACGTGACAAGCATAACAATGTGTGTGGTGCTGCTGCTGCTGTGTGATAGTAATCTGTGATGAGGACAGAAGCTCACTCAGCCCTGCAGAAAAGTTTTATAGGGATACAATGACACTGTTTTGTGAAATTCTGATCGTTGCCAGGATTTTGAACTCTGATGTACTGCCAGCTTGTCCAGAAGATGTTTTGACAAACACATTTAGGCTGTGCAGAATCAAGAAGGTACAGGGCTTCAGTTCTGAAATTGAAAAGGTTTTCCTCTTGACAGAGATTTAATATATAATTTGCGACAGATCTGTGAGACTCCAAGGCTAAAATAGTCCAAGTGTTGGATTCCAACTTGGTTGTTCATGATGTTTCTTTTCAAAACTTTTTAAGGTTCTTGTTAATGTGTAACTGTGTCAATAAAATTTTGTGACAACACTTCTGACTTTTTTAAATGATAAAATGATAAAGACATAGGGTCTTGAATTTTTGCTCCTTGATGACATATCTCTGTGGTCCTACTGTTTTCAGGGGAGCAATTCCTGACCCATACTGGTTGCAGACTGTGCAATGTGGTATTCTGAAAAATGCCTTTCTAAACCAAATGCAATTGCTGAAAGATATTTTTGAACACTTTTAAGGGGTTAGTAGAAGAAAAATCCTGACATAGGTCTTTGCTTTGATATTCATTTTGGAATTGAAGGCAACTGGATAACTAAAGAAAGCTAACAAAAAGAGAAGTAAAAGAGAAGAAAATATATCATGGCCATCATATTTAGAGCAGAAGTTGTTTTCAGTTATGTACAGCAGCAGAGCAATGCCTCAAACTCAGTTGTCCAGAAGTCTTCACTATGGTGGAGTGCTGCACATACTCTGGTATTGGGGAGCCATTCAGTGAAGGATATTTCTAAATTCTAAATTGGTCCCTCAAACACCTATTTAAATCAGAAATAACTCACTGAGCAGAGGGAGGACAATAAAAAAAACTTGTAGTTCAAACTGCTTGAAAAATGTCTCTGAACTGCTTTATTTGTGTTGCAAAACACCTTGTATCTCTTGTATGAGCTGATACAAAAAATTATATTAGATATTCAGGATGTGGAGTAGTCATCTGGTGGGGGGAAATAAACTTTATTGTGTTTTGTTTTACTGTCTTAGACTTCTGCACTTATTAAAGTGCATCTTTTGTAGTGATATGATCCAAGGCAGTTTGTTTTGATGTTTGAGTACAGCACAAGATTGGTGACAACTTTTCATCCTCTTTACCTTGTTAAAAATTCTTTTTTTACATTATGTTTATGTGCTGTCTGGGCTTGTGTACCCCGAGCAGTGTCTTACCTGCTAGCCTGAAGATGGTAAGGAGAAATAGAGTTGTGTCTAAGGAGAATATGCAACAAATGGCATGGATTGCAAGTTCTGAAATTGTCAAGGACAGTAATTGTTGAAGATGATGTGTGCTAATGAACAAGACTTAGTCATAGCCCTCATATCGAGGTGAAAGGATTGTAATGGGACCATGAATTTATAATAGTCATACTGCAAGTGTTCCTTGTTTGGCTTATAATCAATTTGTTACTGTTGTTCTAAGCAAGAATTTTTTTTTCTCTGACTCATTTGCCCTCAGGTATTTTGAATTCTATCATTTGCATGAAGCCTTCATAGTTGCCATTTGATGAACATGACAATGCTTGGTCTGTGTCACAGCAGAAAAAAGAGAAAGCAGTCATGTAAAGATGTTTCTATCATGATACATAAGTGACTGGTTTGGTCTGCAATATCAAGTTTGCAGGTCCATTTGATAGTTTGAAGTTTTTTTTCTCTGATAAAATTGGGTTTTTCACTTTGAGAGGTGGAGCAGAAGTGAGCATATCCTATAGGCTTTAGGAAAGAGGTTTTTCTCTAAGGCTCTTTGAATTTTTTTGCAGAATTGCATAGGCTGAAGAGTGGAGTCTGAGCAAAACCTCACCTTATTTTAGGGGGGTTAATTTTCAGACTTTAAAAAGGTCTGTTTTAAAGTGCAGGTTCTGTAAGACTGTGGTGGCTATATTTTTGAACTCCTCCACTTATTGTTTGTTCCGTATTTTGAGTAGTTTGTAGAAAACCCAAAGCTATGTTCCTTTGCACAGCTGCAGAACTAGTACACCGTTTCCACTTGTTTTACTGTGTTGCAGTGAGTTCCCTGTATCATCCATTCTGTGAACTGTCCTTTGTGAGCTGCTTTCTGATCCTTTGCTGAATTATTTATATCTTTATTTCAGCATCCCCCTTAGACAAGGCACAATAAACTCCAGGGCTTGTTGTCACATTCATGGTCACAACGTGCAGGACAAAAACAAGTGAAGCTTTCACAGTAAAATGTGAATTTGCTTTCTAGTAAAGGAAAAAGAGAAAGGTTACATATTAGGGATATGAAGAAGAAAACCACATTCAGATGGAAGAAATTTTTAACCTCTCTGTGTTAGACAGAACCCTATTTTGTCTATAGAAATCACCTAGTTTGTGGAGATAGTGTTTCAGCAGAATGTTTTATTCAAAAGTAGGATGGGGCATTCAGACACTCTTCCTAGGGTTTGCTCTTTCCTTTTTCACTCTTTATGTGGTAAATTATTTGTGCTGGCTCTCAATGCTTCTGTCCAGGCTGTTGAGGCAGTGATTAAAAATAAGCCAATAAATGTCTTCAAATGAGATGAAAATACATCTCTGTGTAATGAAATTTTCAAAGTAGGTGGTCCCAAGCATAGGCACAGACCTAACCTTAGATCTAAAGTAAACTAGTAGTCAGGGGCAAAGAAAGAAAGTTTAAGTGACAATAATTTCACAGTATAGAAAACTAAATTACATTAAAACATCTGAGACTGTCTTTGTTTCTATTCATCTATGAGAGTAAAAAACTAGCCTCACCAATTTGAAAATTAATTCCTAGTTAAGTACAGTGTCAATACAAATATGCTAGTATTTGTTGATCTTGTAACAGATGTGTTAGAGGGGAATTAGGAGAAATAACTTGAGGTATGTAAAACTCTTGTAAGAGTGAGAAATGAGAGGACTTCTCAACAGCTTAGTAGAAGGAAGGCTTAGTGACATCTTGATGTAACTATCTACCCAGTAGGAAAAGCTGGAGTGCTGAACCTGCAGGGAACATGTAGCTGGTTGGTAGCAAGGCACTGCAATCCATGAGGTTCAAACCAGCAGACATACATTTTTAACGATAGCGTATAAATAAAGCAGATGGCAAAGGCATGTTAAACTCAATATAACTTCGAGTAAGTATATAAATCAAAAGAATCCTTTTTGATGTATGTTAGGCAGGAATGACTTCAGGAAATCATAGGAAGTGGAGGTTAGTGTAAGAGACTTAACTGTCTTGTATCTTTAATATTTCAGTATCAGTAGATATATCATGCTGATAGCTGATGAGAAACCAGGTGAAATTGACTGTTTTGCTCTGTCAATGTATGTACACTTAACATCCTCTGTTCCGAACCTACATGTGAAGGGAATTTCTATCTGTAGTAAGAGTAAAGCTCTGGTATTTCAAAAATTCAATACTATGCTTGATCAATGTTAGCTACTTTTCAGCATGATATTCTTAATGCTGTAATGTCAGTTTGTTTGCAGGTTTTTGCTGTGTGTAATTGTACATTACCTTCCTATGTTTAAAAAAAAAAGGTACTGATTTTAATAATCAGAAAAATTCCTATTTATTTAGCTAGCATGATCACAACTAACTTTCTGTACCTCACTACTTCAGCTGACAGGCACAAAGCAAGAATTCACCAAGTAACTGAAACATTTTTCAGTTGCAAAGTAATTTTTAATGAGGTACATTTTGTCTGCTAGGAAGAGGAAGGAGGAAGGAGAAATAGCGAGCACAATATACAAAAGGGTCTTTGTGTTCCTAATAGTGGCTGACACGAGAAGCTTGCAAAACAAAACCAAATCTTTTGCAATGGAAATGAAGTGCATGTACAAAGAAGAGACCAAGGCTGAAATGGGAAGCAAATGTAGCCAGTTATGTAGTTTTGTTCATACCTGCTAAAAATGAATCCCTTTTCTTGAGAGTTAGTAACAAGTTGTATGCTTAAAGAATTGCAACTAAAATAATAATGTCTGTTTGCCTTGGGAAAGCAAAGAGTAGAAAAACTGTCTCTTCAGCAGTACTCTTTTCAAATCTGGGCATTGGGATGCTCTGTGGCGGGTAAGCCAAGTAGCAGCACACAAAGACCTGTAGAACTGTCTCCTTACAGGGATTAGAACAGATTTCTGTCTCCTATCACACTGCAGATACTCTTTAAACAGCTGTAGCTTTGATAAATTGTGGGTAGTTGTCCAGTGTCTTCATGGTGCTCCTAAGAGCAGTGAACAAGGATTGTTCATTGGTTTGCTGCTTTGCTGTTTCTTTAGCTGTGAGATGGAGATGAGAATGCCTGTTTTGTTTGAAAAACCAGTTTCAAATTTCTGCAAAAAGAGGCTGTGTGAATTCTTGGTTTCGTATCACTTGCTTTTAGGTAGTGTACTAGAGAGAGAGACTACTCCTGAATGTAGTTTTGTATTTTCCCTTGAATAGAGCAGTCCTTTCTGCAGCAGTTAGCTAATTTTTGGGAAAGCATTCTGTCTTTGTGTGCACATGTAGCATTCATGCTTGCTTTGGGCTTTTAGATGATGCTGGCCTTGATAGCAAATTAGTGTGACATATACATGATCCGGTTTATGAAGAAATAAACCTGTTAAATTTGGCTGTACCAGATTTCAGAAGGTATTAATTCCTTTTGGACAAAAAAAAAGTTATTGGGTCAACTGAAATGTACCTTACATGTGGTTTTTTTCAAGTGCTAAGTCTTTTATTAACACAAGGTAAGATTTTTGAAGCAACTACAGTAATTCAGTCAAGCAGTATCTACATAATCTGTTTCAGTGGTTTCAGGTCTTTTGTGACCCAGTTTTCTTGCATAAAAATTCTAGCAGTACTGACAAAGCTCAGTGTTCTTATTTTGGCACAACTCTACCTTCTTGAAATTGCTGTTTGTAGCTCTACGTAGTAATGACATGGCTATTTCTGTGGTATATCTGGATTGGTTTGCACTGGTGCTGTTCTGAATGCTCTTTCCCTTTTGATGTGCTGTGCTTTTGGATGCTTTGGCTGCAGCTGCTGGCCTTTCCTTAAATTATGCATTTTAATTCGTCTTTGTCACATAATGACCTCTAATGCAGCCAGCTTTAAGTTCTTCAGCCAAGTTACAGAAACGAACAGGTTCATTGAACAATTTGCCTTGTATGCTTACCAGAAACTAAGTATGTCATTGCCTTTTCTGCTTCATGTTTTGCACTTGTGCTTCAGTGGTGCTGTGTTTTTCTGGTGGGGAGTTTGTTTTGGTTTAGTTTTGAGCCTTTTTTGTTCCAAAACCTATTCTATTGGGCAGTGTTAGCCATCCTAAGTGAGGGCTAAAGTTGGATAGTCTCTCATATTTCCTATATTTGGAAGTGATTAATTTTTGCAAGTGGTTTTTTTCAGAGAACAAGAGCTGGTTCCTGTGTCATAGAACATTAGTGTTTGACTGCTGAGCTCAGATTCACTGAATAGAAATATTAAAGCTTTCTGCAGCTGGATTTGAACTGGAGTTTAACTTTGCAGATGAGAGTTTAGTAGGAATCCCAGACGGTAAGATTTGTTTCTAAAGAATACCTGAGATCTATAAGAACAATCAAATAATGAATTTAAAAGATTTCCTTCAATATACCGTTGTATTAAATTAGGATATTCCATTATATTAATTACTCCTAAAAATATAATTTCCTTTTTCTGCAAACTACTTGCATTAGTCTGCTTTATGCCCAGACTGCTCTTCACAGTATTGCTACGTGGCCTTTAAAGGCACACTTGTTGACCAGGCTCTTAACCTCCACGCCTTATATTGTGACTGAACTTTCTTGGGCTGCAGGTAGATACTGAAGAACCGCTTTTTGTGTCACCTTACATCAGGATATCTAGATTTTATTCTCTTATAACTGGTCAGTTAAGAAAAATGGTTGTAGCACCCTGCTTTGAAAAGCCTTAGATCATTAGAATTAGTTTTGGAGAGTAAGCTAATATGTCACTGAAAACTTGGAAGCTTTTTGTTTTAAAATTGATGCCATCAGCTGTGTCTAATTCCACTCTGCTCCATTTAGTCTTTTTTTCCTTTTTTCTTTTTTTTTCCTTTTTTCTCTTTTCCCCCCCCTTTTTTAAAATTTCTTTTTTCCCTTCCCCCCCCCCCGCCCCCTTTTTTTTAATTCTTTTTTTTTTAAAATTGTAAACAGCAGATTGTTTGCTTGGACAGGAGCATTTCATGGCAAGTAGAGGTGATGTCTTTGGGAGATATGAGCTAAACAAGTATGGTAGGCATCAAGTTTTGAATGCATGAAAATAACCAAAACAGTGGGAAAAAAAATCTTATGAAGTATTGAAGATGTCATAATGTGGAATAACTTAAAAAAGGAATAATTTAAGATTGTATTAAGAAGTACTATCTAAACAGTGTGAATGCATTCAAAGAAACTGCGCCAAATTTTCCAACAAACATCTTTCTGAGGTTTTCCTGAGTTGAATAGAGATGATTTTTAGTTTTTTTTATTTTGAAAGAGATGTGCTTTGATGGTGAATAGAATTTTTTCTGAAAGTATGGCGGCTTATAGTAGATAGTAGGCTTGCCTTGAAGTGCAAGTAAATAACCCTAAATAGAGGACATAGAGCATTAAATTGTTGAATTTCAGTGCCTTCACCACAAGAACACAAAAATTCATCTTGCATGCTGTAGTAGATAAAACAGTGAAGCAATAAGCTGGGCTTTTTAGGACACGTGGACACCAGACTGAACTGGAAATAAAGAATACTTCAGAGTTGTTTTATTGTTTATCTTGAGGAACAAAGACTTTACTGCAGAGGAGAATGAACTTCAGATAAGAGCCCTGACAATGATATAGTATGATTTATTGTATTACCACTTGATTTTATAGCATCTTTGGTGAAAATGATACGTCAAAATCTTTGTGTGGTTAGATAATATAGATATAAAGTTAAATGGTAGTAAGGGGAGAGAAATTAAGACTTTTAAGGAAAAAGGGGCCAATCTGTTTCCAGATAGCATTTAGAAGATAGATGGTATATCAGTATGGTGAAAGCTCCTTTATTTCAAGAAAACTTTTTCTAGATGTGGCAGGTAGAGTGGAAAAGTATCTATTTAAAGAACGGCAGGCAGAGAAGAGCATGTGTACACAGACTGCTGAAGTTTGCTCTTGCTTTTCCAAGTACTCACTTGGTAGTGCACAAGCTAACTTTGACAGTTACTTACATAAGTTTCTTCACTTAGACCTAAATTCATTGGGTTATATTTGTGCTTATTTTAGTTAAATCATTCTTGACTTGTGCTGATTCAAGTGAAGTGAAATTAGACTGTTTTATCAATGTGCCTCACTCTTCATGGTGGGTTTTAGCTTTTGCTTCCCTTCCTCAGCTTTTTGGTAAATTTCCCTATGAGATTGTCCTGGAAAAAACAGTCTTGACTTGCAAAAAAATTTTTTTAACTTAATTTGTTGCTGGTTAACATGATCTGCACTTCTCACCTGGTACAGACTATTTCCTTCCTGACTTGGAGACGTTTCTCAGAAGCTTGTGCTCGGCATGGCATTGCACTGCATATTGGACAGTCCCTTGAAAACTCAAGGTGGATCGAGCTGCGGAATCTGACTTGGAGAAAATGCCAACATGTTAGAGAGGAATGTCTTTACCCTGCTGTTTCTTGTCCCTTTAATTTGATCCTAAGTGAGTTGAGTGTACGCAACAAAGGCCACAGTGAGCATGGTAATAGCCTTTCAAGCTGTGCAAATGTGTGAAGTAAATGTGATTTGTGTATGGTCAGGGTGTGCACAGTATTGCCCTGTGTGGTGTGGTCACCTGGCATGCGGCTGCAACTGCCCACATGTCTGCTGCTCACTTAGGTTATGTGGGGTACCCTCAGTATTACACGTCCACTTCCTTGTTTTGTACTGGATAGGAGCTTCCCTGAGTGCTCCTGTTCATAAACTCCCACAGGCCAGGCAGACCCTTGTCCCAGAATGGGTTCTTTCACCCAGTGTGCAAGAGGCCAATCCCCACACAGTCGAGGTATTTGAATAGAGATTAGCAAACGTTTGCTTATGAAGTACTAGTATCTCTGTAAACCTGCTTGCATGAGCTGCAACCTTTCTGTTAACACAATCTTTGGCATGGATGCTTACTTGGAAAGAAATTTCAATAAAAACTTTTGTTTTTTTTCTTCTGTATCGTAATGTCCCAGCTGCTCACTTCTTCAGTGTTTTATGACAATGTCAGGACTCTGCACTTCAACACCATAAGGAATTCTCATGTGGTTGAGTGGTAGGAAGAGTGAAGCCCAGAGCCAGGGTGCATGAAAGAAAATTCTCTCTCCTATTTTAAGCAGCAGAAGTATGATATTGTACTGTTTCAAAGCTGTAAATCACTGTTAAATATCCATGGACACACGTTAAATAATGTACAGCTGTTCATTGCTCACTGAAGGCTCAACATGGATAGTTTGGTGTCAAAAGTTGTTAATGCAGAAATTCAGTTTCTGAAATAATATTGCTGTGTTACTGCTCTTTCCCAATGTTCTAATGTCTTAATAATACAAAGGATATAGCTAATAATAATATTTGTTCATTTTTCTATGTATTCTCAATCCAATTCCTACTGAACTATTGGGAAATTTACTAGCATGACAGTCTTGACATAAAAATGTATTCAACAGGTTGTATTTGAATATGAATGTCCCCTTCACTCAAATTCAATAATAGTACTGTTGCTGCTTCAAAATGAATCCCAGGAGCCAAGATAGCAGCAGATACCTGGGAGAGATTAAGCCAGGGTTAAGTCTGGCTGATCTAACCACATCCTAGTTCCACAGCCCCTGGGACATACTGACAAGAGGGTGAACATGGCACATGTTTTGTGGAGATGATTAAATCAAACCTTTTGATGACAGTCTTGACAAACTAATAATGTGAGAATAAAAGGTCTTTTTCCCTTTTATCTCCTATCTTAGTTTATAATAAGGCTCTCTAGATTTGCAAAGCAGACTAGTTTAAAAATTAAATTATTATGAAAATATTTTTCTCCTGCAGTTTCTTTCCAAGGATAACTTAAGGTAGAGGTGAGAGTAATCTTTAATGACAAATGGGTAGAAATAACAACAACGTCTTCTCATAACTAAAGAATATCTATCCAGTGTTTAACTATAAATCTTCAGTGCTCCTAGGTTCTTTTTAGGAAATCACAAGTGAAACATAAACAAGTTAATCTAAGCATTAGCATTCTAGCTTTCTAGTGCTGGCTGGACAGGGGGGAACCAAATCACTGAGAAACCATTAACATAACCATTAACAAAAGATAACAATAGCAGGTTGCTGTGCATATTCTGTTGAGTATTTTCTGATTTGAGTAACACAAGCCAGGGAGGTTTTGAGTGTTTTACCAAAATATGAGTGAACATTAGAGGGGATATAACTTTTTTTGGTAGTGCCTGATGACTATACTTGGAATATGTGGTTCTTTTTATACCCTTAATATATTAGTACCACTCGTATTGTGCAGTCTGGATCACATAGACAATTTTTGCGTCATCTGTCGCTATTGCAGTAGCTCTGCTGATGCTGGGATCAGTGTGAGAAGTGAATGTGTATGCTGTTGGCACATGACTATTGTGTTTGTATTGTGTAGTTCCATCCCCAAGCTTCAGTGTGGTCCTGGAATTATGTTAACTCATGTCTGCTGCTTTATGGACTGTGTAGTTGTAGCAATGAGGCTAGTACAGCCTCAGGAAGCTTTTCTACAAATGTCAGTGATTGAGCATGTGTGGTTCTCTGTGGGCTACAGCAAGCAATGCCTTTTGGAAGTTCTGCCCGCATGGGAGCTCACTATTGTTATTATAATTATGTAATTAATATAGAGGAAACTCTTAATGCATCTAAAAACTTCAGAGGAATCAAGGGAAGATTAAAACACATTCTTTGTCATCCATGCACTTTCAAACAGCTAATTTGAAGATTTTCCAAGGTTATGCAAACTGAAGAACTTTTGATGTTCTATTAGTCCTTTGCTCTAAGTGCCTAGATGTAGTATTCTTAATTTCAGAAACTGTACTTCTTTTAGCCAGGTTATCATAAGAATGATGGAAGTTTACCCCAAATTATTGGGACTTGGCATATGAAATATTAAATAAGGTTATCCTAGCATAGTATATAAATATAGGCTACTTCAAGTGTCTGTTATACTAATAAGGTTGAGGTTGTCTGAAATAACTGAGGTCTGACTCGATAACTGTATTTCTGTTGTGATGACACCTGTGCTCTGGAGAACGGTCAAAATAATGAGTGTATTGGTGGTATCCTTGTGCAGGGTTTATCATTCTGTTGAAAAACTGTTCTTGAGGCTGGTTTTAGTGTGCTGATAAATAATTTCAGATGTCAAAGCAGGATCTATATCAGAAAGTAATGTCTGAGCAATCTCATTCCAGATCTCTCTAAACAGTGTTCAAAATGCTGCTGTTTGAAATAGCAGAGTATGATGATTGAAAAACAGCCTCAACTTGGTGTGTTGTAGTGAAGTGCTGAAATACAGCATTCTTAAGTGACAGTGAGAATGGTTCACATGAATCTGTACTTTTGTTTTGCATTTTTATTCCTACTCCTAAATATTGAGTAAGCATAGCTCTCAGAACTTCTGTCTATAAATTCAGAGCCCCCAAATAAAGGGTGCTCAAGGAAAAAGTTGAGGCATGTTATTGACAAGGATAGCTGGAAAGGTAGTGAAATTTAAGTTAATTATTGTGCATGTTTCTGTGCATCATTTGGAAGGGTCTTCTTCTGGTTTCCTTAAAATGGAAATATATAGCTAGTACAATAATTGTCTTCAAGATATACTAATTATTTGTAATGCACAGACTTGACGGTCATCTTCATTGATGGTGTTAAAAGATTAAGATATGGATACTACAAACAGTGTTTTGTCCAGCTTGATGAACCATTAGGGGATCTCCAGAAATTGCATTTTTGTGGAGTTGACTTTACTGGTAACCAATCCTAGAAGCAGATGTGTGAGCAGCTGTTCCCAGTGTTGGGAAGAATATAAAGTATACCTCCATGTCTTGCATTAGGGATACATTCGTTCTCTTTTACAAGTTCTTGTTGTCTGCTGGATCTCATGTAGGCAAAAGAAAAAAGCTTCTAAAGACTGGAAAACTACAACCTTCCCCAAGGATGCAGAGAGGAAACAAAAAGGAATGGTTGAGGGGAGCTGCCTTGGAGTAGGATGCAGAGGAAGTTTTTAGGAGAGAAGAATGGCAAGTTTTGATCACGGGGTGATAAATAGAAAAGATAACATCTGAAGTGATCCCATGGGGAAAGATGGGCTGCTGGTATAGAGGTACTGACTAGAGCAGGTTTGTCTGTAAGTCAATAGGGCATTGTCAGAGTAGCTTGATTACGTATTATTTCAAACATATCATTCACTGTTTCCCCTAATAAAGTAAGTTAATAATGGCTGGCTGACATAAGCCTTGCAGCCATAAAACTCAAGATTCCCCCTTAATATGCTGATGAGGGACTCAGAAACAGCATGTAGCCAGTCTTCATTTTTGACCTTGTGCCTAAACAAAGACCAGCTAAAAGGAGGAGGGGAGTAGGCACTTTGGGACACTAATTCAACTTAATGCTGAGTATGATGGAAGCTGTCTCTGTAGGCAGTAAAGTATACACTTCATAAGGTCTAGGAATAATGACATGTTGTAAATTCATTTAATTTTAATTTTAAAAGCTTGCTCAAAGGTAGAATTACCAGAAGCACTTCAGCTCTGGTCTGCATCTTGGGTCTGGATTTTTTTTTTTTTTTAACCTACAGAGTCACCAGGCAGCAGTTATTCAATTAGAACTCTGGCTTTAAATGTATAACAATCTGGGTACAGATTGCATTACTAATGTGGAATCAACCAGAGCAGAAACCATATGAATTATTTCAGTGGTTTGTAATTTTCCCTCATCATAAGTTTAGGTTAAAACCCCCTAATTTTTAAAAAATATACAGTCCTTTGCACTTACATCTCTCTGGTGTGGAGTCTAAATTCTGCCCATACAATGGATGTGTAGGGCAGTAGTAGAAAAATGAAATGTAACCCATTGTCATAGCAGGCGGGAGCTTGCAGCCTATGTAATTATCTATCTCTAGCCAGGCTGAAAAAAACCTGTAACCTCAGAGTGAACTCTAGCCCTGGACCTCTACACTAAGAGTAGAGAAATGCCATGCTCCAGCAGTCACTTAGATGAAACAAAACATCAGAATATACTCTCATAGGCTGATTTCCACCTGAAGGCATGGACATTGGTTCTTAGCGTATATTGGAAATGTAGTTTACTACAGATTAATTTTCTCAATGCATTTCTCTAGGCTTTAGAGGTTATTATTATGCTATTTTAAAAAAATCAAGTATAATATGCTATTAAAGGCAATTATGATCGCTGCTGTCTGAGACAGTCATTCTTGGAGCCTACCAGCACATTAGATAGTGCTGCTAATGCTGCATTTCCACTACTGGAACCCATGCTCATCACATTTGTGCTGCATCCCAGTCTTACAAATGTCACTCTATGCTGTTTTGTGATATAGGTACTTTAAAATCTTCGCTATTACCTTTGTTTGATTTTGGGTAGACCTTTGTGCATCTTTTTTCTACTAGACTCTAGCAGTCATTAACTTCGACTAGCTGGCAGAATCGGTTTTCCCCATCCAGTGATCAAACCTTTCTATTCTGTGCAGTGTTCCTAAGCTCATCTGCTTGATCAAGTGTGAAGGGGTTAAGATGCAGCAGTAAATAAGCCTTTGGCATTTCTTATATGATCAGATGCGCAAACAGGCATGTTTGTCACCAGCAGTGGCTTCAACTATATAGAGAAACTTGTTTAGACTGAACGAAAAGGGAGACAGTTTTTCACCTTCCATCAGGGACAGGTTTCTTATGACCTTCCCTGTGCAAGCAATAATGATGCTGAGGCTGTGAATCTGCGTTTATCAGTTCTTGGCAATTCAATTGGGTGTTTGCCCAGGAGATGGCATGGAACCTTCAAGTTTAAGGGTATAGAGCTCTGGGATGGCTCCTCCTGGGGTCTGCCTGCACTTACACCTGGTCCTTCGTTAACCACCTTTGTTGCACTCAGGAACACTCAACTATCTGCTGAACTTCCATGATCTTTACATAATAATGTTGTGAAGCAAAACTGAAGTTTTTGCAAGTAATCATAGAATGCCATGGGAAAGTATTTATTATTTACCTGATTTGCTTTTGATTAGGCCTTTAAATAGTATTTATTGGTTGTTTTTTCTACAGATATTCTTAGAACAAAAAACACTGCATGAGTTTTCACAGACTGTTTGCATTCAATCTGATGTACAACTGTGATTACAGGTAATTGAAAACTCTGTTTAAAAGAGTGAGCTATATAGGCCAAAGTTTTATGACTGATAAATGCTGAAATTTAAAATCAGCAGAAAATTTGTGGGCAAGTCACATGCAACTGTACCCACTGTGGAGATGAGTAGTGACAATTAGGTAACTCACAGTTAAAGTACTTATATGCTTAACATGTTTCCTGAACAGAGATCAACTTAATAATACACTTTCACTTTCTAAACATCCAAAGGGACTGGTATGTCACAATGAATGTAGTTTTAATGGTGGCATATAAAGCTTTTTGTTAAGGAAGGACCAGGGGGCAGTTTTCTTTCAAATTCTGGAAACGCTGTAGTAAGAAAATCTATCTGAATGTAATTCAATAGCTCTTTTACTTCTAGCACCAACCCCTGATATAAATGCGCTGCAGGGAGGTAGGAGGTTAGTTTTTTTACAAGGCATTCATTAAAATATTGTTTTATGTTAGGATTTTGATGATGCTATACACTGGTAGATCTTTCCTTTAATGTTCCAAATGCAAGATAATTTTGCATGCATTGGCAGTTAGAATTTTAAAACTGGTAAGAATAACTTCCGTTAGTCTCTTAAACAAAACCACTGCAACTCCAAGAGGTTGGAAAGGTATTCAGTCCGATCCTGTATTTAAATGGGAGTTATGCTCCTACTCTGCTTCGTTAGCCTGCCCCCTGCCAGGCAAACACAGTGGCTGGCTGCTGCCTGGGGAAGGCACCTGTCACCTATGGGGATGGAGAAGCAATAACAGATAGGTGGGGAGGGGCAGTTGCTGTATGTGTCATTCTGTGCCATGAAGTGGTTCTGTTGATCATTAAAAGCTATTTGGAGATCTCCGACTGTATCTTGTTTTTATTTTGCAAAAAGACAAAAAAAAAAATTTTGTAATACAAGTCTAACCTAGCAGTGACCCATTGACCACACCTACTTTTTCCTAAAAGTCATAATTAATTGTGTGACTGGTTACTGCAAATATCTTTGAATATGGTTTATTTCTTGAGCAGAAAATCCTTGCCTCTCTGTTTAAAATGTGTATCGGTCCCTATTATTGAGGCCTAACAAGTCCATAATGAGCGAGTCTGTCTCTTTTCTTTTTTTTTTTTTTGTCCTGTCTGAATAGCTGTGAAGAGTAAGTACACCTACATCATTCCACAGCATGTCTTTCATAGAAGTGACTCAGCAGGGATGTTCAATTCTTTGACCTCTGACAATCCCTTAAACTTGTGTAAAGGCAGAAAAGTCTCCAAATATGAATGTTCTCATGGTGGATTTTTATAGCTGCTACTCTACATGTTTCAAAATGGTAAGTTCAGTCCTTAATTCTAAGGAGAGGATCAAGTGACAAGAGAAGTGAACTCTACTTAACTTGCAGCTACCTTCTGGAATAGTTTTTCCACTGCCTGACATTTCCTTTATTGTAAAATATATCACTCCTCATGCATTAGGCTCTTTTAATTTCAGAAGCCTGCCGGGATTGATGTTTCGTAAATCCATCTACATGTGTAATCCTTTCCTATTACTTGGATAAATACTTTGACTCTCCTGCTCCAAGCCAGAGAACTAGAAAAAAATGGATCAGTTCTTTCATAGGAAAGGAAAAAGTCTGTCTACAGACAGAGTCAGTCATCTCTTTCTAATCTTTTAAAACTATACAACTGAGTAATATGCTTGGGTTTGTTTGTGTTTTTTTTTTTAGCAGAACTGAGACAAAATTGGGAAATTATTTCTTGGAAGACCCCCAGCCTATAAAGTTACAGGGTGTTTTGCTCCAACTTCAAGGGATTTTAGATTTGTAGTACAATTTTAATATGCAGACATCCTTGTCTAGTCATCCCATTGTTGCTACAGGGTGTTCTGTGCTTTCATCAAAAAGCTAACATCATTTACTCTTGCCTGAGCTTGTAAATTTGAATTGCAGAGTGACTTTGGGGTAGCTACGCATACAAGTTGCCAACTGGTGTACCAGAGCTGTGGTAAATAGTGCTCTCTGTAAGTGCTCACTTGTCGCTGTTGAGCGGCTAGCTGAGGAATGACCCAAGGTCTCAGACAAGGAAAGAGAGAAGAGTTTTATTGTTTTGAATTCCATATATATAGAGTTTACAGAGGTGCCCCAGATTGGTCAGCCCGAGACCTCCCCCTAGGCACAATTGGCCAAGCCCGAACTGACCCAATCCGGAGAAGTTGTTTGCAAAACATCCAAACTTTATCTTGTTTATTAAATATAGCAAAATGTTCCCACAGGAAGGACCTGTGCTAGCCACACTCACTAATTTGTGTTCATGTAAATATACACTGAAAACAGTCCAATAGTGTGTTGCAGTATGTTTGCAAGACCTTTTTGTTCACAGCTATTGCAATAGCGTAGATTATAAAAATCCTGTCTCAGTACTGCTTTCTATGTAGCATGTTTATGTGAACCCTACCCAAGATGATAAATGCCAGAGTCAAAGCAGACTACTCCATCACCTTCATACCATGTTTATATTGCTAGAATTTGTCTTCAAATGAAGCGGTGCTATGTACTAGGCTTGCTTTGTTAGTCACGTTAGTTGTTAAAGGACACTAGAGGGGCTAGTTCTTAATGAAGGTTAGTGGAGTTTAAAAGTATATTTTCTGCTTGTGGCGTCTTGGTTTTAAGGCTTACCTATCCATACATGTCCAGATTGGGTTTGTCCCAGGAAAAGTTATTATTTGCATGCTAGCAGATATGCAACTGGAGCCTCTCTTTGCTAGGCTCTGAACAAGCCCATATTAGAAGAGAATTGGTGCCACAGCTGAAAAAATCCACAACTAGACCTGTCAACCTCATTTTTCAACTAAAACGCTCAGGTGGCCCCTTTCTCCTTGTTTGGTGGACTAATACGTCCTGTACTTGCTGTGTGACCTGTAGGGTGCTACCTGGGGAGAAGTAAAGGAATGCTACAGGCCAGCTAAGGTAGAACTTCCCGGAGAACACTGAAATGAAAATGATCTTATTGCAGGACATCTTTCAGATGTGCTTATGAGAACCATATAAGTGGCAAAGGAAATGGGGACATTGGGCCAAACACTCATGCATAAAGGGATCATGTCTCCCATATGATCTCCACCATCTAGTGTCTGATACACTCGACCTGTATTATGTGCTTACGTGCTGGTATATATGAACATGCAGCTCTGATGAAAGCAGATTTTATTGTTATAGATTCTTCTTTTTATCTGCATGCATATTCAGTCTGGTTTTGTCTGGGGTAGAATTAATTTTCTTTATAGTAATTAGTATGGGCTGTGTTTTGAATTTGTGCTGGAAATAGTGTTGATGGTATGAGAATGTTTTTGTTACTGCTGAGCAGTGATTTCTCAGAGTCCTTTTCTGCTTCTCACCCCACCAGAAAGGAGGCTGGAGGTGCACAAGAAGTTGTGAGGTGACAGAGCTACAATAGCTGACCCTACTTGATCAAAGAAATATTCCATATCATATAGTGTCATGCTCAACATATGAAGCTGAGGGGAGAGGGGCAAGGAGGGATGTTCAAAGTGATGGCATTTGTCTTCATAAGTCACCAATTTGTGTGATGGAGCCCTGCATTTGTGAGGATGGCTGAACACCCACCTGCCCATGGGAAGTGGTGAATCAATTCCTTTTTCTGCTTTGCTTGCATGTGTGGCTTTTGCTTTACTTTTTACTGAACTGTCTTTATCCACAAGTTTTCTCACTTTTTACTCCTGATTTTTCTCCCCATCCAGTTGTGTAGGGGAGTGGATGAATGACTGGGTAGTGTTTAGTATCCTGGTGGGTGGGGTTAAACCACAACAACGTCTTATGAAAAAAAAAAAAGCTAGTAGTTGGGAGGAGGGTGCAATTTTTTGCTAGAGGATGATACATTCCATTTATTCTTAGGAGATGTTATAAACCAAAGCAAACCTAAGATGAATGAAGATATACGTTTTATATTTACTATGTACAACACTCTTGCCAAAAGGTACCACTTCCCTAGTCAACCTTCTATGCCTCAAACTGACAGTAATTAGGATTACTGTAATAAAAAGGACCCTGAAGAATATTAAAATGAAGCTTGTGCTAAAATATGCCTAAGCTTTATAGATCAGACCTAGCGCTTTGAATATCCTTTTGGAATGAGAAGGGTCCTGTAATATATAAAGCACCAGCTTAAAAATTGCCCTCTGGAGAGAGAATAAGCTTGGATGTTTTGATTTTGATTTCTGTAAGGCAAAATGCTATGGGCAAATATGGAATCTGAAATGCTGCTCTGGGAGATAACACTGTACTATTTTATCAAAAACTGATTTTGTTTTTTTTGTCATCATTGTGTCCACACCCCAAAGCCCCCTGCCCATCACACTTTCAGTCTGGTGAAAATGTTTTCCTAGAATTTATGAAATTGGAAGTAAAGATTTCAAACTCCAGGTGTGGCTTTATTATGTAAGAATTATTCGTCTCAAAGTTGCAGATGTCTTTTCCTTGCAAACAAGGGGTTAAACTTTACTGGCAGTTTGGTTGTGAATTTGGACACTGTAGTCTAATTGGATTTCATTTCATGTGCACATTAACATAAGCTATAAGTGGGTCTGAAGCAGTCGAGCTGATGGATGACTTTTCTTCTGAAGGTGGCACTTTGCCACTGGTGCCAGAGACTCCTTAATGCACCAAACGAGAAGTAGCAGGTGCAGTGTTCTCACCAAAGGCTTGGAATACCTGCTCTGTCTGGCTGAAAAAGAATGGATATGTCCATGGTTTGTCTTGCAATTTCTAGCACAAGTCCCATGACAATTACGTTTTTTACGTATGACTTATAAAAAATATAATTTTTTACCAGGTATTGAATTTTTTTCTTAAGTACAACTAATGGCTGAAACCAGTCATTCCTCTGTATATTTTATTTGCTAGCAGCATTATCCAGTTGGCTGGCTTAGTCACACAATAGCAGACAGAATCAAGCCAGGAAATGGTAGCCAAATTGGCAACATCCTGAATCTACTGCCTGCATCTTTTACATCTGCCTTGAACTTGCATGGCATCAAAAGTTATGTGCATCCTTTCTGAAAAAATATGCTGTTTGCAAAGCAAAGAAAAATAAAAAACCTGCTGGAGTTTATTGGAAAGCATGTGCTTTTAAAAGGTCCTTGGGCGTGACTTGATACCATTGTACCATTGTAGTTTGAAAACAAAACCATCAACATCCCCCCCAAAACAAAAACCAACTGGGCAAACACCCTCTCCCAACCCACCTTTTCTTTTTTTTTTTTTTTTTTTTTGGTGCTAATTTAGATATTTGTATGGCATCTGTTGCCAGTTTTCAGTATTTTCAGGAGTAGGGTGGCAAAATTGTAAAAATTGTCACTACCTTTCCTGTAGCAAGCAAAATTTTGGCTTACCTATCATGCTGGCTGTTTGTAACACTAGCTGCTGATAAGTGAATTTCCACTTCTGGTAGTTTACTCAAACTACTTACTAATGCAAAAACAGTGAGTCCCGAGATTTATTGATCTGTTGGAGTAAATCTCTTATCCAAACAGAGAAAACATAATGTAATGCTAAGTTTTGCATCCTATTCTACAGTGTACACAAGGTTAACATAATTTTCTGTGTTGCTAACTCCTGGGCAGAGAGGGAGAATACCAAACCATGTGGTTAGGCATTCATAGCTGATGTAGATGTATTGCAGTTGCAATTTGTGATATGAGTATCTGTGCACTTCTGGCTTGAAGATGTGCTAACATCTTTTTCAAGGAATGGTTGTGGGGTTTGTTGTATATGTCCATAGACAGTAGGGACATAGACAGGTGAAGAGCTCTGCTTGTTTGCTAATGTTTTGGGCTTGAGGCTTATAACAACCCCATGTCTTTTCTGGATCATTTGGTTGAATGGAGGAGTGTGATCTTTATGTAGGTTGCTGTTTTCAGAGGATACAAAAAGCTCATTACATGGAAAACAAGAAGAAAAAGGACTTGGCATGGTTGGAAGGAAGAGAATAGAGTATGAAATGAGATAGAGGTGATAAGTGAGAAAGTTTGGTAAAGGAAAAGGTGAAGGATCAGGAAAAAAATTGAAATGGGAAGCAGAAAAAAAGAGAGGAACTGAGATAAGAGTATCAAAGGGACAAAGAGGATTGACAAGAAAAAATGTGAATAACTAAAAGACCAAAATACTGTGTTTGGGCCCAATACTACCAGTCTCTGCCCCAGGCAGAGAGCAAGGCAGTAGTGTGGTGATGTAAATTAAGCCTTATACTCCTCTGGTACAGGAACTGATTGCCCCACATGCTAATTCTTAAAGTTTTAATATACATAGTCCTAAAACACATTAAGAGGTCAGAACATGCTTTTTAGAACTCTCTTTGGAGTGATCTTGTGTATGTCCATAATCGTGCAAGTTGCTTTCCAAGTAGTTTGGAGAAGAGTAGAGCCTTTCCAAGTATAAACAAATTTTCAGTCACAATTTTTTTTTTTTTTCTGGAACACACAATTCCTGCTTCATTCTTCTTTTTACTCCTGCCTTTCAGGCAAGTAACTGTTGGAGTATGTGTTCTTAAGCTGCTCTCTGAAGAGTCCGGAATAAAACTAGCTCTTTTTGATGTGTGTGAAAGCATTCATGAGGATTCAGTAATCACCACTGTTGTCACAGAAAAGTAAAAGTTGTCAATTCGTTTGTGGTTTTAACACCGTAATCTGAGGTATTAATTTGTAGCAACTGAATAGGAGTTTGCAAATAAAGTCAACTATTCTAACACTATATTTGTATCTGGAAATATATTTGTATTTGTTATTAAATGGATTCCTTTGAACTGCTAGTTACACTCAAGGTGAACATTTTTAACAATTACAGTGCAAATAATAAATGTGATTAATAGTTTAAATGGTCATTTACTGCAGTTGGTGATGCCCCTTTGCTGACAATTACCCAGCTGTACACTCACAGGATTTTAAATTTATTTTATGCATAGTGCCTCAGCACTGAGAGAAGGAAGCTTAACTACAAACATATCAAATGGGCCACTCTTGGACTGTACATCTCTTCCTATGAGAAATCTGGAGCTAGTTCACCAATTGAAGGTATGAATTATTTCAGCCTGCTAGTTGGCTTTGAAGCTACATGCCAGGTGATTTCCCTACTAGATCATGGACATCTTGTAAAAGCTAGTACTCAAAAAGGACTGTGCTCCATAACCACGCTGCTCTTTGTAAGCTGACTATTGAATAAACAAGCAACTTTTGGCAGGGGTTTTCAGATTGGCTCACCAAGTAGCTGCCTAGTAATTTTATAATGAATAGTTAGTTAAGAGAAATCCGTAGAATACTTTCTGCATGTGTAGATACCTACATACATATTGATATATGTATGTAAAATATGGTTTCTGTATGATACAACAGTAATAAATGTTTTATCAAGACTTAAAATATCTATCTGTGTATGTAAGACATTGAAGGTCAATAGCATACATCTGTGATTCTGTAGTGACAATGGGTTTCAATTTTATTAATTTAGTTACTAGATGATTTTTTACATTGTAGCACTATAAAAGTAAGAACAATAACAAAAAGAACACCAAACAGCAACAAACAAATACCAAAAATCAACACCAAAACCCCAAAGTTGCAAATGAGCTTTGCAAATCTGATCTTCACAAAGAATATTATAGACAGAATGGTCTAGATAAGTTGAATTTTAGCTCTAAGAGGAATATGTTGCTGTCATTAAAAGCATCAGTATCAAATTCTTTAATGAGCTGCATGTAATTTCCACTTGTTCAGAGGAAGTAGTTTTCTTCGTTTTTTATTGTTTTATGCAGAATCCAGACTGTGCTGACTGGGAAAAGTGTATCCTCTCCAGGTTTCTGTAAGTAGCCATTACTGTCTTGATGTAGTGGATTCATAGGTGCAATGATAATGAAAAGAAACAGTGATCTAGTTGCATTTCAGGTGCTCTTTTGAGAGACCACATCAGATACCAAGACTAAGTTTGTCTTCAACTTAAAAGCAGTGTTAGATTTCTTGCACTAGCTACTCTGAAAGTATAATCCTGCAGGACTAGTTGGGATAATATTCATGACTGAAGTAAAGCCATTCAATCCTTAATTTGTCTTAAGTGGTTTTTATCCCTCCTTGATATTTAATATTATGAAGTCAGATAGTCTTTCTCAGCATGAAAGCTGTCCACTCTTAACTACTTGTTGCTGACACTCCCTTTTCTCCAATCACTGTAATAGGTCCTCTTTGAATTTGTTCCAATTGAAATTGTTTGTTCTTGCATAAATATGATAAAAATTGTATGTAGTAATTTAAGTGATGCTTTACTGAAGATGTATAAAGTAGTGCTCATTGGATAGATGCTAAAGTCAGAGTACCAACCTACATATCTCAGAGCCAGCCTTGTTCCTAGCCTGCAAACGGATATTAGATAAGAACGATTTTAAGGTTGATCCTAGGTGTCATCCAAGAGTCTGTTGTATTTAATTGTTGAGTGCAAATATATATTAGAAGTGCAGAGATGGTGGCAGTGTGGATTACATGCAGCTGTATAGCTTTTAGGTCTCTGTTCCCTATGCTGATAAAGGCGTTAAATGTGTGTGATTTATGCTACTATGGATGGTGGTTAAGTGAAAATATTCAGAAATTTTAGCATAGATTTTTCTTGTTGTCAGTCTCGGATGTATCTGGCATATGTTCATAAAAAGAGGTCAGTCTTTCAATTTTTCTTTCAGCTTTGGTGCCATGTAACACTCAGGAGAACTGTATGCTACTTATGCCAATAGTATTTTTGTTTGAATGGATGCTGCAAAATTTATTGTGGTTTGGAACTTTTTCCTTGAAATCCACTTGCCTGGCATAGTAAGAATTAATACATTTTCAACGCAATCTGCAGGTTTTCTCTACTTAGCTTTTGTGTCTAAGTAACACTGTTTTCAACACACACACACACAATTTCACTCCCTTGAACTAGCTGGGGTAATATAATGGGTGAACTTTGCTGTACACAACATAGAAAGCAGCCTTTACTATAAATACTCTTCAACTTTTTTGCTAGGTGAGTGGTTGGAGGTGACTTGGGTGTGACAGTGAAGGTACCAATAAGTTTTTGTCCACAGGCTGAGAAAATGAGGAAATGTTATAAGCACAGTTCTGTATTTGTTCTGTCAAGTTTGGGGTAAGGAAGGATTTAGGTACCCATATCCATTTCAGTCCTGTTGGGGCACACACTAAGCAACACCACAGGTTTCTCTGCTGGGTTTGCAAACACACACATATAGGTATACATAATAATATATGCTAATATGAAACTAGTGATTTATCTTGGACAATTTTATTAATGGCATTAGATTATACTTTAGCACTCCTGAATACGGGAGGCTGTGGTAATTGCCAAGTGAGTCCTCTTTGGCTACAACACTGTGTGATTCCTGAGTCACTTGAGCAGTTTTCCTTTTCAAGCTAACCTGAAAGCTAGAATTATAGAACTGTATTATTTGACTATTTTTTATGATTTCTTGCATTTCATTGATGCTTCAGAAAGAATGTTCAAATGTTGTTTTTTAAATGGGAAATCATAACAGCACTGGATTTAGCAATTTTTCCACCACTTTTGATCTGTAAGGCCATGTGTTCAGTCCCTCTTTAAATGCAGCTCTTTGCTCAAATTAGGATCTGTACTCTTCACCTTACCTAAGGTTAAAGATGCTGCCATTAAGGTTTCAGTGCCTCAGTTCACCTATCTGTATTAAGATATTGAAACCTCCTTATTTTACAAGGATGTTTTCAGTTTTAATTCCTGTAATGTCTACAAAATACTTTCATAATCTTACATGAAAGAGGTGATCAGTGCCAAGTGTTAACAAGCCCAAGTGCTCTGAAACTGTCTAGTACTGAACTCCAAGTATGAACAATGCACCCTTTTCATCACATGAGTTTCCAAGGAAATAGTTTACCTGGAATTGCAGCCTGTTGGGATTTTTTAATGTTAGTGGAAAGGCTAATTCCTGTGCAAACACTAACTTTTGTATCATAACAGCATGAAGTTTTATACTCGGTCACAGCAACAGGGCTTGAAAGAGTGCAGAGACAGGGAAAGCCTGAAGGCTTAGATCTCACCTAGTGAAAAGATATAAGAGCTTAGAGCTTAGTTATGCAGAGTATGAATAACTGTGCAGGGGATGTTGTAGCAGCCTTCAGTTCGGTATCTACCTGATTTAGAGTTCCTTTGCAGTGAGCCAACGAGAAGGGCTCCTTAGTGATATATGAAAATCTGGCCCTCCAGTACATTCAGCTGATCCATCTTTAGGAGAGAAGTCAGTTCACAATACAGAAAAGCAGTGCCTTAAAAAAAAAGGAAAAAAAAAAGGAATTAAAAAATTACATTATAACTGTACAAGTAATTAATAGATATTTTTTCATTACTGTCATTACTGCTGTGGCTTTTAACAGTTTTACCTGTGACATGGCACTTTAAACTGCAATTTCATCGTGATTTAGAAAACATCAATCGACACCTAATCTATTTTTTCAAAATTAAAAGTCATGCAGAAATGCGATACAAAAATCAGCTATGGAAGTAGCAGAGAAATATCCTTGGTTCTGTTAATAGTTTACATTTATGTAGCATTTGTCATTCCTTTTCACTCATTTCATTCTAATTGTATGTTGTTAACTGCTAGGTTGATATGCTTCTATGCAGGAACTGGAGTCACCTCTGAGGCAGAGGTGGTGGTGATCCAATGGCTTGCAGCAATTGCAAAGCTTGGTCCAGGTGAAAGATTTGGCCTCAGATAAAGGATCCAAACGGTGAAAGCAAGTGCTGAGGGCTGCTCTGTTGTGACTGGATGGGATCTCAGCCTGATCCATGTAGTCAACTTCAAGTTTAAGAAACAAAAGGGTAGAAAGTTAGTTTTATACAGATGTGGGGTGAATATATGGTTTCAATATATTTAGCTCACTTGAGTTATGTTAGGCTGGATTGTATCATCATGGGCATGAAGAAACCTTGTTTATTTTTTGGCTATGTGTGAATTCAACTACACTTGTTCATGTTTTGATGTGTGAGCTGCTATGCCTGTTTCTCAGGATTCTGTGAAAATTGTAGTAAGACCACCTTAAAAACATCCTGTTGTCTCTCATCTGAGCTGTGGCTACTTTAGGAATTAATCCTAGTGTCTTTTGGACACACTGTAGTTACCTTCTGCACATACCTTAGAATGATTCAACCAATTATTTGTCATACTCTCATCACCACAAAATGTAAATGTCGAAGTTAAGGTTTCCTATCACCCTGTTTTATAGTTTACAGTGGAGTTTTAGCTTAGCTGTTTTTTAGGACTGTGGAAGCATCTTGGGAGTTTTGCTGTTGATTTCTGTGACACATGGGTTGTGGCAGTACAATTTGTTCTATTTCTTCAACTGCAAAACAGTCAATCTGGAACCTGTAGGAGGTTCTTGTTAGAATCTCAGTAGTAACATATCACCCTTATTAATGAGCTGTTCATAAATTAAACTCCTAAGGGCATTTACATGTGAGCCTATCAGCATCAGCCCATGAGGATCAGTGTTTGTATGAGGATTTTCTTATGCAGATTGCTGCCTATTCACTGACCTGCGTGGCAATACAAAAGCAGATAGACACTGGAACAACAGACTATTTATATCACTCTGAATCCAGCAGAGCTCTGTTAAATGCTGTTTGTTTGTTTCTTTGTTCCTTTCTCCTCTCTGTAGCTCTTTAGTCTGTCACTTGAATGAAGGTGTTTGGCTGTGCAATACTTGATTTCAGGGGGTGGAGAACAGGGCTGTTGGCTGGCACTGTTGGGCAGGGTACAGCAGGTGGCACTATTTGGTGACTTTTGCCTAACACTGTTTATTATTTCAGTGCACAAGAATATGTTGATATATGATCATTTTTTTCAATTGGATTTTTATGGAAACACTAAATAAGGTAGCCAGTTTGAAGAAGTAGGTGCATATGTCCTTTCACCTAAGGAATAGTAACAACTCCTGTGTACTTCAGTATAGATCAAATATATTTAAGATAGTTCTGTGTTATATTATTAATAAAGCAAAAGACCTATGGAACTAATTTTAGGACTGATGCTTGGACAAGGCATGCTGAGCTCTTGTGAAAAATTTTGGAGTTTAACTTTGATGTATCAATGGCTAATAATTTTTAAAGAGCTTAGAGGTCTCTACAAAAAAAGAAATAATTTTTTAACATGTAGCTTTATTTTCATGTTCTCTTCAATTTTGTCAGCATATCATGAGAAGTAAAGAAAAACCTGGTCTTGCTAAGATGATATCTGTGTTTATGACGAAGAGAAGATTTGCTGTTGCATTGCTTTTCCAATGTGGTAACTTGGACTACAACTGTATGTTCTGTTAAGCACACAGATGAAAAAATGTGCACACACCTAGGCACATATGTATTCATTCTTAAAGTCAGTCTGCCCTCACTAGGTTTGCAGCTGGGAGATTTCTTTGAGCTACTTGACTAACAGGGATGTCAGTAAAAGCAGAATTGATCTGATTAGACCTACACAAGAATAAATAAGTACAATTTTCAGCGTATTTCATATTAAGTATAACCATTTAACAGCTGTGTTAAATGTGTCTGAAAAGCTACAGATAAATTGTTTCTATCAAAAATTAAAAATGGTGTGTCTGGGGGGGGAGAAAGCGGTTTGCCAGCAAGCACTGGTTTCTGCCACTGCTCTTTTTCTAATGTAACAGAGCTATTTTTAGCACTAGAAAGTGCAAAACATGTTCAAGAGAAATAGGCTGGAAAATGTGACATGCACAACCCATCTTTGTGGGTGGATGAGGTTTCTCTATCTGGGTTGTGCTGTTTGCTCTCATTTGCATCCTCTTGCTGAGTGTCATGCTCTTATGAATTACATATGTGTTTGTGGCTTAGAAACCCTATGCAAGCATATTGATATGACTGGAAAATATATTTAAATTATATAGCATACAAGCCTGTCATGTTGTTATGATCAATTCTGGAAGAAATAATTTCTCGTGTTTTGCCTTAATATTTATACTTTGCTATCAACCTTACATTAATAGCAGAGTTAGACTGAGAAAGATGCATTTAACATGGTATTAAAATAACTTTATATTTAGCAGGCATGGGGAAAAGCAAGTACTTCATGTTTATTTCTAAGGATGAGCAGAACAGGGAAAAGGGGATTGAAGATTTGTGTTTTCTTGCTGCCTCTGTTTTCAGTTGTGCCACTGGCCTCTGGGGGTAACTGTTTTCTTTTTTGTATCAGTTGCATGCCTTAACATTTAAAATAAGAATAGTGATTATGACCTTTTGTTTACTCTCTTGCCCATGTTTGGATGAAAAGCACTGTGTAATGGTTTATTAATTCTCGTATGTTTTGCTTCTGCCATCTGCCTATTTGCTGGCCTGCTTATTCAAATGGAAGGACCTAGGCTACAGCCTGAATGTTTTTTATCTTCTCTTCAGCATATCCAATACTGAGAGCTTGGATGATGCTGATTAACTGGTGATTGGGTAACTTGATCTTAGGCAGAAGAAAGTAGTTTCTCTGAGCAGTATGTATTTACTAGTGGCCAGAAGACTGGGGAGTACAGAGAAGGTCTCTACTTCTCCAGACACACAGTAAAGAGAGAGTTGAGAGGGAAGTTTTTTGTGTGTATGGAATCTGCAGCTCCTATGATCTGGTCAGAAGGGGAGAATTTGCCTCCTAGTTGCAGATACATCTGCTTCCCTCTTTAAGTTGTTGATTCACACCCAGTTAATTTTCATGTCTGCCAGATTGCTGGTTATTCTTACCAGGTAGAAAATGGGTTCCTTGTTCGAGCGAGACACTGTCAGTATTTTTCCTGTTACACTGCTGGTCACTGTGTTAACTTCAGTTTGTTCTGCCTCCCTTCCCTGCCCCCAGGAATTCTCACATTAAGGATGTTCGAGCTCAGTACCCTTAGTAATATTTGACCATAGTAGTGAGCTCTTAAGTGCTTTTAGTCCTGTCACATCACCATCAGATGTTTTCTATTCAGTTATTGAAAAAATATAGTACTGAAAGTTTCTCAAAATCTTTCTAAAAGAAATATTTTACTTTCCCCTCTTCTGTTCTTTTTTATTTACACTCACTTTTCCTTTTTGGAGCTCTTTTGTGGGGAGGAGGGAGAGTAGTAGTCCCTCTACTGGGAAAAGAATCTACGTAGCTAATTCCATTTTTTCCTTGAGAGTTCACAAACAGCGAAGTGACAGTGAGCTTTGCTTCCCTTGATCAGGAATATGGGTGGTTTACCATAACGGTATTTGCATACATACATACATACATACATACATGCAAGATGCTTATCAGTTGAAATTATTTGCTTAGGCTGCCTTCTTGCCCTGCTGTGTGAATGCAGAGATTCACAAAATTTCTCCACCAAGAAACCTGTAGTTATTTTGCTTTTTAGATCAGGTGAGGTCAAACTAGAATATAAAGAGAAACAGAAAATGTAACATGTATAACAACTCTGTAAACCATTGGTTCCTGTCCTATATCCTCCCACTAGAGTCAGTAGCCGTGAGGAAAACATATCCTGGTTTCGTGCATGTTTGGTTATTCTTGGGTTGTTCTAGGAGCTTTTTTTTTCCCCTGGAAGCCTAATTTTCAGAACTAAGAAGAAGAATGAAGTGTAAATACTACTACTCACATTCAAGATGTTTCATAAACAGTTCCCCTTAAAAAGGGATTGAAGAAAAAATAATCTCCTTTATTGGCTTTTTAGTCTGTGTGGCATTTTGCAGCTGAATTTGCCTATTAACCAGTGCAAGAACTAAAATGACTAAGTTTCCTAATTGAGTAAGAGATATAAACTCTCACAAAATCCTATAAACTCAGTCTAATGTAGTTCTGCAAGTGCAATTTTTAGAGCTGAACTGTTGAAAGCATAAGGTGTTAATTTCAAGATGATCACAGGGTATGTGCAGAAGTCGACATAATCTCGACTTTGTATGTAGAATAATTCAGATTATCTGAACCTTAATTTTTTCAAACTTCTTCCAGCTATTAACTGTGCTGAAGTCATCCTTGAGTATCTGAATTCCCAATTATCCAAATGTGTTTATTAGTTCCAGTGACTGTGAGATCCCTAAGGTTGTAACCTTCACATAAGTTAGACACCTAGCATTTCAGGTAATTCCTTGTGATGTCTTGAGATCTTCATGTAAAAAGAAGTCTTTAGGGCTTTGAAAGAGAATATGACAATGAATATATGCAGCATTGATTAACAAGATGTAGGTTTCAAATGTGCAAGTTGACAAAGCTATCTGGAAAGGTAAAGTTCTCTGGAGGAAGGGCCTCAGTGTGTTTTCCAGGCTGACTGGGAACCATTATCATCTGTTCACATTTGGGGGAAGTTATGTTTTTGTTGCCTTTTGTCCAGATGCTGCCTTGCACTTAGTGTAGTTACACAGCTAAAACCAGAATAGAGCTATCTGTGAGGGAAGATAACAAAGGTTTAAAAAACCACAAATTCCAAACCACAGAAGATGAAAATGATTTCTTAGATTTAAACTCATAGCATGTTTCTTCTTTTAATATGTACAAAGTTTTTTTTTTTCCCAAAGTATTTTGTTTTATCAGCTTCTGACACCTTAATGCCCACCCTTGCCAATTTCTCAAGGACAGATGTTTAAATCTTACTGCAAAGTGAGTGTCTCCAGTTGGGTGCTCGGATATGCTTTTAAATGCTTAGGCCATACAATGTTGCTCACTGTCCATTATTCAGTTTTGTATTTCCACAGCTTTTCTGAGAATATGAATGACTAAAGCTCAAAAGAATAAACTGACAGAGGTTTGTTATCTTAGAGCCATTTGTAAAATAACCACTTTGAGATGCTTTTTGGTTTACATAGCATTGTGAATATTAGTATCAATTCCTCTTTGCTTCTGCAGGTGCTGGTTTGCAGAGACAAATATAACCTCCAATTCCCAGCACACTGATCTGTCTAAACACAATTTGACATGCGTTGCTATTAGCTTAGCACCTTATCAAATAATGTGCCCTGATAGAGATAAAAGGTTTTACAACCTTACCGCCTTTGTTTCTGTGTGCGTTCACCCACAGAGACAGCTCTGCAGCAGCTAATAATTAACACAAAAGACAAAGACAAATCTATATGCCTCAGTGTTGGAGGGTCCAACATGCATGTTAAGCAGCTGGGGAAGTGAAATATACAGCAAGAGGGTCTAAAATGGGATCTTCAAATGAGGCTTTAAGGTGAATTGAAGTTGGGCTTTGTAAAGTCTCGTTTTAACATGATGGAGCAGATGTCAAAGTGTTGTCTGGAAATCAGTGCTGTTCTGTGTGTCAGAGCATTTACTCAAGTCTTCAGAGAAGCTCTCACTGTTGTTAGCTGTAACTCTGTGTTGCTTTGCATTCCAAGCGTAAGCAAAGTATCTGAGGAAGGAATTAAGTGTGCTGAAAAAATCACCAGCGAGATGATATAAAATGTTCACTGAACTGAAACTTTCCTTCCTTACTAACTTAAGTTTTGTGTCTTTGTGGGTATACACAGTTTTAAGTGGTAGCTTAGGGGAGTAAACACAAGGCTGTGCTGGTTTTTTTTTCTGACTATTTTCCATTCAGAGGCCAATGGGGGCCCATTTCATTTTCTTGAGTCATCCAGCACCTTAGGCCTGCCTGGCAATATAAATGTCATCTTAGCCACCCTAGAGACTGCAAAATGGGAGCTGGTTTGGCACCTACAACAAGGTAGGTGGTCCAGCATTATACAGGACAGTGAAGCCATTTAGTTCCCCTCTCCTTCCAAAATCTAGTCAAGTACTTCAAAAGTAAGAATCTTGCTCATGGACTGCTAAAGCTCTATTTTATTGTCTGAATAAATCTCCAGCCCTAATTAACTGAGAACAATGAGGTTTTTAGTAGTTTTAAAAACCATATCAAAATTCTAGCTACCTGTAAACATTGTTCTGTTTTTCAGGAAAATCAATTCAAGCCAGACTTTTAGGGATATTTGACAACCCAAGTACAAATAGATGCCATGAGGGATTTTCAGAATTGCGTGTCTTCAGGTGCTTTTAAAACTCCATGACCATCCATGTATGTTTTAATGCTTATGAATATCTCTACAGTTTGAATCTGGGTTCAATTCAAAATTGGCTTGAGTATGAATTCAGAGGCATGTTGTTCTGTGTTCCCATTAAGTGTGCCCTCCTATCAAAGAAAAAGAGGCGTAAGTGTTGAAAGGTGTCCTTAATGCTGAAGTGAGACTATTTAGGAACAAGAGAAACATGGAAATCATGTCACCTTTTTTCCCTAAGACAATACAGCAGAAACTTAAGTTTATTATCGATTGTATTGCTACACTGACTTTTAATTGATCATTCCATCACAATAATAAAATGAAGCCAGAAGATCCAAATAAATTCAAGCTCGAAGTGCCCACAGGGAGAGTAGGCAGAGTAAGTTGGAGAGCAAACAGTGATAGTTGAAGGCTGTCTACAGAATGGATGTTTCACTTGGAAACATTATGGTGTTAGGCTGATCCCGACATCCACATCAGATTGGCATCATTATGATTTGGCTGAAGTTTATTTAGGGAGCCTATGGAATTTTGATATCCATTTATCACTGAGTTTCAGTAAGACTTTGTAGTCCTTTGGAAGTCTTTCTTATTGGTCCTGGTAACTTTTTTTATTCAAATTTTTCTTAGCACATCTCTGAATATCTAGTTAAGGTGAATTTGCCTACTATCACTAGCTCCCTGACATAGCTTTCCAAAAGGATATTTTTGCCTGGTGTTTAGTGTTTGATGTCCGAGGAGGCTGATTAGAGATGTCTCATCTTATGTCCTGACTTGCCTGGCAGTGGTGACAATTGGTTCTAAATCTGTGAACCAGCACAATGTCAAGCACGTTTGGTGTGCTGTAGAGGTGTAATGGTAGGCCCCAACCCCAATTTCTGTAGGTCTGGCAAATGTGCAGTGGAAGCAGGTTCTGCTACTGCTCATGGCCCGATTAAAACTTGGATTTTTTGTTGTGTGTATATGTGAGAGCCTTAGTAGTACAACAAATGTGCCAAGTGTGGTAAATTCACCATCCCACCAAGGGCAATGGGCTGTGTTTATCAGCCAAACAAGGAAAAATGGTGAAAAAAAAATCCTTCTTACCAAGTTCTTTTTATCTGTCTGAAATATAACAGTTTGCCGTCTCAGTCTGCTTTCTAAACCATAGAACAAGATTCAGATGATTACCCAGCTACCAAAACCTACATATGAGTCTCACCTGAGTTGAAAAGAAAAGTGGTAGTAGACTATGTGGTGCTGAGTAGCTGCTTCCCTGTGATTTGTGTGTTCAGTAGCTGTCTCTTCTTAAGCACTGAAGTTACAGTGCAACAATGCCAGACAGGGAAGGAAGAGTCCCTCATAAGGTCATAAAACAAAGTAAAGGAAGAGGACTGAAAACAGGAAGAGACCTGCAAGAGCAGAGTTGGGCTGGGCTGATGACAGCCTACACCTTCTCTATCTAGTTTTCATAGCTTCAACAACCTCTGAAATCGTCTAAACTGCACAGCAGGGAATAGAAGCCAAGTGTCTGAAGCCTCAACTGCTATTATTCTCAGTTTCTTTACTTGTGGAAAGAAAGTTTATGCATGAATATAAGTTTTTAAAATAATTTCATTAGTATTCATTATCAAGACTGCTATTCACCTAAAATAATATTTTATTAATATGACATATTTGTGTTTTAATATTTTCTATTAGCTGGTGAAAAACAGTGAGATTTACCATTTCTGTCATGACAAACCCGAGAACCTCCTCATCTTTCTTCCAGATTTATAGCTCACAGAGTGAGGTGAGTAAGTCACTGAGTTGTGGTAGTTCCTCTGCCTGACCCAGCTCTGGCAATTTAGCTTTGTTGCAAGGCTGCTAGCAAGGTGTAACGTGATGTTCTTGTTAACACAAGCTGCTCTCTCACGTGGTTTCACACTGCAGAGTAAGCTGTGCATTGGAATCGTTCAGTCCCGAGAAGATTAATACTAATATCAATTTTTACTTGCATTGTAACAACTTGTTATTGAAGTACAGGAGCCCTTTTTTGAGCTGCATATGTCTAATAAAAGACTAAGTCCAGCATCTGATTATATATTGAGGCCATAGCAGGTGAGTGCAAGAGCTAGAAGAAAGCTGAAACATAAACCAGAGATGATAATTGTTACTGTAACAGCAAGGGAAGTAACAACAAGTAAAGCTTGTTGCCTGAAAGGTAGCAAGCAGTAACAACAAAAATAGAGCCTCAAGACCCTGGAAACTGCAAGATGAAATCTGAAACAACAGTTGTGTTGATATCTCTCATGGCAAGGGGAGATGAGGACTGATGCAGAGGAACATCATGTATCCTTGGACATCAAATCTTTCTTGGCAAACAGCCAGATCAAATACACATGGGTCTGTGTCCTAAGCTGTTCAAGTTCTTCTGTGACCTTGAAAACCTATCCCTGGAGGATTTTGGCACATTTCTTACTTTCAAGAACTAAAGGAGGAAATTGCACATGTTATAGCTTTCTTCTTCTTTTGTAACTCGTTTGGTTTTTTGGTTTGTTTTTCATTGAGGAATTGTTACAGTTTTTATGTTGTGAGCATTATGGTGGATGCTTGGTGTCATCCTGAGCAGTGAACTTTTGGCTGTGTTTCAAGTAACTCTATTAAGGTAGCACAGAAGCAGAAGGGAAATAATAGGAGCTAATGGTAACTCTAACTTGGATGTTCTTACTAAGTTTAAAACTATTATGTTGAGCAAGGAAGCTTTTGATTAAATTATGAAAGACATGATCTCTGTGCAAATTTTATGATTTGTTGCATTTCAAATCAAGTTAATTCATTCCTGTGAATACTTCTCCCTTTAGTGTCTTGGAGTTTTCCAGACATAGTTTTGTGACCATTTGCATAATTATCTAAATGGGCAACTCTTTGTCCTCCATCATACTTTCCCCCTCAGGATTTCTTGGGGTTTTTTTTATTTTCTGCAGTCTTTTGAAGTCCAGCCCAGGATTTCTGGGGTGTAGGTATTGGCTTGATTAACTTCAAAGTGACACACCGCTGACTATCCCATTAGCTTGTCACTTGGCCTCCAGCAGACACTGCAGTTGTGAATGGAATTGAGTAGCTTGACTGGAGCTGTATTTTCTCTTTTTTTCTTCCAGAGCAATGGCAAAATAATTAAATATGACTGTTCAACCATGTCACTCAAGTATATGTTCACATGCTAGCTAATAGTATCTGCTACAACTTTAAATGTAGAGAGGTATATGATATCAAAATATTTTTTGTCTCATGTTCACTCTTTTGCTGTCCCAAGAAGAATCCAAAAGAATGTAGAGATTTGGCAGAATTGTAATCAAATCCCTTTCCCAGGACTTGGAGGTTTGAAATAGCACGAGATATGCATTTATTTTTTAATTTGTAAATTTTTTTGGTGTGAACTAAAACTTGATTGGTATCCAATAAACAACTGTGTCCTTGTTTTCGGTGCATTACTAAAGATCCAAAGGTCAGTGCAATATATCTTATTATGATAAAACTGTACATCATCAGTCACATAAAATCATATTTATAAACTTCATCCCCTCAATGTCAGCTATGTGACACAATTACATTTCTTGCTGTACCAGTTTGCCTACCTTATTGTAATGAGATCTCAAGATATTATCTGGCCCTGGTAATAGATGACTCCCAATGATTACACAGTTGTGGTAATCTGTGGGATGTGAAAAGTTTTCCTGAAATGTTGACAAAGATAGCTGAGGGTTTTTAGGGAAGGGAGACATTTTCTTGCTAGAGACTACTTCAGTATGCTGGTTTGGGATGATATGGCTGCATCTTATTTTTTCTAAGAAACACTATTTTCTGTCTTTAATTTCTGTATGCAATTGGTAGATACCCAAATGCACACTCATTTAAAATGCCCAGACTGTGGGAAAGGTTTGTTTTTCAGAGATCCAAAGCAGACTTGCTAGTGAGCAGCCCTGGATTTAATTATCCTTTTAAATATGAATTATATAAAGGCTTTAAGGGAAAACACATATTTAGAGTTTCATGAAACTGAAAATGTAGGATGCTGGTTTGGATGGTAAATGCAGAAGCATTTAGAGCTACTCTATCTATTGGACAAGAGAGATGCATAGGTGCTGTCAGAAGGGTTTATTTTGTTGGTAATTAGTAATTAATGGATCTGAGTTAGAATAATAGGTCACAAATTATCTGATGATATGAACAAATAAAACCAGCAAGTTTTTATAGGGCACTTTAGGTATTTTGGTGATATAGATACACCATGACTGCATCTGTTTCAGCCTGTTACTCATTTGATATATTTCAGTTATTTCTGAAAGGCTGTCTCTTGCAATGCAGTTCCATGCCCTGCCATCTTACACAGCTTTCTGTACAAATGAAACTGTACATGTTATGCAATAAAACTCTGTAACTGGCATCTGTAATGAAAGGGGAAATGAGAAATTAAGAATTCAGTCCTAGGAAAGCACTTGCATGTGTCATTCCAGAAACCAGGGCTAACATAAAACACTCCAATTAATAATGAATACTGCATATTATTTGATTACAATTCAGAAAACTTTTTTTGGTAGGTTGCAGTAGGATGGCTTGATTTAAATCACCAATTTTAATCGTGATTTAAGTCAGCAAGCAGGAGCCCTGTATTAAAATAATTAATTTTAATCTGTACTTAATTGTTTTCCTGAAGAATTTTCAGTCCTGTTGGTAGGTATAAACAATTAAAACACACTGATTTACAAACAGATGAAATCTTATGGTAATAATTAGTAATATATTAATAGAGAGGTTATATTACGAATACATATGTGAGTAATTACATCACTTAATATATTATTCATATTGTTAATTTTTTCATTTTCTGGTATTAGAGAATGGTGAATTATGTTTGTTGTCTGCTTTGAGGATACTTTCTTACCTAGGGTTTTTTCAAGAAGCATGCCTTGGTTCATGAAATGTAAAAGAAATGATTTGTTAAGTTACTTGAGGAAAAAAACCTATAAGGAGATGGATACATAATTTTAAAAATCCATACTAAAGAAGTTTGACTTGTATTTTTAATAGTCACTGAATGAAAGAACTATTAGCTGTAGTGAATGTCTGTGTTCAGCATAATGTGTTTTCAAAAGTATGTGGATAGAGGAAAAAACTAATCCATTTAGCTTTAGATGTCTAAACAACTTTCAATGTCTTTCCCCATGTATTTCAGTATTTTAGAGCTTGCAGTCTTGTAGCCTTCTGTATATTTTTTTATTTAAAGATGGAAGAAAACACTATCTCTTTTCAATGTAAAATTGGCCTGCTCAATGAGTTTAACCCAGTGAAGAAAACTACTGACATTTCCTGTAGATATTAAGAATCAATATTAATTTAAGTAAAAATCTGGTTTCAATATGACTGATAAATAAGGTTGCAATGATTTAACTCTACTTATAAAAAAATGTATCAGGCACACCAAGATAATAGTATGTTTTTGGAAGAACAAAACAAATAAAAACAAAGGTTTCTTCAAGAAAACAACTTTTCTACAGCTGTGTTTCTCATGGCAGTAGTTACACTTACGCATTTACCACATGTGTAATTAAGGAAATTTCAAAGTATGTACAACATACTGTAGAAATTTTTAAACAAAATACTCTGTGCTTGTTTAATTGCCAGTGTTAGATCTGCAGCCACTAAAGCAAGGAAATGAAGTAGATTTTAAACCCAAGTTTTGCTGTAGATCACAGCTCTGAAGAAAAGTAATAGGAGAATCTGTTACAGGCAGATCTGCTATATTAGGTAAGCTGAACTGTGTGATGAAATGCTTTTTTTGGTCTTTCTAGATGGCAATGAAAGGAATAATTTCTTATTGCATTGGTCTTGATAACAGCAGTAATTGAGTTCTTTCTAGACACATAGATGCTCTAGATCCTGGAGAGGGCCCCACTGAGATGGTGCTGAGTTGGCAGGAGTTGTGCACCTTCTCCGCAGCATTTGACTCTTCCTACCACTACCCAGGAGGAAGGATTGGCATCAGGGCTCACTGCTGTCCCCCATGAGGTCTGCACCTTTCACCTTAGCAGCTATTTCTCTGCAGTCTTGGGTGGGATGGAGGTGGATCCACGACACACATCTAACGCTTAAAGTATTATTCTTGCTTCACAATGCCCTCTTCTCAAACAAGTTTTATCACTGTTACCTGCTAAACCAGGTTTGCCTGGGGGTTTTGGGCAACACTGTGCAGCTTGACAGTAAGGGAGCCTTTCTTTAGGTTGCTGATATTTATGATCCTAAAGAGAATTGTACTTTTTCCATGAAGCAGTATACTGGAAAAGGGATGGAGGCAGGGGGGAAGGTGGGGGTGATTTTCATTCTTCTTCCCTGTAAGTATGACTTCATGAGAAGCCAGGCCAACTGGTGCTGATTTGAACAGTCATGTGAAGTGGGGAGAAAGGCAAATCTACATTCTCTGCAGCAAGACTCTGGGAATGATCTCAACTGTCATGTCAGATGAAAATTCATGAGTCTACTCTGTCACCATGTGAGGCAGCATATTAGAATATGGTCTCATTCATATACATTTCTGTTTTCTTCCCCTGCCACTTGTCTTTTTAGCTATTAAACAGGGTTAAGGGCCCTCTTGTCACTTTCATTAAAACAGAGAATCTACATCAAGGAGATTTTTGCCCTTCTATTCCTTGGAAAGTTTCTCTCAATGCTAGAATTAGAAGTGAAGATGAAAGAGGAAAAAAATAGACGTTGTGAAAAGGGTAGATATTCAGCAGCTCTTTTTCAGGAAAGAAAACTCAATGGAGATGATATATGTAATCAGATAGTTTAGAGACACTTCTCTTCCCTGCTGATTTAAGAGAGGGAAGTGAGATGTAAACAATAGATCAGTGGCCTCACCATGGAGCATGTTAGAATAGGCTGCAGCCTAAATCCTTATCAAATGATCTTGAATGTTAGGAGCTTGTTGATTTCAGCAGCTAAATGATTGCAGTTACTACAGGGATTTGCTCTTTAGATTTCCTAGCTCAGGGAACTGAACTTTCCCTTCAGGAGGATTACCATTAGGTCTATAGGACCTAATCAGCCTAAACCTTCAGCCCAGCAGGCAGGTGTCACAGTAGCTGTTTGTTTGCAAGGTAAGTAGGTACAAGATGTGAGAAGTTCAGAATTAGTAATGCAAGTCTTCTGTCATTTTTATCATTGGACCCTGCAGGGAGGATCTGATTAAATGGATATTCAACTCTTTGCATTAATGGGAATCCAATTTTAATTTGCATATAATTAACAGCACAAAAAGTATAATTTTATTATTTGCTGTTGGAAAGCAGATCTGTGGTAGCAAGGAGCTATGTACAGTTGCTGAAGTGTGATATAAATGACTTTATCTTATACCTCTTTATTTCTTTATTTTTCTGTTTCCTGTAGCATATTAGTTTCCACATCTGTTTTGTTTGGTATAAAATGCAACATACAGATTTTTCCTGAACTAAGTTGCTTCACATGTTTCTTTGTTTTGTAAGTCCTCTATGTAAAAATAACCATCCTGTAGACCTGGTAATCTCCAAATGCCCTTTGTAGTTTCACAGATATGTGTTTCAAGTTCTATGGTACAAAACGCAGCCAAGCAATCTAATTTGGATTTCAGAGGGCCTTAATTCTGTCCACAGCTTGTGACATGCATTTTGGAAGTGACAGGGAGCAAATCAGTTCACCTCCTGGCACCTTAGTTTCCTGCCTCACTGTGGTCTAGCTGGTCAGTTAGAGCAGGGTTAGAATAAGAAGGGAAGAATAGCTCTACTTGCATGTTCACTAGATGGGTCTCTGGCTCTTATTGGGCATAAATTGTAATAATTGAGAAGTCAGTTTGCTACTAAAAGGCTTTTTATGAATCAATAAGTTACATTTGAATCTAAATGTGAAATATGCAATTAACTTTTTGTTTGGTTAATTTTGTTTCTTTTTTGTTTCATTTTTTACAAGATGGGCTTCTGTGTCTGTACTGGATAAGGCAGAGCTTTATTTCAGTCTAGTATGGCAGTTCTCATAACCTTATATTATGAGCTATAGGTACTTCTATCTGCTGACTTGTGGGCATAACCTTTCTGTTCAAAAATCATGCTTCAGAAATCCATACCATCAAGGTTTGTTATATGGATGGCTGCAGTAACGCTATGAAACGTTGTATGCTTTGCTCTACCAGTAGTTGGAAACGCTGTATTGCATCAGATAGCTGAACTGAAATGATACTATGTAAAATCATTTAGTGCGTGCTTCTCTATGCTACCAGATGTGAAAAGCAGCACATCATAGATGTATTGTTGAACTAACATATGAACCAATATATAGCACTGGTTCCTAGATTTAGACATGTTAGGAATCAAAATCTTACCAGATCTGATATATTACAGAGAAACTGTAACCTAGTTTAGCTGAATTTTCTAGAAGAAAGTTCTTCCACCAAAGTTTATTGGAACTGATTTACACCAGGAAATTTAGTCAAAGGTTTACATGAGGAATGATATGTCTATCCAGATGCAGTAAAATGCAGCACAAGAAGTATCTTCCTGTAAAATTGTGTTGAAGTGGACCATCTGGGGAGAGCAACAGACAAATGCATGGAATAAATGCTAATTGCTGAACTGCGCAGCTTTGAGTTCAAGCTTACACTTTTTTCTTAATCCCGAATTTGAACAATGCTCATGGATGTGCCTTTTCCTTGCATTTACTTTAAAGTCATATCAAAGGGAGTAGATTTTAGTCCACTAATTAGCAGATATAATTGTACTTAGAGTCTAGAATGTGGTGATCCAGTATTTTTTTTTCAGCTGACTCTGGCTCAAAATATAGGTATGTTATGCCTCTTTACTTATCTCCATTCTTTTGTGATTATTTTCCTAACAGAGTAAGATGAATAAAAGCCATCAGACATATGAATGTTGTGCTATGAGACTGGAATGCTTATAGTTGGCAAAATGTAAGATTTGCAGTGTATTAGAGGCTGAAAAGCCTTAAGCCATCCACTTTCTAGGCAGCTAGAAGTCAAGAAGCTCCTTGAAAGATTCAGCAGCTGTTGCTTATGTAATTGTACCAGGATGCTGAAGCTAATTATGGTACTGTGATGTGAAACTGTTCTAATCTGGTTGCATTGATTATTTTAAGAAACATCTGTAACACCAAGCAGAATTTTTAAAAACTTTTGAGGCACTTTCACTTTTAATTTGAGCTGTCTCTCCCCAGTTTAGATACTTAGTATAGCTTTCATTTGTTAGCATATGGTCTTTGTATTCTATTTAGTGTATTTTTCCTTGGGCCTGTGTGCACTAGTCTATAAGCAGAAGCAGCAGATCGCTGCTGGAAAGGAATTACAGTAATTGACTGGTGGGGTCACAAACAGTTAACTCTGTGGGAGAGGTGTTAATGCTAAATGATGCTATAATGGCATTTCTGCTCAAATAAATGATACCAGCAGAACAAGGTTTAGAAGCAGTTTCCAAATGACCAGGAAATGCAAGTCATAAACCAAAATGTACATTCTCTTAGCAACACAAAAGCTGTGTCATGTGCTGCCACTGGGGCTTCATCACTGAGCAAAGAGTATGGCTGGATTGTACCTCTGTAAATTAGAGAAAGATTTCTACTTCTGTGTACTGCTGCTCCTGGGTTGATACTGCAGCTGTGTATGGAACTGAAGGTGGAATAGCTAGAGATTTGCAATTGTAATTGCCTGTGGTCTTCCCTAGCCTAATTTCTTTGGATGATGTGATTGGGCTCAAGTTGTAACTGGACGTTCTGGACATGGTAGACTTTTCTTTGTCTAGTTTTGGTAGGATGCAGACAAATTCACATACCCAAGGCTTGTCTGCTTCATTACTTATTAACCATAATTTTAACCCAAGTCCTTAATAGTTGGTAGTAATTAGCATATTAGACTAGTATTCAGAAAGTATTTCCTGAGGCACATGGAAAGATTTAGAATGTAATGAACACAAATTATAATATAATAAAAAAAGGTAACCCTCCTATCCTTTTGTCCAAGAAATAGTTGGGCTGGGCTGAATGTACTTACTAATATACTGTTTTAATATATTTCTGAACAAGTGGTAACTAAATAATGTAAGATTATTATAGTGGCTGGCCACACTGAATAAAAGCAGATCATCAGGAGTAATTTACACAATTGTAAGACAGAAGGTGATACAGATCGGTAGGTGTAATTTGTATCTGAGAGTTTAATTGTAAACTTTGAATCTGCTTTAGGCACTGGGAAACCTTTGGGATCCCAGGAAGATGTGACTTATGAACAGGAATTTATTGTCTTTGCCCGTATGTGTTGTGCAAAAATGGGGACTGCTGTATTCCTCAGTGATGACTGATCAAATATTCACCATGTCCTTGAGGTTTCCTGCTCTCCTCTGGAGCACTGAGCTATGACTTTTGGTCTTTTGTTAAATCATAAATTTGTTAGCTTTTTGGAAGTATTTTGTGTATTGCATTGTAGCACATGTGTTCAGAATGTTCTTTAGACTGTTCTAAACAAAAAAAGGGCATGTTTGCTTGTGGCAAAGGATGGCCTGGGCAAATGCTCCCAGGCATACATTCTTTAGATATATGTGACACGGGACTTCCATAAAAATAAAGGTAATTTGGGAACTTGGAAATAGTTTAGTTGAAGCTGTGTTTGATGGAACACAGGAATCCTTTGAAAATGCTGTTTGTAATTGTTGGAAATAAATTTTCCTTAATAACAGGTTTTTATATGTAGCTTTATGTTAGAAAGCTATTTGTTAAACTCTGCTAAAATATCTTTGTTCTGTATATGTTTGCGGTGTGTAGAATATGCAGCTGCACACGATGGTGGTGAACACAGTTTATTCAAATATATCTGTGGCTTTATTTGAATAAGAAAAAATGTGTTGAATTTGCAAATCAATAGAAAACAAATACTACAAAAGTTCTATGTATTAGAACTTGAAGGTACATGGGATAAAGCAGGTGTAGTTTAACTGCAAAAATTCTAAGGCTCTGAAAAAATCTACAAAAGAAATATAATAACTTATTTTCAAGATGTGAGAAAAAGCATATTTTTCCAATAGTCACTATTCTAATTTGGTAGAAGGAAGCTTTTACAAGGTTGTTGTTGCCAAGGTAACCACTTCGTTCACATCCATGTGTTGAGCATATGTGTATCACTTTATCTCTTAGCTCTCAGAGGCAATATCATGGCACTGCATTTGTGAAATGATTTTTTTAAAAGAGTATAAAAATCTCTTAACATCTAGAAGATTTATTAAACAATCAAGACAGACTTAAATTATTCTTTTGGGGTTCTTTTATACTAAAGTTCTGAATGTGACTGGGTCTTGTTATATCTTCAAACTCCACACAGATGAAATTTAAAAAGTAAACAAGTAATTGTCAATATTTTATTTCAAATGCATATGTACAATGATTTATGGATTCTATGTACACACAGGCACATATATAAAAAAATGGATTGTGTTTATATTTGTGTGCAGGAAAGACAGACAAAAAGAAACCTGAAGAAATCATGCCATCTTAATCTTTCTTAGGGTTGATATATGTTGGAGCAAAACATTATTAACTGTGTAACCACCTGGACCCACTTGAGGCTGAGTCACTCAAGCCATTGATAGCAAATAGAAATATTCATGATGTGAGTATTTGTGTGCTGTAGTGATTTTAGGGAAACTATTTAAGCTTTGTTATTGTGTAGCTTGCATCCTAACCAGCAACGAATGAGTGCTTCTGCAGATTTCACTATTTACTAGTAATCATCCAAGTGCCTGGCAACAGAGTTAATGCAGAAGTTAAAAAACCAAACAAGGGTAGGGGGAGCAGACAGACTAAAAATGATGGCATAGGCAGGTGTTTAGCAGGCCTCATTTGAAATACTAACATTATCATTTTTAGTCAAGTTGAGTAACACCAGTTCCTGGATATGTAGTTGACATCCTTTTGCTACTGTGTAGTATAGTGGAAAAATTAGGCCAGAAGGGAATGTAAATTTGCTGTATGATATTGCCTGTGGTTTTTACTGTTGCCCAAGTGGAGTAACTTGGAAATAGTGAAGCTGTGTCATTTTTTGCATTACTCAAAACACTTACATGGAAGCTTTGACTTAAGTTTAACTTTTGACGAAGTTTCCTGTCCTTAACTTAAAATAGTCTGTATTTTTTTAGTAAAGGCCACCATGTTGTACCATCTTTGAAAGTGGTCAAGGTGGCCACTTGGCTTATGGTTGGATTTCATGCGTGGGAAATCTCTCTAGGGTCAGTAACTTTTTGCAGGGACAGGGAAGACAGTAGAGGGTGATAGTGTTAAACCAATTTGAGGTAGATTGTCTGGAAGATGCCTGGAAGATCCTCAAATTTTTGTGACTTATCTTAAAGGCCAGAAGAAGAATAGGACTTCAGGTCTTTACTAGAGCCCAAGAATGTTGGTGAAACATTCAGAAGTGCTTCGGCTGAGAATAGACTCAGCTACTGGTAAATAGCACAAAGTGGGTTCTTTTTTTCCCTGCTGCTGTTTTGAAATTTGGAGGAAAAAAAAAGACTTTTCTGGATAGGTATTATTGCTGAACAACAACACATTGAAGGGAAGTAAGTTGTTTTTTTCCTATAAATACTATTTCTAAAAGTATTTCAATAATCTTTTTATATGTGGAATGTGTGCCATCAGGACTGCCTTTTACCTCTGATGATATCAACTGGAAGGAAATTTTCATGGCATAAGGCAAGATTGAAAACAAAGGAAAAACTATGAAAGCTTTAATTTCAGAAATATCTTGTTGCTATCTTTTGTTTAAAATAAACAGTGGAGTTCACAATTAATTCAGGTCAATGTAGAAATAAGCCACCATTTTCTGTAACAACTCCTGCTTGGTAGTTGACTGTTCAGCTCTTACAGGCAGCTCCAGACCAGCTTCCACCCACTTTCTGCATGCTTTTTTCAGCAGCTGCTTCACAACTTGCTGAATTGCACAGCTGGCAACCAGAAGTCTCAGCAATTCTCTTACTCTGCTGCCACCAAGCTCATGCTCAGTGTGTCCTCTGAAGTTATAAGAGTTCTTTCCAATCTTACATGACTGTGTGGGCTTGTGTCTGCAATGTTCGGTGCTTGGTCTGAGGTTTATTTGCACATGAAAAGAGCATGAGGTCCCTGTTCCACCTAGAGATCCTTTCATAGAGGATACTTAGGGGGATGGGAATGTATTCTGTAATGGAACTGGGAATAAGAAAAAGTATGAAGCAAGATTGCACTGACATAACTGCAGCTACACAGGAGACAATGGCTGAAGAGTGAAATAATTTCATCAGAGACATTGGTACAGGAACAGTGTCCAGACAACAGTTATGGATTTGGATCTCAATACAATGATCTAAGTGCAGCCATATGAATGGAGGTTTTCCACTGCCTTGTACAGATTTTGTCTTGAGAACTTGTGCAAAGCTCTGGGCGCACAAACACACACAAAAAAATTGCCAAGACCAAACTAACATTTATTTTGAAAGGAAGATGAAGAGAGCCATCTGCTTGGGGGTTTATTGGTTTTCTTTTTTATGATGATGCTCTTTGGAGTTGCACACTTCCCCCAAAGCTGCATCAGCATTGTAAATCATTACATATAGATGATTCTATTCTTTTGTTTGTTTTTCTTCTGTATTTCAAGATTTCTGGGGCACACTCTGCAAGAGCAAAAATCCCTCTACTGGGTAATCCTAGACTTATGTTCTAATAGCTAAATAACTTAGGATGTGTTTCTATAGTTTTAATTACCTAAGATAATAAGTGATTATTAGCTTAAAACTAAGACTACTTGGGATAAAGAATTTGAAAATGGAGATCCTTAAGGCCAATATGTAAATACATAACCCTTAGTCCCTAGGCATATTTCTCTCCCTGCCACTTCATCACAGACAAGTCCCAAAAGGATCTCTAAAGCTCTAACCAGGCATCTGCACAGTTCCACCTACAGTACAAAGAGTGATAATTAAGGTTAGGCAAACCTGGTTTTGGAAGTAATGTGAATGCATTTCTCTTCTCTCACTCACTTTCCTCCTTCTTTTATGCCTTCTTTAATAACAGGAGATTTCCATAGTTTTTTCATTTAAGAAAATTTTCTTTGGTATTTCTGTGGAGCAGACTTAGAATATAGTTAAGGGCAAACTCTTTGTATTGAGTCTTCATTTGAATGTTTTTATTTTAATTGGCAACTTAACATTTTAGATGGAAAACCTACTACACAGGATGACAGTAGCAGCCTCTGATTTAATTTTCTTTTACCACTGGAAACTTGATAAACAGGAGACTTGTAGTTGTTCTTCATGATTGGAATAACAAGAAATAATCATGAAACTAGGTTTCCACCAGTGCTATCTAAAATGAAAACAAGTGTATTGAAATGGCTGTCGTACTCGGAATACTGTTGTATCCTGTTTGGGAAAATGGAGAGTGGTGTTTAAATTTTTTGTTTATTTTTTGGGTTTTTTTGTTGGGTTGTTTTTTTTCCCCTGTGGACTTTTAGAAGTACAATTTAGCTGCAAAGGAGTTGAGTAGAATGTGATAGAAATAGTGATGATGCTCTGAGGGTTTTACTACAATCTGCTGGTGCATGGAACTCATTTTCTAAAAATCAAGCTTTCCGAACAGCATATAATTTTTCCTAAGATATAATTATACAGTTAACCAACCATTAACAGTGTGTTTTCGTAATTGGGTTGTTGTACATATTTGTATCTTGACTTACTAATTTGTTAGTAAAGGATGGATTAGTTTTTTAAAAGTAATGGCAGGCTTTGTTTGCCTAAGCTGTATGGAAATTGTAAGGTGTTAGTACAAATAGTTTCTACATTTGATAGACACTGATATATGTAGGGTTGGAAGAAATAATCTGATCTCAGCAACAAAATACTGACCATTGAATGTTATTTTTCTTATTTTCCTTTTTTACCTAACAGCTTTCCTCTGAATCTTAGTTCAGTCTAACAGCCTCATGCATTAATTGAAGAGGTTAGTTTTGTACCTGCTCACTTCATTAACAGCTGTTACTAATTAGTGGAGCTTAGTCATTAAGGGACCTGCTGGGGCTTGAGGAGAACAATTTATATTTTTTCATGGCATTTAAGCACACAATATGCTTGTGAATGGCAAAGTTTCATTTGGGAGCACTCAGTTTTAGCAGCATTAGCATATATATGGTGGGCTAGACTTGAGCTGCACAGTGACATCCCCAGGATGGGAGGCACAGGAGAGACCCACAACTTGCATGGGGACTCCAGGGTGGCTTCAGAGCAGCCTTTTGGGCTGTAGCTGTGCTTGTGGCAGGAAGAGCCATGGGTCCTGCTCTGTTTGTGCTTGGTGAAGCTGCATCATTGCAAGCTTTAGCCTCAAGCAGTCTTTGAACACCAGTTTTCATTAAGCCTCAGTATATGGACAACATGATGTCTCATGATAGTATGGGGGAAGAGAATTGCCTCTTGGTGGGCTGTTCAGGGCATGGCAGGCTGGGCACACATGGTGTAATCCATTAGAAAGGTGCAGGCTGGTTTCCCTAATTAATTATTTTTGTTATGTGAAGCGGAACCATTTTCTCACCTTCCTTAATGCAGCCCCTGCTTCCCATAGGTAGTGGTATGCTTTGTGTCTGTTTCCAGAGCCTGTTATGTTAATAAATCCCAGTATTAATTCTGGGAGCTAGGAGATTTTTTTTTTTTTTTGTTATATATTGCTGTTCTGCTCTTCTGTACAAGTTCTGATGCAAGTTACCGTGTTGAAGTGTGAGGACAGCAGTTTTGATTAGTTTCTCTGCTGGGGAGAGATGAAACAGGAAGCCTTCCTGCTCCTTCCTCCCCTTGAGCAGCTGTGTAGGACAAGTCACCCACTGTTGGGCTGATGTCAAGATTAATGTTTTGCTCTTACGAGGTCTCTCTTTCTAATGGCACCATTTAATGTACTAGATTACATTACTGGGTCAGTCTTCAATCTTTTGCCTATGGACTTGCATATGTATCTGGCTCCGTAGGATTTAAACCTCAAACATATTCATAATGTATGCTGTTGCATGTCTTTGCTGGTGATATGCATGTATTAAGTTGGTTGAGTTCTTCCTTGTACAGTTTTGTTACTTTAGTAGCTGCCTATAGTTATAATTTGAAGTATTTCAGCTCCATGTAATACCAGCGTACTGCAGCAGTATAGCTGCTAGATGAAAACTGCCATTCTTTCTGGGTAGAGGCAGTATTCATACACCCAGGTACCTTTATACTTTAAACTACCAATTTAAAAACAGACAAACAAAAAGAAAACCAAACCAGATTTGACCTAGTGATTCAACTCACCTATTAAAAAAATAGGAATTAAAAAAAGAATTAACATTTTTGTGACTGTGCCTCTACTACTAACAGCAGATGACTACAGTTTTTTTCCTCTGCCCCAGCTTGCAATCAGACTAATCTCTTTCTAGATAAGTCTCTGCAGTGTGTGGCCATGTGTGAATGGTGTGAGAAGTGACAGCTTGCTGCTGTTTCTTGGCTCACATAAGGGGACTGCTGGAGGTCACAACAAGCAAGATGAATCCAGTGCCATCCCATAAACTGCAGGAGGGCAGAGCTGGACAGTAGAGAGCATTTCTGCTTAAACAAGCATTTCAAAGCAAATTTTGCAGCTGAAAATAGAAGTTTTCTGCTAACTAAAAATTTGACCTATTTTAATCTGGAATATGTCAAAATATTTTGACAGCATGGGAAAATCCCCTTCTCCCCTTTCCTCAACATGTTCCAAAAAAGCCCCTTCTGGCTAAAGGGAATTGATTTTGCCAATTATTTCAATTTTTATGGGAAACCACAGAGGCTGTTTAAATTTCTAAAATCAGCTCTTCTGGGAAGTAAGTTGGGGCAGTGGAGCAAAAGGATAATAGGATTTACCCACAGTGAGGAGAAAATAGGTGTCTGTCCTCATTTGTTCACATTTCTGAGTGTCACATGAACCCCCAGCCCCTTGTCTCCAGCCATGCAGCTGCTGCTCAGGTCAGGTAGAGGAGTGACAGGTAATTTCTTTGCTGGGAGTGGGGCCTGGGGACTCACCTTCTGCAATTATCCACTCTTGCATCTCCTTATGGGTTACCTCATATGTCTTGTAGAGAACCCTCATCTGTCAGGAGTTTCAGATTTGCTACAAACTGCATGCTGGTCATTCTTTGGGCATTAAACTCCCATGAGCAAGGGCTGAATTGGTTTCATTGACTGTTAAACCTGGCTGTCAGCTTGTTTTGCTCTCACATTTTGTGTCTTAGAGGGAAAGTCAGAGGAACATTGGTGCTTTTTAGAATATTGCTTGTGGGTTGTTTTATTTTGTTTGGGGGTTTTTTGTGGTTTTTTTTTTTTTTTTTTTTTTTGTGTTAAGATGTATTTCAAGTCTAAATTTAATAATAAGAATGAGCTCCTGATCTCATTGAAATGATTGTTAACTTTGTCTTTATGGCCAGACTTTCCCAGGAAGAGCTTTTTCTTAAGTAATGAGTTTTGTACTCAGAGCTACCTCTGGAGGACTGTGCAAGGTTGCAAAGCACACTTCCCACATGTTAAATAGAAACAGAAACAAAAAAACGGAAAAAAACCCCCAAACTCTTTCACAAGAATTATCAACAAGAACCCAAGCATAAATCCTTAACTGAAGCAGTAGTACTTGCCCTTGTCTTTGTAGACTCACTGACAACATAGCAGCAGCTTGAGTTAACCTAGTGGATAAGAATGATGCACTTAAAGATGAGAGCTTCTTCACATGCTGTATAGCACTTTAAAATGCTAAGTACTTCCATACTTGGAAGTACTTATCTTTTATTTTCTACAATATCTTAATTTTTTTAAATGCTACAGAAATAATATTAGGTTCTCATAAGTGTTTGCTTTTATATTAATAAATCTTTAGGAAAACACATAATTTTTCTGATTGATTTTATAATTTGACGCCTGCTTCTTGTGAATTTATTCGAAACATTTAAAAACAGTATTAAACCATCTCTTTAATTTCTGCTGGATGATACCATGTGACAGTAACAGATAACCGCTGCCTGCTAGTAATTTCACTAACATTTAAAGTTAAAGAATATTAGGACACACGCTTTATAACAGGACCTTTTTTTCTGGTATTCCTTTCTTCCTTTTCCTTGTAAGGGTACTCTAAAAGTAATTTGTAAGCTATAATGTTGCTAATCTTCCTGGTATGAACTTGCTTTTCAGGCCTTTAGAAAGGAAATGAGTGCTGATGAAATGTGCAAGATGCACAGAAATGTAAACAAAGCAATGGCACTGGATGACAGAACAGGTAAACCAGAAGCATCAGAAGTACAGAATTCCCTTTTAACCATGGCAAATGTGCCTTGGTTTGATCTGATGGGGAAAAGGAGGTAGCTGAATCTCCCCTCGATTCAGATTCTTGGCTCTTTGATGAAGCTGATAGCACAGAAATTATTTCACAGCAGATTTGATGGAGTGTTTTGTGTGCAGTGTAACTTGTGCTCAGTTCTGTCCAAGTCCTAAACTAGCAGCCTCCACAAGTCTTCAATCTTTGTAATCTGATGTAGCGATCAATCTTAGAGATGTTTCTTTTTAGCTAAGTCATGGTAGAGTAATATGTTACAAGTAACAGACATGAGTTTATTGGGGTTTAAGAGTTAACAAATATGTGATACTGAACTTGGAAAAATCAGTTAAACAGTCAAAGTTTCCTTAAACAGGTTGTGTATGTATACTCAAGTACATGAACCTCACAATTCTGTTAGGGAATCAGCTGACATCTGACGGCAACTTCAGCGCTCTGTGAGTTCCCACATAGTGATAAAGATCTGAGGATTTAAAATGTGTCAGTCTGCTTTGAATGAGGTGAGAGTTGATGTGGTCAGTTTTTAAACTTTGAAATAAAACAAGTTCATGAAATTTAGGTTTTGAGAGCTTTTTCTCCTGGGCCATGCATTTCTTGCTGTCCTTACTCAAACTTCCCTGAGTAAAGACTTGCAGAAGAAAAATGTATGTTCTACACCTGTTTCTCTCAGACTTTGTACTTCAGGGTTACAAATTACTTTGGGATAAAGTAAAGGTAAAAAAAACCTCACCATAAACATGCACTAAACATAACTGCTACAGAAAAATACATCTGCCTTATTGATGTGTCACTGCAATTACTATGCAGGAATAGCCAAAAAGAAAAAAGCAGGGCTTAGTGCAGTGCAGTTGCTCTATTAATTAATTGGACAAAGGCTTGGTTTAAAAAAACTTTTTTGTAAGAAAAGGAGGTTGAAGTGTGCAGTATCATAAGATCTTATTTACAAAATGTAAATCAACTGTTGAGCTGTGTGGGGAGGAAAAGAAAAACACAGTCAGTGTGCAGTCAAATTTCATGCAAATGATAGTCTTCAAAACGAATTTTATCAAATGTTCATTTCTTGAAAATGAAAATATCCTTAACAAACATAGCTCAGCAAATAGCCACCTATTCCAGCAGAATTGCAGATTTTTCTGACTTTGCTCTTGAAAGACTTCATCTAAAATGATTTTCTTTAAGTGGTGCACTGCTCTGCAGGTTTCCATATCTTTGAAGATTACTGGTATATTTTCTAGTTTAAAAATAAAAGCATCTGGATTTAGCTGAACAGTGATCACATAATTAATCTATTAAAAAGGAGTGAGATAATTTTGAGTTCCGACCAGTGTTTTGTTTGTAATTACCATGGAAGAAGTTGTTTAACTGAGATGTAAATGACTTTTTGAGGAAAATTCCTTACTTTTGCACTAAACAAAGTAATATTTAAGAAATACTTTAAAATAGTTAATTGTGATAGAAATAAATATTCTCTGGTCATGAAGGCTTTTAAAGCTTCCATTATTTTATAAGGTTAGAAATGAAGATCTTTTAGAGATTTGTAATGAGGCATTACATCAGTTTACCAAGTGATGCCACTCACTCTACCTTTAGTCCTGTTAAAATCCCTTAAATATAAGTGGCAGCAGTGTGCTGGCTTTTTCCCCTTGGAAAAACCCTGTGGTATCCTAGCAGAGCCAAGCATGAGGAGGAGCTATATAATGCTTCCTCTGACATGAACAGCTCAAGACTCCTAAGAGATGGTTCCTCGTGTTTTTGCTTACCTGGCTTTTCATTTCTGAGGTATTTACTAAAATAAGCTAAGAATGAAATAGCACCTGCCCTGACCAGATGGTAAATTTGTGGGATTTTATCAGATGTTGAAGCTGCATGAGTGTTTTGTACAAACAGAGAGGGAGATGATCACTTTTACTCCCAGTCTTACTCGTTCAGCATAAATATTGCATAGGGTTCAGGAGCTTATTAAACATATGCATAGCTTGTTATTGAGTTTTGTTCACTCAGCCTATTCAGTTACACATCAGGATTGCTGTTACTCTATATGGTCTGGTCTATGTGTTAAACTTATTTTGTGAAATTCAGACAAGGGGATTTAATTTTAATTAGATGCATTAACACAACTTTAGAACCTTGTAGCTGTTTTTGACTAGTGGGATGCTTATGTAGCCAGTCTGTCCTACGGCATCAAACATACAATTTCCACAATGGTACAGTCAAGACACTTTATTGCCAAAATCCATGGCTCTTAAACTGTTCTGAGTTTACATACTTGTGAGGCACAACCAATGTGTTTAACCAACTATCATGGACTACGATAGGAACAGGTGTTAGATGTAACCAACCACAGGCCCCACGGTGTGAGCACTTATTGGTTTTTAGAAATATTTCACAATTATTTAACTTATTTTTCACCTCTAGTTTAGCTGAGAATGCTTTTCTAGTTAGCCCAAGTAGCAGAAGTGAGCAAGGATTTTACAAGGGCAGCAAGGCCCTCTCTTCACAAGGCCTTCCTGGTCTGCAGCACTGTCTCATCTCTGACAGTGGCCAAATGTGCATGCCCTGGGGTGAGTAAGAATATGGCAAGTGGATGTCATATGTTGTAGGTACTTTATGATCTTTCAGCTGGTTCAGATGCTACAGTGCATGTTCATTTTATATGGGTACTTTGGTGTGTTTTCTCTCTGAAGTTGTGTAGTTTTCCCCTGAGTTGGATCTCCCTGGTTCCTCTTTGTTTAGGAGTCACACTTGCTACTGACTAGTCTTCAAGCATTATAACAGTTTTAAGCAGAGATGTTAGTTGTCATTGTTAACGATTAAACTTCCCCTCTGAGTTGCTTTTGAATTCTTGGCTGAGTATAACCTAGTCCTGGGAATTTGACACTGTGTCTAGTTTTTCCTTATTTTTTTTGAAGTGTTTTAATTTTAGAGACCCAGAATTGCTCCAAAATCAAGGACCGCTGTGACTAGCACAGGTCCTTCCTGTGAGAACATTTTGCTACATTTCATAAACAAGATAAAGTTTGGATGTTTTGCAAACAGTGTCTCCGGATTAGGTCAGTTCGGGCTTGGCCAATTGGGCCTAGGGGGAGGTCTCAGGCTGACCAATCTGGGTGACCTCTGAAAACTCTATATATATGGATATCAAAACAATAAAGGTCTCTTCTCTCGTTCCTTGTCTGAGAACTTGGGTCATTCCTCAGCTAGCGGCTCAACAGTGACAGACCACAGCATGGGAATCTCTCTTGTCTGTTCCATAATCAGCGCTGACTCAAATGACTTTGATTTTTTTTTTTTTGCTGCACCTTTGAAAGATTCATTTGCATTGTAATCATCAACTGACCTTCAGATTCTGTTATTATTTGTGTTCATACAGTTTATCTTACAGTATTTATGTTCCTTATGTAAGTGAAGAATAATTTGAGTCCTTCTGATAATCTGGTTTTGGTATAGGGGGTTTAGTTTAACTTCTTCTTTTAATTCTGTGCACTTTTTTAACCTGATGATAGCCCCACCTTTCTGAATGATATCTTGCTCCAAAGAGGCTTCCTTACTCTTCTGGTGAGCCATGCTTTTCTCTGGCTTTTCTCTGCCATTTTAATTTGCTGAGAGTGAGACTTTTCGTTTATAGGACTTTGAACCACACTAAGCCTTGGCAGTCTTGCTATGACATGAGATTTACAACTCTTATTTTTTTGGCTAGCTAGCAGGCCCATGGAATGTTTCTTAATAAGGATTACATTTTATCTCTCAATTCTATCCTGATGGGTTACTTTCCCGATGTGTTTTCCTGTTTACCACAAAATGGACCAGTAGCATTCCAAGGGCAAAGAAATTTGATTATACACTATTCCTTTAGAATGCACCAAAACACTGGAAAGGTATCTAGGAGACAGGTAGCAATTAATTTCCCCCTAATTTAGACTTTAGGTTCTTAGCCACAGAGATTCCATTAACAGTGCTTTCTGTAAGAAAGATGTGATGCATTCAGTTGGGAGATGAACTCCACTACACACACACCTCATAAGAGTTAGAGGATGCAGCCTTCTTAGGTGTTCAGACTGTTTCATTTTGCAATGCCTTAGGTGCAGAGTTTGGTACAAGCAGTCTCCTGATGTGCTCAGTTCCACATTTCCTGTAATTCCTATACAGAGGATGGAAAAAGATAATTATATAAGAAGACATCTAGTTGCAACACAAAGAAGTACTCATCAGTTAGATAGGAATAATTTGCCTGCCAGATGGTTAGTATTCCCTACTATGCCTGTATGATTTTATAAATAAAAGATAACTTTAATATTTTTACTGGAATTCTTAAAAGCATATATAACTCATTTCATACCCTTTCAAGACATATTCTTCCTCTCTTTATCCTTAACAAACTCCATAAACCTTCAAAACTAGAAGTAAAATTACCTCATGGCGATCTCATGTTTTTTCTAGCCATCAAGTTGTGAAGTTGCTAATCCAGTCTTTTATCTTGAATTCACCATTATAATGTCAAGATTGAATAATCTGCCTTTATCTCCAGGGTGACAGCTATGTAGAAACTTCAAAAGAGATAGTTTTGCCAGCATCTAAAGACTCTTGTTAATTACTACATCTTGAAGTAAAGTGAAATAAAGCAGAATGAAAAATGATATTTCTTTCTGACAACCTTGTAAAAATACCAGTGATGAAGCAGTACATTATAAGCACTTTAAAAATGCATTTACTGAGATCAAGACCATTCTGATCATGGTTCAGGTTAATCTCTACAAGATACATTATAGAAAGATGTCTGTGTGTCACTGATGGTTTAGAAAGATCTTCACTGGAAATTAAATATTTTGCCTCTATTTTCTTATAGAAATTGATGGAGGTGAGTTAGTAATGGTGTTTCTTTACAATTGCCAGATGGGCTTGTATTGTGTCTTCCAAGTATAAGTAAACTTGTTCCATTTTCATATCCCAGCTTTACCCTGTTTTCACTTCTGCTGGCCTTACATGGCCTTATTATGTAAAGCCAGATAGTGTGTATGTTATGACCCATGGCAAGCACTGTGTTATCAGCAGAACATGCCAATCATGAATTAATTACATGTTTCTTAGTGTTAGTTCTGCATTGTGTTGGTTTGCCTATGCCCTGCTTCTGGAGATCAGGAGCTGAGTGAACTGTGCAGGTCAGTCAGTGGAGGGGTATTTGCATCAAAGGAAACAAGTCCTCATACCAAACCCACAGGCCAGTCAAGCAAAGTTGTGGATCGGTTCTTTCCTTTTAAAGGGCTGTGATACTAGTCGATTCTGAAAATCTGAGAAAAGTTAATGCAATTAAGAGACCAATTAATCCCTGTTAGTACCAAGCTGGAAGTAAATACCTCATATAGACTCATAAGTAAAATCAGGCTCAGGTTTTCAGAACAGTTATAGCATTTTCTATTTTCTTTTTTTTTTATGTGGTTAAGTACACAGAAATTTATATCACAAAATACATAGTATAAACCACAGTGGATAACTAAGTTGGCTGAGCTGATGATACTAGAACACTGTTTGTTTAATTTCTTTTAACTACTTGAAGAATTGTAGCTTTGAGAATTTAATACTACATCAGCAAAGGCTTTGAGTTATACTCAACAACTGGTACCCCAGACTGCTGGTTGTCACTCCAATGTCCTTGCATTACTAGTAGCTACTAGATGATGTTTCTAAGGAAGGAAAATCTTCACAGTAGTGTAAAGGCTTAAGTAATTCTAAAGGCTTTGTGTCTGGCTAAGGGGATTGGATCCCTCTCTTCAGTCGCCCCAGTTCAAATACTAAAAATATTGTTCTTGAAGGAGTTAAAAATGTAAGTGTACAGGAGATGAGAATTCTCATTACATTAGGTGGTCATTCCTGCTAACATTTGATTTCAGCAGTGCTGTTTGCCCTGAGTGTTTACCTTTTTGTGCTGTATTCGTTCATTGTGACATTATTGAAATCAAAAATAATGAAAAATAAAGGAAATCTATACTATTCAAGTGAGACAATATTCCTTTTTTTCAATGCCAAGTTAACAAACGTGATGTTTTTGAGCATATCTTTCCAACGGTCTCATCCATAAAAAACTGCAGTCATAACAGGGTTTCAGTCTGGGTCTCTCCCCATATAACAGAAGGGAATGCAGAGTGTGTGGCTTTGTTCTTGTATATAGATTTCCTTATTGTTTTTACTTATGTAAAAGACAGATATTTAAAGTGGACTGGATAATTGTGGCTAAATGAGTGGCCCTGAGGGTTTTAGGACTGTTCCAAGGAATTACCATGGTGCCATCAAGAAGTCCACATGGTTAAAATGAGCCAAATGTGGTAACAGGGCCATGGCAGTGTTTGTGCATTTCAGAAAGGAAAAACACCCATTAGTGTGAAGGTTGTAATATATAAAGTAGGATTTAATGTCAGAAGCAATGTGATCTGTGGGATATATTTCAGTAATATCTAAAACTGAAAATCTTGGGTATTGCTTTAGGTTAGGATCAAGTTGTTGTTTACTTTGTTATTATCAGCTTGTCTTTTAAAAATGCTGGGAAAGTTTCAATGAGGTGCTAAAGCCTGAGGAGTTTTAAGGTAGTTCTAGTGCCTGAACACCTCTCAAAAATGAAAGTTTGTACCCGAAGAACATGAGCTTTGTTGTGCAAGTGTCCTTTCTGAAAGTAGATGTGGAAAATGCAATCACTTGCTATATCCACAGCGGTATCATCGTGTGGAGACTCTTGTAAAGCCAGTTCTTGGACTAACCTGTATGAAGTCAGTGTGAGCATCTGTGCTAACCCGCAGCAAAAGCAGTGCCTGCAGTAATTCCAACAATACTTACGGTTGGAAGCATTTTAGGATTTCTGTTATTACAAAAATTGTCATATCAGTAACAAATCTAAAAAGTCTTCAACTAGTTCAACTTTTAGCGTGCTTGATACCCTGTACTTTCCTGAACCAAAACACCGTCTAGTCACTGCTGAACACTACAGTGTGTTACTGATGCAAAAATTATAGTAGTTACCTAGATTTCTCTACACCCACCTTTTCTGGGACTTTTAAAACTAGTTTATCTCATTCTAGGGAGAAGAAAAATATTCTATTATCTTTTCTGATATTTCATTCAGACCTTAAATTAATGAGCAGAATATATGCTTATTTCTGAACATAAGTCTGGGAGGGATAGTGAGTGAAGCATGAAAAACTATCAAATAATATGAATGGAAGCAATTCCCAGAGTATGCATTAATAATTAATAATACTGCATTTTGAGAAGAATCTGTGGGTTTTCAGTTGTTTTACTTTTGTGTCATCTGAAACAGGAGGCTGCTAACAGCACTGCGTTTTCACTCAACAATGTCTCCAAGTCTGTAGTGGTCCAGCTCAAGATTTTAGGGATGAATTTGCTTCTTGTGTGGTCCTCTGTAAAATTGTATCTGTTGTAAATATTCAGGCACCTAATAAATTCAAATAACAAGACTGTTTTTTCTTCTCCTCTCTTCCACTCCTTTGTCTGTACAAATTGACTCATAGTTTTAATTAACCTGGTTTTTTCACAAAAAATACTCTTTTGAAAAGCAAAAATCATATTAACATGATAACTTTTTGCTTGGTGCATCCTTCGTTTTCTAAATTTTTCCTTGTAGTGTTTTCTAAAAACATTGATAGCTCATTGAGAACTTTCAAATATAAAATTACCAAAAGAGACTGTTTCTAAACTATTGGGGGGGGGCGGGGTATGTTCTGTATAGGGAAGCACTTTCTTTTGAAATTAGTCTCACTTTCTTTTTAAGCATTTCAGGAGAAGATCTGTGTAGAGAGGTCTGTGTATTTCAGACTCCAAGTGCATGGTAAACAGTTGTCAACTCATTTCTGCTCATCCGATATCAGAAAATCTGTTGTCTTGAACAGTTCAGCAAAAACTATTGTACTGGCACGCCCTAGCCTGAATATTTAAATGCTGAAATGTTTATTGTAGTAATTAACACACAGTAATTAGATCAGTTCAACGGGCGCTGGCTATATATAAATTTAGCCCATGGATACTCAAATCCAGCAAATCCCCTTGAAGCTGATACAATTCAAGTTACATACATCCTTAAGTGCTTTTTTTTAAAATTTTTTTTTAGGACACAAATATTTTTTATTATTAAAGAAAATGCTGTTCAGCTCCTATATCCTAGATACTCTTGCTCATAGAAATAGAAGTTGTAAACTAAATTAGTAAGTAATAATGAGGGGGGTCATTACTCCCAGCTCTTTGTGAAGCTGGGACTTGCCTAGGCACAAATGTCTTGGGTCAGGAAACACATGATGATAGACCTGAGAGTCTTGGGGAGATGATGATTTGATGGAGTAGACACTGGTGGAAGAACCAACTGCTTTACTTCACAGAAAGAGAGGTACAGATCAATGGTGTGAACACAAGTTTTAGGTAAATACATGTTATTTTAGAGTAACCTGTAATTTACTTCCCTTTGTTGTCTGATACCTTGTTGCAGTTAAGAGTCACCAAGCTTTTCTTTTGAATGCTTATGTTTCCTGAAGGAAAATGCTTCCGACTTGCTCGTGAATAGCCATTCTAGAAATTGAAACGGAAATGAAAAATAGAGAATTAAACACCCCCCTCCTCTCTTAAAAGCAATACGGTGGGTGTGATGCTATCACAGCTAGGGGTGAGTGTCCTGCTCTGGAAATGGGCTCCTGAATAAGGAGAGCACTGCAAAGGATAGTAGCTGAGGACAGAATGTTATGTGGATTACAGGGATTAGACAGCAGACACATTAGACTTCCTTTGTGCTTTTACAGGCTTTTTCTTGATATTTTTCTCTTTTTACTCCTAAATCTCTCCTTTTTTATGTCTATGACATAGGAATTTCATGTGAATTCCAAAAAAAGTGCTTTGGAACTCTGGAAATTTATTTTTAGACTTTTATATTCGAAAGCCTTCTAGTTGGTACACACAAGGGTCTCTAGGTAGATTGTTGTCACTGTAGATCACAGCACCCTGCAGAAGGATTAAAGCATAAGGAAAGACAAATATAATAAATACAGTTGATGGTCATTAAGATGTATCTCACCTCAAGCATTTTGCATTCAATTCATTAAAAGTAGCTTCTTTGCCCGCAGAACATTCATCTCCTCTTACCTCCATCTTATTAAAAATATTTTTATCGCTTTGGTTAAAACCAGAAGTATTTTCCACCTACGTAAGATTCTATTACACAGTTCTCTTGGTCTCCCAGGTTTTTTCCTGTCCTTTCTTTCATCTTTGTGTTCTGCACAAGCAGCTTTATCACCAAGCTCTTCTGTACAGCTACTAATGCTATGTTTCACAGTATTCAAGGTGCTCCAAGGACAGGGACTTTGTCATCTCTGATATTGTTTTTCTGAGTAGCATCTCTGAAAATTCCCAGGTGTAGAAGTAGGAACATTACAATTTTCTGATAAAATTTAAGATGAAACCTAATGCAAAGCTCTTGACATTGAGGAAGTGCTAACATGACTAAATCCAGATTTAAGAGCATTCTGCAGCAGCACTGGAATCAAAACTAATGACTGTGCTCAGCTTGGATGGGAGGCACAGTGCTGTCAGTGTGTCACTCCTGTATTCATGACTCAAATAGCAAAGCCTGTCCTAAAGAGCTGGCACTACTGGATCTATGGCAGCTGTTGCAATGCATAATTAATACAGCCCTGGGATACAGTTTCAAACACTACGTGTCAGTGCATGCAGGAAGCCTGCAAAATGGGCATTACTTTCAATAGTCAAATATTTATTTTTAACCAACTTTATAATGGCATACACACTTCTGCAAAATTGGGTGAAAAGAGGAAGGGTTCCCAAGTAGCTTGTAATTGAGAGATTCCAGTGGAAATTAATGTCATTTTCATTCTCTACAAACTGCAAGGAGAAGATGAATTAATGTTTGCCTAGTCAGTTTTGGGCAATGTAGAGCATAAACACTAAAATGAGTAAAGAAAAACTTCTAGTTGGTTATTTGAGATCTAAGTAGGTCAAAAAAAGCTACTGGATGAAGCAAAAATAGCATCAACATTTGGGTAGTGTGATTAGAGATGGTTTTAAAGCAAGCTGGTAGGGGAAGGGTTCTGAAGGAAACACTTTATTTAGCAAGGTATGTAATATATTGAGAACTGCTTTTCTGGGAGGTTTCAAACCCAAAAAAGGCTCTTTAACAGCATTTCCATACGATGAGAGTCTTCTCCTTTAGCTGTGGCTGACTCCCCCAGGCAGAGGATGGCACTGGAGTGTGCACTGTGTGTTGTGCTCTGACCTGCACACCTTTGATTAGCTGGAAACAAGCTGCTGTAAGAAGGAATTCTCCAGGGAAAAGTTTAGAAAAGAAGTTACATAGAACTGATCTAAGTACGTGTTGTGCCTGTTGTGCTGTGCATTTGTGTACCTTGAGCAGTGTACTACTGTGTAGCACTAGTAGAGAATCTCTGGGTGGGGTAGTAATTACCCAGTGTATACTTCTTTCTGCTTTGACGTGCCTAGGAAAAATATAAACCACCGCTGTTGAAAGATCCAAATGCAAAAATCTAGTGTCTTTGACCTTAAACTTCATTTCTTCAGTGCATGTGTTGCTGTAAGACTATCCCTTGTTGTATGTGAATTATGTAAATTACTTGAATTATATTCCCAATGCCCAAAGTGGAAAACCTGCCTCATGTGTGAAATTTAACAGATGAGAGGGAGAAATTGATTTTGAAATTTTGATCCTACTCCACCAATTTTATCACTTTGATTCAATTAGTGAAGTTCTATGAATTTCAAATAGCTGAAAAGTTACAGTGTCTTCATCTAGATAAAGACATCTAAATATACTTTTAAGTAGAATGTAATTTCAGGAAGTTTCTTGAAATTATTTGAATTTAATTCAAATATGAAAACAAAGCCTGAAAAAATTGAGTTGTCTAAAATACATGAGTTTGTTTTGTTTTTTTAATTTTTTTTTAAATTAGACGTCTTTGAGAGATGTAAAGGTAATTAGGCTTTATTTCATTCTTTTTTTAAAACATGAAAGAGCCTGACTAGGGACAGCAGCCCATCCTTAAGTTAAATGATGGCTACTGGACTTTCATGGAAACATGTATTCTGAATCTGGGTAATGACTGCTGCCCCCGGACTGTGAAACAAAGAAATCATGCATCTAATGGCATAGCTGCAATTTTGCCACACAAAAAGGCAAATATGTATAATGTCTGCTGTGACTAAATTATATGTACATGTCTAATTTGTTTCTTAGTAGATTGATGCACATTGAAGCAAGAGCTAATTTGATATAGAAAATATCTGAAGGGAGATGGGCAGCATTTAAAGTACAACTCTTGCCTCAAACAAACCCAAACCAAAAAGAGAGAAGACATGTATTGAAGGAATTTTTTTTTACTTTTCCAAGAAATTTTGGTGTTAATTCTTTAGTCTTTTCCATAACTCTTACTGACAAGTATATGGCTCCCTTGCTTACAGAGACTGCACACGGTTGAGCAATATCTGCCCCATTTATATGAGTAGACTTGTTTTAATTGACTGTATTTGAGCTGAATGCATAACATAGAGGGGAAAAGAGAAAATAGTTTTTCTGAAGAGAATAATCTCTACTTAATAGATGGGATTTTATTAATATTTATGAGGGAACAGCAAGATGCAGGTTTTTTAAGGCACAGACAAACATGACCTAGCCTGAGAGTCACTTAAAATAAATAAGGCACTTCCCACCACAGAGGAAAATTAAGGGCCTCATGCCATCTTACAGTCCTGGGTGATGCTTAAACGAGCCAGAACAAAGAATCTATTTGGGAAGAAGTTACATTAGGATTTGGTCCAGTTACTTTGTATGTGTTCCCTTTTGTTGTCAACCACAGAAGGCGATCCCGTAATGGGTGGCCCTGTCAGTGACCATTCAGGTATATCAGAGTCTCCTAGAAGAAATGCAAGTAAATTTTTCATGTACCAGCAACAATGAGCTGAAATGCTTGAAGGGAGGAAAACCAGACTAGTTTATTTAATTTATTTATTTTTTTTTGTCTGAAAGGGTTGGAACAATTCTGCAGTGCAGTTCTGACCTTTTCATACACAGAACTAAGTGGTAAGGGAAGCTGGGCTTCCTGTCAGCTCTTACAAGCTGCTATTTCTCTCCTTTTTCTACTGGTCAATACTTGGCTTTTCTCTAAAGCCTTGCTTGATTGTTATTTCAGTTAGACCATAAAGACCCTCACTGCCACTGCCAACGTGTTTGCTAGCAGAAATAGATTATCTCAAATGACAACATCCAGGCAAAAGTTCAACTTTAATGCCTGATGCCTTATAGAAAACTAGCAGCATACAATACATGACTTTGCTGCACTGCACTGTCAATATGCGCTTTATTCAAGATTTACTTCACCTTTCCTTAGAAATAATTTTAAATGCAGAGATAGAATAGAACCTGTTTTATGTAAGGAAAATATATTTCTGGCTTGATTTGGGATGAGATGACAGGAAAGGGCAGGAGGAAATATGGAATGATGACACATAAAATAATATTAGTGAAAAGGATCAATTCAGTGCAATAGTCTGATTTGTGAAATTTATAACATTATGCAAATTTGAATTCCAAAAGAGAAAGTTATTTATTGAGACTGACTTGTGGGAGCTTAGATAATGAGTAAACTCATGTGTGACACCTTTTTTAAACTAGTAAAATTTTTCACAGGTGAAATTTCAAATGTGAAATTAGTTTACAATTTTGAGGAAAAGGGGCTGTGCTCTGCAAAATGCTTCATGGGTTTAGTGGTCATTACTTGGAGTGAAAATAAGGACTTAGCTTAAAAACTGTGATTTAAAACTGTGTTTTAATAAAGCAACATGAATATATACATAAAGATGAGCCATTGAAAGTACTGCTTGGTTCTGTGACTACTGTAATATGCAGTTCTCCCTCTCTGTATCTGTGATACTGTAATTAAGGAGAATTATTTGCCCTGGGGAGGCCTTGTTGAGCGTAATTCTGGTAATAAAAGGGGCCACAATGGCTAGTGTTCCATATTCTGACCTTATCTATGAAAAACCCTTTGGAAGATAAACAACAAAAGCAAAGGTTCATTGGAGGCTGAAGTGTCAGGACATCAGAAGACTTCACATGGCAAAGAGGTAGAGCATTCTGGCATAATGTGGAAAAGAAAAAAACAAAAGACATTTTTGGGACCAAAGACTGATTGTTTTTCCTCTTTGACACTGTTTTGTGAGAAATGTAGCATTTTATTATTTCTGGAAAAGGTTCTTTAGGGAATCCTAACTTCAGGAACATGGACTTAAGAAAGGTTCTATGTACATGAATGGTGAAAAAATTTCTTTCCTGTAGAGCACATTCAGCCCATAGATTATGGCAGAAAAGGATAAGAGATTGCTTTCAGATAGGAGACTGTGTAAAAACTGCTGTAGTGCACTATTCTATGCAAAACTGCTATACTTAGATGGCATCCTGTGCCATCCCAAGTGCTTCTGATGAGAAAGCTGTTTAACTGGGATGCAGGAAATGTGATTCTGATGTTTAGAATACATATGTGTGTGTTCATACATGTGTATCTGTAAATTCTTGTCATAGATACGTAAAAACCAGGAGCCCAAATGGACGGGATTATAGTCTCTTAGGCAGCCTGTCACGCACAGATCACTGGCATTGCATTCACAAAAGAAAAAATCCACATGGCCAAAATGTGACAGGCAAGTGGCTGGGAAGATCCAGAGCAATGGAAATTTTAGGGCCCCTAACACAGAAAAGGTATAGCTTTTTGGTAGGGTGAAGGATCAGAGAAACTTCTTCATTTTAAATACAGGCCTTTTCTGTCTGGTGGAGGACTGGCTGGTCATCTGAGCATGTTTACTCTCCCTACTGTTTTCTTTTTGCACTGCTACAGTCATTACTCACTGACAATATCCTGCAGGCTAGGGGAAGCACTGGAAGGCCAGGTCAAGGATACTGGCAGCAGGTAGTCCACTGAGAAGAGAGGACAAGTGCAAAGTGATGCAGCAGGAAAGTACTCTGTAGTGAGCTTCATTTAAAAGTATAGACACAGCTTGTATTGTCCTACACAAGTTCCTCTAGGCCTCACTGAATGGTTTGACTGGTTTTTCTAGATTGAGCTGTCCTTGTGAGGAAAATGTTTAAAGAGCAAGGGCTTGGATCAGAGCATGTCTGTTACACCAAAGGGTGTGCAAAAGAAGTGGTACTCAATGCCTTCCTGCTTCAGTCTTTACTGGTAAGGCTAGTGCTCAGGACTGCCAGGTCCTGCAAACCAGTGGCAAAGTCTAGAGGAAGGAAGGCTTTCCCCAGCATGGAAGAGGAGTGTGCTATGGAACTCTCAAACTAACAGGATTTACAGACATCTGTGGGAGACTTGGTGGGATACAGCCCCAGTTGCTGAGGAAGCTGGCTGCTGCTGTTGTAAATCTGCTCTACTGAGGTCATGGCATGCTTGGACTACACACCACTCAAAGATTTCTCTCCAACCTCAACCACTGCACGACTTGATCATACTGAGCCTTTACTGAAGGTGAACGAAACTGTTTCTACTACACCAGTACCTGAAGTCTCACTGTTGGAAGAATGTATGAAGTAAGGTGTTACTGGAATGATAAGGCTTTTGCTGACAAGGACATAAAGCATTTTGTTTCGAAACTTGTCTACAGGGCTGTTTCTTAGATGACATAGGTATGAGATACTCTGTGGCTCATCCTGTACTTCATAAAATCAGTGATTAAATTTCCACCGGGAATAGGATGTAACTGGGGAGCATAGGGAGGGGTACAATGTCATGAATGGAGTTGCTGTTCTCTCAGGAGTGCCTCAGGGAACAGGGTATTTAAAGTAAAAATCTGTTTTCTGCTTGCCCTCTGAGTTGTAGCTCCTTGTGAAAGCTGCTAGACTTTGTTGATCCTTGGGGGGCAGCTGCTGAAATTGCAGTGGAATGCCCACATAAGAGATGCTGTCATGACAGTGAACGATTCAAATTCCTATTTGTTTTTCTTTTTTTTTTTTTTTTTTCTCTGTGAGTGACTCAATTATATAGGGATACCTTGTACTATCTGTCAGATATTCTGCTCGGATTCTTTCATGTTCACAATGTCTAAATAGATGTTTTCTTTCCAATTTCACTTGTTCTGGTACAGATATTCAAGAAATCTGTAAGCCTTATTTTGCTGAAGATTTCTTTCTCACCTCCTGCTTGTCTAGCTCAGTTCAATGATAAGGTGCTGAAGGCATCTGCTTTCTTCTGTGTTTATTACGGTTCCTGCAAACTAGTGCTGGTCTCTACATGCTGTTGTAAGAATAAAGAAAGAACATCAAGAGTTAAATGATACCTGTTAATATATGATGCTTCCCTAACATGTGGCTGTGTGAAATGCTGTGGAGTAGCAGCCACTCAGTCTGCTGTGTAGCAGGCAGTTACTCCGTTAGTCAAACCACACCTCAATAAGCTGATCAGAGTGTGCTTCTTCATCCTGGCCTGTATCTTACCTCATATACTAAACAGTTTGTGCTATCTCTGACAAAAAGGGTACTACGAGTGGAGGAGGGCTTTTTCAGGGAATTAAACATCAGTGAGACTGAGTTGTTTTTTCTCTGATTGGAATTTTGTCGAAGATTGGGTTCTTTTTTATACTTGTAAGGGTGATGGCTATAAACGTGTCCATTGCTGAGTGTGCTTGGTAAGAGTAATTTGCTATTTGATTTGATTTCCCACTCATTTTCATGCATTTAGTTGTGGAAAATGACAGAATTATTTTGATGTTACTGCAACACAACACTGATATTAGATTTTTTTTTAACAAGACTGTACTCTGCATATTATAATCTTGAATAGTTGTCAGAGAGGAATTCTTTTGCAATCTTTTCTCTAGACAGGAGGAGTTCTCATAGCAGACATCACATTCATGCTCAGACCTTGTTTACTGTTCCTAATGAGAATGAATGTTTGTAGTTTTCTGTTCTTAGGCACTTTGCTTATCCTTAATTTGTTTATGAAGGAGGACTGAATGTTCTGCAGCATGTATGAAATATTAACAATTACTTCCCAATTACATCACTGCTAAATAGAACACTGGTTTTATTGCTGAGATATTTGTGATTCTCTGAAGAAAGGAAAAGTTGAGTTGTTTTTTTCTCAGAGCTTTTATTTTTAATGAAACACCTGTACATGCAGACAGGCTTAATATTCTTAGCTATAGTTTTAAATAATTGCTTTATCCTTTGAAAATCTCCACTTCAAGTTCTCTTGTTCGAATTAGCCAGAAGTGAACAGGGTGAGTGCAAAGAGACACGGAGAAGTTTCATTTGCCTGAAAACTTGAGAGCAGCTCACCGGCTAAATTTTGAATTTGACATAAAGGGGTCAGGTTGTTACCATGCAGTCTGATGCTGGCTGCAGTAGTGCTACCTGAGGAGTACAGGAAACCAGTGGTGACTGACAGATTCTAGTTGTGGGTACAAATTGCTGCTTTTCTCGTTCATTGCTCTAACATGAAAGAAATCTGTGACAGTTTTCCTGCTAGGATGAAATTGCTTTTCTGTGTGTGTCACTTGTGAGGCTTGATTTAGCTTGCAAAGGCCCAAACAAACCTGCTTTTCCCCCAATAACTTTCCATGCCCCAGATGCCTACAAAGGGGCGGCATGTGACAATTTCATGGTGGCTTCTTTTCCCCTTGTTAGTTTTAGTGATACCAGTAGTTAATGTACAGAGAACAAACTTGAATTGATTGAAGGTCACGTAGCCAAATTCAAGACCATAAATAAGGACAAATGTATCCCTAAAGTGTGTGGGAAACAAACCTACTCTTGGAGAAGCACTGACCCTTGTGGGCTATTCTGCTGGATAAAACATCTGTGACAGTGCAGCTAAGCTGGACTTAAGCAAGTGGGTAACCAAAATGATGCAAATAAGTACACATAAAATTTCTCTTTCAGAGTTATAATCTTGCCAGGAACAAACTTTGAGAAAATTAGGTTCTCCTAATTAAGGAATCCTAATGTCATTCTATGTAGTGAAATGGAGAATTCCTTTTCATTACTTGATTGACAGTTAAATACAAAAGTAAAAATCGTGGCTTACAGAATCAACAGATTAGTTTGGTGCTTTGTTGTTTGTGGTGGTTTGTTTTTGTTTGTTTTTCTTCTTGAGACACTGAAGCACCCAAGTTGGTTGTAAAATAAACCCTCCTAAGCCTTAGACTCTTTGCATTCTGTTATGGAATACAAATATATAGATTCTTTTGCTACTATGTATGTGTGGAACAGTGAGTCTTGGTAAATGAATGCATCAAGATTTTGGCTGTTAGCATTGCATTTGCTTTGGGGTTTTTTATTGGGCTTTGGGGTTTTTTGGCTGTTACTGGTTTCTAGGAGAACACAGTGAAGGACTAATCACAAAGAGATTTTGTAGTGAGTTCCTTCTCTTTATTTTCTCTTTATAGGCATTTTATTTTCTATTGCTGAGACCATGAGCTGGAAATGGCAGGGAAAACGCAAGACTTGCATGTTAGTCACTCCATTACAGAATCAGCTGGAGGAGGGCAAGAACACAGTCCTAGAGTTTGGGAAATAGAGTATATCCACTTGACACTGAATAGTATTAATTCAGTAGTGCAACATAATGTCAGACTTCACAGGGTACAAGTTTGTTCATCCGTGTTCTAGAAAGATAAACTCAAACAGGTACAGAAAATTAGTACAAGCTTAATGAAAAAGCCTTTGTGAGAAGAGACTGACAAGAAATTGTCATTTAAGTTAGGACAGTTAAACTGACTGGACATCAAACAAGGAGGAGGTAGTTTAAGAGGAAAAAGAGATGACTTAATGTAAAGGACAGGCACAGGAACAAATGGTTATAAAGTGGTCAGTCATGAATAAATTTTAGGTTGGAAATGGAAGAAGGATCCTTGACATGGAGTCAGACTTTGAAGTGGCCTTTTAATTAGGGTAGCAAGGGCAAGAAATTACCATGGAATTTCTATGATATAATGCTGCTGATTGGGAACTGGAATTGATAATCAGGAGGTCCATTAGAGGCTCACTTCTTGCATACTTTGTGTTCTTTTCTTGGAAGATAAATACAAGCTAGTTTCCCTTTCAAAACACTAAAGTAAAAGCCATGGCATTATTCAAAGCCATCTCACAGTACTTTCATACACAATAACTGCAAAGGGTATTTTGAGGAAACCAATCATCTGTATCTCTGTTAAGCCATTGGTATTGTAACAACAACTGGCTATAGAACAAGAAACTATCTTTGAACTAAACTAATTTTTCAGTGAAAACTGTAAAGTTGGAACCAGTATATTTTAATGTGGCCAAAATATAAATGAGAAAATTTTGTAGTAAGCATCTCCAAACTCTAGGAATCAAATGGTGTGAGGAAAAAGAGATGATTTACATTACATAATATCTTAGGGGATATATTGAAAGTAGTCATGTTCCCTTGATATTCTCTTTTTCTCCAGCCTTTTTTAATTTTACTTTTACTGGAGATTTAGCAAAATGTGAAGGGTTTGAGATCTACCATGGAGAGCAGACTGGTCTTAGGGATGAGAGTAACAGTTAATTAACTGTGTCCTTTTACTGCTAAAATAATGCTGTGCTGTCCCAAATGGATAATTCAGTGATATTTCAGTTTATGACAACTGGTAAGAAAGCTGCAAAAAAAAAAAAAAAACCCAAAAAACATAGGGTGAATTTATATTATATCACAAATCACAACTAGTTCATGTTTTTACTTGAAATATTGAATCTGTTATGTTTTCTGGTATAAAGACCGTGCCACTCAGTCTAGTAATAAGTGCATAAGTGTTCAAGGAAGGATGTATTTGTAATCAACACCTACTGTGTTCTCCAGGCCTCACTGTCAGATTGAGCTCCAGCTTTGACCTTGGGTGACCCAGTGAGGCTACAGACACCTTCACTCTCTGCCATCAGGCTCTTCTGTGTTAGCACAGAGCCATGGCAGGCAATGTGTCATGAAGCACAGCTGAGGAATTCCGAAAACCCCTTCTGACCACCACCTAGTTAGTGCTTTTCAAATGAGATTGCTGCTCTCCCTGCATGAGAGCTCTCTGCTGTTCCCGGGAGGTGGGAGCAAAAGGTGCTCATTACACACTGAAACCACAGCCTGCCACCTCCTTGAGATAAAAGTCAAAGAAAGGAAACTTGTGCACTGGGCTTCTCTCAGCTGGAAGGGGATTTAAGTCCTGTCTCTCAGCTGAGAATAGCTTTGAGTGAGTCTTTTCCAGCTCTGCTACCTCTGCATATCAGTATAAATAGCAACTACTAACCATAAGCACATATTTTAGTCTATATTTAGGTATATGAGGACCCAATCCCTAAAATTAATTTGTATCACAACAAGGTAAGAAAATGTGCTAACAATTTTTGTGAGTTTTTTCAAGTTGTAGACATATGACTGGGACCCAAACTAGTGTACCTAGACACCTAAAATCAAAGCATTTCTGCTGAAAGTCTTTCATAAGGCAAAACCCCATAATTGCATGGTAAATATTTAGCTTTTAATAGCATTAATGACCTTGATGGAAGTAATTGTAGGGATTAATGAGCACCTGAGGTTAACGGAATCAGCTCCACCCAACTGATCATTAATTCAGAGCCTGTGCCCTAGATTTTGATCATTAGTGCAAAAAAACAAAATCAGTTTTACATGGTTTGGGGCACCTTTTGACCAGCAACATCAACAATACAGATTCTTAATTTGGAAAATGACCTTCCTGCTAGATTTCTCTCTTTTCCTTACTTTGCCCTCCGTTCAATAATGTGTAAGCACTAAATGAAAATGCCAAATTTCAGCATGCTGTGTTTTGAAATGCCTGCTTTATTAAGTCCTGAGGCGTGTTGATAATAGAAGCATAACAGCTTTTTACATGAAGCACTTGCAGGTTCCAAAGTCTTACAAATGGCAGTTCTTAATGGCTTGAAAGTATTTTCTAAACCCTTTGGACACTGTGTTTGATTTAATAACTTAGGAGTTCAACCTAGTATTAAATGTTGGTTGTGTACATGCCCTGCACCAGTGGTGGTGGTTAAGGATCTGCGTCCATAAACACTTGTGCTGATGGCTGTTTTTACAAACACATCTTGAACTTCTGGGAATTTTGAAAATACTAAGGTAGATTTCAGAAAGATTGCAGTAACTTCAGGGGTTTCACTGTAGACCTCATCTCATAATATACAGCCTCAGGCTGAACAGATGAAAGGGATACCCCAGTATTGCTCTGGCAGGTGAGAAACATGCACAGGAAATAAACATTAAGACCCTCTTGAACTGCGTAGACTGAATACTCTTGCACCTGTGTAAGAGTATGTCATGTATAGATTTAAGTTTAGCAGTTCATTTCTGTGATGATGTGGATCCTAAGTCTTGCAAAAAAAAACCCAAACAAACAAAAACCCAACAAACAAATGTTCCATAATTAAACCCCTTGCTACAAGCAGATCAGATTATGAAGTATGACAGTTAAAGGAAATTAATAACAACCATCCAATTTTTAAAGTAAAAGACAGGAATAGGCTTCTGTGTCTCAGTGCCACAAGGTATCTGATCTCAGCTGCAGCAATGCATGCAGAAGCAGCAGGAATCTCACAGGATGTCCAAATCTAAAACCTACTTTTTACACCTCATTGTGAAGTATCCCACGGATAACATGTAGTTGTTTTTATGTATACATATAGTTCAAGTATAAGAAAGGCATTTTCAAAAATTAATATTTTGCAAAAATGGCATTACAACAAGGTGTCATAAGAGCTATTTTTGTGTTTGTTACAAAATATTATTTTATTTTACTGCACAACACATTTTTGGTTAATTCCCTATATTTTGTTCAGAGTAGGAGTGGATTTTTAGCCCATTTAATACAGTGGTCAAATATCCTTTGTTTTCTGTGAGATCATAATTAAATGTGAAAATTTTTGAGATTAAAAAAACCTGACCACGAAAGTGTAAAGAAGGGAGAGCAAATTACCTTACAGAAAATCTGTAAAAAATACCTCTGGCTGGTGCAGTGTCAAGGTATATGTCCCAATAAATTAAAAATGTTTTTTTATATTTTTGAAAAAATTCAGCTTTATGCAGTGTTGTGTTAAAACATGTGCTTAGCTTATATTTTTGGCTGGCTTGAAAATTCTGCAGTTATCACACTTCTCGACTATGTTTTACCATAAACATCCTCTAAATTTCATCTTCAGTATGCACGTTAGTTGATAGCACAATTTGTTTCTGCTTGGTCTAATTAGAAGCACCTAAATATTTCAATTGACATCTATTTTGTCTGGGTTTTTGTTGTTGGATTCACCTTAGAAATACTTGAAAAATTACTCAAGTATAGCGACGCTACTGTCTGTTGTACTGTGAGCAAATTTCTAATCAGTTTTTGATTGTGGAGCATAACACTCTCCCACAACCCAGGTAAACACTCTCCCACTTAATTCAGCAGAGTCTTGTTAATGTTTTTTTTTTTTTTTTTTTATAGCACTGTTAGTTTTCATAGCTGTTTCTCTACGGGGTTTTGTTTACTGTTTAAAATATATCTAAAAATCTTATTCTACTACGTGCTCGGTCCTTGCCAGTGAAATGCCGGGGGAGGCTGGTGAGGCTATAAAAGCAATGGTGACTGCAGGGAAGGCGCAGAGAAGGCTCTGCCCTGCGCTCTGCAGCCCCATAAACAACTTGCTAACAAGCACCGGCTAATGGCTGAGGATGCTAAATAATCTCTTTCCCTGCCATTGAGCGGACATGTTTAAAATACGGTAGTTTAAAAAAATTAGTCTTTCTAGGGGAAAACAAATAATTTTCTGTTTGATCTACACCACCTTTTTAATAACGTTTTATGGTATCACACAGAGGAGAAAACAAAATAAATTCAGCGAATGTAGAAATCGATAGAGGAGCTGGTATTTCCTCCGGTGAATAAAATCAATTATATCTTCAGAAGAGGCGTATCTTTAAAATAAATTAAAAATCCTAAGCGGCGCGGGCGGAGCGAGGAGAACAGCCCCCCGGCGCGGTGCCCGCAGTGGCGGTGGCTGCAGGTGTCACCGCAGTGGCGGTGGCTGCCGGTGTCACCGCGGACATGGCTCAGGTCGGGGCCGCGCTGTCCCCGCAGCACACCGAGCTGTCCGCTGCGCCGCCAGAGCGCCGTTCGCGTGTTCAGCATGCTCGGGACATTGTGTGCCGGGCTGTTGGAGGCGCTGGCAGCAGAAGGTGACATCTGGTGACTAATGGGCTCAGATGCAGGGCTGTTCCCAGCGCTCCTCCGGCCGCAGCTGCGCGGGGTGCGGGGACAAGGGAGCTGCTGGCTGCGGAGATCGATACCTTCTGCTTTGCGAGCAGCCCCAACATGGCCCCAGCGCAGACATTTTCCCAGCCCAGGGCTCCTGATAAATGCACAGACCACACAGCCGAGCGCGGCGCTCAGCGCGTCTCCTTTTTCTTTTATCAAAACCCATCTACTTTAAGGAAATGGCTCCACCTTATGAAACAAAGATGGACCCTTTCCAGGCACAGTCCGGGCTCCGCGGAGATGCTCCTGGTAGAGGGGGCTGTGTCAGAGTCAAATCGCTCTGGTTCCCGGGTAATCCCAGCTGTTGATCCTCTCTCTGTAATGTACTCAAACCTGAACCGGGGCCCTCGCTGGTTCCGCTGATATGTGTTAGGAGACACACATCTGTCATTGAAACTCCCTGAGACAAAGAATAAGCCGGAATGCAGGTCCCGTATTTTTCTCATTTGATCTGCCGATGAAATGTGATTTATTTGTCAGATTCTTAGAAATGGCAGTGAGAAACCGCAGGAAGAGCTCAATGTTGCAGATGGTGGTAAAAACTCTGTTATTAGCAGATGACAGTGCAAACCACACAGTGGAAAGCAGAGATAAATTCATAGCTGGAAGTTGGTGTTTATAGCAGAAAAGGGATTTTAAGAGGGGCTTTCTGGTGTGTGCAGGGGAGAGAAAGGGGAAGTGGGCTGTGAGGTGGTAAAGGAGCATTGCTTAGTTGTTGTGCCCATCCCCTACAACCAAATGAGGGTGTTTGATGTTGGGGAGTCACTGAAAAGAGCTGACAGAAGAAAGGAAAAACAAGAACCCGAGAATAGAAATATTTTGCTGTGCATGCATACATACATGCACAGATAATTGCATGATACTCCATCATCCAAGCCTCTGGTGTGACAGAGGGAGGGAGGATGGTCACATGCATCAGCCCCATAAAATCTGCAACAGCACTGTTCTTAATTCAGCCATCGGCTGTTCCAAGACCTCACACAGAGAATTACAACGAAATTCTATTTTCAGGCTGACAACCCTAATGCTGCTGTGTCCTTATGTTTACTTCGGTTAACTGTCAGCCCTTATAATGTGCACTGCAGCACAGCTGCTGCTGTGGAAAAGCAAACCCTCTGAGTAGCTGCTTTGGGGGGAGGTATTTGAGAGAAATGAAAATAGAAAAAGCAGAGAGGAAAAAAAAAAAAGGAAAGAAAATCTGCTTGTGTATCTAAACAATGTGAGACTCAAACCAGAGATCATTCAACTCTTGTTTTCAGCATATTTCTTGCTTTTAGTCTTGGCTGATAAAATATTTAACAGCCATCTTAGCACTCAGCATAGCAATAACCAAAGAACAGTCAAGCTCTCAGCCCCCACTGAGACAGAATTCCAGTGACATGAAGTTTTCTTTTCCCCCTTCCCATATGATGTCTTGTCTAGCCTAGCTCCACATTTAATGTGAAATAAAAAAGAAAGCTTCATTACAGCATGCCCTGTTCCTGAAACATAGACATGGAAATTACAAATTGAACTGGCATTGCTGCATTTGCTGGTCAGCTTACTGTGTTTTCCTGCTTTTAAAAATACAAATAAGGTTACTTAATTTCAGTCCCCAAGCAGGATGGAAATCCCCAGTTAAGATGGAATTAATTTTTTTTGTTTGTTTCATGTGGACATAAATCAGAACGCAGTCTCTACTCCCAGGAGTGTGCTTTCTAAAAAATAAATAATAAAAAGAAAATTGCTGAAAAAAATCAACATGGGAATTCTGGTGAACAGAATTAAGTACCAGGTAGAAGATTCTCCCAGTCATTCATTGCTCTCAAATAAGGAACTGAATTAGAAAAAACTATAGTCCAGCCTGTGCATTATGAATACTAATTTTAAGATCACTGGAAATTGTTTTTCCATTTGGGAAATTGGGAAAGTTATAATTAAAAAGTTGCTTTAACATCAGCTTTCCTTGTGACAATTCTTACAGAAACAGAGTACATTAATTACTAGACTACGATATGTGATGGGATCTGGGTATTTTGTATTTTTTTTTTCTTTTGGAATTACTAAATACTCCCAGCTCCCATTCCGATTGAGTGGTGTCTTTTCAACATCTTTGGAGGGTTGGCCTTCATAGCCTTTTTGTAAGAGGGGGCAGTATCACTTCTTGAGATTTTTATTAGATCTGTCATGGGTTTTGTTGTTTTTTTTCTATGTGCCAGCTGTCAGAATCAGGAAATTGCACCATCCATTCAGCTGCTGTTACTAAATAAGTAAATAGGCCTAACCCTTTCTGATGGGAAACTTGCAATTTGGTGAGGCTCACAAACTGCTCATCAAATACCAAGCTCCAAATCTTATAATTTAGAAATGATATCCTTATAAATTTTGCCCATCTAGATTTTCATTCTGAATGAATCTTAATAGTTATCACTAGAAGTGGAATCAAGCATTATGCTTTTATTTAAGATGACCTCTTTTTCCTAGATGTTGTTATGCATTGCATAGAATGTGAACAGCTTCTCAGAGGGAGTTTTCTCATGCCAGGTTTTATGTTTTGAGATGATAACCTTTTTCTCCTCTTAATTCTAACTTCTAGCTTTTACTCAGAATGATATCAGGCGCTCCTCAGTTCTGATTCACTAAATCTTGAGTACTTGCTTGCTCTGGAGAAGGGGCTTAAAATACAGGGAACAAGTTGAAGACCACTGGTAGAAAGCACAGATGAACATATAAGGAGAGGGAAGAGAAACATGTTGAGGAAAAGCAATTGTGAGATGTAGGAAGGACAGTGGGAAGTAGTAGAAATTAGAGAAACACTTTAGGAGAAGGAGCACAGACTGAGAGTGGTGGGGCTCTTCAAGGCTTTTTATGGTGTGCTACTGCTTAGGTTGTGATGTTAAAGCTCAGAGGAAGTTTCATGAGAAATCTAACATATTTAAAATTTTTATATTAGCTAAAAGTACACCTTTTCCCGACATCTGAGTAACATGTTATTATTATTGGCTGGGATAATTTTGAAATTTTTTTTCCAATGAATTCCTAACACTTGAATGATAATAAACCTTCTTATTGACCTATTAAACTAAGCCCCAAACCACTTTTCTATGTATATAAATTACTTGTATTTTAATGATAAAGTAATTAGTGTTACAACTGAGTTCCTTTCAGCACCACTGATGTAAGAGGGGAACTTAGCTGGTTCCTCAGCTTCTCAAGGCCTATGTTTTTGTATCTGTAACATGGTGATTACAAGTTTTGTCCGTTTTCATTCTCTGGATGAAATCACAGGGATCTTATTTTAACAGACTGCTTGAAACTATCTTCTTTCCAAAATAATGAACAGGTCCTCTAGGAAAGTAATTTTCTCCAGATAGTTTGGGAAGGCATGACAGATCTGTACATATATTGGTATTTGCCTTTCAGGAACTCTGTAGAGCCTGGATAGCAGTTTTCCTAAATTTTCTGAAAGGCATGTTGCAATATGTTATTATAATCTTCAGATTTTCATGCTGTAAATGTGGTGTGTGTGCCTGTTCACTAGGGCTTTGTCTGGCTGGTTCTCCTGCAGTCCTTTGGGAACTTGTTACTCCTGTCTGTAAGATCTGGAAAATAGATCTGTCAGCCTCATGCTGTCACTTCAGGTGCTGATCCTTGCATTTTCTGTTACTTTTTGAAGTAACAAGGGCTGAGACAGAGTGCTTGTGACCATGAAAGCCAATGTAGAAGGCATTTAGGACACAGGCAGACCTTCTGTATCCATCAGTAACAGCTGGAGAGAGGTGGAAGAGAGTATGTTCCTTTTTATGTGGTGACTGACCTTAGCATGCAAGGCTGAAAAACTTGATAAAGGGTGCTAAACTGCTTGTAGTTGAGATTTTGTTACTGGGGGCCTGGTTGGATGATAAAAAGGGCTGAAAGGATTAGGAATCAGGGAGTGTTTGTACAGTTCCCTGCATGAACCTGGCATCCTTAGTGTGGAGTTTTGCACATAAAACCAAGTTTTCAGTGTTGAGCATTATTAGTTATATGCTGCAGTATTACTTCTGAGTCTATACTGCTAATAACCTACACTACTAAATGTGAAGGAATGGTGAAAATCCAGTTTGATTCTGACTGGATTTCTAGTAGCAGAGACTTTGCTGGAAGTGTTGCTGTTATTTAGGACTACTTGGTGCCTCTGCTAACCACGTGGGAGTGGCAGGGATCAAAGTGGAGGCAGAGCTACCCTCTCCATCAAGCAACTCAGTCTGAGGCCCACCTTAAACTAGTATGAGGGGAAAACTTCATACCAATTTGGGAATTTGCCGTGGGAGTGGAGCCTTCTATTTACTTTGGATGAGCATATATTTATTTATTAAGAAGACTGAGAAGTCCCCATTACTTCCTGGGTTTGTGGTTGCTGAGATTATACAGTGAGGTGGTGCTTTGAACTCTTTGCTGAAATGTGCTCTTTCATGTGAAAGGAAATATTTGCTAAAGTACAGGCTATGTTCAGTTGGGATGAAGGTAAATTCCCCTTACCTGAATTGATTTCTGAAAAGTGTTACTCTCCTTTATACAGCCTCTCCACCACTTCTGCTGCTGCAACAATTATAGATTATATACCTGAACATACACACTGTAGTTTGATGCAGTCATGTCTGTTGAAGATGACAGTGCTCTGAGAGGGAGCCTTCAGTTTTCTAACTGAAATCTTGTTTTTAGTCCTTGTGTGAAGATAGTTATAAGCAAATACAATGAATGACTTAGTTTATTGTCAGAAGTGTTTATGTTATTCTGCAGTTATGAATGCTGCACTGTGTTTTGCTAGACAAATTAACATAGTTAATAACACTACAATGATAAGGCTTTTACTGTTTACCGAAAAACATTCGGCTCTGGTGTCTCTGGAGATTCATTTGGAATATCTGTATTTTCACAGCTGCAAAATACAGGTGGCGTGGGCTGTTGTTGAATGAGTATGACATGTTTTTCAAAGGCAGAAAAATGAAGTCAACAGTCACACGACTAATTGACAATCATTAGTGAGTTGATCTTTAGCACCAATTGTTGGTTTAAGGCTTGAAAAATCTATCATTATCCCTGACAGCAAAAATTAGCCTGGTGAGATTCCAGCTCTCAGTTGACTAATTAACTTTTCTAATGCTGATAGACTTCCACCAGGTACACCTAGGAAATATAGCTATGGTAAGAATCCTCAGATACCACTTCATTTGAGCACAGTCCCTCTGGGGAGCTGTGGTGCCAGGAGATTGGTGAGCAGTCTGTCAGCATTGAAGGTGTTCAGCAGAGACAGCAACCTTGGTTGCCTCAGGAAAGAAGGTGGTCATGCCTAAGCTAAAATATCTTATCAGAATTTAAAAAATGCCTTCTGGATTAGGGAGCTAGGAAGTACTATCTCAAAAATTCTATACAACATTGTAGATGCTTCTGATTTTATATATTTTTTTTTTTTTTTCTTACAGACGCTGTTTATGGTACTGATCAAAATGCTTTTTAAAAAACACTTCAAATCTGCTGTTTGTGTTTGTACCATAGCTGAAATTGGATTTGTAATCTTGTACTATTTGGCTAATTTTGAAAATTACATTTCTAATTTTGTAACAGCAAAGTTCATACTGAGAAAAACACTGTAATTAATAGAGATGAATTCAGGTAATAGAGTAAAAATGAATTTTCAAGATAATGTGTCTATACCTGTATTTCTTTAAATCAGTATGAGCAATTGATTGGTATTTCACAGCATGAATATAAAGGTCTTTCAAGGAAAACCTGACATTTATTGTCTTGACTGAGGATGATCTAGGACAAATGGCATGTTAATAGTGGTAAATAGGGAAATGTTACATGAAAGGCACTGTATTACACACAGGATCGAGCTGTGATGCACATCCATTTTATTTCTTAATATTTCTTTGCTTTATCTAGTTCTTCACTAAGCTAAAAATGAAACAAGGATACTTTTTTGAATATTATTAAGTTATATTAAGTCATGTAATTTGGGCAGTCACATGGGTTTGTAGTCCAGTCTATTGCTATCACAGACTTTCACTAACAACCTAATAGTTATAATCATTAGTATTATCTTAATTTGTCCACATTTCGGTGTTCTGTAGGGGTGTAGTTTTGTATCACTGATCACTCTCTCACACTGTACTTGGGAAAAAAAAAATAGTGGAAATATTGCTATATAGTTGGGTTCAAATATGTTAGTACCAGGTTTTAATGTTGGTTTCCTGCAGGAGTTCAATTTCAAGAATAACTTGATAAATGCCTGTTTGTGTTCATATACTAAGAGAATAATTCCAGGCTCAAGTCCTGGGTTATTTTTCTGATTGCTTTTGGTTACCTCCTTCATGCCAAACCAAAAGGATTACAAGAGATACAAACAAAACCCCCTGAAAACCAGACCAAAACCCCCAAACCCCAAATTTAAAAATCAACATCAACAACAAAAAACCCAAGCCAAAACCTACAACCTAGTATGATGGCTGAAGCTTGAGGAGTCACCCTTAAGTGATCAGGAGTTGCTGGTAGAACACACCAGTCCCAGCCATTCCTCAGTGTGTGAGTCAAGTGTGCCCCACATGGGTGGCAGGTGGAGAATGTCTTTCTAGCTCAGAGCCTCTTGCAGTGAATGAAACAGATTTCCCTTTAAGAACTCAGATGATGGGCAAGTTGAGAATATTTGTTTGCACTTTGACCCACAAAGCATATTAATGAAAGGACGCTTCAGGCACAGTATAGCAAGATTATAGAAAGGTGAAAAATGGGAAATATCTGGACTCAAGTGCCCAGTCCCCAGTGCAGGGCAGGCCCTGCCCTTCTTAGCTGCAAAGCTTCAATAGAGAGAGTGGGACCAGCCTGGTCACCTTGTTCAAAAGCCAAAGTATTCAATCCTCTATCACCTTTAAGTGTACACGTGAGTTTTTGATGAATAAGAATTGGGGTGGGTGTGTGTGCACTGAGTGTTAAGCATGTGGTTAATGTTTCTCTGAATTTCTGTTTAAAGAGTTGAAGCAATCTAGTCTTAAAGTAATCTGAGTCATGAGTATGTAAATGGCTGGTCTGTCACTAATGAGTGATCGTAGTCCTTTATCTTAGAATGGTATAAAAGTGTTCCTTGCACACTCATTTCTTTCAGTTCACTGACTTGTCCATGCATTTAATGTATTTGCCAAAATCCTTCCTGCGGAAGTGTGTTCTGCTTGTGATTGGCTCTCTCAATTTGTCCTGCAGCCCTTAATTATGTGTATCTGTTAGCATGTGTTGGAGTAGCTGATTTGGGTAATTTGGATACCCCTTTTGCAGACTGGGGGTAAGCACACAGTCTTATGTTGAGTCCGACTTCTGTGATTTAGGGGAAGCCAGCATGAGGCCCTCAGCATTTACATACACATTTAACTTGCTACACGTTAAGCATCAGTAAGTCACATACTCCAGCACTGGTCGCATATCAAAGGCTTTTTAGAGAAACAAAATGAGAACTAATCCCTTGGATAATTGCAGATGCTACACTGCATCTTGTTTCAGTGCCAGGAGTTTCTGCACTCCAGTGCTGGATACATCACTGACTCACAATGTTGTGTTTTATAAATGTACCTGAAAAGCCTCCATTAAAATCTTACAATCTGTCCATTTCCTCATGTGTAATATAGGATTTAAGTGGTTGATTTCACAGAAAAGGTAGTTAATGCATTGCAAAATTCTGTGCATTTAAAATTCTCTATACTTTAGATACTGTTATGTAAGTGGGATATATGAAATAACAGTGTGCCTTAGTTCTCATTCAGTACCAATCAGCTCCTCTTTAGTCCTTGTGTCCCCTCCTCCCCATTAATTAATTTCTTTCTCTATCTGCTGGTTTAAAATTACCTAATTACCTGTAAACAAAGGGAAACATGTTTCTTAGTTTTTTAAATGGTGAAGTTTAATTTTTACTAATCTTATTACATAATAATATTAATAAGACTTAACAGTTCTCATACAAAGTGCTCTATAGAAAACATGAATACACTTAGTGTAAAACAGCTTGAGCCATTTTCATTTCTACTGTGTATTATGTATTTTTAAAAGAAAATTAGACATGGGAAAATTAGTTTTAACTTCATGATTTATGAATTATTAATTCTGCATGATTTGGATTATTTACACACTGAATAGTAGTTAGGCATAGACCAATTAGAAAAGTGTAGCTTTATCAAACTTTAAGAAGCCAAAATACCAGGCTGTTGCCCATTTGTGGCGTTGTTTTTGCTATTGTTGGATTTTGCTTTGGGTTTTTGTTTGTTTGTTTTGACAATCAAATTTCCATCAGATTTCCCATGTGGATATATGTACTCTTAGATATATTCTTGGAAAGGTAGCATTGTAATTTTGATATTCTCTGCTTTTTGTATTCCTCTAGACCTCCCAGGAAAATTTTAGCAGCTTTGTGTTTTGACTACATATTGAATATATTCTGTTGGACCACCAGTATCTTAAATTCAGTCTCTCAAATTCACTTGGTCTCCTGCAGCTCTGCTTTGATTTCTGTTTCTCAGAGTGACTTCTGTGCTGCTATAACCACCTCCTGCTCATTCTTTCAGCCCTTCACTGACTGCCTGTTTGATTTTTGTGTAAAATTCAACTCCATTTGTTATTTCTTAGATTCCTAAATATCTGACTTCTTCCTTCTCTGCTGTACTTCTTTTTCCTTCTTCTAGTGTGGACTGTCCCCTTGAAACTGTTCCTACAATTCTGTAACCCCCTTCCTACCTCTTCTTGGCCCTAGGCCACATGTGGGGAGATTTACCCATCTCAGATTGCTTCCATGGCTTGGTCAGTCTTTAGAGGAAGCAGACATGGATATAGATCTTGCATCTGTAACATTTTGCCATAATTCCTCATTCACACTCTTAAAAGGAATTGAAGTTTTATTTACAGATATGTACATGTTTAATATATATCTCTGGTCATTGCTGGAGCAGTGTTTGTCATATCTTGTGCCTTAAAATGATAACTTCCTACAGAAAATCATAGAATGGCTTGGATTGGAAGGGACCTTAGAGGTCATGTAGTTCCAAACCCCTGTCATGGGCAGGACCACCTTCCACCAGACCAGGAAGGTGTTCATTCAAGCTGCCCTTGAATACTCTCAGCTATGGGACATTCACAACTTTTCTGGGCAACCACTCCCAGTGCCCCACCACCCACATGGTGAAGAATTTCTTTTTAGTGCTTGCTCTAAGCTTGCCCTCTTTCAGTTTAAAGCAATCCCCCCTCATTTTATCCTATTTGGTGTGCCCTTTTCAAAAGGGTTTTCTTTGGCTTTCTTCTAGGCCACCTTTAGGTGCTGGAAGGTGCTTTTAAGGTCTAATTGGAGAGACAGATTGTCTGTCCCATTTTCCCTGATGTGGACTGTCAATTACTTCAGGCTTTTATTTTCTTTAGTTTTGTGAACATTTGTGCTCACCAAGGACTTTTGACAGTTTCCAGAGTCAATGGGAAGTAATGATGTTTCCAAATGCCACTGCCTTTGAAAAGGCCAAGTCTTATCTGAAGAACTTCATGCTGTAATATTTAAATCAAGTTATAAAAATGCTGAGACATTAGTGATACTGTAATATTTTGGAGCATTTTGTCATATGGAAGTACCTGGGGATCTCTGATAATAAGATCTCAAATCTATTCAAGGCTTGTACGAAATCGCAAAGGAAAGAATACAGGCTTGAGTATTATTCCTTCCTTAATGCCAGATGGATTAGTGTTATGATAATGAATATCCAAGGAATTAAAAGTGATTTGTCACTTTTTGCAAAGCATTGCCTAGAATAGTAATCCATTGCTTTTTCACAAAAGAAGCTTGATCTGTGAATGTGATCTCAGAGATATCAGTACCTTCACAAAAATGCCTATTGCCACTGTGTTAACAGAAATGCAGGGTAAGCCCTGACAGTTTAGCAGGAGTTGAGATAGGACTGAACTAAATCTTGTAGTGAGATTCCATTGGTTTACAGTAATGGGTTAACTTTCCTCCCTGTTACCGTCATGCATGACTATCCTGTTCTTCCCTGCAGTGTGCAACAAGCAGATGGAATGGTCAGCAAGTCAAAATACGAAGTGTTGGGAAGGTCACAGTACTACAGGATGCTGCTGTCTTTCTCATCTGTCTTACAATTAGGGTATCTTGTTCTGGTAGCAGGAGACGTAATGAGGACTCTAATGAATACAGTGTATATCTGTTCCTCTCACCCAGAAGCTGAAAACAAAGGACAGGTGAAGTTATACTAATGAAGGGACCAGGTGAGGCAGCTTTTATTTATGTGGGCAAACATTTCTCATTCGTATAGTTGTACTTAATATTTGGAATTCAAGAGAAAAAGGATTACTACGTGAACTCCTGAATGAAAGGGGGTTACTTGATGACTGTTTTGAGTCTTCAGCTTTTTGAGGTTGAAAAAAATTGGTCAGTTTGGATTATTAAAAAAATACATTGGCTCAAGATGTCTGTAGTTAGGGTAATGGGCTTATGCTCATGAGACTTGGGTCCTGACCACAGAACTCATGTAGAATTTAGAGATTATTCAAAGACCACTGATGATGTTGGAAGATAGGAGAAAAGTTTCTGTACAGCTTCAGAGTTCTTCTAAACATCGAGGCAGTTGCTGAGGGAATTTCTCTATTATGGAATATCTGTGGGGATTGCAGGGTTGGATTATGTGTCTCTGTCAGCCTGGGACAGCAGTAGGCTATTAGAATTTAAAAAGTAACTGTTTAAGGAGAATGTCCTCAACCACCTGCTCTTAAAGGAATTGAGACAAGAGCAGAACAAACCAAAGACATAGTCATCATCATGTTAAACATAGATGGGATTCAGGTGTAGTGAGGCATGAGACTAATTCACACACAGCATTTCTGCTATAGCCACAGCAATGCCCTCAGGTGATCTGCGATTTGAGAGCAGCTGACAAACACTCAGGTAGGGCTCTGCTAAGTCGCTGCAGCCACAGATATGGCTGTTAGAGCTGAGCTTTCAGGGTGTGCCATCTGCAAAGCTGCAACATTATTTTGTTTGTCCACCTCCTTGCGGCTTATAAGAAAGTATGAATAAGTTTGTATATTCAGCCTTTATGCTAGCCCCAAGATAATGAAGCTCTGTGAGTTCACTCAGCAACTCTGGCAGCTCTGCTGGAACCCTCTGTTGATGAAATGGAGCAACACTTCGTTCTGGCATCCACTAATACCATGTGTGGAAGGTATCTTTTCTTTAGTGTGAATGGAGGTAATGAAACACTTCTCAGAGCTTCTTTTTTGTGTCTCTGTTCTCTGGGTTTTTTTCAATATCTTGGCTGGCTATTAAACCATAGTTGCAGTCAGTTTGGGTGAGTTGTATCAGAGATCTATTACTACACATCCTGATGTACAGTATAGCTGTCAATCTGTGCAATGTTCTCATGACTTACCAGGAAATGACTGGTGGGCAAACCTGTATCTTCCAGTCAGGTAAACAAAAACATAGAAATATTTAGGAAAATGCCATTATTTGTGTTAAAACTCTTTAGATATCATTCAATGTCAGCTGGTTTTTATACACACTATTTGAGCAAACTCCCCCATGCATCAGGGAATGTAGTGTACCTGACTGAGGGGCTGATACTCTGCTTTGAGACTGGAACACTATAGTGTGAGGCCTTTGCTATAACTGGATAAACATGGGTGATAGAGAAAAGTTATGTTTATTTAATTCTGATTCATGGCAGAAGGCTTAAACAGTGATGTTGTGAAAAGGTTTCAAGAGTTATTTTTCTTTAGAGCTAGTAACTACTGGAGTTATGTCAATAGGAGAAACATAGGAGTTTTCCAAATATTTTTGTGCAAACTTTATTTTTGGTGAAGAGGAAAAACATCAGAAACATCCATAGGTGTTCTAGTCATATCCTGTATATTTTGACTGCGCATGGGAGGAAAAATGATGGAGGGTATACAAGAAGTCTCACTGAGTTATGTTTTGCACTTTTTCTGAGAGCTGTACCAGGTGTACCAGGATTCATTCTTGGTCTTTATCTCTCCCAGCTCAAAAGCTGAATTTCTATGGTTATATATAAAGTTCTGTGCATTGTTATCAAAATCTTTTAGCTAAATCAGGATGTTTCTCTTACAGAACATCTAAAGATCAGTGCAGGGAATCTTTCCACTGACTTCTTTGAATCTCACTGTAAGTCACTCGTTAGAGCATTACAAACAGACAATCTGAAGGCAGGAGGGTATTTGCTTATCTCCTTAACCCCTTGAAATAGTAGAAGTGGTTGAATTCTTATAAATTTAGACTTTTAAGAGACTTCTCCTTACCTCCCCTTTCCTCTTACCCAATTCCCACCCACAACCCATCCCTCCCAAGTTTGATTTCAGCCCCCATTCTTTTTCACCATGTTTTATATTTTATTCTGTCTCTTTCTCCCTGATGGGAGAAGGAAAATCATCTGGTTAGCTTTACAAACTATATTTCAAAAACAAATACAGGATGTGTGGAGATAAATAACTTGAATATTTTGTATGCTGCCAAGATGTCATTCTTTGCTGAGTGTTCCTAAGTTGAGGATTTTTTGTTAGAGAATCCTTTTTAAAATGCTTAGTCAATGTAAGTTCTGTAAAAATTAATCAGAGGACCAAGCTGGTATTTCAGAGTACTTCATGCTGTTAAATTTAACACTGAAATGTCAAATTGCTTCAGCTGTTCAGGGGTACTAAGTGGGAATGGACTCCACTGCAGGATTTGACCCTGAGTTTACATAATCCCTGAATGGCAAGATTTATATTCTTAAGGTTAAATCATACAAGCTAATTTTCTGTTATAATTAAACTAGCAAGAAGCTTTTAGAACTACAAAGAGTCAGTTATTTACTTAGTTGGTTGATTGACTCTTTGCTATTGCCTCAAGTGAAGGGGAAATACCAACATGATCTTGTTGGTCTTTGGTCACAGATGAAATTATTTCCATAAAGCTTTATCAGGTAATAATACCTATTTCTCACTATTGTAGATATGAAAGTATTAGTGAAAAGGTATCCTGATATGAAAGGGTTGCTTTATTAGGGTACACTGTTGCTGTAAATCTTCCCTAATTATCTCTGTTATGGTAGAAATCTGAAAAAGTGTAAATTGAGTGCTTTGCATAATTTATAAAAGCTGAATGTTTCCTAATTAGTTCTGTTAGGTTAATGACACCGCAGTCTCATTTTTCCATGGCCTTAAGCAATGACCTTTACCCTCCCCATTTTTGGCACTTTCTTTTAGTTCAAAAATACGTGGTGACCTTCCTCATCTCGAGTGATCTTTGGCAGACATAATGCTTTGGAAAATGTTACAAATCCTTTCTCCCTTCTCCCTTTGAAAGTAAAGAAATGGCCTGCTTTATGCAGGCAGAGTTAAAGCCTGATTTATACAGATCCTCTGAAGAATGCTGGTGAAGTGCATTCCTTCAGTGTTTTCATAGAAACTGATGTGAGCTGCATTAGCAGAAGATGTGAAAATGGTGAGGTGTGGGAGAGAAAAACCTCTCTCAAAAGGATTCTAAAATAACATTTTGCATCCTCGAGTAATTCCCAGCTGTCCCTGGCAACCATTCATTTCTTCCGAACAGCAGAAATTTGCAATATGAAAGTGGATTGGCTTGCTTTTCCCATGGGGCTCTGTATCTCTTCATCCACCGCCTAGGGTAAAAAGCAATGCATACGTTTACAATATAAATGTGATTTAATCGACCTCCCTGTCAGAGAGAAATGGCAAGCATATCAAACAAGCCCAAGATGTTAGGAAGAAAAAATCATAAATTATTCTAGTGATGAGTTTCTGAGCAGCATTTTGGGCTCCTAGATGATTCGATGTAAAGCTGTTCCTTGAAACAATAATTAAGATAATTCTGTGTGACAAGGAGAAAAATGTTCAGCTTTGTATGAAATGTGCTTTATGTTTAGGAAGCTGAATGTTCACTGTATTGATCAGAATTTCCCTTAGCTGCTGCAATGGAAAGCTAAAACTAATTGAATGATTCACCATTTTATTTCTAAGTCCTTATTTATTTTATCCTATGCAAAATCAGTTGGCTTCTAAATCAGGAAGGCGATATGTTTCTTTGTGGTTATGACTCTGTGAATATATATTGTGAAGTCTTCAATAATACTATCTTTTTGAGTTGTGAATATATAGCTTTGTGAGGAAAAAAAAAATTATTATTATTTGGATTTCTGTTGCTTGAAAGACACTTGAGATTTCCTGAGGAGCAAAAGGATTTTTTTTTAGTGAGAAAGTGCTCATAGAATCATTATGCCACTTAGTTTGTTTATAAGAACCTTTTCCAGATTTTTTTCCTGTTCATAGGCATGAATGCATAGAGGTTTTATATGCTTTATTTCTTAAAATAGAGGAAAGCTGGGAAAAGGATTCTTTTGGCATATGTGCCATCAATAAATACATTATTTAAGTGTGGATCAAGCCACAGGGACCTGAGATCATAATTCCATACTGGGGTTTTTTGTACTCTCCAGATCTCTTTCTGCAGAATGTATGGTCATGTCAATTTGGGATCACTGGAGAGATCCAGCTGGATTAAACTTCTGCATACCAGAGAGATAGCATGACTGGATTTTCAGGCTGCTTCTCCTTCCTGATTTTGACTGGTAGTTTTTATTTTAAATATTGTGCCATTGCATGTATCTCCTCACGATTAATGTAACTCTGCAGTAATTGGTGGAAGCTTTAGTTTTACCATGTGTTCTTCACACCAGAGATTTGGCTCTTTGCTGTCTGTCTTTTTTTTTTTTTTCGTTTTCTTAATCCTTTTAATAGTGAAAAATGCATCCTGTTGACCAGTGACCTCCATTGCAATGCTTAATTTGTGCATTGCTTATTTTTTAGTTTTTCTTTTTTTTTCCATTCAGAACTTACAACTTTATTTACAGCTTTTATTTACATGTCATTCCCATCATCCCTTGCTTTGCATCTCTGTGTTACAACTAAGGTTTTGGTTAAAACCAGTGATGTTCTAGTAGATTTTTTCCAAGTAATTTGCCCTATTTTCATGTTTTGACCTGGTGTGCTATGTCTCTTTCAAGTTCCTTTGACAGAATGTGTAGTTTTTGAACTTCACACTTGGATTCTTGGCTCTAACACACTTTGAATTACTGCCTTCCTCCCCTTCTGGTTAATAAATTATAGTTCCTACCTCTTAGAGGGCTGTCATACTGTCTCCTTCACTGACCTCATGTTGTTAATTCACTTGAAATTTCTTGTTATTTAGCTTAGCCTCTTGTGTGGCTTTGCTTTTTTTCCTCTGTGGTGCATTTTTTTTTTGTACTCTCAGAACTTCAATATGTCACCTTCCTGGTCTTTTGTATCTGAGGTTCTACCTCTTGAAGGTCTTTATAGCAAGCAGGACTCCAGTTTAAGTAATTACTTCTGTCTTTCTAAATTCTCCTTATCCTTTTGAATTGAATGTGATGGTCCCTGTGTTCCTGCCCTTGGCTGTTGTGTGCATTGCTAAGTAGTGCCTGTGCTTCAGCCTGCAGCTTCCCTGCTAGATTGTCCTGTCTGATGTGCTTTGGGGCAAAGGGGAAGTTTAGGACACTATTTATCATTATTTGAACATGTAGGCCATCCCTCCTTCATGTTTTACTGAATTAGAGGTTGTTCTTATTTAGTGCTTCCCTGCTATTCCAATAGGTTTAATGTGTTATTTGTTCCGCAGGGCACTTCTGCATTATACTCTGGGTATTTTGTCCAACACGTGTTTCTCTCCTTTTCTCACACATGTCCCATCAGGGATATTGATTTCCTCTCCCCCACTCCCACTGTTATCCCAGTCTTTGTGCTTTAAAATACTCTATTTCTGTTGAGGTTCTCTGTTCTGGGCTCAGTCTGCTCACAAATAAGTGGTGTGCATGTGCATCCTGTTCACTTCATGTTTCTTCATTTATAATACCTTTCCCTGCTGCCTGTGCCTTGACAGAGAGACCAAGCTCTCTCAGGGTTCTATGCAGACTTCAGTAGGTATAAAGTCAGATCCATCTGGTTTTTTGGGTATGTCTGTATGATCTGAGGTGGTATCACTGCAGAGACATGAAGAGATGGAAATGTCTCGGATCTCCACAGCATTCACATTGCACAATAAAGAGGAGGGGATGGTATTTCACTTATGGTCCCGTTCTTTGCACTGCTGTTCTGAATTACATGTCTTAGTGCAGGAATGTGCTGTAATGAGCTGTAACAGCCAGCAGTTGGTCCAACCACCTGCTCCCAAAAGGCATTGGAGACTGGGGGTAGAAGTGCACTGATGAAGATGAGAAGCACAGTCCCCTGTTTTGTTGGTGTGTTGGCCTCTCAGAAAGGAAGGTGACAGTGCCACACTGCAGAGTGAGAGCTGTGGCAAATTAAGTAGTGTGGAAATACCTCTTTCCCTGAGCTTCCATTCTTTTTCTTGAGGAAAGGTTTTCTTCTAAAATATACTGTGTCACAATGAATAGATGCTGATGGCTCCTGGTGTAAAATAATTGTGTTGAATTGACATGCTGAATGAATTGGATGCTGATGTTGTGCACTGCGATGAACATAGCAAGAAATCTTAAGAGCTTGGCTATTGTGTAAGAGTTAGGCTGATTACTTGATGCAACCTCTGTGAGTCATGCTAGGCCAACAATGAGATAATGGGGCTAGCTAGGTTTGGAGCAGCATAACCCTCTACCACATTGGCAGGAAATTGTTTTTAACTTTCCAAACAGGTATATGTTTTTGCTTAAGAACTACAGTTTGCATAAAATGCAAGGTGTCGTGTCTGCAAGAACTGTTCTGCTAAGTATAGGATTAGGATACAATGTCATGAAATGTAGGAAAATCAACAGAAAGTTTCATATGGTGATTAAATGGCTTAAAACCAGAACCATTCTCATCAATACACTTATCTCACACAATCTTGCACACAGTAGTATAGGGCTCATATTATTGTGTCCTTTAAATCAGTGTCTGTACCTATCTGTGGCTGCATTGACTTTTATTGTACACTTTCTTTAAGCCTTCAGTGTTCCTCAGCTGAGGGGAAAAAATAGATATTAGTTCTTCATGTTAATGCCAGCAGGCCCTGTTGCAAAGACTGTAATGTAGGGGCTGGATCAAAAAGAGTGGTCAATAGCAAGGTATATAATTAAGGAAAAACACTGATATATCTGTCATAACCATAGAAACAATCAAGTTGAACTGTAGGCACGAGGGTATTTGTGTGACTTTGATGCAGATCCGTGTGACAGTTGGGATGTACGCTGTGTGACTGATTCAATGATAATATTTGAAGACTTACAGATATGCAAAGCAGCATGGGGAAGAGCATAGCAAGTAGAAATTAAATACACAGCAGAGATATGTGTTTCTAACTGGATTATTTCCATTTTCAAATTTAGCTGGAGAACTTTGTCTTATTCAGTAAATTAGCTGTAACCAACAATAATGGGCTCCCCCCTGCCCTCCCACAAACTGCAGTACTGGGAAGGAAAGGCTGTTACTCATTTATTGTGTTTCCTTTAATTTTCATGAAAACGGTGCTAAAAAGAGACAGAGTTTACAAATCAGCATTGAGTAGTAGGAAAACAATCTACATGAACCATAAACACTGTAGTATTGCTGAAGAATTCAGTTAGAAACCTGGCACATTGTTGCTATTGCTGTGAGCAGATGGACCATAAGCACACTGACTGCCAAACATCCCCAAACCCCCCACACCAGACATGGCTGCATGGCAGGACAATATGAGTGACTGGCAGTTTGCAGACTCCTTCCTAGCATTTGTTTTTTTAAAAGGAGTTGGATTTAGAAATTTATGTTTTTCTATATTTGTGTGTAAATAAACATATCCTTATGGAAAGGTTAATAGTAACAGAGAACTTGTACTTCTGTCATATGGATAACCTGCCACTTTACTGATACTGTTGATTGATGATGCAAACTGTGGCCCAAAATCTGCTTGTTGCAGCAGTGATGGCATCCTCTGTCATGGGCACTGCCTCTGTCAGGACAGGACAGAGCAGCAGCCCTGAACACCACAGGGTGGGTACAGGAGAACCTGGCTGCTCCCACCATCTGGTGGCCAGCAAGTGTTTCTAGAAGCAGAGTAGCATTTCTCAACTGGTGGGCTGTGGCATTTGAAAGAAGACTAAATATATTTACAGTGGCTGTCAGGAGAAATGAAAAAAAACGTTATTACAGTTACAATTATTCCATTTTTGTGATATAAAACAAAACTGAACTCCTTCACACTGCAGCACTGCTCTCAAGACCAAGTAGCTGTGAGTCTGTTGCAAGCAAATAGTATTTTATGTTTTTCTCTATGGTATGTTCTTACTCTGAGTCTTATAAGTAACTATTAAGTAGCAAAAATACTGCGTATGTGTTTGCTAGTTTTAAGTTATACTATAACGTGTAGTATTGAAAAACAGGAAATAAAATAGTATTTGGAAAAATACATCAAACAGGTCTTCACCAGCTTCCCCAAGGTATACACCAACATTCTTCACTTTTGGTGAATTGCTTAGGGCAGAATCCATTTCTATTCACTTTTTGGACTACTTTGAAGACTTCTTGAGAGTGTACAACTATAAGACACAAATTGGCATAATCCAATTTGATATTAGTGGGTTTGTCTTCAAACCATGAGGGTGGCTTGACATTCACAGTGTGTGTTTCAGTGAGCTTGTTGTCTGGAGCTCCAGCAAATGGAATTATTGCTTCACTAAATGGAATAAAGTCTCTTTCTCCCTGGGCTGATGTCAGTCGTGAAAGGGACCGTGTTTACCTGCAGCTCTGTTCAAGAATGCAGGTTGCCTTCTGCAGCCCTATAGGGACTAAGGAAGCATCTTTATTTTATCAGAGTTTTTGGTTTTTTTTTTTTTTTTTTTTTTTTTTGACTGTCTGCAGATCTGAGAAACACAGTGCTGTGTTTTATCAGAGTAACATGATTGAGTTTTTCTGTATGATCTTGAGGTATTTTGGAACTTCTCCATTTAAAAAAGAACTCAAGTAGAAGGGATTCTACATTTAAGCTGTTTGCATCTCAATGGTTATTTCATGCTGTTCCTTAGGTGGCTCTCATTTCTTCTCTTCTCTTCTCCCTTTTTTATTATATTATTATCAAACTTCTCTTGAAGCTTTTTCTCTTTGGATTGCTTGCCTTCATGAATATGGGTACTATCCTGAAAACAAGCCTTCTGATCCACAGGCTCTTTAGCTCACTTCTAGACTTCTCTGATCATTAGAGACTATTCACAAAGGGGAAAAGTACAGCTGAAAGGAAGAATTCCCCTTAGTGACTTATAAAGGAAATGGGCATTGAAAGGGCAAAGCAGAGATACTGCATCCCTCAGTAATCCAGCCAAGAGATTAATAGCCAAGATAAAAATAGAAAAATATAATTATTCTAACTTCATTTCCTCTCTAGGAAAATATAGGAGCAGGCAAGACCTTCACAACCCTGATTCCCAGGTTGCTATCTCCCTATCACACTTGTGTGACTTGAAGCACATGGAAGCCTTAGTAGTAAAACTAAGTGAATAATTCATGGCAAGCAGCTTATTTGATGAATTACTGAAGCCCCTTTTTCTGTTTGCGCAGTTTCTAGCAGATGACAATATCTTTGAACTTATGTATTATTCAAATTTTCTCAACCATTTTCCTTTTTCTTTTTTATCATGCTGATTTAATGTAAGGAGTTTTCCAGGTACTGAGCCATAACAGACTCTGGTTGCTGCAGTTGGTCACCAAAGCCACGTGGGGAGAGTCTCTGAGCATAACCTTTATACTGAGGAAAAGAGGCAGTGCTCGTGCTTTGTTTTTCATATAGAGAGACAGCAATGGGTTTGAAATTCCTTGTAATTTCTTAATCTTTTCCCTTTCTGGATCACAGAGGCATTGGGTGAGGTGTCATTCATTCAGATAAAAGGCTAATGTAAAATATATTGGCTGTGGGTAGAGTTCAGACTTAAATGTCTCCTTTAACTTTCAAATAAAGTAAGGGCTGTGTGTTTATAGAGCTAGTAGTACAGGGGACAGTCTGGCCTCTATTTACTGATTTTAATATCTTTAATGTTGGAACCACATAAAAAATGTAGTTTGTTTTTATTTCCCTGAAATTTGTTTTGCTCTCCTGTGTCAAGCATTGTCATGTCAGCCCAAATCTTCACCTTTTGTGGTGCAAAGCCTTTATGTGCTTGAGTAGTAGAGAGAAAGAGAAAAGTTATTAGGATTTGTAAACCCAAAGTTCTTTGCAGGAAGTGTGATGAGCCTGTTCTTACTTGAATACAGGCAATAAGGAGCAGATCTACACTGGCACTGACCTTAGTGAAGAAAAACGGGGTTTGGAAATGGAGAGCTGATATAATCATCTGGTAAATTGAATAAGGGAAGAATATTTGGTAGTCTGTAGATCAGGCTCAGATAATATTGCTGAAACAGAGGTTAAACATCATAGCTTTTATTTACAGGTAATTATCAGGGAGAGACTTTGCAGACATTTCAGACATAGTACTTGGAGGGGACAAGTAAGAGTCAAGGGGTTATTAACAAGTAACATCCTTAAACATTTAGGAAAGGTGAATTTGTAGTGGTAACTCTCAGCAATTCATTCTATAAATCTTTGTTTTCTGTTTCCCTGAGTGTTACACTTATTACAGTGAGTTGCCTAACTGTATAGAATAATTCCTGTTTATGGAAATCAAATAAAGAAATTGCTGTGTAATTGACATGATGTTTTATTTGGGCTGGTTTTTCTTTGATTAGAATGGAAGGTGCAAACTTAGGCCCTGATGAGACAGATTGTTGTGTGAACAAGGCACATCTTTTAGCAAAGATATCCTAAGAGTCCATCTTCCACTGTTCTGCGTTTACTGCTGAGGTGAAGAAATTTCTGCAGCATACTCAGGATATATTACTTCAATTAATGTGGGGGAAAAATTAGTATTGCTTGTTTCTATGTGAAACATGTAGAGATAGGAAAGAATTGACAGAAACGGGAATGAAGTAAGTTAAGGGTGCAGTTTAACAATGTGTCCAACCAATGTCACAAGAAATTATTTGGGATTTTACTTGACTTATACCTTCTGATTTTCCTTAGAAAAGGAGTTGTTTCCATAGCAACAGCCACATTACATGGTTCTATACTTATGATGCCTCTGAGATAGACCAGCATCACAAAGAAATATACTTCTCAATATGTCATATAAAAATCCTGTACTTGTTAGTAAGAAAAATCTTATTTTCAGCAAAGTGAGACACTTGTTTGAGGTTGCTAGGCAATAGTTAATTTGTTTATACTCTCTTTTTCTGTCCCTCCCTCATTTATTTTAGGTGGTGCTTATATTGCTGCCTATTAAGATGCCTGACACTTCCCATTGTAGGCTTTTGTCTTCAGCTGCTTACAGCTTTACCAAATATTAACTGTTTAGACTCATATTTTCTGTTCAAAGTCTCTGCCTTGTGCAGAGTCCTTTTGGAATATCTCATAGCTGTGCAGCTATTTCTGAGAATTATTGTGTATGTGTTTTCCTTTTTTTCCTAGGTTAATTGCTTGTTGATTCTTTTTTTAAGAATTCTATATTCCTTCTGGGCAAAAACCTAGTGTAGCATGGACCTGTTTTTGTCCTTTTTGTAGCCCTGACCCCCACCCTGGGACTTCATTTATGAGTATCTGCAATCTCTTAGTACCCAAGTCAATTCCTGACTTTTGAATGCTTCTGATACATCTTTGTAATATGCTACTAGAACACACATGTATTTATTAAGTGTGTGTGTACATACAGACATAGCACATGTATTTAAGCACTTAAATAGATTCCACTGGTTGTCTAGAGAATGACAGGTATAACAGTAGTAATCCTTTTGTGTCAGAGGATTAAAAGATCAGAAAGAGATATTAGAATAATTGGAAAATGAGGACAGGATGGAACTCTAGCTGTTAAACATTCAACAAGTCAACGAAGAATTGGAATAGGTAAGGCGCTCAGTTGTCAGAGCATGTTAATTTGCAGCCTGTTCAGAAGCTGCCATGGAGACTGTTAATACCTCAGTTGCTTCTTAATGAATTTTAAAAACAATGTGCACTTGGTTTCTGCAGACTGGAATGCTGTATTTTGATTCATTCTTGTCACAAAATGTACTGAGGCTCTACTTCTGAATTCAGTGCTGTTTGGTGCATGCAGAATTATTTCTCCGGTCCTTGGTATAACACACTAAGGTATTTTCTTATCTCTGAATATTTCATTATTGTACTTGTGGTTTGTTTTTTTGGGTTTTTTTTAATTACAAGATATATGGTTATGTTTCTATGTACAAAATAATGTGGTGTCAAGATACATGAATTAACTCTGGAGTACTTGTATGGCTTTTTTTTTGGTGCAATACTCCATCACTGTTAAGTGTAGTTATTTGGCTGAGCCACAGCACTTCTCAAATACGTACCCTGACACCTGAATTCTCTGATTTATTGGCACCTTGTAATATTGCATCATATATAGATTTAAGTTATGCGTTCTTTACCAGATTCCTTCTGGTTGCACATTTATTCTGATATCCAAAACTGGCAGAAATCTGCTGGCAGAGTCCCTCAGCAGTTTCTCCTTTTTCTGTTTTCTGAAGAGAACACACATGAGGTTGTAAGGGTCGTGTTATTTAGTACAGAAGTGACAAGTGAACTGTTCCCTCCTGCAGCCTCCTCATGCTTCTTTCACAACTGCTACTTTGATTTGTCACTGGGGTAGTCTCCTCCAGTCACCTCCTTGCATGACTCCAGCTAGTGCTTTGTCACTTCACTTCCTAGTGCAGATCTAAAGGGCTCAGTTCATAACAGTGAACTGCCATTCCTAACCTGTCAGGCAGCAAACAAATCAAACTCAGTAATGCAAGCAAGATCCCAGTAATTCATGAACCTCTGTAGAACCAAAGATAGCAAAAGACATATTTGTAGATGGGCATAGGCTGTGTTATACTATCACTGCAACACTTTATTTTGACAAGCTAGCAAATTTGTGGTTGTTTTCTTCCTCAGAATTTCGATCTCTCTTGGATTGTAACTCTGGCATTATTGATTGGGTTGCAATGGGTTGGGAGCAAGTTGGCTGTGGGAGGTTTTCAGAGCACAGCAGTGCAGACACAGCTGGGGTCCTAAGTGGACTGTGTCTGAGTGGAGATGCTGTTTTTCCTCAAGGAAAGACTACTCAGGGAAATGAGCAAAAGACAGCAGCACCAGGTTCTGATATGTGTTAGGTCATTCCATTGGTATAATTTAGGTACTTTTTCTTGCAATTCCTCTTTTAAGAGCAAGGAAAAAGTATATTGAACATGAGCAGAAATACAGCAGGAAAGTAAGTGTAGTTTTGTCAGAAGGTTTGGGGACTGTGTGAAGGTAGCTGACTGTGTGCTGCTCTTTTCAATGGTGATAATCTGGGAGAAAGCCTGGAACTATGAGCTGCAAAGTGAAGTAAATAGTGTTCCTAGTTGTTTGCTTTTTCCTGTCAGCTCTCCTATAGTCTATCTGTGTATTCTCCTGACTTGTTATTTATTTCAGTACAAAAAGGCTAGAAGCTCAGGCAAGATAAATAAGCTTAAGAATAGATGTGAACTTTTAAAAGCAAGAGCAATTAATCAGTAGAACAGTGTAGCTAAGGCTGTAGTGGGTGTCTGCCCCTTGCAATCTTCCAGTCAACACTGGATGTGTTTCTAGTAGATATGCTTAACACAGAGCTTGATGCAGAGCTGGCTAGATTAGAAACTGTGGCATGTGTGTACTGTCATGCCATGAGATGAGCCTTTTGGGAAAAGATTCCCTCTTATTTCCTTGGCTGCTTATTTCAGCTTCCCTAATTGGCGGGTGTTTTAATTTTACCTAATGCCAATACTCTCAAGTAAAATTATCTGAAGGTTTAGATTGATTTTTTTTCATCTGGATAAAAGGAGGTAAATGTATCAAATGAACAACATCTAATATAAAAGAGCTGCATTATTGAAGCAATACTTCTTAATACTAAGTGTTGCAATTAGATCAGCTCAGGCTTATTTTTTGTGTACATACACCATTCATTGCCTTGGATTCCACAGATCTGCTTGCTGGATCACTGTCTTGGTTTTCCTCCACATTTCTGAGATGATTATAATCCGTGTTCAAAATTATGGAATTCACACCTCAAATAATATTTCTTATTAGGGTGAAAATGTGTATGGGGCCAGATCTGAAAGATCCTAATACTGTGACTGAGTCAAAAAATGAGTGATGAAGTTAATTTTGCTGAGACCAAATAAACATATTTAGGAGGAAAAAAAATCTCTGTGTCTATGTACACATGTATATAAAATAATTCATACTGAAGGAAGTGATAGCAGAGATTTGTTTCCATATTAATTAGGTGATAGCGCTTCATATTGTGCCTGAAGCTGTGGTTCTTTAGGAGTACAGAGTAAAGGGCATACTGGAGTATGTTTCTCTGCTTTGCCTGCTTACACATGTCTGTTTTGACAGTCAAAGGTGGGAACCTACACCTTGGTTTTGTGCACAGCTGATGAAGATTTTCACCAACCCCTTAGAAAATCCTTCTCTTGGTTCCGTATCTTAGACAAGCATCTTATGAACAGTTCTCTGAAAACATCAGCTTGTTGATCTGAAGCTGTCAAAGGCCCAGTTGAATGATTACAAGGTCAATTTTATTGAGTTAAATACTGCAGAAAAACCTCACAGCCACATTATATCATTAAAAGATGCATGCATTTTCTGGATTTTCTTTCCGTTTTAATCTTTCCAACGAAGAAAGAATAAAACATCTGAAGAAACAGTACACTTCACAGAGAAGGGTTTAAAAGGGTGAGGTAGAAAACCTGTTTTCTTACAAGGCAAGAATAAGGCCCTTGAGCTTGAGAAGAAATGGCAGAATGGAGACTACATGAGAGCTTAGTCCAACCTTGGGAAAGTGATTAGGGAATGATTATGTGACTGAAATTAGTTGGGTTTTTTCTCATGTAGTGTGTGAGAGTTATGTTGTGTAACCCAATGCATGTGATGCTGTCAATACCTCAAGAATTTTGCAGAAAGGTTCCTAACAAGCTGTTAAATACAAAAATCTGGATGGTTTACCTAGATTAAAAAATCCCTGAGTTATTGACCTTTCAGAAGGCAATAAGATCCACAGAATTCAAGTTCTGGTTTTGGAACTCTGCATGAGCATTCACTGCAAAGTCGTGGACTTCAGGCATCTTTGGCTCACAGTATGATTGTGCTTTTCCTCTTAATCAGCTAGATTATTTTATGTTCATTACAAGCAAATAAGCTTGCTTGATTTATACCAAAAGGAGTTCTATCCAGCACAATATTTGCATCTTTAAGGCAGATTTTGTTGCCACTTAGTAATATAATCCTTTTCCCTTAATGATTTTACAGTGAAGTTTGTACTTAATATTTGTTTTTAACTGCTAAGTTGAGTCTGTCTCCAAAGTAAGGTCTGTTATCTATTTCCATCTTTAAGTTTCCATATGAGCTTCTTAAAGAGTTTCAAGCAAAAGCACAAAATTACCCACATGGTGTATTTGATTTCTTTAGACTGTTCACACATGATAATAAGGACAGCACTGCAAATGTCAAAGTAAAAGATCAGTTTTATGCCTGGTATAAACTAACTGTACTATGTTGCCTTCAAGTAGCGTGATGCCTTTTATCAGAAAGGGAGTAATAATGAATCTCTGTGCCAATCAACCCTACAGGCTTGAATGGAGAAAAGGAAAATAGGAGGAACAAATTTCATGGATAAATACCTCTTTGATAATTTTTTTTCTAACTGTATAAGAAAGTTCTTCCATTCATAGTCTCCAATCACCTGCATTATCGTGCTTACAGTCTTTTTAATATTCAGCAGTGTTGTTGCAGTGCTAGCACATAATCATGCTTTGTCTCAAGGGAAGTCAGAAAAGGACAGAAGAAAGAATAAGAGGCCAAGCAAACAGAAAAAATGAAATAAGTGTTTTGTGCCCTGTCTTGAATCTGCCAAGATTTGGTGCAGTTTGAAATGCTTAAAATGATCTCTTCCCTCTTTTCTTTTGGATCCACATAAATTCCCTACTGTATGTTTGTTCATCTGTGGGGAAAAACCAGATGCCATAATTTGTGTGATTCCAAATGTAAAACTCTGTAAACTTTGCAATGCAAATATTTTGAAAGAAATATAAGGCAAATATTAACATTTGTTTTCTTTACATAAAAACAATATGCCTTTTTTTAATGAAATGAAAATAGGTTCTAAATTATATTCCAAGTGAAGAACTGCATTCCTTTAGTGACACATCATTCTTAATGTGCACAGTAATTCTGAAGTTGTTCTGTTTCTAAAAACTTTTGGTTATGCTGTTAAGTGTCATCCCAACTGTGCTTTGAAGTCCAGGATAATTTATCATCTGTTTCAAAGACAATTGAAATCATTAGGAAAAAACATTGACTTTTAGGAGTTTTGCATCAGGCCTTTAAAGAGCTTTTTCCTAGTTGATTTTGTGTCACTGACACTGCCCAACTCTTACAGGTTTGGTAAACTTCAGAGAAACAAACTTTCCTTATTATCCTTTGTAGTTGAGGGCATGAAAGCACAGCAAGTTGTAGTGGCTCACCAGCAGTCCCTAGGCAGTCAGTAGAAGGAACAAACGTGGCTCTGAATACTGTAAACACCAGACCATAGTGCACCACACAGAGATAAATTATAGAAATCATCAGTGTCAGCCTGGATTGTCTGCACCTGCCTTTTCCATTTTTATCATACGTAAAAATGTAGTGCATTGACAGAAAAAAAGAAAGTGTTATAATTCTACAGTTCTTTTTTACCTTTAGACTTAAAAATAAAGTAGGATATGTCTGAGATTTTTCTTAGTCTTAAAAAACCCACTCAAACAGAAGTAACAAAATCCCATCACATATTGCTGTTTCAAACAAGCCCTTGACACTGGCAGCTGTTTACCTGCTGTGTTTGCTTCACACAGTGATGAGCTTTCTTGCCTTCTGCATAGATATTAGAATTTATTAAATACACAGTATGAAAAAGGAACCTGAGTGGGGATACCTGGGGAAAGATGCAGAATCAAGAACTTTAGCCTGCAGTGATGATTCCTGTGGTTAGTTCTTGGATATCTATTTTTCATGAGTGGAAAGTGTCTGTTTCTTCAAAACGTCCACCATCACTCTGTTGGTAGAATCAACTCTAAGAAGAACAGTATTATAAGCAGGGCTCTTGTCTGCCCATTTTATAATCAGTAGGATTTTTGAGAACTGAAATAAGGCCACCTGTGACCCCTACTCACCAGCAGGTCTGTGATTTTCTTGACTTACATAGTCCTGTTAAAGTCAAAGGAACTGTTGCTGATATTGTCCCAGGTAAAACATTAAACATATTAGAACTACAAAGTATAATTATTTGTCTCTGTATTGCACAGCCTATATTTGACTGATCAGTCATTGCTTTCAGGATGCAGCTAGTGAAAAATAATGCATAGCCAAGAATGTGAAGTCATGCTGCTGTCAGGTAAACAAGCTGATGCCAATTGTCTCCGTGTGTTCAGAAATTTGTATACAGTAGTGGCTTACTGTAGAGAAGAGTGAGACTTATTCTAAATTTATTATTATGCCCATAAAATTACATGATCTGTGACAATCAATTTTTATTATTTATTTTGCAGCACTGATAGCTTTGAAATTCTGTTCTGAATTGTGGTTTTATACTTGTAAAACTTTTAACATTGAAAGTCAATGCAGGATTTGACCTTTGTGGTTATGAAGAACACAGCTCAGATAACTTAAATGGAATGTCCTTTTAGTTTGCAACTGTAGGTATGCCTACGTTGCTGTTAATGTCTCTTGTCACTTCGGATTTTTGAGCATATGGAAAAACTGAATGATAAATGATTGATCTCCTTCAAGAGGGGGTGGTGGTGTAGTGTTTGTCAATTTAATGTCATAATTGTTTTGGCTATACCTTAGATAATGCCATTTCATTTATACTCAGTCATTCTGAATGCTTTTTCTCTATTGAAAACCGCTCTAAAATTAAGCATAATCTCTTTCCTTTTTAATTCCTGTGTAGCAAATACGAAGGAGACTGAGACTACTTTGTTGTTGCAGAGAGAGTATTAGTGGGGTAGAACTTGCTTACTTGCAGCAGCTTTGGTGGAAGCTTGGTGTGACCTGCCCTTATATTCTAGGCTGCCACAGTGCAATAAGGGATTTTAGAGAAGCTGCTAGGGTGAGAGCTGTTCTGCTAGGAGCAGGCATTGCAGAAGAGCTCAGAAAGTTCATCATTTATGGAAAAGCTCAAAGTCTTTAGTAATGTTTTCAAATTTATTTTTATTTGATATGCCCTCTCTCTCTCCCACACAAACATGCACACGTATATAAAAATAGACTTTAATTCTGTTATCCGAAGAGCAGGCGATCCAAACTGAGGCCAAGAGACAGTAGGAAAACAAAGCACAACAGAAAGTATCTTCTACCCTATTTGGTGTTATCTTGGTCTATCTATGGCTCATCTTTCCTTTATGTATTGGTAAATTTTTGAATAAGTGTTTGAACAAAGTGAGTTGAAAGCTCTAAAGAGGTGTCACGGTCAACAGTGGGAGTAAGAACAATTGAGACTGTTATAAAATGTTGTGAGGAGGTACAGACTGCAATTATTTCCAGGACAGAGGTTTTGAAGTGAGAATTCCCTACCGAATGAAAAATTTCAAGTAGGGTAGACACAAATGATAATGAGCATTGAGTTGAAAGAAGTAACTGATTCTTATCCTTGAATTTGAAAAAACCTTTCTGAAAATAACGTATGAAATATACAAAATAACTCAAATATTTTACCATTTAATAAACTGGACCCAGATTTTCCAGTGTGTCTGGAGTTTTTAGAACAAGGTATTTGGTTAAAAGTCGTGTTAGTCTTACTATAAAAGATGACTGAAGACTGTAGGCTTTTAAGTGTACACAGCATTGTTCAATAGATCTGTCCTTTGGCTAGGCAGGGCTGCTTAAGTGTTTGAGGTTAATACTTTGCAGTTTTGTTATAACTTTTATGATTATAAGGGCTGAAGAAAGAAAAGGAACCTTCAAACTTTCCTGTGAGGCAGTTCAGTTTGTGGCAAGCTTTTCAACCCTGTGGCCTGAAGTGGAAGAGGTGCCCAGATGAAAGCCTGAAGCACTGATTCGCTTCATTTTCCACTTTCTCTCATGCAACAAACTGATAGCCAAAGAGGTTTGTCTTCGCTCTTTCTCCTTTCTGTGCAGTCAGTCAGATAGGCACGAAGGAACATATTTATTCTCTATTACTTTCATCTCTTGTCAATAATTAAGTTGTACCAGATCCAGGACAGATGTATGAACAACCCCAGCTAATAAATTTTATTTTAAACTACTCTCACTTCATGCAGAGGTCCAGGCAGCTCGACACATGTCTTTTCATAATTTCTAGTCCTAGTTTCTCAAAATATTTTTCAAGAACCAGTGCTGAAAGTTTTGTAAAGATGGAATGCAGTAATCACCATATTGTTCCTATTTTTTAGGTCTGTTTCCCTATTGGAAAAAGATTAGGAGAGACAGAAGAAGGAATTCTGTGTTTTGAATACTTTCTCTTGTGCAGCATTTGCATCCATGCTGTAATAAAGGGAGCCTTGCAGAGACCTGTCCCACTTAGGAACGACCCAAAGAAACCAAGGTGGCACAGTCCTTTGCAGAAAGAAACCTCCCAGTCCTGAGAATAGTGATTGTGCTAAAGGAGACTGCTGCTTCCAGTTGCGCTGCAGGTTGCAAACAATTTATTGCAAAAATGCTTTTTCAAGAAGACTTGTTCTCATCTATTTATACCTTTTATCTGCCCTTTCCTTTAGCCTTTCACATGCTGTGTTGGCTCCCTAAACACATGGGTGCTTCTGGCATCTCTGCAGTGCTTTTGTCGCTGCTATTTCCTGGTGCAATAGTTGGCAATTGACAGCTCTGCTTCTATTAGCAATTTTGAGACTGCTTCTCCTTATCTGCAGCTAACTATATAGTAGTCTTGGCTTTCCAATGAAGAGATTAGTTTGTTGGGATATCTCAAAAGCAGCTAAGAACAAGGTGGAATCTTTGCTGTGTGAGATGCAGCCTCTCTGCACAACAACAATTTGCCACTTGGAAGAAATACTGTTTAATAGTGTTTCATGTAGTAAGAGACTGAAACTATCCAATTGCTCTTTCAGAAGGTTTCCTTGCACCTCTTGATGTAAAATTGCTTGAGCTAGAAATGGTCACAGTCTAAGTTCATCTAACCTCTTGACTTAGTTCAAATTATTGTTAATTGCTGAGGTATTTGTTAGCTGATCCTTGGGCTGTACACTGCTTTCAGATCTGAAAAAAAGATTAATGATCCCATCTGGAAAAAAACCAGTCAGGATGTTTGGCTGATATTTGACTGTACTACTGGAGTCCTAAACTTCTGGAAAAGGAAATTGCTGTCTTGCCCTTGACCTTTCACATTAATGTTTATAGCTCTTGTTGCATTATTTTGACTCTTTGACAGTTTGAATGTGTTTGCAAGGGATGTAATTCTTCCTGTGTTAATGGCTCTTGTTTGCACCTGAATGATTATGTGTAAACATGTGAGGGGCAGATGGCCTGAACTTCTTCCCATAACTCAGGCCTTTTTTCTTAACTTGAGTGACTTCAAGAAATCTGAACTCTTAGACTGCTGCTAGGGTGATTCTGAAGAAGGTATCTGAACTAGCTGGTAAAACTTTCAGAAAACCATTTATTACTGCCAAGTGTTTTCAGTTCCATATTTCACCATCTGCTGGAAAATAGCTTTGGCTTGCTGGCCTGGTCCTGTTCCACCCCTTCCTCCTCCCCCTCTTTTTTTTTTTTCTTTCCAGGAAATATTTGGAGAATCTGCTTAGAGGAGCATATTGAAAAGGGGAAAATGTTGGACTTGCATATAGTCAGTAGACATGATCAATTGAGCCATGGTAAGAGAGAAGAAGCTGCCATATTCCCTGTAAATAGTATGACTATTTTACTTAAAAAGGAAGAATGTATAGTTAAACAAAGAAGTAGTTTCACTTAAGTGCTGGTTATGTGTGTATATATCTGGTCTCAAGTAAATATTGGCTTTGATTGCTTGATTTTATGCTGCCATTTCCTGAGGAAAGGAGCACTGTAAACTTTAAGGAGGAAATCTGGTATAGTTGAGATATATTCCAGCCTACTCTTCTCTTATAAGTATCAGTGAAGAACCACTGGTGGCAGATTTCTCTGTCAAGAAACTATTATGTTAACAGGTTGAAATGAGGATGGAACAGGGAAAAGGCAATAAGAAGAAAGTGATCAGGATATTAGTCATGCAGGCTTCTGCTTTTCCTGAGGTTCTGTAGGACCGTTATTCAACTGAAACAGCCAGAAAAGAATGACTGGTGTGACTGTGGACAAGCATGAGGTAGTTTGACTGAAAGGTAAGTAGTGATGGTGTACATTGTTATGTCATGTTTTTCATGAAGAGATTCCTCTTGTGATCTCAGAGACTGAACTTGGGAGAATTTGCTACAATTGCTATTAAGATGGACTACTGACAAAGAAAATAATTAACAAGAAAAAGCACAATAAAGACAATAAATATTTCTGTTAAATGAATACAGGGATGGAGAAGGAGTGAATGTTTCATCAGAGCAATAGAGAGTATTCTTGTCAGTCAATCGTAAGATGACAGGTAAAGGAAGAGCAAAGTAACAGCAACTGTGGGAAATAAAAAAATAAGACATAGCAGAAATTATGAGGCAACAGGGGATTTTTTTTTTTCCTTCCTCTGGGTTTGGGTAATTTTTTTTGGACCAATTAATATTGTACATACTGAACACAAGAAACATTATCAATTCAGCTCAGAGATTGCATTTCATAGCTAGTGCTCTCCTGCCTACTTGCCTGTCACCCAGACTCTTGTGTTTTCCATTTGGGAATGAATCCTAGTGATCTTCCAGGCTTTTAGAAGTGTATGTTTTTGACAAGCTATTGACAATTGTTTTCTATGTCTGCTATGCTCTCCTTATATAAATGTCAAAATCAGCATTGGGAAAATATGATAGCTAAATGATCATAGTTAAAAGGGTCTCACTTATAAAGAGTACCCTAGAGAAGACAGAGAAATTCTGATGAGCTGTGCAGAGGTGTTCTGCACTGAATAAACACTTTGTAAGCTGGTGGAAATTTCTTAAATGGCTAATCAGATGCCTTAACTCTGAATTGGACAGGAGAATCTCTAAGGTAGAAGCAAGTATTAGTGATTCCTCAGGATCCCCTGATTTAATTTGCAAATGGTAGAAGTGTTACCTGTAGAGAGGCCCTTATCCCAGTTTCCCAGTGTGCAAATGACACACTGGCTGCCTGGGCAATGTAAGAACAGGGAACAGTGATGTTGCAGGAGAGTCATGAAATCTTCTTGTGTGACATGACTTCATGTCCTGCATCCACTGCCTGGAGACCACAGCCAAATGGGCCAAGACAACATCAAAAAATAAAGCTTTCTCAGTCAACTCATTAACTTAGTTTTAGAAGTGAACTAAATTTAATTAAATAAAATTAAATTTAAATTTAACTCCCCTGGTTACTGGTTCTGTGATAGGTAATGCCATCTTTATTAGCTGCTCCCCTTCATTACAGATGTTAGCAGTACTTTTGTTACTAATTTTTTTTCTGTATTCAGTTTAAAAATTCATGAACTTCAAGACCTCAAACGTACCTGTTGCTTTAACCTTCAGAGTACGTGATGTTGTTTTAATAGAATTAGAGGTGTGTATTTTCATGGGTGTGCATCCATGACCTTGAGAAGATTAGAAGACTTATAGACAAAAGAAAAAATAATGCCTAGGCTAGGGAAAGTGAAAATAAAGGAAATCACAGAGAGCTTTTGTAGTATGGGAGTCACTAACAGTGACTCAGCAGTAAAGGAGAAAGGATTAATTCTGGATAAAATGGAAGGGGGGAAACCTAGGAGGAAAATAATACTGCTCACTAAGTTTTGTGTAAGGTTCTAGGGAGCAGTTTAATATTTCTAAGTGTAATTTGAAAAGAAAAAAGAAGCCAAATTTTTCTGACCAGTGGTGGTGAGAAGTATTCCACTGTACAAGAGATATTTAACACATCCTGTAAAGTCTCTAGGATAGAGCTAGGGCATCAGGGGCCTGGAGTTGTCTTCTCTGCTACTGACATATACTGTAACCTTGAACAGTTCTTGATCGCTTCATAATCCAAATTTCTCGCTATAAAGCAGGTGGGAATTAGGAATTTTGTCTTCCAAAAGCTGTATCATGAGTATTGGGTCACAAATATTTGAGAATTGCTGCTGAAAGAAGCAACCAGTGTGACACTTGATGCATAAACTTGGTGCTGTCAGAGAAAACTTAATCAGACTTAACACTTATGCCTAGGAAAGGTTCTACTGAGACATCACACACACCCGTGGAGAGATGGCATTTTCCCTAATAAACCTGTATGACTGAGTAAGAACACAGTCAGAGAAGGAAGTTCTTTAGATAGTGACAGAAGTGTGAAATTAGTTTTAGGATGCTATTTTTAAAGAACAAAGTATATTGGAGCAATCGGAAGGCTTTGCCTACTTTGGTTGTTAAGATAAGAGCTATGCTGAGGAGTAAGAGGAAGAATTTTCTCATGGGAAATTATGCACAGGAAGGGGAAATATCAGGGACAAGCCATGGTTTCTGGTGATGGATGGTATTTGAAATGGAACCTTATTGGAGTGCTGCTTTAGATAGTTTTCCAAAGGAAAAGGTTTATTTTGTGGCAGAAAAAAACTTGTTAGGCCTCAGTGGACCTCAGTTCAGGGTAAGACTGTGTAGTTCTCTCACCCTAAAAGCTAATGGCAAGTAGTTTTCTCTTGTGCCCTGAATTTGTAGGAAATTGTTCTAGATGGGTACTGAAGTCTGCTTCTAGATTTTCAGGTGAATGTGTTAATATTGAAGGAATAAAGCAGGCTTTCGTCTTGCTAATTGTGTATTTGGATGTCTGTGTATCAAAGTTAAACAGAAAATGAATTCCCTCAGTTGATATTGTCAGGCATCTGCTTGTGTTCCTGCTAGAAATGCTAATGTGTCATGAGACCTCGAGGCCTTACCACTGCAGGTATCACTGCTCAGCTCCCTGCCACTGTCCTCAGAAATCCAGTCTGTCAGTGAAAGGTAGCACCAGGAATATCAACATTCCTCAGCAGACTAAATCTGCTAAACTGAGAATTTTTAAGTTTCAAATCATACTGTGTATTCAGGGCTCATGGAGGTGATTTCCTTGCTGTCTCCACCTTCTGCCACCCTCTCCCCTCCTGAGAAAAGGGAATTGTGTACATCAACTTCAGTGTGTTCTGGAGGCTCTTGCTCACCTCTAGCTTTTGTACTTCTGGTGCACTGTGTAAATGGAGGCTGGAGACATGGCTCAGGATTAAAAGCTAAATAAACTTGGAGGCAGGTAAAGCTCCTGAAAAAATACTTGCTTTTCATACAACTAATTAGCATCTTCCTTCTCTGTTTAAGACAAGGGGCAGCTTCCTCTTCAATCCCCAGTCCTGTTGTGTGTGGCTGTCAGCTGATTTCTTCATTAGCACCAGAAAAAAGCCCCGCATTTTCTCTGTTCCTTTCAGAGATTTAAGAGAATTTGGCTTGATGTTGGCAGCATCTGTGCAGAGATGGAAAAACTGTATGATCTTTTCTTCGCTCTTCCTGTAGTGCAATTATTTGGGATTTGCCATATCCTGACACTTAAGAATTTCTATTTTGTAAATGTACATGGAAAATTTTCTAACATCTTTTGATGAACATTTAGCAAAAATTAACAGTGTTCTGAATTGTTCAGAAACAGTGACTTCTACAGAGGCATTTCTCTTTAGACTAACTGCTTTGCAGAACTGACCTCATCTGCTCTTTATTTCTACTCTGCAAGATCTTTTTAATTTAGAAGTGTACAGATATTTTAAAGTTTGAATTTACTAGGAAAAAACCTCGACCTTTTCAGTTTTTCACTTCATTAGTACTAATTAGAACTCATTGTGAATTGTTATTGCACTTTTATATTGCCAAACAAATGATGAAACCTCTACAGAATCACTCAACTGTACCCTAATACAAAAACTCAGCAGCAGTGCATGTAAAATTCATATATCATCAATCAGCTAGGAGTGGAATTGCGAAGCAGTGGCTTTATTTTACTTGTATACTTGTTTTCCGTCTAAAGCCATTGAACAAAACTTATGCAGAAATTAGTTAAAAGTGTGTACAGGCTCACTCCTAGCACCTTATGCAGCTCAGCACTCACTTTGTGTACAAAGTAAAGCTGCTTTAGCTATGCTTTTGTTCAATATATTTTTGTCTTCAAATAGCTCGGCCTTTAGTCTGGTGCAGCAGGGTCATGTTGCTTCAAACTCAGTGCATGTAATTTTAACATGTGTTATGTATTCATGGATGATCTTGTAAAATTTATGTCATAGAAGGAGAAACAGGGTACTAGGTATTATTTCTTATGGGTGGTTCATGTCTTGATTAGTATTTACTGTCCAAAATAGTCCAATCAATCTTAAAGTTATTGTTAAATTGATTGCTAGAGTTAATACCCTCTACCCACTCAGTTATTTCTGCTAAATTTAGGATTGTTCTGAAGATTTTTATGTCTTCTCTGATATGTATCTTTTTTTCAGAAAAGATATATTGAAATATTTTTTGCAGTAATTAACATTTTAGTCTTGAAAACATATCTTTGAATTTTGTAGCACAGATCTATAACAAAGACTTGGTTTCCACTAAAGGAAAATGATCTCATAGTTTCAGCTTGTACAGTATTAAGTAGTCATTTTGTAGAGTGACTTTCCTAGTCATACTGTGAAGGATTTATTTTTTTGTGTGTGAATTAGGGCAGATAAGAAACCTCAGTCTGGACAATTCACTTCCAGTTAAGAAGCACAGAAAACTTGCTGATTCCTTGCCTACTTTAGTGGTTTTGTTTTTCACATACAACTTGGTAAGAACTGCTATAAGTCAGGTATCAAGCATAGATCTAATTTTTTAGTATGGAAATTTTGTTTAGAAGGGGAAAAATATTTATATGTCATGGATTTCAAGACTGGTTGGCCAAAATCTTGGACAAAATCATACTCTTGTAGGGCTGAATTTTCTGCATTGTGCTCAAGGAGTTTGAAATATTCTGCCTCTGCCCCTTCATTTGTGTGGCATACATCTGTAGGAAGTGTCTGTGTGAATCTGTTGATGTGCAGGGTGTGTATTTGAGGCTTCTAGTAAGGCAGACAGAAAATCCTGCAGAGGGCAATTCCCCTGCAGTTAGAGCACATTAAGATCTCTCATCCTGCACATGGCATGTGACTCTTCTGAAATCCTTACTGTCCAAATATCTGATACCACATATTTGTACAAGGCCATGAAACTTGAAGCTAGCTTGTATTGTTCCAGTTTTTATGGTGTTTTGGGCGCTTTTGCCATTTTTAATTTTGAAGGTGTTGTCATAGGGCAAGTGAATCAGTATTTGTCTAACATGCTAAGGGGTTTTTTTGCACGTTGAGAATGACAACAGTTGCTTGCTAATATTAAAAAATATGAAAAAAATTACTATATAAAGGCCAGACTTGGAAAATATTGCAAGGTAATGAACTGATACATGTCTCTTCCTGCTGTTTTAGGCCTTCTCCCCACCCCCACTTTTAAAGAAACACTCAAAGGACTGGAACAGTAGGGCTCTTTTTGTGGGAAGGTGTATGTTTCTTTCTCCAGTTGTTGGTTTAGCATACTAACTTATTGAAGTCAAGTAGAAGTCTTAATATAGTAGAAGGGGCACAATATGATTGCTTTTTTCCACTTGTATCCCCTAATAGTTCAACAAATACACTGTTTGAAGAACCTTTAGATGTTAATCTAAATCTGAAAATTGTGCTGAATCCTTCTTGTTTCCCTCAGTGCCACCACCAGTAAAGGAGCTGGGAGTAGGGAAATAGATCATCTTTGTGATTCCAGTAGCATCCATGAGAAGTTCTCCACTCTGGGCTCTGCCATTAGCAAATGGCTGAAACTTAAAGAACAAAGCATTTGATCAGGGAATTCAGCTCATGTTCCTGGGTATGTTAATTTTGCAATATGTGAAGTAGGAAAACACGGTGGAAATCTACTGTTGTCCATTAAGTAAGCTTTCGTGCGCTTAAAATTACACTTGAATATGTTTTCGAACACTAAGTTGCTATTATAATATGATTTCTTTGTTGAGTAGACTTGTTCTTTAGATGGAAAAGGAAATTTTTTTCCAACATTGCTGAAAATGCAGTAAAATACATTACAGGATTTTGTTATGTATTTGGGAAACCAGCACAGTAAATACAGTAAATTATACATTTCTTAAGAGGAATTTGGAGGCAGAAGTTGCAGAATCCATTTTTGTGGTGAGTTGACCCTGGCTGGATGTCAGGTGCCCACCAAAGCCACTGTATCACTGCCCTCCTTAGCTGGACAGGGGAGAGAAAGTATTGAAGGCTTGTGGGTTATTATAAGGACAGGGAGAGATCACTCAGTGATTACTAGGCAAAACAGACTTGACTTGGGTAAACAAGTTTAATTTATTGCCGATCAAATCAGAGCAGGATAGTGAGAAATAAATCCAAATCTTAAAAGCACCTTCCCTCCCACCTGTCCCTTCTTCTCAGGCTCAACTTTGCTCCGTACTGCCTCCTCTCCAGCAGTGCAGGGGAACAGGGAATGGGGGCTGCAGTCGGTGCATCCCACATTGTCTCTGCTGCCCCTCCCACTCTTCCCTTGCTCCAGTGTGGAGTCCCTCCCATGGGAGACTGTCCTCCATGAGCTTCTCCAGTGTGGATCCTTCCCATGGGCTGTAGTTCTTCACAATCTGCTCTGGCATGGGTCCCCCATGAGGCAACAAGTCCTGCCAGCAAACCTGCTCCAGTGTGGACTCTCTTTCCATGGATCCTCTGGTCCTGCCAGGGTCCTGCTCCAGCAGGGGCTTGCCATAGGGTCACAGCCTTCTTCAGACAGCCACTTGCTCCAGCGTGAGGTTCCTCCTGGCTTCAGGTGGATGTCTGTTCCTGTGGACATCCATGGGCTGCAGGGCCACAGCTGCCTCACCCTGTGCTGCACCCTGGGCTGCAGGGGAACCACCACCTCCCCCTCCTTCTCTGCTGACCCTGGGGTCTCACATATTCTATCTACTCCATCTGGCTGTTGTTCCAGTTGAACAACGACTTTCCTGCCCTCTTAAATTTGTTATCATAGAGACATTATCACCATCACTCCAATGGCTTGGCCTTGGTCAGTGGCAAATCCATCTTGGAGCTGGCTGGCATTGGCTCCATAGGACATGGGGGAAGCTTCTGGCAACTTTTCACAGCAGCCACCAGTCTAACCACCCCACGACCAAAACCTTGCCGTGCAAACTCAATTAAATTTTGTAAAAGTGAGGTATGGTGGTTGCTTTTTCTGGGACATTGGAGCTTACAGAGTGGCATGACTCTTAATCTGCCTTTTTGCATTATGAAACTATAATCCTTTGTACATCAAAATAATTTCATTGAGTGATAGCTAATAAAATGAGGGAACTGGAATCTCTGTAAAAGGTGAGTAGTATAGAAATTGATCGCACTGGTCAATTCTGACCTGCAGATTCAGCTGCGTATTTCCTGGTTACTACAACCTGAAAAAAGGTAATTTTCTTCAAATCCAAATATCATCCCCAAAAAAAAAAAAAAATCAAACAAACTGGCATTTCAGTCAGCTGTTTGGCAGTGAGGAGAATGAATGACGAAATAGTAAACCTCAAATGTATGGCTCCCCATCTCCATTTCTGTTCTCTCCCTCTCCTGTGCCCCTGACCTAGTGGAAGAGGTTCCAGTTGCACTCAGCAGGAACATCCATTAAATGTGAAGTGAATATGTACCGAAATTGTATCACCAAGCCATTTATTTGATTTCTTATGACACCTAAGGGCAGTTATGCTGACTGATTTGGGGCTGATAGGTGCAGGTCTCAAGTCATGGCAGTGAACATCTTGAATTATGCTTTAATAAGCATCAAATTTCAATGTATATATAATATAATGCCTTGGAGGAGGCTTTGTTGAGTCTTGAGATGGAGCTCTAATTCCATCGATGCAGACCCAGGGAGCTGTGCTGCTCGAGTGAAGAGACTTCATTCTGTTGCTTCAGTCTTGTTGTGGTGTAGTCTTGCCTCCCTCAGAAGATTTAGTACATTTTTACTGTCTGTCTAATATGAATTTAAATTGCTTGTTCCTAAATGAAAGCCCAAACAGTTGATAGTCTTTGGATTTAACACCTATTTTAGTGTTAGAGAGTGGGCTACTAGCCTAGTTATATCAGGGATGTATTTCTGTTCGTTGGTGCTCTGTGGAACAAAGAAAAGAAAACAGGCTGCAAATCCTCACCGCTGTGAATACTCTTTTGGTTGATCCTTGTAGTGGATTCACAGTTGGACATCAAAGCAATTCAAATTTCAGTATAAATCCGGGTGTGGTGCAACAAAGCGTTTTACAGGTGATACAACTGGCATGTTGTGCTGAGGGTAGGCACCCCTTTAAGGCATTTCCTTTGGAATGGTTTTACTGAGGTGGGATGAGCAGGTTAAAGAACTCAGCAGTGAAATGTGGTCAGGACACACGGACCCAAAGAATTCAGGGTGAGAAGTAGTTTGGAAGCCAGAGATTTATTTTCCCTGAATGTTGGAGGGCTGGTTCCTTGTTCCCTGTTGCTGTCAGTGAAGGGCAGAGTCTGTCAACAATCTGTGAGCTATGCTTTGCTATGAACTAATGCTGGAATGCACCCTGCTTGGGCAGCAGTGTTTATATAGGCACTGGATGCTGTATGAGAATCCAGCCTCCAGAAATTCTTTGAGAGGAAAGCTGCTTCTCTTCCTGCCACGCTTGAAACTGTCAGGAGTCCTGAGATGCAAAAGTGCCATCCTCTTTTGCCAACAGTAAAACCATCAAAAGTCTTAGAAAATAATTTTGACGCAATAGCTTTTAATTGTTGGAGAATTTAGTTTAAAAGGCTTTAAAAAATAATCATAGAATAGTCCAGACCTTGTCTAACATAGTAGCATTTTCTAATGGGGCGAATCTTGGGCTGTGAGGAGAGAAAAAGATGTTAATGTGTTGCTATGTGTTTGATTAGCACTCCTCCCCTAGGCAGCATATGGATTTGTTTTTGTTTCTAACCCGTGTGCTTTTTTTTCATTGTCTGGATGATCCTGTGAAGCTGGAATCCCCAGCAGCCCTGGCTCTCCGTTTTACTTCTGCTATCTGGGCCACACTGGATGATCTTCTTTTCCTTTCTTTTTTTTTTTTTTTTTTTGCTCCCACTGTGCAAAATAGAGAAAATAGAGAGTGGAAGTTTTTCGTTCTGCAAGCTACAGTGCCCAATCCCTAAGTCTGGTTTGCCAGAATCCCTGTGCTTTTGGAGTCACAGGCTTATTTGAGCCAGATCAATGAGGAGATTATTAAATAACAGAGCTCTTCCATTTGAGAAGCTTCACCTCTGAGGCACTTTTTACTTTCACCTCTGACTTTGGCAACACTAAAACAATCAATATTGAATCAAAAAATATGGGTAGTGAGAAAATATTTCTCTTTTGGGGGAATAACTGCAGAATGATCTCAGTACTGTGATGCCTTTTTAGTGAACAGATAGAACATTTCCTGTGCAGATCCTCTTGAACTGAGAATGAAATCTTCAGCTCTTACCTGTCATTTTAGGCCTTTTAATCTCATTGTTCCTTTTACTTACACCTCTCCTTCTCCCACTAGTAATAATCTTCCTCCAAGTATCCCACCAGTGCAAATCCCACTCCTCTTGCTGGAGGACCCAGCAAGAATTCTCTTCAAAGATGCAAAAAATTATTTCCCTCTCAATGCATTTTGTCCTTAATGTCTCCCTTCACATCAGCATAGCTATAGCAGATTGTAAGAACCAGTGTCAGTGGTAACAGTTCCTATTCCTTGCTGTGCTCCACTAGACTCTCACTGGTGCTCAAAATGAGAAGTTCTCTTTCCAGTTAGGCCTTATCTCCATTAATAAGATGGAACTTACTAACTGATGACTGTAGTTACTTAAATTGTTTTGTTGCTGCATTGGTAATATCTGATAGCCATAATTTTTCCATGTAGATAAAAAAGAATCCAACAAGGAGTTTTAAACTGTCATTAGCATTATTTCTTAGGTGTATTTAGAAAACAAGATGCATGCCTCTTTCACTATTCTGGTTTTAGTGCTTAATAAATTTTCTAGGAAATGAAGACAGCTTACTGTAGCTAAATAAGGTAGTTTGTAAGCTGCTGTTTAATTCTTTGACTGAGCCTTGCTCTGTACTAGAACAACAGTGAGTTGTTCTAGTGTTGGGTTGAAGCTGCTAGGTACTGGAGTTTGTCAAATCTGTAACTATTTGCAGTTGCCTCAGCTTGGACAAGCTGTGTTTGCTTACCTGTAAAACTCTTCATATCTTTTTTTCTAGCAAAGTTTCTTAAAGATCTGTAGTGACAAAATGTGAGAACTATCATTCTCAATAACAATAAATATTCAGTAAGAAGCCATGCTTCATATGTTCACCTTAACCATAAGTGTTCTTTGTAGCACATAGCAATAAAATGAACAGGCTGACTTCCGATTTGCTAAAGGGCACTGAGAGGAAAGGAAGCAAAACCACACTTGTAAATGAAAACCAGTTAGCTGTAACAATCTTGTTGATGGATTCACTATTAGTCCTGATGTCAGCTGCAGAATGCACTTTGTGCCCAGAGCCTCCTTGCAGGCCTGGTTAACCTGTAGTTGCTGTGCACCAGACACTTCAGGAAAGTTACTAGGAAAACAGCTTGCAGAATTTCTGTGATTTGGAATTTTACAGCAGTGTATATATGGAAATTCCATATTATTCCCACTGCTTGTGCTATGTATTACAGTAGTATTTTAATAACAGAAGTAGTTTGCAGTAGCTTCAGAATTTTGGGTGGTTTTTGTCTCCTTAATTGTTAGCTGTGTAAGACACAGGCTGTTTTCTGCCACTCTTCAAATGTCTCTTTTAATGTTTTATGTTTTGATTGATAAATTTTTTTAAAAGCATGTTTTAGCTCTTCCACTTGCTTGAATGTTTTCTAGGGAGTGAAAAAAGATCTGTGCTTTGATGTGTTGTGAATGGGCTGATGTGAGCTTGGGGGATTAGCGTCTGAGTTGCTGGGCTCACCATCTGGGAGAATAATTTAATTTATTTTCTTTTTTAAGAAAAGCCTGCAAAAGACCTCGAGGTCAGTGCAGCTTGAGAGAAGTATTCACCAGGAATCCAACTGAAAGAACCTCTGGCATTCTAGCTGTATTTACAGGCTATATTAAAAAAAAAAAAAAAAAATCTGGAGTTCAGATTCTCAGTGCATATACATCTGCTGATAAGTGAACAGATTTAAAAATTGTCACAGCAAACTTTGTCCCAGTCAAGTACAAATTCTTGCCTCCCAGACCTCCATGTGCTGGTTTGTAGACTGTAGGAGGCTCCAGAGAAAGAGAGAGGCCATTCTGTCTCTCTCCCTTCTTGCTTCTGAGTTTGTTTAAAGGAATGATGCCAGCTGTCCTGTCTCAATGAATCAACACCCAGGTTCAGCTATTTTCCTTCAATTAGACTTAAGGGGGAGGACATCTTTGGTACTCCTCAGGAGTTTTCTTTCCTAAAATTTGTGAAAATGGGCATATATCTGGATTGCAATTTAGAATGAATTTGCACGTTTTACTGGGTGTTAGTAAAGCTCCCAGGGTAACTTGAAATGGTTTTACACAGGTACATTGAAAGGATCTGGTTCTTGTAACCCAAAAGCACTTCTACCTGTATCCCCAGAGGGATTATATAGCTTAACATTTTATTATAAAAATATGTATTCCATGAACTTTGACTCAGTAGATGTTAATACACATAAAATACTATTGCTTCTTCTCTTATTAATTTATAATTCTTAGTAATTATATTTGATTCGATTACTGTAGTAATTAAATATTAAGTTACCTGACTAGTTCAGAATTCTCTCCAACAAGTACTCTGGCAGTGAATTCTCCTCCTGTATTCTCTAAAAAGCCTGGCATGAATGTTAGGAGTTCTTCCTCCTTCTCCTAAAATGAGAGACAAATCAGATATATAAGGGCAATAAAGCTGGTGAAGGGTATAGAAAACATGTTCCCTGTGCAGCAGCTGAGGGAATTTTGGTAGTTCAGACTGCAGAAGAGGAGGCTTAGGTTGGATTCTCACTTCTCCCTGCAAATACCCAAAAGGAGGTTGTAGTCACTTGGGAGTTTGTCTCTTCCAGTGTCTGAATTTATCAGAAAAATGTTTTTTGTCCATTCTGGTAGAACTGTTTCATTTTTTGGCATCAGCCCTCCATACTGAGAATAGATGATATAATATTTCCAGGAAAACACCACAGAACATTCTGTTTGCAGACTATTTGTTTATGTGGTAGTTAGTGAAAAAAGCAGCAAGGGACAGGTTTGTATAGGGAAGCTGGAGTAGAAGATCAGGGGAATAGGGAGCAACAAACACAAGTGCATCTGAGAGTTTAAAGGAAGGTAAAATAATTATTAGAAGGATCTTACATGGATGGTGAAATAAACTAACAGATACTGGGGAAAGCACAAACAAAAAGTAACTATATTAGCCTCTAGAAAGAGGGAAAAACCAAACTATTAACTGCATAAGAGAAGCAGAGAGAGAGATTGAAAATGAATACAAGAAAAAAGGAAGGAGATTGGGCAAGGGGGACAAGAGGAACTCACTGGAACTGTGCAAGTAAAGAAACAGCTCTGTGGGGGCTATTATTGTGTGACCTGCTGTGTAGCACTCTTAGAACCAGATCATAAAAATTCAAGTTATCTATAGTCCTAACTCAATCAGCTTTTAGGTAGCAAGGTCAGATATCTTAGGAAATAGCTGCATCTGTGTTTAGCCTGGTGATTTTGGGTGGTGCTGAGGTTTATGCAGCTTCTGCTACACTACCCACATTGCCAAAAGCTCCAAAATTCTAAGCAAATGTGTTGTGAGAGGAAAGCTTCTTGACTCCTGTCATTCCCACCCACCTCTGTGATGTCTAAACAGGCTGAGTGAGCTTTGGGTGTGAGGCCATACAGGGAATGACAACAATACAAAAATCATCTCCATTCCTTCCCTTTTCCAAAAGCTTGTGCTGCTTTAGCTCCAATCCAGTTCACAGGCTGACTGCTCAAACACTTGCAGCAAAGTATACATTGGAATGCATAATGGGGTGAACAACAGCATTCTTAGGAGTGATGGGGGCTGCTTTATGGCAGCATAAATTGTTCATGTTTCTCTAGCCTCAAACAGCGATTGAGAAGGAAGGATTTTTCTGGGTGGGATTTTTAGAATGTTCTGGTCAGGGGTTTTTTGGTTGTTTGTTTGTTTGTTGGTTGGGGGTTTTTTTTTGTTTTGTTTTGGTTGGTTGTTTGTTTGTTGGTTGGGTTTTTTTTTTGTTGTTTTGGTTTGTTTTTTTGTATGTTTGGTTTTTTCCCTCGAGGAAGTTAGCAGTTGAATCATGGAGAAAGGCTGTGGAAACAGCCAATTTTCATTCCAAATGCCAGTGTTATGCCATCATAAATCTGAAAACTCTGGAAAACATCAAGAGCAGATCTCTGTCATGATTCATTTTCTGCTAATTTCCTGATGTTTTCACTAAAGACACTAGGTTTTCCAGAGTAGTCCAGGAAAATCCAAGCTTGGCCCACAACTTTCTCGAGAGATCCATTTCTTTTCTATGCTTGCATGAGTAATGACAAGAAATCAATTTGTCTAGACTACACTTCCAATTTGAAATATAGAATAAAGCACAAGTCTGTAAGGATTAAGGAATACTCCTTTATATAATCTTTTAGTTAACATTGTGGATTTTTTTGGTGAAGCATCCTGTGTGTGTTTTTACACATGGCTCTCACAAATATTAATCTGTAACATGCTTGTGTGGCTGCCTTCAGATTCTATCTCTCCTTTTCAGCCTTAAAAATTCTCTGTGGTCATTTCTCATTATGAATTAATTATATGTTAACTAGATGTAAGCCCCAACTTAAATAGCAAGCTGCATAGAAAAAGCCAAATGCCCTGTGCACAGGGTGTTGGATTGGTCCAGGAAAGCCCTGCATCTTGGGCACTATCCATGTACATGGCTTGCTTAGGGCCAGCAAACACTCTTGGTATTAAGTTAACTTTGTTGCTAAAGTGAAAATTCCAGGTTTTATGAAACCTGGAATACAAGAATGACAGCATGGGGAAAATGTCTGTACCAAAAAAGGGGCACTTGTCTTGGTTTGCAAGACCCTTCATGTTCAATCCCTGCTTTACCTACCATTCTCTAGGGCTCTTGACATTTTTAAGATTGGCCTCTTAGGGCTGCCTTTATCACCCACTTGTTTTTGTTTGTTTGTTTTGTCATTTTGTTTTTTGTTTGGTTTTTCCTGTGGTACTTGTGAAAATTTCACTCTGCTATATTGGCAGTAATAATTTCATTTTTTTCTTGTGACACAGTGTGTAGCACAGTTGGGTGACAAATTATGACATGTAAGTGCTCCAAGAATGCAGAGTAGCAGACTTGAAATATGTGTGGTTTCTAATTTTTATTTTCACTTTGGCTTAAGTAGGATCACTTGCAGCTGTAGTTTTCTGAGAGGAATATGTTGGATGTCACCTTTAGAGTCCCCTCTCAAAGAACTGAGTCCCATCTCAATCAGCTCAAGGCTTACTGCATCCGGGGTGGTCAAATGCACATTTGTGGTATGAGTGGAATGGATGGACAGATTACCTGGAGTCACTGATTAGGAATGAGTCCATGGGGATTTGGGATACAGATAAGGAGCTGGAAAGAGAGGTTCTGTTGCTGCAGAAGTCAAGAAAGAGGATTTTGGGGGAGTTAATGTCGTTTGCATGAAGCTGGTAATGAATGGACTGTCAGGGTTTCTCTGTATGAGACTGTGGGGAATGGTAGTTTCAGCAGTTGTATAATGACAAGAATAAAGATATGATTCTGAACACTGCATATGAGACTGAGGGCTCCCTTCCCCACGCCTTTCATCTAGCTGTCTTTTTTTCAGGCAGCTCTCAAGGACAGAGAAACTTTTCCAATCTCTAAGAAATCTGCAACACTTCCATGCTGGAGCCTTTCACCCTTTCCCTCAGCAGTGACAGCACACAGTGACACTCATGTACTGCCCTGCCAGTGGGGAAGGACAACCTGAGCATTTTCCAATGTGGAAAAAAAAGAACATGGTTGGGATAAGAACAGGAGAGAAACTTTGAACTTTGCTATTCCTGGTGCTAACAGAGAAGCAATTTCCAAGCAGATGGTATCTTCTATATACCTTAAAGAAATGAAGACCTTCATGGTTTGTGCGATTCAAGATCTTATGGTAAAAAGTTTTTTTTCTTTTAGTCCAGTGCTCTAAGTAGAGTTCATTTTTACGTCTCCCAGCCTTTAATTTTATCTTTCAGGTCACTGTCTCCAAAATAGGAGGCTGATTATGGATTAGGATCACTAATGAGCAAACTTCTTGAATATAAATCTGTGGACAAAGATCCCTTTTTGCAGTGGCAAATTCTGCTGCTGAAATCTGACTCGAACTTCTGAAGCAAACTCACTTGGATGGTGGGCATGGGAAATGCTACTGCTGTGATGTTTCCTATTTACTTGCATTCTAACTAGGAATGCCTGCTGTATGTATTCTTAACATATGTTAACCTCTCTGCTGCAGTTCTTGCCAAGAAACTGTCACAAAGGTTATTTAGCAAACGAAACTGCAGAGGAAACATTCCTGTTGTACTGGTGTGCCTGCTGTAACTAATTGGGCATGTATAACAGGAGGGTGAAGATAAATAAAGCTACATATGTACAGCGTTTAGGTAAAGTGCGTGATATTTTGCATCATAATTATAATCCTTTCAGATGTTGGTGATCTCCAGAAAGGCAAGAAAATAATGGGAATGAAGTCCAGCATGAGGTTTCTCCAAGGCTCAGTGTTAACAACATGGGGCTGAGTCATGTGGTGCTGTTGTTGCAACTATCCAAAGTAGGGGTTTTTTTCCCCAATGTGTGGGTGCACACTTGTAATCTACATAGGGTTTGTTTCTTTTTACCTTTTCCAGTCAGGCATCCTGACTTTCCCCCTCTGACCCCAAACTAGTAGCAAAACTTGCTTTTTCATTGTGGCGTTTGCCTTTTTAATCTTTCTTTCTCCCAATACAGGAAGGGACTAGTTTCTGATGAAAGTGTCTTGGTTCTGCCCACCCAGCTCAGCAGTGAGGTATATTTTCTGAGAGGTGAATGGGTGCAGAAGAGCAGCCTGGAATGTTTTTAAGCAGAAGCAGCATTTCCAGGCATGGCTGGAGGGCTAAGGAGACCCAGAGAGTGCACAGCATGACAGTGGTGGCTTTATGTGGGGAGAAGCAAGGTAGAGGGGAAAATGGACTCATTGGTAGCACATCAGGCCATGTTTCAAATAGATTTTGGATATACAAAGTGGATTAGAAATGGAAGTCTCACATCTATTTTCCCTTTGGTAAATAAGTCGGTTCTAAATTGTAGATAATTTCCCTTTCCCTTCCTTCTCCCTGGACTATGTATTCTCCCAGGCATGCAAGAGATTTTTGTTTTCTTTAATCTGGAAAGTCTTTCTAAGCTCTGGTATGCTACTTGGCTCAGGAAGCACAGCAACAGTCAGGAGAGATTGAACTGTTATTCCTATGAAGACAATTAAAAAGTAATATGCATGCCATTGTATTTAACACTGTGTGGTGTCTGCCTCTTGTTTAACTGAGATCACAAGCACGAAGTAAATGCCCAGTATGGTAATATAAACCAGTGATTCCCCAAAAGGCAGAGCAAAGGAGTGTGTGGTCTTGTAACTTCTATTGTTAAGTTTAAATTACAAAATAGATTTACAGTAATGCCACTTTTCATTCCAGATACTAAAATCCTTCATCATTGTGGCTTTAATATTTTAAGTGTTGGCCAATATTACAGTTCTAACAAGAGAGTCATAAACAAATAGAAGTAAAATAGTAATTAAATTGTAGATTAAGAAAAACTGTGTGCTTAGTGTGTATATAGACATATACAGAGTCAGTTGTAGCTTGTCTACATCAGCACAGATTAACTGAAATTGGTATAACCACCTGCCTTTACTTACCATTTTAATACATGTTTATAACTAACCATGCAATTTTAGAGCTGCTTGAGAGAATACCCAGATAAATGTATTTCCATGAGTTCTAGGCCAAAGATAAAACCAATCTCATAAAACAAGACAAGAAAGCAAATCCAAGCCTACATAGTTACACGGACATGATTTAATTAGTAATATCAGCAGAAGAGATTTGTAACTATCCTTATGCCTTTAAAAAAAAAGATTTGGTGAAAATAATTTACAGTGTTGTGATTTGACAGTATGTTTTGGGATATATGTAAATAAATTAGATGCTTCTGACCAACTGTGTAGTGAAGTTACAGGGAGTAAGACCACTTTGTGTCTTAGGCTAGCACCTTAGGCCCATATCTATCCATCCACCTTGCATTCAGGTCCACAGCCAAAGCTTGTGACTCAGCCAGTGCAGATCTGGGTGAGTTCTGAATACATCTTGCTCAGTATTGTGAGGCACTTAATTTTACTGCTTTTCAGGGCTCACGCTTTGTACATGGAAAACTGGCTGTGGCCACTGCACATTTTGAATGAATCCCTCATTAGACCAGTTCTCCTGAGTTTTTAAAATTTTTAATGTTTGCTAGGGCAATACTAAAAACAATGTGTCTGGATGTACAGGTCTATGGTTTTTTAGCATAAGTTTCCACATCAGAAATATTGCAATTCAGGGAAAACTTAAAATATTTGAAAAAAGCAACCTGGGTGATGGAATGTACATTTCATATATATATATTGCACTGTATAAGAGATTTCAAGGTCTTACTGCATCTATGCAGCAGATCAAAACAGATTTGATTTTCTAACATTTGGTTTCTTTGCATATATTTAAAACTGACCTGTTGTTATACAGGCTCATGCAATTCACTAGGTGTGCTGTGCTGCTGAACTTTTGTGTAGTTATTTAATGTCGAGTTTTCTTTGTATGCTTGGAGTTTGGCAGCATACTGCACATAGCATGGAGTCTGAGAAAATCCCTGCATCTCCTGTAGGAAGCACCATTGCTCATGTCTTGAGTCTGCTGTGATGATCCTTTGAAGCAGCAGTGCTTTCTTGTCATCTGTGGTTTAGTTGTAGGGCCTTAAACACTGGGTTTCCAGCTGCACGTGTGCTTTTATGCTCCCTGTGAAGCCAGCAGTAGTCAGGGTGCATCACACTGCTGCAGGCTTCTCATTCAGTTTGTTAAGGGAGACAGAAAATGCTGCATGATACTTTCAAAATGAATGTTAGAGGTTTCATTTCTAGCCAAATCATCCTGCCCTTCTGTCTTCTGCCATCTGGCTGTATCCAACAATAACTCCCACTAATTCCTTTATGTGAGCTTTGGTTGGCTCTAGCTGTAGCCCAAGGAGGTGCAAGACATAAGGCAGTTTGCCCAAGGTAACTTTGTGCCTTTTGAGCAGTTGCTCATGGGTTCAGTAATAGTGGGTATTGTTTTTGATTCTTGTGCATAATTGTACCCATGGTTTCTACACATGGATGAAAAAATAAGTGATTGAAACAAATCACTGCTCTCCTGTAGCTGTTCTTGTCCTCTAGATTTAGCAGCACTTTTTTTCTTCAGAAAAATGATGGTAAAGCTTTTGCAGACTGCTCTTAAGTAAGCAGAGCTGGTATCATGAAATGGGATCCTGAAGTTCTTGCCTTTGCAACTCTGCTCTGGGCTTCTGAATAGTGTTTTGTGTGTGTGTGTGTGTGCATGCAGCTATCATTCCAAAGCTGCATTTCAGTTTTGCAGGCACTATGTTTTCTCACTTATAAAACTGAGGGTTTAGCCTGTTAGCTGACATGTCAGAAGGGCTTCCATATACCTTCTGCCCTAAGCTGTCCCTGAGGATTGTCAAGACTTATTCCTTGATTTTTGGTTATCCAAGCTTCTACTGTAGTTCCTGGTGGAATAAATGGATTGAAGCAGGAGACATTAAAAACCAGAAAAGGTTAGAGATGGAAGAAAGAAGAAAAAATGCAGAAATTAGCCAGGTGATGTTTTTATTGATTGAAATATATTCGCATTAATTTGGGGGGGCGGAGTTTCAGAGCTTGTTGCAGCAATTTTATCTGTACTAATACTAAGGAAAACACCTCAAGTGAGGATCTAATTTTCCCATTTTTTTGTCATGTGTTGTAGGTTGAAGTGTGTACAGGGAGAAAAAGGATGATCAGATGTTTCCCATTTGAGTTCAAAAACCACTTTGGATAGTTATAACCTTGTCTTTACAGTGAGCAGAATGGCTGAAATTCTTGGCAATTTTAAAATTTCCAGTTGTTGTGGCACAAAAAATTTGGGATATCGGTCACATACAATTAGAAGGCCGAAGACTTGGGAGGAGAGCATCAGCAGATTCCTGCTCAGTTTTGCTGGGCTTTGAGTCTGACCAAGAGACAGTAGCATGGAATGACTTTCAAGGCTGTCATATCACAGTGTTTGCAACAATTTCATTCTAGGACCTGCAAAACTAAACAGTGTTGCAATAACAATCCCAAACTATGAAGCTTCTCAGAAAGCAACAGAGACTTTGCCCGGTTTTTTATGTGTGTGCTACTTGATGGGTGAATCTAGACAGCTCTGAGTTCAATCTCCTCTTGTACTCCTGCTATATGATGCTGCACTTTTCTTGGAGTGTTTTTAATCCTGGGGATCTGGAAAGACTAATGGGGAAAGTCTTCACCAATTGCTTTGAATAAAAGTAAGTGGTGTTAGAAAGCTTTTTGCAAACACTTCTTGGGCATAGACTTCTTTTTAATCTAAGGTATTTTTTATTATTTTAGCATAGTTCTGCTAACCTCCTCCACAGCTGGGAGTTAGGGAAATAATTCCTAATCACTGCATCTTTTAGTTGCTGGAGTACTTGAGCATCTAAGTTTTTCTCAGTCATTTCCTGTTCTTTTGAAAGAAATTGAAATGTCTTTCCTCCAATTCCTTTCTGTCTTCCGTTTGAACTCTATTCTATAAGGGTAGTGCTTATAAAAGGTGTGTATTTGCCTTTTTCATTATTGGATAAAATGTTTAAGAAAAGATCCAATGACAAATTCCATTTCGTACACGTTAATTAAGATTTAATTCATTCTTTGCACACTGTAAATACTTTCTTGAAACAAACAAACAACCCCCCTCCCCCCAAAAAAAGCAACCCAACCTTTGCTCCCTTGTTTACTTAGCTAAAATCAGATTGCTGTCAATGCATTTTAATGCACCAGTGTCTTTTGGTTGCTGCTGGTTTAAACTATTACTTTTAAGTCAAAGTAGTCACAGGTCTGTGGAGTTGTTTTCATGATAATCAAAGACTGTGTGTTTGGTGTTCCTGACAATAATCAAATCTGTCCCTTGGACTTCCTGTTTTCCTTTGGGTTTTTTAAACAGAAAAAAAAATTTAAAAGTCCCTGTGTTTTCCTTTTGAAACATAAATGCATTTTCATTGTTAAAAAACAAATTTCAAATCAAATATTCTATTGCAGAAAATTCAGATAAAATTCAGTGCAGCAGTCAGCTGGGGACTCTGAGTATGACTGAAGTAGATGTGCAGTGATTTGGGCAGGGTTAACCATTAATAAACAATCCTCAGCAGCTTTTGTCTTTCCAAGACCTTGCTTGAATAAACAGATATATTTTTTTTACCATGAAACAACAAAGTAATTATTAGTTTAAGAAATGATGAATTAAAGAGTGAAGCTGTTAATATTTTTCAGAATATTTTTGTGAACAGCTCTTCTCAAATCAGTAGTACTCTAAAGTGTGTGCTAAAACTGAACTAAATTTTAACTTGCTGGCTTTTGCTATTGTCCTGATTCCTATTTAAATGCTTCCACCTTGCACCAAGAAGTCTGGGGGAAACTGCAGAGTAAGAGCAGTAACATCTTTGGTACTGCCTGAAGGTGCTGAGTAGTGTCTGCTGTGCAGCTGGCAGTGTGTGGCTCCACTGAGGAAATTGGAGATGGAAGCAGCATATCCTATAAATGCTGTGCAAACCCCACTACTCTGAGGTAAAAAAGCATCTTGTTGCAAGCCTAGAGAAGCAAGATGAATTGATTCGTTCTGTAAATGTACATGTTATATATATCCATTTACACCTGTCTTCAGTGTGAATCATCCCTATGTGTGAAGCTAAGCTTTTTGCAGGCATTTTCATTAATTTTAAGTGTTGGGGTTTTTCCAAGTCATCTATCTATAATAGTTCTGCTTGTCATTTCATGTATTTAAATTGTGGCCTTGAAATTTAAGTTAATTTTAAATAAAGTTGCATTCGGTGTCTTTGTACAGCAAATCTACACCGAGTGTGTGCTGACCATTCCTGAAGTATCTACTGTGTGAACATTAGGGAGAGAAATCAGGAATTCCCAAAGCAGACTGCTATCCCTGCGTGGCATTTCAGTGGGTGTCTCGCGTAGTTCAGCAGGTAACAATTCTTCCTTCGTGCCTCCGGATAGGTGCGTGGCTGTAGTGGGCAGTTAATAGAATGCAAAGGCACCCTGTAGTGGGCTGTGAAATGTGTTCAAGGCACTGCAGAAATAATGGCTAATAGAGAGAGAGGTCTGTGTTAGAGCTGGCTTGTATACATTGACTATAGAGATCCATGCTTATCTGTCATTCAGATAATGTGATTATCCCTTTGAATAGAATACCGTGAGAATTGATGGATTCTTGTATCAAAATTGGAAGATAAGCTAACAAAGCATGAGTAGCAGGGGATGACTAGATGAAATATAATGGCCTTTCATATAGTGGGTCAGTTCAATACATGATACTTTCTACTATTCTTGAAAGGCATAAAACTCTAAGGAAATATATCAATCCATTAATCATCTTTCCTCATATTCCTCCTCCTTTTCCATCTCCTTTTACTTCAGTGGATCCCTAAAGCCTTAGGAAAATCTGACAATGGGAGCTCTTATCCTTTGGGAAGTGAGCTGGTTTACTTGTAGTGCTCCCCAGAACAGCACCTGAGAACAGTGGGAAATCAAGTGTTTGCATTTTTGTTGGTGTTGCATTAAGACCAGGAGAATAGGTTGTTTGTGATGGAATTCACTCCAGGTAGACATTATTGAGCAGCAGAGCTGAAAGAACAGGGGAACATTAAATAAGAAAGCAGGTGTGCAGTTGTGCACACTGAATGGCATCTTCATGGAGCAGCAGCAGCAGCGAGTACTCTGTGTTCTCTGAGCACTGGTGGGTTTTGTAACCTGTGCACTCCATGTATAATGGACACAGGGGAGTGAGGAATAGCTGTGAAAAAATAGAATACTTCCACCTACTTTTACAGAGCCCCTTTGGAATAACTGCAGTCCCTTCCTATTTGTCTGTGAACACAAACTGAGATAATCTTCCTCCCTCCTTTCCATTCCCTTGGCATAATTCTTGTGCTGCTTTAAAGCATCTCATAATATAGAGGAATTTTCTTTCTGACCCATGAGAGAGCTGAGGTTTCTGAGTTCTAAATAATCCTGGCCAGCTTGGATTGAATCTCTTCACTGTCTATCAGATGTTACTGCTTTAAAGACTATGAAATGCTTTTAAGTAAAATTTGTTCCCAGTGCTTGACTTGATTACTTTTAAGCAATAGAGTGTTGATTCTGTATATCATGCAAGCCACAAATCATTTTATCAGGTCCTCTGTTTGTTCTCTTTAGCTTCACAATATGTTCAATTCAGCTTGCATAAAGGAATAGAATTGAAAGGATGACACTTCTTTTCCCCTTTGTGACGATGAGGGACAGATGAAGTGTGAAGGGTTGCAAAAGGTAGGAGTGAGATGAGTCAGAATTAAACTGCAAGTAGCACATGCCTGTATTCCTAATGGTTTGATACAAGACAGAATACAATCACTAAACCCTGAATGACTGTCCAGGGACATTGTTAGAATGAATCAGCTAGATGTTTTCTGGAAGAAAGTACACAACATTCTATCAGTTTTTTTTATGTGCACCCAAGTGGAATAGCCCAATTAAGCCAAGTTTTGGTTAATGCATTTTGAAAATTAAGCTCGAATCACTGCTTGGGAAAGAGCAGTCCATGAAGGACCTGTTTTTCCTAAGGGAATGAGAATGTGACTGCAGACAGTTATTCCTCCATGATGTGTAACATACTGTGTTCACCTTCTGATATTCTTTGTACTGATTGTGGTTTACTATGGCTGTTTCTATTTATCAAGTACATTTACACAGTGCACCAACCTACAATTCAAAATAGCAACTTTATAATGTTGTACAATGTATGTAATTATGCAAGGTCTTATACAGGATACACACCATGACACAAAAAGCAGAAAAATGCTGTGAATTATGCAATGGTGAATGATTAAATTCTTCCTGCTTTCATGTATATTTTATACTGCAAGTCACAACTTGCAGGCCTAATGCATACACTGATCATTTGTTTTGCAAACTGTCAGCCTTATTGCATCGCAGCCATCTCTAAAACAATTTAGAGTGTAATATTTGAAACAATTATAGGTGATTATGGATTGATGTTTCACTGAAAGCTGATTTTATTTAAATCTTAGATTCTTATCCATGTTCTGCTAACATTTGTATAAATGAGTGACTGGTGAATTTTAAGTATTATTAGTAAGTTTAATAGTCAAACTCTTCAAGGGATTGTAAACCTGTTACTTAGTTTTTTTGTTAATTTGCTGCCTTTCTTTTTTAAACTTCAGTGAAAAATTAAATTTAATTAATTGTACCTTCTTCAACCAGTCACTTCTGGTTTAAGTGCTGGTTCTTTAAGTTGCCAAAATATTTTGTTTCTTGAAATGTAAGAGTGGAAAATAGGGGAAAGAGACAATAAATTGGGTGTGGTGACTTTTTCTGATTTTGTTGGGTGCCATGTCATGTCCTTCCACTTCCCCAGATTTTTTCCCAGCCTCGGTGCTGGCTAGATTTTGGAGCTGCTTAGGAGAGGTTTTGGAGTGAAGTTTAGGCAGTAAATGATTGGAAACCATAACAGCATTCTTGGCATCTGCTTAGCAATTTTATATAATCAGATGCCTCCTTTTAGTTAGTGGTTTGTTAAATCACTGGTTTATAGATTTTTAAGTGTTTCACTCTGTGTGCAGCTCTAAGGCTCAGTCTTATTTTCCTGGAATTGAAATTGCTGACCTGGAAGGCACACTTTCTCTCTCCTCCCTCCCCATGTGTTTCAATCTTTTGTCTTTTAACAGTTATGTTGGGAAGGGTAAATTATTTTATGTTTCACTGTAAGAACAGTGAAATGTCAAACAGTGAAGTTGTAACTTTTTAATGCAGACATTATGGAAGTGCTCAGTCCCACCTTACACACTAATTTTTGACACTGCATGTACCTGAGAAGAATATATTGTCCTACTACAGAAAATTCTTCTGACAGGATGTTGTCTGGGACAAAACTCTGTATGGGATGTCAAGGTAGCTACCATGTAAAAATGCTCTTTAACCAGAAAAGCAATAGTGAAAAAATAACCAAACATAATCATTAGGGACTTCAAGGACTTCAGATAGTTAAATTATTTGTTGATTTGTTGATGATTTGTTGATTGTTTACTTGAGTAGTTGGACCACGTTTTTAATTTATATTGGACAAAATCTAATGTCTCTGAATGTGTTCACTACTTGTGTGATACTCTGTGAGTGATACTACAGACAAATTATATTCAGCATTTTGAATATATATACACTTTTTTGGGGGCTTCTTTTTCATTAGTACATCAAAATCTTGAGAGCCATCATCAAGCAAGAGAATCCTGTTGTGGTTTTGTGCATAAATGTAAAACAATTAAGTTGTTCTAACCTTCCCTTATGTGTAACAAACTACTGTTACAGGTGTATCTTTTAGGGCAAAAAGTGATTTAATACCTGATACTAACATTGGAGTTCTTATGTTCCCTTTCTGATAGGGTATCTGTGTGTTTTAGAAAATATGGTATCATTGATCTCCACCTACAGTATCTGCTCTGCAAACAGTCTTTGAAGCAGTCTGAGGTCTGAAACAGGAAAAGTGCAGAATGAACATCAGTGACCACTGTAATACTCTGAGGGCACAGTTAGGCTACATTTTATGGGGTTGTCTCATGGTCTGGAAGTAAGTCTTGTCCAGTGAATGATAATTTTATGTCAGCTGCTCGTTGCTAGGAGAAAATAGGTTTGCTATGTTTCTACAACAAATGCCACAGAAAGATTTCTCCCTGTTTTAATGCCACTGATATAATCACATTTGTGGAGAAACATAACAAGTACTAATGAGACTGGATTCCAAGGTGATGCGAAGCTCTTGAATTTCCACTGGTAGTTTTAAAGACTGGCAATAACTCCTGAGGGATTTAGTAGCTCGGTTATTTGTATCTTCACTCCTGGTATCTTGTGTATATATCCTGGTATCCTGGTATAGTGCTGTTTGTCACTGGGCTCTGTGGAATGTTTTATCCACATGTGGAGCTATCCTAAGAAAATGAAGAGCTCTGCCTTTGAATTGATAGTGAATCTGTAGTGACTTTTTGTTGGCCTGAAAATGGGGTTTGGTTGGTGATGCAGTCCTGCTGCAGTAGGAAATGCCATCTGGGAGCACCAGCTTCCTTTCCAGCCGCAGTGCAGCCTGTGCCCCATGAGTGTGCTGCCTAAACGTGGTGCTACCAAATCAGTCACTAGTGTTTGTAGCTACAGTACATGTGTATAGATAAATGACAGTTTTGGTCATACTTCACTGACAGTGCTAAGACAGCAGAGTCTATGTGCAGCGATTGCTCTGTTTCTTGCTTAGTGAGTGACTTCCTTCTCAAAGTGACTTTCTGTGTCTGCTAATTCACAATGCAGTGTATTCACTGCACATGTCAAATCCTTTGTCTTCCTATTATCTATCTACACTAAAAGGATTATTCTTTAGCATTTCCTAAACCCTAAAAATTATTTATTTCTTTCCTCTTTCAAAATGTTACGCATTTAGAGAAGTGGATGTGCTGAAATCCATTCTATTGAACCATCTGTGAATAAATACACTATGACCCACTTCTGCTGAATATCCTCTCAGCTAATTATCTACAAAAATTTGTCTGCATAGCCTGCTGTCCAAATTGCTACCATGCACCAGAAGTAATTCACTGTGGAGAGGAGGAAATGGTTTAGTAAACGTTATTACAGAACCAGATACTTAAAAAGATCTTCAGGTACTTGATTTTCAGATGAAGCAAAGTATAATTTAAAAAAAGGAAGTGGGTGCTCATACAAGTGCTGTGTAAAGACCTTAAAAATGTGGGGAACATATTGGTACGAAAAAACAGAGAAAAGTGTTGGGGTTTTTTTCTTTTTTTGGGGTGGGTTGGTTTTTTTTTCTTTTTTTTTTTTTTTGTTGTTTGTTTTTGTGTTTTGGTTTGGGTTTTTTTCGGTTTTGTTTTTTTTTTAAATTAGAAAACTAGAGGCTGCTAATAGCCTGTGTCTGAGTATGGAGTGTCCATTGCTCTCAAATTATGATTAACATCACATAAGAGCAGGTTTCCATGGTCTTGGTTCTGATGCATAACATTTTAGATGCTTGGCTAAGTTTAATACAAACTTAAGTGAGTTGCACTGGGCTAAAAATAATTTGGAATATTGATTGTCATAAATACTTAATGTGTCTCAACTCTTCTTTGAATATGCTTTTCTGGTGATATTTCAGTAACTTTGCTACTGATGTGGCCCCAAAAAAAAGTGGTGCATCAAAATGTTTTCTGATTAAAAGATTGGAATTATTAGCAGGAATTTTTTTTTCCTAGAAATTGTGAAGAGGCTTAATATTGTGTTCAGTATGATATATGATTATTACTGGAATCCATTTTCTAATTTCCAGTCTGGTAGAATTTAGGCTGAAGTAAGATATGAGCAGATGAAGAAAATTCAGTGAATATTTTTACATGTTTAAATGCCTGTCAGGTGTTTTCACATATCCTTGATGCTCAAGTTTCAATAGGAGTCTTAACAGTCAGAATTTTGCACAGAAGTATATGAAATGTTGAAATTTCAGCTGATGGCCTCAAATCTGTGCACACTAGAAACTCACAGACTAGAACAGTACTGAATTATGCTCATGCAGTGAATAAGCTTGAAGTGTTTTTTAAATCTGTGCAGCTTCCTGCTCTGCCCATTTTCCCTTGTGTGGGGGAGCACAGCAGTGATGCTGTTCTTTTCCCTTTGTCAAATGAAGAACATTTTAAGAGGAAGCCATTAGCCTTTTTTACAGGCTAACACCTGCAAATGTGTGAGGAACAAAACTGGACTTAATAAGTAGCCTGGTGCTCATAATTTGCTTTACCAAGGGAGTAACTAAATTTTTTCTTGTTCATCATACATAGAAGCCTCCACCAAGAAACTCAGTTCATAATTTACTTCCTTGCTGTGCATTTTATTTTGGAAATAGTTGCATTTTGTATGCAATTTTCCTTACATGTATGTAATCCTACCTTTGCTCATGGAATGTGAGGAGTGTACCCCCTTGGCAGTAGTTGCAACACAGAATTAAAGAGGAATTGCTCAGGACCCCATTCCAGTGGCTTTCAGACAGGAACATACATTGTATTTCTAATATCTGTGTTAATACTGGTCATTTATCTCTGAATCTAATGTATATGGTCCAAACCAATCTTTACCCAGAGTTTCCTAGAGCTTTTTCCTCTTAGTAAAATACTCCCAATTCCAGATGCTGGGCCACATTTTAGTTTCATTCTCTTATTCTTATTTAGACTGTTTGTTTGGTGTCTCAGAGCATGGGAGTACTATTTCTTCCTCTGATTTCAGGCAGGAAGGACATGAGAGGAAAACTGCTGAGGCTGGCTGGGAACTGAAGTGGTATCACCTCAGTTGGGGAGGATGGGTGACATCCAGGTCTATTGTGGTAGCACAAAGCTCTACTTCAGCTGCATTCTCTGGCCTGTCAGGGAGGTACTGTGCCATCTAGAGAGCTGCTAAATTGTATAAAATGTGCTGTGATATAAGCTACAATTTCTTTTAAATTAATTGTGAATTTCATCTCAGACATAAATCTGATCACACTTTCAGTACCGCAGGTCTAACTAAATGCAGTAACAGCTAGAGGTGCTTTGGTGCTGCTCTGAAGAAACAATTAACAATTTTTGTTAATGCCCTTGCTAATAAGAGATGCCAAGGCACTACAAGAAATCACAGAAATACTGTTTTGTGCTTTATTCTTAGTGAGATCCATATGTCCCCCAAATCACTGTGCAAATGAGAGGGGCTACAGCATGCCTTCAACCATTTGCTTTTCCCAAAAGTTTAACTTCTTGTGTCCCCAGTATGTTGATTGCAGACAGGTTTTTAGCAGGATGTATGTGTTTGACTGGGTGTGCTTAGTTTTGATTCAAAAGGAACTTTTTGATTTCACTCTGAAATTCTCACATACATCCTACCCACCTCTGTTTCACTGATTTCCTGTTTTTTTGGGTACTGAAATATTGTTACGTCAGCTGCTAAAAAGCTTTTTAATTTGGAAATCTGAACCTTTCTACATCCTGGGTGAATAGAGGCCAACCCTTTAGTTTTTTTGCAGCTGGGGGTTAGAGAGATGTGTTTGTCCACAGTTCAAATCTCTTGTGAGCAGATGGTTCTTAAGACCCTCTAATTCCTTAGATGAAAAATTAGATTATGTCCCTTTTAGTTTTACTCTTAAAAAATAATTTCCTCTCCAGTGCTAATCAAATGCACACTTCACAACATTAAAGAAGAAACAAAGCATATCACCCACCTTTTTGTTCTTGCCTGTGGATGCACAGACACACAGAAATGTTCTGTGTTCCTTTTTATCTAATTTAAAGCCCTAGATCTCACTTTCCTGAAAAATTTGTGGAGTTCTCACATGAGGAAGTAATAATATTAGTGCCTCAGCTTGTGTTGTGAATCAAGCAGTAGTTTAAAACAAAAAAATCCTGTCGAGGAAGCAAGCATACCATCAGGATCAATGCATATTGACAAAATAGCTGTTTGAGGGGTGCTGCTTTGCCGTGCCTTTGCACCCTAAAATGTGTTCCTTCCTTTTTATGCAGGGGAACAAATCTGCATAAGCTTTGCAGTTCCAGGGAGATGATTCACCTACCCGTGAACCCAGGAATGCTGCAGAAAGCTTTCAGGGAAAGGTGCAGCTTTATAAATATTTTAAAACTCTCTGCAAGCAGGGAAAAGTGTGACATATGTTTTACATTTCAGTGCCTGCTACAGTACCATTATTTTAGAACCTGTCGCCTTTCGTAGGCTATGCACTCACAGACAAATGCCATCGCTTCAAAACCAATACCTAAGCTGCCTCTTTTCATGCTGTTTCTTTCAGTTCCAACTGACAGTTAAAAAATGTTTGTTGTTCCTCCTTCCATACGCACTCCCTGTTCGAAGTGACCTGACCTAAAAAGATTGTAGCATATAGCTGAGCTTAAAATACAAACATTCCCTTTGAAAATTGTAATGTTCCTGCTTGTCTGGGGCTGCTCTGAAGAAAAAAAAAAAACACAAATCTCAGTGTTTGAGTGATGCAACTCATAGATAAAGCCTTTATCTGGGAAACAGGGGAGGTATATTAGGAGTTTACTTGAGTGGCAGGAAGAAAAATTTCCATATTTAAGGTAAAGCAGCTGCTGTTTTTTCTTTTCCTCTCTGCTTGGAAAGCTCTGCTTTATGAAGCATTACTATCGCCAGTGGGGAAATGAGGTATGGTAATGAGGCATATTTGAGATCCTTCCATGGGCCAACAGTGGCACAAGGCCTTTTGAACTCTACCTTGGCTTTCCCTCCACCAAGTGTTGCCTACTGTCTGTGACTAATATACGTGCAAAATACCATGAAGCATATCAAAACAAATTTGAATAATTCACAATATAAGATGACAACTTGGTTTGGAAATAGGTTTTTATGGTTAAGTATGTTTCCAGTATCATAGAATTATTTCAGGAATTCGGTGTGGAATGATGATATTTCATATCCCGATGGCTTTGAACTGCTTAATGAGAAATCCAGAACTGTTTGTCCAGACACATTCTAATTTTTAAATGGTAGTTACTTTCAAGTTGCAACAATAAATAACTTACCAGAGTCTTGTGGAAAATGAGGGGAAAAAATTACACCATTCTGTCCAGTCTACCTTCAGTCTTTCATAAGAAATGTCATCAATTTAAATATTTTAAGGATGTCTGAATAATTAAAACCAAAAGACTTGGCTCCAAATCCCTTAACATTTGAAGTTAAGGACATGTTCTTTTTAAATCCACACCAAAAGAATTTGTGTTTGATGCCCTTGATATAGGTCATGTTCAGCTGTTTGTTTAGAACCTATCAATGTGTCTCCTAAACTAAGGAGTGGAGACTGGGGAAGTAACATCCTACAGGGAGTTGAAGAACCAACTAGATAAGCATTAGCCCTAAGCTGCTCAGGTAAAGTAAGAGCTGCCTTGGGGGTACTGGAATGAACTGCATGTTCTGAGGTCTGTAATAGCTCTCCTTTGATTTTGTGCCTCTGATTGTGGTTTTGGTTTTTTTCCCTTTACCATGTGATACCGAATTCTTTAAAGCTTGACTGTCTTTGTGAAATAAACATTGTTAAATTTTAAGTTTGATCTTGATATAGAAACTACTGGTTGAAAGCTATATCTCATGTGATGTGAGAGAGCAAAATAGCTAATTGAAACAGCTCTTTCTGGCCTCCAAAAGTAGTTTTGCACTAGCTGAAGTTCATAGCACCTACTGTAGTGTTCTGTGCATGCCTAAACTCTTGCAAAAAAGGTCAGAAAAATAAGGTGTCAAACATATCTGAGATATTGAGCATTTTCTTCATTGTGAAATAATTTTATTTCCTTTAAAATTCTTTTTTTTGTCTTAACTCTCAATGAAATTACAATGTTAAAGGGTTGTCTGCTTCTGAGTGTGCAAGTAATAGCCAGATAAATGTGTACCGAATTTAGGTATATCTCTTGCATTTCTTTTACTGTATGTATGGCAATAAAATAGGGGTAAACACCTTTTCTTAAATATGCTTTTCAAAATTAAATTTTCTGTTAGTAACAGGATGCATAATAAATGATGTAATTGTAGTTAGTGGTCTATGAATATGCAAAAAGTTTTCCTTCTTATTGCAGTCTTTGTTTGTGCATTGGCCACATTTAGATCAACACAGGTAGGAACAGGGGCCTGACCCAAAGGCATGTTTACCAAAATTACAAAGTCTATAGTGTTGCTGCAACTCTGCTATGGCAAAAGAGTAAGGAGGCAGTTTTCATTCATTATATAATGATATAATATATAATAATATAATAAAGAGTAAGGAGGCAGTTTTCATTCATTATATAATTAGGTGCAGTGTGGATGGCCGTTTGGATTTAACTGTTGCTCTTGCCTTCAATAAAGCTCCTTTTTTGGAGCTCAAGTTCTCTGTGCTGTTCAACAGACTAATTTGAAATAGATAATGCACAAGTGCAGGGGATTATCAGGAATCTGTAAGGATTTCCTGATAAAATTTTCAAAATTCCTAAAGGTGCTGTGTTGATATATTATGCTATACAGTTTTGTTCCCTAGCTGGAAGCTATACACTTGCACATTTTAGACACATATATATTGACAAAACAAATAAAGGTTGAAGAGGAGATGTACTCCTGTATCTGATATGAATCTCAACAAGACCCTTGTCCTCTTCCTCCACCTCTATCAATTAATTAACAATGGTATTTGTTGACAATTGCTTCCACCACCTGGAGGCATTTGGTGAGGTAAAATGATGTAATTTTAAATAGTATTCTTTTCAGAGACCACCACAGGAGGACTACTGCAAAATTGTTGCATCTCAACAGAGAATCAGCCTGAAATCTCCAAGGGAGAGTGCACAAGGAATTGATGGTGTTCACACTCAGAGATCAGGGACATCCTCTGGCACCTTACAGGGAAACCAGTCCAGACTGTGTGCGTTCTCCAATTCCAATGAATCCATGTTTGAGTCCAGTTTCAGGTTGCTTAGAGGTTTTGTCTGAATATATTTAGGAAAAAATGCAGATCCATGAACTCTCATCTGATTGAATTAACAGTGCTAATGCTTTGGTCAAGCAGTTTTTGTAATTTCACTTAAAATCTGGTGTATTACCAGAACGATGAAGCATGTA